>CM061167.1:32458125-34937500 GCA_030763345.1 Mythimna separata
AATTGGTACAAAGCCATCTGTTACCGATTGACCACTTAGGATAGATCACTTCGTTAATGGGTAAAGGCTGCTCGATTATGACAGGGTGGAGGGTTTCGTCCAGTAATCGAGCATCACGACAATGTACATTTATGCTCATAAACTAATTGACGAACAAGCTACGTTTCCATTGGTAAGCGAAGCTAGCTGGCTTAGATACATTTGGCTCTTTCTTTTAAATCAAATGTGTATTCCATTTTTTGGACAGTTTGAATTCAACAAAAGAATCCAATAAATCTTTTTGTTGGTACAAGCTCTTCCAATAATATTGCCAAAAAGTCGATCAGCCAAAAAGTGAAGCGTCGTTACAAGATATACGTTTAAGAAACTCCGTTACCAAAATCTTGATATGATTGACGGACTACTCAACAAATACTGAGCGAGCGCGGAGAGGACGGAAGGAGGGTGGCGCGTGAATGAAAAACAAAAACAATCTATACATACAAAATCTTAATTTTTGTGCTACTGTATCTCGTTGGCATCGCGACTGTAGCGCGGTTGCATTGCGACAGTCGAGCGTTTGCATCGCGACTGAGAATCATGGCGTGAGCAGGGGAGAGCCGCTAGCGACTGCATCACGACTGTATCGAAACAAACGCGCGACCACTGCGCTACTGCAACGCTTCAAAAAGTCGCCGTGGGTGAAGCCCCTAAGCGAACGTTTACGACGATTCGCGATTTCCACGATTAAAAGTAATTTATGCAGCCAAATTGAGATTGGCTGACGCCATTGAGAAGCAGACTTAGTGATAACTACGCAAAAAGTCAATACATCCACATCCAATTATAAGAAAAAGATAACGCAAAAACCAATGAAGCGTGTAAAACCAACTTTATTCTGAATCAATATTATGAATTAATTTACGAGTATAACCTGATAATATTGTTGGAAAATTAAAAGATAATTCTTAAAACGTGTTCTTTTTAAATGGTGAAGTGACATTTCAATGGGGTTGAATAAGTTATTGTGGTAAAAAGAAATATGGCTGTTTGTTGAAGGCTAAAGTGTGGGAAATTTAACGGCTGTTGGTGCATCAAAGCGATATTTCCACACCTTTCTTATTAGTCGACACGTTTGTAGATTGACAGCACTATTATTTATTCTTTTAACACCTTATTGCAATTATAATGTAGAATGTTGTTTTTCCACTTATTCAAATAGTACAAACAGTATTTTTTTGTTATTGTTATATAATGCTTGACTGCGATCTCACTTGATGGTAAGCAGTGATGCAGTCGTTGATGGTGAGGCGCTTTAGCTTATTAAGAGGCTATTCACTTGCCTTGAAGACACTCAAATTATAATCGGACGGGAAAGCTTCAGCAGGCAAATTGCAAATAAACCCCAATATTGAACCCCGGTTGACGGGGTTTCGGGGCTTCTGGGTGGTTTAAAACAAATAACAACGAAGGGGATGGCTTTCATGCTAACCTATCCGAGTTGGGGTGCCCCAAGTCTCGAAGTAACTAAATTATTGTGATCGCTTTGGCATCTATTACTATTTGGCTTTGTTTTAGTTTCCTTTTTTTATGAGTGTATAATAAATAAATATTTAAAATTTTAGCAAAATTTTATGGCAATCACGTACGTTTGCTAAAATTTGTATTTAGGCCGCTATCCCACTGGCGTTTTACGAGCGTCGGCGTAAATCGAACGTCTACGCAGCGTCAACGTTTTGCAGACGCGACGTTGACGTCACGTCGCGTCTGCACGTGACAAGCATTAACGTCCGCTGAACGCGACATCAACGTCGCGTTTTTTGGCAATGGTATCATGTGGGCGACGTTAACGTCGCGTTCAGAGGATGTTAATGCTTGTCACGCGCACACGCGACGTCAACGTTGCGTCTGCACGGCGTCGACGCTGCACAGACGCGACGTTGACGTCAAAGCTCGTAAAACGCCAGTGGGATAGCAGCCAGATATTGCAATTAACTGTAAAGTAATAACAAGAAAGTTATAGCGAGTTTGGAGAATCCTTTCTCAATAAATTCCTCAATCTCGATAAAGAATGGTGGACGGTAATAATATAGCAATAATTATGTTCCCATGCAGTTAATTTAAAAATATATTTTTTCTTTTTTGATTGAATTTGGTATACTCGTATCTAAAAGCACTTTTACTAACGTAGAACACAGGTAGTCATAAGATTACATTCACGACTGTCAAATTTGTTAAGTGACAGTCGGAACCTTTCCGAGCTAACGAAGTGTCTTGGTATGTGAAGGAAACCCATCCACAGGGAACAAGGTTTCCTTCGCCTGCCGCAAAGACCTACAATCCACATGTCTTCAAAGTAGTGCAGTTAGTCATCATCATCTTCCTAGCCTTTTCCCAACTATATTGGGGTCGGCTTCCAATCAAGCCAGATTTAGCTGACTACCAGTATTTTACGAGGAGTGGCTGCCTACAGACCTCCTCATCCCAGTAGTGCAGTTAGTAATACTCACAAATTTTTAACAGGATGGCCATAACATATTCTCAAACATGACCAGTCAGGACTACAAGTCTATCTTGGGCTACATTAGGCACTGCATCCTGGCTACAGACCTAGCCACTTTCTTCCCCAACCTGGCGAAGATCACGGAACTACATGAAGGGGCCACAGTTCAGTTCAACTGGAACCTACCTAGTCATACGTGAGTTAATTTAAAGTTTCTATTAGGGGTGTATTGTGTAGAAGTACACTTTTGGTGTTACTATCCCCCTCACTACAGTAGGCGCTCCACACACTGCACCGCGTCCCACCGCGGAGACTGGTGCCTCTCAAGGTAATTTCGTCCGCGCGGTCGGGCGGTATACGTATGTAGGTCGATGGATTTTTTAGAGACCAATGCGACATGAGATCCGCTACACCGCACACTGCGGCGGGACGCGGTGCAGTGTGTGGAGTGCCTTAGAGCTGGCCGGAGCTGGCTGGTCAGTATATAGACGGCACTTAAGCTAAACTTTAGTTATTTTAGACTAGAGTAACGTAAATAAAAAAACTATATCTCTAGCGGTCATTGATACAAATTAATCTGCACCAGAAAATATTTGAATTTCAGTTTTTATACTTATCTGGTTAACTGACTAGGAAGTAGTTCATCATCAGGAAGTAGGCATTTTGAAGGACTATATTATCTTGACGTCCAATAAGTACTGATCCTTAGCAGGGTTTGAGTAACATTTGATTTTGATTCGTTCAGGGAACTAGCCATGGCAATATCCATGACGGCCGCAGACCTCTCAGCGTCAGCCAAACCCTGGGAGATCCAGATCAAGACTGTCAGGGTCATATTTGAAGAGTTCTATGATCAGGGAGACAAGGAGAGGGCAGCGGGCAGGGAGCCGATCGCCATGATGGACAGGAACAAGCCGGATCAGAAACCTTCAAGCCAGGTAAGCATTTAAGGTTCTTGGATTCCTTAGGGTCAGGACTGAACCTCAGCTCCAAAACACGAAGTACTTCTTCACATTACTATCATTCGGAAGAACGTGGATTAGGAACTCCGTTTAGTATGAAATTGGTGTAAAACTTATAAACGTTAGGAAAAAAAAATGTAAAACATTTACCAAATATGATATCTATTGTATTTTCATGATAAGACCTGTCATACTGTATGGGTCAGAATCTTGACTGTGAAAAAGACGGATGAGAAAAGATTGTGTGTAGAGGAGATGAGAATGTTGAGATGGATGTGTGGTGTGACGAGAAAAGACAAAGTAAGAAATGAGTATATTAGAGGAAGTTTGAAAGTGGCACCAGTGAAAACTTGAAAGGAAATCGTTAGTCTTGAGACCAAAGAAATTATGGATGGATTGTGTGAGGACTGATATGAGAGAAAAGGGTAACTCCCGGTAATAGTACGACGGGTGACAGGACAGAATGGAAGAAGTAAAACGTTTTGCGCCGACCCTCAGTAATATAGGAGAAGGGCAAGAAGAAGAAGATTGTATTTTAACATTATTTTTGTGTTATTTTCAAAACAGGTCGGTTTCCTGAGCCAGATCTGTATTCCTTGCTACGGCATGCTGAACAGAATCCTGCCAACCACTAGGCCTATGTATGCCATGGCTTTGAGGAACCTGGAGAGATGGCAAGTGAAGTCTGACAGGATCGAATTGAAGCTGACCCATCCTGATATCCAAATTGAAGTCAGCGCAGACGAAGACTTCGATGGTCCGGGTCTCATAATAGATGAACCCCAAGAAGAGCAAGCGCTTAAGCTGAAGATAAGTGAAGAGCCAGCTTTGGTCGAGGAAGTGGTACATGATGCCGTTTCTTGGGAGGAAGATACTGAAGGGATAGCGGGGGATAGATTCAGCCCCCTCTATCCCTGGTCAGACATGGCATGCGGTGGAATCTGGCAGGACTTCGAATTCGACAATTAATGAGATAAATGGGCCACTGGGAAAATGGAAAAGATTAAGAAATAAGCATTCGGAAGTACATTGTACAGTCATCACAAAACATAAGTAGCTAAGGTACTCAGATATAGTTGAAGTTTTCATGAATTAATTTTAATTTTATTAATGTGTTCATCGGTTTTCATGACAACTTAACTGTACCTAACGATCCTGGTTACTTATTTTCTTTGTTGACTGTAGCTAGTTATGTTATGGGATATTTGCAAACACTGTCTTTCCCAGTGAATATAAAAATACACCGGCAGTCTTCAACGCACAAACGAATATCTTGGATCCGGTACATGACTCTGGGCCCCTCAGTGGTGGAATTTTGGTCAGCTTTTTCTTGATTTAAAAAATATCTCTGTTTTTATAAAAAAACAATCTTTATTTTTTAATTTAAATTATATAAGGATTGTTTTTAATTACAAATGTGCGCACAAGATACATAGACACTAGTTAGGTATCATCATCATGATTTCAGCCGAAAAACGTCCACTGCTGGGTATGGGCCTCCCCCAAGTTTCGCCACAAGGACTGGTCCTATGCGTAATTAGGTACAGTACGGCAGTTATAGCTTGGCGAGTCTGAAGCTAGGCTCTGCGAATTTTGGCGCTTGAAAACTCAAAATCGAAATAATCAAAAAAATGAATGCCAATAACAGTTTTTACTGCAACAATAACTGCAAATTGCATTTATTTTTTTAAACCTTTATTTTTGTAAGAGTTTTCAAGCGCCAAAAATCACAGAGCCTAACTTCAGACTCGCAAAGTTATAACTGCCGTACTGTATAAACGAAACAATAATAAAATAGGGTTAGGTACATCCCAATTCCGCCGAAATAAACGCTAGACAATTAATGTCTAACACTGGTTTTGGAATTAAGTTACGATGTTTGCAATTATCCAATGGTTACAATAAAATATGCAAGTTATCTAGTAAGCTCCTTATTTACATACCCTCTCCTAGAAAGGAGACTTGACTCCCAATACTGAGAACAAATGCTATTTATATAACTCAAAACCTGAAAATGTATTATTGAACTAAAGATCAGCCATAGCATGACATATGTTTGGTGAAGTGACATATGTTTTTATTTTCGCGAATGATCTCTTAATTATAAAAAAAAACCGGCCAAAAGCGCGTCGTGCCACGCTCAGTGTAGGGTTCCGTAGTTTACCGTACAATAAGTGTCCACAACTTATGGTACTTTCCTAGAAAGTTTTTATAGCGCTCTATTTTCCAGATTTTTTTCATATTTACTAAACTTATGGCTCAAAAGTTAGAGGCCACATTGTTTTTTACGATTGGAGCGATTATTTCCGAAATTATTGATATTATCAAAAAAATATTTCAGTAAACCCCTATTCATTTTTGAATACCTATCCAACAATATATCACACGTTAGGTTTGAAATTTAAAAAAAAGTCACTTTCCACTTTACATGTAGGGAGGCTGCCCTAATAAAACATTTTTTTATTAGGGTACATGTAAAGTGGAAAGTTACCCTAATAAAACAGCTTTGTAGTGCTAACGGTCAAAGAGATTTAGCGAGGACGGACGGACGAACAGACAGACATGGCGAAACTATAAGAGTTCCGTTTTTGCCATTTGGCTACGGAACCCTAAAAACAAACAGTATAGCCACTTCCCTATTAATTTCACTTAACCATTTCGAGTTTTTTTTAAATGAGTTGTGTTAAAAATATTGTAAAATTAGTTACTAACTGAAATGTACCTATCCTAAATATGAATATTTTATCGGGCAAAATAGGCATTTTTTGGTGAGTCAAAGAACGTAAGTTTATGTACTAAATATTATAAAGTAAAAGTCATAAGTGTAGTTACCGTTTAATGATTCATCTCTTTTTACTATGTAACCATAGATTTAATACATGATAGATTAATTTATTAATCACAAAAAACATTAATCACAACTTATTCCTTAACTTAAATCAAATCATCTTTTTCGAGCTTTTGTTTAAGAGGAGTTGAGTCAAAAATATTGAAAAATAAGTTACGTACGAGTAAATAAAATTTTGAATGTTTCATGGGCCAAGATAATCCATTTTTTATAATAAGTCTATTCATACTAGTGTATCCAGCAAAACTTTTTTATGATTTATCTCTTTTTACCATGTAACCATAGATTAAATGCATGATACCTATATCAATAAGGAATTAGTAGTGGAATATTATAATAAGTTCTTTAAGTAAATAATTTATTTAAGCTATTTGATAGTTATGTTAGTTACTAAAATGTATTTCGATGTAGAACATCTCCTAAGTTATTATTCTGTAATGAATAAATTCTGTATGTTACGTTTCAAGCCTTAGATTCATAAGGGACAAACTGTCTCCCAACATAACAAATACTACAGCATGTCTTGTGGCACGTTAATGCGTCGTAAAAAGTTTGGTGGCAAGTTTTGGGACAGGTCAATGAATGTGCGTTGCGCATCATATTTGGGGACATTTTGTCCCCTAATGTATCTTAGGCTTTTTTGTAAGGAGCTTCGCAGACTTAAATCGGTGTCGAAGCACGTTGGCTAAAAGCAGGGTGAGAAAGCCTTGCCGTGCGTGCTTTGTTTCTCTTAATTCAAAAATCATAATTATATACCTAAGTTTGCTAGGTACCACACCAATCTGTCGATACTTGATCCATACAATTGTCTCAATGTAGAGAAGTAGAGACATCGTTTAAGTGCGCGAGCAACGTTCCCCAAATGATGTTATTTTGTTTTTACTGTTAACTCAATTTCTGATTCCAATAAAGTAGATGAACACAATAACTTTCGTTTTAATTCACTAACAGACTACCTACCACGAGCTCGTAAAGCGATTCCTTTGACGAACTTAACTGAATTATTAAAGGGATGAAGCTATAAAGGGTAGCTCTATCCCTCTTTCTTGCTCTAACGCCAGTCATTTTAACTTGTCATAGTAAGAACAGTGAATAGGAACAATACTTTGATATAGATTTTAGTGTGGTTTATTGAGATAAAAGAGTAAAACATACCTACACTTAAGTAGGTAGTACAACAATATATTACAAACTACGTAGGTAACTTAAATATTAACTTAACTATAAATACATTAATACTAATCCTAACCATGCATTACAAAAACACAAAATACACTGATGCATCAAAGTACTCCTTTACTTTAGTATAATTATATATTTTATATTTATTTATTATTTATTTATTTGGAGGAGCTCGTGGCTAGATAATAACAGCCGCACGGGTCGATCTTCGAGGTTAAGCAACGCTTGCCTAGGTTGGTCTGTGGATGGGTGACCATCTTAACATAACGAGTTCCCTCCGTGCCTCGGAAAGCACGTTAAGCCGTTGGTCCCGGCTGTCATTTGAAAATCTTTGGCAGTCGTTACGGATAGTCAGAAGCCAGTAAATCTGACTCCAGTCTTGCCATGAAGTACCGTGTTACCCCAGTTAATGGGTTGTGGAGGTCTGGTAGGCAGCCGCTCCTCGTAAAATACTGGTATTCAGCTGAATCCGGCTTGACTGGAAGCCGACCCCAATATAGTTGGGAAAAGGCTAGGCAGATGATGATGATTATTTATTTATTTATTCATATAACAAATAAATAATAAATAAATATAAAATACATAATTATAGAGAGGAGGATTTATAGAGAGGTATAATAGTCAGTCAAGCTAGATACCTACTAAGAGATCATACATTCGAGCGACATGTTGCTTACGGCAGAGGAAACTGCCGTCGACACGTCGGCGTCAGCCGTCAACCTATAGCGACATTTGACACACACAATGACTGTCGCTGATCTTCATTTGTCGGATAGTCGACGACCGCCGTCGACCGTCAATAGCTGTCACCGACATGTCGACAGATAGCTCTGATATTGACAACATGTCGCTCGTGTGATTGAGGTCTAAGCTGCATGCGATTAGAGTGGAAGCCGACCCTGTCATAGTGAAGGCTGGGCAAATCAAAGTCAACAGCATTTACGAGTATTTCAAATATACCAATACAGGCACTTTTGAAAGGTCAAGAGGTCAATCTGTCAGAAAAAAAATGATGCTAATTGCACATTCCAAAGTGTAGACCTCTATGATAGAATGTGCAAGAAAATCCGTGGTTTTCAATTACGAGTATATATAACAAATATCTTGGTTACACGTTTTCCGCTCATATGTGAGAACAATGTAAATAAAGTAAAAATATAAAAAAATAACAAATTCTAAATATATTTAGATACTAAAGTAAACCACTATCAATCGATATTCTAAACCCATTCAAAGAAATCTTCCTTCAAGAGAGTCCGTCACTATGACAACGACATAGAATCATAACGACCTACCTATAAGCCCTTACCAGGAACTGGGGTTGGAGATTATAAAAAAGACTTATAGGTGCGCTGATCGAAAGATTTACCTGTGTATATGTTACTGTAAATGCCGGAACTAAGGTAAATCTTAGGTTTTACCAGTAAATCTTAGGGTTTACCAACACGAGTCGGTAAATGTAAGAATATGTAAAAAAGAAACGATTTAATCGGGCTTTTACCATTAGAATTTGGTACATGCTAGGTCTTACCGGTGAGGGTTGGTAAATGTTGGTTTTGGATATTTTTTATCGTAGATAGGTTCGCGCTTGACCGCCATCTCACCTGATGGAAAGCGAAAATGCGGTCGACGATGGAGCGCGCTTACCTAGAAGTAACTTATTCACTCTTGACTTAAAGATTCCTGAGTTGTAGCTGCAGAAAACATAGACTCCGCCAGGGAATTCCACTCCTTGGCTGTACGTACAATAAATGTGTTCCCAAAACGTTTGGTGCGTATAGGAGGGATGTCTATTGTACCGGGGGCGCATCGCCGTACGCCTGGTGGCCCGATGATGGAACGGGCTAGGCGGAATTAGGTTATGCAATTCCGATGCACACTCCTCAAAATGCAACCGGTAGAAAACCGACAGGCTAGCGACTCGGCGTCGATGCTCAAGACTTTGAAGCCTCGACTCAACGAGTGCATCATTACCAATGATCCTCTTGGCTCTCCTTTCAATTGAAAGGAGAGCAGTAACTAGGTACTTCAAGCGCTTTAAGCTGATTGATATCGGGCAGATAATTTGCAAAGATGAGAGGATACTCCATATACGATCGAACTTGCGCTTGATAAAGTGTGAGCAGCTGTTCCGGTGTGAAGTACTGTCTCACCTTTGCAAGGATTCCTAGCTTTTATGGAGAAATGTTGAGAGTAGACGTCAACGTAACACCAAGAAGATCAAGATGTTCGGTTATCGGCACGGTTGTACCCAGGAAAGTAGGAGGAGGACTGAATTGTCTCATTTTAGCGGAAACCAGACACGCCTGGGTTTTAGCAGCATTGAATTTGACGAAATTGGCATCGCCCCATTCAGTGACTGCCCCCAAGGACCAATTCAAGCGCTAAATTTTAGCCACTCGGAGAGACTGGATTTGTGACCCACTAGTTCGTGCACTGGATATGTATCTCTCAGTAACAGTACTGTCGTCTGTATACCCAAAGGTACCAACCAGGCTTAGGCCTCACTCCAAATACGGATGGTACACGCTAGAAGATCACTAGCTGACCAATTGAAAGAGATTCCGCGAAATCCGTATTGACGGTCACTTAGGAAGTCATAAGTTTCTAGGTAGCTTAGTGTTAAGTACAGGGTCCATAGTCTTACGGAATAATGCATAATTTTTAATCAATTATTTTAATTGATAATTATTCAAATCCTTACGTACCTATGATTATTTATTAAACATCAAGTACCTATCTATTGATAATGTTTATCTCAACATTTACCGTGTCTTTGAGGTAAATCCTAAGATTTACCAAGTGAATGGTAGTAAAAGTCCGAAATAAACGATGATCATAGAATGGTTCGGACTTTTACCATTAAGAGTTGGTAAATCTTAGAATTTACTGGAAAATCTTAGGATTTACCATAGCTCGGGCTTTTACAGTAACATATATACAACGTGTAACATTAAATGCGCAAAACCTGAAATTAGTTTGATCAGAATAACGACCAGAATCAATAAAATTACTTTTTAATATATGTCACATTTTTCAAAAAATCTTCATTATTAATTTTGCCTTGTCTATTTATATTAACAAATCAAGCCATAACGTGCGTAAATCTGCGTAAATTGTCGTCCAATTTAGATTTTCTCACAAACGGGATACTCGTAATAATCTTTAGCTTTAATTTGTTCTTAAACAAACTAAAGCAACACATAAATCCTTCAATTTCTTTTTCTTTCAGACTTAGGTTTTTATCGTTGATAGGTTCGCGCTTGACAACTATCTCACCTGACGGAAAGCGACGTTGCGGTCGACGATGGAGAGCGCTTACCTAGAAGTAACCTATTCACTCTTGAGTTAAAGATTCCTGGGTTGTAGCTATCAGGAAGCACAGACTCCGGCAGGGAATTCCACTCCTTGTCTATACGCACAAAAATGTGTTCCTAAAACGTTTTGTGCGTATAGGAGGGATGTGTGAATTAAATTAAAAATCATTTGGGGTGTCTGAGGTTTTGCGCATTAAACGTTAGACGTTGTATAGGTACAAGTAGGTACATTATTGAACATAGGCCTCCCCCAAGTGTCACCACGCGTCTCACATCCATCGGATTCCCGTAACCGTTACCAATTCACCGATCCAGATTGTGAGAGGACTTCGAAAGCTGCATCTTCGGGTACGAGATCGCCACTCCAGAAATTGATCTCCGGAAAGTAAGAGTTAGGAAATTACTAGGAATATCTCATAGATACAGAAAAAATAATGGAGGCCGCGTCTTGGAGTTAAAAACGTGTATAAAAATCTTTCATTTGAATGCACACTATTACATATATTTTTTTATTTGGTGTATAATTTTTTTTTAATCCCGATTGCTCCTTCGTGGTCTGCTGCAACCTCATTGAAACTACTAATTTTGTACCATATACGAAATACAAAATCGATATCCCTATTTATAGATAAATAAGAAAACCGTATGTGAACTATATAGAACAGAAAAACAGCACACAATACCTCTCGTCGCGTCTTTGTGTCGACACCGTCACCCACCCACGCTGAAAACCAGTGCTGTGGACTCATCACACTATACATTTATTTTTATGTGTGGCTACGGACTTATGCTGAGCGGTAGGACCTTTTACATAGACGTGGCGCACAAAATATTTAGCCCATAGGACACTAATTTTATTATTGATTGATACAAATACATATATAAAGGGCTTAAATGAGAAAAGGCCTTGTTATTATATAGCCCGGTCAATTTAGACATTCAAGGTTACAATAATTCGCACCCCTAGCCTAGACAAAAATTGTAGATCAGATAAATTTTATCTACAAAAATGTTTCAATGCTTTTTTTCTTATGGGTCACCGTTTCAAAGATATAACGATTTCAAAAGTTGAAAGAGCTGTCATTGTCATAATATGTATAAGTAAATCATGTACAAGGCCAAGTTTACCTATGTAAAACTTACCGTTATGCTGAAAAAAGGAAAGAAGAAAAAAAGAAAAAAGGAGGAGAGAGCGAAGTGTATTCTATTCTATTCTATCGCGAAAATCTGGTTCATGTGACCTTTGACCCCGATATTTTAATTTCCAGGTATCGGATCGATGTTGGTTCATTTTTGATGGTGTGTTGATTAATCATACCAATTTTCAGCTGGGTGCGAATTATTGTATCCTTATACCTAATTATTCGTCTAATTTCACTGGGCTAACATATTATTATGTACAATCTCATGTACACATAAACAGTAAAGTTATTAGCGTTGGTTTATATTCCAAATTATTGTACTCAACTTATGCAAATATTGTACAGGCTAATCATAACAGTATTCAAGGTAATTAGGTAATAGATCATGCAATTGAGGTATCAAGTAGCAATTGTTGCAAATTGATTTAATTATGAATTTAGCAATTATGATAAATTTTCGTTAGATTATAATATTTTGGGTAGTAAAGTAGTGGTACAAAATGTTTTTCTTTTAAATATAATTTGTAAACTACTCCTAAGATTGCGTCATTACTTCGACATAAAAAGTTTATATATTCTTCTTATTTCTTTCTTTTCATAAAAATACTTCTTCCGTGCAGAAATCGAATTCGCGACTCGCATGGCTCATCAATCGCTCAACCACTACGTCAACTGGATCACTAATTGGAACCTGATATACACTAATTAAATTATCTACATGGATAATTCACAAACATTGTGTGTAGAGGCAATTGATATGGAAATATACAGAAAGGATATTTACATCACAAATAATAATAAAGAGTTCCACTAAAATCGCAGTTTATTTTCCCTCCAACTATTTATCGAAAAATTCTTGATACGACATGAGTACGTATGCCGCGTGCACTCTAAAGTGGGGGAGGCATCCCCCTAAAATTCCTATGAAATTAAATTTCGGATTGCAAACATTTCAATCTATAGGAATATTGAACACATATGGAAAAAGTATTGGTTATCTAAGCGGTTTATCAATAAACTAGCTTTCGGCAGCGCGGCGGCTCGGAAAGTAGGTTTCTCTCTATACAAACTTTGAAGCCCTGTTTCTTCCCCTAAGGGGCCATACTATTATTGAACCTAGCCTATGTTGTTCCACTGCTGGGCAAAGGCCTTCCTTCATTCATTCTATCGTTTCCGGCTTTGAGCCACTTCTTGCCAATTCTTAAGGAAGACATCCAAGTTGTCCCGCCATCTCCTTCTTCGTCTGCCGTGACCCCGTCGTTTGATTTCAAGGCACCAACTTGTGTCTTACTGGTCCACCGCTCGATTAGGATGCAGCAGACATAAAATATCCGGCCCAGTCCCATTTAAGCTGATTGCATTTCGAAAATCCGCTCTTAGTGCTCGCCTATACCATAGAAGGCAAACTCTTATAAAGTTTCACATTCCTAAACTTAATATTCGTACTTTATGCTGTACGTTGATATGTCAGTCAGTCTGTTTCCCCTTTTACAATTGTATATAATTATATAGGTGAAAACAATAACATTTTTTGCAAAAGAGTATACCTGTATAAATATAGAAGTAAGATAAATCGATGGTCCCTAGGTAAAGTATCGAAAGTGAAAATCGCTACTTTGCAAGAAAGCGATTTAAAGTTAATTTTTTGTATAATTTTGTCACGGGTGATTAAATCTTTATAAAATATAGGTCTCTAACTATCGGGAAACGAAGTTGTATTAAAAAATATCCTTTAAAAAGAGCTCAAAACAGTAATAATAAAAAATAGCTATTTTTTTGATTCGATACTTTACGTAGGGGCCATCGAAATATATCGGTCTCTCTCGTCAAACCACCATTTTCTACGGCAGCCGCACGGGTGTGATGGATTTCGCGTCAGATGCCACGTCGGTTTCTCTTTCGTATTAGCAGCTTTGAAGTTTTATAACTCCCTTGTTGATGAAGATGTCTCAGACACTAATGTGAATGGTTTCCATATGATTTTTTACAAAACTCTATTGACTTTAGTAGAAACTTTGACCCTTGAGTTTGATTCGGTGTTTTTTACTTACTTTCAGCTAGGAAAAACCGGTATCACCTAGTTTAAAGTGACGAAAAACATTATGTGTCCAACGGCCGCACTCAGGGACATTCATTAACGTTAATCATTACTTAACTTCTAAATGATCTATTAAGAAATTGTCACATTGACAGTTTTACACAGTTTTTCAGTGAACGTTTGACAATACTTAACTTTAATGGACATTAGAGACTAGTCCAGCTAATGAACCATCAGCTGGACTATGCGTTCGGCCGCAAGTGTTATTTAAAAGCATTTTGCAAAATATCGTTTAATATTTCTAATTTCGGAATTAATTTCATATTCGTTTATTAAGTAAATCTGAAATGATACAATATATGTGTTAATTAAATCTGATATAATTAAATTTGGCGAAACAAATTAATTTGCTTGCATAATTATTATTCTCCGTTGCGATGCTAAAATTCAATTTTAACAGTAATGTCGTGTAATCGAAAACTAGGCTGTGGAGTGATCGCGTTTCGACATAAATGTACGCATGGAAAGCCACGCTTTGATGAAATTATCGGAACATTTAAACTAATATTTCAAAGAGATAAAATTATTGGTTTCCGTATAGGTTTCTAAAATCTTTCTCTAATATTCTCTATAATATTTACCTATGTAATATTTAGAAATACATTAGTACGTTTATTCATTTTCCAGTCTCGCCATGAAGTGCCGTGTTACCTCAGTTAATGGGTTGTGGAGGTCTGGTAGGCAGCCGCTCCTCGTAAAATACTAGTATTCAGCTAAATCCGGCTTGACTGAAAGTCGACCCCAATAAAGTTGAGAAAAGGCTAGGTAGATGATGATTCATTATTTAGTACCCATAGCTCTAATTATTTTAAGACAAAATGGCGTTGTGTGGAAGTTATGGAATATTATAAACTCATTATAATTATTATTATAATCTAATTGAAAGGTTGTTTCCTATCTACTCTAATGATACAATATGTGAGACATTGATTGTAACAGAGTTATTATATCTTAAGCTTTCTAAATGTTGTTTTTACAGTGTGTTTCTATTTGTGCCAAGTAAAAAGATTTTCTTTAAACTACACCAGGAATGACTCTTGTATCGTGAAAGCGTTACAAAATGCTCTGCCAGATTGCAAACGTGAGCGCGGGGTGGGCGGTGCTACTTAGATATAATATTGACTTCTTTAGACTGTTCACAGTAGAGATGAAATGTAAGTATAATATACTGGACCAGGTTTATGGAATAGGTTTGTGGCTGGACGCGCAAAGACTTATTCCATCTTATTCCATGCGCACCACATAAACGCGTCTCGAGTGTTTAAGTGTATTTATGGTGTCTGACCCGCAATACTACGCATTAGACGGAAAACATAAAAATACAAAAAAACTTGTAAATAATATTTAACTAACTAGGTACCTACATATTACTTACATGATTTTTTTAAAAACCAGTAACTTATTTTTCTTATATAAACTTTTTGTTTCTATCAATATTATAAAATAAGCTGACAGTCCAAATCTGTAAAGTATGAAATAAGGTTTTCAGTAAAATATGATTAGAGTTCCAAATGTAGAAAATAATTTATATGTAATATGAGTTACCACGTACTATAATCTAAAAATCCATAAACCAAAAATACTCCACGACTTGATCGTCTCGTTTATTACATTATACGAACAAAGACTCAAATATCAATAAACTCGAGACGCCTCGTGGAGCTAGTTTTCGCAATAAGTATTTGGGCAGACACGTACTTCTAAAGCTTAGTACGCATTCTGCCTAATATTATCTCACCTATTATAATAGTTGACAGATGGCACGCGGGCGCGGGAAGTGGCCGCCCGGCTGGCAAAACGCCGCGCCGTGGGTTACTCTACGCGGGACGCGCGTGGAGGACAAATACCATAGCTCGTCCACACTAGTCGACGCATGGTCAATCAATAAATTATTACTACGTGCAATTGAACACAGTTCATTTGGGGTAGGCCACGGAGGTAAAACCGTGGGGAAAAACTTAGCAAACTATCTGCCCACGGACTACTATGCATATTTTTTGTCCCTCCATTCCTGTGAAGGAATATTATAATTATTGATACTGGCTGACCGCCGAACGTTGTTCTGCCTTAATTAATTATCAAAGAGACAAATGGGAGTGAGGTAGTGGGGGTTGGGGGATAAAAAGTAATAAAAGTACACAAAAAAAAACGGTCTAGTTGTTTCGGAGGAGTTCGATAACAAACACTGTAACATGAAATTTTTCATAGAAACTTATTTTATGACGTTTCTTTGTCTCTCCAAGATTTTTTTTTTATATACCGTAAACTAGTGCTTGACTGCAATCCCTCCTGTTGGTAAGCAGTGATGCCATCGTTGATGGTGAGGCGCACTAGTTTATTAAGAGCCTATTCACTCTAGTCTTGAAGATACCCAAATAAAGACCGCAGCAGGCAAATTGTTCCAAATTGTCATAAGAACCTTGGATATCTATTCAAACTCTTACGGAAGATCCGTAATAGTTTGAGTAGATATCCAAGGTTTTTCATCCACATTAATAATTTCATTTGAAGAAATAGGTCAGTGAATTTCACTTCTAAATTAAAGTAGGTACCCCATTAAGTATCTAGATGGCGCTGGTAGGAAGCTAATCGCTAACTCAACCCTTTTCACAATTATACTCATTGTTTAGATATTTTAGATTTACTATAATATCAAATATCCTGCATTATGCTTTGGATCAAGACCAATCTAGGTATACCACGTGTTATATTCGGAAAATTTAAGACGTTTTTTACGCCAACTTTTTGGAGCAGGCGACTGAAAATACCCAGGTCAATTGTTAATGTTGTTTCTACAGTGTGTATCTTTTTTCCATAAATGTTTTTACATAATCTTCTGCCAAACAGTAGCACAGTTTGTCGGTAGTGTTGCATCCGTGTGCCAAATATAATATTTTTCTTACGGTGGTTCGACAGTTTGGCAAGTACGCACAAAATAATTTAAAAAAAGTAAGAAAACATGAAAAGACGTAGATGATGATCTTCTAAAATAAATATATTGCTGTGTTTTATTGAGTTTATGTGTTTTAAAAGACTTTGATTTTCTATAGACAGGTAAAAATAAAACTCCCACAGACAAGTATATTTTTTGTTTATTTCTTTATTTAGAGGATATATTGCCAACAGTTTACAATTATAGGTGCGAATTAATTATTTAGTGATTTGATACATTATTATAGTGGTTATAAAGATGTAAGTTGGTATCTATATGCACACATGTGTTACTCTAGTACCAACCGATTGGTACTAGAGTAATACATTTAGATACCCACTCAGGTAGATCAGCCGCTGAAGTGTGATCATCATACCGTGCTGTGGTTATGTGTGTGGGCGTGTGTGTTTGTGTGTGTGTTTCATCATATGTAGATGAAATTTACTCCACGGGTAAACCATGTCTTAGGGTAAATAGGATACTTTTTATTCCCGAAGTACTGTATCTTTAAGTTGGTCATGCTGATTCTGTTGCGTGGTTAATACATTTTGCGATGAATGTTGTCGTTTGCATATAGTTTCAATCAGATGTCTTTTGTGGAGTCTAACCGAACGATACTCCTCCTTTCACGATGTCTTTTCCTGCGATGTCGTAGAATGACAAGAAGAAGCTGAAACAATTAAATTTCATCAATATATACGTAAATTAAAATAAACCAGCTCTTACATACATACTGAGCACACACATTTAAACACACTATAACAGGCCGACACTACGTAAAAGTAAAATAGAGTGCATTTAATTAAAGCGCGACCTGGAGCTTTTTTTTTAATTTAATTGGCAACATTATTCAGCAGCAATTGTAGGAAATAAAAAAAAGTGAAGTATCAAGACATGGTTCTCCTACTAGTTAGTAATACCATGTACAAAATTTTTGGATCTCAGGTCGCGCTTTCATTAGACGGACTCATAAAGCATCTCTTACATGTGTCTTACAAAGTGGCACCAGTGACTGAAAAGCTGAAAGGAAATCGTTTGTCTTGGTATGGTCATGTAAAGAGGAGGGATGAAACACATGTTACGAAAGTGGTTATGAATTTACATGTGGACGGATGGAGAGGAAGAGGGAGACCATAGAAAAGATGGATGGATTGTGTGAGGACTGATATGAAAGAAAAGAGAGTTGATGATAGCATGACGGGTGATAGGACAGAAAACATGTTGCGCCGACCCCAAATAATTTGGGATAAGGGCAGGAAGAAGAAGAAGACATACTCCCGCACACACATTTCTACACACTATCACACATACGAACACTAAGTAAAATAAAATAAACCATTTCTGACACACTCTCTCACACACACACACACACACTAACACATGCATTTAAATAAATAAATCTATGTAATGTACGCAAACAATCGATATTGTTACGTTATTGAAAAACGTAAGTTTTCCAATACTGGCATTATTTACTTAAAACTGTGTTGTTTGCGGAAAATGTTTTATTTTCAGAAACAAATTTTATTGGAACCTCCAATCTGTGATGAATATTGGGTTCTGAAAATACAGTATTATTTTTGTACTGTATTTTTTTTGTGTTAATAATCTGGTTCCCGCGACAGATCGTGCGGATGTTTTGATTCGAGACCGCGGTCCCAAGTTCCATCTATAATTTTTTTTGTGGCGAAGTTTGGAATCCAATATTTTTTATATAACGTAAAGTAGTGCTAGTTGCACACGGTTTCTCTGTATGACGTAGGCGAGCACTAAGAGAGGATTTTGAATAATAGAGAAAACTACTTTCATAAAATAGAAAGAATTCTTAGATTTTTGATTAGAAGAAATTCTTTCATAGAATAGAAAGCAGTACCTACTAACGGTGCGTCTCAGAAGACAGACTTGCTCGTACTTGTTATTTCAACTTTTTCCAACTACTCTTGAGTTCAGATTAAACCTCAGTAAGCTTTGTTAAGCTCACAGAAGGGATTCCAGAATAGTCTCATAAGAGGAAACGTGGCCCCTATTATGTGCTAATATTGATCACCGGGTAACACTGAGGTAAATATTTTAAACTCTTTGGAAGTACTCATTTACTGTGTTCTCACTAGCTCTAGTGTCTATGAATGATGCTATAAAATAATGCCGGGTTCACATAGCCTGACAGTTTTTGTATTGTTACTATTGTACTGTGCGTCCATTTGGGCAAAATAAATTCATTTTCTTTTCTTTTTCTTTTCATTTCCACAAAGCCCCGAGTGCCTTGACAAAGTTTTATTTTATTTGTTTGAGAAAACAAATGATTATACATTGCAGTTTTAATAGTAAGTTATACAATAAAATCGGGATTCCGATGGATGCGAGACGCATAGGACCAGTCGTTGTGGCGACGCTTGGGGGAGGCCTATGTCCAGCAGTGGACATCTTTCAGATGAGATGATAATGATACAAATAAATAAGTTACACAAATGCAAACCTACAACATTTTTCATATAATATTAAGGAGAATGTTAAAAGAAATTCAGTACATGTCATTACAAAAATTTGTGATAAATACATTTTCCATTATAATGGAATTAAATCATTCAATATGAAATAAAAACAAAACCAACATAAAAATAAAATCAAATCAGAATAAAATAAAACTAAACTAAAATGAAACTTTGCGTCTTTTCTATTGAAACTCTGTATTCCCAGATCAACTCAAGAAGCGATTGAATTAAAGAATCAAACTCTTTTATTCTTCCTGAGTGCGCGTGAAGCTGAACGGGTGCAGTTATTTTATGATTTTATTTCTTACTTTGTGCACTTAAAAGTCTAGACAAACTTAATGCCTTAGGCAAAGAAGTGAGTATTTTTTTATAGAGAGAAAAAATGCCGGCGCAAGGACGGTACAATAAAGTGCATTATTTTCCCATAAAGTGGAAGTAGTTGTAGACAACAGCCACTCAATTATCTTTTGTTATTTATGACGGTACTCTATGATAGAGTGCACTTAGTGTTCATTGTAAGTATCAAAAAAATACTGAGTGCACTTCATTATAGTAGGTACTTTGTTGTTATAGGACATGAGTATGGGCGATTCCGAGATCATCATCATCTGCCTAGCCTTTTCCCAACTATATTGGGGTCGGCTTCCAGTCAAGCCGGATTTAGCTGAATAACAGTATTTTACGAGGAGCGGCTGCCTTCCAGACCTCCACAACACATTAACTGGGGTAACACGGCTTCTCACTGTCCATAACGACACCTCTGAGCTTTGGGTTCACGTGCTTTCCGAGGCACGGCGGTAACTCGGTATGGTAAGCATTGCTTAACCTTGAAGATCGACCCGTGTGGCTGTCATTATCTAGCCACGAGCTCCTCGAGACGAGACGTTTGATCGAGACGTACAAATAATTGAATAAAATCTCTCGCCGTAGTGCATCGCTAGACAGCCAATTTCATTAGGTAACCATTTAAAAAAAAAAAAATGGGCGTCGCGGTAGTTCATTTTTAGTCAGTTGTAATTAATATAGAGTTTTTATTATTATTATAATTTTATTATACTGTAAATATTTCATTATTTAGATCTCATGTAAAATGCACCAAAAATCACAGCAATAAAACGTAACTACTCAAATTACACAATGATCAATATTTTGCATTGTTAACGCCATTTCCACATAAAATAGGTTAATATTCCGAATCCAGACCGCGGTCTGCCATTCAATAAATGAATAAATAAATAGAATAATAGACTACCGCACCTCCATGCTCTAGTAATTACGCATTTTGGCTGTTATATGTAAAACTTTGACAGTGCGAATAAAGCCGGAAAGTGGGGGATGCCATGCCAGGGAGATGACCATCACCGTTACGAAACGGTTGCCTTACGCTCGAACTGTTGCACACAGGAGGTGCCTCAGGTGCCTGGGTGTCGAAGAGCTGTTCCCGGCCAGTGAAGGCACGTGCTTGCGCACGACGAGTGATGGCTAGCTCACCGTATAGGCCGGTAAAGACTGAACCCGAGTCGTCGAAGACACGTATTGTTCCAGGCTCACCTCAAAGAGATGTGAGCAAAATCGTACGAGTCCAGTAGGGTTTAGGCCCACCAAAATTTTTCGTAGTTATACTGTAACTATGTTGTGGAAAACAGAAGTTGCTCTACAAAAAATACTGGTCTACAGTCAGATTTAATAAACTGCAATATATCTATATATATAGCTGGGAGAAGGCTAGACAGTAATCAGACTGATCACGATAGCAACTTCTAATCGGGCCATTGCTAACACTCAATATATGTCCAAATACCATCAAAGGGACAGATTATTCGGAGTATTCCCGTTTCGGCACCCAGATTTCCTGCTACAAAATATTCGGCACCCAAGCTATTCCCGATTCGGCACGAATAGGTAGTAACCATACAAAATACCAGTCCAAAATACCTATTGGTGCCGAATCGCGAATAGCTTGGGTGCCAATAATCTGGATGCCGAAACGGCAATACCCTATTATTCGAGCACGGATCACGGCCGGTGGCAAGCCACAGTTTAGCTTTATTGACGAACCGTTTCACACACTATACTCCAAAGGAAGCGAACCAATTACCGCTCGAGCGCCACGGCGGAGCTTTCAAACAATAAACGTACAAATTGATCTTGACTTTTTAAATGGCTGGGGAGATGGTGTTTGCTGTGAGGTTTTCAATATCGGATATTGAATTATGAACTAATTTTAGTAGAAATGACTTTATCGTTTTAGAGCAGAAAAAAAAAACTATTTCAACTAATAATGAAATTAACATACAAACCATGTCAAGTATTAAAAATAATAACCATAAAGTTAAAATAGAATTGAATTTAGACTTTTCTAATCGGTCGGTTTCTGGTTGTTAATAATGTATTAGAGACGAGACAATAAACTCCACCGCTTTCTGAGGGGTTTTTTGGTGCTAAATAAATCTCAGATTATTGTTAGTTAATTTAAATTGGTTGATTTAAGTTTTTTTTTGTTCTTTGGTACATATAAACTTAGTTGCCTTTATTCATTCATTTCAGCCGAAATACACCCTCTGTTGAACATAGGCCTCCCCCAAGTGTCGCAATAATGACTGGTTCTATGCGCCTCGCATCCATCGGATTCCCGCGACCCTCACTAGGGCATCGGTGCACCTTGTGGGAGGCCTTTCAATGCTGCAAGTTTACTTGTAGTAATTGTAAAATAAATGCAAATAGATTTATTTTACAATTACTACAAGTATTATTATTTGATCAAAATATTGATAGTCTAGTAAAGCCTCTTCATAGGTAAATTGAAATGATTGGAGGATAAAGCAAACGTTACGTTAGTCGAAATACTGAAAACATACATCATCATTTTCCTTTATCATCATCTACCCTGGTCCTAGTTATTTGGGTTCGGCACAACATGTTTTTTCTTTTATTCCGTCCTGTCACCCGTCATGCCATCATGTACTGGCAACTCCCAAAAATCTTCATAATTTGTCGTTAGACTACATTCAAATTGTAGCTCACAAAAAACACCCATATTTTCTTAATAGATTGTATCCTAAAGGAAAAAAATTACAGCGAGGGTGCTTTTTTGAATTCTAAACGTAGCGGATTTAAAGTTTGTCGCCCGAGCTTAAATTTATTTTGCGCCTGCACTCGGGCGCCATCACCCACTATGAGCAAATAAAAATCGCCTCATATTTTATTCATTGTTACTTGGCTAGCAATCCGTGAAAATTGACGAACACGCGGGCTTTAGTCCGCGCGTTTTTAATTTGATTTTTTTTCTATTCAGCCGGCGCGACGCGACTACGGGCTATCGTACCAGCCAGTCTTAATTCAAACAATATTTGCCTTCGATTTCTTTGGCGCTAAACACTACTGTTGTTCCAAATTCAAAAAGTGCGCGGCAAAGATTTTATATATAAGAGGATTAAAAACTCCTTACTGCACGAAGTTTCTTATAGAAAACATCATCTTTGGATACATTTAAAAGCGAATCAAGTCATCCTTTTCAAATAGATGAGATCAAAAAGTTATTTTCTATAGAACTACTCCAGCTAATAAGAACTCGATTCAAGGACAGTACAACTACCTCAAAAATGCAACTAAAGTAGTTGCAGGTTTGGTTGAGACTGCGACTTTGAGGACCCCTCAGACAGTCCTTTGAAAATGATGCAAAGAGTTGCAAGTTATAAACTACTTACTTATCCGGTGCGATGCCAAGCTCCTTTTCAATGAAAGCGGTGACTTCTGAGCCAATGATCTTGTTCTCTTCAAGTCCTAGGTGTCCTATGGATTCCAGGGTTGCCACAGCGCTAGGCACCGTCGACTGACCGCCGAAAGAGATTGCACAGTCGCCTGACACCACGCAGACGAATTTCTGAGGATGTAAAAAATATAATAATAAAAATAATCGTTTTGAATTCTCAAAAATCTAGGATCTATAATCCGGTCTAGTATTTAAAGTTATTTAGTCTCTCTGTTTAAATTGTTTCTACCTATACTACCAAATAACTGGTTAATACGACAACCCTTGGCATGTGTGGTATCACACTAATATTGTAAAGGCAATATTGAGTATAATTATGTGTTTGTTACTTCTTCACTTTCGAATGGCGGAAAGGATAACAATGTAATTTAGAACACGGGTAGATCGGCTTTGTTTACATTCTTCCTCAGTCCTGAATCACCCAGACCTTATTATATGTATATCAACCTATATGTATAGGAGGAGCTCGTGGCTAGACAATAACAGCCGCACAGGTCGATCTTCAAGGTTAAGCAACGCTTGCCTAGGTTGGTCTGTGGATGGGTGACCATCTTAACATAACGAGTTTCCTCCGTGCCTCGGAAAGCACGTTAAGCCGTGGGTCCCGGCTGTCATTTGTAGATCTTTGGCAGTCGTTACGGATAGTCAGAAGCCAGTAAATCTGACTCCAGTCTTGCTATGAAGTACCGTGTTACCCCAGTTAATGGGTTGTGGAGGTCTGGTAGGCAGCCGCTCCTCGTGAAATACTGGTATTCAGTTAAATCAGGCTTGACTGGAAGCCGACCCCAATATAGTTGGGAAAAGGCTAGGCAGATGATGATCAACCTATATGTATAGCTAGAAGGCGCAACAGTACTACTAGTAGTGTTAAGAAAAGTAGGCGCTAGGTTGACTGGTAGAGAATGCGAAAGACGTTAAGTCCGCCTTTCTACTTTTGTTTGCATGAAGACTGATTAAATAATTATGTTTGTATGGTTTGTATTTCTTTTTATGCAGTCATATCATGTCCTCTAATAACGTGGCTACTTACAGGCCCCAAAAAGTATAACGAGTTTACCATCGAATTGAGAAGAAGAAGATATCATGTCCTCGAATAGCACACATGATAGGTTCTTTTCATCCCGGAAATATATTTTCTTGAGATAATTTATTCCTGTCGCTGGCCGCAGAGAGCCAGTTATCATTTTTCGAAGCTGTAAAAGTTGATCGTGGCAATTGCATAACACTTTATTGGATTTTTCGTCTGATTTCAGATATTCTAAATCATAATATCTTCAGTCTAATTTCAGATATTCATAGCTCTATCTCTCATGCTCAGGGCTTTGATTGTAAATGTGCAAGTCACTGATACAATAATGATGAAACTGTTTTGCCGTTATTCTGAGTTATTGGTTTCTTGGATTTTTTTCAAGCCATTATCAAATTTTATTTGTAACTTTGTCGAATGAAATATCGATGTATGGTGCGATCAACGATGGTGCGCGCTTACCTAGAAGTAACCTATTGAAAGGTTGTAGCCATCAGGAAACACATACTCTGACCGGGAATCACAATCCTTAGTTATACGCACAATGAATGTATTCCCAAAACGTTTTATACGTATAGTCTAGATGCCCACCATGTCCCGTTAAATCCAAACAAGATACTTTGTCGATAAAAACCATTTTACCACAAGTATCTCAGGTATTTTTTACTGAACGACTAATTAGATTTTATAAGGATATTATGTTAGACGGGGTCAGACAGCCAGGGGGAGTTTTTGCGACGTCTCGACCGGTGAGAGGGCTAATTAAATTATTATCTTGAGGTACACTTTACTTTCTCATGTCTTTATTGATTTTATGGGAAATGTCTGAAGAGACGACTCGCGATCGAAGGGCTAAGTATCAATATTTATAAAAAAAACTGGGCAAGTGCAAGTCGGACTGTGTGAAGACATTGAGGACTTCGTACTAACTTATGTAAATAGTTCGGTTTCTGAATCGAGTCTCAAGAACTTTATAAAATCGAAAAAGATTCTTTTTTGTGACGTATCTACCTACAAATCAATTTTCAAATATGTTGCTATACTTTTGGTAAGACCTTGCTTCATGCCATATTTCATGGTTTTAGGTCAACAGGAAGTACAAAAATGGTCGTATCTTTTTTCGTTTTCTTTGAAGTTTGATTTTTGTACAACTTCAAGGGACTGCAGACCTGAGTTTAGGCTAATTTCAACTGGTACACGTATGGAGGTTTAGATACGGAATCCTAAAAAACACTTAATAAATCTACATTATTTAAAAAACAAAACGCAAAAAAGTACATATTAAAACCAAATCGACAAAATGAAAAAAATTCAAGTAATTTTACGAATACTTGGGAACATTAGCAAGCCTAACTATTAGTGCGTCCTTTTAATCATTTAAATTTTAAAGTAATCTGCTCACCCTTTCGGCTATTATTTGCGGCACGTGGCGTGCAACTGTATTATATTTCGGTACTCTAATATTATTATTTTGTGTTTTTGCCTATTGTAATGCCAGCGTCGAATAAATTAATTATATTCAATTCAATCCACAAATTACAAACCAAACATTGATTGACATCTGAGGCCCTATTTTTGTATAGTCGAACGACTTTTAACTGAGGAATAAAAATGGTGGTTTTTTGCATAGAAAATACGTTAAACACCCATATTTGTCCTTCTGATAAAAGTTACCCGACTATCAAAAAATCGGCCCTAACGGCCGAACCCAATAACCTATCTATCTCCAGTTTTGGCATACTGGAGATAGTAAAACAAATCATACAATACAAAAATTATACATGTTTTCTGTTGTTTAATTGGTTTTTCTATCTCCGATATATGATAGATACGAGTTAAACTTATTTGATCTCTATCGACATCACATGAGCTACGCGCTAATCAACAGAAGAGTGGATGCTGCCAAAGCAATTATCTTCAAAAAAACTTAAATATTATATAATAAAAATATTTTTTTACTTTCATGCAACTAATATAAACACACTTGCATAGACAGAAAACATCTAAGTCTTGATAAACACTAACAAACTACTAACGACGAAACTGATATGTTCTAGAACCAAAAATTCGAAGACATATTATAACATCTTCCAATCCGCACTGGGCCCGCGCAGTGGATTATGGCCCATTTCTCTGTTAAAGAGGAGGCCTGAGTTTCAGTAGGGGAAACATTATAAGACCGATTATGCTTGTTTATTTGACATTTATTTATTTATGCACACAAAAGTACAGAGGCGGACTTGATGTCTTGAGGTATTTTCTACCAGTCAACTATTGGGTGATGCAAAGACAACGCTAAAAAAACCCGATGCTAATGCTTAAGGTATGCTTAAACACTAACAGTCGAACCCAATAACCTATCTATCACATACCGGAGATAGAAAAACATATGAATCAACAGAAAACATGTATATATATTGTATCATTTGTTTTACTATCTCCAGTAAGCCAAAACTGGAGATAGGTTATTGGGTTCGGCCGTAAATTCACACTTAAAACAAGAGTGAATAGGTTACTTCTAGACACGATAAAAAAGAAAACAAAATTACACTAATTCAATACTCACGCTTTCCGGCTTCCTCACAACCCTAGCCAACAGTGGCAAGATTTTATTAACAAAATCATTAGGAATTTGTGAACGAGGTAAATTAGTCAATATTTTTAAACAAGGCATTTTAGTACAAGTTGCTGTCTTGGTGGCAAGGAGGTTACTGATACCGGCAGCGAGTGATAAGCGACATTATTGTTATCAATGTTATTTCAAGTGCACACATTATCATCATTTATATTTTATTCTCGTTCGCCTTTTAGGGATAAGCGGTTGTTATTTATTTTTTAAAGTATTGACTGAGCATAGATAATAGTAGTGACGTACATAGAGATGATTTTCTGTCTGTGTCCATAGACTACATGTATCATCTTACGATTATGTGTTTTGATGATAACTTCGGTGATAAACTATAAAACTCATCAATAAATGATAGCAAATCTTCCAAGATTGCTTGATTTCACATACCCATTTTGTACCAATGGATGCTTTGTTACTCTTTTAAGCAAATACTTCAGAATGAATTTTAATGAAACTTTATTGTAAAGTTTCATTAAAATTCATGCTGCATAGCTACATCAATTGAAATAACACCTAGGTTATAATTTATATTGTGTGAAATTTCTCGAAATAGATACTAATCCTGAACAGACGAAGACACGGGTACCAACTAGGTTCATAAAACATACTTAATATCCTAATTCCACGTTATTGAGGCCATCAATTCACGCAATATCATTTGATTATTTTGTGCTGGGCTCTGCGGCAGTCCTATTACCTACTTGTATTTTATTTCCGAATTCTAAAGAGTAATTTGAGTAATTATGGGTAATTTGTCATTTCTATTATAGGTAAGCGAAGTCTCAATGTTACCAGAAAAATTGCTCACTATTTACGTGTGTATAGGCTCTTAATAAACTAGAGCGCCTCACCATCTTTGATTGCGTCCGTGCTTAACTTCAGGTGAGCTCGCTGGCAAACATTTCTTTACATAAATTAAAAAAAAATTAAAGCATCTGAAGGGATTTTTTTACAAAAACTATTCAATAAGTAATTCTTGCAATTAGTAAAAAAATACCACACGTGCAATTGGTATGTACATTTATTAGCAACACAGATAAATGAATAAAAAAATTTAAATGTAGATTTACATTTTTTACATTGAACCTTTTTCCTTTTTTCGCTAAATTCCAAGTAAAGCCACTGTTGTCAATCAACAATTGCTGAAATTGCCCGTGTTATTCAATCCCGACGAAGAACGGTCCACCCCATATACCTACAGTCTCCCCTTAAGTTAATAGTAATGTAATCATCTTGAAAAGAACGAAGTTTAACCCCTTTTAGACTAGAAAATCGCGTAAAGTTATCTGAAACTTACAAGAAAAGTCTTACAGGTTCCGTAAGTAATATGTTTTTACTGTGTTGTTTATGTTTATCTGCTATCTATTTCTTATGATGTCTTTACAAAATGTTTTATTGGTTAATTCATTTGACTTAATTTTATCTTAGATTAATTTTAATTTCATCTCAATTTAAATTTATTTTTTGTTTTAATTGAATTATAATTTAATCTGCATTTAATTTTAATTTGTATCGATTTAATTTATTTTGATTTGATGATATTTCGATGGTCCCTAAGTAAAGTATCGAATCAATAAAATAGCAATTTTTAATATGATTTATTCAGACTTGATTTTGTTTTAATGTGGGCTTGATTTCAAAATAATTTAAATGTCTAATTTTAAATCTATTGGTCCCACTTATTTGTATTGATATGTTTTAAGATTTCGCTGTAGTGAAATTTAATTTCACATTCTCTTTTATATTATGTAGAAAATGTTGTGGCTTGTGTAATCATCATCTTCCTGGCCTTATCCCGTTTTATTTGGGGTCAGTGCAACAAGTTTTTTTCTTCCATTCTGTTCTGTCACTGGTCACGCTATCATTAACTCCCTTTTCTTCCATATCACTTCTGACACAATCAATCCATTTTTTCTTTGGCCTTCCTCTCCCTCTCCATCCATACACATGTAAACTCATACCTAACTCTTTTAGTAACATGCGTTTCACCCCTCCTCTTCACATAACCATACCAAGACAAACGATTCCCTTTCAACTTTTCAGTCACTGGCGCCACTTTCAAACTTCCCCTAATATACTTATTTCTCACTTGGTTCATTCTTGTCACACCACACATCCATCTTAACATTCTCATCTCCACATGTCATCATGTTAAATCTTGTGTATTTCAGTAAATTATTTAATTGTATAATTTATTATAAAATTAAGTAATTTAATCTATACTAATATTATAAAGAGGAAAACTTTGTTTGTTTGATTGTAATGAATAGGCTTCAAAACTACTGAACCGTTTTTAAAAATTCTTTCACCATTCGAAAGCTACATTATCCACGAAAAACATAGGCTACTTTTTATTTTGGAAAAAAATAGGGTTCCGTAAGATAATTGGGTTTTTCTGTAAAAATCAACAAGAAAAGTTACTTATTTTGCGTACGCTGCCTAAACTGTAAAAGATAGAACCATAAAATGTTCTAATTAATTGTAGATTTTATAAATATCTACAAAAAAGTCCGCGAAGCACTATACCTATCTATGTCGAGTGAGGCACAACAACCATTTTTTTTATCTAAAAATCTTGAATTTTTTTGAACTACATTTAAACGCATTTATTTTACTCATGCTATTAACCCTTATCAAAATAAATTATTTTATCACTAAGTACAGTTTATGTAGATAATATTTGGTCTTTGAATGATTAAAATTGGATGTTTGGTTTTGAAGTTATGGCGAAATTAAAATATTACGATTCCTGCTGCACGGTCTGTTGCGAAGTCTCTTTCTTATGAATTGTGCTACCATAGTATAGGTAGATAGATTTGATTTGAGAAATTGTTCGCAAAGGGCATCTGAAGGAATATTGTGGGTTTTTTTACAGCTCTGCAAACTGTACCCGTTTAAAATCGCACCACAGGATGCGTTTGACCATGTTTGACCATCAATAATGTGAAGTCTGCTGAGTAAAAATGCACGCACTCAAGAGTTAATTTAATTCATAAATTGCAAAGTTAACTCTCGGTAAAGAAGGTAGTCCCCGCTGAAAAAACACCGTATGATTTATTAAGGCATCAGTCAAATACCACCCAAAGTAAAAAATCTGCCTAAATAAACGGATAATTTAAATAACTAAAAACTTCGGGAATCGCTTTGTGACTAATGACACCTAAGAAATGTCTAAGCGACAATAGGAGGCTAAAGGTCTTCTCACTCTGTGTCTTTCTCACGGTATTGTTATAGCAGGTTTATTCCATTGGCAGGGCAAGAGGAGGTCTTGCCCCATACATTGACCCAAACTAGGGCAGTAGCGGAGTAGACTTCGACCATAACGTTTGCCGTGTTTTCTGGGCGTTCTTCCACAGAATGGTGACACCTGGACTTTTCTTCCCGCCGAATCCAAAATATCTACCTCTTGAAACACTCATGTTCGGTTAGTTAGTACTTGCATAATGCAGAAAGTGAGAACGCCATGACGCCTCTGTAGTTACTCTTTAAAGAGAGAATATACCGAAGTACCTAATAACTGAGGCGTGCAAAAGTTAGTGGCCCTGATACGTAAATGGCAACTGAAGGAACATGGTGGAATTTAGTCCGCAAAAGACCACTTGCTCCACCTAGAGCTGGATAACATACCTCAAATAAAAAAGAGGCAAATACTAAACCTTCTAATGACTTCAGGATCAATTTTGTGCTGACCATTCATATATTTTGACAACTAAAAACTACTTTATGCACTTTTTTTCAGCCTACATAAGTAAGTGCTATTTACACTTACTTAGTGGTGCTTTTTTTTGAAAGGAGAACCATCAGAATGATTCCTCACGCTCTTGGACGGAGCGGGAGGGCGTGTCAGACTCTTACTGACTAAACCCCACCCCGTTCCCCTTCGTTCCTTCGATCTGGGGGACACGGTGAGAACCTTTCAGATTTTCTGTGTTCCCCAGAGGCTTTGGCCCCAACGGGCCCCTACAGTTTGCTGACATCTCCTTGAGGCGCGCGTGAACGCGCCGTTGACGACTAGGCTCGGTCCAGGTTATTACCAGACTGCCGGACGGCGTGCTGCTCGCCATCCGCGAGCTCGCGCCTACGGTGGTGGGAAATCGGGATCGAGATCTCGGCGGCGGCGCTCGCGGTGTGCAGCCTCCTTCGCTAGCATTACTGCTTCGCAGAAGGAGGCAACTGCCCGCCACCCCTCCTCGCTCTGGACCATGGCCTGTACCAGGGCCCGGAGCCAGAGGTCACCGCCGCCGATAGATTTTACAAGGACACGGCGGCGCTCCGCCCAAGCAGGGCACACCTCTACCGTGTGTTCCACCGTGTCCTCCGGGCGGTCCACACAGTGGCGACACCCGGGCATCTTTCCTCCTTGATCCGATGCAGGAACCTCCCGAACTTACTGTGTCTACTTATTGGTGCTTGGAATTCATTCAAGGTTAATATGATATTTTTGGTCAGCAAATAATTTAAAAATCGTACATCTTTGTTAAACCGTAATATAGACTAGAGACATACGTACATAAACAAACGCCTTTAAACAAGGAGTAGGTAAATATTCAGATCACCTACTGCTGGAACCCTCACTTATTATTTCTGCTTCGTTGATGTTCGTAAGCCACTCGGCGTCTTCATCTTCATGGTGACCCACTATGTGGATCACCATTATGTGGAATGGTGACCCTTTATGTGGATCGCCCTAAGAACACGGTGGAACATACGGGTGTGCACCGATTGAACGAGGCACCGCCGTGTTTTTGTAGGGGTCATCAGTTGCAGCGACCTCTCGCGCCGGGCCCTGGTCCAGAGCAGGGTGGAGTGGCAGGCGATTGCCTCCTTCTGAGAAGCAGTAATCGAGCCAAAGTGGCGGCCACATGGATGAGGAAATGGCCCTCACGCCCCAGCGTTGAGGAAATAAGATCCCGACCCCGATTTTCAGCCACCGTAGAAGTGGGCTTGCGGACGGCGAGCAATGGGGCGCCGCGCCGTCCGACCGTTCGGTAACCAAATATCTACACCGAGACCGAGTATATGGCAGGTGGTGTTCCAAGCGTGCCTCATGGAGATGTCAGCAAAACCATAGAGACCCAGTAGGGTCGCCAAGCCTACTGGGGTCATGGGTTCGCTTCTGAAAGGCATTCCTGCGACCCTGGAACGCAAGGCAAAGAAAGAACATAGGAGTGGGGTTTAGTCAGTAAAAGTCTGACACGCCCTGATGCGTCAGCTAAGAGCGGGAGAAGTCATTGGATTATTTCCCAACTAAAAAAATGAAGTCAAACTGTTTTATGTGAAAGTAAAATTAATGAATTGGATTAATTATATATTGATTACTTTTGTGCAGTTTAACGAACTTAACGCAGACGAAGTCGCGGGCAACAGCTAGTTTATTATAAAATAATAAGTCGCTTAGCGTGTCGATGGCAAAACAAGTAATTGGCAAGAGGTGGCTCAAAGTAGAGAACAATAGAAAGGATGGGGGGAGGCCTTGCTGGTGGACAATAAAGGGTAGATAACAATAATTAGAATGCCTATGTCCACCGTCAAATTGTATGTCAATTAATCCCAATATCAATTTTCGTCATGCAACACCCATCTTGACGAAATTTGAGCAAAACGTTCCCCAACACTGATTGAGTGTCGTATCGGAGGCACCATGCTACACTGTAATCCCATATTGCCATCACGAGACCCCTTTGTCTTTCAATATGGGCCTGACTAACAGTTTCATAGCGAAATATTTGACGCGACGCCTCTCAGTTAGCATTCTCCGATGTTATGAGCTAAGCCCAATACAATGGTATTATGTGAAAGCTTGATGGATTTCGCAAGCCTACCCTCGAAAATTGTTACAGCAGTCAACTATTCGATCCAGGATAGGGATTTGTACTGGCATATTGAAACTAGAGTGCCAGTGGAAACAATACGTCTCATTATTACCGATAATCGCCAAAGGATCAGCTCTCATGGCTTAGAATTTAATATGCAAATATCCGGGCTTAAAAACTCGCAACGACTTCCCAGCACTGGTCTTTTATACTTGATCTCTTTGAAGTTGCATTTTATTATTAATCCTCCTATTGAATGTAATAAAATACCAGTCGCAACTGCAATCTGTTTTTGATCTGCAAGCACCCCACTATGCATACGTCTTTTTATACTCCGAAGCACCTCAAAAACCTTTTCAAACATCAAACTAGAGACCACTCGCTCCCCCAAGTCCGCCATTTTGATCCATCAATTATCTGTGACGTCACTAAAATCCCCTCAGGCGCACAAAGGGTTGTGCGCAAAAAGATTTAGCGCTACATTTTAATTTAGACGTCCGGCCGGCTTCACTAAATGAAATTTGCTCTGACAGGTAGAAATTCAATCAAACACCCCCATTACGGCTTGCAGTATCAATTAGTTTCCCCTAAATGCATCTCGTTGTGTAGCAACGCCCTTAATCCGGGCCGCGGCGCCCGCTCTGCCGACCAGCCACCTGGCAGCCATTGTGCGGACCCCAATTAGAACTAGACCCGCGATATTGAAATACGCGTGCGTCGTTGTTTGATCCGCCAAAGTGCAATTTAGGGTATTTATCTTCTCATATGACAGGGAGATTGGAGATGGTAGATTCTCGCTAATTGGGACTTAGTAATTCATATGTGTGTATAGGAAAATTGTTTTGGCAGGTATGATTGGCGTTGTATAGCCGAACGATTTACCTATACTTGGCTGTTATTTACAAAAAAATCACGGAATTCTGTCTGCGGTATCCATTTTATTTTTATTAAAAACTAGCTGTTGCCCGCGACTTCGTCCGCGTTAAGTTCGTAAAACTGCACAAAAGTTACTTATAACTAATCCTATACTTCCGAAAACATCTGATTAATTAATTTTACATAAAACTGTTTAAGTTAAAACTCCAATTAGTACTTTTTTTAGTTGGGAAATCATCTAATGACTTTCGCTCTTCTGTGAAGCGGAAGTGCGTGTCAGATTATTACTGGCTAAGACTCACTTCTATATTTCTTCCTTGCCTTACGTTCCAGGGTCTCCCTTTCAGAAGCGAAACCATAGCCCCAGTAGGTTTCTTGTTTAGGTTTTATAATTCAGATGGGTAAACATCAGAATGACTTCTCCTGCTGTTAAATGGAGCGGGAGGGCATGTCAGACTTTTACTGACTAAACGCCACCCCCGTTCCTGTGTTACCTTCAATTTTGGGACACCGAGCTTATCTTTCGGAATACCGATCCACGTCCCCAGAGGCTTCGGCCCTGCCTCGGGCCCCTACAGTTTGCTGACATCTCCTTGAGGCGCTCGTGGAACAGTTGACGACTTGACTCGATCCGGGTTATTACCGGACTGCTGGACGGCAAGCTACCCAGTGTTCGCCGTCCGCAAGCTTGCACCTACGGTGGTCGGAAATCGTTCTCGTGATCCTGACGGCGGCGGGGGCGTGAGGGTCGTTCCCTTTCGCGCTCGCGGTCGGCCGCCTCCTTGGCTAACATTACTGCTTCGCAGAAGAAGGCAACCGCCATACCTCTACCGTGTGCTCCACCGTGTCCTCCGGGCGGTCCAGAGAGTGCGCCCAAGTCTGGCTGGGGCGCCCTTTTCCCCTGAATCCGATGCAGGAGCCTCCCGAACTTACCGTGTCTGGTGAGGACCTACGGCATACGGAACGTGAGGATCTCTTTCCAACCACTCCTCTAAGAGGAAACTTACCGCCGCAATGACGGCGTGCCCAGGTTTCTTGTTTAGGTGGAAAATCATCAGAATGACTTCTCAGAAGGTGAGTCAGACTTTTATTGACTAAACCTTACCTCGTTACTTCTTTGCCTTCGTTCCAGGGTTCCGGGTTTTCCTTTCGAAAGCTTGCCCATGGCCCTAGAGGCTTCGAACCTGCTGGGCACCTATAGTTTGCTAAAATCTCTTTGAAGCACGCGTGGAACAATACCCACGGTTGACCGTCTGGATTATTACCGGACAGCCAGATGGTAAACTACCCATTGCTCGCCATTCGCAAGCCACTCCTACGGTGTCTCTCAATTGGGGTCGGAATCCCAGCAACTGGGGCGTGAGGGGACTACTTGCCACTACTCCTCGCTCTGGATCATGGCCTGTACCAGTGCCCAGCGCGAGAGGTTGCTGTCACCGATCGTCCCCACAAGGACACGGTGGTGCTCCGCCTAAGCGTGGCCCACCAGTACTTTATGCTCTAACGTGTCCTCCGGGCGATCCACCCAATGGTAACACCCGGGTTTTTCTTCCGCACGACGTCAATTGCCTTAAAAACATCAACGAAGTACAGAGCCGCAGAGTTCGCATTCTAAATAGTTGCCTACTCTATGGGTAAAGTCGTTAGTTTAGTTCATATTGCGATAAAATCAAAATTAAAATGATTTGTTCTTCAAAAAACCAAATTAGGGCAGATAACCGCCTTTTGTATTTGCCTCTTTTTTTGTTGGGTAACCACCAAATACCTTCTCCCACTCTAGGTGGACCGAGAGAGAGTATGAGACTTTTACCAACTAAATTCCACAGTGTTCTTTTAGTTGTAATTTACATTCTAGGGCGACTAATTTTGGCACACCACGATTATTACTATTATAAATTCACTCTTTAAAGAGAGACTACAGAGTCATGACGTCCTCACCTTGCGCTTTACGCAGGTCCTAACCGAACATGAGTGTTTCGGGAGGTAGATGTTTTAGATTCGGCGGGAAGACACGGTGGACCTTACGATCGAAGTTATCCCGCTAGGGCGGATTACCGCCGTGCCTACTGTTTGCGGGTCAAAATCAGAATCCTCCTGCCCTAGTTCAGATCATGGTATGAGCTGGGAGGAGGAATGGAAAGCAGTCACCTCCTAGAGTGAAGCAACGTGGCTGAAACCGTGCGAAACAGGACATCCTTAGACCCCTCCCATCGCCATTTGGACACTTCCCAGGTGTCATATGTATAGGGCGTTTACCGATCACCATCATTTTTTTGTGTTTATATGACCTGTTTATTGAGGCAGGAATTTTCTGGTGCGGTATTTGACTGACACCCTAATATACCAAATAAATGTTTTTCTTTAGTGAGAATAATAAACGAATTCTTGTGTGCGAGTATTTTCACCTAGCCGACTTCACATGCTGATGATCGAACGCAGTCTGTAAACTCTCGATTTTTACGGGTAGAGCATGCAGAGCAGTAAAAAATACCCACTTTGTTCCTTTAGATGCCCTATACGAACAATTTTCCAGCTATCGAAGCCCGTTAGGGCCGTTCGCTTATGGTATCTCTTTTAGGTGCGCGTGGCACATAACGCAACGTCAGTCGACTAAGACCAGTCTTTATTCAACAGCGAAATGTCAATAGTGCACCGTCTAAAACTCCGCGCTAACGGTAGCATGGAATCGCCCTGCGACTCGTAATGCCAAGGGCATCATCTTTGCGCTTTCTGCTACCTTCTTCGCTTTATTTGCGGAAGGAAGTGATGACTGCTTTCCATACCTTCTTTCTCTATACCAGGACCGGACGTGAGAGGTCGTTACTGCTGATCACTTCCACCCGGAGTCCTGGAACGCAAAGCGAAGAAGGAACATACAAAGGTGTGGGTTTTGGTCAGTGAAAGTCTGACATCCCCTCGTGCTCCTTCCTAGAGTGGAAGAAATCACCTAAAATATAAATAGCCTTTAGTTAAAAAAAAAATGGATGTTTGTATTTTGAAAGGAAATCGTTTGTCTTAGTGTGGTCATGTGAAGAGGAGAAATTAAAAGCACGTTACTAAAAGAGTTCTTGAGAATGGAGAGGGAGAGGAAGGCCAAAGAAAAGATGGATGGATTGTGTAAGGATTGATATGAAAGAAAAGGGCAGATGATAGTGTGACGGACGACAGGACAGAAGGGAAGAAGAAAACGTGTTGCACCGACCCCAAGTAATATGGGATAAGGGCAGGAAGAAGAAGAAGGATGTCATTGTTTGTATTTTGAAAACGGGGTGCAACTCCGCAGTTGTAAAATTTGTCTCCATGGGTTTTTTTTTGTTAAACAATAATAATATGTAATATCTTTTGGTAATATTTTTGTTAAAAAAATTGTGAGAATGCAAAAATATGTGAAAAAAAATGTTACAAAAATAAAAAAAAAGCTTTTTCTAAAACACTTCTTGGGATTCGAACCACCACCGTGTTACGTCCCAGTCTAGTCATTAATCGATCGTGCTGCAATGTTCGATGAAAATTGAGCAAAATAGACGTTCTCATATAAATGTCATAAATGACTGCCCCGCTCTTCGTCCATGATAGCGTGATGATTTTCATTTCAGTAGGTAAATTGGCAGCTAAATGGACTAATGTAACATAGTAGTATGTGAATTTCGTGGACGCTTGGATTTTATAACGTGTTTTGATTAGTTTTTACAAAATATTTGGGAAAAATCAAATAGGAATGTTGATTTTCTTATGAAAAAATGGTAAAAGTATTTTTTTTTCCAAAAACAATAAGATAAAACATTGACAGAAATATAAATTGTAGGTGGGATTCGAACTCGGGGCAACTCGTTCAAAACCGACAAAATGCAATATTGCTCACCCCCCATAGCAAATAGCGTGATAAAATATAGCCTATGTCACTAAGGGTCCTATAAGGATTATGTATGCAAAATTTGAACAGGATCGGTTCAGTGGTTTTTGCGCCATTTAATGCTAACAATGTACAATCTTACTGTTTTATTATATGTATAGATTATTTTATGATATACGAAGCTACAGTATTGAGATATCAATTAAGGTTTTTTCTTAAAACATTGCAATTTTAACAGCACATTTGTAAGATAGTGTATCAAATGGTATGTTTAAGGCTGATGTCCAAATTTCGCTTTCTTAAAAAAATATGCAGCATTTAAAATGCTATCTTAGCATCATCATCATCTTTTGGAATTCTTTGCAATGTTTGCACAATTTCCCCGCACAATGTTCTATCAAAAATGTCCACTACCTATAGTTACAATGTGATTTTCCCCTCTCTTATCAAAGCATTGCATACAAACACTCTCAAACAATAGGTCTAGAGGGGTCCCTTGGTACAGAGTACAGAGTACAGGGATTAAATTTCCATTGTAGTGCGTGACGCCGTGGTTGGCGATTGATGCTGACGTCAAACATGAGTGCATGAGAGGGTGACGAGCTTTTACAAGGGGTATGCCTGCAACAGATAACAACGTAGAATTAGAACCGAAGAGGAAAACAAAAGACTAATGCGTTCCACCCACACACACCCGCTATTGTAAGGCGTCTTGGTTATTAGCGATTCTTTGTTCCCCCTTGTAAAAATGTTGAAAGGCTTTGAAGAGATTATAAAATCTGATCTGAAATAATGAGGACGGAAAATTGATTTTTTTCCTATTGTTAGTTACTAAAAATAAGTACTGGGGTGATTATTGCGTACTATTGTTAATTGTACAGCTTCGGTCTAAATGGGAACAATTGATCAAATATATGTTTTATGGTTTCCTTTTGTTGATGGATGTGTGGTGTAACGAGAATCAAGGATAAATTTAGAAATGAGTATATTACAGGAAGTTTGAAAGTGGCACCAGTGGCAAAAAAGTTGAAAGGAAATCGATTGTCGCGGTATGGTCATGTGAAGAGGAGGGTTAAAACGCATATTACTGAAAGATTTTTGAGTTTACATGCGGATGGATGGAGTGGGAAAAGGAGGCCAAAGAAAAGATGGATGGTGTCAGGAATAATATGAAAGAAAAGGGAAAGAAAAGTATTAGTGTGACGAATGATGGGACAGAATGGAAGAAAAAAGCGTGTTGCGCCGCAGTAAGTAATACGGGGCAAGGGCAGGAAGAAGGTTTAATTTTTTATGATATGAACTAGTGCTTGACTGCAATCTCACTTGATGGTAAGCAGTGATGCGATCATTGATGGTGAGGTGCACGGATAAATTAAGAGCCTATTTACTCTAGCGATGAAGATACCAAAATTATAATTAGACGGGCAGACCGCAGTTGGCAAATTATTCCAGTCCTTCAAATTCAGTTCCAAATAGAAATAGATGTAAACTGACTTAAAAAAAAAACCACATATGCTTTGATAAGGTCCTGGCAACAGTAAAACATAGTAATGGAATTATTTGGTATGACAAAGCAGTATTTATATCATAGGATTGTTCAATGATAACCGCTTTTTGAACGCGTATTGACTACTTGAAACTAATTATCTGCAATGATAAGTGTTATAATTATAGGTATTTTTTATTATTGATAGGTTTGCGCTTGACCGCTGAAGCGACGATGTGGTCGACGATGGAGCGCGCTTACCTAGAAGTAACCTATTCACTGATGGCTTAAATATTCCTAGGTTTTAGCGATGAGGTAACACAGACCCCGAATAAAAATCATTCTATTTCCATCAAACCCACTTTGCTAGGGAAATAAGAATGTTGTCGTTTTAAAATTCTTAATAAACCGTTTTTAACGAGAGTAAGTAGAAAAGTTAAGTGGTAGTAAGTAGAGAAACTATTGATCACATAAGTCATTTTGATGTACCACTGTAAAATACATTTTTTTAGGAGTTAAATCGTCTAATGCGTGCCAGACTTGCTGGCTGAAACTACACCTATATTCTTTCAGCTGCCTTTGCACTCTAGGACCAGGCGTATCCCATTCATAAGTTTTCACATGGTCTTAGCAACTTGGCCACATTAACTTGGCGCTTGTCGTCTATGAAGTAATGCCCAAAAACAATATAACAACAACAGAGAACTAGCCAAATTATCGACGCGCGTATCGATAACAAAGACGCTGACCATACCTGACACTTGCCGGGCGAGCTAAATGAATGAGGGGGAAAGCTGGGGGATATTCGCATTTCAGAGATGTGTCAAGTTAATGTGACTGGATTGTAATAACTGTACGGGTACCTAAGCATGTTTATAGAGAAATGCGGAGCGGGGTGTAAAGTCCCGCAACCCCCTTTGAAAGGGAAGGGTCCCTCGACTAGACAGGTGTGGTGTGGTCCAGGCAACTTATTAATATACCTATATTATTTAATCGAACGCAGAGTTCAGACACTCAGATGTAGAATTTTGACTTTTAGTTCCTATTTGGTTTCATAGATGTTGCTACGTGTTTGATGTAGGAACAAGGTGACTATTACTTTCGCTCTCTATGATGTGTATCGCTTTGAAGCTTCGATCACTTTGAAGAGTGCTAGAGCCGCTAAGGAAGCTGTTAACTTATTTATGAAATTGCCGTTTTTTTAAACGGGATACTTTGAATTATGATCTTTAGATTAACAAATAAATAAGTACAAATAAATTGCATATTAAAGGTAATTGTATTTTAGGTCAAATTTATTTATTGCTCTTTCAGGGTTATTTTATTTAATAGCGATGTATTTAAAATCATTTTTGTATAAAATCGTATTATTTTGGAAAATACGTTCTAAGAATATGTCTCAAACGGACGAAATATCAAAGCTAACACAATTCAAAGTATCCCATTTCAAAAAACCTGTCATCTAAATACATCACGTGCATAGTCTCCGGAAATTACTTCCGCATTTCCAACCATCCCGTTCACGTACTCGTAGCTAGACTTGAATCCTGAGATGACAGCGCCCATAATCGACCCGACATTAACTTACCTTCGCATCCCCCTAAAATAAATTTCAAGTTCAGTGATTTTAAGTTCAACGTCAAAACAGGGACCCTGAAGTTTGAGACGCCAATTCGATGAGGGGCGCTCGCCAGACGTACACTCACTGGCAAAATGTTTCGCAAAAGTTGTATGGTTTGTGTTGTGAACTGTGAATTTTGTTCATCTATAAATGGCTTGGCGCGACGATGGGAAAAGGCCAGATGGTATGACATTGTTGCCGTGACAAGTTTTTTTTAAGGTGGGATATCATCAAATTTTCTCTCGCTCTTTAGTGTTCAGACATTTCCTTGCGGCGACGTGAATGACTTAAGACGGATGATTACTGGACGACCGGACGACGAGCTACCCAATGCTCATAGTCCGCAAGCCAGCAATGGCTGTAAATCGGATTCTGGACCCCGCGGCTGGGGCTTATTTAGGGTTATAATAGCTAAAAAGTATAAAATAAAGAAAATAAAACCCTGTGCAAAATATTGGCATGTTTTTCTTTTCACCAATAGTGAAGCCTACCTAAGCCATATTTTAAAGGACAGCTATGTATGGGACAATTTTCATTCCATTTAAATAAAAAAAAAAAAATATTAGTTTTTCCTAAATTGTGTGTATCTAAATATACCAAATAAAATTATTTTTCTTTCTTTAAAAAAAATATTTCTCTTTCCTCTTTCTCTCAAATAATTTTCCTCCTACCAATAACCATGAAAGCACATTAGCGAGCGACTGTACAAAGCTGAAGGGTCGCTCCCCGTCTCCCCACTGACATTGACATCGGAAGTACGCCAAGGTAGGGGTTACCTTTTCAATGGTAGGCCTCGGAAGTTCAAGGCTCTGTTTACGACAACACGTTCTATTAAGCACGGATTTCCGGCATCCTGTTTGGTTTCGACACGTGTAAGTTTGCCAATATTATTAAGAGGGCTAATGTTTTAATCTGTTTTTGTTTGTATGCCAAGTGACTTGTTCTATTCGTTTTGTTTGTAAGGGGTAATTTGTCTTTGTGAGTCGCAGGGTGATTCTTGGCGCGGGTGAGGTTGACGAGCAACCGTCCGGTTTTCAGTAATATCTAAGCTTTCAACTATACGCAGATACTCGTATGTATATTTATGATTGTTTTTAGTTTTTTTTAATCTGTGTAATCTGATAAAGATTGTCGTAATGTTTTACAGAATAGAATAAACTTTATTGTGTTTGTTTTTAGGGTTCCGTACCTAAAAAGGGAAAAACGGAACCCTTATAAGATCACTTTGTTGTCCGTCTGTCGGTCTGTCTGTCTGTCGAGACACTTTATCTGGGGAACGCGTGAAGGTATCAAGTTGAAATACGGATGCTGAAAAAAAAACGATTTTTTCCCCCAACGCGCCGTCTCACACCTTTGACGGTTACTACTACGGTGAAAATCTATGAATTACTGTTTTAAACTGCCTTACTCGCCAGATCTAGACCCAACCGACTTATTTTTGTTCTATTATCTAGTAATTGCTCTCGAAAGATAGGTTTTCGTCAAATGCTGAGGCAATTAACTCCGTGAACAATTATTTTGCAGAGAAAAACGCCAACTACTGTTTGAATGGGAAGAATGAAATGAATGGGTTAGAGAGATGGAGACAACGTTAGGTGAAGTGTGTTGATTTACAAGGAGACAATGCAAAAAAAAAATCTAGCAAAAATGTCCACTAACTTTGTCAGGTCGGAAACTTTTCTGACCAATTAAGTAAGTATGTACTTAGTGATGTTTATCAATAAGTAGGTATACAAAAATATAAAAAAGCAATGTAACGTAACGTAATACATAAACAATGGTGAGGTAAAAAATATTTTTTTCATTGTTATTTCTTGGTTGGTTTAGACTTGAACAAAGAAATTTAGTTTTATCAACTCCTGAAGATTATTTATTTGTAACAAACAAGAACAATTTTGTTGTTCCTACAAACAGTTCCTAGTTCTTTAGAATCAAGTACCTTTTAAGGACTATTGCAAACATATCGCTACCTTTGGGTAGAAAGGTCGTATAAACCATTTTGGCCAAATTGAGTTAAATATACCATTTTTCTCAGAATTTTTTTCTCTATCGATCTGTATATACGAAATGTAGAAATTCGCTCAAAAATGGTTAATACGACCCAGAAATTTTCGGTCATAGCCTCTTAAAAAAGGTAAATTTTCAATGTAAAAGCCAAATATTTTTTTTTGTAATTTTGTTATGACGTAATGACCATAATTTATATTAACGGAGGGTGTAAAAATAGTCGTTAATTGTAAATGGTTTATACGCCCTAAAGTGTTAAATGCATTAATTGTAAATGGTTTATACGACCTATAGTATTAAATGCATTAATTGTAAATGGTTTATTCGCCCTAAAGTGTTAAATGCATTACTTAAACCCAGGTTAAAATCGACGTCGTAAATCCAAAGATAGTTCGCAACGTTTGGTGTATAAACCATGATCATTGCAAGTCGCACTTTACTTTAGGATGTTTGTCAAGTAAAATGTGTAAGGAATGAACCTGGACTGGTTCTATCACATGATGAAAAAATCAAAGAGAGGTGGAAGAAATATTTTGAAAGACTAATGAATAAGGAAAATGATTGGAGTGGGATTTTAGAAAGTAAACCAGAAAATGTGGGGTTAGTGAGAATGGTTAGTATGGTTGAAGTCAGAATTGCAGTAAATGGAATGAAGAATGGTAAGGCCATTGGCCCAGTTTGGAATAGTAGTTGAAGTGTGGAAGTTACTGCGAGTGGATGGACGGATGTGGTTAGCGATGTTCTTCAATAAGTTGTTGAAAGAAGAATTCATACCTGATGATTGGTGCAAAAGTTCTTTAGTGCCCATCTTTAAATCTTTTTCTTGAGTGCAACAATTATAGAGGAATAAAGCTAATGTCACACACTATGAAAGTCTGGGAGGAAGAAGTATTGAAAGGCGGTTGAGATATAAGAGTGAAATTTCACAGAAGCAATTCGGTTTTATGCCTGGTTGGGGTACAACGGATGCTATTTTCGCTATACGCCAGCTGTACAAGAAATACAGAGGTGCACATAAAAACTTGCACATGGTATTAATTGACCTCGAAAAGGCATACGACCAGGCACATCGTGAGGTTCTGTTGTGGGCCCTTAAGGAGAAAGGTGTGCCTGGGAAGTATGTGCAGTTGATCCGAGCGATGTACAGTCGGTGTAGTACCCAAGTCCGGTCTACAGTAGGCACCAGTGGCAGTTAGAATGAGGCGGTCGGCCTACATCAGGGGTCGGCTCTCAGCCCTTAACTTTCCCTGCTGATAATGGATGCTTTGACGTTAGATATTCAGGAAGAGGCCCCCTGGTGTATGCTGTTTGCCGATGATATTGTGCTGGTTGCCGAGAGTGACCTAGAGGTCCAGAGCAAATTGGAGGCGTGGCGGCATAGGCTGGAGAGTGTTGGCGTGAAATTGAGTAGAACCAAAACAGAGTAATTGTTCTGCGATTTCGGCGGTCCCTCCAATCCTTCGCCTTTAGCCCTCGCTAGGACATTCATACCGATTTGTTCCGACTTTCGGTACCTCGGGTCGCTTGGCCAAGGAAATGGTGAGGTAGACCGGGACATAACACATCCAATCAACGCAGGATGGATGAAATGGCGACAGGTCATGGGAACAACTTGTGATCCACGGATGCCCCTCAAGTTGAAGGGTGCAATCTACAAGTCCGTGATAAGACCTGTCATACTGTATGGATCGGAATGTTGGGCTGTGAAAAAGATGGATGAAAAAAGATTGCATGTAGCGGAGATGAGAATGTTGAGATGGATGTGTGGTGTGACAAGAATGGACAAAGTGAGAAATAAGTGTATTACCCCGAAGTTTCAAAGTGGCGCCAGTGACTGAAAAGGTGGAAGGAAATCGTTTGTTTTGGTATGGTCATGTGAAGAGGAGGGATAAAACGCATGTTACTAAAAGAGTTCTGAATTTACATTTGGATGGATGGAGAGGGAGAGGGAGGCCAAAGAAAAGATGGATGGATTGCGTAAGGACCGATAAGAAAGAAAAGGAAGTTATGGTCTATCGGTTTAGGTAGTTAACTTAAGGTAAACAATCTTGGCATGTCTTTTTATCTAAAAGTTGTCTATAAATTGTATGTAAAAATCTTTGCAACTAGGTATTTACCTAAATCGATGTTAGCTGATAAACTAAATTTAAATAATCTTTTTGTATATTATATACGACCTCTTAAATATAAAAAGACATACCAAGATTGTTTACCTTTAGTTAACTACCTAAACCGATAGACCATAGTGATAGTGTGACGGACGACAGGACAGAATGGAAGAAGAAAACGTGATGCACCGACCCCAAGTAATATGGGCTAAGGGCAAGAAAAACTTTACGACCAACACACAAGGCTCGCATTTTGCGCGCAGCGACGAGCAGAAGAACGAGCGCGATAGACAGGTACCGGACTGATACCATTGATTAGAAGGTATTATAATACTTAATAAATGTTGGTTCAGGTAGTTTTATTTTATTTGAATCGACCATTATTGGATATTAGAATAATAATAATTGAGTTCCTACTAATTCTATGAGTAACAGGATTATTTATTAGTCAGAATTCAATTGATCTATGATTATAAATGGTTTTTAATACAAAAAAATTACATAAATTTGGGTTTTTACGACATTAAATGTGACCTTAAGCTTACCAGAAATAGATATACGACCCACACAGGTTTTTCAAAGCACATTTTCATGGGGTGTATAAACCAAGAATTGATTTTTTCTTAGACGTAAATGCATGCTAACTTTGAAACTAAAGAAGATAGACAGGTTTTGATGATTTAACCTTTTTCATTTGCAAAATGTAAGAACCTTTCTCATAGAAAATTTTTTTATAACTTCAAAAGCAAAAAAGTTATGAATTTTTTTGTAAAAAAAAAATAGTTTTTCGGCTCTACTGAAAAGTCGGGTTTTGGTTTATACGACCTTTCTACCCAAAGGTATCGATATTTATTACTCATTCGAATGTAGTTGGGAGTTTTCTTCGTAGATTTTTATTACTTACGATTGAATTGCATCTTCCATAAGTCTGTTAAAACTTACACTTTGATAAAAAAGTATACTGTATTATTATTATTTTTCTATATCCCATAAACCAGTGCTTGACTGCAATCCCACCTGATGGTAAGCAGTGATGCAGTCGTTGATGGTGAGGCGCACTACCTAGTTTATTAAAAGCCTATCCACTCTAGTCTTGAAGACACCCAAATATTGATTGATGAAATATTAATCCATCAGGTTCCATTCATAATCGGTAATCAGTCAGTCATCGGTCCACCTTGTAGGAGGCCTTTCAACGCTCCGTCTTCCAGTACGTGGTCATCATTCCAGATTCTTTTGTCCCCGTCGACCAACTTACCGATCTTTGTGGCGACGCTTGGAGGACAACTACGTCCAGCAGTGAACGTCGTTTAGCTGAAATGACGATGTAAAAATTAACATCGTCAAGTACATTAAACACTTTTGAAGAAAATATCCCCTACTCCACTCAGCTCTGTCACTATAGACGCTCTGCTATATGCTGCTACGATAAAATCATCAGGCGCACAAACATGTGGCTGGACGCTGACAGACCCTCGTGATGCTGAATGCTCCAGAGTAGGTAATACAAGTTCTTGAATGTTTTTTGCAATAGTATGATAACGTCTTCATTTGCTTTTTATGAAGACGATTAGTACCGATAAATGATATTTATTTTGCAATTAGGTTTTCACAAACACTTTGTAGTTACTCACATACCCGCGAAACGAGACACAATAGTAAAACAATAACAGCGCGGTCTCATAGGACCGGTTGGGGATTCAAACGTTAATAATACGTAATTTTTTTTTGTCATATTATTCTAGATGAGGCTAGATCTCCCTGAAACGTAAACAAATGGATTTGCGTATTCTATCTATCCTAATTAACGGTAATCAGACCTGCAGGTTTACTGTTGAGTGCAATTTCGATCGGTCGACATTAGGATTGGATCGCGACATTTCATGCTAAATGATTTAGCGCACGGTTAGCCCAATCCTAGACTATTTGCACTAAATGGTTTACGCTGAACCGAATCCTAGTATTTAGCGCACGCCAAGCCCAATCACTGTGGTTACGCCAATTTAAACTGATTTGGCGTTAACACCGAACTCAAGATTACGAAATGTCGCAGTATCAATGTCTACCGATCGGAAATGAACTAAAGAGTAAGTTTGCTGGTTAATCACCGAACTACAAAAGTTTCACCTTGGGGTTTGAAGTGTTAATTTATTAAAAGAAATTTATGCAGGTTTCTACAGAATTCAAGCAGTGCCCGGTGTGTACATACACCGGGCTCTTGAACAGAAGCACCGCACTCACATTGAACATCTGACGGGTCTATAAAACCCCATTTGGCCAAATCGTGTTTGCAGTGACCTACCTGGGTGCGCAACCGATTTAGTGCTTTCCATACAAACCATTGCAGTTCACGTCCAGGCGAGAGATGTTCTTGGGGTTTCATGAAGTTGGATGGTGGAAGACTATATTCTTCCCGAAGCCTTATTCTTTCCTCGGGAGGAAGGTCAAGGATGACTTGTGTTCTACGTAAAAAGCTCTTTCAGCTTTTGAGCCTACTTAGGGCTGTTTTGTGTTCGACGAAGGGATCCCCCAAGTGACACCTGCACTGTGGAGAATTCAGTGGGTGCCACCGATAATGCCATTAACGTAGCTACCTACTGGGCCAAAAGAGTTTGACGATTCGAAAAGAAGAAGAAGCGAAACACCGTCTCCGTTTCTGCAACTCGACATTTCCGCTAGTAGTCCTATGATCTCGGCATCCATGGTGACTTCCTGGTATCTCTCGTATACATCCTAAATATAACTTACATGGCAGCAGTGACATCGATATATACGAGTAATGTACTGGTACGAAATTACCTGAAAACACTATCAACTGGAATCCTTATACCTAAAAGTAAATATTTAATGATGGTGGAATGGATGCCGAATTAATTTACTCGAAACATACATGAAGCAATTTGGTATCTATCCAATCTATACACTTATGTATCCAACTCTATTATAGGGATGGTTGGAAGTAAGAGGTAGCGTTGGAACGCCTCCCACAAGGTGGACCGATGACCTGGGGAAAGTCGTGGAAATCCAATTGGATGTGAGACGCATAGGACCGGTCGTTGTGGCGACGCTTGGGGGACGCTAAGTCGCAATTTCGCTCTTACAAAGTATGGGTTTTACAGGGTTTAAATATTCTCCAAATAATATTAGAATCGTTGGGATTATTGGCTGCGATCCGAGGTGAAGGCGGTTTAAAGTCCCGGTAGCTCGCACAAATCTGTTAAAGTTTGTACGCGTAAATCGGCCACCGTAGGAGCCCGACAGAGTCAAAGCCTACTGGGATCTGGGTTGACGAAAAAGAATCCCGGGACCCTGGAATTAATGTAAAGAAAGAACAAGAGTGGGTTTTAGTCAGTAGAAGTCTGTCACGCCCTTAAGAAGTAATTTTGATGATCACCCACATAAAAAAGAAACTCGTGAATCGGCCAGTAGAATGAATCGGCCTTAATAGCGCCTCTCAATTTTACCGGTCTCTCAGGAATCTTTACTTGCTCATTGGTGGAATTCTAGGCATTTATTATACTGGATGCGTAGGACATCTAGTGATTTTTTTTATGTAACATAAACTATTGCTTGACTGCGATACCACATAAGGATAAGCATCTTTTTGTTGTAATTGACTCATAGAGTATCCTAGTGGCAGTAGACCTGCAACCTGTAATAAATTACTTTTATATCTGAGTAACACTTTCCCAGTGACACGAGTATATTTTCAAACCATTGAAATTATTCCTTTAATATTCCAGTACTTGTATTTGTGCCAAATTTCAATTTTCTTAAGCCAAGGAATAAGGGCTACATCATAGTAACAGATTTTCAGCGTCCTCAAAGCGGAGCGGCTGCGCAACGAATACGTCACGGACGCGCAGCGAGCACGCCGCGCACCATTGTGTATTGCCTCTTCCACACGCCAGCCCATCCGCCCCACCTACAAACACATGACAGAAACGTTGCGTATTTGCTACGCGTCCGCGACGTCATCGCTGCGCAGACGCGGCGAGAGCGACGCATTCGCTGCTCGCCCGCCCTGCCCCGCAACCGCTCACAAACTGCTTGTGTGTTCCATTCAATCTTTAACTCCTAAATTTTCTTATGGGTTGTTTAAAAAAACCAATAATTACAACCAATTTTTTTTTAATTTAGGTCACCATTCGTAGCAACTTTGCTTACCACTAAGAGTTTGCATCTAGAAAGCCCCCATTTTGAGTCCCTTAAAAATTGTATTTCAAAAACTCCCAACCAAAAAAGTTCACCAAAGTGTTTCTATTATTATACTAGCTGCTGCCCGCGACGTCGTCTGCGTGAAGGCTTTACAGCACCAACAATTCTTAAGATGTCGCTATAGCATTATAAGTAAACAATTTTTAAAATAGCATTAAAATACATGTTTTTTTTGCAAGCGAAGCAAGTTTAGAGAATTATATGGGAATCCTTCTGAGTTCAGTCATAAGTTGTGACTAAAGGAAATAGAGAAAATGATGTATGTATGGAATATCAGTCTTGCCATGAAGTACCGTGTTATCCCAGTTAATGGGTTGTGGAGGTCTGGTAGGCAGCCGCTCCTCGTAAAATACTGGTATTCAGCTAAATCCGGCTTGACTGGAAGCCGACCCCAATATAGTTAGGCAGAGGATGATGGTGATGTATGTGTGGAATGTATTCCATTCCAGGACACAAAAGTGTAAAAATACGTACAAAGATATCGTACCTTACAACACTTCCCTATAAATTACGTTGCCAGGTGCCAAAATGTAAAGAGAATCAGGACTGGTGACGCGGGAGCAAGCACCGTACAGTTACCTTTGTGAGAAGCAACTCGTCCCGAGAACTGTACGCGCTTGAACTGGAACGGGAAGTTGTAAGGTAGGGGGGAAATGCGTGGTATAAATGCTGCCTCGCCGATGCCACAACCATAAGAATTTCTGCTCCAATGGTGTGTCTGTGGAGTGAGACGACTTTAAGGCGAGTCTCGTTACACAGCTCTGGAGGAGATAGGTTCCGAAGAAGCACAATTGGGACACTGACCTTAAGCTGGATGATATGCACTGAAAGTCCTCTTGCTGACAGGGTGTTCAGAAATTCCACGGGATAATGTGTAGCGTTATCTTGCTCGACAACAGTGTTTATCGAGGTGCAGACCACATCATTCCCCTCAATTTCCCAGAGAATGCATTCGTTAATTGCTGCAGCCTGATCATTTATGGGCATCTAAATGGCCTACTCACACACCCAAGAATTCTACTGGTGCAGTATACGACTGACATCCCCGTACACAAAGCGAATGAGTTCTTCTAAGCTGGATACTATTTTTTTGTATCACCCAAAGGTTGAATGGTAGAAAATGCCTAAGGCATTAAGTCCGCTTCTGTACTTCTACCAAGAGAGTGTACCACTCTACCGAGAGACTCTAGCAGCACCACCTGTCCACCTCTCTCTTCTTGTGTGCGTTTGCCATGACTTAGAAGGACATCGTAAAATTCCTGAACACGTGCATTGTCTCCAAGCTGAGCATTAAAAATTAGCATTTCTAATTGAACTTAACTTCAGGTGCTATACGCGAGAGATCCAAGTCGTGCCTGTCGTACGAAGCCTATCCTGCAAGTTGAGCTGCTATTTCAGGCTACTTTGGGTTGGTAGTGATGATAGTGAAGAGGTCCGGGCGACCAAACTTTCACGCGTAACAAAATGCATCTTGGGTCCTCTCGTGCATGTACCATGGACCTTTTGTGAAGGTGGAGGAGAGAATGACCATGAATGAGCATTTGTATTATTCTGCATAGAGATAGACGTAGTTCTCAGCTTTGAGCTTTCTTTGGTTGGACCTTATAAATACCAAACGCTCTGACTCAATTTTGGCGTACATGTCCTAAGAAACTGAGTAAAGAGCGTACGATAATGGCGGAGATAAGAACCATTGTTTACCCTCAGCTGGATCAAGAAGCTGTAGAAATGCATGGTGGCTGGGTTTTTTTTATGATTTGGGGTGCCTGTCTGGGGGTCTACATTATAGTGGGCAAAATGGTAGCCAACCTCTCCGCGACAGAACTGAAATGAGAGGATATTGAAGAGAATCGTACGCACGGTGAGTCTCGCTGATCCTTCGAAGCCGGTCATCATGCGTGCGTAAAACGATGTCTCTTTTATCACACTCCTGATCGACTAACACAACAGCTACCTCATTTGTCGTTGGAGTATTATACCACCCTGGATGGGCTGTGATCGGCTTTCTATCTGCTCTGATGACAAACTTAAAGTGGTTGCGCTCGTTCTCAGGCACCGACGCGAGGGCTGCTTTGAAGTTGCTAATTTGCGGATTAAGGTTATGCAACATACTTTGCAATCCTTTAAACAGACCTGACCAAATTGAGGATGTGTCTACTTCAACACTTGCTTGTTGTTCACCAAACGAAATCATCTATAAGGCGCTGTTATAAGCTCGAATGTATTTCAAAAAATTGCAGGACTTTGAATGCTCGCCATTTAGTCCCCTTTTCCATTTGCGGACTTGGCAGTGGGTACAAACTTCTTCTAAGGCAACATATCTCCATGGGCGGCGTAGTTAATCACGATATTGTAGATAAATCCACTTCCTTCTTTATTTAGCCGTTTGCTCTTCGATATCGTAAACCGTGGATTCATCATCAGATGTCGAAAGTTGATTTATGTCACGACACAGGCGATCTTATTCTATTTGTGCCGCACGCTGTTCTCTTGGATTCTGTCACGTTCTTGCAATAAATGAGCTTCAATGTCACTTCATCATCAATGAACATCACTTTTTTGTAATATATTTTTCGCATTTTTTTTAAATTGTCTTCCTCAACTCTGCTCAAGATTTTGAGGGTTTTGTTGGAACTTGTATTTGTCAAACGAACTATACGATACAACTGTTATGAAGAAAATGCAAAATGCCATCTATGAATTTCAAGAATAACTAATTACTAACCTCGCCAACATGATAAAATTTTAATTATAAATTTCCAAAAAGTGTTAATATGTAACTTGATTTGATTTTTATGAAATGTCATAGATGGCGCAGCTTTAAAATTTCCTTTATACTACTAACATTCATCAAATGATGTTTTTTCTGCCCAAGTTACTTAAATGGCGTAGTTTTTATATTGTAAAGCTAAATAATAGCATGGCTTACTCAAAAACAACATTTATATATGCGTCGTTAGATTACACGCTGCCACATAATGCGTAAGAAAAATAAAGATTCACAGCTCCTCCCCCGTAGGTGATAGCGTGATAATATGTAGCCTATTTGTGTTCCCGACCTCTCAGTAATATTCATGCAAAATTTGAAGTAAATCCATGCAGTACTTTTTGAGTTTAGCCCGGACAAACAGACAAACAGACAAACAGACAAACAGACAAACAGACAAACAGACAAACAGACAAAGAGACAAACAGACAAACAGACAAACAGACAAACAGACAAACAGACAAACAGACAAACAGACAAACAGACAAACAGACAAACAGACAAACAGACAAACAGACAAACAGACAAACAGACAAACAGACAAACAGACAAACAGACAAACAGACAAACAGACAAACAGACAAACAGACAAACAGACAAACAGACAAACAGACAAACAGACAAACAGACAAACAGACAAACAGACAAACAGACAAACAGACAAACAGACAAACAGACAAACAGACAAACAGACAAACAGACAAACAGACAAACAGACAAACAGACAAACAGACAAACAGACAAACAGACAAACAGACAAACAGACAAACAGACAAACAGACAAACAGACAAACAGACAAACAGACAAACAGACAAACAGACAAACAGACAAACAGACAAACAGACAAACAGACAAACAGACAAACAGACAAACAGACAAACAGACAAACAGACAAACAGACAAACAGACAAACAGACAAACAGACAAACAGACAAACAGACAAACAGACAAACAGACAAACAGACAAACAGACAAACAGACAAACAGACAAACAGACAAACAGACAAACAGACAAACAGACAAACAGACAAACAGACAAACAGACAAACAGACAAACAGACAAACAGACAAACAGACAAACAGACAAACAGACAAACAGACAAACAGACAAACAGACAAACAGACAAACAGACAAACAGACAAACAGACAAACAGACAAACAGACAAACAGACAAACAGACAAACAGACAAACAGACAAACAGACAAACAGACAAACAGACAAACAGACAAACAGACAAACAGACAAACAGACAAACAGACAAACAGACAAACAGACAAACAGACAAACAGACAAACAGACAAACAGACAAACAGACATGAATTCTAAAAACTATATTTTTGGCTTCGGTATCGATTGTAGATCACGCCCCAAGTATTCTTTAAAAAAAAAATTCAATGTACAGTTTTGACTTTCCTACGATTTTATTATATGTATATAGATTACACGTTTCTTCTTCTTCTTGTTTTTTTGTCGATGTACCAGCATTTGGGAAGTATTCTTGTTTCGGTACCAAGTTTTTCGGCACCAAAGCTTTTCCTGTTTCGGCACCAATAGGTATTTTGGAATCCAGGTTTGGTAGATTCCAGATTAATCCAAAAAATTTGGTGTCGTAACATTAATACTTCGTATTTGGCAATGTATTTCTAGTAGTTTCGGCTGTGCATTGATATGTAAATCAGTCTGTTTCTCCTTTTATATTATTATACTAGCTATTACCCGCGACTTCGTCCGCGTTAAGTTCATTAAATTGCACAAAAGTAACCAATAATTCTACACTAACTTGTAAATAATTTCGAAAGCTTCCAATTCATTAATTTTACTTTCACATAAAACAGTTTAACTTCGTTGCTTTTTTTAGTTGGGAAATAATCCAATGACTTCTCCCGCTCTTAGCTGATGCATCAGGGCGTGACAGACTTTTACTGACCAAAAACCCACTCCTTGCCTGCCTGCATGCCTTTCAGAAGCGAACCCATGACCCCAGTAGGCTTGGCGACCCTGCTGGGTCTCCATGGTTTTGCTGACCTCTCCATGAGGCACGCTTGGAACAATACCCGCCGTCGACTCGGTCTCGGTGTAGATATTTGGTTACCGAACGGTCGGACGGCGCCCCATTACTCGCTGTCCGCAAGCCCACTTCTTCAGTGGCTGGAAATCGGGGTCGGGATCTTATTTCCTCAACGCTGGGGCGTGAGGGCCATTTCTTCATCCATGCGGCCGCGACCTTGGCTGGATTACTGCTTCTCAGAAGGACGCAACCGCCAGCCACTCCATCCTGCTCTGGACCAGGGCCCGGCGCGAGAGGTCGCTGCAGCCGATGACCCCCACAAAAACACGGCGGTCCCTCGTTCAAACGGTGCACATCCTTACCGTATGCTCCACCGTGTTCTCAGGGCTCCACATAAAGGGTCACCATTCCACATAATGGTGATCCACATAATGGGTCACCATGAAGATGAAAACGCCGATTGGCTTACGAACATCAACGAAGCAGAAATAATAAGTGAGGGTTGCAGCAGTTGATCTGAATATTTACCTACTCCATGGTTAAAGGCGTTTGTTTATGTACATACTCGTATGTCTCTAGTCTATATTACGGTTTAACAAAGATGATGATGATTTTAAAATTATTTGCTGACCAAAAAAATCATCTTGAATGAATTCCAAGCACCACTAAGTAGACACGGTAAGTTCGGGAGGTCCCTGCATCGGATCAAGGAGGAAAGGAAGCCCGGGTGTCGCCACTGTGTGGACCGCCCGGAGGACACGGTGGAGCACACGGTAGAGGTGTGCCCTGCTTGGGCGGAGCGCCGGTGTCATTAGTCACAAAGCGATTCCCGACGTTTTTAGTTATTTAAATTATCCGTTTATTTAGGCAGATTTTTTACTTGGAGTGATATTTGACTGACGCCTTAATAAATCATACGGTGTTTTTTTTCAGCGATTACTACCTTTTTTACAGAGAGTTAACTTTGCAATTTATGAATTAAAAAAACTCTTGAGTGCGTGCATTTTTACTCAGCAGACTTCACATTATTGATGGTCAAACGCAACCCGTGGTGCGATTTTAAACGGGTACAGTTTGCAGAGCTGTAAAAAACCCACCATGTTCCTTCAGATGCCCTTTGCGAACAATTTCTCAAATCAATTTTAACTATCTATACTTACTATGATAGCACGATTCATAAGAAAGAGACTTCGCAACAGACCATGCAGCAGGAATCGTAATATTTTAATTTCGCCATAACTTCAAAACCAAACGTCCAATTTTAATCATTCAAAGACCAAATATTATCTACATAAACTGTACTTAGTGATAAAATAATTTATTTTATAAGGGTTAATAGCATGAGTAAAATAAATGCGTTTAAATGTAGACCAAAAAAATTCAAGATTTTTAGATAAAAAAAATGGTTGTTGTGCCTCACTTGACCTAGATAGGTATAGTGCTTCGCGGACTTTTTTGTAGATATTTATAAGATCTACAATTAATTAGAACATTTTATGGTTCTATATTTTACAGTTTAGGCAGCGTACGCAAAATAAGTAACTTTTCTGGTTGAATTTTAACACCTAAACCTAAATATCTTACGGAACCGTATTTTTTTCCAGAATAAAATTTAGCCTATAATGTTACTCGTGGATAATGTAGCTTTCGAATGGTGAAATTATTTTTAAAAAAGATCCAGTAGTTTTTGAGCCTATTCATTACAATCAAATAAACAAAGTTTTCCTCTTTATAATATTAGTATAGATAAATAGATAAGAAATTCAGGATATAAGTTGAAAAATAAAAATAAACCTTTTATATGATTTTATTTATTTTATTACACTCAGAGTTGCAAAAAATACATTAAACACTTGAGATCTTTTCAATAAATAGAAGACAATGCCTTGCGTATAATTTCAATTTACATAACAAATTTTATATTTCAAATATTTATTTATCGATTGACAAACAATGCACATACATCTAATATAACTATAAAAATCTTGTGTCACAGAGTTTGTACAGTCAGAATTTTAATTCGATTCCCGATTTGACATTAGCTACTGTCATTTTGTGAAATAATGATACCATATATAATAGTGTAGTGATGAACACAAAAATCGATAAACAATCAGTGTGCGTGCCATCAGTGTACCAATTAAAGACTAAATTATTGATTTTTATTTAAATAAATACATAATTATGCATAATAATTATTTATTAATTAGTAATCGCTGCTGTAGACGAAATGGCAGCACAACGGGATCACGGTTTAAAGACTGCCCCCTTACCATTGCGAGCTAAACCCTATCGAATTGATATGGACGCAGGTAAAGGGGCATGTAGCTCATGTTCCTTCATCATCACATTTTTTTATTTATTTCACACACAATTATATAAGAAAATTCTCAGATCGTTAATTAATCGTCAAAACTAAATTATCGGTTCAGAAATATTTAATTTCCTGATATACTTAGTTTACGAGAGAAAAATTATAAACGAGAAGAATCGATCCGGAAATATTCCATTTCCATAACGAATAATTTCGCAACGTCACTATTTAGTACTTGTCATAACGTTGTAACACTGAAATTGTCAAATCTGGAATCGAATTAAAATTCCGACTGTAATCGAAATCGTCCGAAATGGCTTGACAGGTTTTCATATTTTTTTTTGCTGTTTCAAATAGATCAAAGAAAAGGTTAAACGTTTTCTTTGATATATTTTTTACCCTCCCCTATCCCCTTTTTAAGACTAATATTGCATTTTTCTGTACTCTTTTTTTGTGTTGTTATCGTTTGTATGGCATTGTTTGCGTCGCATAATTTCTATTCTATAAATACGTAATCTAAAAAGATATATAATCAATAATTTAATATACTGGCCTGTCTGTTAATTTTTTTTTTAATATTTTGCTTTTTATTTTTAGCCTGATATGAATGACTGTGTTTAAATATATATTTTAACTCTTTAAGAAACACCAAGAAAAGTTAACTACAATCTATAAAATTTGAGTTTTAGAGATATGTACGGAACAACGTCTTTTCTGAGACTAAAACTAACCTAATATGACTAAAACATCTAGAGTTCATAACAATAAATTTGGCAATATCAATTGATAAAATTTCGGACAAAAATAGTTTTTGTTTTACGATTTTTGTTATTTTTTTTCTTAATTTGTGATTTTTTTTTTAATATATGGACATTAATAAATAATTTCATCCTCACAACAACGAATAAAGTCACTCCGTACACTTACACTAATATTTCTGAAAACCCTTAATTGGCCTGGTTTAATACGTTATTAACAGTATTTAAGAGGGCCTTTCCCCACTCGACGAGCATCGAAGTGGGCGTGGCTAAAAAGCTTGTTGCTTCATCCAACGCAATGCTGAATAAATCGGCAACGCGAAAAAAGTTAAATAACGCTTGAAACTCTATTGGCATTCGGTAATTCCGCTATTCACTCGAATATATCAGAAAAAAAAATCCAGGATACCTACATATTCATTCAAAAACCTTAAAAGGCGCTGGCAGAATTTAGTCAATACTAATAATAATTTTGTGTACCAACATAGCTAGTATGTACGTTGCTTTGGCACAATAATTCTAATTCAATAACTCTTACTAAAACTAAATGAAAAATTTTGTGTGAAACTTATTCATTTAAAAAGTGTGCCGCAGACGGGACGTATTTGACCATAATTTTAACAATATTTTATACAAACTGTGATTGACAATAAGGTTATTGAACAAGTTGTAGGTATAAACTTTTTGGAATTGTTCGGAAGAGTTATTGTGGCCTAGGATCACGAACACAGTAGGTTTTAGGCGGAAGGAGAGCGTTTTCTCCCTTCGCCTAAAACGGCGGGAGTCAGAAGACTTCTCTCTAAAATAAAAATGTTCGTAAACACAACTGGATTTCCCAAAATTTGCCCACAATTAATGAGATTTTATCAAGCATTTAATAATATGTACTAGATTAAGCAAAAATCATAAACCCGAGGCCAATAGAGAAAAAAGCGTAAAGAAAATGATCAGACTTCCTGACATCACAAACTTTTTTCACAGTTATGACATAAAAAACACTGCATACAAATCGGTTCACCCTTCTAAGAGCTACGGTGACACACAGAGACATACAGAACACAACCAAACTTATGGCACCACTTTTTTGTAACGAAGAGAGTTCAAAATAGAACATAATGGTTATAAATCTCGAAATAGTTTTATAAAACCATAACATTTCTGGACGAAGACGTATATTGTCATGAAATTTTGTAAAATAATTATCTATCATAATTTTTAATAAATTCATTTTTATGCAATAAATATCAAAACATTGTAACAATTTAATTGCAAAATTAATTTGATTCCAAAATTAATTGACTAAATTATTTGTAACGAATATTACGGTGCTCAATTAATAAATTAAAATATGACACACTAAAAAAGATGTTTTGGTAATAGCAAATAGATATTTAAATGGCATGCTCTGCTCCAGAGGCAGCGTAAAAAGTAATAAAAAGACACACTAATACCAAAAATTTTCAATATTTATGGAGCTAATAAATATGGTGCAGTGCCCTGGTATGGCGCGACGTGGGTGGAGTCTATGATACTCCTCTTGGTCTGGCGGCATTGCACGCCTATGTTCGTTGGCGTGTGGGCCCTCAGCGGGGTGCGCGTGTTCATTGGCTTGCGGGGGCTCAGCGCCCTGGCGTGGCTCTGCGGCTGGCGGCGGCGCCTCCTGTCGCGGGCGCTCGGCGGGCTGCCCCGGCCCGTCACCGCGCGGTTGCTCAGCGGGCTGCTGCGGCTCATCGCCCCGCGGCAGGTCCTCAGCTGGTGGCAGGGCGTCGATCCGTGGGGCCGCTACCGGTGGCAGAGAGACTGCGCGTGGCGGCGTATCTACGTTCACAGTGATTAGCAGGGGCCGCTCACGGCTCGGCGACGCAGGTACTAACAGCACATCACGCCTCGGAGATCCATGGTGCCGTGGCGACCCATTTGGTGGCCGATCATAGTTGTTTTGCGGTGTTAGGACGCGCCTGGGTGTCCTCATGCGGAGGCTTGAGTTATCGCGCGAACGTGCCGTAAAGGTTACAGAAGCTTCAGTAGGTGGGATACTCTCCTGCCGGAAGCCTCGAAAAGGCATGCCTCGTACGCCTCCGCGGCCGCGCCTGGCTTTCGGTTGGGTAGTGGTGGGGGCGCTGGGCGGCGGTGATGTGTTGTCCCGCGCGGACGTGCTGGAAGCCGACGACGAGTCGAGCCACACCGGCGGCGCGGCAGGTTTGCGAGGAACGGGTGCTGACTTCGGTTCTCGCGGTGGAACTACCTGTAAATCACAAAAGCATCAGGATATGCGTTTTAGTATTTACTGTCACAGCTGAATAATAAGTACGACGTCGCGTAATAAATGGATCTAAATGTACGAGTAAATGACAGAAAAACCTAAAACATACTTTGCTGGGTTGCTTACACATTACTGACATAAAATAAATTAAAAATTAACTCTTTTATCATTTTATTTGGCCATAAATAAACAGTTTACTTAAATTTTTGGGAATATTTGAAAAAGAATATTAAACTAAAAGACTAAGTTAAAAAAAATTGGTACTTCGTCTAAGACAATCACAGCTTAAATGGTTCTAAATTGTCTTTACCGTAAAGCTTTGAACATGAAAAATAAATAATTTTAATTCAAATGTTATTTTAAAAGATTTTTAGCCGACTTCAAAAAGTAGGCAGGTTCTATGTTTGGCTGCATTTTTTTTTATGTATCTTCACCGATTTCTCGGTCAATTGTGGACTAATTTTGAATTATTTTTTTTAGGATATGTTATTATTATACTTCCGAATAGGCCCCATAGAAATTTTGTTATTTTTTTTTTGGTATTTTATACTTTCGATCGCAAGGAACTCTTCATAGGATCAAAGCAGAAATATCGTAAAAAATAAAATTGCTTTGTTTATATGAATACGTGTAGTCGATGACTGGCCTAAGGAAGAAAGGGACGAAGGGGAAAAAGTGTAAAATAAAAACACTTTTTACAAAAAAAATACAACAGACTTCAATGTTAAATACAAAATAACACTGAAGTCAGTTGTTTTTTTTTACTAAAAAGTTTTTCTTTTAAAAGCCATTAAACAAAGGTTGTTGGTTATGATGATAGTCTTGAGAGGTTGCCTGTAAATTACAAAATTACTTTGATTTCAGAGGTCGGGGTTTCTATAATTATTTTGTCTCTTCGTTATTTAACACCGAATTCCGAAGCTAAAGTTATATTGTACTTTTTATTAGTTTTTTTTTTTTAAATTGGACAGCGTTATGTAAGAACGAATTAAGCGACAAAATTGAAAAAAAAAATAGTTTTGAATGCAGATCGATTCCAAAAATTATTAACTTTGTATTCAGCTTTTGTGTTCAAAAGTCAATCCTAGTGCCTTGCAATAAGAGGTAAATTAAGCGACATGTCAAAATTTGTTAGATGTTTTGCCCACATTAGTTACGTAATAAAGAATTATGCGCCTAACTTACTATTACAGAATACACAAACAGGATTTTAAAATGCATAAACGAATTATATCCACAAAAGTTGGAGATAATCCGTTTCTAATTTATTTATTAAAAACGCAATATCGAACTAACCGCCTAAAATGGCATCTAATTCGTAAATGCATATTACTACTTTCGCGATCTTTCACTCGATTAAGAATTAAGCGCCAACTTTTTGGCTATTGGTTCGTTATTATAATTTGCATTGCACGGGTTTTTGGGAGCGGGGTGGTGGGAGTCGCTGTAGCTTGTGTAACATAATGTCGGCAGGATGTTTTTCGTGGATGTCTCCGTCATCTTGAAGACCCTTTTTTGTTCCACCCTGTTGGTGGACACCGGTATGGACAAAATTATCTATGCCTGTGACTACCAATCGCACAGCAGTGATCAGGAGACGACTCGGCTGTTTGACCACCTTAGAGAGGCTGCCGATATGGCTCTGCATCGGCACTCTGATGCGCAATTCTTCGCTCTGGGGGACTTTAACGCCTGCCATCAAGACTGGCTTTTCCCATACCAGAGGACCGACCACGCTGGGAGAGAAGCGTGAAACTTTGCAGTAGCGGTGATTCTTTTCCAGCTTGTTAAGAAAGCGACCAGGGTGCATGATGTACTTGGTCATACCGTCAATTGTCAGGACCTTCTGCTGACCACCGACCCGGACAAATGTACTGTAACAGTCTCCTTGCCAATAGAAACTTCAGATCACTGTCTGTGTCGACTTTCTCCCCACCTGACTGCAACTCCTGATTGGGATGAGATGCAACATTTTTTTGCGTCTTATTTTTGGCAGCAGGTTTGCTTCTCATCAGACGATCCGTCGAGCTGTGCGGATGCTATATTCGACGTGGTGCGTCAAGCTATGGAGTATATCCCTTATAGTGACGTACCCGTTGGTGGCTCAGCTCACCCATGGTTCAACGCCGATTGTGCTGAAACTGAAAAGCGTAAGCATTCGGCGTTTCTTACCTGGGCGGACGCTCGTGATCGCAAAGCTCCAGATCTAAGCTCAAAGAAGAGAGCCTTTATCTATGCTGTCAAGTCCTACAAAAAGGCACTAATTAAGACTCGCTTCGATCGTTTTACTCATGTTGGCAAAAAGCTTTTCACACAGCTATCTTGTAGCAGAGCATTCTGATTGATCTCTTGCCAAATCGGTCGAAACGAATTTCTGTCGGCCCACACTGCCTCCGCTGGTTAAACCTGACGGAACACTGGCTCATACGGCGAGAGAGAAGGCAGGTCTCTTTGCATCTCTCTGCGCCCTTAATTCACGTTTGACACTAGTAGTGCTACCCTACCGATTTTGCCTCATTGCGACTCTTCAATGTCCGAAGTTCGCTTAAGGAATAAAGAGGTTCTGAGAGCGCTGTGTCGTCTAGACGTGGATAAAGCGGCCCAGATGGTATACCAGCGATTGTTCTCAAGGCTTGTGCGCCCGAGTTGTCTCCTGTTCTAACATGCTTGTATCGCCTCTCATATAGGACTGGTATAGTGACCAAGTCCTGGAAGCTTGCCAATGAGCAACCCGTGCCTGAAAAGGGCGGTTGTGCCGATCCTGCCAACTATCGGCCGATTTCAATAACCTCCATACTCTGCAAGACTATGGAGCGTGTATTGAACTTGTGCCTCATGGCATACCTGGAAGGTAACGATCTCCTCAGTGACCGACAGTACGGGTTTCGCCATAATCGGTCTACTGGGGACCTACTAGTATATGCCACTCATTTGTGGGGCAAAGCCCTCGAGAAGAATGGGGAAGGTCTTACCGTATCCTTAGACGTCTCGAAGGCATTCGACAGGATATAGCATGCAAGCCTTTTGAGTAAGCTTCCAGCGTATGGCATTTCTCCTGGTCTGATTGCCTGGGTAAAAGACTTCTTGGTAAAAGATTTGACTGGGTAGAAGACTTTGGCATACAAGATCGTTAGAGAAATTGTATAATTTTTGTTTAATTCAAAAAATTGTATTAAAATATTTAGATTTAATCTTATACTACACTTTATTTTACCCAAAATAAATCGTATTAAAGAATCAAACGACAATAATGTCATATAGTACGTGATTGACAAATTTAATTGATCTGAATATAGCTATAATACATTAACAAATTAAGCGAAAAAATGGCTATATCTTTTAAAATATATTCTGCATTAATCTAAACTTTATACACATCTAAATTTACAGAAATAAAAATCATACACATAACATAAATAAGCTCACAACGACAATTTTAACTTTAAAATCTTTGAAGCTCATTTTCTCAAATTCTCTCTAGTGTCGCTTAATCTGTTCTTACATAACACTGTCCAATTGAAGTTGGTTCTCTTTTTTCTAAAAAGTTTTATATTTTACACTTTTTAGTTGTGATACCCCTTCCCTTTTGGACTACATTTAAAGTTATATTGTAGTTTTTATTAGTGTTTTTTTAAACATTGCAGTCGGTTTTTTTTTCTAAAAAGTTCCTTATTTTTGATGAGCATTTATAATATATAATTGGTCATTTTAAATCCCATTGGGTGCACAGTTAGTTATATTAATACTCTATTTACAATTGGATTAGAAATTTAAAGAAACTTGTTTTCCTGTCCGTTCAAGCGATTTTGACTTTTATTGCGTTGGAGGACTGACAATTAACGGCTGCAGTAAATAGTTGGTATTGTCATCCTTATGTCTACCGAATGGATGTTAAAATCGGTTGAACGGACAGTAATACAAGTTTATTTGAATTTCTTATCTTATAGTAAACTAGCTGTCCCCTGCGGTTTCACCCGCATTTTTCATTACTGCTCCGCTCCCGTGGGTCGTAGCGTGGTGGTATATAGCCTATAGCATTTCTCGATAAATGGGCTATCTAACACTGAAAGAATTTTCCAAATCGGATCAGTAGTTCCAGAGATTACCCCCTACATACAAACTTACAAATTTTACCTCTTTGTAATATTAGTATAGACTAGCTGTCCCCTGCGGTATCACCTGCATTTTTCGTTACTGCTCCGCTCCCGTGGATTGTAGCGTAATATTATATAGCCTATAGCATTCGTCGATAAATGGGCTATCTAACACTGAAAGAATTTTCAAATCGGACCAGTAGTTCCAGAGATTACCCCCTACATACAAACTTACAAATTTTACCTCTTTATAATATTAGTATAGATAGAGGGAATAAATGATTTGTTGTACCTCCGGCTCCGGCGATGAGTCCCGGCTGGGGGGCCGTGTTACTCGGCTGCGTAGATTTCGATGCGATTCAATAGGAGCTCGCAGCCTAAACTTGCTGCTCATACTTTCCTAAAAAGAAAAAAAATCTTTGAATACATGGAAGATGAACGAACTTATGCCCAATAGGAAGGATGAATCTGGTTTTTTGTTTTTCTGAGGAGGAGTACTTCGACGCCTGAGTGTGTTTTGTATTTTTGTAACAGATGTACATAGTTTTTTTTTATTGTAGGGGAATCATCAGAATGACTTCCCCCGCTCTTGGGCGGGCCGTTCCTTCGTTGCCTTCGTTCTGGGGGGGACTCGGTGTCAACCGTTAGGAATACCACATGTTCCCCCCAAACAGATGTACATAGTAAGGTTTTCTATATATGTATTTATAGTTTAGTTAATATTTAAGTTGGCTACGTAGTTTGTGTTATTGTTGTAAATAAAAACGAAATAATAAGTTAATAACATTTTTTTTCTTTTAGTTGTTTTGTTTTTTTTATAATTTTATGTCATTATTTCTTTCCTTATAAATGAGTATATTTTTATTTTTAAAATTATAATATTATTTACGACCGAGTTAGTGCAGAGCATGTTAAGTATAAAGTTAAGTAGTAAGTTATAATTATTATTGAAATAATGCTAAATACGATTTTAGTTTAGTTCCTTTTTAAGAAATGAGTTTATTTTGTAAGTTTGCTTACGTGCTACCAATCAATAAATCGTTACCGTCAAACGGGGTGAATAGGAACAAAACTTTGATTTTAATTTTTACTTTGGTTGAATATTTTATCTTCATTTCTGTATAAGCATCGCCTTTTATTATAATTAATGGAAAAATAGTAATTAAATGCTGGAAAAACCTGTTAAATAACGTTAAAATCCAGTAACCATTTTCGTTCCTATTCACCCCTGCGTTCCTATTCACCCCGTTTGACTGTACGTTAAGTTTTACATTACAGCGTCCCGTTTTTAAGCCGAATGCTCTGACAAATTAAATTTTTCACCTACCGGCTTACAACCCCTCTTTATTAGCGGAGACTAATGGATGCATGCGCTGTATAAAATCCCAGGCACCCTATTATCTTGTTTTAATCCCACTATTGGCCCTGACAGTCCATAAAGATATATTCGGACACGATTAATTACATTTCTTATTCAAAACGCCCATCAGGGTGACGGTTCTGTTTTCAGGAGAATTTTTTACCCCGACTATAAAATATGTAGAAACAAAAAAATGTCACATTACAAATCATTTTGACAGGATTTTATTGCAATTTAATTAGGCAGTACGAAGTCTGCCGGGTCAGCTAGTATTTATATATATATATACGTATATATTATGTATAATATTTTTTTTCATTGTTTATGTATTGTATATATGTAAATAGTACACCAGAAACTGCCTGCGTATCTATTCTCCTTCTAAGTAAATTCCATCCAAAGGTTTTTGTTAAAAAATTGCTGTTAGCGATAAGATTGTACGTACCACAGAGTTTTCGCGATTTTCCCAAAACAACGTCCTTTTTTTTTTCATTTTTGTTTCTATCCTGCACTCGTATAAGGGATAGTTTACGCAATTTATGTGGATTAGATCATCCATATAAATTACTTAATGGATAGATGACCCGCCGAGAAACAGAACGTCTACGCCGTAAAAATTTAAATGCGTTTTGCTTTCCCGTACAATCGCACAGAGACAATATGTAAAATAGTCGCTTTAGTGTTAGTTGAAGTCTCTCGATAAGTGAATAAAAATAATTTAATTCATTGGCGTAACTAAAGTTATATTACGTTAGTAAATTATATTGGTTTGAATTGACTATTTGCAAAATAAATATCATTTAAAGTTATATTACAATCGAAGCACTAATAGCGCTTATCCGGCTTTAACCCCACAATGTTTGCTAACACGGTATTTAAGCACAAAACCGACAGTCCCAGTTTACCCGCCCGATTCAGATTTCGTGCACGCTTTAATCCGGAGCACTGCTATCACTCCTCTTTGTATGAGTATGCTAATTAGAAGAACCGGTTTGGGATTCACCTGTTGCGAAGTTCGTGTAAACTCGCTTGCTAAACGGACAGCCATTATTTAATCGTTTACCCATCAACCCTTAGCTGTTTTCATTTATAATTGTATTAATTTGTGAGTGTAATTAATTTTGTTCAATGATTTTTTATAGAATCGTGTGATTTTTATGATCTTTTAGGATTTTTAAAACGTCAATGAAAGAATAAATGTTTTGAATGAATTTTTATGTTAACTTATTTCTCGAATTTATTGTTTCATGTACGACGATAAGGCGCTACAAGGTAGAAGGGTACCTCGTAGCGCGCTGTTGAAGAAAACTTAACCAGTATTTTTTAACGCTAGATCAACGTAATTCAGAAATGTACGAGTATGATCATAATAATAATAATAGCTATGAAAATGCCGTTTTTTGAAACTGGATACTCTGAATTTAATCTTTGGTTTGACTTGGAATTATAAGTTCAAATAAACTTTATATTAAAGCTAAATAATTTTTCGTTTTGATTTTAGTTATTTCATTAATTTCATTTCATTAATTAATTGTATTTTTAATTTTCTGTATTATCGCATTATTTATACTTAACCATGAAATGTAATAAAAAAGTATTTTTTTGTAAGAGAAGTCTTGAAAAAGAAGGGATTGCGCAAACACAGTAACTTTTTTAGCAGTTGGAAGGAAACTGCGCGTCTTCATAAAGACCCCACAGACTCAAACCACTTGCGCTCAATTTCCGTTTACTGAGGACCCCACGCAAAAAGTATCAATAACCGAGGCCCTTCACAGAGCCGCGATATGAAATGATTGCTCAATATAAATCAATCGGAGGGTGCTACATCCAGTAACACAGGGCTGCCGACAACATTGACGTGGGCCTTCGTGGGATTGATCTTCAGACCATGAACCACGACCATGAGCCACACTCGGATATACTTAGGAGTTAAATCTTTATTGAGCACGCGTTAAGGCTTTTTTTTACGGTGGGAAATCATCAAAATCCCACTCCTGTTCCTTCTTTTCCCTAATTCCAGTTCTCTTTCATCAACCCAGGACCTAGTAGACTTCGACGGATCAACTTTAAGGTAGGATGAAAGAGCTTCGTTAGAAATAGAGATTATAAAGATAGTGAAAAGAAGAGGAGGTAGAACGGTCCCCTGCGTTACACCAGCAAAGGTATTGGACCGTGGACAAGAATAAATCATTAGATATAGAGATTATAAAGTTAGGAAGAAGGAAATGGAATGCCTTCTTGCGGTACAGGTATTACACCAGGCCAAAGACGAATTTTCAAAGCAAATACGTTGCCGATGGCCACACAAGTTACTATGAAACCTATCAAACGCTATTGGAGATACGATATTAAAAGAGCTTAGTATACCGAGTAAGATAATAAAATGGACGGTATTAAAAGGATTGACCACCGATGTAATCCTCTTATTTCCTAGACAGCAGTACATTAGGAACAGGACAATGTCGTGCTTATGTTTGATAGAATTTTTCGTATCTTATACTCTTTTTACTATTTGATTATAAATTTAAAGAAATTGGTTTTACTGTCCCTTCAACCGATTTTGACTTTTACTGTGTTGGTGGCATGACAAATGACGGCTGCAGTACATTTTTGGTATTTTAACCACTTTTTTGCTTTTAATGTCATCCTTATATCTACGGAAGGATGTGTTAGGTCCCTACATTATAAAACAAGCTTAGGATTTTTTTGCCGAGTGTGACTTTATTTTTAGGTGCTTCTTCTACTTCACCCGCTCTTGGGCGGAGCTGAGCGTGTAAGACTTTTACTGATTAAAACCTACTTCTATGTTCCTTCTTACCCTTTCAGAAGCGAGCCCTTAGGCCCAGTAGGCTTTGACCATACTGGGCCTCTACCAACCTTTTTATTGCAGTGGTAGAAATAACTATAAGTTTTGGCTTGCTAGCGAGCCAAAACTTAGCACATATTTGTTGTACAGTTTAATACATTCGTTGAGAGACACAGCCAGCTTCAGTTGCTAGGATTGAAGTGATTGCAAATATTTTTTATAAGATAAAGCCGGGCAAAAAAAAAAAGAAAAAACAGAAAGAAAATGAAATGAAAGATAAAGTTAAAATAAACATGTAAAAATAAAGAAAACTAACATAATGTGTGTTGCGACTGCTCTATATAGGTTCAGTTCAGCAAAAATGCCAACAAAAAATGACAACAACGTGGTAGCTTTCCGCTGGTTTTCAACTGACGACAACCAGCGCATTTAGCCGGCAGCGCCAGCTTATTGCAACGGTTGAAAATTGGGAAAAAACACCTAAAGCACCGTCACCTCCCTGACCTGTGCTCTGAATTTTACTTTGGCAAGTACTTCATCATATTTGGATGTGTGGTGTGACGAGAATGGATTAAGTGAGAAATAAGTATATTAGAGGAAGTTTGAAAGTAGCACCAGTGACTGAAAAGTTTAAAGTAAATCGTTTGTCTTGGTATAGTCATATTATGAAGAGGAGGGATGAAACGCATGTTTCTAAAAGAGTAATGAGTTTACATGTAGACGGATGGAGAGGAAAAGGGAGGCCAAAGAAACGATGGATGGACTGAATGAGGACTGATATGAAAGAAACGGGAGTTAGTGATGTTATGCCGGGTGACAGGACAGAATGGAAGAAAAATGCATGTTGCGCCGATCCCAAGTAGGTAACACGGGATAAGGGCAGGACGAAGACTTCATCATAGTTGCATAACTTTCAGAATTACAGCCTTAAAGACTGCAGTCAATAACAAAAAAAAAATTAACGGAAATCCATTCTCTCATGAATGAAAAGAATAGTTCACCAAAGTCGCATCAAAGTTTTTATAGTTTTTTTTTCAATGAGGAATTCCATTTTATAGCCATGGTTTGTCTATTTTTAATAAAAAAGAGGTCAGCATAAGTTTTTGAAAAGTTGCTGAGCTAACCCAAATCGCCGTTAACGATCGCAATCAAGAAAAAACAAAAACATAAAAAAATCGCAAAAAATAAATAAAAAGTAAACTAATAAAAACTAACAATCGCTGAGAATCAAAGGCGCAAATATCGGAAATAAAAAGAAAAAAAAAATACTCATTCGTGCCTCATATAATCGTATAAACTAAAAACACACAATAAAAAAGGAAATTATAATCATTTTTCAATACCATAAAATAATGCAGTGCGGGTACTCGGTGCTGTTTCCGCTATGACGCCACAAATAAACCTACGGATGACGGCAGTCCCAGTGAAGCCGCTCGAAAAATGTAGTATAGTTTTCAGCCCTCCAACAATAGTTATAAAAACTGTCCTAGAACCTAGGACAGTTTTTGACAGAACGTTGCGTCTAAAATTTGTTACTACTGTTACGTAACTCACGAACGCCAATAAAAAAAGAATACAGACAAACTTTAATACTAATTAAAAACCTGTGCTTTTCATCTTACCGCGTCTGCTTACTTACTTTTTTTAAGTTGGATAAATTCAAATATTTTCTTTCCGTTGGCCGTGAAGTGAGGGAAGTCTTAGACTTTTACTAACTAAAACCTACCTTTTTCTTCAGGTGCCCTTCTCGCCAAGACCATGGTTAGTCTTTTGTATAAACCCGCAGTTCAGAAAGTCTGGATGCTGGAACCTACTTGTAAAACTTAGAAAAGAAAAAAATACTTACTTCTTTTTTCTGCCGATGTCACGCAAAAATTCACCGGAACCGAAAAAAAGGCCCGTCACCTCTTTCCGATAAAAATAAAATATCCTAAAATAAGTTTTTCACCCGATCGCGATATTTGAATAACTCGCCAAACAATTTCACAATGCGCGCGAACTGTGAAACAATACAAGATACGTCCTTACTTGGTGGGCGTGGGAACTGGACTGACTGCAGGCGCTATATGCAAATGTAACGAGAGCTTGAAAAATATTCGGAGAATTATTTAACGCATTGTGACGATCGATAAACTTTTTTTTTTACTAAAACGTTATTTTTTACTAAATAAACCAAAAAAACTAGCACCATTGCGCGAGAAATATTTATGGAATTAAAAGTTTTACCGTTAATTCTCGTTTTACACCGTTTATTAAAGAAAATTATGAATTACCGCAGATATGATGAACTTTACTGACAGATTTTCATGACATGCGCCGCAGATCAGTCACGGTGGGCGGTCCGAATCGTTGACGCCCATCTAACTTGACGTGCAACAGGGACATAGATATATTTTGTACTTGGTTGACATTTTTCTCAGTATTTATTTTTGAACTTTAACTTTACATAACATGGTCAATTGCAGTAGTTAAAAATTATTTCTTTTTCTTACCCATACTCGCATAAGTCGTATAAACCGTCTTCCTAATTTCATCTTGATGTGGGATTAGGGAAAAATCGTTTGATCCTTTTATACTCGTATTTTGTTTTTCTCGCCGTCGCGGGCGGCCCACGCCTACGGAAAAATGTTTCTATTAATTCTCGTCTATTGGTAAGAATAATCGATTATGAGAATAACGATAGAGCACGCTTAGCTAGAAGTAACTTATTCACTTAAGCTGTAGTTATCAGGAAACACACGGCACGGAATTTCACTCCGTAGCTGTACAATAAATGTGTTCCGATAATTTTATTGTTTAAATTCATTTTTTAATAATTGTATACTCCTAAAAACTTTTCAATGGCATAATTATGGCGATAAGCTATCAGCTCCCGTATAACCTAGGTCTTCACCGGACATGGTGAGTTTGGGAGTTTCCTGCATCGGATTTAGGCGGAAGAAACGACGCGGCGGTCTCACTTCTTAGGCGTCATTTAACATTTATACCTCATATTTTACACCTTTTGGAGGATACGGTGGAGGTGCGCCCCGGTTGGGGCAGAACACCGCCGTGTCCTCATCGCCGCAAACTCTCGCGCCGGGCCGTAGGGGCCCAACATAATAATAATAATAAATATTTTAATAATAAAGCCTATCTTAGGGCACATTTAAAATAAAGATCTATTAAATAGGAACAACATTAATTAGCCTGAACTAGGTTGAACCTGTGCTTCAGGCTAGAAAGTGATTATTCAAAATAATAAATTAACACTAAATATGACTATTATGAAAACTTAACTAAATTCTGTCCCTTCATGAGATATGCTTAGAAAAAATTGTACAGTAATCTTTTTACAACAGCTATACTTATTTTATTTGTATATGTACATAATTATCTGTTTAATTTATTGTACAGAAGTGGGCATAAAAAAATAAACCTTTTTACATACGTATTTTGATGGTGTAATAGAAAGACAAACAATATTACTTCGTCTGTTTTTAGTAATTTCGGCGTTGCATGAAAGCATGGTGTGGTGTTTAATTGTTACGTGCATTACGAAATGCTGGCGAATAGGAAGCACGTAGCAGGATTTATATAGCAAAATCTGTAGTATAGAGAAAGGGAAAGAGGAAGGAGAGAAATTGGCTACTTTTAGAATTGGCTTCTGGGCTCTTTTAAGAGGCAGTTCGTGTGGTTTAAGTGCTCCACCCCAGGAAGTGATACGGTATTGGATTACAGAGGGCTAAATAAATCCGTAACACCAATTTTGAACCTGCGATCACTCGCATTTTCTTTAAGACATAAATTAATTTGCGGTCTTTTAACTAGACTTTCACTGTGTGGTTTTAAAGAGAGAGTTTCATTAATTATAACCCCGAGATTTTTGATCACGCGTGTCTAAAAGATACGGGACAATCACATATCCTGTCTGAGCGGAATCGACATTTAAGGACGTACAAATAAGTGTTAGTAAATATATTATTATTTGTTAGTTGATATTGAAACTTGCGCATGCAAAAGTGAATATATTTTGTCTTGTCAGCATTTAATATTCGTAAATTGCTTTGAAGCCAATTAGTAACAGTATTTAAACCTGATTGAGCGAAATTCGTACAATTCGCCACTGGTATTGGCAGTAAATATTAAATTGATTTCATCGGAATATGCAAAAATTTTGCCTTGTTCAATAGTTCGATTACACAGATCGTTAATATAGACCAGCAATAGGGTAGGGTCAAGAATACTTCCTTGGGAAACACCATATTCGGTACTTTTTTCCTCATCGCTCGTAACCTTTTCTATTCTCATAATTATAATTTGTAAATCGTGTTTGTTAAATAAATAATTATTACTTTACATTGATGTCGATTATCTAAATAATTAGCCAAAAGTTTTAAAGGTGGTGGCTTCTAATTTTTTTAGAAGTATAGAAAAATTTGCGCCGGCAAACTTAACTTTGGCCCAGTTTAACTATTGTAAACTGGGCCAAAGTCAAGTTTACCCTAATAATTTTCGAGTTTGTTCAGGTTTGTTTTTGTTTTGGTTAGAGGAAAATTTTACTTAGGTTGCAGTTTAGTAGGACTGCGGAATGATTTGTTATTGTTGAGTTAGTAACTAGCGTAAAATATGATAGGCTGGATGATGGAGACAGAAACCGCTTTGATGAGCAGGTAAAGTAGGTGCGAGGAGCAGATAGAATGCGTCTAATGAAAGCGCGACCTGGAGTATTTTTTTCAGCAACATAATTCAGCTGCAATTGTAGAAAATAAAAAAAATGTGTATGTCAAGACATGATTCTCCTACTAGTTAGTAATACCACACACTTTTTTTTGGATTTAACCTCTTATTCCCAGGTCGCGCTTTCATGTATGGCGTTTTGGCAGTGAAAACTAGGGAAGTATTTAGTTTTTCCTTTCCATTGAACGTGCGTTTGGCAAATGGACGATCGTTGTTCTTGCTCTGTTTTCGATGTGACAATATGAAATGTGTGATGAGTTAGGCTCGCGCTTCACAACGCTTCTTCTTTCCTGATGGAAAACGAAGATGCGATCAATGATGAAGCATGCTTGCTGCTTGCTATAAAGAAATCAATAAAAAATCAAAACCCGGGTGGAACCCAAACTGACAGTTTCTGTTTATAGACAGAGCCAGTGTTGGTTTTCCAGCTAATCTCCAGGCCTGATAAGCAAGCTGGACGTCCGCGCGAGATTGCTTAACATGCTTATTCCACCTAACAACCCTCTTACCCTTTTTACCCGCATCCTCATTACTGGGACACTGGGCCAGCCTCCGTAAGTAAACACACTACGCTTTTATACATATTATCTAACATAAGTTTGTGATTGGTGTCTTTACAAAACTCTTCAATACAGTCTTTGAAATCTAACGGGAAATTTATTTCCCTTAATTTGGGGTGACAAATATTACTATATTTACTAATTTAACTAGTGGCCTCTTCTCCCCATACTACAAAACTTTTATTGAGATTGAGTGGCACAATAGTGGGTCTTATCACATTAAAATTACACTGTAATCGTATAGGGATGTGTCCCGACCAATATGGTGAAGTGTTAATCCAATACGCTGTAAGTCGAGATACAGTTTTTTGCCTTAATAATGCTCTTTAGATTATTTCGCGGCAGTTACATTTCTATACATTGTTATTTTTTCATTCCGTACTATATACAAAGAGATATGAGCATATACAAAACACTGTATGTTATTTATATTTATGGTTTGTTGAGGCATATCACTAAATTTTTTAAATCGGACCAGTGGTTCCTGAGATTAGCGCGTTCAAGCAAAAAACTCTTCAGCTTAATAATATTAAAAACAAAAATTTAAATTATAAATATTACTGTTGCGATTATATTTTTTTTTTTAGTATTTAATTTTATTGACATTAAATTATTTTTTGACATGATATATTTATAATTTCTCAACTTGATATTATTGACAGTATAAGTGTATTAAATTATTATTATTCTATAATTAAATGTCTATACATTTGCATTGAACATTATTATTGCTTAATTATTCTATTGAGAAATTATAGTTATCTCAAAAAATTAAATGTTAATAATAACGTAATAATAATAATAGTATTATAGTGATAATTTGAATAAATAAAATTGCAATGCTTGTAGAAGGCTGCTAAGTCATAAGTATTAATATTCTATAACACCAAAATTATACACTTAGTTCGCAATAAACGCTTTGACTTTAACTTATCATGTACCACGATAGCTTCAGGGCTTCACAGGGTGTTAAATGAAAAATGCGAATATCAATGGAAGCAAGAAAGAGCATCCAATAATCCAAAGGAAAAATTATGATACTGAACTACTAATTGGACGTGCATACACTATTACTAAACATACAGTGTTTTGCTTAAGCAATCGCTATTTTTTTTAAAAGTTTCATAGTGACAATACACGTTAACTTGGTTAATTCTAATTGCATGGACGCTATGATTATAAAATTTGCTTGGCTAAAATAAAAACGCTTAGCTAAATAAAACGCTAAGCTATATAAAATAAATAAAAAACGCTAGATAGCTAAATATAATGTAATAAAACGCTAGCTTAGCTTTAATTTTGTACCTAACACATAACGGTGCCCGCCCACGTTCGAGAATCGGTGACCGATTTTTTGTAGGAGAAAAATGGAACACACTGATAATAATAATGCAACGCACACGTCCTACTAAGAATTTATATTAATTATAGAAGATATTTTTAATAGGATTATAATTTATTTGACTTAATTTATTACGATTATCTGTCCTACAAAAAGTCTGGCGCGGGCTAGCAGGCGAATAAAATGTTAATATAATAGTATTAAAACATACCTACCAAAAACCAGAAAAAGTTTTAAAACCGCTTAGCTCAAAATGGGTATGTAGAAGACACAGTTTTGGATTCGCACGTCCGTTAACTAATCAACAAGTAGACGTTTAGGGGCCTCGGATGCTACGCAGTGGTCGAGTCAGCGGCGGTCGGCGCCACTTACAAAAATGTACAGTATTCCTAAATTAATAATGCGCATGCAGATCTTCGCTAATTTTCGAATTCCGGAAAATACCAAATAAAAAATAAATAATCTATTAAATTATGCATGAAGAAAAATGAACTTAATAAATGCACTCTACGAGTATATACATATCGTCTTTCGACGCTCGGAAAATACAACCGTTCCCGAAAATTGTTGAAGATTTCTATGCGCATTACCACTTTGGGAGACGAGATGTACGTACCTGGTGACAAGAGGTAAACTAGAACCTGTAGGTCCGGGCTGCTCCAAAACTGCTTCAAACTTCCTGCACAAAACTCACAAGTCGCTCTCAAATTCGCTTCCCGAAAGATGTATGCGTACCTTTAGGAGGCGCATCACCGAATGACTGATGGTCCGATGACGAAAAGGGCTTGCAAATTCGGCGCACCCTTCCTCAAAATTTCAACCGGTAGTAATCTGACAGGGTAGTAACCCACTCCACGACAATGATTTGCCCTATTTCGAGGGCAGCTTTTCATTTCGTATTGTCTGTTCTTTTTATATTGAAAATTCTGCACTTCATAGGTTTCATAGGGGTGGAACTTTTGAAGTTCGTTGGTTACTACTTATATTAAAAATATCAATCTGTATGCATGTGTGTGTTTTGATACTGATTTAGTACTTTAATAGAAGTGCATTCGCTCATATGTGAGTGCATGTTTATCAATTTTTAAATCGGTACTTACCTCCTACTATTAGCAATGTCATCATTCCCTTTGAACGTGGCATGACCATACGAAAGTTAATATCCTGTTGCTGACGTTTTGGGGATGGTTAAATGAAACGGAGAGAGGGAACGTCGCCTGAAGGCTTGCCTGCAGCGTCTGTCCATTCAATATGCATTGAGTTACACGATGCAACATTTTGACATCGTGCTAATTGCTATCAACTTTTTGAAAGGCGCTGTGTTTGATTTGTGTAGTATTGTACAAATAAAGTAGGCAGTTATAATACTCTTTACTGACTCGATGGAAACCGGAAAAATGCAATCATCTTCATTTTCAATTCCTTATGGCTGACTGGTACAATGGGGAAAATAGGAACGAAGGGGCGAATGGGAAAAAAAATGATGGGGATTTTAAAGTTGTCTTACAGATTTTCCCAGCATTTAAGTACTCATATTTATTCATTAATTGTTATAAGAGTCGATGCTTAGATAAAAATCAATATTAACATATTTAAATAAATTAATAGTCCTTATCAAAGTTTTGTTCCCATTCCTCCTTGCATCTTCTTTTTAATTCCCCCCTTTTGACGGCAGATAGGGAATGATTTTTTAAAAATAATTATTATTATTAGTTTGACGGCTTTTGGTAGGCAGCCGCTCCTCGTAAAATACTGGTATTCAGCTAAATCCGCCTTGACTGGAAGCCGACCCCAATATAGTTGGGAAAAGGCTAGGCAGATGATGATGATGAGTTTGACGGCTTTTTTATCCACAGTTTTACGTCAACCCTATTGGACCTTAAACAATGTAAATACATTTAACACTAATTTTATTTCGTAAATATAACATTACAGATCAGGGATTACCAAAAATTACAGAGATTATGATTATTAGACCAGTGCAGATAATTTTTGAAAGGGAACATAGTAGGATGAAAACTCATTGTAAATGATATAGCGAAAATAAAAACAAAGATATATTAGGATAGATCCGAGGGGTTTGTTCTTCGTTCGTCCCGAATTTTTGTCTCACATTCCAAAAAAAACCTCGTTTGTCCCACATCACTTTTGAAGTGGTGTTTCGTCCCACATTCCAAGTTCTTTAAAAGTACAGTCAACAAAAACACGTAAGTACTTATTTGTAATTCTTCATCATCTCCCTTCATTTGTAATTCTCATTTCCCAACGATATTGGGGTCGGCTTCTAGTCAAGCTGAATTTAGTTGAATACCAGTATTTTACGAGGAGCGGCTGCCTACCAGGCCTTCACAACCCATTAACTGGGGTAACACAGTACTTCATGGCAAGACTGTAGTCAGATTTACTGGCTTCTGATTATCCGTAACGACTGCTAAAAATCTACAAATGACAGCCGGGATCTACGGTTTACCGAGCTAAGATGGTCACCCATCTACAGACAAACCTTGACAAGCGTTGCTTAACCTCTAAGATCGACCTGTGCGGCTGTTATTATCTAGCCTCGAGCTCCTCACACGCATAAGCCGATTTAAACGAAAAATCAAGTAAATTCACTTATCCTACAAACTGCGGGTATTAAGTATCAAACATTCAAATTCTGTGGTACTTGATTTTTAACTCGTAGCTAGTAGCATAAACTCGCATAGTACAAAAAAAATTCTTCTACCACTAGATAGCTAGTTAAATATTTGTTATTATCACACGGGCGAAGCAGCTGGTAAAAGCTATAGTAATAATAAAATGGTTAGATATCCGTTTTGTTGACTGTACAAAAACGTAAATTAAGCCTATACAAAAAAAATATGGGACAGATAAGGAATATGAACTGGGTCGAATCGAGAACAAAATAATTAAAATAATAGTTTGGGACAAACGAAGCATATGGGTTGGGACAAACCAGGAATTTTTTATGTGGGACAGAACGCAGTGAGACGAACGAAGAACAAACCATCCGAGGTCGGGAAGTGGGTTAGAGTGCACTTTTAAGAGGAAAAAAAGGTTTATCTCGAATTCCGACAAAACTACAAGTCCTGTAGAAAAAAGTTAAATAGCAAAGTTTTAGTGTAATGAAATGACCTACAACTTTCGAAATTGCACTTTTTTCACGAAACCTCAAAATTCATGTGGAAATTCGAATAACCATGATTTTGATTTTTTTTATCTATCATATTCACTATCATTTACAACGGGTTTCATCCTACTATAAACTTGTTCCATTTTTGACCTTTAACGAAGTTATCTACACTGGTCTATACAGAAATATAGTATTTTGTTAAACAAAAAGTTTTCGCAAAAGGCTATGTATTCTGTAAACTCTTCCCACAGTCCTTCCTTTCTGTTATTCATGTATTAAGATGTAGACACTGGAGTGGGTTACTTGTTTATGCTAAGGATCATTTTTGTTATGTCTTTAGCATGTAACTGTTCTTTGTCTCCAATAATAAAAAGTTGTTTTGCTAGATTAGACTTAGGGTATGATAATATCGTTGGAATTAAACCAATATCCAAACTGTTCACACCATACTCTTTCTCCTTTTTTTTTTCTCACAGTCCTATTTTTAACACCCTCCGCCAACCAACTTTGTATTTCCTCGATTTCATTCCAAGTTGTGCAATTTGTTGAACTTTTACATCAAGAATGTAAACTTTGCCGACGGATAGTGTCTTGAACTGAGTCTTAAAGTTGACCTAATGCCTTTTTAGTTTGCCGACATCAAACCAAAGATTAATTATTTATTTACTTTAACACAACACGGCCAAAGGCCGACAGGAAACTTATGCTGAATGGTTTTATACCAAATACCTGTTGATTCAAACTTTCCGGAACTCGTAACATTTAGTTTCAAAAGATTTACGTTCAATTTCTTTTACGTGTTTCCCCCAGCGTAGGTTCCTACGCAACCAAAGCCTCAAACATTTTACACAATCCAATTGTTGGCAGTTTGCTTTTGGGGTAACCAATTGTTTGCTTCGTTGGTAGGAAAATTTTTCCGCTTTGGCGCTTACTAAAAAGTTATTCGTAAAAGTGAGATTTACGAGTACTTTCAGAATTAGAATTTGTTATAAAAATAATTCTGAATGGAATGAATTTATGGTATACTTATCCATAGTTACCCACCCTTATCCAGAGTTGATTTCTTTCCTATATATAATTATTATTATCTACATGAAAAGAAATACTTTGGGTAATAATTAATTATTATTCATTAGAAACACGGTAACTTATCTCCATCGTGAGTGATAATATCACTAACTTAGCACAAGAACAATGGACAATGATCGCTGTTTTAATTACTTCAGCGCCGAGATGATTTGTGATTGTTTTAGCTAATATATGAAGACAGCTCGTTTAGTCTTCCTATTGTATTGTGAAGTTTATTTGTTTAATTTTTTAGTAAGTTTTTGTGATGTGTTTTTGCGGTATGCTTTTTGGCTTGTTTCAACAGTATTTATTTACATAGATAATTTATATTTAAATAATAAAAATTAAGGAGAGGCGTCATACCGCTTCCTAAAGTATCTCATCCCTCCTCACCATCCCAGTTCCGTCCAATATCTATACTCCCTATCCTCTCCAAAGTCCTCGAGAGAGTTGTTCAGAAGCAACTGTCTGATTACCTGTCCTCTGCTCTAACAGCCTGCTGAGTCCTTACCAATCTGGTTTCAGACCTGGTCATAGCACTGTGACAACTCTTGTCAAAATAACTGACGACATAAGACTGACCATGGAAAATAAATGCGTAACTGTGTTGGTTTTGCTGGACTTCAGCAGTGCTTTTAACTCAGTTGACTTTGACATCCTCTTAGGAATCCTTTCCTCTCTTAATGTTTTGGCATCAGTAATTGAGTGGTTCAAATCTTATCTTCGGGGCCGCACGCAGTCTGTTCGATCCGATGAGGATTCCTCGGAATGGAGTGAGTTAGCTGCGGGCGTTCCTCAAGGTGGCGTCCTCTCTCTGCTCTTCTCTTCTCGCTTTTTATAAATGTTCTCACTAAGGTCCTAACTCCTTTACTGTAACTGCAGTGCGTCTTTGGAACTCTCTCCCTCATTCTCTTCGCGACAGCCCTTCCCTTGTTTCCTTTAAGAGGAAAGTTAAAGAGCACTTCCTTTCTGAATTGACATAATATTAGTATATATTGGTATTTATTAGTATATGTATAATATTTATATATATGTATAAATATATTTATTTATTTATTAGACGTAGTTATGTAGGTTTATGTTGTACACTAGATCCTGCCCTCAAATGTGATATCTCTCTGTTACTCAAAGGTTTGCTGGGAGAAAACTCATTGTTGAGTTAAGCTCGCCTTTGTACATGAATTGTAAAAATCACTGTACTTAATTATAGTTTTTGTGTACAATAAAGAATTAAGAGAGAAATCATCAGAATCAACTCTCCCACTGTTAGTCGGAGAAGGACCACGGTCAGACTTTTACTGACTAAAACACACTCCGTTTCTTCTTTGCCTTTCCAGGATGCCGGGTTTTCCTTTCAGAAGCTAACCCATGGCCCCAGAGGTTTTACCTGCTTGGCTCCTAAGGTTTTGCTGTCATTTCTTTGAGGCGCACGTGGTACGCGCCGACATTCAAATAATAACTTAACGCACTATAGAAGAATCAAAATGTAATCGGTGCATGCTATGGAGCGTTTGATATAGCTAGAACGCCGACGCGGCGACGATGACAAGAGCGCGTCTGATGATGTCGTCGATATTCTCGTGTCGGACTTTGCGACCTATATTCTTTACTATACAGCATATTATAAGATTAAGGTACAGTACTCGACGAATATAAAAAAGAAGAAAAAAGTTAAGCAGATAGGGCAGGCGGGCAGTAGGGGTTGGTAGTAGCTAAATTTAACTCCTAATAATATTATCTCTTCCTCAGCTAGCGATACAGGATATTTTTATCTTATAACTAGCTGTTGCCCGCGACTTCGTCCGCGTTAAGTTCGTAAAACTGCACAAAAGTAATCTAAGTATCTAATCCTATACTTCCGAAAAGATCTGATTAATTAATTTTACATAAAACTGTTTAAGTTAAAACTCCAATTAGTACTTTTTTTAGTTGGGAAATCATCTAATGACTTTTGCTCTTGTGTGAAGCGGAAGTGCGTGTCAGATTATTACTGCCTAAGACTCACTTCTATATTCCTTCCTTGCCTTACATTCCAGGGTCTCCCTTTCAGAAGCGAAACCATAGCCCCAGTAGGTTTCTTGTTCAGGTTTTTTTATTCAGATGGGTAATCATCAGAATGACTTCTCCCGCTCTTAAATGGAGCGGGAGGGCATGTCAGACTTTTACTGACTAAACGCCACCCCCGTTCCTGTGTTGCCTTCAATTTTGGGACACCAAGCTGTTCTTTCGGAATACAGATCCACGTCCTCAGAGGCTTCGGCCCTGCCGCGCCCTACAGTTTGCTGACATCTCCTTGAGGCGCTCGTGGAACAGTTGACGACTTGACTCGGTCCGGGTTATTACCGAACTGCTGGATGGCAAGCTACCCAGTGTTCGCCGTCCGCAAGCTTGCGCCTACGGTGGTCGGAAATCGTTCTCGTGATCCTGACGGCGGGGGCGTGAGGGTCGTTCCCTTTCGCGCTCGCGGCCGGCCGCCTCCTTGGCTAGCATTACTGCTTCGCAGAAGAAGGCGACCGCAATACCTCTACCGTGTGCTCCACCGTGTCCTCCGGGCGGTCCAGACAGTGCGCCCAAGTCTGGCTGGGGCGCCCTTTACCCCTGAATCCGATGCAGGAGCCTCCCGAACTTACCGTGTCTGGTGAGGACCTGCGGCATACGGAACGTGAGGACCTCTTTCCAACTACTTCTCAAAGAGGGAACTTACCGCCGCAATGACGGCGTGCCCAGGTTTCTTGTTTAGGTGGAAAATCATCAGAATGACTTCTCAGAGGGTGAGTTAGACTTTTACTGACTAAACCTCACCCCGTTCCTTCTTTGCCTTCGTTCCAGGGTCCCGGGTTTTCCTTTCGGAAGCTCACCCATGGCCCCAGAGGCTTCGAACCTGCTGGGCACCTACAGTTTGCTGACATCTCTTTGAAGCACGCGTGGAACAATACCCACGGTTGACCGTCTGGATCATTACCGGACAGCCAGATGGTAAACTACCCATTGCTCGCCATTCGCAAGCCACTCCTACGGTGGCTCTAAATCGGGGTCGGAATCCCAGCGACTGGGGCGTGAGGGGACTATTTGCCACTACTACTCGCTCTGGATCATGGCCTGTACCAGTGCCCAGCGCGAGAAGTTGCTGTCACCGATCGTCCCCACAAGGACACGGTGGTGCTCCGCCTAAGCGTGGCCCACCAGTGCTTTATGATCTAACGTGTCCTCCGGGCGATCCACCCAATGGTAACACCCGGGTTTTTCTTCCGCACGACGTCAATTGCCTTAAAAACATCAACGAAGCACAGAGCCGCAGAGTTCACGTTCTAAATAGTTTTCACGTTCTAATTGCCTACTCTATGGGTAAAGTCGTTAGTTTACTTCATATTGCGATAAAACCAAAATGAAAATGATTTGTTCTTCAAAAAACCAAATTAGGGCCGATAATCGCCTTTAGTAATTGCCTCTTTTTTTGGTGGGTAACCACCAAATACCTTCTCCCACTCTAGGTGGACCGAGAGAGAGTATCAGACTTTTACCAACTAAATTCCACAGTGTTCTTTTAGTTGCAATTTACATTCTAGGGCGACTAATATTGGCACACCATGATTATTACTATGATAAATTCACTCTAAGCGCAAGCGCTTTACGCAGGTCCTAACCGAACATGAGTGTTTCGGGAGGTAGATGTTTTGGATTCGGCGGGAAGACATGGTGGACCTTACGATCGAAGTTACCCCGCTAGGGCGGATTACCGATCACCATCGTTTTTTTGTGTTTATATTACCTGTTTATTCAAGCAGGAATTTTCTGGTGCGGTATTTGACTGACACCCTAATACACCAAATAAATGTTTTTCTTTAGTGAGAATAATAAACGAATTCTTGTGTGCGAGTATTATCACCTAGTCGACTTCACATGCTGATGATCGAACGCAGTCTGTAAACTCTCGATTTTTACGGGTAGAGCATGCAGAGCAGTAAAAAATACCCACTTTGTTCCTTTAGAATACGAACAATTTTCCAGCTATCGAAGCCCGTTAGGGCCGTTCTCTTATGCGTATCTCTTTTAGGTGCGCGTGGCACATAACGCAACATCAGTCGACTAAGACCAGTCTTTATTCAACAGCGAAATGCCAATAGTGCACCGTCCAAAACTCCGCGCTAACATGGAATCGCCCTGCGACTCGTAATGCCAAGGGCATCATCTTTGCGCTTTCTGCTACCTTCTTCGCTTCATTTGCGGAAGGAAGTGATGACTGCTTTCCATACCTTCTCTCTATGTACCAGGACCGGACGTGAGAGGTCGTTACTGCTGATCACCTCCACCCGGAGTCCTGGAATGCAAGGCGAAGAAGGAACATACAAAGGTGTGGGTTTTGGTCAGTGAAAGTCTGACATCCCCTCGTGCTCCTTCCTAGAGTGGAAGAAATCTCCTAAAATATAAATCGCCTTTAGTTAAAAAAAATTAAATGGATGTTTGTATTTTGAAAGGAAATCGTTTGTCTTAGTATGGTCATGTGAAGAGGAGGGATTAAAAGCACGTTACCAAAAGAGTTCTGAATTTACATGTGGATGAATGGAGAAGGAGAGGAAGGCCAAAGAAAAGATGGATGGATTGTGTAAGGACTGATATGAAAGAAAAGGGCAGATGATAGTGTGACGGACGACAGGACAGAATGGAAGAAGAAAACGTGTTGCGCCGACCCCAAGTAATACGGGATAAGAGCAGGAAGAAGAAGAAGGATGTCAATTGTTTGTATTTTGAAAACGGGGTGCAACTCCGCAGTTGTAAAATTTGTCACCATGGTTTTTTTTTTGGTTAAACAATAATAATAATATTTTTAGGTAATATTTTTGTTAAAAAAATTGTGAGAATGCAAAAATATGTGAAAAAAAAATATACAAAAATTAAAAAAATCTAAAACACCTCCTGGGATTCGAACCACCACCGTGTTACGTCCCAGTCTAGTCATTAGTCAATCGCGCTGCAGTGTTCGATGAAAACCAAGCAAAATAGACGTTCTCATATAAATGTCATAAATGACTGCCCCGCTCTTCGTCGATGATAGCGTGATGATTTTCATTTCAGTAGATAAATTTGCAGCTAAATGGACTAATGTAACATTGTGGTATGTGAATTTCGTGGACGCTTGGATTTTATAACGTGTTTTGATTAGTTTTTACAAAATATTTGGGAAAAATCAAATAGGAATGTTGATTTTCTTATGAAAAAATGGTAAAAGTATTTTTTTTTCCAAAAACAATAAGATAAAACATTGACAGAAATATAAATTGTAGGTGGGATTCGAACTCGGAGCAACTCGTTCAAAACCGACAAAATGCAATATTGCTCACCCCCCATAGCAAATAGCGTGATAAAATATAGCCTAAAGCAAAAAGGGTCCTATAAGGATTATGTATGCAAAATTTGAACAGGATCGGTTCAGTAGTTTTGGCGCCATTTGCGGCAAACGATGCACAATTTTACTGTTTTATTATATGTATATAGATATTATAATCTTGTGCTTGACGGCGATCCCACTTGATGGTAAGCAGTAAGTAATGCAATTATTGGGACATGGTAACACCACTGCAGGCAAATTGTTCTAGTCCTTCGATGTACGTAGTACCTATAAGCGATATAATTTCTGATTTTCAACTTCTTCTTCCTGCCCTCATGCCATATCACTTGGGGTCGGTGCAACACGTCGTTTTCTTCCATTCCACTAACTCCATTTTTTTTCATAACAGTCCTCACAAAATCTATTCTCTCAGTCTCATTTTTTCAGATTTCTGATTTTCAACCAAAAAAAATATGCTTACCAAATGATCGTCCATATTCCGGCTTTATAGTTAAAGCCAGAATATGGACAGCTGCATCCACAAACAATAATAAATACAATATAAATCAAGGCCTACGCCGCTTCGTAGAGGCAATATACAGCGATGATAGAGTAGAAGAAACAAACGAAAGAGCGAAACTATGTAATTAGATTGAGAAAAAAAGCTGAGGACTTACGTATATTCTGTAATGGTTTTCATACCTAGTAGGTATATTAGTATAAAAAAAATAAGTCTTCAAATTCATATTTATAATATTATCAATATAATATACAAATTATACCTACTATAAAAATTAAAAAAGAAATCATCGAAATTTTATTTTTCTATATTTAAATAAAATGTCGGGTCGACAATAACGGCAATGCCATATAAATGACAACGATGCCAATGCCATATTAATGATTTCATAATTTCATACCTAGTATATTAGTATAAAAAAAATAAAAATAAGTCTTCAAATTCATGTTTATAATATTATCAATATAATATACAAATTATACCTACTATAAAAATTTAAAAATAAATCATCAATATTTTATTTTTCTATATTGAAATAAAATGTCGGGACGACAATAACGGCAATACCGTATAAATGACAACGACGCCAATGCCATATTGATGCCAATTGTCCGTATTTATGCAAAATGGAACCACACGACAAATTTTGTATTTCATTTTTTTTGAAGCAGACTAATTTAAAAGTGATCGAAATTCTTATACTAAAAAGAACCACATGATTTTTCCTTTGAAAACTAGGTATACTAAAAGCAGAATAGAACCAACAGCAAAAACAAATACTACATAAGATGCAAAACCGAATCACAGTACAATGGAACACGATTGTTCAAACAAATAAACGATATTATTACCAGGTCCTTTTATACAAAACAGATCCACACATACATGGTACCCATTATACATTACACACATTTCTATTATTAACAATTATTTTTAATACACTAAATGGAACCAAGGTCTGTTGTAACGTTACGCGTAAATTAAATTCATAATAATTGCTAGTGTTTTTTTGCAAAATGGAACCACAAGTATTGATACCCGGACATAGTTACCTATCCAATGACAGAGACCTGTTCGTAGCAGACCAGCTGTAATCTTGTCGGAACCTTTAGTTCCACTGTGGCCTTTTGGGAAGCCGGTATCACCAGCGAAACTAGCCGATATTCAGTCCATATTGCATCTTATTCTACAAGATGCACACAGTTTTTATAATGGTCTCATTTGTGATGATGCAATAGAAGACGATATAGGTGGACTAGACACGGCCGATTTCGAAATCCAATTTGATGATAACGTTGAATAAACACTCTCTATATGTATTATTTTATATTTTTGGTTAATTAAAGCTTTATTACGATACTGTCAATACATAGTTTCATTTTTAGGAGTAAATCCCTGGGTTGTGGTTCTTTTTTTTATAAAAGAAAACCTATCATTTTCTAAACGTTAAAACATTTTGTTAAATATCTAGAAAGTTGAAGAGTTTTCAGATCAAATTTATATACACATATTTTAATAAGTATTTTATCCACAAATTAAAATAACATAAATAGGCATTCTACTTCATCTAACAGAGCTGCACATGTTTTTGTAAATCCTTTGATATCTCAGAAGTGTATATTTGCGGGTCGGTTCCTTTTTGCATAAATACGGACAATTGTAATCGGGGTGAGTCAGTCTTTAATAAAAGAGGCTTTGTTTTTGGCATAAACTTTATGAACGAGAAAGAAAACTACAACAAAATTACATTTATTTTACACAAGAGATAGAATTTCAATAACACTCCTCGTTACCCGTATGACAACCTTCTAACACTAAACAAAAAGTCGTCTACCTATCTACGTACCAAATCAGTGGCGCATATTCACGTTGGCATCACTAAAATAGCGCGAGGCGCCTGTTCTGAAATACGTTCTGAAACATTTTAGTGAAACATTTTTAGGTGAATATATGGCTGGTAACTTGCCTCGACTTAGACGATTAGGGAGGCATTTACTTACAACCGCTACTCAGTATAAATATTTTTTACAGTGGATCTTACACAGAAATCACAAAAAAAAAATTGTCCCATACAATTATGTTTGCATAAGTCGAAAAAATGTACGGGACGGCTGTTTTTTTTTCTTATAATGATCAGTACAACTAGTGTTTTCATTTATTGTTGTGTGGTCGTCTCCACATTGTTTAAAAGGAGAAAGTAGTTACTCAGATACCCGCGAAACGAGACACAATAGTAAAACAATAACAGCGCGGTCTCATAGGACCGGTTGGGGATTCAAACGTTAACTGACTGACATGTCAACGCACAAACTAGAGGGCACATGACGTAGGCGAGCACTAAGGATATTTCAAAATTCATCTCTAAGAGGAGAAAGGGGGTCCATAGTTTGCCTGGAGAAACCTACTTTCACGCGGGCGACACCGCCGGCGGAAGCTAGTTTTGTAATATTAATCAACATTATGACGTTAACAGTGATCTAAGCTAATAGCGGACTTTTCCTGTTAAAGTTGGTTTTATGCAAGCAGATTATGGACACATATAACTAGTACATCGAACTTTAGCTCGCAAATACTACGAAGAGCCAAGAAATGCGGCCGCTAAGTCCGAAGTCCGCTAGATGCCATCACCATCATAATATCAGCCATTACCATACTATCCAACAAAGCGACTAGCAATAATACTTCACAAATCAGGTATTTAACAGAAATTACTTCATATCCGTTACATAACATTTGCACAACCAAAACATAAAATCACAAAGCAACAATATAATGTATTCGCAAACTATAGTAGGGGAGCCCCAGAAGGGATTTCGGGATTTACTAAAGCGCGGCAGATTAATATACAGGGGGATGCCTTGCACCCAGTTAAGTACCTCCACCAAATATGAGGCCCATATATAAAGCCGCCCGTGAAGGATACAGGATCAGATTAGTAAAAAAAAAATGACCCTCAGACATTCTCGAGCGCGTCAGATTAAGGTAGGGTGAGTTAATTACATCTCAAAAAGTGTATATTCTACTAATCTGACAATTTGAGAGAGACGTAAAGAAAGGGGAGGGCAGCAAAGTTGTAAAAAAATAACGTCATCTCGACATTCTCGAGCGTAGCTAATTTTTTTTTTATTTTGAAGGAAATAATTCAAGAATAATGAAAAATATATAATCTGACGATTTCCGCAAGCCGAAATAACAAAAAACCGTCGATAAAGTTAAATGCGTGCAGTTGTGTGATGACTACATTTCCTTCTCCAGTTTTCTAAAGAATTCCCTCAAAATTAGATTTCGTGGGAATTTGAACTGATTCGGACCGTTAGATTTTGAGAAATTTTGAAAAATCTCAAAAAAATAAGTTTTATATTTTGATAGTGGTTTTTTTTAAATAACTTTTAAACGGCTTTATTGATCAACTTCAAAAACTAATCCGCCTTTGAGCTTGAAAAACCACGTCGATCGCTACCAAGCTGGTCAAAATCGGTTGATTCGTTCGAGAGATATCGTGAACGAAAGAAACCCGAAAAAGTGATTTTTCGGGATTACTCCGAAATTTTTGGTTCGATAAATTAAAACTAGAAAATAACTTATGAGGATGATAAAACTGCGTTGAATGCCGCAAACCGCGTGAAAATTACTTGATCCGTTCAAAAGTTATTGCGGTTTGAAGATTCCAAAAATAGTGTTCTATGAAACTTTTATCAGACTTTCGAGCTGGGAGAGCTCAAATATTATCTCTTTGAACTCAGCGAGCTCAAAATATCACATAAAATATATTTTGAGCTCAAAAATGATATAAGCACAATTATAAGCGCCCAGGAATGGAATTAGCTGGTAGTTGCAGGGGTTTTTTTTGTCAGATCAGGCGAATCCCTCTAGATAATCGTCAGATTATGAGACAGTACGTTTAGAACATAAAGATGAACCATATATATCTTAATCTGACGCGCTTGAGTATTTCAAAATGGCAATTTTTTTTTGCACTTTATGAAAGTGGCCACGAGTTTGCGTCCCATCGAAATGGTCAGATTAGTGAATGAGATCTTTTTTTTTGGTGCACTTAACACTCCCTTAGAAAATCTGACGCGCTCGATTAAATTATTTTTTTTTCCATTTTCAACCCTTCCATACAACCACCCCCATCACGCAAATGATCAGATTAGCGTACGTACATTATTAAAAATACGTAGGGCATTGATGCTATCAATATCTGACGCGCTCGAGGATGTCCATGCAACAGTTTTTTTTTACATATTTAAAAATCTATAGCCTCTTCCCCCACCGATGAAAAGGTATAATCATAGAACATTTTTTTCTTCTTATCATCTAAGCTTTGCAACCCAATAGGTCTCTACGACGCTTGAGTAAATCCCCATTTAGCATCGTGGCCTCCCCTACTACTATGAAAGGTGGAAATAGATAAAATCCGACATTGTTAGAACAATAGCCAAATGCTGTAAATTAAATTATATTGGATGAAAGCTCACAAAGACCGCAGAACACAAAGCTCGTCATTATTGGAAATAGTTGATGGGTTTCAAATTGCATTCAACGAAATTTGACAGTATTTCTAATTGCAATTCAATTCAATTCTGACGGACTGGCCTGTTGGTCTAGTGTTTAGTGGTCCTGACTGCTACGCCAGTAGTCGTGAGTACGATTCCCACCCAGGACAAATGTTTGTGTGATAAGCATGATCATTTTTGTTCTGTGTCTGGGTGTATTATGTATGTATTTAGAAATACGTGTATATAAGTATGTTTATCTGTTGTCTAATACCCATAACACAAGCTCTGCTTAGCTTGGGACTAGATGGCGTTGTGTGAAAGTTGTGGAATATTATTATTATAAATTATAAGCCCCTTTGAATTTGCGAAATTTCTGCGTCCTAAATGAGACGTGGAAACTGATGTATATGTATGCATATTCTGATAAGCCCCGTAGAGTGCAGGTGCACTTATATAAAGGTTTCCTAACCATTGTAATGCGTGGTAGGGTACTGGTACTCGGAGCATGGAAAACTTTAAGACTGGTAAAACTAGGGACTCGGATATTTCTAAGACTTTACTTTTTTTTTAGGTGGGTAATCATCAAAATGACTTCTCCCGCTCTGGGGAGCGGGAGGACGTGTCCGACTTTTACTGACTAAAACCCACTCCTGTTCCTTCTTTGCCCTAATTGCGGGGTCTCGGATTAGGGCAATGAAGAAGAAGAAGACTTTACATTGATTACCCACAAGTACCCACAAGCTGAATGATTTGTCGAGTTGAAATACTCGTAAAATATCTTCGCGTTCTGAGTTGCTAGAACTTCTCTGTTACGTGTTTACAAATCGGTCACCGGGAAGGAAGGGCTTTTGGCGCGCTTTCATCAATTTGGTCGTGACTTACAACGCGGTGCATAGAATACACAGATTCACAGTACATGGCGAGACGTTTACTTATATGCAAAATATTCCTGAGTTTAGTTAACTGTGGCTGCATCTTATGTAGGAGAAATCACCAAATTCACATAAACAAAATCTCGGGGAAAGTGCTAGTTATAATAAAATTAAAATAAGTCTACAAGGTAAAGGATGATCAGGTAAAGGTTATGAAAATCCGATGGATGTGAGACGCACAAGACTGTTCATTGCGGCGACACTTGAGAGAGGCCTATGCCCTACAGTGGACGTCAGCTGAAATGATGATAATGACAAAGTTTTAAGGTTCGAATAAGTATTTACTGAATTCTGTCAAACATCATATCCAAAGTAATCGCAGTCGACGTTTGTATAATAATCCGATATTGTGCGCACAACGCGCAATGTGTAGTATCGATGGCAAAGCTGCCTTTTGTGTCGAAAACGTCGGAATATCTGCTTGTACTCGTATTTTCGGCCATAATATTACTAAGTACTTATGTGGAGCTTAAAATGGAGTATTTACAGGGAGGTTTGTTTACAGTTTAATTTTAGTTTTCTTTTTTTAGTTTGACGACAATGTAAGTAATAGTTCAGAGAAAATATTATATAGTCCTAAAAACTATACAGTTCTGAAGTTATAGTTGTAACTAATTTTTTTTCGAGAATTTCTCTTGTCTGTTTGTAAAACCGCTCTTGTGTTAAAACTATTTAACTAAATCAAACTATAGAAGTAGTGTAGTTAAATTACTTTCATGCAACTGATACATACTCGTGTGTACTACCAAGCTTTACCATTCATGTGACTTTTTAGAGTTGCGAAAGTTATGAAATTCACAAAAAAGTCACCTCTTCTGAACGACAGATTTTTACAGAACTAATGTTTTTGTGTTTGTAAAAATTGTTCCGTATCCGCAGGGTAAAACGGGACCATATAGCTAAGACTCCGCTGGCCGTCCGTCTCTCTAACCGTCTGTGACTAGGCTGTACTGTATCTAATGCCATAATAATCTAGTACTGTTTCCGCTACAATAACAGATACTAAAAAACAAAATAAAATAAATATTGAAGAAAGGTGATTTTAATTACGGGATAGTGGCTAGTTAAAAATGATATAATTGTATTAAAAACATAAAAAAAAAATCACAAGAAATATGCGCCGCGTCCGCGCAAAAGGCTTACCGCTCAGCATTATGCCGTGGCCACACACAAAGTGAGAAGTACACACAGTGTGCATACGCACTGGTTTTCAGAGGGAGCCGATGATAGTGTCGATATAAAGACGTCAGAACGGTTTCGTGAGATTTAATTAAAATAGTGCAATAATAGTTTGTTTTTTAGACAAAGTCATTAATAAATAAATAAAAAGAAAATACAATTAAGTATTACTTATACTGTTAAAAAGTCGCAATATTAAATCGTGGCCATGCCATTAGAAGGGGACTCCCATAAGATTGTTGTTTTTTCCATATCCACAACAGTTGTTGGTGTTTTTTTTTTTTCGTTAATCAGATAATGGTACGGAACAGTCCATGCGTAAGCCCGACTAACACTTGGCTGGTTCCTAAATGACTACCTACAATGCGCCCTAGCTAAAAAAGAAAATTGGACTACTATAAACTTGACGCTGTGTATAATCGTATCTGTAATTATAAGTATTTTGGGGGATTATACCAGATTGTAGAAAATTTGGGTAAACCCTCAACATAAATGTACTGGTTTAAAATTCAGTAAATATTTCAGAAACGGTTTGCGCGAAATAACACATTCGAGTAATCAGAAACTTATTTATTTATTACATTGTACACAAACACAACGTACAAAAATAAGTATACATTTTGTAACTTATAATATATTTAAAATTAAGTTCTGTATTGTCTGATTTTATATTTCATTTACTTATAGGTGTAGATTTTGAGGGATTAAAAAATAGCCTGAGAATGTTAAAATACATGTTATGTAGTTAAACAGTGCCAAACCTTCACTTAACTTCTTAATGGTCCATTAAGAAATTGACAGTTTTTCATTGTAAAACTGTCAATGTGACAATCTGTTAATGGACCGTTTAGAAGTTAAGTATGCGTAACTTTAATGGACATGAGGGGACGCTAATAAATCATTACCTGTCTCTGAGTGCCAGTGTAAGCCATTACAAAAAGAAAATGAAAAAGAAAATATCAATATCAAATGGTAACCTAAAATGAAAAAAGTCTTCAAAGCCAAAATGAAAATGAAAATTGTATAATACACGTCTTGAATTACTTAAACATCAAAATCTGTGTTCTCTCTAAGTCTTAAAGAGCATTAATTTCAATTCCAGACAGCAATTCAACTACTGTCTAGTCGTTAGATTATCATCTACGAGTAGTAGCAACTAAAATGACCTGTAGACAAATTAATATAATATTAAATTGACTTAAACTCTACAATATTATAAATAGCCAATCATGTCAATTCACATAATAGACGGAATCTAGAAAACAGCTTCACTGATTTCGATGGAACTTTCTCTAGAAGATGAGTCTCACTGCTTCCTAGTTTAACATCACGCTTGCATATAAGGGGGTCAGTCGTTGTGTAAAAGCAGGATTTCCTGTGGAAACCAGTCGACGATACGTCGTCTAGCCTGGCCTGTGACCCTAAAGTTTATGTGAAAGGCGAGTGTTTAATGGAGGTTGGAGGTCCTCCCCGTGAGATAGGAGGTTTATACTTGTGACGTAATTTCCGTTACGCGTACCTTTTACCTTTAAACGGTAAAGCTCACAAGCGACAAACTTCATTAGCCGCGAGTACAGTAAGGGCGCTTTCAACTTATGCGTTTTTAGACGGCCTGCTGCGCTGACAAAGTGGTGCGTTAGCGGTCCATTAAAAATGCATAAATTGAAGGCACCCTTAAATGAGTTTGAACGATAACTAGTCGTTCTATATTATAATCTGAAGTCCTAGTACGAGCTCTTAACGTGATCCATTTTACGACCTAAACTGAATTATTAGCATGGAACTATATTGGGGGTATAGCTCCGTCCCACTTTTTCGCATGCTCGATTGACATTTTAACATGTTTGTCGTGGTAAGGCCCCTGATATTTTTGAACTATATTCTAAAAGAGTTTTTGGCAGGATTACTTCGAGTAAAGTTTACAGACTGTTTTAATTATTTGCAAATGAATTCCTAGTGGATATTGTGATGTAAAATTTGTGTAATTTTGTATCTTAAATGTCTGCACAACTGGTCAATATGTGGAATCTTTGAAACAGACGCGATCTCGGTAAAATGGAGTATTCCGATCTGTCACCCCGCTTTGTCCCCTTAGTACATATCGGAAAAAAAGTTTGATCTGTCTCCCTGTTTGTAGCTTATTTAAATACAGATGATTATAAAACTAAACCACTAGTCTTTAAATTAATGTAATGTTGCAGTACCTATGTGTGGCATTACTTTTAAAAATTATAAAAATTAATCCCTAAGGGGACAAAACTAGGTGACAGATCGGAATAATCCGGTAAAATGGAGCTGAAATTTTTTTGGAGTTGAAGTTGCTGAGGTAGCCAATCACCTCAGTGACTTTTACAGAGAAGATTGACTAGATACATTAGCTGACGAATACTTTAAAATCATTGGGATGTGGACATATATATATTCTAACTATTTATAAGAAAATATAGCTAAAAGGACCAAAAAACATTAATAAAAAAGAAATTATACTAAAAAAATATACAATTTAAAAATAAATGTCTTCTCCGATTCATTTACTAGCTTTTTGTTAGTATTTAATGGTAAATAAATGGCTTGACGTAGAGCATACTACCCATTACTACACACGGCTAGCGTTCAAACACATCTACTGCATAAAGTGCTCAGTTTTGATTGCTCCAAAAGTTAATCATTTTAATACCAGCTTTTATTTAGTTTCACCCATTCCGATGTTTGTCTGTAATCAAATCTGCTCTACCCGGTTACCGATTGAGCTGAAATTTTGAATGCGTGTGTAAATCTGGTTACAGTGCAACATTTTTATGACATGGAGCTGATCCGATGGCATTTAAAGGTGGCGATAGTAACTCAGGTAATCGTGTTTGAGCTTTTTGGAATGGTCTTGATGAGCAGGTATTAATTTTCGTATTCATATTCAATCATTAATTATAATTATATATAAATACTAAAAATTTAAATAAAAAACTTAAGTTAAACCTAGCTATGTACATATAATCATTAATTAATAATTCATAATTAATTCATATATTCATATTCAATCACTAATAATGAATTATGTAGATATATATATTAAAACTTGCTATGAAAAATCATTTTTATCGAAATCTTGTTTATTTAGGAATTTAGTAACGATTTACACTACAGATTTTGGCAGTTTATTCCCCCTATTCATGTCTTTATTAAGGAAAATCTGCAAAACAAAAAGACATGGCTCTTTCTATCTACTATCAAATCTACAGTTATGTTACAATTTTGCTCCTATTGCAAAACCACCTCACTATTATGCTTATTATTATTAATCGACAAAAACAACGGCATAAGCACTTCCTGACCATAGCCACACTAGTTACAAATGGGTTTATATCAGGTTGTTTACATAACTTTTCTATATAATTCTACTTACACGCACAATGTACAATTTCTGTCGATAATTTGTACATGATAATGGCACACGTAAAAGTGGATTAAATCTTTCTGACTTCCTAGTGGTGTTAAAATAAAATTTGCACAAAATATCGAGGCAGATTAAACTATTATTGTTAATTTTAATAGCAAACGCAGAAGAAAATCTCGCGGCTTTATGCATGCGTCTGGATTGGGGGCCCATTTATTTTATAATTACAATTTTAATCAACGTTTAAGAATTTAATGGTAATTTGCTTTAAATTTTAACTACACTTTACAAATTTTCCTATAAATTTAATTTCCTTTCACTAGGATTATTAAAATTGGTTCTCAATCCACACATGAAAGTACCTACAATAAGCTAACACTGGATCTTTCACAATTATCTTTATCGTCTGGAAGCAAGCTTTTTATTTTTCTTATATTTATAATGATAGTTAAGTGATGTTAATATGTAAAAACTGAATAAAACAAAAATGTATATACTACTATTTTATATAAACTCGTACTTATTTAGCTAATTTACTCGTACATTGGCACCTACAAACCAAGCTTGTAGCTATATATTACTTCAAGAGCCCGTATCAACACACTCATTTTCTAATTGGTATCTTATTCCATTTAGTAGAAGTAGTTTCGCTTCAAGTAATACCCACTCAAACTTACGAGTAGCGCACTCAACCCCGCTTTTATAACATGACAAGCTGTGACCCGCGACTTCGTGGAATTTAAGAACAAAACTCTCCTTTTTGGATCAGATCTTCTCCAGGAGTTAATGTGTTGTGTGCGAGGAATTAAGTCCCGTTTTCACGGGAAAATGTAAGTTCTCACTATGAAATTCCGTTTTCGTGGGAAATGGTAAAGTAGCCTATCGTGTGCTTTTTATGCCCTAACACAGTTAATGCCAACTATAGGAATGATGCCAGTTCTTTTGTGTTGTAATGTCATTACAGTCTCAAGGTATAAAAAACAGACGGTAACTTTTTGTAATTATCAGCTTTCAAAAATGAAAATCTCGACAAAATCTATTCTGTCGTTTCAGAGATTACCAGAATATAGAATATAAACAGACAGCCATACAACCATTATAAATTAATTGTAGTTATAGTTTGTGTCATATAGTTGCACAAATATGTATTTAAAAAAAATCATCGTCATATCAACCGATAAACGTCCACTGATGGGTAAAAAATTACTTATTATAATATTGTAAGCAGACACTTCAATAATTGTATTATAATAATGTGTATGGCACCGCTAATGAGCATAAATCAGTCAGAGTGTAGATTAATTTGTTAATCTGCAGATTATTTGATTGCGTCCATTAGAGAGGAAAATAATGTTTACGTTCTTGTATGAACTAGATAATTTGCAGAATTCCTTGGTTATAATTATGTAGAGTAACAGCCAAGCAGACGGTTAAGTTATAACTATAACGGGTTATTTACTGGAATAAAAAACATTCGAATTCATTGTAATTATTAAATTTATTTTTTACACATGAATAATTAACATATTTTAGGGCACCCCGAGACGGACACATTAGGTAATAAAAAAAACTATGAAGGATAAGGCAAGAGTTCCACTTCACTTCGCTCCCGCCTTAGCCTCTGTAATTTTTTTTTTATTCCACCCAAAGTAGGAATGAGGCAACAAGTGTTTCGCTGCGATTTAAAAATGTCACATTAACCGTTAATATGCAGATTAACACTTCTTCTTCATCTTCCTGCCCTTATCCCATACTACTTGGGATCAGCGCAACACGTCTTTCTCTTCTATTCTATCCTGTCACCCATCCCGCTATCACTAACTCATTTCTCTTTCATATCACTCCACACTCAATCCATTCATCTTTCTTTGGCTTCCTTCCCCCTCTCCAAAATTTCACACTTCATTAGAATGGAATTGCTGCGGAAATAAAAAAAAAACGGATTGTATTCGGTAAATTTCAGATTACCTAGTTAATGTGGACATTAACGTATTTTTCGACACACTTGCTCATAAAGTGGCTGTTATTGCACTGCACTTAGGTATATAAAGGGGCTCGTTACCAAACTGTGACATTTTGATTACTATTATGCACATGTGCGGTAATGTAGTTAGAACCTTTTTGTTTAACCTCTTTTTTGTCAAAAAGAGTTTTAAGACAAAAAATAATAAAATTTGTTATTGCGTTCAATAGCATGAATTTGTGTTTTACTTACTTATTTCATGCAATTTCGTGTTTAAATAAACTGTTAAAAATTTTACATATTTAATTAATTAAATCTTTAATCAAATTTGTATTTTCTGTTTATATGCAACCTCATTCTTATTTTTTCTAAACCAAGAGCTAGAGTAACTAGTCTATGGCCGCCATTTTTCGCGCATGCGCGCGTTTAAGAAAAGTCAATTTTTTTGCCGCCATATTTAAAAATAAAATACAGATTTTACAAAAATGTCTACAACAACTATTTATGAGGAAAATGATTTATGCTGTACGCCTTCAAGTAGAAAATCTAAATCATGGGACCACTATACAGTCAAAAATAGTTAATTATAACTTTACTGACTGCACATTTACGAACTGTTTCTTTAAATAGACTTTTCATATACCTACTAAATAAAGTTGATTTTTAATTTATTTTCTTCACAAGTGTGTCGAAAAACGTCGTATGACACACGTGAGTAATTGGTCATTATCGTTCTTAGCTCTATTAAGACCCTCGCCATGGCTCGGGTCTTAATACCACCGCGACGATAATGACCCACTTTACACACTTGTATCATAATGTACTATTGTATTCTAACGGTAAAATTACCTTAGATTGTTATTTTCTTTTTCTTGTTTTTTAGTAGAATCCTGTAGAAAAATATCAGTGCAAAACAATGCTAGTCCGAACAAGAAGCTTTGAAAAATAATCCGCATTTAAGTAGTCAATAATGATCTTGTTATTTTCTAGTGTAAGCTCTTAAAGAGAAATTGCTGCTATTTTTCATCAGGAATATTACTTGAACTGGAACTACTTCTAGTAATTGATATGAGATTGTAATAATAATAGAACGAGTGTTTAGTTCTTTGTTAGTATTTATACAATATGTGTCTGGATTCGAACTGTACAAACTTGAGAGGGACCTATTTTATACTACAACCCTATAAATGGCAGTAATTTTTGTAATTTGGTTTACTTTTTTTGGTTTACTTTACTCAAGCGCTCCGCAAAACGATATCATACCGCAAACCGTAGGGCCCAGCAGGGCCGATACCCGCTAGCTAGAACCGCGCGAAATTTCTGAAAGGGAAACCTGTAGTCCTACAACTCAAAAGGCAACTGAAGGACACAGGTGTGGCTGTAGTTAGAAAAGTCTGACACGGCCTCCCGCTACGCCCTCAGCGGGAGAAGTCATTAGATGACGCATTGATCTATATTAAAAGTTATGTAATGTTAGCATTTAATGCCCAAATATCGAATAGAAAAGTATCAGCACTTAATGAGAATAAATATCTTTAAAACGAATTAAAAAAACTCAAATAATTTTAATAAATATTGTATCATATTGAAATAAATGCTAAAAGACAAACTACTTCACCCAAACAGATTCTATAATATTAGTATCTTTGTTCGATCGGATCGGTACTCCCTAATCACACATTCATTAGTTGGGTCATTGTACATTCGTCACATTGTCGACTCGCCACACTTTTGAAAATTCCCATACATTCATTGTTAAACTCGTCACAATCACAAAAAAATATTATTTATTAATATAACTTGTTGTAAATTCGACACACATTTTAATTTCATGCTATTTTTAAGAAAAGTAGCGTTAGCAAGTAAAGTTCTAGCTTTAACATAATTTTAATATGAAACAAACTCTTCAAACCCAAATGAGTTATTTGGTTAACAATTATTTATTTTAAATAAGGAAATATATCAAAAGTTTCTGGGCACGCCGTCATTGAGGCGGTAAGTCCCTTCTTTGAGGAGTGGTTGGAAAAAGGTCACGGTATCCTCTCGTTCCGTATGACGCAGGTCCTCACCGGACACGGTAAGTTCGGGAGGTTCCTGCATCGGATTAAGGAGGAAAGGACGCCTGTGTGTCACCACTGTGTGGACCGCCCGGAGGACACGGTGGAGCTCACGGGAGAGGTGTGCCCCGCTTGGGCGGAGCACCGCCGTGTCCTTGTGGAGGCTATCGGTGGAGGCGACCTCTCGCGCCGGGCTTTGGTACAGGCCATGGTCCGGAGCGAGGAGAGGTGGCGGGCGGTCGCCACCTTCTGCGAAGCAGTAATACTAGCGAAGAAGGCTGCCAACCGCGAGCGCGTGAGGGAACGGCCCTCATGCCACCGCCGCCGAGATCCCGATTTCCGACCAACGTAGGCGCGGGCTCGCGGACGGTGAGCACTGGGTAGCACGCCGTCCGGCAGTCTGGAAATAATTTGGACCGCGCCGACTGTTCCACGCGCGCCTCGAGGAGATGTCAGCAAACTGTAGGGGCCCGGCAGGGCCGAAGCCTCTGGGGAACACGGAAAATCCGAAAGGTTGTCACCGTGTCCCCCAGATCGAAGGCAACGGAGGAACGGGGTAGGGGTTTAGTTAGTAAGAGTATGACACGCCCTCCCGCTCTGCCCAAGAGCGGGAGAAGTCATTCTGATGATTCTCCTACCAAAAAAAACAAACGTTTATACAATAACTTTAAAGAAATGAAATTCATTTTTTCTATAACCGTTGTGAAGTAAAAATTGTAAATCAGCTGAATAGAAAATCCTTAAACTTAAGGCGGGCGCGACGTTAGAATTATCCATACAAACGTAATACCAAAATCATTTGCAATTTAAGCATATCTACACCATAATATGATGTTATTCGGATTCAGACAATAATTATCTAGGTTCCTACATCGTCTTTTTGTTGAAAAACTTACCCCAAAGGAAATTTAAGCGAATTTAAATTTGCACATTTTCACAGCGAAAATGTCATGTTTTTATTTTGTTTTTTCTATATTATAAACAACAATATTTCAAAATATATTTTCGTAGGAACACAGATATTATTATCAAGTTATAAATACTCGAAACAATAATGGAAATACATTAATTTTTCATGCATCATTTTTGGTATTACGGAACCTCTCCCAAATTTCCAATAGTTTGTATTGCTATCACAGCAATCAACTGTCAGTGTGCGGATGATGACTTTACTCCAGTCGGTGTGTCCAAGAATTGTTTAAACTATCTGGATTGCTTCCATCAACCTCAAAAACGTGTTTTATTTCGTCTCAACTCGAGATAGCGCGCGGTCTCCGCAGGCCTCTTAACCTATCAGCTGAATAGAAAAGCCTAATCCTCTTTTTTTAATTAGATATAAGGTGATTTATTATTAATAGTCCTGTGATTTGAGAAAGTCATAAGAGAAATATTTGTTTTTTTTTTTAATTATTATTGATAGGCTTGCGCTTGACCACATTTCACCTGATGGTAAGCGATCATGTGGCGACGAAGTATGTTAGCGGTAAATCAGCAAGTAGTAATGTATACTTAGCTGCGAATTAGATACTGCAATTAATATTGAAAAATGATTATCTTTTTTATTCTTGTGTTTGATTTCTCTGCTGTCTGTACGTAGAAAACACATGTGACGAGTTTACAATACTCCAAAATATTTTATTAAGAAAAAAATAATTTGTGGCGAGTTTACACATATTTTTAACAATGGGGAATGGAATGTGTGTCGAATGTACAATGACCCCATTAGTTTACTCTATAAACTGCCACTCCAATCATTTTCCTCATTCATCAGTCTTTCAAAATAGTCCTTCCACCTCTCTTTGATTATTTTATTATTCGATAGAACAATTCCAGTATTATTCCTTACACTTCTTACCAGATTATATATACATCCCTCACCTTGCTTGTTCTAGCAAGCCGGTACAGCCATTTTTGGCCTGCAGGCTGCAGAACTAATAGTGATGGAGTGACAAGTGACAGAACGGAATGGAAGCAAAAACATGTTGCGCCGAGCCCAAGTAATATTGGAACAAGGGCAGGAAGAAGAAGAAAAATCAATACATAAGGGCGCTTTCAATTTATGCGTTTGTAAACGGCCTGCTACGGTGCCGAAGCGGTGCGTTAGTCGTACCTACTGCGTACGGACGACCGCTATTTTCCATACAAAGTGCACCGTCCTGTTGTCGAGCGTTCGCAATAACGGCGCCGCACTGTTGCCGTACTGTTGCCCGAGCGTTTTGTATGAAAAAAGACGATCGTCCGTGCGCAGTACGTCTAACGCACCGCTTCGGCACCGCAGCGGTCCGACACGAAACGCATAAATTGAAAGCGCCCTAAGAGTCGTCTATCTCCATAATCAACTAAAAAAACATCTCTCTAATATTTCATACAAAGGTCGTTCCTAGAAACAAGTTCCAGGAAAGAAGTAATTCTTTCTCAGTAAAATCTTGAGAATATTAATAAAGGTGTATTATTATGTAATCTTCAAAGAGAAGAGAAATAAATTACATAATTGGTTAGAAATGATATTGTTGCTGAGGAGTTTACCCTTATAAAAATGTTTGTTATTTATGGGGTTAAAACAATTTGCTATTCAGTACTGAACTACTGACTTTTTTCGCGATTTCATTGTTGGTCCCATAGTAAATTTTTTTTGTTATCTTGAGTACAACCACGTATTAAAGTATCAGTCACTAATTAACAGTAATGGAAAATATCAGTAATGTAAAAAGAGATACTGACAAGACTAACATGATATTATCAACGCAAAGCTAAAACTTCTTGGACTAGGAACGTGAAATTTTACACACGGCTTGCTTTTAAGAGGCAAGCGAGCTCTAAGCAGGGGTTCTTGGAAATTCATCTTTTAAGGGAGATGAAAAGGGGTCCAAAGTTTGTGTAGACGTACACGTAAGCAAAGATGCTGGTAAAAGCTTATTCACAATTTCTCAGAATCACTCCTTTCCCGTATAGGATAAAATTCTCTGAAACCACTTCGGTTGAAGTATTATAGAGCACTTTATATCATAATAATCTTGTAGAAACTAATACCTGCAAAATTCTTATTTGTTTGTTTTAAATAAAGAAAGCTAAGCACAAAGAATAAAATGTAATTATAAGTAAGGCTTGTGGCTGACGAGCAATAGGCTCACCTTTGCGCCGTCCGGCTGTCCGGTAACTATGGGGTCCGAGCTGAGTTGTCAAAGGAACGTAAGTTTCCTTTTAACTTTTCCTTTTTTTTATTACTGAATTATGCTTTGGTGAGTGACAAATAAACGCCACGAACTAACGTCATCATCATCTTCCTGCCCTTGTCCCGTTTTATTTGAGGCCGGCGCAACATGTTTTTTTCTTCCATTCTATCCACCAGAAAAGGGAGTTAGTGATAGCATGTCGCTCGTCATGCTATCATGCCCTTTTCTTCCATATCACTTCTCACACAATCCATCCATCTTTTCTTTGGCCTCCCTCTCCCTCTCCATCCATCCAGCCACGAATAAATATCCTACACAATAAGCGTGTCTTTTCTTATTTTTTCTTTCGTTTACCATACACAACTAAAAAGCAACATAAAGCCAACATAAAGCATGCTAACTCTACCAGATAATTGATTATTACCCCATTATACCCGATTTGTACCTTCATCAACCTTTAACCTTTACCTCTAACCTTAACCTTCAACATAATACGAACGACAAACAACTGTTGAACCAATAAACAAACAATATAACAAATAAAATACCCGACCCGTCGCACTAATTAGCAATGAACCCATGAAGCGTGTCGCCCCTTCCAGTCCTTGCTTGTTCGCGTCTCACTTACGTGGGCGGGGGTGAAAAGCGAAGGTTCTAGTATAGACGACAGGTGCGATGGTGTTAATACTAAAGGGAGACGGATACGGAGATAAATGTGAACTGATTTTATTTGTTTAGTTTTCTTTTGTTTTGGATCGACCGTTCGAATTGATATATTTTATACTAGCTAAAAAGCAGCCTATAGCAAAAATAACAAAATCGAAGAATAAATAAGATTACGTGTCATTCTTTTTCATTTATATTTACCTGTTTACCGGGATAAAAATAGCCTATATGTTAATCTAGGGTATAACCTATTAACATACCAAATTTCAACCAAATCGGTCCAGCCGTTTTTGCGTGAAAGAGTAACAAACATCCTCACATTCATTCTCACAAACTTTCACATTTATAATATTAGTAGGATCCTAACTAGCTTGTGCCAGCTACTTCGCCCGTGTAAAAGTGGGTTCCTCTTTATAAACTTTGGACCCCTGTTTCATCCCTATAAGGAGAGGATTTTGCGAAATCATCTCTTAGTGCTCGCCTACGTTATAAAAGGAAGCCTTGTGCAAAACACTCTCTCAGTCCCAGTACCTTTGGCTGTGCGTTGATAATATGTCATTCAGTCAAGTCAAAATCAGTGTGTTGTATAGGTGTAGCAAATAAAATGTAAAAAAAACATTTGGTTAAGATTTCTATGGATCTAAACTACTTTTAATATGGGAAATAATAATGGTTCCGAAAAACAAATTAATCTCCAGCGATCTGTGGCCGACTATTATTCTAATTTACCAGCGTTATAATTAATTACCGACAAAAAACCCAAAACATTAACGAAAAAATATACCTAATTTAACAACAAATTAGAGCATGTTCAAATTACTTGTTCTCCTCCTAAAAAAATGAGTCGTCGAATAACAAAACTAAACTTCCGAATGGAATACTGAACCTCCGACAAAATTACTAAGTTACCGACAACAGAGGTTTTGTCAAAATAATCATATTTTGACAACTTGCATGAACTGTTTTAATTTCTATTGTTGGTTATCAAATTTATTTTTTAACTCTCAATAATAATGAAAATACCTTAACTGTTCGGCCCGTGAGATCGGGTTTAGACATTTTTTACTACCTATTAAAACTACATTTTTATTCTGATTCATTCCGTTTTTCTTCGGTTGCTAGGATAACTTTAGATGCAAGAGCGAGCGAAGCGAGCTCAAGACTTGGGGGCAACCCGACTCGGTTTTTTTTTAAACCACCCAGAAGCAGGAGCCCCGCGCAGCGGGGCTCCGTTGACTACGCCTTTTAATCAATTTTTCGAATCGTAAATATTCTAGGAAACGAAAGTCTACGTGGTTTTACATTAAAGCATAAATACGACTGTTCTAACTTTTTAACGCCTGAAATAAGTACTACTTACCGATACCCAAGAATACCCGTAGTAAGTAAAATTCATGATATACGATACAAGCAAAAGTTATTGTACAAGTACATTTTTATATTTTTTATAAGTTACTGTATAACCACTCAGAATAATATTTTTAGTATAGTGTAACAGTTAAAATAGCACCACAGTCTATGAAATTTGAAAGGTAATTTATGAATTAATAGTTGGCAAATATAGATAAAAATTACAAAGCATAGTTTTCGGTAGAACGTAATTTATGCCGGTAGAAAAGTATTATAGCAATAAACAGTCAAGTTTATTTTTCGAAGATTTCAGTATCTCATTCGGTCGTTTCGTCATTTTTATTCGGACTAAAGTAGTCGGAAAGTTAGTATTTTAGGCAGTAGATTTAATATTTTGAGTAAGGGTAATTCTTCTTTTTTTGTCGGAGCTTTTATTACTACCCTTTTAATATGGGACCAAAAAGCAGTTCAGTACATTTATGTTCACCTACTAACTGGTCAAAATGTACTAAACTGCGGATGTTTTTCACGATTTCAGGCTTAGACCCATTGTAAAAGTTGTTTGTAATCACGAGTACAATTACATGTTTAAGTGTCGATCATTAAATTACTAGTGGCTCTATGTAGTTTGCATTATTTAAATTATAAGATTAAATTTAATTATTTTCGTTCGGTGGTGTCTGTTTTCAGAATGGGTCATGAACGGTAGCCTTAATAGCATGACACTAACATGTTGTAAGCTGTTCGCTCGCGTTCTGTCGAGAATGAAGCCAGCTTTTCATATTTTACGTAACAGCATCCGAATTGTGGGAGAAAGATTACTCCTCTCAAACATGGTAGCAGTACCTACTTATGGTCTGGAGTAGAATCTAGACCAATTAGCAGGCTTAAGGAAACAATAAAGCAATTAGTAATGAAATGCTGGTCTTGAATTATACGGTGCATTTCTGGTTTTTAGGGTAAATATTGTTCGTTAATTGGAGATTATGTTAAAGTAGAGTCTAGACCAATTAGCACGCTCAGGGAAACAATAAGGGAATTAATAATGAAATGGTATAATATATGGTTCGTTTCTGGTTTTCAGGGAAAATATTATTTGCTAAGTGAAGTTTGTGTAACATAATAGCTTGGCTATATAGCATCAGCCTTATAATATTCTCAGTGCTGGGACTTAGGCTTCCTTTCTAGGAGATGGAATCGCTAGATAATATCATGTTTTTATTCCTTTCTTCCTTGAAGGGGTCAGGTTGAGAGATTGGAGATAGACCACTGGGCAAAACATTCAATTGTAATAAATTGTGTTTGAGTTCCGGTTGATTTTAGATTTTTAATACTTCATGAAACTCAACTTCAACACGCTTTTATGTATGTAGTATCAATACTACTTGGAGGTAAATATAGGCATGTAGCTATCTAGATTTATTTGGGTCTAGTCAAGGTAACTGTCTATAAAAGATCATTATTGTTAAAAGACTGAAAGACTCAGGAATGACCACGTGGGCGATTACAGGATACAGTTCAGTTTAGGTCATCAAATGGACAGCGTTAACAGCTGGTGGTAAGGCCTTAGTACTAGGCTATGAAATGACATTTCACTAGCATTAGCATTACATTAGCATTATCGGCCTTATAATGTTCCCACTGCTGGGACTCAGGCCTCCTCTCTTGGAGAGGGAATTGTAATTCCCTAATTTTAGACCTTTAGTCTATTGCATCATTAACAGAATATCAGTTTATCTACATCAGAGATATTACAGAGTTTAATTTGATTACGAAAGGTCAGAACTGTTGATTGATTTTGCATCTTCGATTCCGATTTCTGTCCCGATAAATTTTAAGCGGAATTTATCTCGGTGGTACGAACAAGTTTATATTTGTCGCACGTCAACCTCTCTCCCTCGTGCCGTGTCGATTACTCATTCACTTGTTGTTTAGTCTCGTGTTTGTTTTTGTTTAGTATTTTGTGAGTTTGCTTTACATTATACTTATCCGAGTTTGTGATTAGTTTTAATACTATGTTATTTCGCATTTTGCCTTCGACTCCAATTTTAGTTCCCATTTTGGTTCCAATTCGGAAAAATCAAATTTTAAAACTTCGATTATGATTTACAAGATGCATTTATTTATTTCTTTCTTTTTTTTTTCAGAGTATGCGCAGAAATTGTATGACTTGATTCCACTTTCTTTTCTTTTCACCATTAGACCAACCAATCCAACATTTGGCGAGTATGCACCCTTACATTGTTAAAATAATTGCGGTCTGGATTAAGCGTTTCATCTCGTCGTTTATATCGAAGGACTGGATCATTTGCGTGCTACCTGTCTGATTTATAATTTAAGTCTTCAAGGCTAGAACGAGTAGACTCTTAATAAACTAGTGCGCCTCACTATCATCGATTGCATCATTGCTTACCATCTCGCGAGATCGTAGTCAAGGACTAGTTTTTATCAATAATTAAAAAAATACACGTTCGGTTTCGAAATGACCACTTGCATTACATTCCTGGCAGTTTCTTTCCTAATAAAATCAGATTAGTTCAACCACTACTTTTACCTTCAACACAACTCCTCAAATAAAGGACCTAAGTAAAAACAAACGAAGATGGGTCCAAAAACTAGTTAATCGTATAATTGTGAAAGCCTGTTTGGCATTAGTTACTCAACCGCTGAGCAATAATTTGTGTGAGTATACGAAGTATTACGTCTCGCAAGGACATAATATCCTTACAATAACTTGCTAATGATGTGTGCTTATGTATTAGACCTTATTGTTTACCTACTTAACACAATTTGTCAATGTTCTTTGCAAAGTAAACAATCGCTAGGAATTTCTCCAAAGTCAAAGCATTGATTTGAATAGGACAAGGGGTCAGTCAGGCTTGCAGACGGCGAGCAATAAGTAGCTTGCCGTCCGGCAGTCTGGTAATCATCCGGATAGAGCCCAAGTCGTCAACAGCGCGAAGTATTCCACGCACGTCCCAAGGAGATTTCAGCAAAATCATAGGCATCCAGCAGGGTAGAAGCGGGTTTGCTTTTGAAAGGAAAACCTGGAGCCCTGGAACGAAAGACAAAGAAGGAATAAATGAGTGTGTTTGAGTCAGTAAAAGCCTGACGTCGGATTATAATTGATTGTCGGATGATTAATTTGATGATTTTCCACCTAAAAAAAGGCATCAGTCCGAAAGTTAGTAGTTGCATTTAGTTGCATTAGGCTGTTGGATTGTACGAAAGACTTTCTGGCCCTGGAACACAAAAGGCAACAAAAGAGACGCGTCAGTGAAAGTGTAACACAGCCTCTACGGACCCTCTTTCACAATACCATGTGAAATCCAAGGATTATGGTCCATTCCCTCTTTTAGAGAGGCAGACTTAGCCCCAACAGTGAGAACATTATAAGGCTGATTATGCTAAGTTAATCAAAATATGTGTGACCACCACAAAAAAAAAATCAGCCCATTTTGGGACTCTGATTTTTTTCCGCCCTTTTTGGCAACCTGATTTTTTTCCGCCCTTTTTGGCAACCTGATTTTTTTCTGCCCAGTATTTTACAACCTGTTCCGTCACTGCCTTCTTCCATCTTTTATTATCGATATAATCTACTCCACATTTGTCATTACCTTATAAGCAATTTATTACCTCAAGATTTATTCGCTACAATTTACCTTCTCAACAATAAAACCACGACGCAACCCTTTGCTTCGTGCCCCTACTTAGTTAATTAAGCCTGCTTAGTCTGTTCTCGAGACGATACTGCTAATTGATGGAAAATAGTTAATTGAGACTTTGTTAAAGTACGAGAGGCTTTTTAATTGTGATATTCAACCTAAGCCATGCTAAGGGGCTTCGATTTAATCTTCTAAGTGGAGCTTAAATGAAACTTTATATTTTTTTGAGTTTTTCTTTGTAATACAAAATCAATCGACAAACCAATCAGACGTTGGTTTGTATTGATATCGTTTTTTTTTTATTTAAAAGAATAACGTCCAATTATAATTTGGGTATCTTCAAGGCTAGAGTGAATAGGCTCTTAATAAACTAGTGCGTCTCAGCATCAACGATTGCATCACTGCTTACCATCAGGCGGGATTGCAGTCAAAAAAGTATTTTAAATTCCTATTTATGTCCAATTGAACATAGTAAAACTGAAATAATGAGGTTATAAACAGGGCGTTTCATAACTGCAAGTATTACATTACCTGAACGTTAACACATAATATTTTTTATCCAATAAAGATCCCACTTTATGGGACGGCCATGATATTTATTCTCAAATATATCGCCCTTTAAACTGCAAATTGATTTCGTTAAAATTTCGGCCAATTTATTGATCTGTGGCGCCTTGCTGCTGTTAAGTAACTTTTTATGATCTTGCTGACTGAGAACTTGGTATTTCGCACTTATTTACTGAAGGTATAATATTTAACTTTTTTTAGGTGGGAATTTGTCCACTGACTTTTCCCGCTATAGAGCGGGAGCGTGTCAGACTTTACTGATTAAAACCCGCTCCGTCCAAAGGCGGACTTAATGCATCAGGGCATTCTCTACCAGTCAACCTTAGGGTTAATAAGAAAACACTGACACTGTTCCTCCTTTGCCTTCCTTCCAGAGTTTCGGGGTTCTCTTTTGTACATATCGTGGCCCCGGGAACCTGCTGGGCCCCTACAGTTTGCTGACAGTCATGTTTTTGAGGCGCGCGTGGAACAATACGCGTCATCGAAGACTTGGGCTTGTTCCGGATGGCCGGACGTCGAGCTACCCATTGCTCTCCGTCCCTAAGACTAAACGGGTCGGGATCTCGGTGGTTGGGGCGGCTGCCTACTTCATATTTTTTTACGCATATCCTATTTTACAGTTGAGAAGTCAAATATTAATATTCTGCTGGCAATTTACATAAATTAGCAACGTTACATCTCACTCCCTCACATAACAGATTCATTAGATTTATATTGATATAACTATGGTATTTGAATAAGATATTACTGACACGTTGGAAGACCGGGAAGGTGGACCGACGACCTGGCGAGGGTCGCAGGAATCAGATGGATGCGAGATGCAAAGGGCCGGTCGTTGTGACGACTTTTGGGGGAGGCCTATGTCCAGCAGTGGACGTCTCTCGGCTGAGATTATGATGATGATTACAGACAACTGTAAAGCAAAGGGTATAAGAAAAGAGAGTGTACCTGTGTAAGCGTCCTTTTATACACCACTATTTCTAATGAGTACAAAAAAATGGGGCTCTATCTCTACCCGTTGCTGATCGTATTTTGTGTTGTCAAAAGTAAAAACACGAAATTCTAAAATTGTTTTCATAATTGGTAAATTCATAATTGAATCAATCATTCATAATAGTTGTTACTTAAAAATACTATGCGCAGTGTTTTTCCATTTTGAAAGACATTCATAGGTAGGTATACAGAATTATAAAAAACCACCAACCAACTTCATAAATTGAGTGGCATTTTTGGACATAAATAAACGCTAATAACTTTGCTGTTTAAGAATATTATTTGTTGAGACTTCACAAATATCATAACAAGACCATTTCTGATAAGCCCTATAGGTAAGTATTAATTCAAATTAAAAAATAGTAGTGTATATACCTATAAATAGAAACAGCGAACTAAGTTAGCTGCAAACTTTACAGCAACAATCAGAATACAAAATAGCAGCACATTATATGTCTGTAAACTTATCCATTTGCTAATTACCTACAGTCGTTTACAAATGGAAAACAAACAAACCTGTTTACTTTTACAAAACATTCGTTCGCCATCCTCGAATAGCCGAAGTTCGATTTTAAATGTACATACATGAGTTAGGAAAAGCCAGGCTTATAATTACGGATTAGGAGGGTTTTAAGTGCTGTTCCGTGTAGTTTCCAAACCCCGTGAATGGCTTGTCAGAATGGTTCCTGAATTGTCGCGAATATTCGGAGATTTCGGCGGGGTATAAAAGATAATTTTAGGAACATCTGTCCGATTCGGTGTCAATTAAGTGAGATCGGATTTGCGGAAAGATTGAATTGGAAATCGATGGTTATTTTCGATTTTGTGTGATAGGTTTTTGACAGTTTCTGCATCCGTATTTATCCTATCCAATGGTTAAATATAGCAGAGATAACTTTGTATTTGTCTAACTAATAATTTTTTGAAATCTCATTTTATTGAATGATTAAATTATAAGAATTAGCTAGTGGTTTTAACAACTGGTTCAGTTAACTACGCAAGAATAAATTAGTCATTATTAATTAAATCTTTGATCAGCTGTTTAGTTAAGAGTATTTTTAAATGCCACTAGTATTTTTAACAAGGTGAGTTTTAACTATACTCTTTAACTTTGTAGTATGAATAAATTTTATTATAAACAAGTGTTTCCCGCGACTTCACGTGCAATAGGCTTTACGGACTCGAACCTGCTTGTCACCGGGAAGTCTGAAGTGCTACTCAACGATAGTGTTTCTTCGGGCTTGCAGACGACGAGCAATGGATAGCTAAATCTATGTTTTGTATATTTTTATTGTGCCAATGTTTATTAACGATATCCACACTATTGTCTTAATTATATTCTGTTTTTCGTTTAATAGGTATGCAAAAGTGTATATACTCGTATATGTGCTTTTGGTGAACCTAATAATAAATAAGTAAATAAATAAAAATAATATTCGTGAGTAACATAATAATAAAAGACGTCAAAAAATCCTAGCGCCGCGAAGCTTTTGAAAGGCAAACAAACGCGCGTTGAATGGTGTTTACTGACTGACACATCAGCTTACTGTCAGTTAAATGCTTTATTTAGTTTGACTGACAAAAGCTTACTTAGTTGCCTTCCTCTCTTCATGTTGCGAGAGTGTTAAGTATCTTTGTAAATAGTATGTAGCATTGTAGGTACTGTCATAGTTTTAGCTACTAGCCGTTACCTACTTGTTAAATAACTTCTTCGAAAAGTTTAAAGTAATAGGATTAAAATGAAACAAAGAACACAGTAATATTATAAAGGAGAAAGTTTGTGTGTATGTACGTTACTTGAATTGCTAAAGGGGGTTACTTAATTCATGTATCCCCGACCGGTCCTATGAGACCGCGCTGTTATTGTTTTACTATTGTGTCTCGTTTTGCGGGTATGTGATAGGTTAATTCATGAATCACCGACCGGTCCTACGAGACCGCACTGTTATTGTTTTACTATTGTGTCTCGTTTTGTGGCTATGTGATAGGTTTAAAGGCAGACGGGCAGACCAGATCTAGAAATACTTTATAGGAGACTTTTTATCTCGGGAGCATGTTCCCACGGGTGAAGCTACTGGTAGCAGCTTACTAGTTATTCTTTATTATTATAATTTAACGCAGTTTTATTAAAGTTATTTTAATTTTGTGCAATTTAATTTGTTTGAGTCTGTTGTAAGTTGAAAAATAAACATTTTAATAAATGAAAATTAAATCAATTTATATGAAGAAAATGTTAGATTGACGGCAAGGCTGCCTACTAGGTTGGCTGCAAGAATGACTGAATCAATTTTTTTTTATTGTTTTAAACTAGTGCTATAATTTAAGTGTTATAATCGTGGCCCTGGATCGTAGAGGCCAAATTAAGTAACATAGGTAAGTTTTGGTCAGTAAAAGTCTTACACTCCATTCCGCTTCACCCAGTTAGGAAAGACTCATTCGTTATTTTCTATTGAAAAAAAAACCCCGGTAGTGTTATGTAGACAGCTGTGTCGGTGTTTCCTGATAACCCTTTATAACTTGAGGCATTTAAGTCAAGATTGAAGAAGTTACTTCTACGCATGCGTGCTCCAGCGTGCAGTGTCGAACACATCAAAGCTTACCATTAGGTAAGATGTGGTAATTCATGCAAGTGTGAGTTGGACACACGCACCGTACCAACTTATCTATGTAAACAGTTCAATTTCCGAATTGGTCTTAATGATTTTTCCAAATCCAAAAATTCTTTTTTTTTGTTACGTAAATTTTGATTCTGAGAGAGTCTTGAGAGTGACAAAATGTTCATTTTTGCGACATAAACGGCCACAACTTTATTTTTGTTAATAAGTTTCATTTGTGCACAGCTTTCCCCATAAGGCCGGGACTCCACCAAAGCAGAGATGTGTGCGGTGTGCTGTGTGCTGTGTGAGAAGAGATGTTTTTCAGCTCGGGGGACTCCACCAAAGCAGAGATGTGTGCAATACTGTTACATCTCTCGTCTCCACTGCGCGTCGTCCGCGTACAGCTCGCATCTCCGCTTCCATCGCGCCATACAAATATTACACATCTCCGTACAGCGATCTCCACTGAAGCTGAGCGGAGAGGAGATGTGTCAATAACACAATTCTATTGGTTGTTCAAAAAACATCTCCTCTCCGCTCGTCTCGTCTCCGCTTTGGTGGAGTCCCGGCCTAAAGCTGCGCATAAATGAAAAGCAGATGAGAATATGGTTTCAATTTCAACTCGATACCGAAACAAAGGCTCTGAACAGACAGACAGATGGACAACAAAATGATCCTATAGGGGTACCGGTGATTATCCCTGCACAAACTATACAATGGCACTGAAAGACTACCCCCATTTATTGCTAGAATGAATACGGAGACAAGTAATAAGAGCTAACGGGTTTTGATGGTTGAACGGTCTTTTTTAACCAAATTCTATAGAAGGATTAAGAGCTCCCAACTGGACATTGTTTGGCCTACAATGGCCGATATGGGCACTTATAAAAGGTCAAAAGCTGGTGCAAAATAAAAAAAAATAACAAAATTATACTTATAAAACACACGGCTATCATGAAGCAGGAGATAAAAGGTTATTTACAAGGCATCAGACCATCTTTTGGGATCCATCCATTATGCTTACATACTCAATGGGTACAAATACAAAACACGATGGGTACTTTAGTGATGTAGCGTCAAAACTGCAACGTTTTTTTAAATATTATTATTGACTAGCTTCTGCCCGCGTGAATTTAAAGGTAATTAGCATATTTTTTTCTGATAAACTGACCTTTTGACCTTTGAATTGTCTTGTCTTGAAATAAGAAAATAAGAAATATTATTTACTATCCTCGTCGAGTGTGATAGTCCATTGAATTGTATGGCGAGCGACATTGTATCTTAAGATAAAATATTACAGTATCTTAGCTGTGTGCAGCGCCCGTTAGTGAACTCCACTGCGGGTGACGTAACCTACGTGGGTCTAGGGATCGAATCGCAAAATTAAGGTTGTTTATTAAAGTATATACTTTTCCGGGATAAAAAGTACCCAGTGTGGTGCCTACGATATTAAAGAATAATTATACCAAGTTTCATCGTAATCGAACCGTAGTTTTAGCGTGATGCCTGAACAAACAGAAAGAAAGAAAGACAAAAAAAAATTATTACATTTTTGGGTTCGGTGTCGCTCTAGTAACACCCCATGATTTTTTTTTTATTTTTTCAATGTACAGAATTTTCACTACTACAGATTTATTATAAGTATAGATAGGCTCGCTAGGTGTAGGGATGTCAGACTCACCCCAGTATTCCACATGTGTTACTGCGGGTACATTTAGACTTCCACTGCCCAGGACTAGTGGTGACCTGATCCTCGTGGATCTAATCTTCTAGTCCCGTTTTGTATCTCTCTCTCTGATGGCTCTCTTATACATCTAAGAGAAGCGCGTGTGGAACACTTCGTGACATCATCTCGGGTCCAAGTTGATGGGCCGATGGAAGTTGCCTGTAGCCGCAGCCAATCGCAGTAGTGCTGCGACCGCATGTTGCGGTTACTTCGCTCCAACCTGTTTAAAAAAATCCAAAGTAATTACGACTCGGAACCGATATCACCAAAATTATCTCACCAGATTTTTTACTTGGTCTCGATATCTTTAATTATTTCAATAAATTGAAATTTTCGGTGGCTGAAGGAGATAATTATAACTCTTAAAGTAATCGTCATCACACTTCAAGTGTGTTTTTAATTAGTATTGAACGAATTCCCTCAGTAGGTCTGCATTATATATTAAGGATATGTGGCTAATCGTCATCCTCTTCTTCTTCTTATCTATACATATAATAAAACAGTAAAATTGTGCATCGTTTGCCGCAAATGGCGCCAAAACTACTGAACCGATCCTGTTCAAATTTTGCATACATAATCCTTATAGGACCCTTTTTGCTTTAGGCTATATTTTATCACGCTATTTGCTATGGGGGGTGAGCAATATTGCATTTTGTCGGTTTTGAACGAGTTGCCCCGAGTTCGAATCCCACCTACAATTTATATTTCTGTCAATGTTTTATCTTATTGTTTTTGGAAAAAAAATACTTTTACCATTTTTTCATAAAAAAATCAACATTCCTATTTGATTTTTCCCAAATATTTTGTAAAAACTAATCAAAACACGTTATAAAATCCAAACGTCCACGAAATTCACATACTACAATGTTACATTAGTCCATTTAGCTGCAAATTTATCTACTGAAATGAAAATCATCACGCTATCATCGACGAAGAGCGGGGCAGTCATTTATGACATTTATATGAGAACGTCTATTTTGCTTGGTTTTCATCGAACACTGCAGCGTGATTGATTAATGACTAGACTGGGACGTAACACGGTGGAGGTTCGAATCCCACGAGGTGTTTTAGATTTTTTTAATTTTTGTATATTTTTTTTCACATATTTTTTTAACAAAAATATTACCTAAAAATATTATTATTATTGTTTAACCAAAAAAAAACCATGGTGACAAATTTTACAACTGCGGAGTTGCACCCCGTTTTCAAAATACAAACAATGACATCCTTCTTCTTCTTCCTGCTCTTATCCCGTATTACTTGGGGTCGGCGCAACACGTTTTCTTCTTCCATTCTGTCCTGTCGTCCGTCACACTATCATCTGCCCTTTTCTTTCATATCAGTCCTTACACAATCCATCCATCTTTTCTTTGGCCTTCCTCTCCTTCTCTATTCATCCACATGTAAATTCAGAACTCTTTTGGTAACGTGCTTTTAATCCCTCCTCTTCACATGACCATACTAAGACAAACGATTTCCTTTCAAAATACAAACATCCATTAAATTTTTTTTAACTAAAGGCGATTTATATTTTAGGAGATTTCTTCCACTCTAGGAAGGAGCACGAGGGGATGTCAGACTTTCACTGACCAAAACCCACACCTTTGTATGTTCCTTCTTCGCCTTGCATTCCAGGACTCCAGGTGGAGGTGATCAGCAGTAACGACCTCTCACGTCCGGTCCTGGTACAGAGAGAGAAGGTATGGAAAGCAGTCATCACTTCCTTCCGCAAATGAAGCGAAGAAGGTAGCAGAAAGCGCAAAGATGATGCCCTTGGCATTACGAGTCGCAGGGCGATTCCATGATACCGTTAGCGCGAAGTTTTGGACGGTGCACTATTGGCATTTCGCTGTTGAATAAAGACTGGTCTTAGTCGACTGACGTTGCGTTATGTGCCACGCGCACCTAAAAGAGATACGCATAAGAGACGCGTTAGGGCCGAACGGGCTTCGATAGCTGGAAAATTGTTCGTATTCTAAAGGAACAAAGTGGGTATTTTTTACTGCTCTGCATGCTCTACCCGTAAAAATCGAGAGTTTACAGACTGCGTTCGATCATCAGCATGTGAAGTCGACTAGGTGAAAATACTCGCACACAAGAATTCGTTTATTATTCTCACTAAAGAAAAACATTTATTTGGTGTATCAGGGTGTCAGTCAAATACCGCACCAGAAAATTCCTGCCTGAATAAACAGGTAATATAAACACAAAAAAATGATGGAGATCGGTAAACGCTCTATACATATGACACCTGGGAAGTGTCCAAGTGGCGATGGGAGGGGTCTAAGGATGTCCTGTTTCGCACGGTTTCAGCCACGTTGCTTCACTCTAGGAGGTGACTGCTTTCCATTCCTCCTCCCAGCTCATACCATGATCTGAACTAGGGTAGGAGGATTCTGATTTTGACCCGCAAACAGTACGGCGGTAATCCGCCCTAGCGGTGTAACTTCGATCGTAAGGTCCACCGTGTCTTCCCGCCGAATCCAAAACATTTACCTCCCGAAACACTCATGTTCGGTTAGGACCTGCGTAAAGCGCTTGCGCTTAGAGTGAATTTATAATAGTAATAATCATGGTGTGCCAATATTAGTCGCCCTAGAATGTAAATTGCAACTAAAAGAACACTGTGGAATTTAGTTGGTAAAAGTCTGATACTCTCTCTCGGTCCACCTAGAGTGGGAGAAGGTATTTGGTGGTTACCCACCAAAAAAAGAGGCAAATACTAAAGGCGATTATCGGCCCTAATTTGGTTTTTTGAAGAACAAATCATTTTCATTTTGATTTTGTCGCAATATGAAGTAAACTAACGACTTTACCCATAGAGTAGGCAATTAACTATTTAGAACGTGAACTCTGCGGCTCTGTGCTTCGTTGATGTTTTTAAGGCAATTGACGTCGTGCGCAAGAAAAACCCGGGTGTTACCATTGGGTGGATCGCCCGGAGGACACGTTAGATCATAAAGTACTGGTGGGCCACGCTTAGGCGGAGCATCACCGTGTCCTTGTGGGGACGATCGGTGACAGCAACCTCTCGCGCTGGGCACTGGTACAGGCCATGATCCAGAGCGAGGAGTAGTGGCAAATAGTCCTCACGCCCCAGTCGCTGGGATTCCGACCCCGATTTAGAGCCACCGTAGGAGTGGCTTGCGAATGGCGAGCAATGGGTAGTTTACCATCTGGCTGTCCGGTAATGATCCAGACGGTCAACCGTGGGTATTGTTCCACGCGTGCTTCAAAGAGATGTCAGCAAACTGTAGGTGCCCAGCAGGTTCGAAGCCTCTGGGGCCATGGGTGAGCTTCCGAAAGGAAAACCTGGGACCCTGGAACGAAGGCAAAGAAGGAACGGGGTGAGGTTTAGTCAGTAAAAGTCTAACTCACCCTCTGAGAAGTCATTTTGATGATTTTCCACCTAAACAAGAAACCTGGGCACGCCGTCATTGCGGTGTCCCAAAATTGAAGGCAACACAGGAACGGGGGTGGCGTTTAGTCAGTAAAAGTCTGACATGCCCTCCCGCTCCATTTAAGAGCGGGAGAAGTCATTCTGATGATTACCCATCTGAATAAAAAAACCTAAACAAGAAACCTACTGGGGCTATGGTTTCGCTTCTGAAAGGGAGACCCTGGAACGTAAGGCAAGGAAGGAATATAGAAGTGAGTCTTAGGCAGTAATAATCTGACACGCACTTCCGCTTCACATAAGAGCAAAAGTCATTAGATGATTTCCCAACTAAAAAAAGTACTAATTGGAGTTTTAACTTAAACAGTTTTATGTAAAATTAATTAATCAGATCTTTTCGGAAGTATAGGATTAGATACTTAGATTACTTTTGTGCAGTTTTACGAACTTAACGCGGACGAAGCCGCGGGCAACAGCTAGTTAAACTATATTTATGAACATTCCACACTTCTAATATACAGGGTGTGTCAGATATCGACGTAGAAACGTATACCATAGATCCAGTACATAATTCTGGACCCGCCTATGATTGAATTTTTCGACGGTTTTTTCTTAATTTCAAAAAATATATTTGTTTTTTTATTAAAACTGTGTAAAATCGTTATTTTAACATTTTTAGAGAAAAAGATGAATAATTTACTTTTGAATTTAAAAATGGCTATGGGTTGATTAGATGAACAATTTTACTAACCCCAATGACTTATTAATTTTTAATGAAAAAGTAATTAATTAATTTATTTCTACACGAAATTCTTGATTAGAATAACGATAACGAACGACATATTTTTTTTTTAATTAGGAAAAAGGTGACGAAAAATTCAACCACTGAGGGGTCCAGAACCATGCACTCGATCCTTGGTATTCATGTGTGCGTCAATGTATATACCTATCTGGTAGAGGTAGTGCTCGCCTGATGCAATACGGTCACGTCCTTCCAGACGTACACTGGAACATTTCTCTTGTATCGGAGTCCCGACGACGATCTGATCTAAGTGTATGAACACTATGAATGTTGAAAAAGAAACTATGAATATTTCTAACAAACTACCCCTCTCGGCGATTTTGTTGCTTTTGCTATTCATAGGGGAGTTTTGCCATAATCGCTACGCTATCCCGGAGGAGATCCGGCTACCCCCTTAATGCCTCCCACAATGTGGACCGAGAACCTGACGAGAGTCGCGGGAATCCGATGGATGCGAGACGCACAGGACCGGTCGTTGTGGCGACGCTTGGTCCGAGATTTATGTCCAGCGGTGGACGTCTTTCGGATGAAATGATGATGATGGTGATCACTCTCGGTTCCATCTGCGTCTTACTTTCAAACCAACTGAACTATAGTTAGTTTGAACCTATAACATAGTCAAAAATTTCTAGCCTAAAAGCCTAGAAGACTGTCATAATTGCCACGCTGTATGGCAATACAATAATTACCCTTATTCATAGGTAAAAGTCAGCTCCTGGGTCACACAAAGTGTTAACAAGGTGTTTAAATATTATTGTACCGCTCCCAGGGTGCCTAGTGTGATGGTTTAACCTTCCCCAATAAACGGGCTATAATTCCCATCCTATAGCCTTCCTTAATAAATTCAAGTCTAAAATAATTTTACAATTTGAACTACTAGTTCCAGACAAGAGTGCATTCAAACAAACTCTTCAATTTTAATAATACTAGTATAGAATTGAGAAAGTATCAGACACTTTGCATTAACATCGTCAATTTAGAAAACACTTGGTTGCATATCTTCAGAATTAAGTAAAATTGATGCTTATTTAAATATATTCTTATTATTTCCTAGTAGTTAGACAGCAACAGAATATTCTACATATCACGTAATACTTAGTTCTAGGATTCCGTTCACGTCTGCAGTGCCGTGGTGGGGTTAGAACCCGCGACCTCTCGACCGCCGGCGTGCTGCCGTAGCCATTGAGCTATAAATAGCCGTAGATCGACGACTCGGATATGTATATGCATGTTGTATGGGTGGTTTCACTTTCTGAACGGTAAACCGCCGTTCTAGGTTTTCAGGTTACTGGATAAAGAGCTGGACTGCGTTTTATTATCAATTGATGCAGAATTGTAATGGGTTTAGTCGATACATTAACAATATCAATTAATTTTGGAAAATTTAAAAATTGAGATGAAATCAGAAAGATTTAAGATTTGGTGAAGTGATAACCAGTCTTTGAAATAACTAATCATTTTAATCTGTCTGATCGATAAATAAGGAATTATAAAATGAAAGTAAAACTTCATTATTCATAACTCATTTATTACTAAAACTTAAAACAAAACAAACTTGTACTTTACATCGGCCGAGACTCGACATCCTGTCCCAGTCATACTCTTTTAGCTTATTGAACCAACACTACTATGCCCACAAAACTATGTCAATTTCGATTATTTTTCTAAACAGAAAAACATCATGATAATATTTTTTGTTGAAAAAGACATCTAGTGTTAGTTCAATTTCTACTTCTCCGCAGAAAAAAATTGTATAATTTGGTATTTAAGTTTGAATTTTCAATAAATTGGTAATAATTTCAGAGCTAAAATTATTAACAATTTTAATCGGCAGAAAAGTCAGTCGAATAAAAAATATGTCTTTCAACAGACATAACATAACAAATAATAACATAAAGCCTCTTTTACCACTTTAGAAATAATATAAACGGACAAACAAACAAAAAGTTTTGTGTAAAAGTGTACGTCATTAGTTAACGCAGTTTATATTGTTTCGAGAGCGGAGAACTTAGATGTATCCATGAGTGTAGCGGCCATGGGATCAGCCCATTGTCGGCCACTAACAATAGGCTCCGAGAAGGAAGTGAACTCAGTTCAAATGTATGAAACTATTACGTAAAAATCACTTCCGAAGGCGCACGCAAAGCTAAATTCATTTCGCATTCGCAATTTTGGAAAAGAAAACATTTTTGGACACTCGCTTGAGGAAAGATTTACCTTCGCGTACGCCCCGCACTTATCAACATAAAACTATTTACAAAAATTGGTATATGACGGTAACAAATAGTTAACAAATGACTAAAAAATATGTACAAGGAAGGTATCTTTACCTAAGCTTAGTCCCATCCGTGGTGCTCTTCGTGATGTTCCTCATGGTGGATCGGTACCCAGACCTTCTGCCAGACTGGTTTCCATACCTTCTTCCATGCTGGCACTTCGATAGTCTTCCAGTCGGGTACCTGAATCTGCTTCCACTTCTCTACCCAAATCTTTTTCTGGACAGGTACCCAGACCTCTTTCTTGACCGTCTTCCAGATTTGTACTTTCTCTTCTACCCACTCTTGCTTCTTCTCAGTGACCCACGCTTGTTTCTTCACTGTCTTCCAGACCTGCTTCCACTCTTCTTTCCATTCCAGCTTCTTCTCTGTCACCCACACTTGTTTGTGCTCAGTCTTCCAGATCTTCTTCCATACTGGCTTCCAGATCATCTTCTTCCTCCACAGGTCGTGGCTGGTGTACTCCCAACCGTGGTCATCCTTGCCGAGGTACTTCTCTCCGGGCACGCCTTCCTTCACCCACTCTGGGACGTGGATTTGCTTCCAAGCTGGTACTTGTACTTCCTTGGTATGTGGGACTTGGATTTCTTTCCAAACTGGTTTCCATACTTTTTTCCAGTCGGGAACCTGAACTTCTTTCCAGATGGGCACCTGCACTTCTTTCCAGATTGGCTTCTGAACTACTTTCCATGCAGGCACTTGTTCTTCTTTCCACTGTTGTATTTTTTCAGTTTTCCATTCTGGTACTTTTTCCTTTTTCCATTCAGTTTTCCAGACCAGTTTCTTTTCTGTTTTCCAGATTTGTTTCCACTCCTCTTTCCATACGAGTTTTTTCTTCCACACTCCCTCCGGCGGTGGAGAGTGCCACCCTCCAGGGGAGCGTTTATCCCGGGACAGCTCAGTGTCCTTGGCCGTCTCCTGTAGCGGCACGGCCAGCGAAGCTGCGGCGCATGCCAGCACCACCCATATCTGCAACAAACAAACTAGTTTTAATTTCCACAATGATTGTTGACTTTCCAACGATTAAGAGTTGAGCCTCGTTTTAAATGGTCGATGTATTTTTACTAGTTTCACTTTTGCGGAATTCATTTAAAGTCTTTATTGTGTTGCACATCTTATGTAAAGTATCTAAATATAGAGGCTTATTATGCATTCATTAATTATAATTCACGTCAGGCACTAGAATACAATATTTGATGCAAATTTTCATACGAAAAAATGTTGTGCACACAAAGAATATTATTTTTATTCAAGATAGTTGTTTTATGTTAATGTGGTTTTTATGCATGTTATCGATGACTTTAGAAATCGGTATTGAGCTTTCATAAGTTGTAGTTGCGGCCGCGCATCAAATATGAATGATAGGCTGTTACGTATGCGCGTAAATGTTATTGAACGAGGTGCGGGTCGATTACTCGGATATCGCAATTACTATGAGATCGCATAACATCAAGACAATATTTACGAATAATATGTGGCACGGTTTTTTTGGAAATCGATCACTGAAGTATTTTTTTATTTGATTTATTTTCACGATCGATACATTTAATTGGACTGCAAATAAAATCCCAATTAGATAAATACAATATTTAAAAATATGTGGCGCAATTTTTAATTTTACAGATCGATCACTGAAATAATTTTTTATTTGATTTATTTTCACGATCGATACATTAAATTGGGTTGTAAATAAAATCCCGATTAGACAACGATATTAAATCAGTTCCAAAATCAAAACATTTATTTATTCAACCCGCGATTTTTTCTTTAAATTTCCGAAACATTTAACCGAACACTTTCATCGATAAAATAAATCGAGAGAACACTTGTATATTGCGAAAAGAAACACGTAAAAAATTCACTGTCACACACTGCACCCACCGTGATAGTCAGCGTCCTCATTTTGGTATGATGTCCGCCGCGACTGACGATGCTGCGTCGGCGCAGGTTTTTATCAAGGGGCCCCACTCCTGCTCCTTGCGCCGCGATGCGCGCTACGGGCCGTAGGGGAGGGTTTGGACTCTAACGCAGGTCGCGGTGTGCGCCAATTATTATTGTTTTGATTTTCTTATCATGCGAATATCGACGCTTGCGCATTTTTTGCCTTTGCGATTTTTTTTTTACTATTGATTTTATTTGTTGTTGTTAGAGACTTATAAGTTTTACAATTAGCATGTTCTTTTTTAACTATTAAGTTCGTTAAGGTTTTAAGAATAGTGTGATCTTTTAGAGAGACTTAGTAAATCGTGTCTATTTTTTCTATAACGATTTCAAAAGGGACTGATGTTAATACTCGTAAATAAGTTCTTTCTCTCTCGGATTATGTGTTTCATTGTCATGGTCTTTAGATGCGTTTGCATATATGGTTGTGTTAGATTAAAACTAATATTAACGAGATGGAGAAAGCATGGTGTTTTATAAAGGAAAGGTACTGTTAATCGGATTTATGCTTGTGTGGAGTTGAAGTGTTCTGACCTACAGTACAGTTTAATATTATTCGGTGATGTTGATGTGGTGATTTAAATGTAATTAACATTTAGATCATCGTCTTTACTGCAGTGAGATACATAATATTATAAACAAGTGTTTGTTTTGTACTTTGGATATTTCTTGTTTATCTGTACTAAAAAAATATTTTACCAGCGTTCATCGTTTACTTAGAACCACCATCAAGTTTCTAGTTGAGCCCATCTACTCGTATATTCGTGACAGTTAAAAACATATTTAAACTTCGTGACCTATATTTATTTTGTGAAGTTGTTCTTGCATTTGTGTTTTATATATCATCAATTTATTGACTTACTAATATAAATTTAGGAGCTGTGTTGACCCAGTCATAATGGCCGTGGTGTGGGATGAGTTTTTAACCCGTGACCTACAACTCATAAGTCGGGAGTCGTAGGTTACGGGTTCAATATCAGTCAAGTGCATTACTTTGTGTATTTTTTTTGACCACCACTGCTCTCAAAACACTGAAAGAAAACATCGCTAGGAAACCGGCATATCTTAGAACTAAAAATTCGAATACATGTGACATAGGTACACGAATCCGCACAGGACCTGCGTGGTGGATTACTGTATATACCGTCTTTAAGAAAGCCTGATTCTCAGAAATGGGCACTGATTAAAGATCTCTTATGACTCTTCTTTGCCACTACTGACATCTCCTTGAGGCGCGCGTAGAACACTACGCGCAGTCGACTATTTGGGCTCGCTCCGGACATTTACCGGACGGCCGGATGATGAGCAACCCGACGCTCGCCGTTGGCAAGTCCAATCCGTGCAATATGTTCTTCTGCTTGTGTTTGTGAAAATATGTTTATCTCTATCAATAAATCTGTTATTTTACTATCGTTAACTATAAGGTTATTTTTTAATTTACAATAAATGTAGAAACATCCAAGTTATTAAAATTGAAAGTCCAGTCGATGATTTCATCTATCAGGAATTATATAGAAAGTCTGTTATTAGATGTGCATCTTAATTCATCTCGTGTCTGCGATTCAGTTTGTGAAAAGAACTTTATGTTATGATAATTATATCTTCTTTTAAACTAATACCTATTATAGAAAGGAAAAAAAATATTTTTTAGTTTGCTTATTTGTATGTTACGATTAAACTCAAAAACTATTTACGGCCAAACCCAATAACCTATCTATCTCCAGTTTTGGCAGACTAGATATAGTAAAAAAAATGATAAAATCCAAAAATTATACATGTTTTCTACTGTTGCCTTTGATTTTCTATCTTCGGTATGTGATAGGTTATTGGTTTCGGCTGTAAGTCGGTTAAAAAGATTCTCTTCAACGTCATAGAATAGCATAGGCTATTGGTTTTCTGCTTTATTTATTTATTTATTTTAGACAGAACGCCCGAAGCTAATTACACCATTTAAACGTAGAGAAACATGAATTATGTGGGCGAAACCACTGGCAGAAGCTAGTAAAATATATTTTTAATGTTGCTCCACACTATGAATTTATCCAATATCGTGAATGTGTTCACAAATTTATAAACCCACATAAAAACATATTTCATTTGATTGAGACGCATCAACGATGTTAACTGTATCGTACAAGACTTTTTGAAACGAAACATCGTTAACTACCTTTTAGCAAATATGTCAGCAACATAAATAAATTTACCTCTTTATAATGTTACTTTAAATTAAAACATGTTACTTGAAGCTGATTCAGACATACAGGATATTGCCTGAAGATTGGCAAGCGAGCTAGACAAGATTGATATTGCCCGAGATATTCCTTTGACTGACAATGCCATTCCAATATGAAATCTGAAAGGCGTATTACACCACCAGTTTTTACGAACGGGCTACGTAGACTGTCGTTGAGTCTACCGGGTAGTAAGACCGTGTTACCCTTATTATACTATGCGATGTAGACTAACGCCCGTTTTCAATAAATTACCGCAGTTCATAGATAGATAGCCATCCCCGATAAACAATAAGATGCGATCTATCAATCCGCAACTTTTGGTAGGAAATGCTATCCGTCGGTAGGTAGGAATGCAAGTATGGGTAAAAAGATAGATTTGTTTATCTTTAGTAGCTGCAACTTTAGATAGATAGCTTATTGAAACGAGTGTAAAACCGTTCGTAAAAACGAGTGGTATAATAGGCCTTTAAACAAGTAAAATCGATGTATCTAGATATTGTCTTATCTAATTAATCAGTTGAGTTATTCGATGGTAGACACAGATCTTGGAGCCGTATGATTTCTGCAACTCAGACTCGAGGATAGTGATGCGCTATGGCGGGAGGTTTTGTTCAATTATTTCGATTTTTCGAATAGCTCTACGGTTCTCGATTGTATCGACTTTATGTGTACTATTGCGACAAGCGCATGGTGTGTTCATTCGCAAGTGGTTCCTCGTTTGAAGTTTCGAGTGAGAGTGACTGATTCAAAAAATCGCAAACTAGCAGTCGACTCCTTTAACTCGAAACAGTCGAATAACATTTTATTATTTTTTTAAATGGAGAGTCGATGGTTTAATGTAATGAATTCGATTTTTTCGATTACTAAAACATTTCGGTTATAGCTCATCACTACTTGAGAATTGTAGTACTCGACATTGCGGTTTTAGCATCTTAGTTACGATCTGATAATTAATTAAATCATTACGAGATGCGGTGTTCCGAACTAAATAACTTATACCTATCTGAGTCTGGATTTTGATCTAATTAATTTAATTTATAGACGACGAATACTTATGTATAACTTCTGTATTATAAAAGACGAAGTCCTGATCCATTCACTGATCCCCCAACTCGAGTCTTGTGCATTTTGCTTCCATGGAATTTACGCTTGGTTTTCGGAAGGAACACGAATAAAATTTTATAAAAATTTAATTACGGAAAAAAATGGATGGAGGATGCTCATTTTTTGGGTTAATAAACTTGAAGATTAGCACAAATTCCAATCAAAATGTATAATAAAGAGTGTCATTATTAGTTTTTCAAAACTGCCCTGAACAATACGGGGCTGTAAAAGTTTTTATGACAACCTTCTCGCGAAAAAAATCGCGGGCAACGCAAAATACGCGATCAGAAAACATAAAAAACTTTTCGAGACGTCTAAGAACTCAGGTTGATTCTAATGTTTTACGTAATTATTTAATTGAAATATTCCTTGTGAAAAATTCTACTAAACTTGAATCCGTAGAAATATATAACATATATGAACTTGTTACACAAGTTCAAATTTGATGAAACATTTGATTTCTTTAACTTGCATAAAGAATAGAATGTCTTTATTTGACACAGATACAACAAGATAGTAACAAACACAAAGGAAATAGTTTAGTAGAACAATAACTTTGAAGACAGACAGAAAAATTTAAGACATGTGACATCCACCAACAGGGCCGCCGTAGAGGATTACGGCCTTTCCCTTTCCTTAAGAAGAGGCAAAAGTCCCAGCTGCAGAAGACGAATTTAGGCTGAGATGAATATGATGCTGATGATAATGGTCTTCGTTTAGCAGATTTCCGTTACAACGTTGCATAAAAAACGTTACAACACTATTCATCATCATCATCGTTTCAGCCGAAACACATTCTTGCCATAGGCTTCCCCTAAGCTTCCCACATCGTTGTGGGAAGCTTAGGGGAAGCCGGTCCTGTGCGTCTCGCATTCGTCGAATTCCCGTGACCCTCGCCAGGTTATCGGTCCATCTTGTAGGAAGCCTTCACCAGCGTGCACTAGCTTCTGACATTTTATAAGTGCCCATGTAGGCCTATGTGAAATAAAAAGATTTTTAATTTCGATTACGACTTCCAAGTTCCAACGCTGCATTTACTGGTACGTGGTCGCCATTCCAAGACTATTACGCGAATGTAATTTAGTAAGTGATAGGTATATACCCCAGTATATACAGTAACGGTATACACACGAGGGGTCAGTTGTGAGCCAGCTAATCTGGCTGCATTGTGCTGAGATCAAGGATCATTGTTTTGTTTGTCGCAGGTACCACCACTTACTTGGATTGGGTTAGCATTGTGCAAGAGAATGTACGTACTGATGTATGCTGATCTGTAGGCTTTGATTCATGTGTGTTATGGAAACGCCTGTTTGACAATGAGATGATTTGGCTAACTGATGTTATGTCTGTGGGGAGGAGCTCGTGGCTAGATAATAACAGCCGCACAGATCGATCTTCAAGGTTAAGCTACGCTTGCCTAGGTTGGTCTGTGGATGGGTGACCATCTTAACATAACGATTTTCCTCCGTGCCTTGGAAAGCACGTTAAGCCGTTGATCCCGGCTGTCATTTGGAGATCTTTGGCAGTCGTTACGGATAGTCAGAAGCCAGTAAATCTGACTCCAGTCTTGCCATGAAGTACCGTGTTACCCCAGTTAATGGGTTGTGGAGGTCTGGTAGGCAGCCGCTCCTCGTAAAATACTGGTATTCAGCTAAATCCAGCTTGACTGGAAGCCGACCCCAATATAGTTGGGAAAAGGCTAGGCAGATGAGATGATGATGTTATGTCTGTGTATCTACACGTATATGTGACTGATTGAGGCCTAGAGAGAGGTGGTACTGCATTCGAAAGCCTCCCGTAAGGTGGATCGATGATCTGGCGATGCTTGGGGAGGCCTTTGTCTGACAGCTGACGGCCTCTGGTTGAAATAATGACATCATCATCGTGTAATGATAAGAAGGAGGTGTATTCTATACTCATCACCAATCCTTTGCCTCGATCTCAATGTCTTTTTGTTATTTTTCTTCATGCATAATTTGGTAGTCACCTTCTACGTATAAGGTCGTATGGTCAAAAGTATGTACTTCAGAAGAGTACAGGTCTGATCACAAATTTTTTTTTCGCTTCTCAAAACCTGTTTTATTTCTGAGTGACATCAGGTATATTTATCAGGTATATTATGTACGCGGGTGAAGCCTTAAACCAAATCTAATTGATTCCATTGAAGTTTAAATAAAATCGTCTGCTCGACAGTTCTAGTGAAGTAATCAATTATGTTTCTTTGTAAACGACTCGGGCTGTACAGGTACGTAACCAATCAAGAATACAGTGGCGGATCAAGCCAGCGTGGGGTCTGTAGTAAGTTGGACCAGTGGACCCCTATACCTGTTTTATTTTGGAAAATAAAATATTTTGAGATGTTCTATTCTGTAAACTTTTACTTGCAGAAAAGTCTGCAGTAAATTAACTACTACAAACAAAGAAATCGGCCTTATTTGGATTATATGTAGTACATATATTTTTCTCTTATGCCTTATCTAGAGAGGAGGCCTGAGTCCCAGCAGTGGGAACATTATAAGGCTGTTCCTATGCTATGCTTGCTATGTTATGCAATATACACATAGACTATAATTTATATTTTGCAATCAAGTGTGGGATTCCCGAATGCGGGGGGTCCCCGAATGTGCGGGGCCCTGTAGCGCTTGCTTCTTTTGCTTCATAACCAATCCGTCACTGCACGAATACGATTTCTTGTAATTATGTGTTCGTCCTCGTCAAAGGAATCAATTTCATTTCAATAAAAAATTATGATGAATACGTCAGATAAATTGAAATTAAATATATTTTCAATCTGTCTGAGGCATTCATGCTTATCAAAGAAAATATTTCCGGAACTGAGGGTAGTTTCAAAGTAACAGTAATTCGTTCTTGTAAGGCTTCGTGTCTTCGTTACACGTGCCTGGTAATTAAAAATCATGATTGAACGTTCCCTTTGAATAGGTTACAAAGAGGCTTTTTTGAGTTCTTTTGAAAAATAAAGACCGCACGTGTAAGGGATTAGACGTCCTCATTCCCTAGCCACTTAAACCACGCCCTGATGCCGTAGGCGTGGTCTTGCGGACGACGAGCAATGGATAGCTCGCAGTACGGCCGTCCGATAACCGAGACATTGTAGACGGCGCGTAGTGTGAAAGGGAAGCAGGCAGTTTCTCTCTCAAAAGAACGAAAGCTAAAAAAAGAACATAGATGTTATTTTAATCAGTAAAAGATTGAAACGCCCTGGCGCTCCACAACACAGCGGGAGAAGTTATTGAATGATTTTCCACCTCAAAAAAGAAGCTATTACTGACTAAAACCCATTTGTATTCCTCCAGTACTCTTTGTGTACAGTGTACTCTTCCACATATTCACGCAGCCCAAATTAATGCTTTCAATAAAAGCGATATTGTTAGTAGACACATTAACTAAATGTATTTGATTAGAGCGAATGATTAATGAGACTATTTAAACAGACAGTTATCGAGTACTGATTCGCAGTTAAACCTACATTACGTCTGTCATTATCCATTTAACTGGGCCAACAAGTAAGCTTTCATTACATCCGAGTGATTTTAATTAAAAAATTCATGAGATTTATAAGCCGTGCCGCCGTACTTTCCTTGCCTTGTTTTGTTACTTATTCATTTATGTAATTATACGATTTGTGAATGCCTACTCGTAGTTACATTGTACGGTAGTTTGTGAATGAGAAGCAAAGTCTTTGCGTGGAGTAGAGAAAAAAGAAGTTTACAAAAGTGTTACTTTTTTAGGTGGAAATTCATCTAATGAAATTAATTAACCTATCAATACCCGCGAAACGAGACACAATAGTAAAACAATAACAGCGCGGTCTCATAGGACCGGTCGGGGATTCAAACATTAAGAATGGCTGCAGTAGGCTTCGACTCTGCTGGGCCCCCACGGTTTTGCTGACATCTTTTTGAGGCGCGAGTAGAATACTACATGCCATCAACTACTCGGGCTCGGTCCGGACGGTTACCGGACGGCGAGCCACCCATTGCTCGTAAATCAGTAATAGCTAAACTAGAACGAATTTAAATATGCGATACCAGTATTTGTTTTTTGATCCAGAAAAACTATACAACCCGCTATACACAGCGCATTTGTTTTTCATACAATTACTTCAATATGTGTGACGAGAAAATACGGGGTGAAAATAAAATTACAGTGATAGCGTCCGGATCCAACTAAATTAAGTGGAAAAACGTGTGAAGAGGCTAATTGGTGATCCGGATTTGTTTAAATCCTATCTACAAAGCCTGGAGTGCAGGCGTAGGGTGGCAACCTGCGCCTGTGCTATGTGTGTGTGTGTTTGTGTGTGGATGTGTGTGTTGTGCAGCCTTTCAGTATTTTATAGGATTCATTTTGGGGAGAGTGCGGGGGAAATGCATAACTTGATTACGCCATCTACTTTCAACTATCGGACAACCCGATGTACGGCGAGTATCCATCCTTTTGTTGTTGAGACCTCTACGGTCCGGACTAAGCGTTTTGTCTCGTCGTTTATAAAGTGTTGATCGAAGGACTGAAACAATTTGCCTGCTGCAGTTTTTGCGTTCGATTATAATTTAGGTACGATACCTACCAAGGCGAGTCGTGAATAGCCTCTTAAAAAACTAGTGTGTCTCACCATTAACAATTGCATCACTACGTATCATCTAGTGGGCACTGGGTCTAGCATTGGTGTACGAGTATATCAATTAAAAAATATACATTTCTAATATCAAACCATTATATCGATGGTACCTCTAACGTCATACAACAATTAAATTATTCCATACATTTCACCATTCACACCCATTGTCCAAGGCGATTGTTACTCAAAAATGAATAATTCAAGCCCGATGTTCGGCTTGTCTTTAGTTCTAAATAGTCGTATTACAAAACAAAATAGTTTGATTGGAATGCTTGACAATTCGTCCGTGCGAACTTGACCCACTTTTGGCACGTGGTCAAAAGGTGGACGGAATTTAGATTTTTTTTTTAGGTTGGATCATCCAATAAACTCTTTTGCTCTAGGTGGGGCAAGACAGACTGCCAACCTTATACTCGTACTAGCTAAAACGCTCCTGCGTTCATTCAATGGATCTTTACATTCCAAGGGCAGGGTAATTCTTGCAAACAATTTGGAGTTTAGAGTTGCGTTTTTTCTGTCATAATCTATGCCTAAACCTTGCAGGTCCACTCTTCGCAAAACGTGTACTAATTTTGGCAAGCAGTCACCTGATCGCCGTAGGATTGATTCTTACAATATAGACTTTTATAATATTGATATTATGAACAGACCATGAGTAAATTTAAAAGACTCAATCTGCAGTCTGTTCTCTTTTCAAATAAAGTCCTTTTATGTTCCCCTTGGGAATTTTTGCTCTCATCTTAGTTCTACTTTTACTGTCCCTATAATATTATTGCATGTACTGTTACTAAAATCTCAAGCGATTATACTCGTTTTTATTCATTTTGTCCTCCCATGAAATAGCCCATGGGAAGACAAAATGAATAAAGACGTTGGTCTCATTCAAAAAATCATCATCTGCCTAGCCTTTTCCCAACTATATTGGGGTCGGCTTCCAGTCAAGCCGGATTTAGCTGAATACCAGTATTTTACGAGGAGCGGCTGCCTACCAGACCTCCACAACCCATTAACTGGGGTAACACGGTACTTCATGGCAAGACTGGAGTCAGATTTACTGGCTTTGACTATCCGTAACGACTGCCAAAGATCTCCAAATGACAGCCGGGACCAACGGCTTAACGTGCTTTCCGAGGCACGGAGGAAACTCGTTATGTTAAGATGGTCACCCATCCACAGACCAACCTAGGCAAGCGTTGCTTAACCTTGAAGATCGACCTATGCGGCTGTTATTATCTAGCCACGAGCTCCTCTCATTCAAAAAATAAGGAACAAAAATCTTTTTATTTCACTTAGGCCTGCATAGGTACTTATAAAACTTCTGAAGCTTGTACACGGTTCCAATTGGAGAAGAACCGGAAAGAAACTCTGTGGGAATGCTTTAAAAAATATTGATTTTAATGTCAATATTTATGTTTGAAAATCATGTGATTGTTAGTTGCTCCTTTAAAAAAAAACAAGCACGAATAATCTATGTAAATGATTTGATTTATCTTTGTTACAATTTTATTATTCTAGTAAAACATTATGACGAATAATAGACGTGGTAGGAACGGAACTTGGTACGGAAGTTATAATAGTCACCGTTCAGGTATCTGAAAGGAGATGAATCCTAGTGAGTTAATTTATTTCTTTATGTACACACAGACACACAGTTATCAAAAAGAGCAAATTGTCGTCTCCGAGCTATAAGTCGGAAATGGCAGGGATAAGTTTTTCGATTACCGACCCCAAGAAATATCAATTCCTATCGTAGTCATGACAGGAATTGAGGTTCAGTAAAAACAGTTCTAAGAAGTATTTAGATTGAGATAGAAATTCAAAAGCAAATCGACGTTTTATAAAGGAAATTGATTTTAAAAATATACAGGAATCGAGTTCGATAGACGGGAATTGCAATAAATATACACGAAGTGCTACTTGTTCTTATTTTCGAGTTGACGTCTACTAGCTTTTCTTTGATCAGTGCTTGGCAACAAATTGCTAAAAATGTACAAACATTGCATTAACTCTATAGGAATAATACTAAAAATACAAACGTATTAAACATACGAAAATAGGAATAAAAATACAAAAATTGCCCAAAATATACGGGAACTGCTCTAATGCATTCGGCATGATTTACCTGGCTTGAATGTCAAGAATATGATTGCTAGAGGTATGTAGGTATGTGGTGTGTGTGTAAGTATGTAGTATTTGTGTGTCGTCACCAGCGTGTGTCATGTAATGTATTCTGGTCGCGTCCTCTCATTCATGATGCAGCTACTCGTCATATTAATGCTGATGTAATTGAACGCTAAGTGTCAGGTTGATTGATATATTTGAGTTTATTATTCTTCGTAGAAATTAGGTGGGTTACGTGTCTTTAAACCTGACCTACTCGTACCTACTTAAAGAAATGTGTGTCACTTTTAATTGCAATATAATTATAATAATTTATTTTAGTATTATTACTACATAATAATTAGTAGAATATTACATATTCCCGGGGTAACAAGTTGCTACTTCAGGCTATAATCTACTCGTGTACCAAGTTCCATGAAAATCCGCTTAATTGTTTGAGCGGGAAGAAGTAACAAACGCACTCACACATACTCATAAGCTCACTGTCCCTGCGTTTTCCTTAACGACTACCCCACTCTCATCCATCGTAGCATGATGTTACCTATCACATAGCCGCAAAACGAGACACAATAGTAAAACAATAACGGCGCGGTCTCATAGGACCGGTCGGGGATTCATGAACTAATTAGCCTTTTTCGATAAATGGGATATGCAAAATTAAAAGAAATTTTTGATTCAAGCCAGTCTCTGAGCAATATTACGTTTTATTTTTTAATCCGTATTTTTTTTTAATATTAATTAATCAGCAACAAATATCATATTTTCTTTTTATATTTAAACCACAGTAAAAAACAGACCGAGGTAAAAACTCTCAGGAACTGAACTACGAGTATATTCAGTTTTGACTGTAATTAATTAACCAAAGTAAGAGTAGTCGAAACATTTATGGTAAAATAAACAGAGAAATGAAATAAGAATTTTATTTAAAACACTGTTCCAGGTATTCTTTTAACCACAATTAATATAGCACAGCAGAAAAATAATTAACTTTATATAGTTATCACTTTTTTCTTTTATTTGGTAAATTAAACAATAATAAAAACAAACAAAAAAAAAAACAATTATGATATTAGTCTGTAAGCTTTCTGTAAAAATAAATAAATAAATTATTCAAAAACTTCTCACACTCTTGAGCGGAGCAGCCAGATTTTTATGGACTTAAATCTACTCCTGTCCCTTCCTGTCTTTTCTACCTGGCGTTTATCCCGGCCATTGCCAGGGTCCACCTTCCTACTAAACTTTCTCCACTTTGCCCGATCTTCAACGTCTTTCCCAGTAAGGCCATTGGCTCTCATATCGGACTTGACGACGTTCAGCCAGCGCTTGTGAGGGTGACCGATCCTGTGCCTTCCTGTACTGTATTTAATAACGTCGAAATTACACAAACTGTGGTGACCTACGGTTTTTACGGTGTGGGTTCAAACTACGTTAAACCCAGGCAGGTACCTTTGCCATACTTAACATTAATATCTGTAATATGTTGTGTTTTTAGATAATAATCTACACTAATATAATAAAGAGGTAAAGTTTGTTTTTTTGTTTGTATGAGGTAATCTCTGGAAGTACTGGTCCTGTTGTTAAAATTTTTTCACCAATAGAAAGCTGCTGTATTCCTGAGTGACATATGCTATATTTTATGTACGCGGGCGATGCTGCGGGCTAAAGCTATATGTTATTATTATTATTATTTATTATGAGCCCGTCGTGTCCCACTGCAGGGCAAAGGCCTCCCTTCCATTTTTCCATTCTTTTCGATCTTGAGCCACTGCTGACCAATCCTCCAGGAAGGAGTCCAAGTCGTCACGCCATCTCCTTCTGGGCCTGCCGCGTCGCCGGCTCCTGCTGTTCGGAGTCCAGTCGGTTGTCACTTTAGCCCAATTTTGTTGCGGTATGCGGCAGATGTGGCCTGCCCAGTCCCATTTTAACTTAGCGGCTGAGTAACATACGTCTGCGATTTGTGTTTTGGAGCGAAGTAAACTGTTCCTTATGCGATCTGTTCTTCTGACCCCGAGGATACTTCGTTCCATTGCTCGCTGGCAGACCCCAAGTGCGGACTTTTGACGTTTAGTTAATGACCACGTTTGCGCTCCGTAGGTGAGGGTGGGAAGGACGCACATGTCCATGAGTTTTCTTTTAAGGGAAAGTGGAAGTGTTCCTTTCATGAGATGTTTCGTCGACCAATAGCTCTTCCAGGCGTTCTCGGTCCGTCTAGCAATTTCTTTATCTTGCCTCGCCTGGAAAGAGACTATTTGGCCGAGGTATATGTACTCATGGACATATTCAACCTCCACGCCCCCGATGTCCACTTTACGTTTCGTGCTGTTGGTCATTAACTTTGTCTTCGTCATATTCATTTTGAGTCCGACCTCGAGGCTGGCATGGCTCAGTTGTTCGAGCATAAGTTTTAACTCAGCCGCTGAAGAAGAGAAAAGGACAATGTCGTCAGCAAAACGTAGATTAGTTAATCTCCTTTCCCCGACGACAATGCCCTTGTCTCGCCAGTGTTCATCAAGATTTTTAAAAACTTCTTCCAGCGTTGCTGTAAAGAGTTTTGGAGATAGCGGATCGCCTTGCTTGACTCCTTTTCGAATTGGAAAGGATTGGCCAGCAGTATTCAAGTGTATAGCAGCTGTACTGTTTAGGTAAATTCTTTTCAATAATTGAATGTAGGTGGGTTCAATTCCTTGGTTATTTAATGTAGCGAATATGGCTTTGTGTGACAAACTATCAAAAGCTTTGGAATAGTCTACGAACGCAAGGTATAGAGATAGGTTGAATTCCTCGTGTTTTTCTAACAATTGGTTCAAAGAGTGTAGGTGATCAGTGGTGGAAAGGCCGCGGCGGAAACCCGCCTGTTCAGGAGGTTGGTGGAGGTCTAGCTGGCCAGAAATACGGTTTTCAAGGACTTTGATGAAAGCCTTATACAAATGCGAGACAAGGCTAATAGGTCGGTAGTTGCCTATATCCGATTTGTCTCCCTTCTTGTGGAGTAGAATGATGTTGGAGTGGCAGAAATTGCTTGGGAATACGCCTGTCTTTAGAATGGAGTTAAATAAATTACAAATGTGTGGTAGTAAAAATTGTTCCCCAACTCGCAGTGAGTCGGTTGTAATGCCATCTTCTCCTGGACTTTTGTTGTACTTCATGGCACTTAGAGCCCTATGGACCTCAAAGCCAGTTATCATAGGGATGTCTTCAGGACATGAGTAAACTTCATCTGCGAGCTGGAAATTGGTGTTATCGTCTGAATATAAAGTTTTATAGAACTGTGTGCAAATTTGAATTAATTTGGTCCTGTCACCCTGTCTCACACCGTTACTGTCCTTCAAGTGTGTTATAGAAGATCTGCCTGCATCCATTCCGCGCATGGCTGACCGCAAGGAACGGTTATTCGTTAAAGCGGAGTGAGCCAGTTCAGTGTTGTAATGTCTTATATCTTTTCGTATGCTCCGCTTGACTTTTCGATCTAGCTCTCTGTATTCGAAGGATTGATAGGGCAGCTTCTGTCTTTCGTCTATAAGACGGACAGTGCGGTCTGTAAGTTTTTTCTGTTTGTTTTTGGTACACTTTATGTTCTGGCTGGCTGTTGTTATGACATGTTTTATGTTGTTATATTGAGTTTGTACGTCTTCTGAATTTTTTGACTCTAGGATGCTTTGGGAAAAAAGCTGTTACTAACCCTAAAGTTCTGTCCAAAAGCGAATTCAAGAAGGTGTTGACCACGTTCATTTCTCTCTCCCAAACCGTACGGCCCCAAAATGGCTGCGTTATCGGATGTTATTCTTGGACCGATCTTGGCATTGTAATCACCTATAATTACTGTCCAGTTTCCTCTGTGTTCATCGCATGCCTTGTTAAGCAGGTCATAAAACTCTTCCACCTCATCATTACTATGCGAGGATGTTGGAGCATATACCTGAATTAGCGTAAGGACCTTTTTCTCTGCCACACGAAACTTGAGCAAAGCGATTCTATTGGAATAGGCAACAAATTCTATTATGTTATTCTTCCAGCGTTTTGAGATTAAGAAACCCACACCATATCTCGTATTAGTGTCTCCATTATGGTAAAAGATATTGTTTGCTCTTTCTACTGTGTTTTCACCCTCTCTTCTCACCTCTGCCAGACCGACTATATCCCAATTAATATTTTCCAACGCGTGCTCTAATTCTAGCATTCTTTCGTCAGTTCGCAGTGTGCGTACATTGAATGATAAAATTTTTAGTTTTTGCGTTCCGTAGTTGTTTGGCAGTAGACCCTCGCTCGGAGATTATTCACCCCGACCCCAGGGTGCACCTGCGTACTGCCAATAGCCGTGCACTGACTGGAGTCGCCGAGCACTTGGGGATTGGCTTGACTGTTATTCATTTTTGGAAGGGGTTTAGACAATTTAACCTACCACGCTTGTCTAATGCGGGTTGCTAGGTGAGCAGTGAACCACCTCACTGGGTTCATGGGCGCCGCCGTTGACGTGCTAGACGTTCTTCCGCCACCGCCCTAAGTCAACGTCCTGCTCTGATGTCGACTGTTATATCCAGACCTCGAGGAAATGTTTCATTCCTGAGCCCTCGGCTACCTTAGATTGGGTTTACTAGATGTTAAAGTAAACTTTCCCTTGATCGACTTTTACGACCTGCGCGGGATGATAAGCAGCTGATACATTCTAAGTTTTTCTTTCGCTCCCAGATCAGCATAGAAGGTATATCAGGTATATCAGATCAGCTATATGTTATAAATGTTTTTATTTACTTTAATGACTATAATTTTAATGAAGATAATTTTTTTTCAACTTCAAATCTCTATGTGAGAAATCTTAAGATTTACCAAGCGAGTCATAGTTAACGTCTAAAATAAGCCCGTAGGTACCATGGATCAGTTTTAAGTTTTACCAAAACTCCTTGGTAATTCTTAGGTTTTACTGGTAAATACAGATCGTCCGTTATAAGTTGGCGAGTGTGAAGTTAGAAATTAAAAATAAAAAGAGAAAAATAAAGGTTTTAAAAAAATTAATGCAATTTGCAGTTGTTATTGCTGTTAAAAACAGTTTTGGCATTTATTTTTTTAAAATCTTTATTTTTGTACAATATTTCAAGCGCCAAAATTCGCAGAGCCCAACTTCACACTCGCCAACTTATAACGGACAAACTGTATTAGAATTTGCACAGCTTTAGCTTTACAGTAACTTACATTTATTACATACTTTATGTATGTGTATGTATTAAAGTCCATTGTAACTTATAGCCAATAATTAAACACACACACACACTAGTGGTGTCCATGTGTGTGTGTGGCAGCTAAATATGGCAGACAAAACAGACAAAAGGAATGCCTGCAACTGACTCTATAAATTCCAATTAATATCCCACTCAATTCAATTCACAAATTGGCATGTCAAAGGATCAAATCTCTCATTGTAGCTCTCATAATTATTAAATGCGGAAATATACAGGGTTATTTTTCAATGACTGGCCAAATTTTCACTGGGTGTTCTACCCATGAATATAAACAACTTTCACAAAGGGACCGACTCTGAAATCATGAAAAAATCCAGCTGGGTCATACAAAAGTTCAATACCTACTTGACTAAAATGTGGCCGGTTATTGAAAAATAACCCTGTATAATATTATGTTGGAATGCACCCACAATTACTACGGCTGCCTCCCCTGGGGGCCGCGGGGGATCGCCATAACAACAGTAAAAGCCTCTATAGAATCAATCTCAATTGGAAATATCATTTATAGCAGAGCATTTGTAGTATTTGAAGTGAATTTAATATTAGAATTTGAAATGCATGTGGTACCTTTGATACAAAATAGAGCCAGCTTAATTTGATGCCGCTAAAGCATTTCTGATACATTTGGTATTTTGTTATAAATGCAGCTTTGTGTTTACACTGGTTCTGTTTGATGGAGATGGAAAACTAAATAAAATTATAATGAATATAGAACAAAATTTACAAAAAGCTATCCACTGTATTAGATTTGTTGTTACGTAGTTTCTTTTTACGTATCTTTTTAAAATACATTTGCAATTTCATGAGGTTGCATAAAAAATAATAATTAGTCGTGACGTCTTTCTAAATCCAATATTCTCCGGATTTAGAAAGATGTCATTTAGCTGTATGCACTGTCTGCCAAACTCATATTTTCTGCAAAATTTCAGGCTAATTGGTTAAAAGTATCTATTTTAAAATTAGTTTGGACGATTTGGCCTCACAAGCAAGCTACCATTGGCAGTAAGATTAGAGATACAAAACTTTTTTTACTGTCCGTTTAACCAATTTTGACTTCTATTGCTTTAGTAGCATGAGAAATTGCGCCTGCATTAAATAGTTGGTAATGCAACCTCTATCCTACCTTTAATGACACCTTTATGCCTAAGGAATAGAAGTCAAAATCGGTTGAACAGACAGTGAAAAAGTTCGAACAAACTTGTAAAAACATTTCGGCTAGTAATTTTGGTTTGCTTCCGAAACACTCATAAGCTAGGTTTTAATAACAGCACTCTGTAAATTAACTTCGTCCAAATATAACACGAATGTTGTCGTTGCCCGAAGGCAACGATGCCTAAAGCTGTGTACACATTGATGACGTCCGAGGGCGGTCAGTAATCTCGGAATGATACAAAGGGCCTGCGTTTGATGGACTTAGGGCATGGCGTCGCTTGAGCAGGCAAAGGCTTTGCACGGTTGGTGCACGTGCATGATAGCGTCAATATGTTGAATACACAGCCTTAGGGTGCAATGACTAACAGTACGAGGAGTTTAGATATAATTGAGCAATGTAACCCAGTTATGGCTATATATTATATGACTCAGATTTACGAGTTGCATGTAGCGGGTTCAAACCGATGCGTTACTTTGTGTACCTAATTTACATATTTCATTAACCCTGCTCTCATAACAGCGCAGGAAACTATCGGAAGGAATCCGGCATGTCTTAGAACCAAAAAAATCGAAGACATTTGACATCCATCAAACCGCATTGAACCCTCGTTAATTAACTAGTTACAATCCGGTCACATTAACTTGACGCATCTCTGAAATGCGAGCATCCCCCCGCTTCACCCGCATTCCTTTAGCTCACCCGGCAAGTGTCAGATATGGTCAGTATCTTTGTTACCGATACGCGCGTCAATAATTTGGCAAGTTCTCTGTTTTTGTTATATTGTTTTTGAAGATTATTTCATCGGCGTCAAGCGTCAAGTTAATGTGGCCGAGTTATACCATTCCCGCTTTTAGAGAGCAGGCCGAGTCCCAGTTGTGTGAATATTGTCAGGCTTATTATGATTATTATGCTATGAAATAAAACATATCAACCCGCAATATTTTTTCACTGGCTGTTTGAGTGCAGAATATATTATCATGATAGATTGGCAGTTGAATACTTGGAAATGGGTAGAAGCCTCAAAATATCATGGAGAGCCTGAGTACCCCTGATATAGATGGCATATTCACACCAGCACAAATACTCGGACCTCGAGCGTCCGATATGTCCGAGAATAGACCCAATCTAACCAAAGCAATTGTAGTGACATTTCTCAATCATATCCGGAACGGAATATAGATTGCTTTAGTGGGAACCGCTACATTGAATCTTGCGGTTGCAGGATGTCTCTATATTTAGTGCAATTTGATATGTGAATTTGTGGTGGCAAAACTATTTGAGTTGTTTTGAATATAGATACCAGTTGGCCTGTAGCGTTTTGGATTGTCGAAATATGAATAATGATTGAAATTTTAGAATGCCTTTGGCATATTTACCCTTATGAGAAGTGATATGAAATGCAGTGTTGTCATAGTGCAGATTTTTCAATTCATATCTACTTTTCTAGGTTGTTTTATAGTTCATCATCTTCCTGCCCTTGTCTCGTTTTATTTGGGGTTGGCGCAACACGTTTTTTTCTTCTATTCTATCCTGTCACTCGTCACACTATCACTAACTCCCTTTTCTAGTTGTTTTAAAGTTCAAAATTTGATATTGGCGGGTAGTCAGTTTTAAAGCTTACTTAAAACTGTACGTATGTTTGTGTTGGTTACAGTGGCGGTGAACTCAATGCAGTCAGAATAGATAATCAATTTACTCAATGCCCGAACATACAATTGATGAGCTTGCCCCAGATTTTCAGGTACAATCTTCGGAATAACACTGCCTAGCCGTTGTTATCGAGGTTATGTTAAGGACATTAAGACAACGGCAACGGTTTAATCTATAAAAAATTTAGTTAGTGTGCAGTCTTATATTTTTATTTTAGGGAATATGCATGAAAAAAATATTAGTTATGAAAAGAGTTCATCAATAAATATATAAAAATAGAACGTTGATAGTGAAAATAATATCAATATTATTAAAACGTAACAACAATTTAAAATAAGTGTAAATCTTTTTTGTAAAAACGCTATTAAATGGCGGCCGTAGGCGGGTGTGAAGTACTTTGACGACAAAGACCACGGTGGACTTTTCTTGTTTTATTAGCAACTTTTCAGTTCAGAACTTGTTTTTAGATGAACATATTTTGAAAATTCTTTCATAATATTTATTTATTAAAGCTAAACATTATCAAAAGATGTCCACCCACATTATTGGTCCGAAGTCAATACAGTTAAAGAAAACAATGCAGTATTCTGTTAGAACTTGATTATACAAACATTCTTTATTATGGCAACAACGTTGTGGGATCATTCTCCTCAGTTTTATTTGAGCCAATTTTTTTTTAGTTTTTAATTAAAAAAGTTCTCATAAAATACACAACCTAGTAGCATTTGATTATCATATAACAAATAAAAAATAACGTATGCATTGCAGATTCTTATTAATGGAGATTTTAAACAAGAACCAGCAATATCTCAATTCGCATATTACGCCACAGACTTCAATTCACCATTGAGCTCGAAAAATCAGCGTAACATATCTATAATAGGTGTAAAATACAAACATGTATATATCGAAGCAGGTACAACTGTTCACGTAACCAAATAACGCGTGTAAGACAATGGGATGCTCAGCTATCTGAGAGAAAGTTGGTAATTACGTTAATTTTGATAGAAGCTTGAGAATGCTAGGCCGGTTCCTATTTAAGAAAACGAATCGTTTTACTAATGCGTGAATGTGGAATTGTAATTGGAATTTAATATTGAAAGCATAAAAATATTTTTTGGCAAAACAAATTGTGTGAGAAGTGATATCAAATCTCATACATTTATTTCAAACTAGCTTCTACCCGCGACTTTGTCCGCGAGAACTTCAGAATTGGGTCTTGGTAAGTTGGGAACACATAAGTTTAACAAAAAAGAATCGGGATAAAAAGTAGCCTATGTTCTTTTCCATTTCAAAGGCCATATACATGTCAAATTTCATCGAAATCCGTTCAGTCGTTTTTGTGTGATTAAGTAACAAACATCCACACTTTCACATTTATACTATTAGTTAGGAAGTTAGGATAAACTATTTACAGGAACTTTTGAATTGTTAAAATGTCGGCCAGTCAAAAAAGTGACGCTAAAATGGCTGTAAAAAAAATGAGAGTGATAGCTTGACGGGAGACAGAATAAAATGAAAGAAAAAACAACGTGTTGCGCCGACCTCGCCTACACGGGGCAAAGGCAGGAGGATGAAGATATTTTTATGAGTTCGTGGTTTAATTTATTGGTCAGTGATAGGTTTGTTGCGGTTGCAAATGGCTGCCCTTTCGGATTTAATCAACGGGCTCGGGTTATAACTATTTCTGTAAGACACCGCATATTATTATTATTAGTTCATGAATCCCCGACTGGTCGCATGAAACCGCGCTGTTATTGTTTTACTATTGTGTCTTCGCGGGTATGTGATAGGTTAAGAAGCAGAATAAGTAGCTGTAGATATGTTATTGTAAATGCCCGAACTACGGTAAATTTTAGGTTTTACCAGTAAATCTTAGGGTTTACCAACACGAGTCGGCAAATGTAAGAATATGTAAAAAAGAAACGATTTAATCGGGCTTTTACCATTAGAATTTGGTACATGCTAGGTCTTGCCGGTGAGGGTTGGTAAATGTTGGTTTTGGATATTTTTTATCGTAGATGGTTCGCGCTTGACCGCTATTTCACCTGATGGAAAGCGACGATGCGGTCGACGATGGAGCGCGCTTACCTAGAAGTAACTTATTCACTCTTGACTTAAAGATTCCTGAGTTGTAGCTGCAGAAAACATAGACTCCGGCAGGGAATTCCACTCCTTGGCTGTACGTACAATAAATGTGTTCCCAAAACGTTTTGTGCGTATAGGAGGGATGTCTATCATGTACCGGTGGCGCATCGCAGTACGCCTGGTGGTCCGATGATGGAACGGGCTAGGCGGAATTAGGTTATGCAATTCCGACGCACACTCCTCAAAATGCAACTGGTAGAAAACCGACAGGCTAGCGACTCGGCGTCGATGCTCAAGACTTTGAAGCCTCGACTCGACGAGTGCATCATTACCAATGATCTTCTGGGCTCTCCTTTCAATTACTTCAAGCGCTTTAAGCTGATTGATATCGGGCAGATCCTTTCCAAAGATGAGAGGATACTCCATATACGATCGAAATTGCGCTTGATAAAATGTGAGCAGCTGTTCTGGCGTGAAGTACTGTCTCACCTTTGCAGGGATTCCTAGCTTTTATGAAGAAAAGTTGAGAGTCGACGTCAACGTAACACCAAGAAGATCAAGATGTTCGGTTATCGGAACGGTTGCACCCAGGAAAGTAGGAGGAGGACTGAATTGTCTCCTTTTAGCGGAATCCAGACACACCTGGGTTTTAGCAGCATTGAATTTGACTAAATTGGCATCGCCCCATTCAGTGACTGCCCCCAAGGACCAATTCAAGCGCTCAATTTTAGCCACTCGGAGAGACTGGATCTGTGACCCACTAGTTCGTGCACTTGATATGTATCTCTCAGTAACAGTACTGTCGTCTGTATACCCAAAGGTACCAGGCTTAGGCCTCACTCCAGATACGGATGGTACACGCTAGAAGATCACTAGCTGACCAATTTCGGCGAAAGCCGTATTGACGGTCACTTAGGAAGTCATAAGTTTCTAGGTAGCTTAGTGTTAAGTACAGGGTCCATAGTCTTACAGAATAATGCATAATTTTTAATCAATTATTTTAATTAATAATTATTCAAATCCTTACGTACCTATGAGTAATTATTAAACATCAAGTACTACTAATCAGTCAAATCGTTACCTATCTATTGATAATGTTTATTTCAACATTTACCGTGTCTTTGAGGTAAATCCTAAGATTTACCAAGTGAATGGTAGTAAAAGTCCGAAATAAACGATGATCATAGAATGGTTCGGACTTTTACCATTAAGAGTTGGTAAATCTTAGGATTTACTAGAAAATCTTAGGATTTACCGTAGCTCGGGCTTTTACAGTAACAGATACATTTCTCGCAGAAGAGATGGTCAATGGGGACGAAAAGTTCTAAACTGGTGACCACGTACTGGAAGACGCAGCGTTGGAAGGCCTCCCACAAGGTAGACTGATGATCCGAGGAGGGTCGAGGGAATTCGATCGTTATGGTGACGCTCGGGAGAGGCCTATGTCGTGTCAGTGCACGTCTTTCGGCCGAAATAATGATGCATCAACCCAAAACTATTTACACATTCTGATTACAGACAAAAAACAGCAGAGTAAATAATTTTTTTTTTATAAATTTCGTATATACACGCGATACGTTGTGTAGCCAGGAAATTGCGTGGGTCGAGAGGTCAAGCAGAATAAAGTTTATTGTTTCAAAAGATTTTTTTTAATGTTCATCCAAATTATAGGTCTGGTTACATGCATAATCCATATTTCATTAAATATAATGATTTAAACGAGAATCCTATTAGTACTTTTGATGGATCATCAATCAACTATAGGTGAATTTTTAGTTATGTTAGATAAAACACTGATGTTACAGAGTAAAAAAGCATGGAGTGCTAACATTCAATACCTAGGTTTTTTCCTACTGAACGTTTTTGCAACTGTTTTTTTTTTATAAAATAAACTTGTGCTTAACTGTGTTCCCGCCGCGCATGATGGTAAGCAGTGATGTAATCGTTGATGGTGAGGCGCACTAGTTTATTAAGCCTATTCACAAATATTTTTCGGTCGGGTTGTAATATGCAGAATTGAATATCAATATTTTCCATAGACCTACACCTGCCTGATGTCCACAGTCCCTCTGATGGTAAGATTCATGAACTCTACACAGTTGTACAGTCGAAGTATTTAAACCGTAAAATTACAGGATAAAGAGTTACATATTGTGCACTTAACGTTGAGAAGGGTCGTTTTAATAGCGTTAACGATATTAAATTATCAAATTGGCTAAACCTGCTGGACTTTTAAAACTTTATTGTGCTTCATGTTTTTTGCACATCTTCTTCTATCATTTCAATTGTGGTGTTCGGAAAGATGCGAGCAGTGACCTCCCATTACCAATAGTTTTATTATTTAATCCCTTCCTAGCGCTCCATTTCCATTAGTGCAACTTTGACGTTCCTGTACAATGGTCATCGGTCACTTATCCTAAAGCGGTGAGTGCTTCACCGATACATCACTGTCACATTTTTTATTCAAAGCAAAATATTCATACAAAACCACCGTTGCAGTTTCATTGAATGGCGAAATCAACAATATTATTTCTAAACAGCTATATAAAAAGAAAGAAAAATTGACTAACTGACTTATGAACGCACAGCTGAAACTATAACCCTAGATTTATGAAATTATGTGCAAGGTTTTCTAAAATAGGAGGATTTTCCAAAATTCGCTCCCTAAGGGAATGAAGCAGGGTTCCAAGATTTGTCTGGAAAAACCTACTTTCATGCGAAGGCGCTGGTTTAGCTAGTCTATAAGCGGTTTTTTTTAAACAACCGAGTCCAATTTTTTTATTCTAGTAGATTATACCAGTTTCTTCCTGTTGTCTTTCATCTATTTGCTAACAGAGGCCTATACCACGAGCTCTTAACGCGATCCATTTAATAACCTAAATTGAACTGTTAAAAGTATGGAGTTATATGTATAGGATGCTCTCAGCAGCTCAATCTTTCTTTTCTTCTCTACGATTTGCTTTTTAATCTCGCACGACTGTTTTTTAGGGTTCCGTACCTCAAAAGGAAAAAACGGAACCCTTATAGGATCACTTTGTTGTCCGTCTGTCCGTCCGTCTGTCAAGACCCTTTTTCTCAGGAACGTGTGAAGGTATCAAGTTGAAATTAAAACCATATATTGAAATCCGCGGTCCCTTGAAGTTGTGCAAAAATCAAACTTGTAAGTTGACGGGAAAAAAAGATACGCCCGTTTATGTTGCAAAAAACGTACATTTCGACACTGTCAAAGGAATCAAAACTCATAGGGTGCTTCCCATTGACCTAGAATCTTGAAATTTGGCACGAAGCAAGGTATTATAGCACTAATATCGGGAAAAGTCTGAAAACTGAAAATTTTTAGTTACGTCACAAGAAAAAAAAATTAAAAAGTTTTCAAGACTCGATTCGAGAATTAAACTGTTTTTATAGGTAGGTTGGTACGAAACCCTCAGTGCGCGAGTCCGACTCGCACTTGCCCGGTTTTTTTAACACATCATGGCTCAAAGCTCTAGCTGCAACTTAGAGATATTAATTTTCTCCGTATTCATTTTAATTAGCAAAGGTGGGTGGTTAATTATTTGACGCACTTTGAAAGCTAAAGGAGATAGGAGGAAAAGGGAATATGTCTGTAACTTTTAGCTTCAGTATTAACTGGAAATTCATTAATCTAGAACGAAGTTATAAAGCTTGAGAACTGAAAAGTCCGATAAGGAATTTCCGATAGAGATTTCTCGGAAGACTAGCCTGTTGGTGCAGTAGTAATCGGCCCTGGCAGCTATGCTGGAGGTTATGGGTTCGATTACCACCCTGAACAAATGTTTGTGTGATTAGCACGATCATTTGTTCTGTGTTTGGGTGTAGTTTATCTATAATATGTACATGTATACAATACACTTATACACTCTGGTGTACAATAAAGAGTAAATTATTATTTCCTCTTTATTCATTTTGGTATATACATATAAATTACATTTTTAAATATTTGATATAAAAAATAAAAAACATTTAAAAATATAAAAAATAGTAGCCCACCGGTATCGGGAACAGGGTCCAAGCTACCGGCAGTCAGAGCTGCAAAGAAAGGAACTTCCTGACAATACGAGCCGTGTCCAGGAGTACCGCTTTCTGAATCAAGCCCTTGATCCAGCCACCTAACGCGAGCCTCCTAAGGTGTCGGTCGAGGCTCTTTGCTATCAAACCATTCCCTGACACGACTATCGGTACAATGATCGCCGAGTCTACTTCCCACATGTCGACAACCTCGCGAGCCAAATCGATATACTTATTTTGTTTATCTTTCTCGGCTTTCACGAGGTTCTCATCATCATTATTATTATTATGTATTTAGAAATATATGAGTATATTTATCAGTTGTCTGATAGAAGTAGTTGAATGATTTTTTATAAACTGATTAGATAATAAATATTTTTTCATGCATCTTCTCTAATTAATGAATTAATTTAACTTGAAACCTGCTAAAGTTCAGGAACACGCTTTTCCAGAAAATTTTCAAGATAATTTATTAACATATAATATGTATGTTAAATGGCAGGTACTTCAACAGTGTTACTTCCGAGTACGTTAATTACATTCTTCTTAGTATAGAGACTTTCATATAAAATATAGTACCTACTATACGAAAGGCTTTGTGCGTGTCCTTTTCAGAATATTATTTTTTTACAGCTTTATTTCAAGCTTCAGGAGAAAAATGGTGGGCAGAAAACAAGAGGAGAACGTTCAAAGCTGTTTTAGACGACGTATCTTACTGTTGCGCAGAGCAGAGCGGGGAAGCGGATCGTGTGGCCTGGGAGGAGAGCTGGTTAGCGCCACTTTCCACACAAATGAACTTCTTGGCATCATCATCATTTCAGCCGAAAGACGACCACTATTTGATATAGCCCTCCTCTAAGTGTGGCCATAATTAATCAACGTTTTGTCTTCCGGTACGTGGTTGCCACTCCAGAACCTATCGACCCCATCACTGTGTCCTGCTTACCATTCCCTGTCGCGTTGTTATTTGTAATGATAACTGTATCTCATGTGTCAAGCCTCACACTTAACGATCGGGCGATGTACGTATGTTAGGCATCACATCAGCGAAATACAAACAAACCAATGTGACGAGAGGTCTACGTCACTGCCTAATGCGTTAGTACGCAGCACCTTATGAGAATTGCCTGAGGTGGTCGCATTTCTTTACTTGCCGGAATCAAAGAAAGAGCGGATGGAAGTTGATGATATAATCCACGCAGTACCTACGCATACATTAAGAGGCTAAGTGTCGAGCTGGGTGAAAGTTCACTTCAGACTGATAGTAAAACTTCTTCCTGCTTCGAAGTTATCTGTTACGCGGCTATTCCGTAAACTATGCCTAAATATTATAATTTTATTTTATGGTTCTTATAGCTAAGGAAATAAGACATTCTAGTAAGTGTCAGATAGGTCGTAAATAACTGTAATACTCACGGACATAACCTTTGTTGTAGTTAAGTCGCATAGCTATGAAGATTAGGTCAAGTGGAACGGGACACATAGTTCTATAGCTTAACTTGACCGCTTAGCTGTCTTGCATATCTTCTTTAATGGAACCGCAGCTTTAGTCCGAGAGTGGTGGATTTTATGATTAAGTTTACTATTAGATTTGTATAACATACTAGTAAATGAGCATGGCATTTGAGTTTGTCATGCCCATTTTCAATAAGCTCTCTCTACAGTTGCAGCTACTAAAAATAAACAAATCATTTTTTTTGCCCTTACTTGCTATCCTATAACCTACCGACGGATCGCATTAACTACCAAAGTTGAGGATGGATAGATAGAATCTTACTGTTTATCGGGGATGCTATCTATCTATGAACTGCAGTAGGTTATTGAAAACGGGCGTAAGTCAGTCAAATGTCTCACCGAGATGGTTGTGCGTTTATTGGTCCATCATTATGATCCATATACTATGACAAGTCTTACAAAGTCTTGTCTTGAGGCAGATCGCCAGCGTAAATAAAAAAACCTTTAGAACTTTAAGCTTGTGTAACACACACGTTGACGCTTACTTGGTGTTAATTGAAATACGCGGATTGTGTTAATTAAACGCCGATGTTTCATACAAGGATAATATTGACATTTGTATTCACTGTGTTGGTAGGTCATTGTCTTTACTCCATCCTGGAGCTCAGGTAGTGCTGTTCTAGTTTTTTTTTTACATTTCTTTCAAATAAACCATTTACTAAGAATACTATAGAAAAGAAGAGTGCAGAAGAGTAAAAACACTCTTCTTTTCTTCTTCATTTACTCATTTGAATTGTCAAAATGTCGGTCCGTTAAAAAAAATGAAGCTAAATTCCACGTCGCAAAGTGTAGATCTCTATGGAGAAGAACGTGCAAGAAACACCATTGCCACTCTTTTCAATCATCTTACGAGTAAATAAATCTTGGTTACATATTTCTTGTCACTTTTATTATTATGAGCACAATGTAAATAAATAATGAAAATATGAAAGTGTAATTTAAAAAATTTTTATTGAAATACGCTACTGGCAGATACGAGATGACTAATTGACGGCGTCCGTTCACGAGCATGACGCGTGCATCAACTCCATTCAGATCAACCATTTTGAAGGGACCTAAATGACCCAACAACACGTGCCACCATCAGCAAACCATTTGAGTGAGCAACATAAACTCTCAACTGTCAAGCTCGTTTATGTCAAAACAAGTTGTAACCTAATAAAATAAATGGGTGCTTCATAATCAAGAAATTTGAAAAAAAATAGTGTTTAATATTTTTCTTCATGCCACGATTCGCATGGAGCGGAAAGGTTCTGAAGTGGCAACCACGTACTGGATGGCCTAGCTTTAAAGATCTGCAGAAACGGTTAAGTAATAAAAAAGGAAAGCGTAAATGTGGTCGTCCTAAGCAGACCTCTTGACGAACGCTAATCGCAGCAACGAAGACCATAGGGAAGACCTGGAGCGAAATAAAGCCCAAGACTGAACGGGATTGCAGCTCACTGTAGACGCCCATTACCCTACCTAGGGTATCATCATCATTATCATCATCTCAGCCGAAAGATGTCCACTGCTGCACGAAGGCCGGGGAGGCCTTCGTGCAGCAGTGGACATCAAGGTCAACAAGGTCGACAAGCGTCGCCAGAATGACCGGTCCTGTGCGTCTCGCATCCATCGGATTCGCGCGAAAAAAGCCCTACAAAACGCGACGAACGAAAAACCTTGCAAAAGGTCGTCGGTCTACTTTGTGGGAGGGCTTCCAACGCTGCGTCTTCCGGTACATGGCCGCCACTCCAGAAGCTTTCGGCTCCACGCGAACCATGGCCTGAAGAAAGTTTTAAATCTGCCATTCCACCTAGGGAATGCAGGAACATAAGTCAAGTAAGTCAATTCAGTGATGGATGCAGAAATAGCCTCAGCTCACATTTGAATCACTAATGTGACAGTTGTGGGGTGTGAAAATGAGTAATTGTAATTGATAGTCAAACAAAGTACTACCGAGTGAGCTGATTAGTCCTGTGCGAAATTTCGAATAACAATTAGCGTCAGTTTTGTAATGAGGAAAAAGTTAGGAAGGGCCACGGTAGAATGTATTTTTTCTAGGTGGGAAATCATGGGAATGACTTCTTCCACTCCTGGGCAGAGCGGGAGGGCGTGTCAGACTTTTACTGACTAAACACCACATTTTTTCGGGGGGTTTTCCTTTTGGAAGCACGCTCATGGCCCCAGAGGCTTCGATCCTGCTGGTCCCCAGTTTGATGACATCTATTTGAGGAGCGCGGTATAAGTAGAGTACGCAGTGTAGTGGTAATTGCCCCGACTTAAAAGGTTCAGCGAAACCAGGTGAATTAGTTTGTGTAATTTCATCACCATTGCTCTCAAAACGGTCAAGGTCGTGTGTGGGAAATCATTAAATTATTACTTCTGCTCTAGGAGCGAGGGACAGACTTTTACTGACTATAACTCTCCATGTTCTCTCAATTGCCTTTAGCGTCACAGGGTTACGGCAACTCTTACAAACTATTAGGTCTAGGGTTTGATGTTAGGGTCAGACAAAGAGACTTTCCGCTATCTGTCTGTCTCTATATTTATACGCTTAGATCTTTAAAACTACTCAATAGATTTTGATACGGTTTTTTAAATAGATAGAGTGATTTAATAAGAAGTTTTATACTCGTATGTATGATACATGCATAATATAATAAAGAAACTCTGATAATATTTGCACCCGTGTGAAGCTGTGGCGGGTCGTTAGTAAAACAATTAGTCGTAAAATAGGGCATCTGATGTGCACAGGTGAGCCCGATTTTTATCTGCTCTTTAAAACAAAGGCTTATATAATACCTACCCCTGTCATTAAACTCATCATCAGTCATTTAACCTGTAGATACATTGTTTTAATTATCGTGAGCTAACCACACCGTCAGTACGTGGTACTGATGCTTATCAGAGGCCAGTTGACACGCAGAAGTGTTGACGTGACGAGCATCACGTGACTCGGGTTGCTTCAACTGCTACCGTCATTATATGTGACACACTTGCTTCACCACTGTTTTTAGGGTTCTGTACCTCAAAAAGAAAAATCGGAAGCCTTACAGGATCACTTTGTTGTCCGTCTGTCCAGACCATTTATCTAAAGAGCGCGTGAAGGTATCGAGTTAAAATTAAAATTAAATACTCAGGTCTGTGGTTCCTTAAAGTTGTGCACAAATCAAACTTGTAAGTTGACAAAAACAAAAGATAGATACAGCCGTGTATATCGCAAAAAACGTACATTTTAACACTCTCTAAAAAATCAAAATTCAAAGGGTACTTCCCGCCTTATAGCACAAATATTGGACTCTCGGTCTCAAAACTGAAACATTATTGAAAAGTAGTTACGTCCGAAGATGTTTTTTTTGTATAATCTTCAAGACTCGATTTGAGATTTGAATTATTTTCATAGGTATGGAACCCTCAGTGCACGAGTTCACCTCGCACTTGCCCAATTTTATATATTTGTAAAGGCCGTGATCGACGAGCAAGTCTTGGTCTTATGGCTCGTCAGTAAAGCTCACAGTAGTATCATGATTGCTGAGCTGCGGTTTTGTGTAGCGAAGAGCCTGGCTCGCGGCTCGTCATATTTGCTTCATTTCCTAACGGTACGACTGTTTTACTCGTAAGTCGATCTACTAAATTATGCATGAAGAAAATGCACTTAACCACTCTATATACATATCGTCTTCCGACGCTCGGGGAATACGCCCGTTGCCGAACAGTGACGAAGATTTCTATGCGCATTATCACTTTGAGAGACCTGTACGTCGATCACCCACTTAAAAGTATACTATAGTATCATCATCATCATCCCAGCCGAAAGACGTCCACTGCTGGACATAGGCCTCCCCCAAGCGTCGATACAGCGACCGGTCCTGTACGTCTCGCATCCATCAGTTTCCCATGATCCTCGCCAGGTCGTCGGTCCACCTTGTGGGGGGCACTATAGTATAGAGGATACGATTAAAAACAACTTTCATCCATCTGTTTATTGGTTGAGAAGTACTGTATTTAAAAATTAATATAATTTAAACTTTTATCTCGATTTTTATTTCGACCACACTATTATAATAAAATTGAATGCAACTTTGTCTCAGATTTTAGCCCATCACATTCATGTCAGCAAAATGATGATCTATTACATATCATATTATATTATTTCCGTGTAATGTTCTCACTCAGTCTAAACTAATAATAATAATTTATTCTTTGTGGCGAGTAACAATGGAACTCATTTAGTGTTAGTAGCAATAAACGAACTTTACAACTATGTAAGTGACACGGATACAACCGCAAATGACATGAACGCTCGCAGTAAAATAATCATTGCTTCAGCACTCCGGCTGAGATATTGGAGCTAGGATTCATTACATTTACGATTCATTCATAACAGACCAGCCTGAAAGCAATCATACCCGCTCTGTAGTTACCGCATGCAAGTGTGCCGCACTCTGCGCACCTTTTTAGGGTTCCGTAGCCAAATGGCAAAAACGGAACCCTTATAGTTTCGCCATGTCTGTCCGTCCGTCCTCGCTTAATCTCTGTGACCGTTAGCACTAGAAAGCTGAAATTTGGTACCAATATGTATGTCAATCACGCCGACAAACCGCAGGGTAGCCCCTACATGTAAAGGAAAAAGCGTTTTATTTTTAATTTTAACCCTAACGTGTGATATATTGTTGGATAGATAGTCAAAAATGAATAGGGGTTTACTTCAATATTTTTTTGATAATATCAATAATTTCGGAAATAATCGCTCCAAAAGTAAAAAACAATATTTCCCCCCCCTCTAACTTTTGAACCATAAGTTTAGAAAATATGAAAAAAATCTGGAAAGTAGAGCTTTATAAAGACTTTCTAGGAAAATTATTTTGAACTTGATGGGATGAACAGTTTTTGAAAAAATTGGGTTTCTCATTGTGACGGACGGGAAACTACGCAACCCTACACTGAGCGTGGCCCGACACGCTCTTGGCCAGTTTTTTTATGTTGGGAAATCATCAGAATGACTAAAACCCACTCCGTTCCTTCTTTACCTTCGTTCTAGGGTCCCGGGTTTTCACTCTGAGCAACTAGGATGCACACTTTTACCCTTTAATGCTAATATTATAAACGAAAAAAAAACTGTCTAAATTATAATTTTTTATATGTTTTGTTGCAAATAAACTCAAAAACTATTTAATGGATTTTTTAAAATCTTTCACCAGTAAAAACCATTGCATGTAATGCCATGTTATCACTGAGTGAAATAGGCATAGATTATACGAGTACTTTTCTCGATATTATTTAATTGACTTATATGCACCTACGAATACTTACTTTATTTTTATCGATATTTTTTATCCGTGTGTGGATGCTTGTAATGAGCAATTTGAAAACATTATTTCTTTTCCATTTGTAAGCCTTCTGCAAAGTAAAATAAATACATAATAAAAATATTTTGACGTAGGCGAACCCACTGAATCTATTGGGTTATAAGTTAACCTACACCGCAGTAGCAAAACTTCGATCACGAATATCAAAATCAAAAATATTTCTATTTCACATGGTCCTACAAGAGCACTTACGAGTATAAAACATCAGAAGCTAGTGCAGTGCAATATAGTTTCATAATCGAGAATCCACGACACCTGTCTCGGTGTCAGTGATGCTAATCGACCTGATACATCTATTCATAGTCTCCCGGAAAACACTAAAGTAGGTGCCGCTTATCTTTACACCTCACTCTCACGTCATCAGCAGTAACTAAAGTACTATTACACAATTACATTATGCGTATGTCAGTTTCTACGATGCCATTTGCAAACACATTACCTGGTTTGTGGTCAGAACTGTCGGGTAAATGACACGATCGTGGATTTCATTTGAATTGTTTTAGTACCGGTAAGGTTCGGAAATCAGGTGTTAGGGAAAGTTAGTGCAGTGTGTCGTGTAGACCCGACGTAGGGCGAGTCATCATCTACCGAGCCTTTTCCCAACTATATTGGGGTCGGCTTCCAGTCAAGCCGGATTTAGCTGAATACCAGTATTTTACGAGGAGCTGCTGCCTACCAGACCTCCACAACCCATTAACTGGGGTAACACGGTACATGTAGTAGACGGTGACTTAGGGCGAGTATCCGTCCTTACATTTTTATCACCTCTACAGAGCGGTCTAAGCGTTTCGTTTCGTCATTAATACTACGTTCATCAAAGGACTACAACATTTTTTCTGCTTCTGTCTTCCTGTATCATTATTTTCAGCATATCAATTTCGTACACCCGCGTGTACAAAACGACCCTTAAGCCCTTTTAATGGTAATTCGAGTATCATAGACACAACATATGTAGGTACATTCGGCGCAACAGGATTTAATGTAGAATATTATACAAAAGGAACATGTCTACTCCAGGAATAAAAATATAGGTATCCTATACCGACGTACTAAATTGTATGCAAATCTAATCAATCATATGAGTATGAAGAAGTAACAAACGAATCAACAATACAAACTTTTCCCTTCACACTACCAGTGTAATTCCCTCTACAACTGAAGCCAGTGACAAACTACTCCAAGACCTTGACAGACGAAGCCATTGACCCACACACAACCCAACCTCCCAAACCCGAGATGATAAATATCACCGTCAATAGAAATGTATTTTTCATTTATAATTATGTAAACTATCACTTAATATCGTCATCAATTTGTCCTAAACACCATAACGGCTTAATATCCATCAGAAGGTTACAAGTTCAACACCCACGATAGTTTTGGTGACATGGAGGTACATTTGAATAAAGTACGGCTTCGAGTGGGAGTCTGTGGGCTTTTGTTACGGCTACTGGTTTGATCGATATTTCGAAATGTTAGATGACAATGGTTTTGGTTGACTCTTGACCATTTTTTTTCATTTTACATAGAAATGGTTTTTGTTTTTTCGTTGGGATTGTTGAGTCGTTAGTTTTGTTAATTTATATGTAAAAGTTAATGTTTTTATTCACTCACTGACTTATCAATGCCTAGCCCAAACCCTACCTATTACGCCTTTTATAAAATATATTTTCAAAATTCACCCTCTAAGTGGGTGAAAGTAAAAGTGGGTCAAAGTATCACATGTGCAAAGCCGCCAGCAAAAACCTATAGTATGTATATCGTTTTTATAATCATTATTCAAGCCACAAGAACAGCAGAAAGAATTGAAGTGTTTTTTTTATTTAGATTTTTTTTTTGTTTATCTAAGATGTTATAAAAACACTGTGTCTCAAAAAGCAAGTAAAGCCATTTATCGCGTTGGTCATATTTTGTTCAAAAGTCTGACCAAGTCTATCCAAGAAGTATCATGGATTATAGAGGTTTGATAGGCAGTTGCTTCTTCTAAAACACAGTTTTCATCCGGCTAGACTAAAAGCCAACCCCTAGCTTAATGGGAAAAAACAAGGAAAAGACGCTACTTATCTAATAAAAACTAATTCTCCCGACGACTGAATTTCTATCGCAATAGCCAAGCTCAACGGAAAATAGCAAGTTATGCCGAGGATATTAAAATACTGAAGCTTATTACTTTACTCTCATAGTCAGATAGGACTGAATAAATATGCAGAAAAGGTATGAATAATTCCGCAGTCCAAGTCTACATACATAGGGTTCCTTTTTAGTTAGAAATAAAGTTTTTAATATATTAGGTATCACAATTCTATCCTTTACTAAGCAACATTAATTGTAGGTAATTCAAATGAGTAATATCAATTCAAATTAATTCATTTCAAGTTACAATAGACTTAGTATAATATATTTTTCAATACTTACGACACAAACAATATGATTTCTTATTGTAATAACGTCGCAACGCTTGAGGGAGGCCTACGAGTGGACGTAATTCGGCTGAAATAATGATGACGATAATGATTATAATAAAAAGTTAAATAAATTAAACCAAATCAGAAATAAATAAAATTATGTAGATTTGTAAAATTATCAGCCAACCAGCATTAAAACAAGTAGTCGTATATTTAGATTTCATTATACCATAATTTAATCAATTAACAAATAAGACAAAAGGAATTTTAACAGCTGCATTAGTAGTAAAATAACTGTTCTCTGTAGATAGATACAAATTCACTTTCAATCACCAACCAAAGAGGTCACACATGCCACCCACTATTACAGAACACTATCGCATCGCTCACGCTTTTGCCGTAAAAGGGTAGGCAGACGCCCAGCTGCGTTGCAACGGTACATAAATTGCGATTGATAAAGTCATATTTTATAATTATATCGAAATAATAGGTTTTGTTCACGATGACGTGGCTCAGGGTCATAGTGGAGGTTTGAAAGATAAGGAAATTTTGAATAAAAATTAGCTCTACTATACTTAGTCATTTTTACATGGTGGACATCTCACCTATAAAAAATATTTTGAGTATACATTCATTGTGCGTACAGCCAAGGAGTGGAATTTTCTCTGCCGGAGTCTGTGTTACTGACGGCTATAACATGGGGATCTTTATGTCTACAGTGAATAAACTACTACCAGGTAAGCGCGCTCTATTGTCGACCGTATCGCCGATTTCGATCAGGTGAGATAGCGGTCAAGCGCGATCCTATCAACTAAATAAAAGCCTGTAGATACTTTACATACAGCCTATTATAAACGTGAAATTTCGTATACATATTATTACATCCTGTTAATATTATAAACGCGATATTTGTTACTCTTTAAACTACTGAAAGCATTTCGATGAAACTTCGTATACAGGTAGACTACCTCCTAAAAAAAGAAAGAAAAGCATATAGGATACTTTTTGTCCCGGTTGTATATTCCCGTGGGACAATTTTCTACTAAAGCGCGGGCGTTGCCGCTGGCAGCAGTTAGTAATACTGCAAAGCAAAATTTAATATCAACCCTTTGATTACATTTCAGAAGCGCAAAAAACTTTAATTATTAACTTTATTTTAATTTTATTTTTTGTTGTAGCAGTTAACAGACAGATTCTGTAAAAACTTGAACTCTCTACCTCTCACGATTTTATAAGATACAGCCCACTCTCAGACAGACAGATAGACGAACCGACATCGGAGGCTTAGTAAAAGGGTTCCGTTGGCACTCTTCAGGTAGAGTATCCCAATTTGGGCGTTCCCAAGCTCCAGTATCGGGAGGGGTAACAAGCAGATCATTCGACGAGAGCTGACCTATTTTTCGAGAGGAGGCTATAGGGGAGGGAAGCTACCCTGCTCATCCAATAGATACGCCCATTTCCGTGTAACTACCCCCTACCCATCCCCCTTTTCGATTAAGCTCCCCCTGTTTCAGGAACATGAGAAGCGCAATATAAAAACGATATAGTAAGGGATTATAGCCCTCGCTCAAAAATTTGAACTATGTGTCCCATTGTCCTTTAGTCTTAGATAATTTATTGTGTGCGTTAGCCTTTACGACCTTATTAAGCTGTGAGATTAAGTCCCCATTCGAAGTTATTTAGGAGGCATCTTAAAAATAATTTCGAATGACACTCGACTCAATTTAAAAAAAAACCATCGATTTAAACCATAAAATCTTAAAATTTTCCCCACACTAAGATCACTCATGCATCGTGAGTGTGTGCATTTAATAAGAACACATTCACATACATAAGAAACGCGCCCCGAAACACCTATCTGAACGCCATACAAAAAATAATTATAATTTGTGTGTCTTCAAGGCTAGAGTGAATAGGCTCTTAATAAACTAGTGCGCCTCACCATCTACGATTGCATCACTGCTTACCATCAGGTGGGATCGCAGTCAAGCGCTAGTTTAAATAAATTAAAAAAAAATTGTTCCGTTCTGGAATCGAATCCAAGAAACATTCTCGTAACCTCAACTTCTACCCTCGTTCCTCATTGTAGTCTAATTATTGTATTTAAGTGAAAGTGAACCATTCAAAGTTTTTTTTCTAAGATGTACTTTGTACATTGGCCACCGGTGAATTTAACCTGTCGTTACCGAAGTCATTTGGCCGCTAAAAACGCCTTCTAATATTAACGTAATTTATTTATTGGGGAAAACTAAGAATGACACATTATATTTTACTGAAAAGAAAAAAATATGATTACAAATGTCTAACCAGAAACATTTTACACGACAGCCTACAAAAAAAGACTTACCATGCTATTAACAATCAACTTCCGTGATACAAAAGCTCTCTATAGTGCAAAATAAATTACCTTTGTACTTTGTGTTGAATGAAGATCAAAAAAATAAAAACCTTTAATTTTAGAAGTCAGTAATATACGTGTCCAAAATATACGTGTAGAAACCTACACGTATATTTTGGTATCTTAACTGCTGAAATTAATTTTTACTTTACACTTTTTTGTTCTGGTGTCCGTCAGTCAAACATAAATACATTCCACCTTTTGTCTCCATCATCAGATCACTTCGATGGTACCTTAGAGCTAGAGTGCATCTCATGAAAAATGAAATAACCCCAAACACGGCTATATTACGTTAGATACTAGATACATTACTAATTTATTACAAAATTCCATTAAAATAAATTAAATGAGTACCTACGAAATTTAATAAACAAATCACAATAATTATGCATTGGATTTAAGGCTGGCGCGAAGTGTCGATTTTCCATACAAACGTAATACCAAAATCATTTGCAGTTTAAGCATATTTACACCATAATATGATGTTATTCGGATTCAGACAATAATTATCTAGGTACCTACGTCGTCCATTAGTTGAAAAACTTACCCCAAACGAAATTTAAGCTAATTTAATTTTGCACATTTTCACAGCGAAAATGTCATATTTTTATATAGTTTTTTCTATATTATAAACATCAATATTTCAAGATATCTCCCCGCAGGAACACAGATATTATTATCAAGTTATAAAGAATTGAAAAGAAATTGGAAAATCATTAATTTTTCATTCATCATTTTTGGTATTACGGAATACATCCAAATTTCTCCCAAATTTTCAATAGTTTTTATTGCTATCGCAGCAAGCAAATGTCAGTGTGTGGGTGATGACATCTCCAGTCAGTGTGTCCAAGAATTGTTTATACTATCTGGATTGATTACGTCAACCTCAAAAACGTACCCACAAAAGGGTATGTTGTCTCTTTCTACCACGGTGTCCATAGACGAGTAAGAAAGGGACACGCTACCTCTTTGTATGCTCCGTCTTGCTGGGTACATTTTTTCCATTTTTGCTTATCAATTTAAAATATGAACTTAATGGCAATGAATTTTAAGTACACTTCAGATTGTATGATATTACTTCGTAATCATTCCAGGGTACACAAGGTCCTTGCGTGTGTGTCGCTCCTACAGGGTTACCTACTTATCTATCATAGGTTCATATTTGATCGAATTTCATTTCCTATAAAACTTTTCAACAATTATCGTTTCGTTTTAAGGATTCCGTACCGCAAAGGGGAAAAACGAAACCTTTATAGGATCACTTTGTTGTCCGTCGGTCTGTTTGTCAAGACCCTTTATATCGGAAACGCGTGGAGTTATCGAGTTCGAGAATAGGCCCGCGATCCCTTGAAGCTGTGCACAAATCAAATATATAAGTTATCGAAAAAAAAAGATACAGCCGTTTATATCGCAAAAAACGTACGTTTGATACTCTCTAGGTAATCAAAATTTATAGGGTAAAAAAGGTCTTATAGCAAATATGGGAAAAGTCTGAATTTGTAGTTACGCCACTAAGAAAATCGTTTCCCCTCCTACAGGCTTTCACACTAGCGTATTGGTCATATTGTACAAGCGGTTTGCGAGCGTTTGTTTCTTATATTATTTAGATCTTAATCACCTTAAATTCATCGTGATTTATTTTTGTTAACATCTCATGTTGATAGGTTTGATTTTTTTTCTTATATTTACATTTTCTCTTATGGTGTGAATGTGGGAACACCGTAGACTACGATTTTGATTACTAGTATTTCGACAGTTTTTTGATAAAAAATATTTTTATTATACTTTTGGGTACAATCTTAATAATCTGTCTGTTAATATAATATTGTAATATATACTTATAATACATTTGTAGAAGTAAAAATTCTGTATATTGAAGATATCAAAAAAAATATGGCAGAGGGGGTGTTACGAGACCGATACCGAACCCATTTTTTTTTAAATTAGTTATGTACTTAGGTTTACTTTTATAGGGCGCAGACCGTGTAGATTTTAATTTCAAGTATAGGTAGTATATTTGATAGTGTGTAGGGTATTTTTAGTACTCTTAGGTAAGATTAGTAATTCGTATAGATATTAGTTTTTAGGGATTTTACTTATTTATACAAGAAAAGTTTTTAACCACTGCGTAATTTTTTTTTGGTGGCTCAGTGTAAGTAATAGAACACAAGTCGACTTCAAGGTTAAGCAACCCTTGCCAATAGGTTGGTCTGTGGATGGGTAACCATCTTAACATAACAAGTTTCCTCCGTGCCTCGGAAAGCACGCTAAGCCGTAGGTCCCGGCTGTCATTAACAGTCGTTACGGATAGTCAGAAGCCAGTAAATCTGACTCCAGTCTTGCCATGAAGTACCCTGTTACCCCAGTTATTGGGTTGTGGAGGTCTGGTAGTCAGCCTATGCTTTCCGAGGCACGGAGGAAACTCGTTATGTTAAGATGGTAACCCATCCAAAGACCAACCTTGGCAAGCGTTGCTTAACTTTGAAGATCGATCTGTGTTTTATTACTTACACTGAACCACCAAAAAAATTTACGCAGTGGATAAAACTTTTCCTGTATAAGTGTAGATACTACACTAAAAACTTATTGATAAGTTTTTTCATACACGCAACGAAGTCGCGGACACAGCTAGTATGGAAATATTGTAAACCCAATATTTTTTTGAAAAGAGTAACCATGAAGTTTCTTGCCGGTTCTTCTCTATAGGAAACGACGAATTGGAACTACGCACTAGATTCTGACGTTTCATAAGTGTCCATGTAGGTCCACGTAAAATAAAAATATGATTTCAATTCGATAGATTGATCACTACAGAACACTGTCTTTTTTTGCATTAAATTTATTTTTAGGATAACATTAAAAGTGACGACCCTATTACTTCAATGGAGCATAGGTAATCTGAGGGCACGGTAGTGTCACACCCACCAAGTCGCGCAAAAAAGTGCCATCCTTATCTCGTACCATTTCGAGCCATTTTCAACCTCTTATAAATCCGTTGTGGACGAAACTAGATCAAGCAGGCTTCATAAAAAGACTATATATTTCAAATTTCATTAAATTTTCTAAATTTTGTCACTCACTGACTGAACGAACATAAAAAGTCTAAGGCACTTTTAGCAGCAATAGAGACAGAAGTTTCAAATTTTGATTACAATTAGTGTTTAGTGTACAAACCAAGGGAAAACTAAAATATTTTGCAATTTCGACCTAGTTTTCTAGATACACCAACTGCATATATAACTTAGTAATCCCATATAAATGTATAGGATTACAAAGTTACATTTTTAAGATTTGACTTGGTAATCGCACTAAACGATTTACTTAATTACTTTTGAGATACATTGTGTTTTCATGCGATTACAAAGCTAAATTCATTTATTTAAAACATACAAGATATTTTGACTTGGTATAATATGGATCTCACATATTTTTACGGTAGAAGAGTAGTGTTGCGAGACTTGAGTTTTTTACAAGCTGTGTTTTTGATGGAATTATTTTGTCAAGTTCAAAACTGTTCCATATTATGCTGTGAAGATTGTCCAACTCACACGTACACACACATATGCAATTTCGCATTTGTTTTTGCCAAACAAAGATAGCAATATACCGCGAACGTATTTTATTTTCATCTCAACTCGAAGTAGCGAGCGATCTCCGCTGGATCCTTAAGACATAAAGGAAAGCACCAACCTACATGTTTGTCATGCACAAACTGAAAAAAACTAAAACATAGCAAACACAGTCTCAACAAACACGAGTAAAACGAGTATGTCCTCAAAGTGAAAAGCGACGCATGACCAGACTTTATGAGCCCTAAGGTAGTGTACGAGACTAAAAAAACACCCCAAAGGGTTGACAAAGCTTAAAAATTTCATCAATTTTTCAATTTGAAGTCTTATTCAAATATAAATGACCGGCAGCACTGCTTTCTATTTGATCACCCCCTGCTAGTACACAGTTTTATTTGCATAACAGAAAACATAAAAAGCTTGCTTTGACACAGCCTTAAAATTTCCCCAATATCTCAATTCGTCGTCAAATTGAAACCGAAATGACCAGTAGCGTTTCATTTGCCACACAACTCAAACACAACCGGATTTACATTCCATTCTACCTAAATGCATCTGTACACATGCATTTAGGTTGAACGTGAAACACTGGTATAACAGAACGTGAAACACTGGTATACCAGTGTTTCAACGTCGACGTCAAATCGTTCTTTGAACTGCCACCGCTGTCCGGGATGGTTCGCCCGAGTTAGGAAATATTCACGTCGGGTTTGACGGTAGCACTTCCAAATTATGTTCTGCCGTTTTAATGCTAATTGATTGCTTGGTAGACAAAGGGATACAAAGGTATATTGGACTGGATCTTCTTTTTATTATTTTAGAACATAGCTTCTCGTTTTTCAATCGCGAATACGAATATTGCTTTTGGCTAAAAAACTGTCGGAAATTTTTTTTAGAGCATAGCTTCTCGTTTTGCAATCTGCGAATACGAATGTATTGCTTTTTGCCTTTGACTAATTTAGGGTAAAGCCTTTGTGTCCGGTGGACATGCAGGGGTAAATAAAAAAACTTAGAAATCTCTCTGAAGTTTCGTTCCACGGATATTCTGAAAATATTTGTCACTTTTTCGTTTGATATTTGATTTGATTTTGTTTTTTTTTCTGTGTAGGTTGTGTGTAGGATGTATTTTGACTGGAGCTTGCAGTCCAAGGCTCTAATAAAAACAAATAAAAATTGGAATCAAAATAAGACAGAGTGCGGTGTGGGGGTGTAAGTGTGAGACAGTACAACTCGTGACACAACTAATATGAACACACACTCATTGCGTAGTTAGAATGACTTTTGGAGTTAAAATGTCTGTGATGGCTTGAGATTTTTTTATTTTCTTATCTGCATGGTTTTTTTTAGGAAGCCCCCTTCCTCCCGATGTTAAAAACGACAGCCGAAGTTTCAGGGTTCTGGATACCTGTGACGAGTCGAGATGTTTTTACAAGGTATTATCTCATCTACAGTACTCAATAACTTGGTAGAGTGCGTCTATTGAAAGCGCGACCTAGAGTTTTTTTTTTTAAATTTAATTGGCAACATTATTCAGCCGCAATTATAGGATATAAAAAAAATATGAAATGTCAAGACATGATTCTCCTACTAATTAGTAATACCATATACCAATTTTTGGATTTAACCTCTTTTTATCAGGTCGCGCTTTCATTAGACGGACTATAACACTATACACTGCAGTAGGACAGACTGAAGAATTTTCGCGGTTTTGAATACCGCAACGACTCGAGTTTTCCGAAAACTGACAGACACCCGGTGCGATTCTAGATAAACCCCTTCCATTACCTTAAATCTTTATAAAAGAAAGATTTTATACTAATTGATATTAAAGCTAGCTAAGTTTTTTCTCTTGTTTTCATTCGACTTGGATCATAATACATCAAAGCTTTGTGAAGCACAAAGGATATTGAAATCAATTTTATTGAAAAAAAAAAATGAAATTTGTTCTTTCAGTAGGACTGAGCCAAAGTTGTCGACAGCGCTTAGTGTTCCACGCGTCCCTCAAAAAGAATTCAGTGAAACCGTGGGGGTCCAGCAGGGCCGATTCTCGCTGGAGCGAGAGGAATTTCTGAAAAGGAAAACGTGGTCCTAAGACTCAAAGGGGAACTAAAGGACTCGGGAATTTTTCGTATGTACACTATTTTTTTGTAAATCACAGTTAGTATACGCACAGCTATGATATGGAAGCGTAGAGTCTCCTAACAAAGGCACAGTTTTGCTTAAAAGGAGGCTCCAAATACTTGTAAAATATTATAATGCTAATTGGGACAATAAACTATTTTGTATTTGTTTTTAAAGGTGAGTTTTAGTCAGTAAAAGTCTGACACGCCAAACTCGAAAAGTTTTTATTTTTCATAGGCTTACATGGGCACTTATAAAAAGTCACTCGCCCTTTCACTTTACCCAAGATAGGATGAAATTTTTGGATGATTTCCTTCATCAAACATATTGTACCTAAATTAACACGAAATGTCGAATTCTGGAGTACTACACGAGCCGATAGATATGAACGTGATGTTTGTCGGGTGATTGAACTCTTGCCTTTGTGGTCTATATTTAGTGAAACTATTCGCATGAATAGAGGATTATTGTTTGAATACTCAGGTACATTATGTTACAGTCAATAATGTTAATTAGTCGGCGGTGGTCGGAACTAATTTTGAACGGCTTCTGTTAATACTAGTATTGTGTCCAAAATTCCAAATGCTTTTGTGGTTCATAAGGTCTTTATAAGGTCTTTGTTATCTATCAAATAGGTGATTTTTAATAGGATTACTTTGAATTGTGATAAATTTGTGACTTTACAGAAAATTTTAATCTAAATAAATAACTATTCACAACAAGAAAATGAATGGATGCGAGACACACAAGGTCGGTCGTGGTGGCTACGCTTGGGGGTGGCCTATATCCAGCAGTGGACGTCTTTCTGCTGATATGATGATGACGATGAAAAAAAAGTAAAAATGTATTTGAACTTATAGAGAGATATACTAGTTCCTTGTTTCTGCTAGAAGTTTCTGATACTAGTAGGTCTATACTACAATCGATATTTTTTAAACGGTCACGAAAATAAAAGTGTTAGACGTCTTTGACGGGACGTCGGCGTCGCGCGTCGTCGCAATTTTTCCGCTCAGGACAAGTTCAGTCACGCTTATCGTAGATAACTCAACCGTGCGTGGCAGCGTTCTGAGGAAGCACAGCCGGGGAGCACAGAAAAGTGTAGGCTGGCAAACCTGATTAAAAACGAACATGTTTTTATGAAAAACATTTTCTGTAGCTATTTTTGCTGTCTATTGTCACGTGCACTTAATTTAAAATTGAGATAAAAACATAAATATTTATAAACTTCCCTTTATTCTTACATTTTTTTACTACGAGTATGTCCCACTTTCGACGAAACAAATCCGCTTCTTGCATTAAAAAAGTTTCGAAATACAGGTGTCAAAATCCCGACTTGGCAAAAAAAAAAATGTTATATATTTTTCAGTACTTAAATGTCAGTAGCTACCTACCTAATTTAGAAGTACGAGTAGTTTTAATTGGCTAAAAGTATATCCAACTAATTTCGCAGTTAAAAGTCACTTTGCTTTGCGACTATAGTATCTATTATACCCATTACTAAAGTGAAATATAGTTCCGGTCATTGAACTTTGTTAAGAGTATTGTTACGAGTGTTATTGTATTGTTTTTTGACAAACAGGTACCTATATCAAACCATTTGATGGGTTTCTCTTTAATTGGCAGTTTGATGTATTGTTAGACTAATTGTTGTACAATAATGTCTGTTTAGTGTTCAGTTGTTAGTCTAAACAATCGTGACAATACAAGACTGAAAATACACGTGGAATAAAGTGCTTTGACCTTTTTCTAATAGGCGTAGATTTCTGAAAAAACTGAGAATGATTTTTTTTCAATAGGTACTAGAAAATGTTAAGGATTGCGAGGATTCAAGACAGCTGTATGTCTTTATTAACATTTTTTTTTATTATGCATAGGCTAGCGTTTGACCCTTATCTCACCTGAAGGTAAGCGACGATGTGGCCGACGATGGAGCACGCTTGCCTAGAAGTAACCTATTCACTCTTGACTTGACTTGATATTTTAAATTATTCTGCTTTTTCTTCCTGCCTTATCCCATATTACTTAGGGTCGGCGCAACACTATCACTAACTCCCTTTTCTTTCATATCGCTCCTCACACAGACCATAACATTTTTAAAATTAAGAATGTCAATAAATGTATGAGGGTTTGTTTGTTTTTCCAAGCTTATTTGGCACCTACTTTAGTTAATTCAGCATCGAAGGAAGAACTACAAAACATGTTTTTCTCTAAATAATTTTCGTGGAAATAAATAAGGTACTACCATGAAATAAAAGCTGTTTTTATTTAATAGAACCTTTTGTTTAGTTAGTAAACAGAAAAATTAAAATCAACAATAAATTAATTGCTAGCCAATACTCTATGAAACTAGAGCGGCTTTTGTTTAACTTATAGGTCAACCGTCCTGGTTTCCCGGGTCATGTCCTAAATTTATTATTGTCCTGAGATGTCCTGAATATTTTTTAAACCACCCTGACAAAGTTAAGTATAAAATATTTAACTAACAATTTTTAGAGTAGGATCAAACAATATTAAAATAAAAACTACATAAAACTTACTAAAAACAAACCAAATCACGACTCCTCCACATTGCTGTCGACTGGTAATGTTCCCAAAAAACGGGCGGTATTTCCACGCTACAGCGAACATCATCTGCCTAGCCTTTTCCCAACTATGTATATTGGGGTCGGCTTCCAGTCACGCCGGATTTAGCTGAATAACAGTCCACGCTGCTACAGCTAATTAACATAATGAGAGCATACATGCTCACCATTACTTGAATTACAAATTAATTCACCAGTTGCAACTCTATGACTGCAACCTGATTTTATACTGAATTATCCAGCTTTTTACAACGTTTAATCCTAGTTTTTTTAACTTGGGTTTGACAACCCTTCAACTACACCGCCTATATGTATACATTGATAACGATTTAAGTGCAGTAGATAATAAAACATCAAAAACGTAATTCACAATCTTCCATCTTCTAAGCTCAAAATTCTCTCAAACAAAAACAAAAGTGAAACGATGTACCCTTGTCTCGCGGCCCACATTACTGTGAACTATACCGACAGCACTGCTGACCTTACTCGTAACTAGTCATAATAGTAGGTACTGATACTAATCATTAGGCGTTTTTTTTTAAAAAACTCCTAGACGTCGCTGTCGAGTAATGTACCCAAAAGACTGGGGGCATTTCCACGCTGTATGCTCACCGTTACTTGATTGTATGGCGTATTATAAATTAATTACAATTACAGCGCCCCGTTTTCATACTGAATTTTCCCATTTTAAATCCTAGAGTTTTGAACTTTGGGTTGGCAACCCTTCAATATACCCATATGTGAACTAACTTCAAAAATGACTAAGTGTAGATAAAACTAACATCAAAAGCGTAATGCACAATCTTCCATCTTCTAAGCACAATTCTAAACAAAAGTGAAACGATGTGCCCGAGTCTCGCGGCCCACATAACAGTGAACTACACCGACAACACTGATGACCTTCCTTGTAACTAGTCGTAATAGTAGGTACTGATACCAATCATTAGGCGTTTTTTGATTTACAGTCGTCGAGTCACTTTCTCTGACATAATCCGTGTTAAAAGTGCGTGTGGATTGCATGAGAGATAGAGGTAGGTGGACTTCAATAGGTTTTTGTTTTATTATTATGACAGCATGATTATTATGAGAGTAATAAGCCTATTAGCTGTTGACAGTGGCTTTGCCCGCGTGATAATTGGAAATCAGCCAAATGGAATATACTCCCTGGATAAAAAGTATCCATTTGCTTGCTGCGGTCTTCCAGTTTGATTATAATGGAGGTGTCTTCAAGGCTAGAGTAAATAGGTTCTTAATTAACTTGTGCGCTGTGCCATCAACGATTGCATTACTGCTTATCATCAGGCGGGATGGAAGTCAAGCACTGGTTTAATATAATTTAATCACCTAATGTAACCTATATGCTTATCCGAGTTCAGATCCGTAATTTCATCTACTTAACTTCCTTCTATCAGCATTATGATTATATTCAAAAGTTTATGCTCAAGTAGGAAACACTGTACAAAGGTGGATTTAATACCTTAGGCATATACTACCAGTCGAATTTAGGGTGGTGCAGAAACATAACGAATAAAAAACATCAACAAAAACCTCAGCGCATATCCGAAGTTAACAATGTAGGTATGGGGAGTACTACGGTATTGAAATTCAATCCCGAACAATTTGGCAGTCCGCTGTTCGATTTTCAATCCGTACCGAGGTATAAAAATATGTTTTTCTGCACCGAACACTGCACTTGTCCGATGATGAAGCCTGTCCGTTGCTGCCCCTCCTATTGTCCCTCCCTAGCAACGCCCTAAGCCCAAGTCCGAACCCCACATGAAGTACCCTCAACGTATACTCGCTTAGTTTTAGGTCTATTTTTAATAATCCCTGGCTGGAGGCTTTAATTTTTATTATGGGCCCTCAAGCTAGTCTGGTAACGCTGCCCGCCCACGACCGATAATCGGTGAACGATTTTTTTAGGTGAAAAATAGAACATACACTGATAGCTATAGTACCTACAACGCACATGGCCACTACGGCGGTATACTATAGGATTATAATTTGTGACGATTATCGGGACTATTATCGGACCTACAAAAAGTCTGTCGTGGGCGGGCAGCGTAGAACAGTCAATCTGTCCAGTCACAAAAAAAGACTATAAAAAAAATCTAGTCACTGTTAACAAATAAACAAACAATAGCAGAAACACTGACTTCCGAAATTAGTGTTTTGATTGTTTTAGTGTTTCTATGGTCTGTTTTTTAAACTCGGAGACTGAATTGACACAAGTTATGTCAAATTTACTATAGGAATGATGCCAATTCTTTTGTGTTGTAATGTCATTTTAGTCTCAGGGTTTAAAAACAGACCATAGTAGAATACGAGACAAATACCTTTAAAAGAAAAAAAAATGCTGTTTGGTCTATAAACGACGAAACTCTGAGGTAACAAACATAAAAAAATATAACACTAAATTGAGAACCTCTTTCTTTTCTAGAAGTCGTTTGAAAAAACTACAAAAAAAGCGTAATTATACCTACACAACTACATACGCCTTGTCACTTACTGCCATTGTGCAACATCTCCATAATATAAATACTTGCAGCCTTGAATTACGCGTTTATTTTCTACACATAATATTTATTCAGACTCTAACTAGGCAATGATGACATTAGAAATTGTTCTCGAATGATTAATGCTGGGACTTACATTACGTTAGTGTTTTTATGAAAGCAAAAGCAGTTATAAACTAGTTTTTGTCATTTTCGGGTCGCGAAGATTTAAAAACCAGTTTTCGTTGGCCTCTCCGTACAACCGTTTTGAACTTATCTTGTTTCAACTACCTGTGTCAGTTTAAACTGGTGTTATTATGTGCATAGCTTGAATTGTAAGCTTATCGTATACTGGTTTAATTGTCAGATTCAATGATGATAAAGCATTGATATATTGCTTGTGTTTTTGACCTGGATTTTTGTGTCGATACTCGTATAATAAATTTTTGTTTTTTGTTTTGTTGAGATATTGACCGTAGGATGCACACTTTATTAATAGTGGTAGACTAAAAGGTTGGATGTGGTTTGTAAAGAAAAATATCGTGGGTTCGATATCTCGCAGATCAATTGTTGACGTAGTAGAGGCACATTTCGTAAAGTTGAAGAAGATAATATGAGTACTAAGTAGAGTCCATCTAATGAAAGCGCCACCTGAGAAAAAGAGGATAAATCTAAAAAACCGGGCAAGTGCGAGTCGGACTCGCGCACTGAGGGTTTCGTACCAACCTACCTATAAAAACAGTTTAATTCTCGAATCGAGTCTTGAAGACTTTTCAATTTTTTTTTCTTGTGACGTAACTAAAAATTTTCAGTTTTCAGATTTTTTCCGATATTAGTGCTATAATACCTTGCTTCGTGCCAAATTTCAAGATTCTAGGTCAACGGGAAGCACCCTATGAGTTTTGATTCCTTTAACAGTGTCGAAATGTACGTTTTTTGCAACATAAACGGGCGTATCTTTTTTTCCCGTCAACTTACAAGTTTGATTTTTGCACAACTTCAAGGGACCGCGGATTTCAATATATGGTTTTAATTTCAACTTGATACCTTCACGCGTTCCTGAGAAAAAGGGTCTTGACAGACGGACGGACAGACGGACAACAAAGTGATCCTATAAGGGTTCCGTTTTTTCCTTTTGAGGTACGGAACCCTAAAAATTGTATCTGGTATTACTAATTAGTAGGTGAATAATGTCTTCACACTTTACAATTTTTTTATTTCCTACAATTGCGGCTGAATAATGTTGCCAATTAAATTTATAAAAAAAAACACCAGGTCACGCTTTCATTAGACGAACTCTACTCGTACATATTGTAATAAAATAAAAATAAAAGTTTTTCTGACTACATCGTTCGGCTTCCCTTGTGACACTGCATAAAAGTTATAAGCACAGTGGTATAACCTTTTTAGTTTTTATTCCGCTACAAAATGATAAAAAAGTGACACAAAGGAAACGCGAACGTGACGAGATAGCTTGCCCAGAAATTATTTTTACTTTTTTTCAAAACAATATGGCGTCAAAAATCCTTTCCGGCTGCACTTTCTGGTTATTTTTTATAGTTGGTTAATTTTTTTTTACAAGTTTTACACATGAAAATCCGAGTAAAATAAAAAAAGAACCATCAGAAACTTTTTTTGGCCCTCGTACTTGGCTGTTAGTTTTATTTTTAAGAACGTAGTGTTTAGTTGCTAGAAAATTAAGTCCACCTTTATACAGTGTGTTTTGCTTTTTTTTTATATAACATAAACCAGTGCTTGGCTGCTATCCCACCTGATGGTAAGCAGTGATGCCGTCGCTGATGGCGAGGCGCACTAGTTTATTAAGAGCCTATTCACTTTAGTCTTGAAGACACCCAGATTATAATTGAACGGGAAGACCGCAGCGGGCAAATTGTTCCAGTCCTTCGATGTACGCGGTATAAACGTCGAGGCCAAGCGCTTAGTCCGGATCGTGCTGGTTTCGACAACGTAAGGATGGATACTCGCCGTATAAAGTTTTCAAAATAAAATTAACATTATATAAAACAGTGTAGGTAACAGTGTAAAATAAAACAGGTATAGTAGATATGCCCAAAGGTACAAAAATACTTGAAGTAGAGCATTCTCTTTGGAATGCGCTCCCGTATAACATCAAGATGGTGCCCAGTCGATTCTCCTTTAAGGTAATAGCTCGTGAACTCATTACGGTACGTCACCACAGCGCTGAGTTGTTGGATTAATTTCTCATTCTAAGTTTGGTTATTTTTATGTATTTATATAAGTGATAGTTTTCTATTTGATTGTTTGCCCTTAATTCGCACCCACTTTGTTATTATCTGCTCCACCCTAAGGTCGACTGGTAGAAAATACCTAAGGCGTTGAGTCCGCCTTTGTACAGTGTTAAATAGCGCATAAAGCTTCAGTAAACAAATAAATAAATACAGTACAAATAACGATAACTTTTACAAGAGCAGTCATCATCTACCTAGCCTTTTCCCAACTATATCGAGGTCGGCTTCCAGACAAGCCGGATTTAGCTGAATACCAGTATTTTACGAGGAGCGGCTGCCTACCAGACCTCCACAACCCATTAACTGGGGTAATACGGTACTTCATTGCAAGACTGGAGTCAGATTTACTGGCTTCTGACTATCCGTAACGACTGCCAGAGATCTACAAATGGCAGCCGGGACCTACGGCTTAACGTGCTTTCCGAGGCACGAAGGAAACTCGTTATGTTAGGATCACCCATCCACAGACCAACCTAGGCAAGCGTTGCTTAACCTTGAAGATCGACCTGTGCGGCTGTTATTATCTAGCCACGAGCTCCACGAACTTTTACAAGAGCAGTAAACACATAATAAACTTGTAAAATCGGTTACCAACAACACGCTGTACATTCGCTTAAATATTCCAAACTGACGGTTGCGTAAAACTCACTTTCTGATTGCGTCAATTTCACTCCCAAATTATAATTATCTTTAATATATTATAAAAAAATATTTATCTACCTATTACCTAGATAATTTGGCCAAATTGTCGGCCATTTTGACCGGTAGAGTTTAGCGGGTCAGAGATAATTACAAGTTGGTTCATCGGCTTTCGTGATAGATTTTGTGTGTGATTTATGATCAAGTTAATTTTGAACATACTTTCATTTTTCTGGCAAGTAGGGCTGATTACAAATCAAGTCATGATTTTATTTATTTATTAAAACTTTAAGCCTCGTATTCATGGTAAACATTTCTTTAACAACAGTTGATCAACGTTGTTGATGAACGGCAAGAATGTTGCTGGAAACTTTGTTTAAATCAGTATGGGTTGTCCACACGGCAGTCAGCTCATCGAGCGAGAGCTTGTCAACATGCTGTTGTCAACTCTGCAACACACAGTGTTGCCAGCAACATGTTGACAGCAACTCCGCAACACGTTGATTCAACTTTGTTGCTAAACAAATGTTTACCATGAATACGGGGCTTTATACACACAAAAGAACAGTGGCGGACTTAATGCCTTAGACATTTTCTACCAGTCAACCTTTGGGTGATGATGTACTCTTTAAAAGTATATTCGAGTGTGCACGAGAATTATTATTGTATGACTTTATTCCGCCATCACCTTTCTTGTGACTTTATTACAAATATTTACAATTACACTCTATATTTTGTAACTGAATTGACGTCTGATATACGAACAATGTACCTAGTTAGTATTTTAAAAATACAAAACAAAAACTGCAACAAACAAACTTGAACTATGCATTTTGGAGAGTGTGTGCGGGAATTACATGACTTGATCATTTGATTTCCACCATCGGACAATCCGATCTACGGCGTGTAGAACCACAGGTAGAACAAAGCTAGATAGCACATCGATCCATTCATCTACGTTCCGGATGAAGTATTTTGCCTCGTAGTTTATACCACGTACCTACATCGAAGGACAGGAACATTTGGATGAATTATAAGTTTATTTAGGTGCCTTCAAAGCTTCATTCAAAGATTCAAAGCTTGAATGAATAGGTTCTTCATATACTATCGCACTTCACCATCAACGATCATTATTATTATTATTTATTTATTTGTTACAGCTTGGAGGACTTCTAAAACAAAATAAAAAACAGGCATAGACGACAGCAAGCCAATTTATTACAAGTCCTCACGTATAGTGTCAGACTTAAAGTGAGAAGTGAGCTTAAAAGCAATTGAGTAGCACCCTTATTTATTACTTGTCCTCTATTTATTGAGATGCAATCATAATAACGTGATAAAAATGACTGAATAAAAAAAATGTTGGTCATCGTGATTTCGTCACTACTAGGTACAAAAAGTAATCAGTTTATTTATGAAATACTTGCGTGATAAGTGAACCAAAAATGCTGGCATAAACTACTTTGAAACCCGTTTCTGAGTTTTTTTTAATCAGAAAATTAGATTTCTGTATCAGAAAAAGAATGATTATAGAATAATTCTATAATTCCTCTAAGTAATTTAAACGCCACAATCATCCGGTCGCGTGACTGTCTAGCTTCTAAGGAATTAAAACCTAAGTAACTCAGCAGGAATTTCGTAAGATACAAAACCGGGGATTCAATGAAGTCGTTTATAAGATTCCTGAAGAATGTTCTATTGATTTTTTCAAATGTTAAGTATTGGTTTTTATAAAGGACTAGCTGTCCCCTGCGGTTTCACCCGCATTTTTCGTTACTGCTCCACTCCCGTGGGTCGTAGCGTGATGGTATATAGCCTATAGCATTCCTCGATAAATGGGCTATCTAACACTGAAAGAATTTTTTAAATCGGACCAGTAGTTCCAGAGATTACCCCCTACATACAAACTTACAAACCTACAAACTTACAAATTTTACCTCTTTATAATATTAGTATAGATTCCAAACGCACACGACTAAATTGACTAAAGAACCGAAAAAATGTCTGATGAAAAGAAACATAATGTCTGTAATGATAAAAGATAGTGATAAATATTTTTTTCTAGGTGGGAAATCAGCCAATGATTTCTTGGTGGAGTGGCAAGGCGACTTCGCCTTTCACTGACTAAAACTCACTCCTATTTCTTCTTTACCTTTGTTCTAGGGCCCCGGGGTTTACTTTCACATAACCCATGTTACCCATGGCCCCAGTAGGTTACGATCCTGTGAGTCCCCTAAGATTCTGATAAGTCAAAAGTGAATAGGTTACTTCTAGGCAAGCGTGCTCCATCATCAGTCACCTCATCGCTTACCACTAGGTCAGATAGTTGTCAAGAACGAGCCTAAAAAAAAATGTGCTCCCAAATTGGCAGATTAAGAGTATAACGCCCGTTTTCAATAATCTATCTATCTACAGTTGCAGCTACTAAAGATAAAAAAATCTATCCTTTTGCCCTTACTGCTTTCCTATAACCTACCGAAGGATAGCATTTCCTACCAAAATGGTGGATAGATAGATAGAATCTTACAGTTCATCGGGGATAGCTATATATTTATGAACTGCGATAGGTTATTGAAAACGGGCGTTAGACGCGGCCGTAGAAACATTGTTTTTTATACACAAACGTGCATCTCTAGCCTGCGGAAGAGGCACACACCGACAAACTTGCGCTGCGCTTACGCAACTAGTCAAGTGAACTCTGTACGGGCCACAGTTTAATTACATAGTAAGAACTTACATAATAGTATCAAATTTTACGAGGCGTTTCCCCATGGTCGGTATCTTGCGATCTGCTATTACGGTGCGGTTAGTTCACGGCTCGAATCTGTTATTGTATTGGTATTAAGAAAATTGTGAAGTGTAAGGTTGCGTTAGAATTTGATTGGGGATTTTATGGTTTTTTGATGTGGCAGGGTATGTAGGTTGGGCTGCGAAATTGTTTGAAAGTCTGAGTAATGCATGCCTAAAAGAAACATGCCTAACACCGTTGGAGCCCGATGCCGAGATGCCCTATTACCATTGGACTGCTAAGGAATTTCTGAGAAGGGAACCTTCGTTTTCAGGCTGCAAAGGGCACATGAACATATTTAAGTTATGACCCAAAAAAGGTAGGATCTACCAGTACAGAATTAGTATCATGACACAGCGCAACAGAGTCGCGATAGGCAGTGAACGAGGTACTAACTGGAAAAAGTGCGGTTTTGAAAAGATGGAAGAAATATTTTGGTCATCATCTAAAACAGGCTCAAAAGTGGAACTTTTGTAACTGAAATAGTACCTATCTTGATTGAAAATGAGCTCGTTTAATGGACCATTTTTTGGGCTAGGTAAAGGTCAAATTTTCATTGTTCAGAAAAAATAAGAAAGAGCGGACAGAGCTATACATATTCTCCCATATTTTCAGTATTCATTTCCTAGTGGTCTCTTGTCAGCACTCGTACATGAAGGCTGTGGATAACCATGTAGCGAATATTTGCACACGTCCCCCTTTGACGCAGGGTTCCGTAACATTGTTACAGCAGACACGAGTCTAGCTACCCCCTTGCCTGGACACCAAGACAGATCTACTGTGACATCGGAGCCGTCTAGACCCCTCGGAAACAAATAGCCTCTGATTTGTAAGCACGCTCCGTTCGTGTGGTAGATGGGAATAATAAAATCAGACTGCGTTTGTTTGCTTCCCTAATTGGTGGTTTACAATCCGTCCACAACACCATGGTCCAACTCCGTCGCAATGCAAAACTGGCCACAATCGAAAGCCCCTAGTGCACCCTGCCAATTAGGACTATTGTTTTACTACCCGCCTTATTGTGTTCGTCAGTCCCTTTACAAACCCCACATTTACAAAGGGGCTAGTCCAGTCGTGGCTACGGAGCTTGGATTACTCGCCACGGCTGCAAATGAAGACGTCATCTCTACATTTTCTATGCATACCAATATATTTGAAGTGTCTGTTTGTAGTATCAAAGTAATATTTTCTACTAAATGCATGTGAAAGTAGGTACAAAGTTTTTGTTATACCTATTATGGTCTATGATATTTTGTCTATCTGTTTGTTTCAGCTGATCTCCGAAACGACAGTATCATTTTGACGGGCCTTTCACTAACCTAGTTGTAAAGAGTAACTTGGGCTTCATCACTATTTTGTTTTGGAACGAAATTTCGCTTAGACTTTGACTGGTAGAAGACTATCTAAGCGTCGCGTCGTTTCAACGGCCGGTCCTGAGCGTCTTGCATCTATCGGATTCCCGCGAAACTCACCTTATGGGAGGCCTTCGAATGCTACGCCTTCTGGTACGTGGTCGCCACTCCAGAAAAGTGGACATGCTTAATTGGTTGGCAAAGTCTTGATTGTGCCATATTCAGCAGTTTTCATTGAAACGTTTCTCTGCTTTGTCGCAACGCGCCATAGTAGCTTACACCGGAGATGTTACGGAGGTTGTATTCCGATTTCGATAGGTCGGAACTCCAGATTGACTTCATACTTTCGTTTCCGATTTCCGTTCCGATATATTTTAACCGGAATTTATACCGGACATACAAACAAGTTTACACTTGCCATGTCAGATTGTACTTGTCATTTTCCGTGCTGTGTCGTTTAATCTTCATATTACTTAACCGTGTTTTGGATTAGTTTTGGTAGTATTTCATTTGACGATTCTGCCTCCTCCACAGATTTTATTTCCAAATTCGATTCCTATAAACCAAATTTAAATACTTTTGTTCCCAATTCATTCGTATACAAGCATTTCCATTACACATAATTATATTTCCATTACACCTATAATTAGTCTAAAATGTCTGTTGTATCGGAAGCGCTGATGAATGGGATTTAGATTTCAATTGCATTTGATTTGAATTGATTCAATGCTATTACTTTGACACAATATTGGAGAGTATATTACTGTATCATTAATTTAATTTTAGACTGTGATAATTTAATTTAGTAATAAACTGTCAATATTTTATTTAATAATTATATGATTGAACAATAGTAATAATATTTTATAAAGTATATTACTGTATCATTTATTTCATTTCATATTATGACAATTCAATTTAATAATAAACTGTCTACATTTTATTAGAATAAAAATATGATTGAGTAATAATAATATTTTATAAAAAAAGTTGGTGTGCCTATACAAATTAATAAATCAAGCTACTGGTAGTAGGAGCGATGTAAGTAATAAGGTTGGTATAGACCAAGCCATGGCCCTATATTGGCTATAGAGCCAATATAGGGCCATGGGCTAAGTGAACTCCAGGGCCCTGAAACGAAGACAAAGAAGAAACAGGAATGGGTAAAAGTCTAACACGCGCCCTCCCGCTCCACCAAAACGCAGTCTAATAAAAACAATAATAAATATGCACAAGGTGGACTAATGTGTGTCGACCGCTTATCACTTCCATCGTCGCATGCACAAGTCGATGACGTACGTGTCAGTCTCGTGACGACCTGGTCAGTTACAATCCGACGGGTTTTTTCCAGATTAAAAAGTTGTTTTTGAAAGGATGTGCTTTAACGGCGAGTTTTATGCAATTTGGCTAAACGTGAGCGATTAAATTATTTCTACAATATACATGTAAATCAACTTTGTGCTACTTTGGCCGACAGTTTTTCGGGCTTGCGGTAGACATGTCCAATCCAGTACCACTACTTAGCAGTCTTTTGAGCCAAATCAATCCTGGTTTTAGAGTGTAACAATAATATAGTGTTTCAAACTCGATCCGATAAGTTAACACCTAATAAATTGCGCTCTATTGTTCGTTGGCAAAACTTGAGTATACACTTCTGGATGTTAGCTCTGAAACAATGTGAAGGTTAAATTTAACTTTTCACTCTTGACTTAAAGATCTCTAGACTGTAGGTAGCTTTCAGGAAACACACAGTAGTAACCAATTTAAAAAAACTGTAAATATAAAATTTCTTTCTTTCTTTTTCAATACTGCAACTGTACTCTCTTTATTTCCTCTCTCTCTCCTTTTTCAATACTGTCTGCGTGTTTACTGATGTAATTAAATGCTGCACATTACTAATGGAAATCTCTAACGTATTAATCATAAATCTCGCTTTCGTGGAAGCCAATTTTAATTAGTACGTTCGAGTTTATATTTGTTGGATATTTGCTTCAAAGAGTTACAGCTACTGAGAGTAGGTTTGCACTTGATGTAACAGACGCAGACTGTAATAAAGTTAGTAACAACGATTTGCACACGTGGGCTACGTACAGCGATCTGTATCACGATTCACGTAATCGAAACTGTAACGATATCGCAGCTACTTAGTCGTTTAGACCATTATCGTATTTACATCCTTCGAAGCTTGAACGACACCGATTTTATTTAGATAAATTCCTATATCCTGTTTATATAACTTTTAACATTATTATAATTACTACTTACACTTCTTGTTCTTTTTTGTATTATTAAATTACCTAATTATGTCTAAGAATTTGCTATGACAAGGTTCATATATTATGCACTTATCAAACCATTTTTTCTCCACTGCGACTGGACATAGGCCTCCCCCAAGTGTCGCCACAGCAACCGGTCCTGTGCGTCTCGCATCCATCGGATTCCCGGGACCCTCGCCAGGTCGTCAGTCCTACTTGTGGGAGGCCTTGCAAATGCTGCGTCCGCGTCCAGTACGTGGCCGCCACTTTAGAACCATCCGTCCCCATCGACCATCTGTTCTACGAGCAATGTGCCTACACAGTTACCTCATAGTAAAACGCTGTGATGTTACACTTATCCAACTTAAGGATTAGTTTCTCTTCGCGAGAGTCCATTCATATCTGTCTGGCCGCACCACCGTTGCATATAGAGTGACATAATTATTTTAGACAATCGTTTCACCTTTTCCTATTCTAGTTTACGTTTGTTTTGGTGGTTGCGGTCACGTTTTGCACATTAATGTATGTGTATTAAGCGGTATGGCATAATTACTGTAGTATTTTTAATTACAAACAGACATAGACAAACAGTATTACATAACAGTGTATGTAGATGTATGTGCGTATGTATAAAGGTGTCAGGTAGTATATCAAGAACAGCTGTTTTGCTTTAAAATAATAATTTAAGTTGTTGTAAACGTTAACGGTTTAACTGTCGGTTATATTGCCCCGTCTTCTTCCATACATCTCTGTTTACCATTACCTCAAAAACTGCCGGAGTCTGTGTTTCCTGCTAGCTGCAACTTGGGGGGTCTTTAATTCAAGAGTGAATAGGTTCCTTTCTGTATTCAAATGAATTTGCACACTACACCGGACCGACGTTTTTTGTTGACACCGTTAAAAACACTGTGGTTTCGTCGCAATATGTATGAGGGCATGACATTATGTTGAGCGTTCGGCCGTTTGGCGCAAATCTGACGCTTATATTCCCTTTTTTTAATATTGTTAACTAGATTTTAGATTTCGTCGTTTTTTGCGCAAACAAACTGTTTTTATTTTACGTCTCGGCAAGCGTAGTAGCGTCGCGTCGGCCATATCTTCACTTACCATCAGGTGAAATAGTGGTCAAACGAAAGCCTATGATGTAAAAAACAAAATATCTTTTCTAGCCACATCACCTCACAAGTAAAGTAACCATGGTCACTTAGATCGTCTTCAAGTTGCCAAATCAAAGTACGAATCATAAAATAACCGTCAAAACCTATTTGATTTGAATAATTGGCATGTAAAAGTGTTACTTGGGATTTTCCGTTAGTTGAAAGGCTTTTAGAGACCTTGTAAGAAGAACATACACACACACACACCTTACATACACCTTTAAAGGTTCGCCTCGTTAACTTACATAAGCGCATCTTAACCTTGCTAACGGTTTTATCTTTTCATTAGACACAGAATCGATCTGACGGCTTTCATGCGATCATTCGGAAAATACTAGTAGGTACCTACAAGCATCAACTTATAAGACTAACACTAGTTTTCCAAAAATTCGAAGACATGTGGCATCCGCCAATCCGCACTGGGCCCGTGCGGTGGATTATGGCCCATTCTCTCTCCGGGCCGGTAATGCTAATGCTAATGCTAACACTAGTTTTAAGGCAATTTTACTAATATTGATGTCAAGTGATAAATAAAAATAAATAAATAAAATTACGGTATTACATCATCAGACCACCAGGCGTACAGTGATGTGCCATCGGTAGACATCCTACCAATACGCACGAATTAAATGAGAGTGCACGCGTTGTCGATCCGTGGCGGCCCAGTGGTAACGGCCCCGACTTACGAGTTTTAGGTCGCAGGTTCAAACCCAACCAGGCGCATTGCTTTGTGTATTTGATTTCATCACCACTGCTCTCAAAATGGCGAAGGAAAACATCATGAGGAAACCGGCATGTCCTAGAACTAAAAATTCGAAGACATGTGGTATCCATCAAACGGCACTGGGCCCGCTTGGTGGATTTCGGTCCATTCCCTCTCCTAGAGAAGAGGCCTGAGTCCCAGCAGTGGGAACATTAATAATAATAATAATGATACATGCTATGCTATGCACGCGTTTAAGCACCTTGGACATATCTTGACCACTAACCTTAAGGACGATGACGACATTGAGAGAGAGCGAAGGGCACTGTCGATTAGAGCGCACATGATTACTCGCAGGTGTAAGTGTGCTTCAACGGAGGTTAAGAAAACACTTTTTAGAACCTTCTGTTCATCGTTCTACATCTATCCCTTCGCGTGCAGTACTCGCATAATAACGATTTCAAGGAGTTGATTTGTAATACTGGGCCTGGTAAGGTATTTAACTGGTTTTGCCATCGAAGCGTTAAGAAGAAGAAGGTGTTGATGGGGCTGCCTCGCTTGTGTAGCGTACCAGAGAGGTTTGGGAAAATGCGTGATGATTTCTTTTATGCATTGATGTGTAAAATATGTGTCGCTAGTGCGCAGGGGCGAGCCAGTCTCAGTGGCATCCTGGGCATGATTGCGGACAGGCTGGACGGTTATGTTGTGAATCCTTGCTCCAGTATCTGGTGTGATGAAGCAATGTATATTTTCACTGTGTGTGTTCATGTCATTTGTGGTTGTGTTTGTGTCACTAACATAGTTCTCAAGTTTGTTCTTTGTTACTAACAGTAAATGAGTCTCATTGTTACTCGTAATAATATAGATTATATCGTATTTTTATGAAAAGTGCCTGCAGTTCGGGAGTAGAATTCCCTGCTGGAGTTTTTTTCCCTGATAGTTACAACACCTGAAGTTTTTTAAGTCAAGAGTAAGGTTACTTCAAGGTAAGCGTTCTGTATCGTCGACCACATCATCGCTTACTATCAGACCAAATAGCGGTCAAGCGCAAACCTATGAACAATAAAAGAAACATAAGAAAAGGCTAGGCAGACAGACAGCTACTGTATTGTTTGAAGTTTACAAAAGTATGTCGTAAGGAATTCTAAACATTGCTGTTTTGCTGGGCGTAGGCCTGAGTCATGTAATGTATGCGTGCTAGGAGAAAGGGTGGGCCATTTGAGTATTTTCCGCTAATTTTAAACACTTTGTGGGTGCAACACTTTTGTTATTTAGATAAGAAACATTAAAATGTTAATTATGGTTTCCAAGGCTTTTGTTTATCTTTGCATTTTCGATTGCTTGTTTTAAAGGAGAGGCTTAATTTATGAAAAAAAATAGCCAATTCAAATTCAATATTTTTATTTCATATAGGCCTACATGGGCACTTATAAAACGTCAGAAGCTAGCACATGTTTCCAATTGGTCGTTTCCTATGAAGAAGAACCGGCAAGAAACTCCAAATATAAACATTTTTTGTTGATCGTTTTATATCAAATCCTCACCTTGCATTAAACAGCAACCTTCCGCTTCATTAGACGCGTCTACGTGTGTAACAATCTTTGAGTTAGTGGAATAAACATGCAAAATCAGTCATTACATAATTTTAATTATGCTCTGGAACGCTCCTTTTCCCTTGATGTTTGTATTTTTTTTTTGTGACGCCTTTGATCCCGGTTGTCATTCGTAGATCTTTGATATTCTTTACAGGTAGTCAAACGCTATAAAGTTTGATACAATCTATCCAAGGAGTATCGTGTTCCCCAGCTACTGGTTTGTGTAGATCTGATTGTTAGACAGTCGCTTCATGTAAAACACGGGTAACCAACCCGGCTGGTTGGTTACCTAAGCTAGGTGGGGAAAGGTTGAAGAGATGATGATAATTATAATCTTCATACTATTTCAAATAGCCTAAACATTCTTTGTCTGACGGCTAATTTACTAATTGTGATCCAATATTTGTATAATATTTTCTTATCATATTTGCATGTGCAAGACAAAAGCTCTCGACATAATTTTCTCATGCTAATAGACGAGTTACCTAAATGTGTGTAGAAATAATTTGCCATTGAACTTCATTGATCTGAACATCTTTCACGTTATGCTCCTAATAGTGCTAAATAATCATATTTATTACAAAACATTTTATTTCTTTTCATTTGTCACACACAAGAAGAAACAATTTGATTTAGCACACGCTCAATAAAAGTTTTTTTCTTTATTTCAACCAGATGGCTCGCAAAAAAATAATACATATTTTCTAGCTTCATTTTTATAAAAACTAATCTCTGCCAGCGCCTCTACCCACATGGAAGTAATAAAGTATTCCAAGAAAACAGCCTTTGACTAAAAATCATCCTCGGTACATTTCGAGGAAATGGAATATTCTATATTATATGTGCCAATTTGCTACTCAATGCGTTCAGCCTTCCCGGTTCTCTTTTTCAAACTTTCCGTTGTATAATTCCACTAATGCCTGCGGCTTCGCCCGCGTTATGGTTGAAAATTATTCCAAGAAAACAAGGAGAAGCGTTTGCCAGGAAGTTTGATAGAACAGACTAGGTTAATTATAAAACATCTCAAGAAAATACTAACAATATAAATGTCCAATATTCTTTTCTACAAGTTATTTAGTTCGCCTATTACGTCTCATTGCTGGCCAAAGGCATCCCACACACATGTTAGTCCTCAACCATTGCGGGCCAGTCCCTCCAGTAGTTATCTAGATTATTTCTCCACCTTCACCTTGGTCTGCCACGATGTCGTCTTGTATTTAATGGGACCCAAAAATGGCTCTTTTAGCCCGCACTCTCAAATTCGAACTCCTAAGATACTATACTTCATGGGTCGCTGACGAACCTCGAGCTCGGACTTCTGCTAAAATGTCAAAGACCTGGTTTGTGCTCTTACGTACTGACGAAGGAGAAATCAGTACCCAAGTAATAGGTCAAGTTGGAAGAGTTAGAAATTCTTAGAAAATTTATTGAACTCTTAAGTATAATTTATGCAATACTTAGAAATGTTCTACGCATTAACTATTGGTAAAGATCACGTGTGATGTCATCATTCGCCTCGCGATCCACAATGAAATATGCTGAATCATTGTACGATAGTAACATTTCATCATTAGATAGCTTTTCCCAACAGATTAGCAATACTATGACATGTTTACTACATGTATGTATCATTTAACACGTGCAATGCAATGTGGTAAATTCTAAGCATGACGCGGCAGTATAAAATTGTGTTTTTTTAGGTGCAAATAATGGAGCTGCAGGAATGGTCGACAGATACCGGGGCCCTGGAAAGCAAGGGAACCCCAGCAGAGCGTGTGACCGATCCATCTCCATTTACGACACTTGATCTGATGGCAGATCAGGCTTTTGTGGAAATTATTTAGTAGCTCTACATTATTAAAATGAAGATACCCGCAGGAGAACTAAGATTAACGACATAGACCGAAAACCCGGTTATTATGGTGGCCAATGTCTAAAAATATCTTTCTGAACAAATGATGATAATGAGCTCCACGTAGTAGATGGTCTTACAATATGGTAAACCCCGGAAATGCGACGAAGACAATGCTTGACAAACACCCAAATAAAATAATTATGTGTCTACGTCTTCGTCTACGTCTTTTGCACCTTTCACGTTTCGCACCCGTATAGCAGCACAAATTTGATATAGGACCTGAAGATTTTGAGTATCCCGTTAGGTCAATTTCCGTGATTGCGAATAAGTTCGCAGTTACTCGAACCTTGACCCTTTGATTCTCTTTTGATTATCATGGACATACTGCATAATAATTACTCCAGTCTTGTCATGAAGCACCGTGTTACCCCAGTTAATGGGTTGTGGAGGTCTGGTAGGCAGCCGCTCCTTGTAAAATACTGGTATTCAGCTAAATCCGGCTTGACTGGATGCCGACCCCAATATGGTTGGGAAAAAGGCTAGGCAGTTGATACTGCATAATAATTACTATTGATGCTGTTTAACTTACAACCAAAACATTGACAAGGCCAAAGGTCAGTCCTTGAGAATTACAGACTATTTAATTGAGAAAGTTGCGCCATTTACGCCTTTCATTACATCGGCGATGACGCCGGAATCAAAGTCCAGTATCCATGAACTCTATGCCATACTCAGAAATTATGTAAGGTCATTAGAAGTTAACGGTAACTTCTAAAGTGCGTCGACAAATATGAAAGTTCAAAGAGTACTGTTTATTTTTGTAGTTACAAGTTGAAATCTTATATTAATTGGTTAATTTAACACTCTCACACACCTGTAGTTAAATTTTTTTATTCTCAGTTGCACTCTGGATCGTCTATTAGGTTGGTTGCAACTTTTGCAAGACTTCTCCAGGTCACTCTACATGAGTGCCCACCGTATTGAGAGTACATTCAATGAGAGTACACTTCGAAGATGATTTAAAGAAGTCTGTCCATCAGTCTGGTGGGTGATCGACAGCAAGAATGTTGGTTGTTTTGCGGTAAATCTCTTTTTTTCGTTCTTAATGATCAAAATCATCATCATTTCAAAGACGTACTGCTGGATATAGGCCACTCTCAAGCCTCGCCACAGCGAACGGTCCTGTGCTTCTTGGCTCTATCTAATTCCTGCGACCCTCACCAGGTCACCAGTTTTTAATGATACTATTTAAAAATTAGTTTAACAGTTAAATCAAGGTAGAAGGTAAGTTTACCGATTGTGATGCTTTCAAAATAAAATACCTTCATGACACACATGTGTGACACGATAGTATACTCTTGTTGTTTTGTTACCATATTATTCTAACCTTATTAGAAGTTACTATTCGTGTTTGTAATGTTTGCGTGTGTATCAGAAGAAGATTATATAATTATAATAAGGCCATTAAATTCAGCTTACGCGTAGAACAACAAACAAGTCTTTGTTACCACAACACACATTCCTAAGTGCATTCCTTGGTCCAATGATAACTATTTGCAAATCTTGCCTGTTCTAGTCGACCTTCAGAATCCTGAGAGAAAACACATTTCCTCAGAATTGCAGGTAGTAGTGACGAGGTTAAATATTTAGCTTGTACCTAATTGTGTTTAAGATTGGTCGCCGTTCGTTGATTTGCAAATTCAAATGTATCAAACACGATAGATAGCTTCTCTATTGAAATTAATAAATCAATTTATCCATTGCCTATCATATCAAGTCCTAGAAGTTTGATTTATTATTTATTTATTTAACTCTTCATGTACACAAAAGTACAGAGGCGGACTTAATGCCTTGAGGCTTATTGCCTTGCCTTGCCTTGATTTGATATACTAACTTATAAGTGGTCACTAATTTCGGACTAAATTGCCTCAACGGATATCGACCCTTGACCATGGAGCCATCACTTCGACCATCGTTGGCTGCTACCACTAGCTTCTGAAATTTTATAAGTGCCCATGTAGGTCTATGTGAAATAAAAAGATTTCGTATTTTAATTTGAATTTTGCTACCAGCATAACTGGAGCACTACCTTTTCAATGTCCTAGATTTGATAGCAATTTATGTCCCGGGAATCAGCCCTACTGGACCCCTATGGTTTTCCTTGGCGTCTTTTTAGGTCGCACGTGGAACCACGCACCGTCGCCAACTCGGCCTCGATCCTTGCGAATTAGCAACGACCTTGGCTTCGCAATCTATGAAACGGTATCGATCTCCCTATATCCAATCATAAGATGGTAAATCACACAATACAAGATATTTTTATGAATACACTTGCTTTGATCTACTCGTTTAATCTTCATGCGTTAAAACTGGAACCATTTCGTCATCAACAGACTCGCTTGAAGAGTGTGCTCAGAGCATACGCGACCAGGACTTTATTACGTCGAAGGTAGATGCTTCAACATTTTGCAACGACAACTTCTTTAAGTAATACTTCTATATGGAAAATCGTGGTGTAATTTGTGCTGTATCTTATATTTGATAACTCTTGTTATTCCAAAGTACTCGATGTTAAGTTACTTAATATGAGGCAAGAGTATTGGTCAAATATTCTTAGACTGTGATGTTTATATAACTTGAGTGTTTAGGCCTGTTTTGTTAGTTATTATGGCTGACCCTATAAATAATTATAGGTTCTGTAGTGTAGACAGCAATTAAGTATTTAAATTGGCGAGAATATGTATGAAGCACCTTCACTTCTTTATTTTTTTTTAAATTTATGAGTTAGTTTCACATACTCGTTAGATTAACAACGAGCAAAGAAGTTGATGTATATGATATTCACTTTTTACTGATGAGCTGCAATTAAAATTGTCAACCCCACGCTATGTTAAATATTTTGCTATACATCGTATTGAGAAATCATACTGTCTCACATGGAACTTCTAATCTTCCTATTCAGTTCAACAGTACTACTACGAACTCTTAACGCTATCCATTTGACGACCTAAACTGAATTTTTAAAGTCCTTCATCCCTCCTCCCCAGTCATAGTAAGGTCGCAAGACTACTAAGATAGGTAAGAGAAGACCATGCCTAGTTTGGCGCCTATAGCCAATGCTAGCATGTTCTAAAAAAAGTGAATACTTATGTATTTTTATTGATCTATGTACGATTGTTACACTTTATAACCTAATGATATATTATACGACAAATAAACATTATTGATTGATTGATACCACAGGCCATTATAGCAACTAAGTGTACAATATCATGCGATAGATAACATACATAAACATTGAACAATATTTTTAGGGTTCCGTACCTCAAAAGGAAAAAACGGAACCCTTATAGGATCACTTTGTTGTCCGTCTGTCCGTCCGTCCGTCTGCCAAGACCCTTTTTCTCAGAAACGCGTGAAGGTATCAAGTTGAAATTAAAACCATATATTGAAATCCGCGGTCCCTTGAAGTTGTGCAAAAATCAAACTTGTAAGTTGACGGGAAAAAAAGATACGCCCGTTTATGTTGCAAAAAACGTACATTTCGACACTGTCAAAGGAATCAAAACTCATAGGGTGCTTCCCGTTGACCTAGAATCTTGAAATTTGGCACGAAGCAAGGTATTATAGCACTAATATCGGGAAAAGTCTGAAAACTGAAAATTTTTAGTTACGTCACAAGAAAAAAAAATTGAAAAGTCCTCAAGACTCGATTCGAGAATTAAACTGTTTTTATAGGTAGGTTGGTACGAAACCCTAAGTGCGCGAGTCCGACTCGCACTTGCCCGGTTTTTTTTTTATCAAAGTAATATTTGTTCTCTCCATTCTCCATTATATCTCCTATATCCGACACCGAATGAGAGCACGGTTGTCCTGACCAGACGATAAAGATATATACCTATAAGTACTCAAAATATCCCTACATCAACACTTTGGAGGACCACAAAAATGACATTGACATCGCTATAAACGTGGCCTCCTACTGGACCCAAATGCTTGAAGGAAACAGAAAACCATTGATTCGAAAAGAAGATGAACTTATTTCCCAACAGAGGCGCCATAATACTGTCACAGCTAAATGATATCGGATTCCAATACAAAAAAAACGTTCGCACTATTTAAACATAACTGCTTACCATTAAGTGGGATCGCAGTCAAGCACTAGTTTATATTACATATTAAAAAACATGTAACCCAAAAAAATCAGCCTATCATTATGTCACATGAAATAACAAATCCTTCATATAATTGCGCGAACGCACAATGACGTAACCGTAAAACTGTAGCAACGCCAAACGTATTCCAAAAACCGGTAAAGGTTAAAGACAGCAAGTACTGCTGATCTGTTTTCTGCATGCCCACTTTCTCCACGCGTGATATAATGGCCCACTTGTCGTGGGTGTGCTACAATGATTTAATGGGAGTGTCGTGATGTATATCTTTGAGGTTCAGTTGTGATTATGAGATGATTAAGTACGACTTGCTTGGAGGCGTTTTTATTTGATATGTTTATTTTGAACTGACTTCATAAAAAAGAGGATGTTTTCAATTCGATTGAATGATTTTTTGTTCAATCTTCTGTGAAATATTTGGTTTGATTTCGTCCCAAACTCATCATCATTATCATCATTTCAGCCAAAACATATCGACTGTTGAACATAGGCCTCAACCAAACGTGGCTATAATGCAATTTCCTGTGCTTCTAGCACACGTCCGTCCTGTCATTCTCATTAAGTTATCGATCCACATTATAAGCGGCCTTCCAACTACTACTAAAGTAGTACTAGTCGGTACTCGGCGCCATCGCACATATTCTGTTAACTAAATTTTACAAAAATAAACTATCCTCGTTCATTCGGATTCGAATCTTATTTTAAAATGCCTTTAAAGTATTACAGTAACCATATCACACACACATACAGTAATCATATCACAGTATTCGACAATATGTACATACATATGCATGGTTATGGCAATATTTGCGTTAAAAGTAGCGCGTAGCTGCTAAACGCTTCTCGACAAACATCTCAGTACAGTTGGCTATTTCCTATTTATAAAGTAAGGAAAATAGTATACACGTGCCGCACTCATTAATGAGGTAAAATATGAAATTACCTACATTTTATTTCGGAACCATTGCTTTTTCAATGGAGCAAAATTGTCGCCCACTGTGATTTCAACCATTATCGACAGCATGTAGGCGTAAGCCCATCCACGTGTACAGATGAGAAAAACACCTTTATCATTAAATATTTGGTCAAATTTGGGACATTACGTTGTATCTACAATGATTTCGGGTAGAATGAGCCCGCTTTTGTATATTTGCGGATTGATGGATGTTTACAAATTTCTAATTCTAGAACAGTTTATTGTCGATGTTTTCTTTCACCGTTTCAAGAGTAAAAAAAATTAATAAATAATGATTTATAAATAATAATAATGAAATAAAATATAGAACATTATATGCCTGGCTGGGTTTGGACCCAAGACGTACAACTCCAAATTTTGATACATAATTGCGCAATACAAATTCGAATAACAATAAACATTAACAAAAATGAAACCTACATAATAGCTGCCTTTCAACTTTTGACACTTGCTTTTATACGGAGCGATTTTATCTGACGGGTTGTGGTAACAACAGGTAAATGGGTACAAAAAGCCATGGAGTAGGTAACTGACAATCTTAGGAGAACTGAACATCAAGATCAGACTGTCGAGACGACTACCTATAACAGGGAATATGCATGCATTTTTTATTTGCTCAATTAATACACTTTCAACTCTGGTTAATAAAATATGAAATAATTTTTAAAATAACTTTATCGAAAACGAAACGCAACGAAAGCTATTTATGCATATTTATTGATAAAATGGTTAGAGAACAAATATTTTTTTCATGCATAGTCTCTATTACGGTTTAGTGCATTATGTAAATTATGATCTCTCAGTTTCTAGTATGTGCACTGTTTTAAGTTAAACCACGTTTAGCAGAGGTGTGAAACCATATCTGGTGAGTATATTGACAAGGCACTCCATGCATAGCCGTAAACACTATTAGCATGCGAGCCCATAATGTACTAAAACTAATGATAGTATTGACTCAACTAGTTGAGTCGTGGACGCGGGCCCTTTACACGGAGTAGATAATGGAACAGAGGCTGAACTTCATAAAATTAAAATTCTTTTAATGTAAATCGAGTCGTGTTCTACGGTTGTACAGTATTTCTAAAGTAATGGCGCTTACAACAGCGTCGAAATATCGGGAACTCAAAACAATGAACAATCACGGAAGATATACCGTAAGTGACATTTTAAATTATGAAACAAACCGTGATAGCCTAAAACAGTGTTTATTTCTAAAGTCATCATCATCTTCCTGCTCTTGTCTCATTTTATTTGGGGCATGCGCAACTCGTTTTTTTATCATTCTGGTTGATCACTCGTATACAGTTTTTAGTCTCAAACTAAGCAGAGCTTGTACTATGGTTACTAGACAACTGATAAACATATTTATATATTTTCATATACATACATATTATAGGTAAATTACACCCAGGCACAGAATAAATGATAATGCTCATCACACAAACATTTGCCCTTTTTTATGGGAATCGAACACACGACCTCCGACATAACAGTCAGAGCTACAAACTACTAGACCAACAGGCCAATCAAAAAAAAAGAACTACAGACAGCACTTCAGTGATAATACCTTGACCTTGAGTTGGCCTAGCGTCGTACGAAATTGCAATAATTCTATTGCAATTCCGTATGACGCTAGGCGTTAATTTACATTGGATTTTGATACCACTGACGTGTGATGTTAGATAATTCATGCGTCATTTCAAAGAGCTGGATGTTATTACATATATTGACGACTGCATCAATATTGCAGAAGCATTCTAAATGTTAATTAGTAGATTATTATCTACATCATGAATTGCTGTAATCTCATTATTCGCTTGTTTTGTACCACCCACGGTGTTCAAAGTTGGCGCTCTGGAATGTTCATTTTCTGGTACTCTTTACGCATCAACACTATGCGTATTTTTCTTATGTTTGTCTTTGCCTAATCTCGGCGTGCGGTCGGTTGGTCGTCCCATTTAATAGTGTCAAGGTGATATTGTATTTTTCACTGGTTTTACGTATACTATGAAGGTTTGGTTAGTCATGTTTGTGTGTTTGTTTGTATGCTTTTTAAGGTGGCAAAGATTGATATGACTTCTCCCGCTTTGAACGGAAAGGGAGGGCTTGTTAGACTTTTACTGACTATTAAGACCCACTCCTGGTTTTTTCATATGCTTGTGGTTTTGGTTTGGTTTTATTATTTAGTAATATTATTTAAAATATAATAGCTGCAGATGTTAATATCATGTTAATTCTTTGGCTCCTATTCGTTGGCGCATAATGGAGTGTATTTTTAGCATTTTAGCAGAATTTTAGCAGAATCAACCGCTTCCATGTCAATCTTTTCACCACAACTTTTTAAAGTAGCTTCTGTAGCAAATACCTTTCTTTGGTGCATAATTGTGTATATCGGCAGAATCAACCGGTCCCATGCCAATCTGCTCACCACATCTTTACAAAGTAACGTCCTCAGCAAAAAAAATATCTTTATAAGGTTTTAACTCGTTCCTTTTATATCATTATTTCGGCAGACCAATTCAAAACATGTGTCTGGTCAACATTATAATGAAATGGCCTATCAAAGACCACTTCTTTATAAAGTTATTCTTCATCGTGAGATTGAGATCTTTCCCAAGAAAGTAATCAGAACGGTTAATATTGTACTTGAAGGAAAAAAAGCGAGCGCAGTCGCGTCTAAAACCGGTATCTGACAAAAGGCAGTTAAGGCATGTTCAATATTGAACCGACAAACATTTGTGGATGCTGTCGTGAGTAAATTTCGTCGTGGGTCCATTTCACACGAGTCACGAAGGCCGTAATGACCAAACATGACGCTTGTTTTTTTGTGTTTTACTTGATTTTACTCCATAATAAGTGGATATAGAAATCGGGTTACTAGTTTAGTCAACTATTTGTAACTTTTGATAAATAAGTAAAGAGAGAAAGAAAACAAATTTATTTGCGACACTTATTTATGTGATGCATAGCATAAAATAAAATAAAAACAGTATCATAATGAAGTGAACATGATGACATTTCTCTTTATTGATGATAGGCTCGCGCTTGACCACTATCTCTCAAGTAAGCTACTTAGCCCTCTCCCTTTCCGCTAATGTTGCTGTGCCCGACAGCCTCCAAAATTATCTTGACAATTGTTTTTATACCGTCTACTCGTACGTGACTTAGACAATTTAACAATAGACTAGACGACTAGATTTATAGACTTAGCAATAAAGTATTAATTAAAATAATGTAAATTAAAAGGGCTGTAGTACTTAAGGAGAATATTTGCGGTCCGTCTGATTATAATTTAGATGCTTTTAAGGTTAAGTGAAAAGCCTATTTAACGATTGCTTCACTACTTACTTAGGCGGGATTGTAGTCAAGCACTCATACTCTACCTAGCCTTTTTCCCAACTATATTAAGGTCGACTTCCAGTCAAGCTGGATTTAGCTGAATTCAGTATTGTAGTCAAGCACTAGTTTATATAATTAAAAAAGAATATACCTATATTTTGAAAATATAATCAATTACAGACAGAAACCAGTCTTACCAAGGGGTATCTTATTACGCAATTACTGCATTGTGGAGATCAGATAGGCATTCGCTCCATATAAAATACTGATGTAGGTACAACTTCATCCGGTTTGACTGCATCAGCCCGACTCACTGGGGCATCACTGCAGACGGTTTCGACTCAACGAGATTTATACGGCTTCCGGTTCTGACACATATCACAACGTATCAAAAATATTCGATCTCCGAGCTCCGGAGGGAAGTGAGTGACATTTGTGACGTCATAGAGGAGCGGAAATTTGAAATCCTAGAGAGAGTAGAGTTCTACGCATGATATAGAATGAACTATTTTTGTGTCAACTAGTGCAGTGGTGGCCTTGTGGTAATGGTTCCGATTTACAAGTTGTAAGTCGCGGTTCAAACCCAGCCAGACGCATTACTTTGTGTAATTTAATTCATCACCATTGCTCTTAAAATGGTGAAGGAAAACATTGTGAGGAAACAGACATCTCCTAGAACCAAAAGTTCGAAAACATGTGACATCCACCAACCCATACTGAGGCTCTGGTCCTCGTTGTATTACCAGAGAAGACGTCAGTCCATGCAGTGGGAACATTATAAGGCTAATTATTTTATGCTTATGCATGCATATTCTATTATCCCGAATCACATAAAACATTCGCTTGATCAAAAAATCTTCCCTTTTCAACGTAGATAAATGTAGGTCTTTACACTTTCCGCATACCTTTAAACTGTCAATATGAATACATTTAGTACTTGTTTGTTAGTCAGCTAGTCCGCAATATAACACTGAACCTCCTAACACTAGAAACGAACCATTACATGGACAGATGTTGTTACCTAACTGAGTGGAATAACGTCTCGTTGGGCAATAGCACATAAACATTATTATGTGGTATGCGACCATTTGGTTTATATTATGATCACGTTATGAAGCGCTTTCTATAAATATTTGATAGCATATTTTGTAGATGGTATTGTTCAATGGCTGTTTAAAAGGCTTTGACTCCAGTTGTCATCATTATATGGCCTTGGTATTAAAAAATGCATTAGAGTGCCCTAATTGTACCTACATCTGCACTTTAGATGACTTAAAAAATGCCACTGACGCCGCAATAAACGTGATGACTTACTGGGCCCAAAAACTATGCAGGAAAGGCGGGAAGGAAAGTCATCGAAACTAAAAGAAGAAGAAGACAATAAATACCAGCCGTAATGATTTTTAAAAATTTAACTTAAGTCTCAAATATTTGTCACATAACAATTTGGTAGTACATGTCAATATCATAAATTTTGGGGTATGTGGGGTTGTTTGAAATTTGTTTGTACCCATGAATGCAAAAGGTAATTGGAGAATCAAAAGTAGTATTTAGTCAGTAAAATATGATACTTCCTGTCGTTTCACCGAGAACGGGAGATGTTACATTATGATATTTTCTGACTTCAAAGAAAAAACAACAAAATATTTTTGTGCACTACACAAAACCCGATCATAGTTAATCTTTTTAGGTCATAGTTCGGGTTGACCGATCCACTTGTCAGTCACTGACAATAAAACTGAGACAGAATAAAAACATCAAAGAAAATAAAAAAAAAACATCACATCAATATCACATAAAACACCATCTATCCTTGTTAAGCATATTTCCACACTACTCAAATCTTTATAATCTAATTTACGTATAATATAATAACAATAAACACCGTCCTCTTTAGCATAATCTGCTATTGGAGATAACATTCTAATCTGCATAAGTATTGGTTTTTCGATATTAAGCAATACATTTCCCTTAAGTGGCTTGTGTAGGAGGATAATTACTGACTAAACAACTATTATTTCATCAGTATATTGCAATTTTAAAATTTTTTGGATGTTAGATTTTTTAGTTTTGAAGGTCTTTTGGTCTCTTCGAGCTATAAATTTATTAGTATTTTTTTCCTTCTACAAATAACTAAATAAAGACTAGCTTCTGACAGTGGGTTTGCACGCGTGGTAATAGGTTGCTCCATACAAACTTTTGACCCCCTTTAAAAATCCTGTGTTAGAGTTAGCTCGACTACGTCATAAAAAGAAACCCTGTGCAAAATTTCACTATCCTAGTCCCAGTTTCGGTTGTGCGTTGTCAGTCAGTTTTTTATTTTATATGTATGTACTCTATAATATATTATATTAAAGATTATGTAAACTCATCATCATCATCATCTCAGCCAAAAGACGTCCACCGATTCCCGCGACCCTTGCCAGGTCGTCAGTCCTGGCAAGCCTTCCAACGCCGCGTCTTATGTATACTCGTACAATCTTAATAAACTATTACGCTTCACCATCAACGATTGCTTCACTTAAGGCGGGATCACAGTCAAGGACTAGTTTAAAAAAAAATGGAATTTCAATATAAATCAATATTCTTCAGTAATCTTCTGGTCACGCTCGTTCCAACGTAGACTTCATTCCTCTCTTTCTTCGAGGTCATAACTGACCTATTATAACAAATAAATCAGCGTCCTTCTACAAGACCGTATGTTTTATTAATGTTTCTCGATCACCCTATGTATAATGTATACTTGTATATCGTAGGTCAAGTCCACATTGAGACGCGTTACTGCATTCGATTGTCTTCTTACCATCTTTATTGTTGTTTTAATGGTCTGCCTTCATCAATTAACCTTGTCATTGCTTCATTCAATTCATTGTTTTGCTTTCCCCGTTAATTTTAACATGCTCTAGAAGAAATTGCAAGATACGGGCGAGGTAGATCCACATGACGACCATAAGTATTAGTAAGTCCTGCAGATAAATTGGATGCCTTCCTTTGAAATTCATCATCATCTTCCTGTCCTTTTCCTATTTAATTTGGGTTCGGTGCAACATGTTTTTTTTTCTTGTCTCTCGTTATGCTATCACTAACTCTTTTTTCTTTTACATCACTCTGCACACAATCCATCCGTCTTTTCTTGGCCTCCCTCTCCTTCTCCATCCATCTACTTGTCTTCTTTAGGAATTAACAATAAGTAAAAGTCGGGTATGATAGAAAAATTGGAGGCTGTTTTTTTTCTTCATCTACGCCTTTTCTATTCCCGTTACGTGTCTTTTTACGTGTCTTCCTAATCTTGAGACACTATCCACTTTATTAATAAGTATCGTCATCAGACCGACCTAGGTTCTTTTTTTTATTTATTGTATGTCTAAATAAACTTTTTGCTTTTTTTGACTTACTATTTATTTAGGTCAGTATAAAGCGATCCTACGCCAAATATATTAGTACTTCGTTTTATTAAAACTGTGTTTCTAATGACTATGTTTTCGACTTCCACGCACTTCACATACGAACACAACGCTAAACAGTTTAGTATGTAGTCCACGGCCTTCTAATCCTCCCATTGTTGCGTCTAAGCCCGAGCTAAACAATTAACTTAGCATAACGCTCACTAAAACTACTTTCACGTGATCTCAAGAATTCGACACACCCAAACAACAACAGTTTTGTAAGAAAAAGATTATACTACAACCGAGAATATTCATATAATTTGAATATAAAATTCTAAGCATGTAATATACATATTGATGTGGCGCCAACTTATAATATTATGTGTGAGGGAGAACCCGTGATCTTTGGTGATATATATTTGGTGTTTTATAATTTTTATAGTGTGTTTTTGAAGGTTATTAAGATATTATAATCAATCAACATGTCTAGACGATACTTTATTACCTGAACGTGAGCTAATTGGATGATCATCTAGCTATGCTGTCAATTTTGATGTCTCTTATAATGTTCCAATTTCTGGGACGCAGGCGTCTTCAATAGGAGAGGGAATAGGCCGCGTCCAGATTACGGCACGGATATCTAATAATCTAGATGTCACATGTCTGCGAATTTTTGATTCTAGGACATGCCGGTTTCCTTACGATGTTTTCGTTTACCGTTGTGAGAGCAGTGGTGATGAAATAAATTATACGAAGTATTGCACCTAAGTCGGGGCCGTTACCACTGGGCCACCACTGGTTTTATAGGGCTGTGTGTGCCATTATAGCCATCGCCAAGGCGACGCCGCGGCATCCTCACTTTCCGCATGATACATGTCTTCTCTGGACAGTTTGGGAGGTTACTGTCTCGCATTCAGGTGAAAGAATCCATCATCTTCACGCTCCAACTGCAGCCATAGGAGACACCCCATCGGGAGTCATTGGCGATCCCCAGCCACCGTAGGCGAGTAAATTAGGCTTGCAGATGATGAGCCAGGTGTAGCTCGCCATCCTGACGAACGGTTGTTTGGACTGAGCCCAAGTTTTTGATGGCACGTAGTATTCCACTCGCGCCTCAAGAGATGACAGCAAAACCGAAGGGGGTAATGTGGTGGGGCTAAACCGGTGAATTCCTGAAAGGGAAACCTTGGTATTAGAACACAAAGGGTGACTGAAGGACATAGTGGCTTACCCATTTCAGTCTTAAAATTGTGTTGTATATATGTCGCAGGTTTTTCATAAAATTAGGTTTTTGATCAAAAACCTAGGTTTTTGATGAAAAACCGGAAGATGACACATATTAAACTGATTTTCATCATAAACCTGCATCAATCCAGATTTTTGATCAAAAACCTGAACTAGTTTGGGTTTATGATAAAGTTCCTCTTCCGTAATAAGTTTATCTAATAAGTCTGTTGGAATGTGTGTTTTCAGTCCTATTTTAGGCTCTGTACCAAACAAAGCCTTATATGGTGTTCTTTGAATGGTCCTATGAAAGGAAGTTTTTTTTTTAATTGGACAAAGTAACATCCCATGAACCATTTTTGATAAATAAATAATTGTTTTCTTTCTACTAAGTTGCAAATGATGATGGATTGTTTTATTTATTTCATTTAAATTGATTTATTTGTCATAAAACAAAGCTAAACCGTGGTTTTGACAACAACTTTATCATAAACCCAAACTAGTTCAGGTTTTTGATCAAAAATCTGGATTGATACAGGTTTATGATGAAATTGAGTTTAATATGTGTCATATTCCGGTTTTTCATCAAAAACCTAGGTTTTTGATCAAAAACCTAATTTTATCAAAAACCTGCGACATATATACGGACACTAGTAAATATTATTACTCATAAAATATTGGTTTCTCACGCGGGTTTTTTTTTAAACGAGATTATTACTAGGAGTAAGTGGAATAAAGTCGTGCTTCGCCGTCCCCAACTAACAATGGGGCAGTGGCAAGAAAATGATAAATAGGATTAGCTAATATGTTAGCTTTTTTCAATATTTTACACCGTTACACATTCTTTAGCTAACAAATCAACTAACTTTGACAATATGTCTGTTTTTTAAGGTGGGAAATCACCAGAACGACTTCTGCTTTTGGGCGTAGCGGGCGTGTTAGACTTTTACTCAGTGAAACCCACTCCTTTGTTCCTTCTTCGATAGCATTACTGCTACGCAGAAGCATACCGCATGCCATTACTCTTCGCGCTTCGCTCAGGTACAGCCCAGTGTCCGGACCCTGGGCTGTACCAGAGCATGGCACGAGAGGTCATTGCCGCCGATCGTCTCCACGAGGACACGGCGGTGGTCCACCCTAGTGGGGCACCTCTACCGTATACTCCACCATATCTTCCCGGCGATCCACATATTGGTGACACTAAGATTCCTCTTCCGCCTAAATCCGATGCAGTAACCTACCGAACTTACCGTGTACGGTGCGGACCTGTCGTGTCATACGGGAGGCGAAGACGCCGTGACGTCTTTCCAATCTCTCCTTGAAGAGGGGACGGATTGACATAATAATGGCGTGCCCAGCATTAGGTTGCGACAGTTTTAGTCACCATCGACATAATAATATGTGTGTATGTGTCAACTAGTTAAAAAGATGACAGTTACAAAATTCAATCTAGCTTAATAGCGGAAGCCAGTAAAGGAACCGTGGAAGGATCGTTTACTTGCGGCATCGTTCACGGCAGCTGTGTCGACCCCAAAAGCTATGTGGCGTGAAGAAAACCATTTACACGTTGTAGAAACATTCTGTGAACATCACTACGAATATTATAAATTAATTTTTGCTTTTTTTTAAGTGCTGGACATGACCCACACTCTACATGGAAGTAACTCAAGCAGTAATTCCCAAGTGCCACAGTGTCTCAAAATGTAAACGCATGTTGCCAGTGATAATAACATTACATAACATCAACACTGAAACGTAGGTGCTGATAATGGGCCACAGTGGCCCACGTTGCCGCGTCTAGATTACGGTCTATTCTCTCTCCTAGAAAGGAGGCCTGAGTCCCAGTAGTGAGAACATTATAACGCGGAAGGCTTTAAGTCATCCAAAGGCCAACGAAAAGTACTTGCCTATGATCTGGTAAGGGTTGCGTGCATTAGTTGAATACGAGACACTTGGGGGAGACCTTAAATCAGCAGGAGACATATTTCACCTGAAATTAAAGAAACAAAATATTCCACGTCCCAGAGGACAAAAAGTAATTACCTAATTAATTTTAATTACTTTTTACTTTTAGTTCATAAGTTTGGAGTTGACGTACAATGTTCATTCACTATCTTCATTATGTCAATCAAAAGATGTCCACAGGCTTCAAGTAAGCGAGCTACATATAAATCTCACATGTATCGGGCTCCTACGACTCTTAACAGGTTATTAGTCTACCTTGTAGAAGGTCTTTCAAAGCAGTATCTTCCAGTAGGTGGTGGCTACTTCTCAATCTTTCGGCTCCATCGACCATCCAAAGAAACAAATAAAAAAAATATCTAGAAGACCTCCCACCTCAAAAAATAAATAAAAAAACCGACTTCATCACCGTCACTACAGAAAACACAAAATAATAAATAAGCAGCTATGTGATAACATAATTAGCAGTCGATAAAAGGATGAGCAGACATGCAAGATGTCGACACGTCGTAATATGATACATACCTACCTACGGCGAAATACCACAGGCGTCGGCGAGGTAGGCTGAACTATGTTAATTAAATTCTTAGTTAACTAAGGAAAGATTTTACGAGTATACAAGCAGTTATTTTCTTTTTAATTTATTTTTAGACGGTACAACTTGTTTCGCTTGCTGATTACACAATTAGGCTGAATAGGTTACTTAAACTAACTATTAACCTATTTGATTTCTCACCTTAGATTATTCCGTAAAATTGTATTTTGTTTATCTAGTAGATACTTACGTTCTAGATAGTTATGTCAGAGAATATAATTATTTTTACTATCAATGATAATCTTACGGCCGAACCCAATAACCTATCTATATCCAGCTTTGGCATACTGGAGATAGTAAAACAAATGATACTACAAAAATCATACATATTTTCTGTTGTTTCATTTTTTTTTCTATTTCCGGTATGTGATAGGTTATTGGGTTCGGCTGTTAGTAGGTTTTTATTTTTAGGTGGGAAATCATCAGAATGACTTCTCCCAACAATATGAATTAATGAATTCTCCCGACCGAAATTCGATAATGGTGGCAAATTTCAGTAGACATTATGCCAAATATGTAGACGATATTATAGTGTACAAGCGTGTGTATAAACACAGATGCTGTCTTTGTGTCTTTACTCTCTTAATCCGCCCGGCCGGCAATCGGACACGACGGAAAGTGATCGGACGCAGAGCTAACGGCTTTACATGCTTTTCAAGGCATGGGGTTGTCAAATATATTTGAATATCCTTGTCTATTCTACGATTTTGGCATGCAAACATTGATGCAAGTTCATCATCAAACAACGGTTGCGATAGTACCGGTCTACATTTTAATGTTTAATTTTAATGGTCCTACATATTTTCCAGTTGTAAGTAACGCCAGTAACTGAAAAATTGTCAGGGAATCGTTTATCTTGGTATGGTCATGTAAAAAGGAGGGATAAAAGGCATGTTACTAAAAGAGTTATGAGTTTATATGTGGATGGATGGAGAGGAAGAGGGAGGCTAAAGAAAAAGATGGATGGATTGTAGGAGAAGTGATATGGAAGAAAAAGGAGTGAATGATAGCGTGACAGGTTGCGCCGACCCCAAATAAAACGGGACAAGGGCAAGAAGTTGATGATGATAATATATACTTTAGATACATAAGTATACCAATTTCACATCAATACAGCTAATTGAAACCAATTTCCCAATAATTAAATCAGCCATTGAGCTTTATTTTCTTGACACGTGTAACTCGTAATATTAAGAGGTGACCTTTTAGTTCTAGGGGTTCCTTTTGATCCGGTAGAAAAGCTATCTATTGGCTATTCAATCATTTTGAAAGGAAGAAGCATTTTGTAAGAGAAATTAAAAATTTGGGTCGAACTACAACCTTTTTTGTCGCAAAAATATAATGAAAGCATGCTATTTTTTTATGGGAAAGTTCAGAGTATCAAAAGGGTCTTCCCACACATTTTTTTTCAAGAAGCTAATCATTTTGGACTTTAATTTCAATAAATTCGTGAAGACTTGAGAAGATTGAAAAGAAACCTGTTATGTGCAATTAGGGTATGAACTATAAAGAATGAATAGAGGTGGATACAGGAGACGAAACACGTGTATCTATTGGAAAGACGATGAAAAACTTTGAAGATTTGCCAAGGGCAAAAAAAGTCGCTTACAAAATAATTGATACGTTTTCAATGATAGCTCTATTATAATGTCAAGAGGGGTTTCATAAATGGCATTATGCGAAGTGGTCTAAACTGGTAGATGATCTCAGGTTCCCACACTTCAGCTATTTTGAATATCTCATGAAAGGATTCGCCACAATTGCGTTGATAAATCCCATCTTTGTGTCAGACAACGCACAAGAGAATACCATAGGCACAGTATAAGTTTCTGGACCCCCCAAAATTACATAATATGTATAGATACAATAGTGAATGAACTGAATATACCAACAATAAAAGGTGCTCCAAATAAATGGTCCAAATGGACTATTGAGACACATGATAATACTGTCAACTTCTTACAAATTTGCTTGCGAACTTAAATCTAGAATGTTAACCAGTTGGTTGCCATCCTGATCTCTTGGGGATGCGTATTCTACAGATAACTGGACTTAACAAAGAAACATCAGTGAATTAAGTCAGTACGATGAGTAGGACATAAAAGAAGGCGATTATGGGAAGTCCCAATAACCGCACACACGTATTGAAAGCTGACCCCTATCTACTTGGGGAAAAAGGCAGTTTGATTTGTTTGAGATTCATATTATAAAAGTGAACTTTTTTGTTACGTACTGCAATGTATCTCTGAAACTCCCAAACTTCCCACGTTCTGGCTGGACTGAGCCCAAGTAGTCGACAGCGCATAGTGATCCACGTGCTCCTTAAAAATATGTCAGCGAATCACCGCTAGGGCCGGCCGCGGGGATTTTCTGATAAGTAAACCCATAGGCAACTGAAGGAAACAGGTTTGGTTTTAGTTAGTAAAAGTGTAACACGCCAGGAGAAGTCATTGGGAAATTACCAAACTGAAAAAAAAAAAAACGCTTCCTACGTGACAGTCGTTCTCTGGATGCCTTTAAGAGAAAAATTAAACAGCATTTTCTTTTCAATTATGTAATTTACCTATAAGTATGTATGTGTTTACGTATGTAGGTATGTCCATCTATCATTTAATTTGTATTATTTGTAGTTTTAAAATGGTTTACCGCATCTGTCTATTGTGATCTCTCTGTCTCAATAAAGTATGCTGGAAGAAGACTTAATTAGGAGTTAAGTAGGTGAGCTTAACTCAAAGTTCACTTACCTAGTTTGTAGACACCAACATGAACTCTGTTATCCACTTAAAGTTGATATGGTGACAATAAACAATTAAAGATGAAGATTAAAATTATTTACATTTGTCAACATAAAGTGAGCTTTATACATTACACGTTAAGATTTAAAACTATGTGCAAGTGTCAAAAACTTCCAATAAAATACAGTTTCTGAGTGAAACTTCAAATCCAATTGGAATATTTATGAAGTTGTATTAATTTTTATTGTATTTTTCATTGTATGCATATGTGGGTTATTCAAATTTGATGTTATGTATAATAAATGCTAATTAATGCATATTTTATTTTGTTGGAGTCTCGTGACATCTATATCGACTGACCGAATTGAAATAGTGCATAGGCATCATTATCATAAAGACAGTATAAAAAACGACTTTCTTTTAAACGGTAAACGACGTAATCTGCGCTAATTACAAGTAAAATAACTCAATATTAAACTTTTTCATTTCTTCACCATTCACCATCGTAGGTTGACTGGTAGAGAATGCCAATGGCATTAATGCCGCTTGTTTAATAAATAAATAGATTAATGCTTGAAAACTATGCACTGTATAGGAATATCATATTTCCTCGCTACTGAATCGGGAGTACCAGAAAACCAGCGAGCCACACCACATTAAGCACTGATCATGAATAGAAATAAAACATAAAGAAATTTTAATCATCATTGTCTGAAATGAACTAGTAGAGCTTTAGGTCAAAATACTTAAGAATTTATTTAGTTTTAATGGCGCTGTAACACCGGGGAACAGATGATAGCATAATATAATTTATATTAAACTGGTTAAACATAATGCAATTGATATTTACTACCTAAAGCTTGGCAGCTAAATGTCTTTAATGAGGTTAACAATAGTATGTATATGTTATGGACCAGGTGATTAAAGCGGGCATTATTTATAATGCACGAGCATTATGAATAATGTCTAGCTTTATCGGGCTAAGTGATTAATTACTATCTTAGCTTCATTATTTATCACATTGCACGGTCATTATTATATTGCTACATGATAGTTGGGCAATTCGATAATAAGGCTATATTTAATGCTGCTGCAATTGGTGACACTGTAAAAGTTCGAGTTCCCGATGTTGATCGCGCTCGTAGCGATGGAAGAAATATGCTTGCTACAGTTATTGCATTAACAGCCAATAACCTTTATAAACTGGGAACAAAACTCGGTGTTTTAAATCAACTATATTCAAGAAACCAATTTACTGTCTGCAAGGAAAGATTTATGTCACCTGAAGATGTTCCAGAGATTTCGCTGAGAGAGTGTTGTAGAATGTGTGAATGTGTTGTAGAATGGAAAAAACTGCAAGAGTGTCGTCTGCGATGGTATGGCCACATCATGCGCCGTCCTAGGGAGTACGTCGGCCGAAGATGCATGGATAGGGTTGTTCTTGGGGCTAGGTCCCGTAGTCGCCCTCGCAAGCGCTGGCTGGATGTCGTCAAGTCCGACATGAGAGGCAATGGCCTTACTGGGAAGGATATTAAAGATCGGGCAAAGTGGAGTAAGCTTAGCAGGAAGGCTGACCCTGGCAACGGCCGGAATTAACGCCAGGCAGAAGAAGAGTGTTGTAGAATGTCTTCTAAACGCGGAGGGCAAGGTTATAGTAGATGTGGTTGTAAAGGTGGTTGTCTGTCTGATAAATGTAATTGTTGCAAAGCTAAAAAGTTGTGTACCTCAAAGTGCCATCACAGTGGCAGTTATTCTAATAAATAAACCTGTTACTTGCTACATATTGTATGACAATTGTTTTCAATTTTGATGTTCTATTTTACTTATATTTTCATTTGATCTTTATTAAGAGAAGATGCTAATTATGCCAAATAATGAGTCTGGTTGCTTAAACTGTAGTTTATTTTATGTTTTATGTGTCATTTCTATAAAATAAAGATGTGATGTGAAATTTTTGTTTTAAATTTAATTGTATTTTATGTTATATTTTTAATATGACTTTCCTTAAGTTTTAAATACAAAAACTAGTGGATTTTTAAGGTAGAAGTCCTTCGTAATTAATCCAAATAATGTGTCTGATTATTGAAGTGGTTAAATATTTAGTTTATTTTAAGTTAAATGACAATAACAATTAAAAAAAATAGTAATTAAATATGTTTGTATTACTCTGCCCAAAAGGTGATGGGCAATATGTATAGTGCCCGGTCAATTTGATTATTTGAATAATTATTATCAAATTGCACTCTCATATTGGGCATTTTTCATAATGACCGGGTATTATGTATACTGTTTAATTTATCACTTGGTCCATAACATATACAACAATTTCAATAAACTAAATTTTTAAATGTACTGTAATAAATACTTATTGAACGTAATGACTGTATTTTTTCGTCCACTGCTAGGACTCAGGCCTCCTCTCTATTTGAATATAATGTATGTAATTCATCACTCGGGCTTGTGTTTCCTAGCTGACTACACTGAAAAGAAACTGAAACTTGGGGATTTTTTTTAACTCATGTTTGAAAGTTTCATTATTCAAGTCGCTACAGTTTTGTAATGGTTCAATCACATGAGAAACATGGTTAAGCAGGTTAGTATTTGAGACGATCTTTTATGGAAAGAACCACACAGTTTTGAGTGGACCTGTTCAGCCAGTGCAAGCATTTGTCAGGGTTCGTAAAGCTCAACTCATCACTACCAAGGACGTACAGCAAGTCATGAGTAGCTCACCGTCCGGCCGTCCGGCAACGATCAGGTATTTAGAAGATGTCAGCAAAACCGTAGGGGCCATGGTTTTACTTCTAAAAGGAAAACCCGGGGCACTGAAACGAAGGCAAAAAAAAACAAAGGAGTTTGTTTTATGAGTTTTAAAAGTCTGACACTCCCACTCCGCCCAACATCGGAAGAAGCGCTCTGACGATTACTCACCTCAAAAAAAAAAACATTACCAAGGAGCTTATAGAATCATCTCCCATACTTATTAAAACACCAATATTAAAGTCTCTCTCAACTAGTTGCTCACAAAGCCCGGAACACGCCAGGCTACGGAGCGGAACACGTAAATAAAAACTGGAGAACATGAGAACAATGCACGCGGCCTTGTCTGCCTGACTCGTTAAAGATCGGGCTTGACGTACGCGGCGGAGAACAGTTAGGTTTGTTTCTTATTTTTATTTATATTTAGTATCTTTAATTTAGTTTTAGTGTCGCGATGGCCTAGTGCTTCTGGCGTAAGCAGTAGGCTATCGCGACGCCGCTCATGCATGAGGTTTCAAATCAGGCAAGTGGATTTTCGAAGTATGTCTGAGTATTAGTGATACCCTGTAGCCCGGAAAAGCGTAAGCCATAAAAAAAGCTAGTTTTCATTAAAGAAAAACGTTTTTCTTTTTTCAAATTCCTTATTGCTTATCATCAGGCAGTCAAGTAGGTACTAATTTATGTTATGTAAAACAAATTGTAAATTCCTTTTTTAATAAAACTAAATAAAATGTTATTGTTCTTTTCAATTTTCATAAAGTAGCCCAGTCAATCGGATGAGTGTAAATGAAATATACGAGCTTTTAGTTTACACGTCTATAATTTCTCATCCCTCCAGTTTGACTTACTAAATAAAACATAACTTTAAAGCCAAACCTTCTCTCCATTTCAAGGTTGACCTCAAAAAATAACATAATAAATTAAAGATTCTCTCCAAACGTAATCAATCATAGAAATATGACGACATATTTGCAGACAGTCAACAGAAACATAAACTTTGCCTTAAATTCTAATCGATCATCGATAATTAATTTACACTATCCAACTTAATCGATTATGAGATAAATCTCAAAAAGTTAAAGGTTGTATAACTAATCGTTTCTAATTTATATTCGTTTGCAGTGGCCCTGTATAAATTTAATTAAAAATATGTTTCTTTTTTTATTAAATAAACAATTTTCGAGAAGAATTTTGAGGTGCAGTACGTCTGCAAAAAAACATACCACACCTTTTCAGATTATCAATTCATATTCAAGAACAAAAATATTGTGTAATAGTAATAATGTATTAGTAATTTTTGGTTCTTTAAGGTCTGCATTTTAATTATAATGTTAGATAATTATACATTTACACTATAATATGTTTAGACTCATCGTTTATCGTTCATCGAAAGATTGGAATAATTTGCCTGCTGTGGTCTTCCTGTCTGATTATAATTGCGGTGTCTTGAAAGCAATAGTAAATATAGGCTCAAAATAAACTAGTGCGTGTCACTTTCAACGATTGCCTTACTGCAAACCATAAGCTGGAGTCGCAGTCAAGAACTAGTTTATCTATTTATACATAAAAATAATAACTGAAAACTATAATATTTACACCCATAAGAGAAAAAAAATGACTGACATATCAACACACTACCGAAGCTTTTCACAAGTTTCCTTTTATGAAGTAAGCAAGCAACAAAAGAGGATTTTCCAAAATTTGCCTCCTAGAGAGTTTGAAACTCCCAAAATTTCCAGTTCATGATTTGTAAAAGGAAACCTGCTTTCACGAGTGCGAAGCCGTTAGCAGAAGTTTATAATTATATAAAAAAAAACGTGATATAAAACAAAAGAATCAGCATACTTTCAGGACCAAGTAAGAAGAACCTTGGTAACAGGTCAAACCATTACTCATGCAACCAAATAATGCAATACAGCAACAAATCTCGAAATATGTCTGTAACTCCATAGATAGTTGATTGCTCCATTCATATATCTTATATTGATGACTATCATAAAGAACTGTGGGTTTATTTGACATACTATTTAAATATAAAAATACAAGATAATACAAGAACAAATTTATCAATGAGTTAGTCTACTTGTTACTCGTAAGCAATAAAATAGTGCTCAAACGCAACCTCATCAAAAATAATAATTAAAAAATATATGTTGGGAATAACGCCTCCACTAGTAATCCACTAACACTATCTAGTTAGTATCCACTAGTAATTTGTTCCAAAAAGGTATGTGACTGGTATTAAAATGCTTTTATCCTGTGTCACTATATTGCAGCCCATGTGTCACTCGAAGTGTTAATCAGACGTTTATGTAGATATTTATAAATGTCTGTGACTGAACAATCACTCTTGAATACACAAATAATTTAATATCCTGAACGAGCAGGACATGTTGATTTATTTCCAGATATGCTGCGTAAATCAAACTACACCCTTTCGGCAAACAGTTAGCGTGTCGATGGTACATGTCGATTGTCGATGCTACATCTGATTCTGTCAGATTAGCGGAAACCAAAGAGAATGAAGACGTGTAATGATTTGTGTGGGGAGCCTTCATCTCTAACTACTTACTTACGTTCAGGCATTATTATTAGGAAGATGTATTTTTCTATCCTGCAAAATTGTATTGTCTACAATGGGCTTAAATAAATTATTATACTAACTTAGTTTTTACTGTCTCACAGCTAAAAGGGGCAAAAGACTCTCTCAATTCATGCCTTCCAGCGATTTCGGCTTTGAGCTACTTTTTGCCAGTTCTTAAGGAAGACATTCAAGTCATCTCGACATCTCCTACTTGGTCTGCCGCGACTCCGTCGTGCGATATTAGGGTACCAATCTTGTGTTTTACTGGCCCATCGCTCGATTGGCGTACGGCAGACATGTCCAACCCAATACCACTTAAGAAAAAATCAACCATTTTTTTAAAAGACTAACCATGGAGTTTGTTTGGAATCGTGCACTGGATTCTGACCTTTATAGGTGCCTATGTAAAGAACATTTTGAATCCGATTTTATTAAAAAATAAGCTTAAAAAATATCATATTGCTTTCTCATTTCAGAGAGATCCTGCTTTGCATCTGTATCTCCTGGAAGACCTTCCACAAGGTGGACCGATGACCTGGTAAGGGTCGCGGGAATCCGATGCAGATGTAGTTCACAATGGAGCGCGACTACTTAGAAGTACGTTAACCTATTCACTATTGACTTAAACATTCCCAGGTTGTATTCATCAGGAAACACAGACTCCGACAGTGAATTCCACTCCTTATAAGTGTACGCACAATAAATGTGTTCCAAAAACATTTTTGCGTATAGGTGGGATGTCCACCATGTACCTACCGGTAGCGCGTCGCCGTACGCCTAGAGGCTCGATAATGGAATCGACGAGATTAAATTTTCGTCCAATTTGTATCGTTAATGGATTTTCAAAAAACAAAAATATTTCAGCGTATATTTTAAATACACAGTTTAAATATTTTTAAAGGTTATATAATGTTAAATTTGCAAAATATTGACAATCTAATTCTTATAAAAGGTTGAGGACATGAGCAAAACGTTATGTAGTTGCGATCATAAATTTTAGCTGATTACCTGCGGCACTCATTAAAGAATTTATATAATTATGCATTTGCAAAATATTTTGATTACAACGTTTCTAAGAATTTGATCAAAGATATCAAAGAAATACAAACTTGGAGTTTTTGATGGGATTTTTTCCTAAAAAGTTCAGTAGCTGTTTTAATTTATTATACAGCATAGCATAGCCGCCAATCTTTTGGGCACATTACCAGTCGACAGCGATGTGGAGTCTTTTGACGCCATATTTTAGTTTGTCTCTTGTTGTTGTAAGTAATTAGTTTTAGTAGTAATTAGGTATTTAAAAAAATTAAAATTATCTATTAAAATAAATAATATCCAAGCATGAAATAAAAAATATTCGTAAAATTTATGCTTTGTATTGCTATTTTGTATCCATGCGACCGCGCTGTTATTGTTTTGCTATTGTGTCTCGTTTCGCGGGTATTGATAGGTTAATTAGTGCAGTTCTGTATCTCAAGAATCTACATAACTGGATAAGAAGTGGTTTCGACGTAACAGTCCCCATCTCAATAAAATAGAACGCTGAAAATCTTATTGTGGCATTGTATTAAAAACCTTAGCAAAGCTTGCGGAGAAGGCTACATTATAACGTATTACATCCACATTCTAATTAAAAACTTGTAAATTTAAACTAACATGAGGAATGTACAATAAGTAAACAAATGTCAAAGAAATTATATTAATAAAATAATGAATTAAAAACAAAGTTAACATATATAACAAAAATGAAACTGTTTTAAGACCGCCCAAATACGCAAAAAGTACAAGCCATAAAAAATATGAGATTGATTTTGTAGCGGCTACGTCATAGGAAACTTTGAAGATTTTAGATAGTAAGGTCAAAATATTTTGAAATAAAGGACTATCGCATCTTGAATGTGTTGCCACATAACTGACATTTCAATTATCCTCTTACTAATCTTAAATTTGATATGCAAGATAAAAAATGCATGCACATTAGAGGGTTCTAGCTTGTGATGCTTATAGAAACAAATTGAATACAATAAACTTTATCATACACCAAAATATTAACAAAACATTTACACTAACTTTAATCTATGGATACAATGGCAGTCTTATCGCTGACAGTTATATCTACCAGACAACCTTATGTCACTTATTTAATGTTTCCGTTTGAATCTTGGTAATAGTATCTTATCTGTTACCAAGATTGAAAATTGAATCATCCGACCTACCCCACGAGTACCCATAACGATTTAAAAACCGCTGCGTATACATTGACTGACCACAAAGGTTCCAAATGCGATACGAATCCGCAAATGTATTGGTAACCTTTTTGTGCAAAATGAAGCTTTATTATTATTTTCATGACGTATTGTTCGCTAAGGCATCAAGCCCGCTTTTGTACATTTATGTGCATAAATAAACCTGTGGTCTTGGACCTTTGGAAGGCGTACGAGGGTCCGAAACCACCTCGCAGAGGCCCTTTTCGTGAAACGTATAATATATACAACGTGTAACTTTAAATGCACAAACCTAAGACATCCAAATCATCTGCCTAGCCTTTTCCCAACTATATTGGGGTCGCCTTCCAGTCAAGCCGGATTTAGCTGAATACCAGTATTTTACGAGGAGCGGCTGCCTACCAGACCTCCACAACCCATTAACTGGGGTAACACGGTACTTCATGGCAAGACTGGAGTCAGATTTACTGGTTTCTGACTATCCGTAACGACTGCCAAAGATCTACAAATGACAGCCGGGACCAGGGCTTAACGTGCTTTTAATTTGTCCTAAATCTGCGTGAAAAAAGATCATTATTTAGTTTATTTATGATTCGTATCTGCATTGAAATAAGAATTGAATGAGGAGCTCGTGGCTACATAATAACAGCCGCACAGGTCGATCTTCAAGGTTAAGCAACGCTTGCCAAGGTTGGTCTGTGGATGGGTGACCATCCTAACATAACGAGTTTCCTCCGTGCCTCGGAAAGCACGTTAAGCCGTTGGTCCCGGCTGTCATTTGTAGATCTTTGGCAGTCGTTACGGATAGTCAGAAGCCAGGAAATCTGACTCCAGTCTTGCCATGAAGTACCGTGTTACCCCAGTTAATGGGTTGTGGAGGTCTGGTAGGCAGCCGCTCCTCGTAAAATACTGGTATTCAGCTAAATCCAGCTTGACTGGAAGCCGACTCCAATATAGTTGGGAAAAGGCTAGGCAGATGATGATCTACATTGAAATAAGAACTATTACTATACCCTGTGTAAAAATATAATAATTGGACAACAACCATTTTGGTTTGTTTACCTATTTTAGCGGGTTTGCGGACATGCTAGCTTGACCTATTAAATAATGCGGGGTAATATTTTAAACGAAGATTTTTTTGAAAAAATCTATTTATATGATTTTCTACTCATTGTTCTGATCAAACTATTTTAAGGTTTTGCGCATCTAACGCTACACGTTGCATAGCCTGCATCTTGAGTCAGTGTCTATTCAACAACAACAAAAGAGGTTCGCTTACAAATAGAGCATCAACATGTCTGACCTGTTTACTTTGTAATGGGTTTCCAAGTATACTGTCAGCTTTGTTCTCTTCATAAAAGGTTCTTAAGATTTTGTTTTGTAGTGGGAAGCCATCAAATGTATACCTACTCCCACTATAGGGCGGAGCGAGAATGTGTGTCAAACTGAGTAAAACCCACCTGTAAGTTCCTCCTGGAGTCATGGATCGGATTCCAAAAGAGAAGCTCGTGAGCCTAGATCAAAGGCAATGAAGGAACGGGGTAGGGTTTAGTCAGTAAAAGTCTGACATGCCCTCCCGCTCCGCTCAAGAGCGGGAGAAGTTATTCTGATGATTCCACAACCTAAAAAAAACCTCTAAATTCCTTCAAAAACAAGATAATTGTTTTAAAACCGTTCTCGCAGCTCCATATAAAGCTAACGACATCTTTAATGTGATCATAAAAACTTAGTCATTGTTTCATAGTCTTCATTCCATACTAAACTGTCAAAACAACTAGTTACGTGACCAAATAACTAAATACGGTTTTGGTATTTCAATCGCGAAATATTGGGGAATCCCTCTACGCTGTGACCGCGACTGTCTTCAATAACGTACATGGCAAGGACCTATTGTGAGACCACGGTGGTGACGTACACGCGCCAAAATATGGATTGGTTTAACTGAACTGGACTGGTAAGTTGGGAAATCATCCAATGACTTCTCCCATTTTAAAAGGCCGAGCGGGAGAAAGTGACTTTTACTGATTAAAAGTTACTTTCTGATCCTTTCTGACCTTCGTTCCAGAGCCTCGAAGTTCTCTTTTACTCATCCCATGGTCCCAGTTGGTTTCGCACCTGCTGAGCCCTGGGTTTTGCTGACACCTTGAGGCATACGTAGTACTTTTCGTCTAAACGCCAACTCGCACTCGGTCCGGATGGAAGTATAATGGATTGTTAGGTCTTGTTAGTTTTTCTACTAATTTTGATATTGTTTTCACTCTTTTATCTCAATATTCTACTTTGTATATTAATTAATGAATTGGTTTTATTAGCAACATATATATATTTCTATGCATTAGTTAAATAATGGTCCATTATGATATCATGTCCATTATAATATTTGTTAACAATAGGGAACATTCCCTTTTGCATCAAGCAAATAATTTGCTAAATATCATGCGTTGATATACTTAATAATTATCTAACTCATTTTACATCAGATTTTCAATTACTATTATCACTGTTGCATTAAAAGGCTTCAATGTTCAGTTATTTGATTAAATTTGGTGCATCAAAGCCGGGCCAGCTAGTTTTAATTATACCAAAGTTTATGGATACTCGATGACTGAAATGAAATAATTAATCCGTCATACAGTACTTATTTATGGCTTCACCAGTGACAAAAGGTACCTGCCATTTGTCAATTTCTATTGTTAACTATTACATTTGAAATATCTGCATTTTGTGTGATTCAGCGTTTCGGCACCCAGATTTTCAGCGTCAAAATTTTCGGCATCCTAGCTGTTCCCGATTTGACACCAATAAGTATTTTGAACTGGTTTTTTGTATGGCTACTACCTGTCCAAAATACTTATTGATGTCGAATCGGGAATAGCTTGGGAGCTGAAAATCTGGGTGCCAAAACGGGAATATTCCATTTAATTCGATACAATACCTAGGACATGTGTAGAATACAATGCCCATGCAATGTATGAAATATTACGAATATTATTGTCCATTACATACTAGATAATGTCTAGTTAGGAATTATTAGAGTACCTGATGGTTCACTGTCATTGTGTAAAATATATAAATTTCGGACTGTATTTATTAATTTTAACTAGCTTACGTACAAAATGACGGGCAAATGAAAAAGGTTTTGTTACTTTAAATCAATGTGTGTAAAAAACGAGATTAGGAAAAGAGATTAGGTAACACGGACAGGTTAGGTTATTTGGTTTTTCGGTTACTCGTAAGAAAATTTATCTTCCATTATGTTATTAAGAAGAATTTTAATTTCACGTTCTGTCTGCAAGGTATTAAAGTAATGCTCCTATTTGCGGGTAGTCTTTGATTAAGTTCCGTCTCTCCAGGTCATCGGTCCACCTTGAGGCTTTCCAATGCTGCATCTTTCGGTGGACGGTCGCCCCTGCAGAATCTTTAAGCCCCATCGACCATCTGTTCTACGACCAATATGCCCTGCCCATTACCACTTACGTTTGGCGATTCTTTGGGCTATGTGGGCGACCTCGGTGGTCCTACAGACATCTTAATTCCCTAAACTCAGAGAAAAGTCAAAATATAGAGAAAAAAAAAGCCATAAAAAATCAAATTAACGTGCAACCATACAATCGCAGTCCGTCAAAGGACCCATTTCAATAATTTTTCAATCAGATCAGTTTTAATACCCCTATTCATTTGTAAATGAGAGGACCAGATTTGAAAACATGTTATTGATAACGAAATTGCTTTTAGTTTAATATTACATCAATAAGTATTTTAATTAATTTTTGTTGGGATTCTTTGATTAAAATCATGTCCAGGATTTTTAGGGTTCCGTAATTTAAAAGGAAACTACGGAATCCCTTATAGGATTACTTTGTTGTTTTTTTCAACAAAGTAATTTAATTCATAGGTTACTTGACCTAGAATCCTGATATTTGTCACGAAGCAAGGTATCATAGAACAAATGTAGAAAAAATCTGAAATTGTAAACGTCACAAATAACAACTTTTGCAACTGTCTTTATAGGTAAGTTTGTACGGAACCCTCAGTACACGAATCCGACTCGCAATGGATCCGTTTTTTTTTCATTTTTAATTTGACATCAATAGATTGATTGGTATTTGCTTTGAAAGACTTTTCCTGATTTAATCTTCCACAGAAATGATTACTTTCTTTTGAAACATACTTAATTTATTACGCAAATGCCTCTTGTATGGCTGTCTATTTTACTGTATCCTAAGGGTTGCCGCATACGAGCGACATGCTACAGCGTAGTAACTATTAAATAATCTGTGCTACAGCCACAAACGCCGCCACGGGAAGCTAGAAGCGGCCACAAAAGCAGCTGAAGCATGCAACAGCCGCTTGTGGCTGGTAGCTGCTTGTGTTTTAACTTATACGCAATATACTCGTACCAAAAATGTTTAAATGCAAGAGTGGCGTGTGATCGCGTTTATGTGGCTGTCGTCGGTGGTGGGTGTGCGGCGACCCTTATCACTATTAGCGGAAAATTTAATCAAATCAATCACTTTCTATTCAATTTTTTCAATAAAAAATTCCGTAAATAAAATATATATAAGAAAATGAGAAGTGAAGAAATGTTTTATGAATAAGAATAATTATTGAATCATTACTGTAAAAGTACCGGACAAGTTAGTACGAGTAGCACATGGCGTGTAGTGCACTACTCGTGCCTCAAAGAGATGTTAGAAAAACCATAAAGACCCAACATCGGCACATGCAATTTTTGATAAGAAATCCTGAGATCCTAGAACGCAAGAAGCAATTAAAGAACATCTATAGGTGTAATTATTTAGTCAGTAAAAATCTGATACTCCCTCTCGCTCCAATCAGTTCGAGACACGTTATTTGACAATGATTTTCCAATTAAAAAAAACTAATATTATAAGGCAACCTTCCAATTATTAAAAGCCTATTGTGTAATCCGTGCTAGGCATTTAGCCTCTTCACTTTCTGCCTGGCTATTCTATCGACAGATTACGATCCTAACACTACCTGCCGATACAGGAAAAGTGGCATTCCGTAGTAATCACACTATTAGTATAAAGGCAAGAGTTTGTTGATACTCGTATGTATGTGTGTGTGTGTGTTTTTGTTACACAACTGGGTTTTTATTCGTGCAAATTAGAGAGATTAAAAGGCAAGAGGAAAAGATAAATGAAGCAAAAATCTGACACACTGTTATACTATAGAAGGTAAAAGGAAAAGAGGTAGACCACAAAAAAGGTGGGATGACGTTATAAGACAAGTGGCGTCACTTGGAAAAGAGAAACTGAATAAAGGACATGAGTGTAAAACGCAGTCCTCAACAGTTTTGGTAATAAGTAGAGTTGTATTTTAACATCATTAACGCAGAAAAAAATGTAAAAATATCTTTTTTATTATGCATAGACTTGCGTTTGATGATGATGTGGTCAAAAATACATAAATTCCAAAAGAAAGCGTGAGATCTAGTGCAGTTATAGTTTTTGACCTAAAACCAGATTACAACTTGTAAGCAGGAATTAACAAGCACACGACAAAATAAATATTATCAACAAATACAAATCAATGTTAACTATAAAATATGTAGTTATTTTATAGTAAACATATATACTCGTATAAACGCTAAAGTGAAAAAAAAATATGATTACTGTAATAATTAGGCTAGTAACTTACGGGTTATTGATATGAAACAATTCAGACAGCTACTAAATGACAAGTTGCACATTTATTTAGATACGTGAGGATCTCCGCAAGATTATAATATTCAAATAAAATTTCCAAGCACCAAGCAAGGCATTTCGTCAAGACGTGTGGGCATACGCCACACGACCTAAGGAAAGCCTGCGAAACCTATATGGCCATTAACTTTAAGGCCAATTGCGGTTCTGTCCTCTATTGCACATGCTTTAGCGCTGGGCCCATGAAATCACCATAAAATAAACCGATATAGCACTAAGTGTGTTGTAAGCCGCGTATGTGCGTTTCAATAGACTTCTTACTCGTCGTATTGTGAAACGTGGTTGGTGCTGATATTTTTCCAAATAGGATTAGTTTTGAGGTGTTGGGTTTAAATTAGTGGTTGATTCCTATTTGTTTAGGTGGTAAGTCATTATGATGACTTCTTGCTGACATCTCTTTTAATTCATCAATCCCCGACCGGTCCTATGAGACCGCGCTGTTATTGTTTTACTATTGTGTCTCGTTTTGCGGGTATATGATAGGTTAAAGTGCGCGTGAAACATTGCACGCGGTCGATAACTTGGGCTGGGTCCGGTCGGTTACCGGACGACTGGTCAGTGAGTTACCCACTGCTCGCCTTCCGCAAGCCCGCGCTAACGCTGGCTGGAAATCGGGATCGGAATTCAAGCGACTGCGTTCGGCGAAGGCTGCGGATGTGGCGGCAGGGTGACTACACTGGTCATCATAATAATGACCTTTATTTTTTACAACAGTTTTTATAAGCTGGAGGTAGTAAATCCAGACTGTTGCTATTGACTGCTGAAAGGCTGCAGGATTGACACAAAGCAACTGAAGGAACACAGATAGGTTTTAGTCAATAGAAGTCTGACACTTCTTCTCTGTCCTTTTAGAACGGGAACCCAGCTATTTGACGTATTGATAATTTCCAACAAAAAAAGACTAGTTCTATATTTTGTCATATGACATATTAATAATTACCAAAAAAACTAGTTCTATTTCGTATCTAAAAACCCAGTAAATCATTACTTGACCTGGGAAGTGAACCCTGAACTCAAACTCGGGTCACGTTTGCATCAACTTGGTCGCCTAATAAGGCGCGCATTTAATACAACTGCGCACCAATACGAGATGACAGCTTAACCTCAATATCGGATAGAAAAGACGATTGCAAATATGCCTGGCCAATTAGAATGCTCTTAGCAAATTTTATTATAAACATTATAATGTGTTATTTAATATCAGATTTTGTTTTTATTGCGGTTAAAACTGTTATCTATTCAATTTATTACTGTTCTTATCCAAATACGGATCGGTTTGATATCGGATTTGAAACTAGATTTGGCAATGTTTGTACGAGTGTTTGATCCTAGCAATCTTTTGTGTTTTTTTGTATTTAAAAGAAAGAGGGTTTTCTTAATCCCGTTCTACTTTTGTATGTGTGTTGCCTCTTTATCTTGGTGACACGTGGAGGTATAGAGCATAAATAAATTAAAATCACAGTCTGTGAAAAATCAAGCTTCTAACGAAAAAAAAGATAAGGTTTTTTACGTTACAAAAAATAATATTTCATATATAGAAATAAACTAGCTTTTACCCACGGCTAATGACTACCCTGCGCTACCCTACCCTACACTACCATACACTACCCTACACTACCCTACACTACCTTACACTACCCTACACTACCCTACACTACCCTACACTACCTTACACTACCCTACACTACCCTACACTACCCTACCTACCCTACACTACCCTACCTATCCTACTTTACCTAACTTTTGTTTTTTTTTTTAATAATTTTTGCTATAAACCTCACGGAGCCCGAGACCTTTCCAACGAATGCAAAACCGTGGAAATCGGTTCGTGCGTTCTGGAGTTATAGCGTCAGGAAGGAAAACCCGACTTATTTTTATATAGTAGACATGAAAACTAAACTAAACCTTTTTGGTTCCGTTACAAAAAAAAAAACTTTTTTGATTCGGATAAATTTTTGCGACACAACTCGTGAATAAAGCTATTTATGAATTGAAATCAACGATTGCATCACTGTTTACCATCAGGTAGGATCGCAGTCAAGCACTAGTTTATAACAATAAAAAAAAATAGATAAGTAAGTTTGTACGAAACCACCGAAAAGTATGTGAGTCTGACTTACACGTGCCTAGTTTTTAGAAGAAAACATATCACACCATGTATTTATACGATCTGTTTTGTCTACAACAAATACAATATGACCACTTAGGCGTCCTTGAACCAAACAAAAGCTTTATTAATACATCACATTATTTCATGCCTATGCATTATCCGTTACCCTAAACAAAGAATTTACTCAAGCCCAGACAAATTAGCTACCTGAACGAAGAATTTCATAAAGAAAATATAATAATCATGTTGAAAGACTAACCCCTTTGTTGATAAGAATATCTCTCCGGACAAAGGACATACTTGTTATCGTATAGGTAAGAAAGGCTTTCAAGGAAAATTGTCTGGCAGGTCGGAGGATTCCCATTTCGGTACCCAGGTAGGCCGCTGCATATACAATTTGGTGAGGTGGGGTTTTACAGACCTGTCGGTTACTCTGAGTGCGGTGCTCCTGTCGAAAACGTGAGCCACATGTTGGTATGCCCCAAGTGCCCCTACACCTGCACTTTGGAGGATCTAATGAGCGCCACTGATGCAGCTATTAACGGGGCCACTTACCCCCTTAACGGGGCCCAAAAAAATTATTGAGTTTTACCGTCGAATCGAGAAGAAGAAGAAGAAAACCCAGATATTCGCGAATCGAGAAGAAAAAGACCCAGATATTCAGCACCAAAATTTTCAGCACCCAAGCTATGTTTGATTCGGCACCAATAAGTATTTAGACTCGTAATAACCGTACAAAATACCAGCCTCCACCACGAAGACCCAGATATTTGGCAACAAAATTGTCAGCATCCAAGCTCATTCGGCACCAATAGGTATACAGGTGGGTCTATTTTGTGAGGTTACTACCTGTCCAAAATACCTATTGGTGCCGAATCGGGAATAGCTTGGGTACTGAAAATTTTGGTGCCAAAAATCTAGGTGCCGAAACGGGAAAGCTCTGGCAGGTCATGAGACCTCGTCTAGACGATGTTGATGTGATCAATACGGCTGAAGCAAAGCCTTGGGATAACAGAGATTAATATGTATCATAACATTTTAATTGGGTCTACGTATTTGGTTTGGAAATTATTATATTGACTGAAGTAAACGATGTTAGATCGAGCGAGAGAAATTGGATGGTTTTTAGGTAGTTTATGATGAGCCGTTTAGACTTATAAACCTCGCCAAAAATGGTTGAAAAAAAGCTAGGTGTATCTTTAATTAATAGGGTCAATCTTTCTTTAAACTTATTAGTGTTTTAACTTCCTTAGTAAGAAAGTAAAGTAAGAAAAAATATGTTTTTATGAAGGAAAATTAAAAGATTACGAATCTTTTTTGAAAACTACCTACGTGTCTTTTAAATTAGTACATAAAGCTATACTTATTAGTCAACATGATTTGCCAATATTGAATTTGTTGCGGGTCAGATAAATATTTGAGTAACCTAAGTACGATTGACATAGACCTTGTAATGCTTATGCAGCATACCTACTTGAGTTTCTATCACAAGTGTTACTTAATGATAATTCTTATTAAATAGTTTTGATTGACACATAAAATGTGTTCGTTTATTTTACGTATTTGTATTAATGTTTTTTTTATGTTGCCATGAATATTGTATAGTCATGGCAGATAGACTAGCGGAGAGATCTCATGGCGACAACGACTGTCGCAACTGCTATCACGACGTCTTCACCTTCCACATGACTCAGATTTTTACCGGATAAGGCAAGTTCGGGTGGGACAGTTCCTGCACAAGATTCAGGCGGAAAAAACGTTCGGGTGTCATGGTCACCATTTTGTGGATCACTTGGATGACACGATGGAGCATACGGGGGATTGTGCCTAGCATGGATGGAAAACTGCCGTGTCGATGTGGAGGTAACTGACTGTAATCTGACTTGATAGAGTGTGAGAAGAATTGGATGATCATCTTGAAAATATCAACACATATATTTCCTAAATGGCAGAAATTAAGATGATCGAAAATGTGACAATGTTTATATTTTAAAGTTCGTGACTGTATGAAACATATACAAAAAAAAAGTAAATGACCCCTAATGATGAAGATTTTTCTTGTATTATAATATATTACATTTTAGTTTGTATAGTTTAGTTAGAAAAATGAAAATAACAAAATTAAGGATTTCACGTCACACGCTGATTTTATAATACCAATCAGCATAATGAACTAACTCATTAGCCTACGGAATGCTGGCTCCTAAATCAATATGGCAATTATAAGAACCTCATACGTCATCCGATTGAAAGTCAACTAAAACATGTTCGGCAAACACTTTTACCAAATATTTAATTGGACTTGCTCAATAGTTATGGTTGTATGGAGACCTTGCTTGACTACGTTCTTTCACGCAATAGCTGGTTTTTGAGATGGGTAATCATCGAATATCTCCTCACGCTCTGGACGGAGCGAATTAAAAAAGAGAGTGTATTAAAGAAGACTTGAAGTTCATGGAAAAAAGAAGAACACATAACAATTAGAAAATTAAATTACAAACATAATGTAAATACTTAGGTACTAAAATTGTACTTAAACACGTTCTGTTTTTAAGCAATTAGCAATCCTAATTATCAGCAAATAATATAGGCATTGGCGACACCGACCTCTCGTGCCAGGCCCTGGTACAGGCCATGGTCCGGAGCGAGCACGAGAATAGCGGTAATCTTAGCAAAACTTCTTCGAACCCATGGAGGGTTCCATTTTGAGGCAAAGATGGAACATTGAGTTTTAGTTAGTAAAAGACTGACACCCTCTTAGTTTTCCCTGCATCCGCCGAACAGGAGGGCGGGAGAAGTCTTTAAATGATTTTCCACATATAAAGCGTTGCCACATTAAGCCTTCATTATGTTAATGTCAGCGGGACACAGGACACCAATAATTATGACGATGTTAAGGGAAGTGTCAAATTCAGGAGATTAAACAATTATTTCGGGAGATAATTACTCAGCGTTGCAATAATTATGCAGCTTCTGCTCATTAGTTGGAGCTGCGTCTGAACCGGACACGAAAGACTGCAGTTCTGCCAAAAAGTAACAAAAGATGGATATGATGGAATTTGAGTTTTTAATGAGTATTTATTGAGGTTATCCATAATTTTTAATGTGTGTAATGTAATGTTATATTAGAAAATAAATGATTATGACTATTTTTTTTGGGTGAAGTATAGATAAACTTAATTGGATGATCGATGGGGACGAAAGGTTCTGGAGTGGCGACCACGTGCCGGAAGAAAAAGCTTTGGAAGGCTTCTCTCAAAGTAGAACGATGACTCGGTGGGGGTCGTGGTAATCAGGTAGATATGAGATGCACAGGACCGGTCGTTGTGCTACTTGGGGTAGGCCTATGTCCAGCTGTGGCCGTCTATCGGCGGAGATAATAATAATAATAAAAATTTACACAATTTAGAATATGTGTTTGACTCCTGAGTTAAAATTATAGTGAACTGCTAAAAATCTACTAAAACATAAGTTACGATGGTGCCATATCCACTACTGATTCAAACATCTGTGATCCGGTCTTTGTATAACAATATAGTGTAGGATAATTTAAAGATAATTACAGTTTTTAATAGATTTTGCGAACACCCAGAATTTTGGAACGAACACCTGAAAATTACTTTTTTGATTATTAATTTCGCGAACATGCGAAACTTTGGAATAAAGACCTGAAAATTACATTTTTAATTATTATTGTTGCTGTATTTTCGTGTTCGTAGTTTCGAATTCGTTTATTAATTCCACGAAAATACAGCATTTTTGAAGAATACCTGAAAACTGAATTTTTAATTATTTTTCGTTTATTAATTTTAAGTTCATGTTTAACATAAATATTTTATGTACCTAAATACACATAAAATAAACTATTATTATTTTCAAAAGTTCATGTTTAACCACTAGTCAGAACCCCCTCCCATTCCGCCCCAGGGCGGCAAAAGTGATTGATTTGTTTAACACCTTAAATAAAAGAAGTTCGATACGTTGGTTAGACCAAATCCGCTGCTGCACTAGAGACCACAGTCTGCTACGCCTTCACAAGCCCGAAGACAGGACTACATGGCATTTAACCCACTACATATAGATTTTTTTTTAATACACTAAGGGCCTATTTCACCCACCTATGATAAGTTTTGAGTATCTTACTTGGCAGATAATTTCATACAAATTCTGTTCCATTTTTTAATTTATTCAGCGAGTAGTGGCTACTCGGACATTGTGAAACAGGCCCTAAATGTTTTTGACACAATTAAACAGATAAAACTATTGTCTTCCTTTATTTTACTTACTAAAAAATCATTTAAAAATTATAAAAAAATAGTAGCCAGCGGTATCGGGATCAGGGTCCACGCTACCGGCTATCAGGACTCCAGAAAAAGGAACTTTCTAACTATGTGTGTCCAGAAACCGCTTTCTGAAGCAAGACCTTGATCCAGTCGCCTAACGAAAGCCTTTCAAGAGGTCGATCGAAGTAAGTAAATTGTCATTATCTGACATTTCAGTCCTCAATCGAGCGCTCAAGATTATGTCATTATGAAACTCTTGACTGACAATCTCTTGTCATACTTTCGCTTAAATAATAGGTACTACAGAAAATTCATTGTTTGAGTTCCCTAGCGTTTAATGATAACTTGATGAGCGTAGGAATTCGAAACACAACAATTGTGTTGCTGTGCTATTTGTTGCGCAACTTTTGTTAGGGTTCCATTGTCAAATGGCACCGTCTACGGATCCCTTAACAAACGGAACCCTCTCTTACTAACCCCGTCGATGACGCCTACGCTGTCTATCCCTTTGTCTATCCGTCTGTCAATGTTCTGTATCTTACGAGTATATTTTATTTTATTTATTTATTAACATGGGAGATCAACAGCTAAATACAATAGATTAGTAACCATATGGGAACTAGACAGCCAATAACAGGTCTCCACATAGAGAAACATGCAATATTATACATATATCGAAACCAAATCGTAGACAGTTGATATTATCATATTTTCACAGAATGTATACCATTATGACTGCTACAATAACAAATAAATAAAGCTAAAATAAATAAAAAAATTGAAGGGGATTCCCATACAAGAAACGTTATTTAGTTAGAGTTTTTTCGCTCGATTATTTTGTAGAATAGAACCCTTCGTGTTCGCACGCTTCGCACTTGGTCAGTATTTTTTTCCAAACCAGTCATTATGAAACTTAAAACTCATTATAGAATTTTGTTGGTCCATCATACCTAGGTATCTAAAGTTAGTCTAGCAGCTAATGAATTTTGAAATGACTGGGTGATTAAGGTGCAGTCTGTTACAAAACTTTTAGAGTCCGTTTCCAAAACTGTTAATTGAGGAAATACCCGAAGGCAGTCCAACCAACACAAAGTTAGAATGGAGTACGCCATAAATAACTAGTTTTTCTTAAAATCCTGGCAGAGAGGGTAGAGAGGTGTGATATCCACACCTCTCAAATTGAACTGGCGGAGTTTTTAAAAGGGTTGAATGGACAATTAACCCGTTGTGACAAGTACGTAAAGCCTTCATGATAAAGGTATCAGTTTTTTCTAAGCGACCGCAACGTGCGACTGCGACGGGGTCACGCGACCATGATGGGGTCATGCGACCCTTTTCTGGTATGGCACCGTTCGCGCGACGCGTTCGCTTTGTTTGTTTAGTACTCCATACAAATCTATACTTAGCAGTGGGTCTCAGTCGCGTGTCGGACCCTAAGGTCACTAAGAACCAAATGACAATCAAACAAACCAGGCGACAGCGTCATGCGACCGATGCCATACAAACCCACACTAAACACTAGGTCGCACGACTCCGTCGCGGTCGTACGTCGCGGTCGCTAAGAACCAAATGCTACCTAAAAGCAGATTTAAAGTTTTGCTATCCGGCAGTCGCGAAATACAATCAGTGCATCTGACGTTAGCGTCATGGAAAATAAAACTCTTCAGTTCTGTTGTGTTCGCACTACGGCCTTTGGATTACGAATGGCTAATTGTAATTTTCTGAAGAACTTTTTTGGTCTTGGTAATAAAATCATGGGTGACGGGACGGATTTTCAGTTCTAATTAGAGTGCTGCTTCGAATGCCATTACAGTTTGTGAGTTAAATTAAGGTGTTTTTTTACGGAGTGAAATTATCTACCTAATGACTTCTGCCACCCTAGGATAAAGCTGAAGGGCGTATTAGACTTTAACTGATTAAAACCATACCCAGGTTTTTTTTAAGGTAGGGAATCATCAAAATGAAAGGTTCCTTTAGTTGCTTGTCGTGTTCCAGGTTCCGGGACTACAATCAACCCTTTCTTAAAACAGCCCATGGCCTCAGTAGCCTTTGGCTCTGCTGGGACCCTACGTGAGACATCTCTTTGAGATGCCCGCAGGAATCCGGTCCAAAATGAATCTTTCGAACTTACCATGACCGGTGAGAACCTGCGTCATGCGGAAGGCGAGAACGCCGTGACGTCTTTCCAGCAAACGTGACGTCTTTCCTCTCCCTCTCCTCAAAGAGGGGACTTACCGCCATTAAGCAAAATATTATATGCGATATGTATTATGTTATGCGAGTTGAAACAACTCAATATAAGATAAATCTTCACCTCACTCAAATACGTACAACATTTATACCACAAAATTAATAGGTCTATTCGTACACCTTAAATACCTGATATTAGTAGTGTTGAAAATTGATATATCAAATAGCAATTATTGAATGCAATAACTCATCTCTTTATACTCCTCAGTGGTTATAACCACTTTACTCATAAAGGCACTAAGTTACTTTATCTGCTAATGATTATAAAATACACACTCGACATTAAAACTTTATGATTCGGACCACCTAAAGCTACGCTAAATAATTTGTGACGTCAGATGTCCACTGTAGTTAAGGTTTAAAAAAAGCACGTATTTTCTGCAACCAGTTTTGTGAAATATTCGAGTAAGTAACTGAATTACCGAATGCCAACAGAGTTTTCTCACGCCTGAAAATTCACGTAACGAATAAAAACTGTTTTGGCATTCGGTAATTCAGTTTTTTGCGTTGAACATTGCATTGGATGAAGCATCAAGCTTACGTTGACAATAAACGGGCCGGAAAAGGCCCTCTGAAGTGACAGTCATCTGCCTAGCCTTTTCCCAACTATATTGAGGTCGGCTTGTAGTCAAGCCGGATTTAGCTGAATACCAGTATTTTACGAGGAGCGGCTGCCTACCAGACCTCCACAACCCATTAACTGGGGTAACACGGTACTTCATGGCAAGATTGGAGTCAGATTTACTGGCTTCTGACTATCCGTAACGACTGCCTAAGGTCTGTAAGTGACAGTCATTTTAAAAAAAAACAAATTTATTTGTCCAAACGTTAGTACAATAAATATTATACACTAAGGCATACAAATGTGCCTTAGTGTATAATATTTATTGTACTAATTGACTTACGGCCAAAATTAATAATCAATCCATCACATATCGGAGATTGAAAAACAAATGAAACAACAGAAAACATGTAAATTTTTGTATGGTATCATTTGTTTTTCAATCTCCGATATGTGATGGATTGATTATTAATTTCGGCCGTTAGAGACTAAAAAAATATAGCTCTGGCCCCTACTATAGGTTACCCTGTGCCATAAAGGCCAATCTAATGTTTTGCTCTATACGGTCTATACATCCAAATCTTAATGATTCTTAGCTCACTGGCAAATATTTTCAAGATACTGTTATACAGTTGTCCCACAGGTTTACACGATAGCGTAGGTACCTGTCTTGTCACTTGTCGCATGACTTTTCCGCAGGTAATGTCATTACTCTACGTGTTGTACTTAGCGTTTGACGAGACCTCTTACAAGAAAAGTCTATAATTTTGTTTATGCCTGCTGTTACTAGCACAACAATATCTTCACCATCGCCTATCTTACAGTACAGCACAGTCCCATGTTACAGTTACGTGATCTGACCGCAACAATTCGGTGGCTGACCGCAAAACGTTTATAATATTTCTAGTTAATGGTGCTTTTATTAAGTACTATTTAGATTCGAGTTATGACCACAAATTACCAAATAATAAACGTGTTTAGAACTAACGCATTTCAATCATCGCTGTCTTTTGCTGTCAAGCTGATATTTGGGTTTGCGTTGATTGATGATGAAACTAGTTTTTTGTAATAGTAATTTATTTTTTTAGTTGTGAAATTATCCAATGACTTTTTCCGCTCTAGGGTGGAACGCAAGAGTATGCCAGACTTTTACTTACTAAAAATCACTCCTATTTTCCTTCTCTAAAGACAAAGAAGGAACGTAGGAGTGGTAAAAAACAACTGTTTTTCAACCAGTTTTCCTTTCAGAAGCGAACTCGAGGTCCCAATAAGATTTGACCTTGCGGGCCCCTACGGTGTTGCTAACATCTCCTTGAAGCACGCCGTCGAGGATTCGGGTTCGGTCAATTACCGATTACTCGCCGTCTGCAAATCCACGCCTGCGGTGGCTGGAAATCGGGGTCGGGATCCCATCGGCTAGGGCGGGCGCACGGAAAGACGTTTCTTCACGCTGCCTTTTTCGCTAGCATTACTGCTTTGCAGAAGAAAGCGACCGGCTCCATTCCTCCTCGCTCCACACCAGGGCCTGCACCAGGGCCCATCGCGAGAGGGTGTCTTTGTTGAAAAAATATGTTTCTCTTGCTTTTGAAGGAGATGAACAACGTCGTTAGGAACGATGTGAAGATGGGATGGGTAATGTGAAGGCAGGTTAGATATGGTGCTAGAAAAAGGCTGCGAGTATAGTTTCTGAGACAATTAAGGCCTTTTCTTGGGCCGTTGGTAAATCAAAAATGTGACGAGTTTACAATAACCCTCTGAATAACAGCTGAGCGTTTTAAAAACATGTAAACGCGAAAAATATGTAAAAGGAAAACGTAAGTGTGAAGCAACGTTCATTCGACGTTTTTAAAGTAGAAGAATTCTTTCTTCACAGCTACTGACATTGACTTATTTGCTTTTTAATAAAAGCATTTATTTACGGATTAAGACTCTCGAAATGACGGTCAAACCGCAAGAATTTTGCGGTTAACCACAACGCGTTTGTAATTATCCAAAAAAACATACAGAAGGCAATCTCATGCATTTACTTCACTTTTCACACTTACATTCAGCGATCGCGCCAGATTAGGCGCCGGCCGCTTCATCCGAGCACAGCCCAAGCGCGTATAGCCCAAAACATCGTGTCTGTGAGCGGTGTCTATGTGTGCGTTGCTCGAGCGCGCTTTGTATGTAGATTACCTTCTGTACATATCTGTTTTGTGTATGATCTTTGTTGAGACTACCGGAACACTAGATTACACTAATTGAGTCATCGCCATTTTTTTTTTGTAACTTGTGTTTTTATTGCAATAAGACCGGCTTGAAGATCAAGTTCATTCAACTGATTTTTTTGTTTGTTTATGTATGTATCACGTGTGTTTGTTGTTTGTAGGATTCCGTACTAAGCCACCGTTGTATGACTGTTTGTAAGTTTGTCAGAAATACAGTCCATTTCATAAACTAAAGAGGTAAAAAGTTGTAATTTTTGTAGAATGTGTATTTCTATTGCCGTTACATGTGGATGGATGGAGAGAGAGAGGTAGATCAAAGAAAAGATGGATGGATTGTGAAAAAAAAGAAAACAGGTTGCGTCGACCCCAAGTAATATGAGATAAGGGCAGAAAGAAGAAAAGTTTTTCTATTGCCTTTACAACAGCAAATAATATAATTAAAATTAAGTTTAAAATTAAAGCGGTTTTAAGAAAAGTTATCCTTATTCCAACACCAGGTATTAAAAAGTAGAGAAACCTTCTCGAAGGTCTGATGTCTACTGATAAGACAGTTCCTTCCTCGTTAGAGTGTGGTCACGTCTATATATACGGTTTGTCTAATCGTAGATAATCTTCTGAGTACTTGGCTCACGAAGACGGAAGGATACCTGTACTTGTGTTAGAAAGTAATTGCATATCTTAGACTTATGTGAACCGTACCCAGTCATCTGAGCACACAGATATGTTACATATTAGCGGTTCCGATAGATGTTATTCTGCCAGAAAGTTAATTTTTCATCAGAAAAGAAAATTCAAACCCGATTGCAGCGCCTTCTACGGGGTGTAATTACTTACTAACCATCCTGGTACCTACTCAAATATACTCACAAAGTTTTATCCAAATCGGTGACGCCTGTTATCCCGTGTCATTTGTATAAAAAGAGTACATAACATAACAATTGTTTGTTAGTTTTTAACTAATCTCCTCCGAGCCGACCGAAAACTACTCTATATGGCACAGACTAAATTTTTGGCACGATTTGTTTGAAATAGTGATCCCATCTGATGAAGATGATGAGATGGGATCTCCGTCAAGTACTAGTTTATATAATTTAAAACCACTTACTTAGTTACTTCACATAGTGAGGAGCAAGCCAAGCATATTTATTTTGACAAAACGGTTCCTGATGAATAAGAAACGGAAGCCCAAACCCATGAAAAAAATCTTACTTGTCACTTCAAAGAAGTTTTTAGTGTGGCGCCACAGCGGAAGAACATCAAGACCAACAATCATTAAGCTGACAATACAAATATTGACATGTCAAATATTAAAAGCAAGTGTTGCTTGCTTTTAACAGTTTGCAGTTACCAACGCTGCGATACTTTGTACCTATGTACTGATATTTACTGATTGTCTTTCCTAGTTGACTTTCGAAACAGTTCTTGACCAACTTCAAATAATATTTAAAAGTTTTAAAATGATTCATAAAAAAAAGAAATAAAGCAGGTTTCATTGAAAAGAGTAAAAAGTTGTAAATTAAAAAATAAAGTTGCCAATAAGAAAGCAGCGTTTTGATTAGCCACTGCCAGATGGGCAACTTATTGTGGTAGACGGCTAGGGTTTTTTACCTAACTAAAACCGACATAAACGGCTGTATCTTATTTTTGCGTTAACTTACAAGTTTGATTTTTGCACAGCTTCAAGAGGCTACAGACCTGAGTAGGTACATATACCATATTGAGTTGAAATTAAAACCATAGTTTTAATTTTAACTCAATATTCATTTCAATAATTTTTCAATCAGATCATTTTTAATACCCCTATTTATTTGTAGCTTTGAGAACCAGACTTGAAAACATGTAATTGAAAACAATATTGCTTTTAGTTTGTATTACATCAATAAGTATTTTAATTAATTTTTGTTGGGATTCTTTGATTAAAATCATGTCCATTTATTAGGAACCCTAAAAAGACTGTTTGGCTTATAAAGTTTACTTATATATAAAATGTATACTAGTTTACTCCAGCGACTTTGTTCGTGTGAATGTTTGTTATAGCTGACGCGAAGTCGAAGTCCATCCTTGGGTTAGAAGCTAGTTCTGTTCAAAATTTCATAAAAATTGGTTCAGTAGTTTAACCACGAAAGCGTACTTTCATATTTATAGTATTAATATGGATATTAGGCTTAATAAAATTAAATATTGAAATTCTTTTTATTTCACATAGGCCTTCAATCCTTTATGGCCACTTATAAAACATCAGAACCTAGCTAATGCACGGTTCCAATTGTTTATTTCCTATGGAACCTAAGAACAACCGGTAAAAAAATCAATGGAATACCCATTGATGTTTTTTTCTTTCAAAATAAAAATCTCTCCGTAAAATATTTTCATATTACAATATTAACAGATAGATATGTCGGGACAGTGTACTCCAGTCAATATTTTACCCAAAAGTACAATCTAAACTCCGTGGCTGGCGTGAATACGTTGACAAGTCGACTTGCATGATTTTTTTTTTATTGGCTTAACGCATTCTACGCACTAGGAGTTTATAGGAAAAAAATTGACACATCCGTATGTATCTTAATTTCGGAGCAATCGACGGTGGTAATATGTTGACAACTCTCATTTTGGTGTGTTTTTGTTGACAACACCTTATGTCAAATTACTGATTTACTTATTTTTATGATAGAACTTTGATGTATCATTTTATCAACATATGCTCAGTGACCAAAATAATATTCATTATTTGATAAGTCAAGTTATACACCTTATAATTTCCTTTTTTTTTCTAATTATAAATTGACAAATTGAGATGTCAAGTTACAGCCAACGTAAGTTTGGTATCATAAATGTAACAAATATAGTTATCACTTAATGTGGGTTATAAAATACTTCATCATTAAAGGGATATGTTTAGTTGTCAACTTTTGCACCCAACGTGTATTAAAAATATTCGAGTTGTCAACATTGTGTACCGGTAAATCCCCTCTTTGTGGAGTGGTTGGAAAGAGGTCACGGCGTCTTCACGTTCCGTATGACGCTGGTCCTCACCGGACAGGGTAAGTTCGGGAGGTTCCTGCATCGGATTCAGGTGAAAAGGACGCGCGGGTGTTGCCACTGTAGAGGTACACACCACACTGAGCACACCGTAGAGGTGTGCCGCGCTTGGGCGAACACCACCTTGTACTTGTGGAGGCTATCGGCGACGGCGGACTCTCGCGCCAGGCTTTGGTACAGGCCATGGTTGGAAGCAAAGAGGGGGTGGCAGGTGGCTGCCTCCTTCTGCGAAGCAGTAATACTAGCAAAGGAGGCAGCCGACCACGAGCGTGAGGCCGCCGGTATCCCGATCCCGATTTCCCACCACCGTAGGCACGGGCTTGCGGACGGCGAGTACTGGGTAGCTTGCCGTCCGGCAGTCCGGTATTAACCCGAAAAGAGCCTAGTCGTCAACGGCGCGGCTGCTCCCCGCGCGCTTCAAGGAGAGTTCAGCAAACTGTAGGGGCCTGGCAGCGCCGAAGCCTCTGGGGACGTGGACCGGAATTCCGAAAGGTAAGCTCGGTGTCCCCAGAGCGAAGGCAACGAAGGAACAGGGTGGGGTTTAGTCAGTAGGTAAAAATCTGACACGCCCTCCCGCTCCACCCAAGAGCGGGAGAAATCATTCTGATGATTCCCCACTTAAAAAAAAACATTTAAGTGTACACGTACGATGTTGTTAAATGCTAAAATTAAAGTTGCCTATGAGGATGGCAACATCCATTTGACTGCTGAGTTAATTTAACACCATTAGCTGAAAAAGTTTATGCTGAAAACCTGTGGAAAATAGGATTGCGGATAGCCTTGCACAAACTTAGGTATGGAGCCGTCGGTCATACTCCAGACACTTCAAAATCTTGGTATCGGCCGTATGTTCGTATATCGTACTATCATCAGATACAATAACTCTTCCTCTTAAAGTTTACGCTCACAGTTCTAAAGAAACTGCTCAAGAAGTCAGAAAGGTACAAAGTAGTCATTATCTGTCAGTCAGCAACCAGCGTCAGTGATGGTTTGGTTGGGCATGTCTTAATAAGGCGTCACAAAGCTACATTTTTGTGAAAAAGGGGTGACAATTTTAGCCAAAGTGTATCAAGAGACAGTCTTGGATCGTGTTGTGAAACCTCTCAGCAAAACACTTTTAAAACAAGGCACGAACTACTCAAGCCTGACTTGAACCAACATTCCAGACTTTATAATAGCTGAAGACTGGCCCTCATCTAGCCTAGACCTTAACCTTTTAGGCTACAAATTATGGTCAGTTTTAGAGGACATGGCTTATTCTTAACGACACGGTGACATTGAGTCTCTTAATAAAATTCTGGAGCAAACAGTGGCGAAATTTCCCATGGAAACAGTGTGTAAATCCATAGATTCATGGTCAGACCGATTAAGGACCTGTACAAAGCCAAAGGTGGCCGTCTTAAATAGTACAATATTTTTTTTTATTTTTTGCCGAGACTTTAATAAATATGTACATACAAGTTTTAGTAATATTTCATTACTTCATTATCATCACAATGATAATCGCATGTGGATGGATGGAGAGGGAAAGGGAGGCCAAAGAAAAGATGGATGGATTGTGTAAGGATTAATATGAAAGAAAAGGGAGTTAGTGACAGTGTGACGGACGACAGGACAGAATGGAAGAAGAAAACGTGTTGCGCCGACCCTAAGTAATATGGGATAAGGGCAGGAATAAGAATAAGAAGATTATCATCACAATCAGTGCAGAGAAAAATAAGATTTAATGAACATGATTGATTTGATAGTCGACTCATTTAAAGAGTTTTATGTTAAATCAATTAAATATATTACTTTCAGCATCTTCAAATGTTCGTAATCTATTCTATCTAATAACAATGACATGTTTGTCATTAAAATAACTTTTTTACATACTAATTATACACCTCTTGTACTATTTAGTAGGTGAATAAGTTGATAAATGTTGTGAATATATTGACAACTTGGTGAATAAGTTGATAACTCGTCGGTGAACGATTTGACATGTCTATTATCTTCTAAACTATGGGAAATTCCGTTTATTTACTGTTATCATTTGATAGGTGGTTCAAAATAATCCCCTAAAAACGTAAAACACACACGATTAATTAATTTCTCGATTTACCAGAAGAATTCAAAACATTAAAATGGCCGTCCTGACAAATTGCTGTTTTAGACTTGTCAACGTATTCAAGCCAGCCACGGAACTATCATTGTTAAAAAGTGGATCAAATCATAGAATAATCTAAACCCGTAGTCTACATTCACATTGTATAGGAAAAAAATAATTAAAGTTATGAACAAATGAGATGTTAACCAAAGTAAATCACTACTCAATAAATTTAAGGTGGTTGGCCCACCAAGGTATGTGACTGGGTTTGCCATCGACATGATAAGAAGAAGAAACAGGTGGTTGAGATCTACATAATCCAAAAAATAAAATTGTAAAACCAATGGGTTATTCGTTTCCAAACACAAATAAACCACACTTGATTCGTCTTAACATAAATAACACTATTTTAAACACAGAAAGTCGTATTTGCCAAGCGATCTGCGTGCCTTACATAAGCGCACGTAAAGGCACTTACACCCTTCTTCTACCCACGACTGCTGCGGCAGCCTCATCATACTAATAGGCTATAAGTGCGTGCATGAAACCAGAAAAGAGGAGGAAATTGGTGCATTCTGCATATAAAGGATGCATTTAATAAATGTCCGTATAAAATATATGTCAATAAAGATTATTATTATTTGAGAAGTCAATTTTCTGGAGCAACTCAACTTTCACAGATTTATACTGCTCCTTCTTCTTTTCGCGTCGATGTACTCTCACAAAAAAGAATCTGCCCAGTATTTTGCAACCTTTATGGGTCTGGTATTGGCATAGTATAGATCCTGTAAAGTGCAGATGGTTGTGCAGGATGGGCAGCATAGCAAATGTTGCATGTCTTGTGCAACTGCTCCACACTGACACTGTGTTAAAGTTGGCCAAATGGGTCGAGGATGCCCCATTTGGCCAGATTATTCTAACAGCGGCCAACCTGGGTCCGCAGTCGGTTAAGAGATTTAGACTTCTCTTTTTAGGGGACACATGATGTTAAGCCAGTCATTGCTGTGACTGATTAATGGGTCAGGAAATGATCCTATCAAGCAAATTTACTATTTCTGCCATCGACATTGTAAGGAAGAATGTACTGAAGAACTGTAAGAACCGTGTGTGTTTCTTGATAGCTACAACTTCTAAGTTCAAAAACTGCACACGTATTTACTCTTGACTTCTAGACCGATAATAGATTCGATTCGATAATAGATTACTTCTAGGCAAGCGTGCTCCATCGTCGGCCACATCGTCGGCTTACCATCAGGTGAGATAGTGGTAAAAGCGACCCTATGCATACCTAATAGAAAATAAAAGAAAACCGCCTCTTATGCAGTCTTATTTTATTGCTATTTTATGAATGCGTGTAAAAGTAAAGGCATGATGGCACTTACGCGGAGGTCGTGCCCTCAGCGTGCATAAGTGCCAGCGTCCGTCAGTGGACGTGACCGACAGCCATGGCGTAATAGCAGGGGTTATCGGACATCAGTCAGGCCGTTATACTGTTTATAAACACTGTCCCATGCTAGAAATAGTAGGTTTTGTATCATGGGTGCGATCACAAAGGTGTAAACACAAGACACTGCACAACTCTTCATTTTTTAAGTTGACGCCATGTTTTAAGTTAGAGACCTTAGTGTATATGTAGTTTTAATTATTATTATTAAAGAATATGAATGTTCTATGCTTAAGAAACAAATGTTTATATGGTCAACAAATAGGCCATATTAATATTTGTTTCATGCGGGAATCAAACCTGCGACACGTAATGCTTCAACCATTTCGTTTCGGTAGTGATGCATAGAATTTTTTTATTTTTATTATTGATAGTTTCGCTCTTGTATATCTGACCGTATTGTAAGCGATGTTATTTTCGCGTGTAAAATGAATTTTTAAAATCGGTCTAGTAGTTTTTTTCGTTTGTTTGTTTGGTCTAAAACAAACAAACAAAAAAACTTATCTAATCTTTCATCATTTTTTCAATTTTATAACATTAGTTTAGACAACGATTTAAATTTTAGAAAAACTACAGCTAAAGAGTGTAATTCTCTGCCGGAGTCCAGTGTTTCCTGATAGCTACAACCCGAGAATTATTATGTCAAGAGTGATTAGCTTACTTCTAAGCAAGCGCGCTCCATCATCGACCACATCGTCGCTTTCCAACCGGTGTAATAGTGGTCAACCGCGCATCTAACAACAATAAAAAAAATGTTGAACTGAGGCAAGTAATTACTGGTTGTTATTGTCACCATATTTGGCTTGAACTAAGTAGGAAATAAAGTCATATAGCAAGTATTACAATAGAAACTTGCCATAGAATCTACATAACCATTAGAGAAATGACATTTACAGATCACGACGATGACCGCTTGATTTTGTAAATGTCATTTGTCAATGATCGTAACACTTAACTTTCTATGGTGACTCATCTTACCACACTGCCTTACTAACTTACCTCAGACATAACAATAGCTTATATACGAGTTCAAAAATCTAAAAAATCCAGGTTACGACGAAAAAATGTGGCAAAATCAAGAGGATTTCGTCCAAAAAACTCTCGTGTTCGCATTGTCCGCGCGATCTATGTGCTTGTTCACGTTGACTCGCGGGCGCGGTGGCGGGCGCGGTCACGAAATATCAAACATATGGCGGAACATAGAAGTGTTCACGTACGAAACGCACGTGCGGTCTAAGTAGCGGGCAAGCTAGCGAGCGGCGCGCGCGGCGAGCTCGCGGCTATATCAAACGCTTGAGTTGTGCGTGTGTGTTCACGTTGAACTAGCGGCGGAGCGCGCGATCCACCCACGACGTCTGTAAGTTCAAACCGTTTGAACTTGTCGCCAGATGCAAACGCCTGGCGGTCAATGTGAACACGAAATCGCTACGTCTTCGCGACCGCACCCGCCACCGCGCCCGCGCGTTCCAACGTGAACAAGTACTATCGCGTTGCGCAAGAGTGCGTGTAGGAACGTACTCGTACCTGTGGAGAAACTATCTACTCTGTATACTAGTCAGTTAATTGAGATGGAAGTACTTGCTGCCACTAGTGCTGCTATTGACACAATTCCGCTATTTAGGATTCTGTGAGTTTTGTGTGCTTACATAAAATTGTAAGATGTTGTGGCCAAGTGATTTTTTTTAATTCGACAATTCGATTAGCATTGAAAATACATTTACGAGATCATTCTAAAAAAACATAGTCTTTTTTAGGTTTACGGTCGGCTGGTAAGCAATTGGTAGCTTGACGTCCGGCCGTATGATAACCGTCCAGCCCAAGTCATCGATGCCACGTATTATGCCTCAAGGAGATGTGCTGACATCTCAGAGTGAACCCTAGGGTCCTGGAACAACGCCAAAAAAGAAACGGGAGTGGGTTTTAGTCAGTAAGACTCTCAAACTCCATCTAAAATTGGCATCCATAAACAGCGCTTTAACCAAAAACACTGTTTTGTAATTTAGTCATTTTGTTTTTTTTTTTAATTCTACGCGTATTTGTTAATCAATTTCTTCTGTAACTGCTTCAACAATGTTTCATTGTTTATGTAGAGGCTTGTAAATGGCTCGCTCTGATTTAATTTGCTTTTATGTCTAGTAATGTAAGCTGTAAGCCACCCAAAATAAAAATAAAAGCAGGAGAAAACGTTGGATGATTTTCTACCTAACTAAAAAAAGTCATTTCATATTTATTTTTTAATTGCAGAATATAATAACTTATATTTTGCAATTAAAAAATAAGCTCTCCATTCCGATAAGAATGAAAATTAACATTTCTCCAACAATTCTGTGTACTCCACATATTCAGTTAGCGTTAAGATACAATACGTAATGTAAATAGGGCCGACGGGCGTCCCCGTTAGCACGAGAGATCACCTCAATGCACGACCCGGCCATCGAACCCGCGACCTTTGCAAAGAAAGTCGCTTTATGTAACCAGTGCGAACCGCAGGCGCAAATCTTACTCTGACCAATTATTCCGCTGTTATTTATGGGCTATAACTCGTAGAATACTAGACATATTTAACTACGGTTTTCTATGAGAAGTTCTAATTTTTGCTAGCTATCTTTTGGTTTAAGTGCTGTTAACATGGGTGCAGCCGTTTACGAGATGTGGGTGTATTTTTGGACATGCAAATTTTAATTTATGTATTGCACCGCGTGAGGTTACGTTCGTGGCATTAAGTCGACTGATTATAATTTATTTGTCTGATTGTCTGTTGTATTGGTGACATAATAGTGTCCAACATTGAGAACTAAGTTTTGAGATCTTTTAGAATTCCGCAACGTAATTTTATATTGTGTTTTTTGTTTTGCAAAACTGCTTTCGGTTTTTATTTTCAGAGGAGCTCGTGGCTAGATAATAAAAGTCGCACAAGTTAATCTTCAAGGTTAAGTAACACTTGCTAAGGTTGGTTTGTGGATGGGTGACGATCTTAACAAACCGAGTTCCTTTGTGCCGTAGGTCCCGGCTGTATTTGGCAGTCGTTACGGATAGTCAAAAGCCAGTAAATCTGACTCCAGTCTTGCCATGAAGTATTATGGCATCCCAGTTAATGGGTTGTGGAGGTCTGGTAGGCGGTCACTCCTCATAAAATACTGCTATTTAGCTAAATCCGGCTTGACTGGAAGCCGTCTCCAATATAGTTGAGAAAAGGCTAGGCAGATGATGCGTTCGGTTTTCATTTGAAAATTCATAAACCATCTTCAATAACTATGTACGAAACAGATAAAGTAAACCGAATTTAATCAAAACTCTATTTTAAACCTTGTTTAGTGATTCAGTTTGAGGAACCAGCAAATATTGTAGAGTCAACAGAAACTGAACCAAAACTGAAATTATAACTGCAGTATAGTTTCAGTAATGGATTTAATTAAACAAATAGCTGATGCCAGCGGCTTCGCCCGCGTCAAAGTAGGTTTATTTCGGTCTATTTATACAAGCTTTGGACTACCGTTACAGACCAGGGGGTGAGTTTTGGGAAATCCTCTTTTAATACGTCATAAATGAAAATTTTGTGCAAAATTTCACGCTTCTAGTCTCAGTAGTTTCGACTGTACGTCAGTCAGACAGTTTTTAGGGTTCCGTAGCCAAAATGGCAAAAACGGAACCCTTATAGTTTCGTCATGTCCGTCTGTCCGTCTGTCCGTCTGTCCGTCTGTCACAGCCGATTTACTCGGAAACTATAAGTACTACAGTGATGAAATTTGATGGGAATATGTGTTGTATGAACCGCTACAAAATTATGACACTAAATAGTAAAAAAAAGAATTGGGGGTGGGGCCCCCCATACATGTAACTGAGGGATGAAAATTTTTTTTTCGATGTACATACCCGTGTGGGGTATCAATGGAAAGGTCTTTTAAAATGATATAAAGTTTTCTAAAAAACATTTTTCTTAAAGTGAACGGTTTTTGAGATATCAGCTCTCAAAGTCGTAAAAAGTATGTCCCCCCCCCTCTATTTTTATAACTACGGGGTATAAAATTCAAAAAAAAATAGAGGTGATGCATGCTAATTAACTCTTTCAACGATTTTTGGTTTGATCAAAGTATCTCTTATAGTTTTTGAGATAGGTTGATTTAACTGTAATTTAGGTTAGGCTCCATTCACCAGGTGTATAAATTGACATAATAAGTTTATTATATTTGCTGCTACGGAACCCTTTGTGCGCGAGCCCGACTCGCACTTGGCCGGTTTTTTTTCTTTTATATGTAACTAGCGACCCGCCCCGGCTTTGCACGGGTGCAAAATTATTAATGTTTCCCTATTATATTACACATGTCTTATACATATAAACCTTCCGCTTGAATTACTCTATCTATTAAAACATACCGCATCAAAATCTGTAGTTTTAAAGATTTAAGCATACATAGGGATATAGGGACAGAGAAAGCGACTTTGTTTTATACTATGAGTGAGATACTAGATAGATGATAGACACACTTTCAATGTGTGTACCATACTGGACCCCACAAAAAATCTCCTTTCTAAACAGTCAATCAGCAAGTTACAATGCATTACACATGCAAACATAACTACATCGAAAAAACAGTACGGAACATTAATCACGCAAGGTCATGCGACTTGACCGGTTCATAATAACTTCAAGTTTATTTAACAAGGAGAGAGGTGCATCTGCAATTCAGCAAGCTGTTTTGCAACACCGAATATGATTTATGGTACACTGAAGAGCTGGGGTCGATCTCCAAGGTTCGGTGACGCTCTACGAGGTTGAGCTGTTGATGAGTGACCAACCTAGTATATTGACTTTTTGAGATTCCTCTGTGACATGGGAAGCACGATAGACAATGGGTCCCAGCTGTAATTTGTAGATCTTTGGTTATGGATAAGTAGAAGCGTAGTCTTACACCCAGTCTTGCCAGAAGGTATTGTTTAGCCAATGGCTGGATTGTAGAGATCAGATATTATTGATATTACCTGAATCGGGTCAGACTGAAAGCTGATACCAAAATATTTTTTATCCAAATTGCAAAAAAATATTTTGCGTTTTATACTTATGTTTTTATAGAATTTTAAATACGGAAGTCAGTGTTAAATAACGAAGTAAACAGAATTAGGACACTGTTACCGACTAGTTAACTTCCTGTCGACATTAATATGATTTGCTTTAGTTGGTCTTGGTGCTTCCGGTTAATTTTACTGACAACTCTTTGAAGAGAGGATCTAGCATCCTAATCGAATAAAGAGCTACTTACTGCTTGCAGACTACCATATTTTTTAAATTTTAGTTTATTTATATTTGATTCATCCATCCTACGGTTGTCTGGTAGATATCGATGTCAGAGATAAGAGCGCCATTGTACACATAGAATTAATATTCTGAAAGATTGTTACTATTTTTGGTATTCAATAAAATTTATTCTATGCCACCGTAGCCTACCAAGGAATATTTAAGTCAACAGTGAATATGTACTTGTAGGCAAGCGAGCTTCATCGTCGACCACATAATCGCGGGTGAGATAGTGGTCAAACGCGAGCCTATCAACAATAAAAAAATGGCGTCTCCCGTGGCTGGTTGAGTCTCACTCCAACACTTTCTACCATCTCCTACACTCACATTACTTCTTTGCAGGAGGTGACTGCTTCCCATGCCGCAGGGCAGAATGTGAGAGGTCCACCCTCGCACAGCGAAAAGGCGTGGTAGTACTCCGCCTAAACGGGCGAGACCTTCATATGATTTTTTTTGTATGGTTTACAGTATCCTGCGGGCGATCAGGGTACCGTAATTCTATTAGGGTTCGTACTTTTACCATGTTCGTCGTCTAATTTTGCAAGGCATTCAGTGAGGATGTTTTGTTTTTCTTCTTTACCCTGCAGTGTGTGGGGTACCGTTGGATATGTCAGGGGGTTGTGAAAACTATATTCGATTTAGTGATTTGGTTGTGAAATATTAAGCTAAGTGCCAATATTTGTTAAAGTCAAGTGTGCACCTTTCTCCCTTTCCCTCTACAAGTTAAACTGATCGCTTGAAAAATCAGATAAAATCATGATGGTGGTAAATAATAAATGGATTTAAATAAAAAACTTTAACAAATAAGTTTAAGAGTAGTAGACAGTCAACTTATAATACTAAAATTTCGTATTCAAAATAATACGTATCATTTTTGCAGCCGCTTGTTTCTATTGTAATACATTATTTTAATATTTTTTTGAGTTCCCTTGTAAATTAGAATTTTATAACTGTCAGATTAATAAAAGTGAAACCCACAGTAAGAATGTTATTAAAGAGTTAACCGTTTCAGAGTCTTCTCCGACGAGTATTCGAATCAATAGTAAACTAGTTAAACCATTTGGGCCCGATAGGTGGCTACGTTACTTGTAGCATCGGTGCCACTTATTAAATCCTCCAAAGTGCAGGTGTATGGGCACTTAGGGCACTTTCTAACGTGTGACTTATGTTTTGAACAGGAGCACCGCACTCACGTTCGAGTATCTGACAGGTCTATAGATCCCCATTTCGCCAAGTTGTGTTCGCAGTGGAGGCCGCCATTTGATAGAAATAAACACAAAGCCTTCTTCGAAGTCCGCATGTTAGAAAGGGCACTACGGAACCCGCAAGGTCCGACACGCACTTAGCCGGTGTTGGGCTTAATATGGATTAGTTTCGCATCATTGATTTTGTGAATAGCCGTCGGCAATAATGAATATCTACTAAGCGTAGGGGGACTTGTGTCTTAGCAACCGATACAGAAAAAATCATCTCGATAGCCAAAATATCGAAGACAAACTCTCTCTCATATCATGTTCTGTCACAGCCTGGATAAATCATGTTTTGTAACCAGACAGGCGATCTTCAATTTTTTAACAAAACACAATCAATCTGTATTGAGAACAATTTCTCATTATGACATCTCGAATTTATTCGTCGGCGACTGACACAAAAAACAAATGCTGGTTGCCAAATAATAAGCTGCCATAACCATCTGCCATTTATTGTGTATTTTGCAAATAAATCGATTACACATCTCGGTTTAATTTCGTTTTTTAATCGATTAGAAATCTTGGCTCGGTCACTCGTTGTTCACTTCCTATATGGTTATGTTCCCACAATTAACTTGTAGACATAGATTAATAGGTAATTTATGCAGACCTGACACTCGTGTCTTGGAGTTTATGCTTTTATATTTTTTTTTCTTTCTATATTCAGTAGTTTTTTAGGGTTACGTACTTCAAAAGGAAAAAATAAAACTCTAATAGGATCACTACTTCGTTTTCCGTTTGTCTTTCTGTCAAGACCCATTATCTTGTGGAGGTATCGAGTTAAAATTAAATTATTGAACCCTAGAACCCAGAAATTTGGCATAAAGCAAAGTCTTATATCTCTAAATCAATCTAGTCTTATATAAATTTTTAGTTACGTTACAAAACAAAATTGATTCCGAAAACTGTTCCGAGGCACGATTTGGGAATGGAACTATTTACTATTTACATAAAGTCAGTTTGTACGGGACCCTAGTGCGCGAGTCTGGCTCGCGCTTGCCCTGGTTTTTTATTAATGCTTTAGTTTACCTACTTCCAAATTTGACGATAGTGATCGATAAGGAATCGAATCATTTAATATTATTAATTTATTGGCACCGATTCTCTCGTGCATTACCTAACTAAACTTATCTTCAACAATCGCTCTCTCTCTCACAATAGTAACGTCTAAAAGATGATAGCAATAATTTACTCTGTCAAATTAGTCAGAATTTTATTTGCCAAATAATTTAGACGTGATTTCAGAACGTGTAGATTAACAGTTGGGTAAGAATACAAGGAAGTGCATCATGTGAACTAATCTGATGGAAGTAGAATAGAATAAAATAGAAAAATCTTTATTTACTCCAAAAGAAGTATAAAATTAAGTTGAAGTAAAATTTTCAGAATCAGTTTTTACCTACGAATCAATCCTTGATGGTGAAGTGAACTAGTTTATTGAAGACCCTATATTCACTCTAGACTTGAAAGCTTCTAAAATAGAATCTGTTGGGAAGACCGCAGCAGGTGCATTGTTTCAACCCCCTCGATGTACGACCGTAGTATTCAAATTATTTCAATAGTCCAAACCTTCAATGTACGGTATAAACGACGAGACGAAACGCTTCGTCTGGACCGTAGAGGTGTTAACAATGTAAGGGTGGATACGTGCCTTAGTCGTAGACTTGCGAATACCAACAAACAATACAAGTGTGGATACTCGCCGTACGTCGTGTTGTCTGATGGTAGTTATTATTATTTAAGGATCGATAGGATCTAGGAAGAAGTTCTACCAGTGATTACGATGGGCAAAAATTTATCCACAAGATTGATATCGACGCCCCCCGCGAATAATCCGGTAATGACCTATTACGGGGTTTTTCAGGTTATGCGTTTTTCGGCATCTAGAAGTTAAAATACACCATGTAATTTTTTTACAGAATTTTTCTATCTTTATTTACGAAGATATGAAAAATTACGCGTTTATTCCATGAACATTCATTAAGAGGTATTTTAAACGAATAATATGGTTTTAGATCTTTACGAGAAAAAATATCATTATGATTTGACAGTAAACATTATTACGATATTATTCGAGTAAATAGTTTTCTACCTTATTTAAGTAAGTGCAGGCTTATTCGGGATTTTATTAAGAAAACGATTTCGAGCTACATTCATAATCGAGTGGCTCCTTACACAACCCTTTTATATATTCATCACCATCATCATCTTAGCCGAAAGACGTCCACTGCGGGACATAAGCCTATCCGAGCGTCGCCACAGCGACCGGGCCTTTATATATTGCTCGTAATTAAAAACTTCATGAAATAAAGAATATTTTAAGTAATTGTACCTGTAAAAAAAGGTTGTGGGTTAAAATTCAATACAGAAGACAAGTTAGCCCTACATACTATTTTTTATTAACTTGCCAATCGAGAATTTCAATGGCAATACATTACTTATGTTAAATCCAATGATGTAAAAGGCTAACAGTAAATAGAAAAAGTACCTGATCTCAAACATTAAAATATTATTTTCCCCTCAAAGATGAAGAAATCAAAGTATTCAAGGTATTTTTTTAAAACACTCTTTCTGTTACTGAGCAAATGATTTAAACGGCCTTAGAAAAAATGAAAAGAGATGAAAGTTTGATCGATAAACGTTATCAGAATAAACATCAAATGAAGCTAGATACTGAAGACAGTATCAGAAATCATATTGATTTATTTCCCAAAGTAGAATCGCATTACACGAGAAAAGAGTCTAAACGGGAATATTTGTCTGAATTTCTTAATATTTCAAAAATGTACCGACTTTACGTCATGGTTTGCAAATCAGAACTACCAGTCAATCAGATATTGTTGAGATGGCTTCAAAACGACACACATTGACGATATTATTAAAAAAGCTTCTAAAGCACTAGGTTTAATTTTAAAAATACCAGCCGATTTCAAAAAAGTTAAAACATTAAAAATTCTTTATTGTGCTTTTGGCGTAGTCATCTCGAATATTATTCACCGGTATGGAACCCTATTTACAACTGCTACATCTATCGCATTGAAAGTATCCAAAGGAAATTTTTAAGGTACATTCAATATAGATCTAAAACTTATCTACCTGACTATAATAGTTGTTGCAGGAAGTTTCACATTCTTCCACAAACTGAGCAGAGAAAAATGACTGACATAGCATTTTTATTTAACATAGCCAATGGTTCAGTCAACTGCTCAGAACTGATTGGTAAGCTTGGGCTGCGAGTTCCATCCTTTACTTTTAGGAATCATAGACCTGTATGTTCCCTCTTTTTACAGGAAAAAATCCTACATAATAAGAACTAGTAGATCATATAACGCATTGTGTGTAAGTGTTGATGATGATCTGGATTTGTTCTCCACCAGCGTCACTAAACTGAATAACATTATGTGCACTCAGTTTTTCGATAATCACTGAAATAGTCCTTGCTTTGTGTACTTGCTCCGAGCGTCTTCATTTCTTTCTTTCTTTTATTCTGACTACTGTCTTTTATTTTACTCTAAAATTATCTGTGAAAACTTGTAATTGGCCTTCTGTCAATATTATTCAACTATCTGTATCCTAGTTGTAAGTTTTCCGAAGAAAATAAAATAATACTTAAGTAAACTATCAGGATAAACAGTAATAGTCATAATAATACACTGTTAAACAATCGAATAACCTAATAATTGTTTTTTTTACAAATATTCATTATACAAAACAAATTACACGAATAATAGAGCAACGTGATTTTACCGTTGTCGTCGAAAATATTAATTTACGCGAATAATATCGCAACAAGATTTTACTGTTGCCGTCGATAAAATAAATGTTACACGAATAATATCGCAACAAGATTTTACTGTTGCCGTCGAAAATATAAATTTACACGAACAATATCGTAAGTGACATTACTGATCAGAGCTTGACCTACACTAATATAGTAAAATGCATTCAGCTAAATTATAACGAAGCCCTTGGGACTACTTCAATTTTGATGAAATAACCAGATAGCTGAAAAAATTAGCTTCCATATGCGATATAAAAAGTCTCTGATACTTGCTGTTTAATGGAGTTATTAAGGAAAAATGGTTTTTTATTTTTCCTGAACATTTGCGTTTTTACGATTACCGGATTATTCGCGGGGGGCGTCGATATGCACTGCCGAAATATCCTGAAGAAAATTCACCACCATTTCATCAGCTCTTTTTATTATTATATTATATCTAGCCTATACTGTCTCACTGCTAGGCAAATACTTAGCTCGTTTGCTTCCAACGTTCCCGGGTTTAAGAAACTTCTTGCCAATTCCTAAGGAAGACATCCAAGTCGTCAGATCTTATTAAATAAACAGGTAGTCATAGTAATATATTTTTTTTAGTTTCCATACCAATACATATTATATTGTATCACGTTATGTCTACATTTCTCACCTAATTCTTCTGTAGCAGGTTTGCTGGAAGAAATTTCTTTAATAATAAACAGCACTTTTGTGCTCTTTTATCTGTACCTATTCATCTTTTTCGATTTTTATTGTTTTATCATACATAACCATCATTCCCGCTGAAAGGCATCCACAGTTGGACATAGGTCTCCCCCAAATCTCGCCACAACGAACGGTCCCGTGCGTCTCGAAAGCATCGGATCACTGACAACGGTCCACCTTTTGTGAGGGCTTTTAAAGCTGCGTCTTTTCATACAGTTCCCAATTCAATTCACTTGCATCTACCATCTGTGTTTCGCTTACTATCTTCCACGATTTAATGTTGTAGCATTCGTTAATTAATATGCAGATTACCTAGAAAATCTGTCGCTTAACTAGTTAATCTTCACTCTAACTGATTGACTAGCGTATATATGTATTTTATTATTATAATCAACCTATTTTTTTTGAGCTACATGTTATTTGTTTATTGTAGGTACTAACCTAACACATGTTGTTTTTTAACCTAAAGGTTGACTGGTAGAGAATGCCTTTGTACCACTATTGTTCATGAAATTTAAATAAATAAATAAATTTACGCTCATTAGTAAAAACACAAATTGAAGACCTACTGGAAATTACTACTTTCTCAAAGAAAATCACAATTCATGTAAGCACCTATCTCTGTACTAATGATCATACAACAGAACAGAAAAAAAAACACTGTCATTTGGTCAAATGTCACCTCAACCGGAAGTTACTAATGATATCACTTCTGTTCATTGCCCTAATCTTTGTCCCACGCGTGGGAACCCGACGTACTTGAACTTACTTTCGATTGTCGATCTGCCGACAATGATGGGAAACTGTAACTGCCATCCTCAAACCATTGTCGTCTTAAGTGCAGTTATTTCTTGAGTAGCAACAGGTTTGTGAGAAAAAGATGATAATTTAGTTTTGAAGTGGTATATAGGAATGAGTCACCCAGGCCTCATAGCTGACCCAGCTAAGTGCATTACTTTGTGTAATTTTATTACATCACCGCTGCTCTCAAAACGGTGAAGGAAAACATCTTGAGGAAACGGCATGTTCTAGAGCCAAAAATTCGAAGACATGTGACATCCATCAATCCACACTGGGCCCGTGTGGATCCACCATGCGGGCCGGCCCATTCCCTCTCTTAGAGGCACATAGGAGGCCTGGGTCTCAATAGTGAGAACATAACAAGGCCGGTAATGCTAATATAGGAATGAGAGAGATTCCTAAGAGCCGTCGACACTGGTCGAGAGCAGCCGTCGACATTCTAACAATTGAAGAATAACGGTAGCCGTCGCATCGTTTGTGTCAAGTGTCACTATAGGTTGACGGTAGCCGTCGCGTATCAAATGTCACTACAGGTCGACGGCTGCCGTCGACCTGTGTCGACAGGGGGCCGTTATCTCTGTCATTAGCAATGTGCCGCTGTATATGAGCTCTTAATCAAATGGTTGCAAGCGGTACTACGTATTGAGTATGGACATCCCGAGTTCAATTTCGTGTTATTGGGTTTTCCTTTGCAGTAAATTGATATCTAGACTTTTGCTAAGTTAGTTTAGCGGAAATATGCCTGGTTTATAGAACATAAACGAATAAAACACATCTAATGCTAATTTTATTACGTGCCGATGGATACAGTATTAGAAATGGATTTTATTTTAAGCATCTTGTTACAATGCAACAGGCATCGCTTAGTGCTATGTTGACCTTTTTAGCGTGGGCGGAACGATGCCTCGTTGGGTATGCAAACTCCCCCGCATAAAATAAAAGACAGGTCTGTTGATGCTCCCACCTAGTGGATGTCAGGCGGCAAATAATGTTAAATGATAATGATAAATGATATTTATTTTGCAAATAGGTTTTTTCAAACTCTTTTACACGTCAATTTTGTTTTTGGACTTTTTTTTTTTTTACTAGTTGAGGCCGGTTGTTGTTTTTTGTTTTGATTTTCTTTTTCTTTTTCACTAATGAAATAATGAGATAACACAGTACAGAATACCTTCTTACTGTATAAAATAAAAAGTGTTAATTTCAAAACAAAAAAAAACACACACACACCAGTCTTTATAGTCTCTTTGTCCGAAATATTTTTTTAATAAGCCAGGATACTTATTATCGAAGGTAGCTTTATCTAACTAAACTGTTTCAGTTCAAAAGCCCTAGCAGTAGTAATGTATTATATACGAGTATATTAGAGATTATTCAACTGTATAAATGGCGTTTGACTCGCACACTCAATAGATGAATAGATCGCCATGAATTGCCGCTCAGAGTGACAAAGCGACCAGAGGCTTTGTACAAGTGGCATTCAGTGAGAGATAGCTATAATCAATATACTGGGATATATTGGTTTCAAATGTGCTACTGAAACATGTTGTGGTCAATATCACGTAGTCAATATCATCCATAAACGTTCTAGCGCTCCCGCTGCCGGGATTTCAATCCCGATATCCAACCGCCGTAGGTGCGGGTTTTAGACGGCGAGCATTGGGTAACTTGTTGTCTGGCTGTCCAGTAGTCATCAAGATCGAACCCAAGTCGTTCACGGCTCCTACTGTTCCACGCCTGCCTCAAAGAGATATCAGCAAAACCGTAGGGGAACCAACGGGGTCGAAGCCTCTGGGGTCATGGGTTCGCTTCTGAAAGGAAAACCTGTGACCCTGAAACGAACGCGAAGAAAGAACAAACAAGTGGGTTTTAGCCAGTATAAGTCTAACATCTCACATACCCTTTCGCTCCGTCCAAGAGCAAGAGAAGTAATTCCGAAGAATTCTGAAGAAACCATTAGTAGTCTAAAAGCAATGTTTTGTAATTCCATCACATCATTATCTTCAAAAAATGTCTTCCAAGTAATATCTCTCTATATCTCAATTTCCTTCTGTTACTGTGTGTCTAATCTAGTTTAAACTGACTGAAAAAGTGACATAAAAAGTATTTTTAAAACCCTTGTTTGCAAAAATAAATATCAATTATTTCTGTAACTGTAACTTTTAATAATACTCTCATAATTATTAAATGTATATTGAAGGCTTGTAAATGGCTCACCGTGATCTACCCTGTCGTTTGTGTATTGTTTTTATGTAGCTTTAAGCCACAAAAATAAAATACCGTATTACATGGTGAATATTTCGTAGTCAATATCATGTCATCTATATTACATGCTTCAGTTTCACGTGGTCAGTATAACGTGGTTAGTATCGCATGGTCAATCCGTTACATTTTGACTTTTTAAAAATCTTTTCAGTTATTTATGTGTATGCCACTTTAACTAGTAACTAAGGAGGCAACTTTTATTCTGAGGAACCAACTGGATAATCCACAGAGTACAGTTAAGATTCCTTTTAGTGTCTTTTAGGGCGATGTTCACCGACACCAAATCGACAGTTTAAATATTAAAACGGCTGTTTTAGAAATATTTCCTGTTCACCACCGCCTTATCGTCGGTTATTGACGTTAATCAGATGGTTATCTTAATCGAGCTACAAGACGTTGTTTAGACTTCGGTTACTGTCATTTGACAAAACTTTTATAGGTTATTTTGTTTGATTTACAAACGAAGTACTTATTTATGTTTGAGAAATAATGGCTTTTAATTTTATAATGTATGTTAGATTATTTTAATGCGTAGAAACGATGACGAGAAGACCTAGTATCTTTCAACATCGTTTTACTTGTTGAAATAAGCAATCGAACACTATCTTATTATTTACACAGAACTTCAAAACCTCATACGCTACACATACACACACATTTACTCTAAATTGTTAATTTTTCATATACGATTCTTACAACAAAAATGCCACGAAACTTTATCAGAGAATTTTAAAAAATGATAGCCACAGATAAGAAAGAGCGCGTTGATAAACCTTCCAACATAAAATGTGTTTCCCGTAAAGCTTAAGATATAATTAGTTAGTTTGATTGTGTTGTTTGTAAAAGTGGTAAAATTTGTATGGGTCTAGTTACCTCAAATAAATAAAATTATTATATTATTAAAAAAAAAAATATTATAATGAACAGCAACTTTCACATTTTATGGCATAAACTATTATCTGGCCATGTTAAAAAGTTGTAAGCGTAAACGAAATTTCAAGATGTAGTCTTACATTTTATTTAGTAGTATTGCAATTGCTCACTCATTCGTTCAAAAACGCTCAGTTATGTTTCGATTAGGAAACCGAACGCCGAAAGATGATGGTGAACACAAAAAAACCGCTCCTTGTTTAAACATTGATTAAATTATAATCGGTCGATTGCAAAATCAATGTTTAAACTTATGTCGGTGCACATGGCCCTTATTGTACTTCTGTTTCCCTGCGAGTGTCTTTGCTCTTTGCTGACGCTTATGAAAGTCCCGACTCAAGTCGGTCGATAAAAGTAAGCTAGAAATAGGAGCTCTGTTCTTTGTCAGTGTTCATTTCAGTCAGCCAAGCCAATAAATGCAAATCAGAGATGAGAAACAAGACTTCCCGAAGGAGACAGCGACTTCAAGGTCTGCCCAACAGCTCCCCAAGCTGTACTGAGTTTTTTTTTTTAATAATATAAACTAATGCTTGACTGCGATCCCACCTTATAGTAAGCAGTGATGCAATCGTTGATATTGAGGTGCACTAGTTTATTAAGAGCCTATTTTCTCTAGCCTTGAAGACACCCATATTGTAATTAGATGGGAAGACCGCAGCAGGCAAATTGTTCCAATCTTTCGATGTATGCGGTATAAAAGACGGTTAAAACTAAAAATATAGAAACATACAAAAAGATATAAACATACCACGGAAATGTTTGATATTCAGAATGCGTTTTAATTACAAATTACGAACAATAAGAGGAAACATGTCGTGACACTATTTAAAATTTTAATTTTTAACACCCGTGGGATAATGTTGTTGGTATAGTAACTATATTAATTATTGTATGATTGTAATATGTCTTCCTGAATGCAAGTTCGAGACATTTCTAAGATTTGTTTGTAATGTTGATATCTAAGACCATATCTAACGCTAATATTGCTTTGTTTCGAAAATATATTTTTAATGTAAGTAAATGAACACAAAGTAATGTGCTTGGTTTGAACACGCGATCTACAACTCGTAAGTTGGGCCACCACCGCTTGCTTGCTCTCAAAACGGAGAAAGAAAACATACAAAGAATACCGGCCATATACTAGATCCAAAAATTCGAAGATATGGTGTAATTCTCAAATCCTCACAGAGCCCGCGTGGTGGATCGCCTAAACACCCTCTTCTCCTTAGAGAGGAGGCCTAAGTTCTAGTAGTCGAAACATTACAAGGCCGATAATACTAGTAAAAAAATGTACGAAAGTTGTACTATTGGCAGTACTTACCTTTGGACCTACGATGCCTGAGAATAAAAGATGTTTTGATGTTGTTAATTGAAAAGGGAAAACTATATAATTAACTCATGTCTTTAGTGCCCTTTCACACATACATAACAGAACATTACTTCGTGTAATCATTTACCAAACCTAACATAACATTAGACAACAAGAAACCTTTGACTACAAAACATAATTATGTAGAAATAATCTACACATTCCCTTTCACCGGGGATCCGAGGCATTTCATCATAAACTTTAACGTCAATCATGACTAATTATCTCAAACACACATAAAATGGGATATGGTGTAATCTATGAGTATACTTCATGTTATAAAGAGTTTGTTTATTTATTTGAACGCGCTAATCTCAGGAACTACTATTTCGAAATGAATTTATCACCATCCCATTTCTCGATCACATTAAAGTGTATGGTCGCCTAATTGGCAGTAAATCCCCTATATGAAAAGTGGCTGGAAAGACGTCATGGTGTCCTCACCTTCCGCATGACGCAGGTCCTTACCGGACACTGTAAGTTCGGGAGGTTCTTGCAACAGTTTTCTTTTAGCTGATATTCAGTCCTTTCTAGAAGCCGATCTCAAGCTAAGTGAGAAAAGTGTAAGGAGATGATTACTTACGTATTCACGTATATGTGAGCGATACCGCGAATTATGGTAGTGGTAGAAAAATCCCAAAATTCGAGTTTGTTTCAATTAGTATGATCGGCCTTATAATATTCCCACGGCTGAGAGTCCGGCCTCCTCTCTAGGAGAGGAAATCGTAATCCACCACGCGGACCCAGTGCAGGTTGACAGATGTCATATATCTTCGAATGTCTGGTTCTAAGACTTGACGGTATCCTCACAATGTTTTCCTTCACTGTTTTAAGAGTAGGTGATGAAATTAATTACACAAAGTAATGCGTTTGGCTGGGATTGACCCACCAGTCGCCTTTCACTGCTTTTGGCGGGTAGGGTTATTTAATTCTGATACTAATAATACCATGTTGAAAAGTCTATTATTTGCGTACGTTGTTATTACTGCAACCGAGGGTGCAACCCTTATGTTTGCGATTATTTTTTAACCCCTTTTATAGTCACAGTAGGCGGAGTTTGCTTCGCGAAAACCATCATGGCCGCTTTTTTTCTTTTTTAAGTGGAAAAATAATAATATTCTATAACTTTGCACACAAAGCGCCATCTAGTTTCAAACTAAGCAGAGTTTGTGCTATGAGCCTGCTATGAGAGAACAAGACAACTGATAAACGTAATTAATATTTTTAAATACGAGTACATGCATGTGTATAAATTACCCAGACACAGAACAAATTAATGATCGTTGTAAAACTTATTTACCTATTACTATGTTTTGTCCACGGCTTCGTTTGCCTGAATGTCAGCGTACAGCGAGAAGGCGTGTCAGGCTTTTACTAAGTAAAACCACTCGTGGATCTATCAGTTGCTCTTTGCGTTCGAGGACCAGGAAACAGGTAATCCTGACAAACAAACATAAGAATTTATTAATTTACGAGTACAAAGGTATTCAAACAAATAGTTTACAAAAACATTTACGAGTACAACCAGAAACTTATAAAACAATAATTATCGCAGCGAAATCTGGTGTACACAGCGCACTGTAAGTACTGTAGACACCTATACAATATCCTGTAACATGGTGTTAGAATTCTCAGGGCGCCTAACTTAAACAACAGCTCGAAATCAACAATCGGGCCAGACGGCCAGACATAACACCCGTCTGGTCGGAGGTTCCTCCCTTTTCAACAGAGCTTTGTCCCGACTAAATACTCTGTCCCCCATACGTCTAAATTGCTATGACATTGGACATGAGCGTACTCATGTCATTGCATTATTTAGTTATTACGAAACAGACGTAACTGTTTCGCAATAAAGAATTTAAATTGGCCGTACAATTCTCGGAAAATTGAAAAGCGAGCAGGTTAGCCTTCTTATTCAATTTCCTTTAATACATTACCTTTTTATGAGTAAACAATCGAACTGTGATCACTACAGGGTCATGTTACCTATCAACTTTTAAAACGTAATACTGAAACAAACAATATACATCTAGAAACATGAAACAAATGGAGAAACAATGTTTTATTTGGGGGAAATGATGCAACCGATATAAAAATAGCCTACCGCTTAGCATAATACTGTAGCCACACACAATGTGCAACAAGTCTACAATAATCACAATCTCAAGGATTCTTAAAATATCCTGAAATGACCTTTCAAAACATATCTTGCGTTTACGGATTTTCCGTAAGGTGCAATCAATGATTACATTACTTATGTACTAGAGACTGCGCACGCAGGTTCGACGACTTCCAGCCTCCTGAACAAGCCGGATTCCGAAAAGGCTTTAGCACCGTGGACCACATACATACGCTACGGCAGGTTATACAGAAGACTGAGGAGTATAACCTGCCTCTCTGCTTAGCGTTTGTGGATTACGAGAAAGCCTTTGATTCGATCGAGACTTGGGCTGTACTGCAGTCTCTCCAACGGTGCCAAATTGACTATCGGTGCATCGAAGTGCTGAAATGTTTGTACAAAAACGCCACCATGTCAGTCCGACTCCAGGATCAGACCTCGAAACCTATCCTCTTACAGCGGGGTGTGAGGCAGGGAGACGTTATCTCTCCGAAACTGTTCACGGCCGCATTGGAGGATGTCTTCAAGGTTCTGGAATGGAGAGGGCGAGGCATCAATATCAACGGCGAGTACATCACTCACCTTCGGTTTGCCGACGACATAGTAGTCATGGCTGAGACTACGGAGGAGCTCAGTACAATGCTCGGTGATCTCAGTAGGGCTTCCGAAAGAGTGGGACTCAAAATGAACATGGACAAAACCAAAGTCATGGTTAACATCCATGTAGCTCCCACTCCTATCAAGATCGGAGACTCTACACTCGAAGTTGTGGATGACTACGTCTACCTGGGACAGACGGTCCAGTTGGGTAGATCTAACTTCGAGAAAGAGATCAATCGTCGAATCCGACTCGGCTGGGCAGCGTTCAGGAGGCTGCACGGTATCTTCTCGTCCAACCTACCGCAGTGTCTCAAGACAAAAGTCTATGACCAGTGTGTGTTGCCAGTGATGACATATGGCTCGGAAACGTGGTCGCTCACAATGGGTCTCATCAGAAGGCTTAAAGTCACCCAAAGAGCAATGGAAAGGGCTATGCTCGGAGTTTCCTTGCGCGATCACATCAGGAATGAAGAGATCCGCAAGAGAACTAAGGTTACCGACATAGCCCGAAGAATCGCCAAACTTAAGTGGCAGTGGGCAGGGCACATTGCTCGTAGAACAGATGGTCGATGGGGACGGAAGGTTCTAGAGTGGCGGCCACGTACCGGAAGACGCAGCGTCGGAAGGCCTCCCACAAGGTGGACCGACGACCTGGCGAGGGTCGCGGGAATCCGATGGATGCGAGACGCGCAGGACCGGTCGCTGTGGCGACGCTTGGGGGAGGCCTATGTCCAGCAGTGGACGTCTTTCGGCTGAGATGATGATGATGATGATGATGAGAGACTGCAACTAACTGCGGCTGAAGCCTTTAATTCAAGGAAATTAAAGGTTACTTCGAAGAGCTGACCAGGCTTTAAATAAATTAAGCTGTATTAGGCACGTCTAAACCTGTTTTTGTCTGACAGACAGACTGCATTAAGGTGGAACTATATTGGGCACACGTTGGTCGGGTATACAGGTACACCAATCCAGGCGTCGATCTCCATATCATTTTATATGGAAACTAGACGTAAAACTACATTAGATCCACGGCACGCGACGCGAACAACAAATCACAAACGTACCTTCTCCAGCTCTGAGCTAAACGAAGGAGGGAGATTCAGACTTTTATTTACTAGAGTGTTTCTTGAGTTGCCGTTTCCTTATTAGAGTGATGATTACTTTTAAACAACTCTGTAATTGAGTACCTATATTTTATAACATTTTTGGGTTATGAAAACCTGAAATAATAATTATAATATTCCACTCTGACTGTAGTGGAGTGGCTCTTACTGACTTAAACCTACTTGAGTTCCGTCAGTTTCCCTCTGCGTTCTAAAGCCGTGGTAACTCTTTCGCACAATCCTACGATTGAATGCCTACTAGTACCGTGAGTGCAAATTGTTTATACGTTACCGCGATCGAAACGTTTACCGCGGTTTGGCTTTGTGATCGGTAAAGCGCTTGTAGCGGGCAGATCGACAACATCAAAATCTGTTAAACCGTGCGTAATTAATAAATAATATCAAAATACGCAAATTTTGGTATTTAAAATATAAAGTTTGATATAATTAAGTTCGTTTCGCTGCACAGGTAAAATGCTGCACGCCCTTGTGTAGTCATTCAACCACATTATTGGCCAAGCCAAATTGGTCCAACAAAGCCAAAGGTTTCATGGACAGAAAAACCACGGGCTCTCGCAGTAAATTATTTTAAAACATGATATTATGAGCCTTTATTTCTATTTACCTATCATAATTTTAATGCTATATTTGTTCCTGATGATCAGTTTTCAATAACCTTTTAAAATTTCTTCTTATTGAGAAGCGAGCAAAGAAGACCATCGGTAATGTAGAACTTCTTGAGTCGACACTCCAAAGTCTTGGACATCAACGCCGAGTAACTAGCCTGTCAGTTTTCTGTTGTTTACATTTCAGGATAGTGCGATTTCCATCATCGGATCACTAGACGTACGGCATTACGCTACCAGCATATGGTGGATATCCTATCCATACGCACAAAGCGTTTTCATCATCATCATTATCATATCAGCCGAAAGACGTTGCCCATTGCTGGACATAGGCCTCCCCCGAGCGGCTCCACAGTGACCGATCCTGTGTGTCTCGCATCCATCAGATTCCCGCGACCTTCGCCAGGTCGTTGGTCCACCTTGCCAAGCGTTTTTGGAACACATTATTATTGTACGTACAACTAAGGAGTGGAATTGCCTGTCGGAGTCTGTTTCCTGAAAGCTGCATCTTTGGAGTCTTTAAGTCAAGAGTGAGTAGGTTACTTCTAGGCAGGCGCACTCCATCGTCGGCCACATCGTCGCTTATCCGAAAAAAAGCTTAAAAGCGAGCCTATGCATAATAATAAGAAATAAAACTCTGTGTCTTGCGATTTTGATGCCTTCGGAACCGGTAAAGTCTTGATGTCGTCTTCTCAACGTTTTACTTTTTTCCATCCATATATTGTAGCCTATACAACTTTGATATTCTCATTTTTCTCTCTCAGCGACGCTTACCATCAGGTGAGATAGATAAAAAACAAAACATATAATGCTAAAATACCTGTATACCCTATACTTATTTTTACATTTCATACTCGTATGTTTGACATACTGGATAACTTTGACGTCAACACGGGCGAAAACAACAGCAGCAGTTACCGATAAAACCAACGTCCGTTAAGTTAATTCAATTAAGTGTCATTAAAAAACATCGTTCATTATCTTAATTTAATTATGCATAATTATTTGGCCCATAACATTTTAAAATGAAATTTTCACAGAATAAATCATCCCGGACATGACGAGCACTCCGTGGTTTGTCTGCGTTTTTAATTAAGTATACTGTGAGTAGTAATTAAGTTACCGTTTATTATGATATGGGGAGATAAAATTTAAGTGATGGATCAATTTATATATTTTTTGGGCTGTTAAATCATCGCATCACGTTTTCCGCTCCGGGTGGAGTTACAGGGAATATTTTACGACCATCTTTGTTTTTGCTTCCTCTCTTTGCAAAACAGTTTAGAGGTATGAGGAAAAGGTTTGGGTGGTGCAAGAGCGAGTGGCAAAATGTCATTACCACCTTTGTTCTTGCTAACTCCCTTTGCATTCCAGTTTAGAGGTATATGGAAAAGGATGTAGTCTGACATGCCTCTGTTAGAAAGGGAGGATCATCGAACCAGCTGAGTGCTGTATAATGGTCCGTCTAGCTGCCTCGTAGTTGATTTTGGGCCGTTGGATGTATGAACCTTAATACTGCCTCCTCTTCCTCGAATCGTATTCCTTATTGCTGAGGGTCGTGAAGATCCCGCTAGATTAGCTTCTTTCTGATGGTGTCTCGCCACTTGTGGCGGTTCTTGGTATCATGAAGTGCGACGTTTAATTGGGTATCCAGTGTGGAGCGGACCTGATCTGTCCATCTCGTTGGGCTGCGGACTCTAGGACGTTTGCCATCAACCATGCCAGTCACAATGAGTTGTTCAAGTTTGTGACCAGTTTTCCTTTCTATGTGGCCAAAAAACTCCAGAACCTTAATATCACAATGCAGGATTTTTGAATGTTAGTTCTTATGTGGCGTGGCGTAGATGTCTCTTCGCAGAGGCTGACGTAAACAAGTATAATTACCTATAACAAAGTATATCTTACTTATTATTTTTCACGCAATCTAACATCTGTTTCTTAGTGTTTCTACTGTGTATTCTCTACTCAAAGCTAAACTAGTTTATTGTTATCACAAATTATCTTTTTCTGACAACGCATGCATCTTCCCAGCGTTCGGAAGCAGTGAGAGTTTCTTCAAGGAAACAAGTAATCAAGATAATATCGGTGCTAATTAGACACCTTTTACTTAAAAGAAACGTCTCGTTTCTCCTTCTAGGGGTGTGTGCACAAACCTATTTTAGACCGCCGTAGACGCGCGTTTTTAGCGATACAAACGCGAGTTGCAAGAAGCTGTAGGCTTTTTATAGGATAAAAGCGCGCCGTCGTCGACGCATGTTTCAAAAACGTGCGTGAACGTTGCCTCAAGGAGATGTCAGCAAACTGTAGGGGCCCGGCAGGGCCGAAGCCTCTGGGGAACACTGAAATTCCGAAAGGTAAACCCGTGTCCCCGAGATCGAAGGCAACGAAGGAACGAGGTGGGATTTAGTCAGTGTCTGACACGCCCTCCCGCTGCACCCAAGAGCGGGAGAAGTCATTCTTATGATTCCCATTCCTGAAAAAACATGGTGCGTTTGAAAAACTTGGTCTACACAGGCCCTTTCTCAACAGTCTTGCTCACCATAATATACTTATATTGAGAAAGGCTAAAGAAAAAGGAAAAGGAATATACGCTACAGAACGGGAAACCTACCAAATTCAGTTTCACAACTGTTTTTGTAAACTTTGTAAAATGGTTTTTATACGAAAGTTTATTTCGTTTTGTACGTCTCACGTTGATTAAAAAACAATAAAATAACGTCTGAAAAGTTTATGAAGTACGTCTTTATTTTCCGAGAGTGTTTACAATAAGCAAAAGTCAATAGTAAAAAAAGTCACAATAAAAAAGTATTATCTTGTGGAATTGTTAAAACCTTTATTGGAATAGTCTATAAAAAAATAGATTTTCAAATGGAGGACTTTGTGAGCAAGATGTATAATACTCGTATGATATTTCTAGAAATCTTCAATTAAAGTTTAGAATTTTGATTTGAAATAATCGATTAGTTAACAATCTCCAAATTTCTTGTTTGAGGAAATTTCCCGTCGGTAAAAGTAACAAAGTTACGTAGAAAATTTCATCCTATTTCGAATACAATTTTTTTTATACATTTCTAGAAGAAACTTCTGTGAAAAATAACAGGGGGTTTAGGCTAAACATTGTCTGTCAGTTAAATAAGTAACAATAGACCTTTCCCTACAAAGTTGTTTTTTTTTAAACGCTTTACTTTACTTTTATAAGTTCAAAAAAACTTTATAAGAAAGTTGCTTTATTCTTTTTTCGTAGAGCTTATTTCGGCTGAAATAATGATGATGGTGACGAAATGGACTTAGAACTAGGTATTTATAAATAAATTAGATTGTGTATTTTAGTTTCAATCGATTTCTTTTGGAAAATTTTACCTCATGAATAACTTTTCTTCTTTGCTACAGAATAATATTTCCAAAACGAGCTCCAAAACGAGAAACGCAGAATACATTTGTTAGGAGATAATCTCGTTCAGTTCAGAAATCGTAAGTATTCGTCACGGATATTGTTTGCCCTTTGAAATGCATAGTTTTTACTTTGGAATCTTCTCCTTGTATTACTGTCCAACTTTATTTATATTTGATCTAATTCGGACAATCCTAAAATCTTTCAGAAACGAGTCCAGTAGCCCGATTCATGTAATCAAAACGTACGTAGCGATATTATAGCGACTTACGGCCGAAATTAATAATCAATCCATCACATATCGGAGATTGAAAAACAAATGCAACAACAGAAAAAATGAAAATTTTTGTATGGTGGCATTTGTTTTTCAATCTCCGATATGTGATGGATTGATTATTAATTTCGGCCGTTAGTCGTTTAGACCATTAATGATACATAACTATATCAATCGTGCTTGAACGAAACCGATTTTAAAGTCGTTGAATTGAAGGTTCGTTGACGTTAACGAGCATTCAGCTATTTCAATCTTTATCTTGGTAGAATAAATATAATTATAATAATGTAACTGGCAAAAAGCGTTGATAGATCGTTTATTTTCAAGTCAATTGAATTGTCGTTCTATCGAATTCCGTTCAAGGAACATGTGTATACCGATTTTGGGTAGGGCTTCGATCGAAGGATTATAAAACTTCAACGATATTTGACTTGTTTTATTTTACGTAAATAAGGCTACAGATTGCCGTCGCACCGGCGTTATTTAGGCCTACCTCGATGACGGCGTCCGTGCGCTGATTGACGTTCGTTACCTGAGTTCTCATTCATATCAAGCCCTGAATTGAAATTTAAAGTTACAGTTGACTCTCGTGGCGTCATCAGAATAGCTACTCTACTCTTGCATTTTTTATGTCAAGCAAACTTAAAAAACAAAAATTAAAAAGAATTCTATGCATAGTTTATAATTTCACGTCCATTACTTGACTACTAGGCCTCCCTAAGCATCGCCACAACACCCGGTTCTATGCATCTCGCATCCATCAGATTCCCGCAACCCTCACCAGATCATCTGTCCATCTTGTGGAAGGCCTTCCTACGCTGCGTCTTCCGGCCCAATGGTCGATGCATAGTAACCTATAAAAGGTTCTTGAGTCACTAATCATTTTCAAAAATACTATGTTTGTCGTTTTGCAGTGTATATAAAAAGTTAAACGTTACTAACCAACAAAAGGACACAAAAAAAAAATTACGTTTGGAATTGAAATATTGCCGCTTACACCAACATACCATGCTCTGAGTTAGAGTTACTTGATATAACTCTAGGGTAGCTGGCTACTTGAGTTATAAAAGAACGCAACCCAGGGTGTTACAACTTGAAGTATTTTTAAACGGTTGCGCTGAGAATGTGACCTGCCCAGTCTCACTTTAACCTCATCAAATCTATCTCTGTCATCAGCAACACCTATCTTTGAGCATAATATATTATTTTATTAATTAAAGATCTTTCAAAATACGTAAATATATAAAAAATTGTTTAGTGCTAAAAATAGTTATATGGATGATTAATACCGTATATAACTAACTAGCTGTCCCCTGTGGTTTCACTCGCTTTTTTCGTTACTACTCCGCTCCCGTGGGTTGCAGCGTGATGGTATATAGCTTATAGCATTCCTCGATAAATAAGCTATCTAACACTGAAAGAATTTTTCAAATCGGACCAGCAGTTCCAGAGATTACCCCCTACATACAAACTTACAAACCTACAAACTTACAAATTTTACCTCTTTATAATATTAGTATAGACAAAAACACAGTTATGTCGTAACTATGTTGTAAAAGTATTGGAAACGAAGAAATCAATCACGTATATTTCCATCGTTACTAAATAGTTATGTATTTAAAAGTTTAAAATAACTTGGCATACAAGTTGAGGTTAAAAATAACTTAACATACAAGAGGAACATGGTTTCATGGTCAATTTGATTCATTGTGTTTTTTTTTAAGAAACAATAAGAGGTAGTTAAAAGTTTGTTTAAGATATTTTTAGACAGCGGTATAGTTAATAATAATTTGTTGAAGCTGTCGTTGTTTGGGTGTATCAAGGGTCTGTTACAGAAAGTATTACTGGTCGATACTGCTCGTATTGTGAAGAAGTTCTTGTCTCTGAAACGAATTGGTGGTTACTCCGGTAGCTTGGCTGCTGCCGTGCCGACACCAGTGGACTACTATTTATTTTTATTATTAAATGTTCTTTATGTTATAGAGAACATTTTTAATATAGTAGTAATAGAGTACCTATATAATAGTAGATGCACTTTTACATTAAAATAAAATAAAAAGGTATAAATGTAATTTATATATGTATATTTAGACGAGACAATGAGCAATAAATTGCGGTCAGGACCAAACGTTTTGCCTCGTCATTTGTACCAAGTTCATCGAAGGATTGGAACAATTTCCCAGCTGTGGTCTTCCCATCCGATTATAATTTAGATGTCTTCAAGGCTATAGTGAATAGGCTTAACTAGTGCGATTCACCAGCAACAATTGCATCAGTGCTTACCATCAGCTGGAATCGCAATCAAGCACTGGTTTATATCGTTAAAAAAAGTAATAGGTAATCTTTAATTTTTACATTTAATACACAGTAACAGTACTTCCACAAGGTGGACCGACGACCTGGCGAGGGTCACGGGAATCCGATTGATGTGAGCCGCACAGGACCGGTCGCTTGGGGGAGGCCTGTGTCCAGCAGTGGACGTCTTTCGGCTGAGATGATGATGATGAACAGTAGTTAAATGATGACATGAGCAATTATTATATTAGTAGTACAAACAATGATCAATGGAAATGAAACGAACATTTTACTCCTAAAGTATATAAAATAAATACTTGTATCTCAGAAGCCAGTTCCTCCTCGAAGATGAATAAAAATAAGCTATTAGGTGCAATTAAGACAGCCTTTATATAGACGTTTAAGCGTTGCAAAAAACACAACCTGTATAAATGGGTTTAATGACCTCTAAAGTTCTTTGTGTACGTCGAGACAATAAAGTTTTATTGTTTGTATAATTAGGTAGCTCCTCAGTGGTCGAAATACAACAGCCAATACTAAATAATAAAGAATTAACTATATTCAAGCATTCTTCTATATTATAATCGCATTTATGCCATAATATCTTTAAATGGTATTTCGTCATCTATTCATTTGTATATTTAGACTAGGTGACAGTAGAACAATTCATGATTATAAATACATCGATATTAAAGAAAATACGAAACCCAATAACAAATATTACCAAAAAAACAAAATATAACTTGAATACAAAGTTTATTTGAACTTACAATTCCAAGTCAATCCAAAAATATCGCAGTTCAAAGTATCCTGTTTCAAAAATCGGCAATTTCATAAATAAAGATCTAATAGGTATTAGATTTATAACTAGGTATAGAAAGTGATCAACTTCACTGTAATTAAATGGACGAGCAAACAAATCCACTAACTGACCGACACACCAATATTGTACTCAAAATGACGTAACATCGGAATGCAATTAACCAACAAAATATCTAACGCCTCTGTCTGGCCAAACATTGGCCAAACGTAACCACAACCGGTTTTGTTCCGAGCGTTTTAAACGAAGTGGTAAGAAAATGAGCAGTGTGTATTGTTCTATAACCAACATTGGCCGCAAAGTGTCTGCATATTTGTGTATTATCGGAATATTACTAGCAGTGAAAGCTCTGTGTTCAATCGATTCGAATTATTTTATGGTACGTGTTTGATCGATTGTGGGAACTTCATCATGTTTATATTTTTATTTATAGATGTTTTGATTACACTTTTTATTCATCATGATTTGGGTTTCTAGGTCCATGTTTAGACGCTTCTTTTAATAACAACTATACGTAATATTATTATGTAAAGTAGACGTTCTTAAGCTTTTTAACCCCCTTTTGGTGTTTGGTCATGTTTAAACAAACTAGGTGTGTAGACAGACTTTATTATAACAGTCAAAAGGTCACTTCTGGACTGATTTGTGGTCACAAAGGTTGATCCTGTGTATCAGCTGACTCCTGACCAGCTCACTCTGGAAATATTCTCAAACTCTATTTTTTTTTCACATAGGCCTACGCGGGCACTTATAATACGTAAGAAGCTAGCGCATGGTTCCAATTGGTTTTAATTCCTATGAAGAAGAACTTAAAGAAAGGTTTTTTTTCTACAATATTTCCATAATTATAATCCATCCATTAATATCGTAAAAGATGTGAGAGGACAGTGTACTCCTACACCTATCAGGTTTGTACCCAAAAGTACAATAAAAATTGTAATCTACTCGTATGAATCCGCGAAGTATACAGTGTTCTCACAATCACATAATAAAAAAGAAGCTTAAAATAAACCAATCAATAAATGTTAGTTGTATACAATAAGTTACTAATGAAATTATTGACTTTTTTTTTTTATATTGTATAAGCTAGTGCTTGACTGCGATCCCACCTGATGGTAAGCAGTGATGCAATCTTAGATGGTGAGGCGCACTAGTTTATTAAGAGCCTATTCACTCTAGCCTTGAAGACACCCAAATTATAATTGGACGGGAAGACCGCAGCAGGCAAACTATTCCAGTCCTTCGATGTGCGCGGTAGAAACGACGAAGCGAAGCGCTTAGTCCGGACCGTAGAGGTTTCAACAACAAAAGGATGGACATTCGCCGTACGACGGTTTGTCCGATGGAAAAAACGGGATGGCGGAATCAATTCGTGTAATTCCTGCGCACACTCTCCGAAATGCATCCTGTAGAATACCGAAAGGCTGGCTACCCTACGCCTGTGCGCAAGGCTTTGTAGGTTGGAGTTAACTAGATCTGGATCTCCAATTAGCCTCTTCGCACGCCTTTCCACTGAGTCCAAAGTTGCCAGGTGGCATTTTGCAGCTCCAGCCCATATGTGGCTGTAGTACTCCACACACGATCGGACCTGTGCTTTGTATAACATAAGAAGCTGTCCCGGTGTGAAGTACTGCCGGACCTTTGCAAGAACGCCGAGTTTCCTAGCAGCTACTTTAGCTTTGGACTCAATGAACCGCCCAAAGTTCAGGTCGGAGGAAATTTCAACTCCCAAGAGCTGAAGGCGATCGGTGCAGTCCAGGGATACATCCCGGAAAGCAGGAGCTAAGGTGAAGGGGCTCCTTTTAGCGGTGAACAGACACGCTTGTGTTTTGGCGGCGTTGAATCCCACCAGATTGGCTTCGCCCCACTTGGAGACTGCCTGAAGTGAGTCATTCGCACGCTCTACCATAGCCTCTCTTTCGGACTGGATTACCAACTGAGACCATCATCCATAAGGTAGATAAATCAGGGTCTTCAAGGTGACGGAGACGCTGGCAGCAGATGTCATTGCGGACGTACACACAGACCCCGGCACGCTGCATGAAGTGATACTCCAATGAGTATCCCGGGTAGTTGAGGTACGCCGCATCTGACGGACATCTAATCTGCGTCTCCGTCAAGAAAAGCAAGTGAGGCTTGACAGTCTCGAGATGGTGATGGACCGCAAGGAGATTTGAGTGCAGCCCTCGAATATTCGAGAGATGCACTTGAAATGGGAGGTAGTGCATCCGCTGTCGACACTTGCCTTTCTTTTTGGTACCTTTCATAATGGGTTGGAGTGAATAGGAGTGGTGGAAAGTGGCAGTTGAGCGAGGTGATGCGATGCTTAACCCAATAATACAACCAGAGATGCAGCGCCAATGGAGGTTTGATCTGGAGACTGCGGGGACGCCCGAACCCCCCCAGGGATCGCCATCGAGACCTCCCATCCGGTCGCCAGCCGGCACGATGGGGCCACCCTGGGATTTTTCGCAGCTGGCGGGGCAGCCTTTCGTGTGTGGCTGGCACACTACTTGGGCCCCCAACTATCTGCGGTCGGCCAGCGGAAAACCGTGCTTCGGATCCCGCTACCCTCCACGACCAAACATCCGACACAACAACACTGGTGCATCATATCCGGTATACACCGCATCACAACTGCTCAGACCCATCCTCCACCGTACGGCTTCACCAGACATCATGCCGGAACACGACGAATCGTTTGGCGGAATGGCTTTGTCTGGCGGGTGGTAACCTTTTAAGCCGGCAGCCGATACAATGGCCTACCACCGGATTTACTGCTCGTTTAGCACTACCCAGGGGACACGTGTAGGGTGATCAGAATTCAAGTAAATCCTACGGACGCAAGCAGTTCTTCCCCCAAACTGTGACTGTGGTTTATACTATCAAAAAAACATTGCAAAAAAAATTACACGAGAGTGTCAATAAAAATATTAAGTTTCAACTCCGAATGAAATAAAGGGTTGTGAAAATACCATCGGAAATGAATAGATAGCCAATCAAGAGAAAGCAAAATATTTATTCATCAACAATCCAGCGAGGTTCACACAAGAATAAAGTAAATTAATACAGCATGGTTGCATGGCGGTTTTATTTCAGTACGTAACAAATATTTTTATGGCGTACAATACCCTGATTCAAGTTATCAAAACTGTAACGATATCGTAGTGACTTACAGCCGAAACCAATAACTTATCTATCACATACTGGAGATAAAAAACAAATGAAACATCAGAAAACATGTTTAATTTTTGTATTATATCATTTGTTTTGCTATCTCCAGTATGCCAAAACTGGAGATAGATAGGTTTTTGGGTTCGGCCGTTAGTCGTTTAGACCATAATCGTATTCACATCCATCAATCGAGCTTGAGCGACACCGATTTAAAGTCGTTTGATCGAAGTATCGTTGACGCGTATTCGGCTCTGTCAATCAATATCCTGGTAGAATACATAACTGGCAATAAGCCGTTGATAGATTTTTTAGTTTCGAGCCAATTGAATCGTCGTTCTATGGAATCCCGTTCAAGAGGAAAGTGAATTATTGATTTTGGGTAGGACTTCGATCGAATGACTAGACTCTGATAATAATGTATACCATTATACAAAGTTCAACAGCGATGCGAAAGAATTTTTTGAAAAGAGAAAGAAGAGAAAAAAAGAAGAAGAAGAGTTGGGAAGAGTCAGTGTATATGTAGTTTTAATTAGTAAAGTATTTTTATTTTTTTCTTCTGTCTATCTAATTCTAAAAACTTCAACGATATTGATTTTACGTGAATCAGGCTACAGATAGGTAGTTGATTGGGGTTTGAGTGCTCCACGGTACATAACAGGAGTCATTTCTAGTGTAGGGAAATGTTTTTTTTTTAAATCCAATGAAATAGTACGTGATAATCAGAACACAGTTTGTTTCTCATTATTGAGCTGTAAACAGTGCGAATATGCACAAAATCTTTATCTAGGGTGACTAGAAATAGAATGCAAAAAAAATTGCTGTTCAGTGTTCAGAACATTTTATAAAACCACTAAGGGCCTGTTTCACAATGTCCGAGTAAGCACTACTCACTGAATAAATTCAAAAATTTGACAGAATTTGTATGAAATTATCTGTCAAGTAAGATACTCGAAACTTAATCATAGGTGGTGGAAACAGGCCCTAACTGTTTTTGTAACATAAACTAGTGCTTGATTGCGATCACACTTGATGGTAAGCAGTGATGAAATCTTAGACAGTAAGGTGCACTACTTAATATAGATACAATTCGCTGGTGAAAATGTACGAAACTGCGATTCAAGGTGTAGGTATGGTCCCATAGTATAATTTGTTTGTAATCAGAATACAATCAACGCAATCGACATTACATACATTATTCAGAAGCCAGCAGTATCATTATTGTCATGTAATACTAACAAGAACAGCTATCGAACGAAATTTAGATTGGTCGATCGCGTTCTATTTCATTGGTGAAAATCACCCTTACTTTAAAAAGGTTAGATGGTGCAGTATGTGTCGTTCTAAAACTGAATAACAGCAATATAAATGTAAGTTTGTCATCATCATCATCATCATATCAGCTGAACGACGTCCACAGCTGGACAACGGCTTGCAAGCTTCGCCACAACGACCGGTCCCGTGCATATCATCGGCAGTGGGCACATTGCTCGTAGAACAGATGGTCGATCGAGACGGAAGGTTCGGGAGTGGCGACCACGTACCGGAAGACGCAGCGTTGGAAGGCCTTCCACAAGTAGACTGACGACGACGTGGCAAGGGTCGCGGTAATCCGATGGATACGAGACACACAGAACTGGTACTTGTGGTTACGCTCGGGGGAGGCCTTTATCCAGCTGAGGACGTCTTTTGGCTGAAATGATGATGATGAAAAAAACTCAAAGATAGCAAAGTTGGCATTGTACTTATTTAAGAATTTTGCTGATGCACTGCACGAACCATGTTCAATTATCGCACGGTACAAACATTTGAATGGCCTACAGACAGTTGTTCCTTGTCTGCGTGTCTTGTGTATGTGAGTTTACATGTTTGTGAGTGCACTCACGATACGCGAGCAATGCCTAGCCTTACCTAGCCGAAATTTTATCGCATCTTTCCGATTCTTATAGGGGCCCAGCAGAGTCGAAGCCTCCGGGGCCTTGGGTGTGCTTCCGAAAGGAAAACCCGGAACCCTGGAACGAAGGCAAAGAAGGGACAGGGTGGGGTTTAATCGGTAAAAGTCTGACACTCTACCCCGGGGTACCCACACCCGCTCTACCCAGGAGTAGCAGAAGTACCATTAAGCATTAAGTCCGCCTTTGTACTTTGTGTAGCATAAAGAATAAATAAATAAAAAATAAAGAAGTCGTTCTGATGATTGCTCACCTAAAAAAAATCTTTCCGATTATTTTAAAGCTAAAACCAAGAATGACCAACTTTATACCCATAGCCAACTTAAAGAATGTCCTAGACTTCTAACTAGCGTGGCTACCAGACGGGTAACAATGCTGGTTTCACTTTCACGAGAGGTTACGAAGACTGCGAATTTATAGACCTGATGCTATCGCAATTTATTCGTAGCCGGGGTCAAATGAGGTCAAGCTAGTGATCGACTGTTTAATTGAATTGAAGTTCAAGCATTAACCTGGGTGTTATGGTGCCTATACGTAATATCTAACTGTAAAGTAAAGAGAACTTTACTAGAAACAGAAACTAATAATAATATGAACTGTAGGAACTGCTTTTTTCTTGCCCTTGCCCATATTATTTGAGGTCGATGCAATACGTTTTCAAATTTTCTTTCATTCTGTTTTGTCACCCACTAACTCCCTTTTATTTTTTATCACTCCTCGTACAATCCATGCATCTTTTCTTTGGCCACCCTATCTCTCTCCATTCATCTATATGTATACTCCTACCTCTTTCAGTAACATGCGTTTCATCCTTCCTCTTTACATGACCATACCAAGACAAATTTTCCTTTTTTCTCTTAACTTTTCAGTTCCTGGCGCAACTTTCAAACTTCCTGTAATATACTCATTTTTCACTTTATCCATTTGATTCCCTCGCTTGACACATCCATCTCAACATTCTCATGTCCACTCTATAAAATCTTTTTTCATCCATCTTTTCCACAACCAATTATTCTGATCTATACAGTATGACATATCTTATCATAGACTTGCAGATTTTGTCCTTCAAGTTGAGGGGTATCCGTGGGTTTCACAGGGCACAAGTTGTTCCCGTGACCTGTCGCTATCTCATCCATCCCACGTTGATCAGTTGTATTACGTTTCGGTCTACCTCACAATACTTTTTTGAAAACCTTTACGTATGCTAGAAAGACGTAGTACCCACTAAAAAAACTGACATTTCCACTAGCTCCACCCAGAACGGGAGGAGTTATCCAGTGATTTGCCACCACAAAAAGAAACAACACGAAAATACTCACATATCTAACTTTTATTCGCTTCAATAAATACGAGGGCCTATTATATTTTTCTGCCTGAACAAATAACAAAAAGGTCGACCTCTGAAACTGATATTGAACAAATCAAAACAATTTTCTAGCACTACAATAACAAATGTTTCTAATAAACACCCACTCTGAGCTTCTATGAAAACTATGTTTACAAATAATCGCCAAGAAATAATCCGTGGAAAATTCCAGCGAAGAAAAACATTTTCTTTTTCTCGTTAATTAACACCAGTATTTTCTTTTTACGCCTTTGTCGTTTTATTCCAAGGAAATGAGCATGAAACAGCATCCGGTCAATAACGACATTGTTAAGAGAAATCTTAGAAAAACAAGCGGTAAACAATAATATTCTAACTGGAGAAATTAATTGGCTCGTGTAATTGATACGACTGTTATTGTTTTGCTTCACCCATACGTATAAAATGATTGTGGAATATTTTCATTGGCGTACAATAAATTGCGGTAGCCTTTTTGTGTCTGGGTTTACTTGTTGGCTATTTTTTTGAGGTGGAAAATAATTGACTGACCTCTCCCGTCCTAGGGTTATTTTTCAGGGGGGTAATTATTCCTCCCTGGATGTAGCGGGAGGGCGTGTCAGAGTTTTATCGAATAAAACCGCATATGTGTAGCTTTTTGTGTTCTGAGACCACGGGTTTTCTTTTCAGATAATCCCCGGAGCCCTAGTGGACATTGGTGGACATCGCCCCTTTTGAGGAGCGCGTGGTCACTACGCACTGTTGACGATTTGGGTTTGGTTCGGTCGATTACCGGACGGTTGGACGGCGACAATTAGACGGCTACCCATTGTTCGTTGCCCGCAATACTGTGTTTACCGCAGCCGGCAGTCGGAGCTTGAGGATGACCGTTCCATCACGCTTGCGGCCTCTTCCTCCGGGGTGAGAACGCCGTAACACCTCTCCACTGCTCCCACCATATGTTGGAGATGAAAAGCATTCAAAAACTTTTGTCCATTGAATCTATCGGATATATTCTTAGAATATCATTTTAATGTGTTATGTAAACAATAATAATTTTCCTTTTCAGCTTGCTTTCTGACGTTAACTTCTCTGACTTCAAATCGCTAAGTATCTCTTTCGATACCAAAATATTTACTTTATATTTATTTATTTTAATATCACCTGCTCGTAAATATCAAATCATAAATGTCATGCAAAACTAATGTGAATCAAGTCATAACGCTCTAAACGAGCAGTAATATTCTATCGAATTTCATTACTACCCGCAGGGCAATAATGTGATTTGAATTTAGAACCCTAAATCAAAATTAGTATGGAAATTGAATATGAAGACTATATTTCGGACATTGATTTTATTTAAATGCGATATTTTGTATCCCCATTTCACTAACAGAGTACAAATAAGGGCCTGTTTCACAATGTCCGAGTAGGCACTACTCACTGAATAAATTCAAAAATGTGACAGAATTCGTATGAAATTATCTGTCAAGTAAGATACTCGAAACTTAATCATAGGTGGTGAAACAGGCCCTTAGTCTCGTAACTTTGTTAAATTCAGACTTACGAGTATACGAGGGATAAGTTTTTCGTATATTTTATCGGTATTGGGATAAATTATTTTTACTGAATGTATGCTCTTCATTTTCCTTGTACACCACAAAAGTGATGATCATTCATTAAAAATGCTAGTGAAATGGGCATCCAAAATATTGCATTTAAGTTTTTATATAAAAAAAAACAATTTTAACAAAAAAAAACACCGACTTCAAAAAATAAATATTCCAAAACAAATTAATATGCACTAAAAAGTAAAAAAATAATTGCGTATTTTTGTAAGCAGGTACAATTATTTTTATTTTTGGAGTCGGTGTCAGCCAACTAGATAGGTTTGTTATTAATTTATCACTACAAAACATCACAGTTTTACACCAGTTGTGTAAGTAGTTGTACTTAAATGTTAGTAAGTTCATATTATTATTGCTAGGTTGTTGGCGTTTCCTTGGCTGACACCGACTCCAAAAATAAAAATAATTGTACCTGCTTACAAAAATACGCAATTATTTTTTTACTTTTTAGTGCATATTAATTTGTTTTGGAATATTTATTTTTTGAAGTCGGTGTTTTTTTTTGTTAAAATTGTTTTTTATTTCTTGATTTTTAGTGAATCTGAAAGACACTAATTACTTATTTGAGTATGGGTAGACCTACTAAACGCGCTGCTCATAGAGACCGCGCCGTTTAAATGAAACAAAGGAAGACAGGGAGAATCGCCTATTTGAAAAAAAAGGAAACTTAACTCAAGGACAATTTCAGTCGCGTGAAGTAGCAACATATGGTAGAACACTACCAGAGAACGTGATTCCCAAGGACGTCAACAGCTGTGGTGTGGTTTTCTCTCATCAATAAAAATTGGCCTCGAATACCGAGTGATGTTAAGACGCAACATCGCCGTATCAGAAGGACTAGTGAATGGAGCTATGGATATTATAAAAAAAATCAAATGGCCAGCCTTGTGGAGAGACCAACTGGAGGATGGCGAGCTACCAGATGCCGTATATATTAAATTTGATGACGAGTCTATTGGGCTTAGACTTAATTAACAATAATGGTTGGATACCCATACCTCCATCTAGTACTACGTTTCAGGCATTGAGAGGTTACGGAGATGTGGAGCGCCGTATGTTGCATCTAAAATTAAGCTGGGCGGTTACAGTTAACAAACTCCAGGGGTACCCTGGAGTTTGTTAACTGTAACCGCCACCACCACCCTTGAAAGAGCTGTAATTGACCTTGGCAAAAAAATTGCTAAAGGGCAAACTAAGTCGTGTCAAAAGTTTGGCAAGCATAGTTTTATCGGATTTGGACGCCAACAAATTGTTAAATAAACCACACGACGATAGATCATTGCAGGAAATGACAAAAAAAAAAGACTACGAAATCTGTCTTCCGATAATGAAGGTCACACATAAGTACCTAAGTCATAATACACCTTTTTTTTACGAGGCAAAATCATCCAATAAGTCCTCCCACCCTGAGTGGAGCGGGAGGGACTGTCAAACTTGTACTGACAGTCATACTACTGTCATACTCACCCACAGTGTTCCTTCAATAGCCCTTTAAGTTCCAGGGTCACGGTTACCCAGGGACAGTAGTGCGACCAAGGACCAGCTAACGTAATTAGGACGCATGAAATTTGAAGAATAATATCTCATCAGAACAAACATCTAATTATGTTTATTTTAGTTTCAGTATTGCGTTTTTCGTAAAACGTTGAAGTGCCCTTAAACATATTTTTTTTCGAAATAGTTTTTATAACCTTTGTAGTGAGTACAGACGTGATATTATGTTGTGTGATGGTGTAAACAATGCTTAGATATGCTATAGCAACAATCGCGATTAATCTGCTGTTATTTATTGAAGAGTTCCCTCGATTTCTACAAGATCCCATCATCAGATATTAAAATGGTGACAATGGGACCACACGGGAAGCACCAGCTTTCAAATAAAAAAAGAATCATGAAAATCGGTTCACCCAGTCGCAAGTTATGAGGTAACAAACATAAAAAAAAAAAAAAAAAAAAAAATACAGTCGAATTGAGAACCTCCTCCTTTTTTTGAAGTCGGTTAAAAAGTACAGTCAATTGTCCGAAAAATGGTCTTCGTAAAATACTATGGCACAGTATCAAAATTAAGAACTTTAAAATCAAAAATCAAACAGGCTTAAAAGCATAAACACAAAGAAATGTAAAATAAAATTTAAAGTAAAGCGCGTGTGTGTTAAATTTTGTCTTTCCACAACTCGTATTAATTCCAAACTTTAAGTTTGAACTGCTATTGTCCAGCTTGACTGGATAGCCGACCCCAATATAGTTGGGAAATGGCTAGGTAGATGTATGATGATGATCTCACTCTGCGTGAAATCAGAGTTAAAAGTAATTTCTCAAAATATGTTTCATGATAAAGTTGTTTTTCAGACTTTTACACGTGGGTCGGCTTAGTTACTCCGACATTTATCAAGGCACAGTGTAATATTTTCAAAATAATTACCTTTCATGTTAAAAAGGTGCTTTTATGATTTTTACACGTGGATAGACTTAGTTACTCCCACATAGTATCAATCATGGCGAAAATCAAGGTTGACGACGGTTTTCGTCCATCAAAAAAGTAGGCAAGTGCGAGTCGAACTCGCATACTGTGGGTTCCGTACTAACTTACCTATGAATACAGTTCAATTCCCGAATCGAGCCTCTAAGATTTATCCGAATCGCCAGTTTTTTTTTGTGATGTAACTACCATTTCACAGTTTTTAGATATTTTTCTATACTTGTGCTATGAGACCTTGCTTTTTGTTAAATTTCAGGGTTCTAGGTCAACGGGAAGTACCATATCAATTTTGGTTCCAGTGTCAAAATGTATTAACCTTGCGATAAAAAATTTGATTCCCTTGAGCGTGTCAAAATATAGGTCAGAAGTTCCGTTTTTTTTTTGTTTTGCGGTACGGAACCCTAAAAGGTTATGGTACCGAAATAAATTCGTTAATGAGGACGGCACGTGTATACTATTTTCCTTACTTCATAAATAAGAGATAACCAATCAAAGCAAGATATTAATCGAGAAATGTTTAGCAGCTGAGTGCTACTTTTGACGCAAATATTGGCATAAAGATGCTTATGCATTTAGTTTTTAGGATTCTATTGTGAGCGACCACGTTTCGGAACCATACTTGGCACTGGCATTGGTCATAGAGTTTTGTCTTGACATAATGTGGTATGTTGGACGAGAAGACACCATGCAGCTTTCCGAACGCCGCCCTGCCATGTCGGATTCAACGATTAACCTCTTTCTCGAAGTTAGACCTACCTAACTGGACAGTAAGAAGGACAGTTTCAATTTTTGGAAATTTATTTTCAATAGGTACAAAATACTGACTCGTTCACCACAAAAATTGAACTCTGCGCTCGATAGATGGAATTTGGGTTAGATTTGGTTTAAGGAACCTAAAATTAATACATACAAGTAGATTGTAGTAGAAATACAATTTGACTAATAAAATAGAACTATTGAGTAGAAAACTTTGAAAGCTTTTGGGAAGGTATACTCCGCCAGGAATTTCACTCCTTAGTTGTTCCCAAAAACATTTGATTAATGATGATTTATGTCTACCATGCAACTTTAGTGCATCGCAGTATGTCTAGTAGTTTCCCCACCGAACTTGCTTAGGCCTATCTTCAGACCACTTTATCAGACGTATATGATGTATGATGATGGCAGTTTCACACAGACGCTGGTAACCTTTCGTCTCAGGTCATCGTTGCATCGAAGGGAAGACTCACACTTGTCGGAAGCAAGAGGTCGCGTGACGCAACCAAATGATCGTATCGCCAGTACAGGTGATCACGGAATTGTTAGACTGTTAGAAGTGATAGGTTAACATAAAAGTGAAGATATTTATTTGTTTACTTACTTGTTTTCACCAGAGATTTTGCTCGCGTGCAGGTTGAAAATTATCTAACAATTTTTCAATATATTCCTTTCTAATACTAACAACTAATATCACTGATGTTTGTTTCAACTCGTGTTTAAAAACCTGTTCAAATATTTATATTTTTTTATGCGATAGGAAATCAGAATGACTTCAGTTTTAGACTTTTACTGACTAAAATCCATTCCTTTTTTTCTTCTTTGTCTTAAATCGTTCCAAGATCCCGGCTTTTCTTTTCAGAAACGAACCCATGGCCCCAGAGGCTTTAACCCTGCTCGGCCCCAGCAGTTTTGCTGACATCTTCTTGAGACACGCGTGGAATATTACGCGGCGTCGACGACTTGGGTTCGGTCCGATTAGTTACCGGACGACTGGACGGTGAGCTAATGTTCACAGATATATGATACAGTCAGTAAACATACTTTGTATGTAGTTGTAAGACTGTTAATAGATAAAATTACCCAAAAAATTATTCTATTCAAAAAGTCTTGCACCAATCGGATATCTGTGACCCCAGGTCGACGGTCCAGTTTGTTGAGTCTTCCAGTACGTACGTAGTTGCCACTCTAGAACCTTTCGGTCCCATCGACCATCTTTTCTGCTAACTATGTATTTGCCCATTGCCACTAAAATTTTGCAATTACTCGCACAATGTCGGTAACTACAATATGCTTTTAATAATCTGGTAACCAGTTTTACCTTGTAAATTTGGAAGTGTGTTCGGTTATCACCTCATAATATTATAATTAAGACCTCAAAATGAGATTCCTATATAGTAATTTGCAGTCGATTATTCAAGATAATTATTAATATCGAACGTTGATTTCCAATCAAGCGGGTCAGTTACTGCAGAGATAGGTGCAGTAATCATTTAGCACATAATTATTTTGAGCTCGTTTAAAGATAATTACAGCAGGAGACACAACATTAATGAATTTTCCTGGAGTAATTATGGTAGAAAATCTGTTCTGATTTTTCCATTAATTCTGAACGTAGGTAACGTTGGGAGAAGATTACGTACAGGATTCTGTAATCAAAATGAGTTGACCAGTCTATTATAACAGCAGGCACCCAAAACTTGTAAAGACCTCGCTCCGTTTTTTCCATTGTTTCTGGTTCTGTACCACTTCCTTACAATGCCTTGGAAGCTTCAAACAAAATGACATTTAATAAGTAATTTTTTTTTAACAATTGTGATAAAAACGAACCCCTAACCTATTTCATCATCTGCCTAGCCTTTTCCAAACTTTATTAGGGTCGGCTTCCTTTCAAGCCGGATTTAGCTGAATACCAGTATTTTATGGGTAACAAGGTACTTCATGAATCCCTAACCTATTTATCTCAACTATTTCCTAGATAATTGATTGTATGGCTTTTAATATTTTTTTAGGTAACTAAACCATTTTCAAGCCTTTCTTTCAGATTTCGGTATGTAATTTTCTAAAGATGTCCTAAATTGTATGAATGAGACCAGTCTAGCCACATGCCCAATTAGTCGAACCTTACAAAAGGTAATCATAGATTATTATATCTATGTCTGACTGTCTGACCTATATAAATCCTGAATCAATTTTCTCCGATTTCGTACGTTTATGATAATCTCAATTTTCTGATAATGTTATAGATCTTTTTATTGTATTGAAAAGAGAATTTCGTTTTGTCTGATACAATAATGATCACTGAAATTATGTTACGGATTACGGCAAATAAAAATGTACGCAAATAAAGAAGAAAACATAGATAATAATACATAATTACAGTAAATTATTTAAGTATTGAAAGAACCTCGCTCTATTTTTTCTATATCGACTCTTATAAAAAACATACCTAAAATATAACGGTGACGAATATAAGAATAAAAACAAACACTTGTGTTAATAACTGTACATCTGTAATCCCAACACCGTCGATGAGGAGAAATTGTGCGAATGTCGTGAATGGAATCAACATTACATGCAGTTGAGCTGAGTGGAGCGAGCGATGAGAGCGGGCGGGGAGCGGAGCGAGCTGAGCTGACTAGAAATATTGCTTTTGGACAGAATATAATACGATGACAAATTAAAACTTCTTTTTATTAATATTTTGTGTGAAAACGATGTTACTTGGGGCGATGACCTGGTTAGGGTCGGAGAAAACCGTTCGATGTGAGACGCAAAAGATCTTTCGTTGTAACAACCTTTGGGGGAGGCCTATGTCCAACAGTGGACATTTTCTAGCTGAAATGATGATGTCTACTTCTACTTATGGAGAAGACGTCGATGTTTCATGTTATTTTACTGATTCGCATGTCTAGTCTAAATTGGCCTCTTACTCGACAAAGTATTACCACTAACATACTGCTTACTACTTACCACATAATAGACGAATAATGCCCGCTACAACTTAAAACTTGTGCAGAAAAAACGTATTCCTTGATGCGTACTTACGCAATGCATTCAAGATTCTAAGCCGACTTTACGCAATGGCTGCCCGGCTCTTATTATAAGTACATGATGGGTGCTGCTTTGGCACACACCGGTAAATCAGCATAGTTTAACAGTGGCTCTCGTACTGTGATGTAATAATGATGTTCTATTAAAAGAATACTGGTATTCTCTACCTAGTCTAGGTCTGTATTCTCTAGTTTTGTTGTTAGATGTGATGACTGGACAGCATTTCCGGACGACCGACTTTGGCCAACAAATGCATCTGATGAAAAGTATCCGCTTGTGCTCTCATTAAAATCCATTCATTCGTTGACGCGTGATTAAAGTGATGACTGAAAAACATTTTACGGATGATCAGTTTTTGCGAACGAATGCACCTGATGGAAAGTAACTTCATCTCATTAAAATACTTTCAATCTTTGACGCGTGATTAAATCATCAAATAGGAGTGAATGAAAAAGGCAACGTGCAAGAAATTGTGGACAGTTACATAGAGGAAATCTTTGCTATCTGTGGGACATCTGGAGTACGTTGGTAATGCATGTGCTTGTGATGGTGATATAAGAATAAGTCAGGATGGTGGCAGACCACAAAGGAGATGGCGAGATAAACTGGAAAATATGAAAAGAGGGGAACGAAACGTTTACCCAAAAACGAGACAGAAGAAGTTAATAAAATAATGATAGTGCATGATAAGAAAGAGGTTTTACGGTTTAAATTGAGGATGTGAAAAGAAAACGAGAGTGAATGATAAGTGTAAAAATGATAAATCATATTTATTTTGCAAATAGGTTTTCACAAACACTTTTACACGTCAATTTTTTCGGACATTTATTTTTTACTAGATGAGGCCAGTGTTTCCTAACTGACTACCCTGAGAAGAAACACCGAAACAAACTCAGTCTCTTTTAAAGTACAAGTGTAACTGCAGATAGCGGAGAATGGAAGGAGAAATACGTGTCACGTAGACCCCAACAGGCATAGTATAAAGACAGCATGATGACTTCAGTTTGTCAAATAAGTAGATAATAAAATAATAATAACAAATCTATTAGTACGTAAAAACAACGACACCGAACATAGCATAGAAAAGCAGTAAGTTGTACAGATCAAAAGTATTAAAACAACGTCAATTTATTTTTATACTTCCAACCGGTCAATTAGATATTCCACCATCATTATTAAAATCCATAAAAAATGCTATCCGAACGTAATTCTTTTAAAAAACAGAATGACAAAGGCTGAAAAAACGATCTCTTTATTCTAACTGGGCACGAGTATCTCTCTTTAAAACAAATACAACTTCGATTTTTTCCTACATTTCCACCTGGCCAATTAGATATTCCACCTAAGTACGAAAAACAAGAACAAACAGCAAAATACATTGTCTGCAAAAAAACAAAACTTGACAATGGAATATGAAAGACAGCTTATAACAGAAATAGAATCTTATAGAATTTTCTATAGAGACAAAACAACAGACGCTCGACTATTGTCAAGTACTTAGCGTTTAGTTGCAAAGCAGTGAAGATAAAAATATTCAAGACCATTTACAAAAGAGTTTTCAACACCTGTTTTTTGAAAGTACCTATTTGAATAAGGGTACTTTACAACCCACGGGAATTAAGGAATACTTTCAAAACAATCCAGTCTCGCTACACTGATTAAATATATTTAGACAATTAAAACCTTCCTTCAAAATATTTTATACATAGAACATTAACATGATTAAAACCTTCTAACGGACCACTCTTTTGTTTTTAAAATAAATGAGTATGCTAAAGAAACGTTTACGGAAAATTTTCGTGTTCTATTTCGGAGGTTACAGAAGCAAAAACTGATTCAAAATTCATCCAGTACACAACACAGACTGTTTTGGTTTTGGCTTTTGGAGGGAGGAATGAGTTCGCTGTATAATGTTTGGTGCAGTCCGATGTCATATGTACTCCGTGGAATGGCAAAAACGTGGCTTGCCACACGCGTACCTGCTTTGAAGAGAAGATCAAGCCCAACCAGATTAATCAACTCATAAGTGCTGAGCTTCCGGACCCTGACGTCGATCCTGTTCTGCATCAGATTGTGAAAAGTCACATGATGCATCGCCCTTGGCACGTTAAATCCAAGGTCCCCGTGCATGAAAGATTCCCAAATCAAATTATCACTTAAACTAAACAGAGTTTCACGGCGTTTATAATACTAGGTTAACTAGAAATTCCCATCATCATCATTATCATCTCAGCCCAAAGACGTCCACTGCTGGACATAGGCCTCTCCCAAGCCTTGTCAAAAGGACCAGTCCCTTGTGTCCCCATCCAACGAATGTGATATAAAGAAAGATAAATAATAAAAATACACTATTAAAGGTTTATTATTATACCAACTTAATTAGAGGAAAAACCGATACTGCACTTTCTTCAAGTGAAAACATCTCTCAAATGAAGGTATTCTCATTAGTCGTATCAGAGAGCTAATTGGCCTCTAAGCCTTCAGGGCGTAAGTTGTTATGACTAGAAACAGATGAAGCAAAATGTTTCTTGTACGAGAAAGCTTTCAATTTGTAACTCTATTTGAGTTTTACTTGTTATTGTAGTGGAAATATTTAGTTTATTTCGGTGTTTTTTCTTCTCAGGGCAGTCAGCTATAAAGAAACACCGGTCTTACCTAGTTTAAACAGGCGAAAAAATTGACGTGTAAATGTGTTTTTAAAAACCTATATGCGAAATAATTAGACATTCTTTGAATTTAAGTGCTCTTCTTCTTAAAGTTTATGAAATACAGCCCAGTAATTGATAGACAGACAGACGGATAAACCTTTAAGCATGGAACAATTAAAATTAAAATCCAGTATGCTATACAAAACAGGAAAGTTTAAAAAAGACTGTCCGTGACCCTAAAACGTAAGTGTCATCTTTACACCTTAGAGCGAGACTCAAGGTTGATTTTATACCTCAAAAAACTTTTTACAAAAACCAACTCCAATTTATATTTAAAAAAAGTAAGCAAAATAACTTTAATTTCGGAAGTCGGAGTTTTTATAATAGTTTTCAACTCTTCGATATTTAAAGCTGCCTTTCGACCCTACACCGTAGGCACGGGTTCGCGGACGGCGATTATTACCAGATTGCCGGACAGCGAGCACCGGGTAGCTCGCTGTCCGGCAATCTGGTAATAATCTGGACCGAGCCCAGTCGTCAACGGCGCGTTCTGTTCCACGCGCGCCTCAAGGAGATGTCAGCAAACTGTAGGGGCAGGGCCGAAGCCTCTGGGAAACATGGGAAATCCGAAAGGTGTCCACCGTATCCCCCAGATCGAACGCAACGAAGGAACGGGGTAAGGGATGATTCCCATACCAACGATAATACAACCATAAACAAACGAAACAGCACACATAACATTCCAAAATATACACTCCCTAACCTATTTCGGCTACGGAGACTGATTCCTGATCTACCACAACTACGGGTTCCGATCCTTTGCTCAAATATGGCTAGTATACTAATATAACCTATCCTTACTATAACAGCCTCATAAATAACATAGCGAGACAGGAACCTCACTAATAATGCAGTTGGTATGATAACATGACAAATATGCCTTATCTAAGCACTTACGTGGACTATTCCTTGATTCCTGCTAACTGACAAGTATGGCATAAACTATTGCACTACAATTTACTACGAATATGGTAAGTGGCGTTAAGCGGCATTGCGATAGCTGCCATGAAGCACACACCATTGAATCTGGTGAGTTATCTAAACTGATAAAAAATATATAAGTAATTAGTTCCTTATTTACAGTTCTTAAGAGAGCCCTTCTCCAAAGGTCTGTCGTTAATGTGGGCATGGTTTAAAAGCTTGTTGTTTCATCCAACGCAGTTTATCGTAATGTTGGGTGACGGGGTAATACGTGGTAAAAGCTGTTGCATCGAAATCACTACATAGTATAAAACAAAGTCGCTTTCTCTGTTCCTATATCCCTATGTATGCTTCATCATCATCATCACATAGGCCTCCCCCAAGCGTCGCCACAGCGACCGGTCTTGTGCGTCTCGCATCCGACGGATTCCCGCGACCCTCGCCGGGTCGTCGGTCCACTATGTATGGTTAAGAGCCATTACGCACTGTCGACTAGTCGCCAGCGACTCAGTCGCCGGCGACTGTGACTTACTATAGTTTAAATAGGTGCTTGCGCACTTAGTCGTCAGACGCCCAGGTGACTCGGCGACTCGCCGCGTTGTGGCGACGCACAGGCGACTGGCGGTCGCTGGCGACCAATAGAAGCACGGCTTCAAATGGGAGCGTTCACACGGCGAGCAACTATCGTAGCGACCCGACGCCGCGTACAAAAATGACTCAGGCTTTCGGTACTGAGAAATTTATTACTTAGGATACTGTCGCTCAGTTTGATCTTCTGGCCCTAGTTTCTCTGTTTTGGTCGCCGAGAGACCGAGTCGCCGGCGACTAGACGACAGTGCGTAATGGCTCTTAATCTTTAAAACTAAGCTACGGATTTTAATGCAGTTTTTAATAGATAGAATGATTCAAAAGGAAGGTTTATATGTATATAATAATACATGCAATACATGCATAATATAGTAAGAGTAACTCTGATAAATTTGCACCCGTGCGAAGTCGGGGCGGGTAGCTAGAGTATAATAATCTTGGGTTGGACGATATGACATTATAGTATGCACCGTGTATTTGTCTAAATTCAAACTCTCTGCCCCGAGCGGTTTATGAAATGCAACCCGCGGTATAAATAGATGGACAGACAGACGGAGTTACGGCGGGAGGGTAGCGGAGGTTTAATAACAGGGTGCTGCTAGCAGGGACTTCAAAACACCTTCATAAAGGTTACAGAATTATAAGTGTTACATGTTAAATCTGTAACAGAAACAAATCTGTAACACTTATAAATGTGTTTTCAATGTGTTTAACCCAAAACACTTATAAAAGTGTTAACACTGTTAATAAGTGTAACAGGTAAACGCAGCCATACTTACTGTGCAACTGATTACTTCTGTTACACATATTAACACATATAAAAGGTTACAGTTTGAATCGGTAACATTATTGTTTCTGTTACATTCTGGCTGCTAGCACTCTTCATGTATGGAGCCCTAAACCGACCGAGGGTATCTTTATTGTAACGCCTGAAAAATAATTTGATATGCAATTAATGAATATGAATATAATGGCTTGTGTAGGTGCTATTTAAATGATTGAAAGGAACGTTGGTTGTTGCAATAAAAGAAGAACTATTTAGGTGGAAAATCATCCAGTTACTTCTCGCTTCGTGGCGGGTCAGTCTTTTACTGACTAAAATTGCATTTCAAGGTCCCGGATTTTGCTTTCAAAGGCAAACTCATTGCCCCAGTAGACTTAGGTCCCTACGGTTTTGCTGACATTTCCTCAAGGCGCGTGGAAAGGTACGTTATTCTATTTTTTAGATAATAGCGAACCTTTTATTGAAAGTTCAAATTTTAAGTCAATCCAAAGATTGAAAGTAGGTATCCCGTTTTAAAAAACTAAAAATAAAATTTCTCACCTATTACATAGAAAATATACCTAACGAAGTCAACAACAAAAAAAAAACTATTCTAATCCATGATTCACAAAATCAAACTCCATTTTAGCATTATCGAAATATTTACCTAGCAAGCCTTTGAGCCGAAATATTCGTGCATTTGTTAAGCCGCAGTACGCCACAGGATAAGCCGTTTGACAGAAATTGAAACTGTCAATTCGCTTTGATGTCCCTCGTCATCGCCTGATTATATCTGTGCATAGTGACCGGGGAATGTTTTACTGTCGATGACGGCTGACGCTGAAAATGAAAATCAACGGTATGGCTCTGTTTAATACGCGCGCCCTAGCATTATGCTGAGCGCTTGCCCTTTGGTATGCATGTGACACATATTTTATTTTATAACTTGCTGTTGTTATTTTTATTTAACTTTTTAAGGCTTGTGCCATATCATGTGAATGAAAAATACTTTTCTTTTTCTTTGTTTCAGAATACATTAGCAAAGCTAGATACGGCATTCTGATTTTTTTTAGAGTGACGCCATAGCCATCAATAGAAGTTATCACTTGCTGATTAATATTAAGATTTCTGCAAAACTAAATGGACCATACGATTATTATCAGAGACCATCCAAGCATGTTATAAGTGAAAATACTCAATAGCATAGCATCAGCCTTATAACATTCCCACTGCTGAGACTCAGGCCTCCTCTCTAATAGAGGGAATAGGCCGTAATCCACCACGAGGGTCCAGAGCGGCTTGGTGATTGTCACATGTCTTCGAATTTTCGGTTCTAAGTCATGCCGGTTTCCTCATAGTCCTCCTTCACCGTTCAAGATTAGTAATGGAATATTGTTCCTATTACTACAGTCTAAGTAGAATTCACAGATATTGGTTACACACGTATTGGTTTTTCAAGCCTTGTCTCTTCAGTAATTTCGAAACCTTGAAAAACAAAACTTATTTCGAAATGTTTTCCCCAAGAACCTGCGAATACACGTGATATCATTTAACTACGCAGTAAGAGAAAAACAAAAAGAACTTGCTCTTTGAAATTTTTCCTTAAGAAACCGCGCAAATACCTACGCAGGTAAAAGGAAAAAAAAAACAAAGAAATTACTTTTAGGTTTCGTCACTGGCTGGTTACAAAATGTTCTTGTTACTTGGGCAGTACAACACTATTCACTCAAAAAGTGCAATATATCATTTCACCAACTTTACAGAACTTTGGCAAAGTTATTCAAACAACATTCTGAAGAAAAGCAGAATAATTGCATAGTTTCAAAGGCTTCTGTTTATGCTTTCTGATTTAGATGAAAATTCTCTGTAAATAGAGTTGAAATATGGATTACATGCCAATCATACTTTTATTTGTTTATTGCGCGGTGAAAAACTTCAGACGGCATCGAAGCAATATCAAATCAAAATGTTTGTTTGCGTAGAATGAACAATGGAAATTCTTTCTTTCTTTCTTTCTTTATAGGAATCTATAGGGTCTTAGAGAGCCAGACGGTCGTCGGGCGGCGGTAGGCGGTCAATGAACGGAGTGTTTTGCCACCCATAAGCAGTAATATTTGTATAGATATTATTTGTAAGCAAGTGTTAATTTACGAAAGGACTTCACAGGCATAGTTAGCTTTTTAGTCTGCCAAAACTATAAGTACAGTGTTAGTGTTCGGGGACCATTTTGGACTTTTCGACGGAGAACCACTTTAGTTTTTTTTTACAGGGAATCACCACTTTAATTTTTTGAGAGCGAAAATGTAGAAAAAAATAACTTTTAATAAGAAAACATTATAACTGAGGAGCTCGTGGCTAGATAATAACAGCCGCACGGGTCGATCTTCAAGGTTAAGTAACGTTTGCCTAGGTTGGTCTGTGAATGGGTGACCATCTTAACATAACGAGGTTCCTCCGTGCCTCGGAAAGCACGTTAAGCCGTTGGTCCCGGCTGTCATTTGGAGATCTTTGGCAGTCGTTACGGATAGTCAGAAGCCAGTAAATCTGACTCCAGTCTTGCCATGAATCTACCGTGTTATCCCAGTTAATGGGTTGTGGAGGTCTGGTAGGCAGCCGCTCCTCGTAAAATACTGATATTCAGCTAAATCCGGCTTGACTGGAAGCCGACCCCAATATAGCTGGGAAAAGGCTAGGCAGATGATTATAACTATAGCGTTTAGCAAAACTCATCTCCAAAATGAAGTAGCAACTTGATTCTCATAGAAAACACGGTATAAAAATTAGCCCGCATCACTTTTAGTCGAAAAGTTTAAAATTTTTGGGCCTCTCACAGCAGCAGCATCTTGCCACTTTGTCGAATCCTTACCGTGCGGTATAGACTTTTCGGGACGTACCTCACGTACCTGTTTAGGATTCGACAGTAACAAACGCCAAGGATAAGGTCTCTCTCTGTCTACTCATTTGAAGCCATTTGATGAATTCATCTCCAAAAAAATCTACGTTTCAAAAGTTCCGTCTCAATAATTACGGAGCTCAAATTACAATAATTTTATACAATCAGAGTATAAAGATGTTTAAAACAAAAGAATCTGACATCCGACGAGCTAAATTATATTTAGATTTTATCAATTTTATTTCCATTATGCGTGTTTCAAGTAGTGGTACGAGTAACTTAAAATTACTGGTAGATTTTCTTCAAAGATAACCGTAGTATTTCCGTCTAAGAAATCTAAGGTATTACTCATTTCTGAGATAAAGTTCTAACCTTGTTTTGTTAGAGAACCATTGAACCATCCTAATGCAATTGACGTTTGTCTTGGAAAAATATACCTTCAGTTCTATTCGCTTTATTGCATCTTGAATCCTCATATTAGAGGAGACTTTAAACAATATAGAATTATATTTCTTTAAGACCGATAAGATAAAATAATAGAGAAATATATTTTTTTGAGCGTGATGCCGTTGTGTTGTTGGTTTCAGTATTTATTTGTTTGTTAAGGGATATATTTATTTGTTAATTAAGAAATATAGTTTGTTTTGAAGAACTATAGAAGGCAACTTAGATTAGTTATCGTTAACTAACTATTAATATTTTTTTAATAATTATGTCGGTGAATATAATAATTTAGCGATCAATTGAGTGTCTTATTAAGACACTCAATTGATTTCTTAGTGTCACGTGAGCGGAATCGTTAGGAGGAGCGACATTTACGGAAGGTAGTCTAGGTTATAAAAAAAAAAAAACTAACTGTCTCGGAATTGGTAATCCAAATTATATCTACTGTGAAATTAAAGTGATTGATAGGTGAATTATTATTTTAATTCTATGAATTTTGTTCCGTGATAGCGTGAAGAGTGACAGGACAGAATGAAAGAAAAAAACGTGTATCGCTGACTCCAAATAAAACGAGACAGGGGCAAGAAGATGATGATGATGATGATGATGAACCCTCTACCAAAAAACCTTACCGATGACAGCTGTACCGCTAATTTATCGCTGTCACTTTCATAATACACTACCAAAATAGTGTGTGGTCAAATTCTTACATTATGTTTTTATGGCAACATTAATGGTCGAAACACAAAAATCATGTTACTGGTCGTTTCAGTGCAGTATTAGTATTATCCAAAACTTTTACATTACTAGCAAAACTAACTTCGTCCAAATCTAAATTAAAACAATAAAATAAAACAAGTATTTTTCAACCTAAAATAATTCTTAGATAATTATTATTTTATTTTATCTGTCTGTGTCCCTCTCTTAAAAGGTAACTAAAATAGCTTCAATAATAAATAGGTAAGCTTTATTTTTACAACAAAATGCTAATCAGGACGTGTCAACCTGTAAAGACCTTGTAGGTAACACCAACCAATCTGTACCTATAAAGGCTATTTTTCGCGTAAATTTGAACAAGGACATACACACACCGCCCACACGGCGCGGAAACAATAGTGTAACAATCAAGTGAAACAAAATCCATGTAAGTAAATCATGTTTGCGATCCGCGCAAAGGGTTAACACAGTATTCATTAGTGGTTTGACGCGCAAAATTCAACAGACGAAAAAACACCAAAACATTGGTATGACGTGCTCGCCATCCAAATTTTTGGTTGATTTTTCATTTGATCAGCGTTGATTTGGGACTATTGTAACAAAAACATGGTGGTTTGGACCATAGGACAAATTGGACTCATTGTTCAACAGCTATATGATATGTACCATTGTAAAGGATTCGGTTCATACTTAAATTTGTTACTATTGGCACAAACTTCGATTCCATTGCAAAAAAAGATATGCACCTAAATAGGTTTGGTAGGAAAAGACCGATTTCTGGGCCAATTGTAGACAGATTTTCAGCCGACCCCAATACAGTTGGGAAAAGGCTAGGTAGATGATGATGATGTAGTTTATAATACAAAATATCAGTTACATTCATATTCATATTTACTGGACAAATCGGGCTTAGCACAACCTATAATACTCGCATACAAACTACGAACCGCAAAGTTTCAAAACGTCGGTCCCACGAAATCGACGCTATAACATTCAAACGAAAATCACTGTATGTAACGACAGCCGTGACCAGTTGATTAAGTACTACCCACAGATACATCGGACGAAGGAGACAAAAGGGCAAAATGCTCACATTAGGTGTACATTAGGCTCTTCGTACGTAGAAGGCTTTGAAACACCGACAGAATTCCTGTACACTCACGCAAAAGCGGCCGGTAATGCCCTAACAGACTAGGAACCGTTTCAATTTCCTCCTATAGTCCGCTCAAATATTCTGGTAACTTAAGGGGCCACCGCGCGTTACGACGAGGTTGATGGAATCAATCCAGATAGTATAAACAATTCTTGGACACACTGACAGGAGTAAAGTCATCATCCACACACTGACAGTTGCTTCCTGTGATAGCAACACAAACTATTGGAAATTTTAGAGGAATTTGGATATGTTCCGTAATACCAAAAATGATGAATGAAAAATTAGTATTTATAACTTGATAATATTATCTATCTATATTCCTACGGAGAGGTATTTTGAAATATTGTTGTTTATAGTATAGAAATAACAAAATGAAAACATGACATTTTAGCTATGAACATGTGCAAAATGAAATTCGCTTTAATTTCGTTTGGGGTAAGTTTTTCAAAAAAAAGAAGACGTAGGAACATAGATAATTATTGCCTGAATCCGAATAACATCATATTATTGTATATATATGCTTAAACTGCAAATGATTTTGGTATTACGTTTGTATGGGTAATTTACATGTCACGGTCGCCTTAAAGTCCTGCAGTACTATTTGAATGGCCACACTTGAATAATGAGCAACGCGAACGTGAATGTTCTACTTACGTGAATCCTCGTTTGTGCTGCATTAACCTTTGACTGGACCCCTGTGGACCGGTCCTGTGGTCGGGTCCACAGGGGAATCAGTTTTGATACTGTCCTTTGAGGTAACAGTATTTTACTTTAAATTCTGTCACATTCAGGTTTAAGCGGACGTTTGTTCGTTTTGATGAGGATTGTAATTAGTTTTGGTTTGTAGATGTGTAGTGGAGCTTGTGAAAATTGCAATTGTAATTGCAAGATGTCTACATCTAGTTTAATTTGCTTTTTGATTTGATGTAAATTAGTTTCTTTACATATCAGAAGTATATTTATTTCGGAAATATAAATATACATCTATACTAATATAATAAAGAGTTAAAGTTTGTTTTTTTTGTTTGCAGGGGGTAATCTCTGAAGATCCTGGTCAGACAACAAAAATGTAGGTATTGATAGAAAGCTGCTTTCTTCCTGAGTGCTATAGGCTATATTTTATGTGACCCACTTACGATATTATTATTTTTTCTGAATTTACTTGGTTATCCGACTTCTACGCGGGCGAAGCTGAGGGCAAAAGCTAGTAATAAATATTCTCGTATTTTTTTGTCAATATACATTATCAATTTAAAAAATTAAAAATATTCGAGTCTGTAACCCCAGTCGCCCGCTTTAAAAACCAAACCACGAATACACAAAGCTGAGACATGGTACTTCATCAACAAATGCCAATTGAAGTGTCTGGCAACTCTCTTGTTGACTTAAGCCACAACAAAAAAAAAATTGTTCACGAAATTCATTTTAACAGCGTTTTCACATTATCCGATCCGATATCGGTGTCGGACGCCGATACGATATCGGGGTAAGTAAAATGTATGAAATATGTACCTGCCTTTCATATTGTCCGGCCCGATATCGGATATCGGAGCACGGCATTTCATACATTTTACTAACCCCGATATCGGATCGGCGTCCGACACCGATATCGGATCGGATAATGTGAAAACGCTCTAATAGCGACGAAACGACACACAATCTTCGAAAGGACGGCACAATAAAAAAAACAAATGACAGTCTCGCAAATTAAAAAGTAACACGCTCGCAAAGAGTTCTATTTTCGAATTTTGTAATTGATTTTTCATTATTTTCTTGTAAGTGGCCAGACTCAGAGTTCAGTACGCCCGCGCCCCATGTATATTAGAGTGCGTCTAATGAAACCGCGACCTGGGGTATTTTTTTCAAATTTAATTGGCAACATTATTCAGCCGCAATTGTAGGAAATAAAAAAAATTAGAAATGTCAAGACATGATTCTCCTACTAGTTAGTAATACCACATACATTTTTTATGGATTTAACCTCTTTTTCTCAGGTCGCGCTTTCGTTAGACGGGCTATAGCTACACTTAGCTTATTAGCTTTATCAGCCTTGTATTGCTCCCACTGTTGGGACTCAAACCTCAACTCTAGGAGAACGAACACACAGCCTCATTAATCAATAATATTTATTTTGCAAGTAGGTTTTCACAAACTCTTTTACACGTCTTTCACATTAATGCACATGATTGCAACCCCTAATTGGACTGATGACTGAAACCAGTCACCGTAGCCGAAACCAGCAAGGGAGTATATATATTATAACTTATGTAAAATTCATCATCGATTTGATGATCAACTCGACCGAAAGACGTCCACTGCTGATATAGGCCTCCCTCAAGCATCGCCACAGCGACCGCATCCATCGTATACCCGCGACCCTCGCCATGTCGTCGGTCTACCTTGTGGGAGGCCTTCTAACGCTACGTCTTCCGGGACGTGGCCGCCACTCTAGAACCTTCCGTCCCCGTCGACCATCTGTTCTACGAGCAATGTGCCCTGCCCACTGCCACTTTACTTTGGCGATTCTATGTAAAAATTTTCTGTATGAAATAACAAATAGTGTAAAATAACAACACCTAGCCGAAATAACAAGGTAGCAAGTTTAATAAAAGCGTCAAATGTGCACGCGGTTCACAGTTTTGAATAAAACCTGCGTGGGTGGACACCAGCTTTATTGAAAACCGACCCTTACAGAGAGTCCAGCGATGTATTGTTTCCTCTCGTGTTCGTTAGGGAGGGTGCGAAGGGTCTAAAGCGGAGTTGAGCTGAGTGGAGCGGAGAAGAACAGTGAAAACGGACTAGTTATGGCTACTAATGTCTTTTCAGATTGTCTTTTTGTCACTGTACATATCTTGAACATCTTGTGTGTTTATCAATTAATATTTTTTTTTCTTATTATTAACTATTTTCACTGTTACCAATGAAACGGAAAGGAGGCGGAGTAAAATTCAGTTACCCTATGCTTCGTACTTTCTGCTCGGTATCGGACTCGTTCTATCCGGCTCGAAGCACCAAATTCATTTGTTTTAAAAGCCCACTCCGTTCCACTTACACTATTTTCACTGACGTGGAGTGGAGATTTCGAGCACTGCGATTGACCAATTCACAGCTCGCTCCGTTCCATTCCACTCAGCTCAGCTACCGTGGAAACATACCCGAAAAACCTCCCCAAATATAACGTAACACCAAACACGTTGAAAATGAGTGAATAACCAACAAACTATTGTTTCCTCTCGCGTATACTAACAAAGGCCTCGTGAACAGTGGTTCACGTTTTAATTGAATTGCGGATAGTAAAAACAAAAAAAAAAATACTCGAAATATGAACAAAAATGTTGTATTTTGATTACGTAATGTATTGTCGTCTTTGCCAAAATAAATGTGTTTTCAATACATTGTAACATAACAAATATCTACCTATCGTCTGTTTTTAATACCCTGAGACTAAATTGACACTGGTAATGTCAAACTTACTATAGGAATGATGCCAGTTCTTTTGTGTTGTAATGTCATTTTAGTCTCAGGGTATAAAAAAAACTGTCGGTAGACATACTACGAGTGTGTTTCAATTTGTTGGAATATAACGCGTATACGCGTGACGGGTTCAGTATGATATAAGCCAGCCTTTAGGTATTTTACAGGATGCATTTTGGAGAGTGTGCGCGGAAATTGCACAACTTGATTCCGCCATCGCCTTTGTACCATTGAACATCCCAACGTACGGCGAGTATCCGTCCCTACGTTGTTAAAAATTCTACAGTCTGGAATTTACTTTTTGCCTCGTTGTTTATATATCGTATATCGAAGGACTGGAAGAATTTGGCTGCTGCGGTCTTCCCGTCTGATTATAATTTGGGTGTTTGAAGACACCCGGCTCTTAATAAATTAGTGCGCTACAAACCAACGATTGCATGACTGCACACCATGAAATGGGATCACAATCAAGCACTAGTTAATATTATTAAAAAAAAATATTAGGCTTAAAATTGGACATGGGTAGTAAGTAACCTGGTAACTAAAGATAGCGCTAAGAAATCGGAGACTGGCAATTCTAAGTAGTAATCCTATTGAAGTTCCGGACTTTATCCAAAGTTGGAGTTCAAAGTTCTCGAAACTATCTGGTTTCCTAACTCTGCGTATAGACGCAGTGAACATAGGTGTGGGTGTCTTTAATATAGATTAAGGACACCCACACGTATGTATGTACGGAATTAGAATTTGATGCACCTCCCCTTTTATACTAAAATAATATGCCGGTATTTCAGATCAATGATTCTTGATTTTAAATTCCATGCAAAGCGCTCTAGTAAAAACGAAGTAAGATTACTATTGTTCGACAAAGATCTTACCTTAAAATTCATCATCATCATCATTTCAGCAGAAAAAGGCCAGGTCCGGACTTGATCACCACCACGCTACCGCCACCGGTCGCCATCGACTTGGACTTCCGCCTTGTGGAAAACCTTACACAGCTGCATATCCGATACGTGGTCGCAACTCCAGAATCTGTCATCCTCATCGACTATCTGTTCTACGAGCAATCTGCCTTGTTATATGCCTGTGTTTCCTAGTAGCTAAAACCTGGTATTGGGGTCAACAATGTATGAGTTATTTCTAGGCAAGCGGGCTCCATCGCCACATTATCGCTTATGATCAGATGAGGTAGTCATAAAAAAGTATACTATTTGCTATTCCAGGATATATTATGGTCTATTTGTCTACCGAATTTCATCCAAATCTTTAAATTGATCCAGCGTGGAAGAGTGACAATTATACACACTCATTAAGCTTTCGTCTTTATAATTACTATAATGATTAATACATTTCAAGGCATAAAAACATAATCAATCCTCCAACAAAAACCCGATACACACACGAAAATTAAGACGAATCATCTTACAGTGTCTCGAACATCAATAAAAGAGTTTTTACATTGTAAATAATGATCTTTTTCTTTGACAAGAGTAAATTAACAGTCGAAACGTTATGTAAGTGGGATCCACGTTGTTCTCCATTAATATCTGACCTCAGGCGGTGCCGGGTTGAATAACTAGTTTACTTTATATATACTTTCGCTCTTTCTTTGGCTGGCATGTGAGGAATGTGAATTAAGTCATTTTTAATGAATGATTATAAATTCTTTGTTTATGATTATGGCGTTTTAAGAATTAAATTTTGTCGTTATAGTAAGATGCTTAATTCAAAACCACTAAAATCTGGTTTGGTATTTTTTAAAATTAATTTAATAACATAATTAAAGAATACTAGGTATATTCCGGAAATATGTTCCATTGGGTCAATTTTCTAATTTCATACGGGTGCTAGCTGCCAGTAGCTAGTACTAACTAAAATCTTGATTTAAAAAAATACTTTTTTATACTATTACCATCAATTCGACGTTGGAACTTCTACTATAATTTTTTTTTTTTTATTACAACAATATTAAAGAAAATGCGAAACCCAAAAACAACAATAAATAATCAAGACCGAAAAAAATAACGTTAATACGAAGTTTATTTGAACTTACAATTATTCCAAGTCACTCCAAAGATATCACAATGCAAACTATCCCGTTTCATAAAACGGCAAATTCGTATGTCAAGACAAGTCCCCTATCATATTTTAAACGAATGAAGAACTTCAGTCTTCATAAGTTTTAAAATTACCTTCAACTCTTCAACTAGTGCTGTACTTCTTCGGAAATGGAACGGAGGAACAGTTTCCCGAACAATCCCTTTGACAAAAGGATTTACCGTCTCGTCACTTTTTAGTTTAGCGAGGAATGCGGTCTACCACTTAAAACTTGTGAAAACTTGTGCTAAGCATTCACTTGAGAATTTATTGATTGATACCTTTAAAAAAATATGCCTGGAGTGGTTATTGATTTTAGGACAGAGTCGCTGCATCGCGTTGGGTTCGCGTGGATCGCAAAGGAACGGTACACAACCGCCGTCGCCTCGTCACTTTGATTAGCCTAAATAGAACATTTTTTTTAAATATTGTAATCTAGTGCTTTACCGCGATCCCACCTTATGGTAGCAGTGACGCAATCGTAGATGGTGAAGCGCACTAGTTTATTAAAAGCCTATTCACTCTAGCCTTAAAGACGCCTAAATTATATTCGGACGGGAAGACCACAGCAGGTAAATTGTTCCAGTCCTTCGCTGTACGAAATGTATAAACAACGAGGCGAAACGCTTAGTTCGTACCGTTATGCTAGTATATTAGGTATATTATCTGTGGTACCGTACAGGTAATTCCGCTAAGCCCGTTTTGTCATCGAAACACTAAACGTAGGGCAACATGGACATTCAAAATTGTTTGGGAACTTATTCATTGTGCGTAGAGCAAAGGAGTGGAATTCACTGAGGAATTCCAGGTTTTCTGACAGCTACAACAGGGGAGCTATTTTAGTCAAGAGAGTGTAAGTCTAGGTACAAGTGGAACACATGATCACATCATTGTGGTCAATCCATTTGTGGCCTATGAATTAATTTAATTTTAAAAACAAACAAACATTGCGCAAAACAATTAATTGTACTTCCAAATCTAGTCAAGTATTGAACAATTTTTTATTTTCAATATTTAGATTAGAGACAAAAAAAAAACAAAACCAAAAAGAAATAAAACCAATGCTCCAAATAAGATAGCAAGATATTTCAACTCCCATTTAAGGCGCAACGAGCCTTAAAACCTGCCATTACCAAGATCTTTTTAGTCCAACAGACAAACAGAAATTACAAATACTGTGCCCATATGGTCTATGCCCTTATGTGCGACAATAAGCAGAAACCATCATGTCTCAAGTCACAATGGGTTACGTAAGGCGTTGCGAAAGGGCAGTGGGTTCGAATCTCGGGCGAAACAATACCTTGGATGAGTTTAATTATGGGGCTTGTGTTACGTGTGAACTCGTTATGAACTATCTTTTTAATGGGCGAAGATTTTTTTTATGTAATGTTTTGATTGTGTTTGTTTGTGGTTCGTGACAACGAAAGTTTTACTCAACCAGTTCTTGTTTAAAATAAAGATTTTGGTTCATAGATGTTTCATAGTTTTTTTTTTCAAGTGGGGAATCATCAGAATGACTTCTCACGCTCTTTTCGTGTCAGACTCTTATTGACTAAACCCCATCCCGGTCCTTCGTTGTCTTCGAACTGAGGTCTTCGATAACCTCCACGAGGACACGGCGGTGCTCCGCCTAAGCGGGGCACACATCTTCCGTGTGCTCCACCGTGTCCTCCGGGCAATCCACACAGTAGCGACACTCGGGCGTCCTTTCCTCCTTGATCCGATGCAGGAACCTCCCGAACCCACCGTGTCCGGTTAGGACCTGCGTCATACGGAACGAGGGGACGCCGTGACCTCATTTCACTACTACTCAAAAAGGGGACTTACCGCCTCAATGACGGCGTGCCCAATCCTCTCTCATATTTGCCTGCACATTACATGCAAGTATGATGGAAGAGAGTTTTTCTAGCTACCGTGGGCGTGCGCTTGTGGAAGGCGAGCAATGTATAGCTCGTCGTATGCGACCTCTTCAGATGTCACAGTATTTTCAGTGACCAACAAGTTGACCAGCTTGGCGGCTGTTGGCTACTCTTGTGGTGACCGACTTTAACCTATCACATACCCACACAACGAGACACAATAGTAAAAAATAACAGCGCGGTCTCATAGGACCGATCGCGAATTCATGAATTAAATTATTCCTGTAACTTTGGATTTTTATATAAACCCACCTTTAAAGGTTTTTAATCTAAAAATAATAAAGTTACTCATATGTTAAAACATCTATACCATCAGGTGAGATAATTGTCAAACACAATCCACAAAAAAAGAAATAAGCTTCATCATAATTTCAGCAGAAAGAAGTCCAATGCTGGACTTAGACCTACCCCAAGCGTCCGCCACAACGATCGATCCTGTGCATCTCGCATCCATCGGATTCCCACGACGCTCAACAAGGCAAGGCAAGGTTCACATTGTGGGAGCCCTTTAATCGCTGCGTCTTCCAGTATGTAAAAATAGATTTAAAATAATAATAACTGCAAATTTTAACATAGATTGATGAGTACAGAGGGATTCCAAACAATAATAATATAATCCGTCTGTCTGTAAACCATTAATATGAAATCCTATTAGTATCAAAAATATTTAATCATAGCTCAAACACCATGCTTCGTTGTAGGTTTAACGGAAAACCTTTTAACTTAACAGTTAAAAGCCTAATTAATATTTTGGCTCCACAATATTTTTGATTTTAATCCCTATTAAGTGCACCCATTGCTGGTCTCTAATAAATTATTATGTTTGATGTGGTTGCGCTTTCGATGGCTGATTTGGGGTGAATGAAATTAAATAATTTATGAGAAGTGTGTTATTTAATTTTCCACAATTCAAAATCATTTTACATTAAAACCATGCTTGGTGCTGAATGGCTGTCTGATGGATTAACGCACAGTCGAAACCGCTGATCGTATAGAGCTGAAAAACCGGTTAGAAAGGATTTTTTTTAAATTCTGCCTCTAAGGGGATGAAAAAGATAAGCAAAGTTTGTATGGGACAACGTGATTCCTTGGGTCAGTATAATTGAATCTTAGCGTAAATAATATCTTAAATAAATAATTAAGTTTATCATTATTTGATAAGACAATGTAGGGTGATTGTATGAACGAATCTTATATCTTTAATTAAAGAACTTTGAACTTGACCCAGGTCCTTAGGCGGACCCTGGCAACGACCGGGATTAATGCCAGGTAGAACGAAAGAACTTGGTCCAATTTTTAACTTAAATGAAATATAAAAACCGTCACTAAGGTGTTCGTTCATGAATCCCCGACCGGTCCTATGAGACCGCGCTGTTATGTTACGAATGAAGTCGCGAGCAAAATGCTAAAGTGCTAGTGCAATGATGATAATAATAATTTATCATTATTTTACACAAAGTTCTTCTTCGAAGAAGGCAAGAAGGCAAAGAAAAGCTAGACGGATTGTATGAGATATAGAGTATCATTATAAAAGAAAAGGAAGCTATTGACAATCTGACGGGCGAAAGAATGAAAGAAAACAACATGTTGCGCCGACCTCAAACAACACGACACAAAGGAGGAAGATGCTGAATGAAGTTACAGTCTCAGAGGCGATGAAAAGAAAACCTCATCATACGAGTATATTAATTGTAACGTCCTGTATGCAGTCCACTGAAAACACTCTCAAACAAAATCATGTTAGAGACGATTATTAGAGAGATTCCCTCTTCGGCGAATGTGTGGGTACATTACATATCTCTAGCGTTGGGCTTTTCCGAGATTCTAATAATCGAAAGAATCGGAATCGATTTAATAAACCATCGAGTTAACCATCGACTCGCCTAAACCACCCAGTAATCGAGTTGTTTTTTATTGTTTCAAGTTAATGGAATCGGCTGCTCGTTTTCGAATGTTCGAATCAGTTACTTTCACTCAAAATTCTAAACCGGCAGGAAACAACTCGCAAATAAACATGCGCAATAACAGATCGAGCACAAGGTAGACCGACGACCTGGCGAGGGTCGCGGGAATCCGATAGATGCGAGACGCGCAGGACCGGTCGCTGTGGCGACGCTTGGGGGAGGCCTATGTCCAGCAGTGGACGTCTTTCGGCTGAGATGATGATGATGATGAACAGACCGAGTCGAACTCGAATCAATCGAGAACCACCGTGAAAAAACTCGCAAAAAAACATGCCATGTGCCAGTGGCGATAACAGACCGAGTCGGACTCGAGTCAATCGAGAACGATTGCGATGTTCTAACAATCGAATAAACCTCTTGCCACCTTACATCGCTACCGCTGTCTACCAATGTATCTATACTTTTTATTGTCAGCCTCCCCTGCGATCGCTTACGCCGGTTGCACTCTCTAATCATAATTACAACTCAGACGGACGGCCACCCCTTTCATCGATCCCGTGTCAAATTTCGGTAGGCTTCGTTGTTTGTGATGTACTGCAGACTGCATTTGATGTAATTATTATTTTAGCTCGTTCTATATTAACTTAGAAAGTTTGTTCGTTTGCAAAATTAATTGAGGTAGACCGTTTAGCTTTAGCGCTCTTTGTGAAGTAGTTGAGTTTTTGCCTCGCAAAGATGATAGGTAGCCCGATTGATAATCGTAAGACCGTTTTCACATTATCCGATCCGATATCGGTGTCGGACGCCGATACAATATCGGGGTAAGTAAAATGTATGAAATACCGTGCTCCGATATCCGATATCGGGTCGGACAATATGAAAGATAGGCACATATTTCATACATTTTACTTACCCCGATATCGGATCGGCGTCCGATACCGATATCGGATCGGATAATGCGGAAACGCTCTAATGATAATTATCGTAGTGACTTAGTCGTTTAGACCATTATCGTATTCACATCTATCAATCGATCTTGAAAGACACGAATTTTAAAGTCATTCGATCGAAGTGTCGTTCACGCATATTCAGTTATGCCACTAATAATAATAATTATCCTGGTAGTCATAATAAAGTAACTGGCAATAAGCCGTTGATACATCGTTTAGTTTTAATCCGATTGAATTGTCGTTCTATAGAATCCCGTTCAAGGAACACGCGAATACCGATTTTGGATAGACTTCGATCGTACGACTATAAAACTTCAATGATATTTGACTTGTTTGATGTTATGTTAATCAGGCACTCGCTCAGGCGTTTAGTTAATAGGCTTATTACACCAATTTTTTTTTACAAACGGTCTTATTTTACGTCGCGTAGTGTAATAAGAGTAAGACGGTTTTACAACTCGGTAGACTCAACGACAGTCTACGTAGACCGGTTGTAAAAACGGGTGGTATAAGAACCTTTTTAGTCCTACTTTCCATGGACGCGTAGTTTAATAAACGCATATTCGTCATTCGTCATTATACGCTTCTTTTTCTTCTTTTCGTGTCGATATACTACAAATAAATTTTCTCTAACCAGTGTTTAACAACCTGTACGGCTCTATTATACGCTTGGTAGCTTACATGAAAAGCGTAAAATGTTTTGTTACAATTTTTCTGTACAAGTTTATTATATTTTTCTCTATTAAACTCTGTCGACGAAGCGACAACGTCGTGCTCGCTCCGCTAAATGCATGCTTTATGACATCTGCCGTACCGCATGTCGTATGAAGTGTTGCGTTGTAGCGTACATCGAAAGTGAACACGTTTTATTTTTGTAAAAGTAGCGAGAACATTTTCGTTGTCCGACAGAATTATTACACCGCACTAGATACGGAGGTTTGAAAGAAGGGGGAGTCCTTTACCCGGCTCTTTATAATGAACTAATAGTTTCTAAGATTATTGCGTTCAAATAAACTCAGGTTTATTTTCTTTTCCAGTCCGGACTAAGCGTTTCGCTTCATCGTTTGTACCGCGTACGTCGAAGGACTAAACAATTTGTCTGCTGCGGTCTTCCCGTCTGTCTATAATTTGGATGTCTTCAAGGCTAAAGTGAATAGGCTCTTAATAAACTAGTACGCCTCAACATCTACGATTGCATCACTGCGTACCATGAGGTGGGATCACAGTTAAGTACTAGCTCATAATTATTATAAAAAAAGGTTTATTGTATTATCATTTTCAATATTCCCTAAGTGCTAATGACAGGAATATATTTAAAAAAGTTCATTCCTGAACGAAATATTCATGAAGCAAGCCCATCGAACCAGATCCTCGCTATCTATTTTAGTTTGACTCCGGATCAAAAATGCAGCGCTCTGCTCATGTCTGAACAGGTTATGAGGCTAACACTTTGAGTGGCCAGACACGGACAGGAAGCGATCGGATTTAACCAATTTGTGTCGATTTAGACAGATGAACGTGGCTCCAAAATGTGGCCTGAGTTTTCTGGTTAGAGCGGCTTTAATTACTCAGATACCCGCGAAACGAGACACAATAGCACAACAATAACAGCGCGGTCTCATAGGACCGGTTGGGGATTCAAACGTTAAGTACCTATTCAGAGAAGCTTGTTTAAAGGACTTGGCTGTTGAAGTTTTATGTCTTGCTGGTTTGTTAACATATTTAATTTTGTAAGGAAATTAAAATGTAGGAATGTTTCTTTAATAAGTTTTTCTTTCGGAAAGTGTTAATTGGAATTGCACAATTTATTTCCGCAAAGTCCGTTGTATCATCGCACCATTAGACGTACGACGTTGCGCCACCGGTATATGGTAGACATATATCCATCCCTAGATACAAAGCGTTTTGGGAACACATTGTGCGTACAGCTAAGGAGTGAAGTTTCCTGCTGGACTCTATGTTCCCTGATAGCTAAAACCTTTGGATATTTAAGTCAAGAGTGCATAGGTTACTTCTTCACATCATCGCTTACTATCGGTTGAGATAGTGGTTAAATACTGAGTTCGTATAATAAGATCCTCTTTTAAAGGATGCGTTGTGATATGTAAATTGCTAAAACTCAGATGACGATGAACAAATTTTTTCCTGAAAAACAAATTCCACAAAATTTTATAGCAATATCATTATTAGATGATAAATTATTCTTGGATTTTTTGAAAAACCACGTAGTCCAAGCTAAAATTAATTCATTTTCACAAACCCAAGCTAACGAACCATGTAACAAAAGCTACTTACAGCTGTTTAAAGTTGCAGTAGTTTCAGTAAGCGCATTGAAAAGCTCCATGTGTTAGAAGTATAGAATACAGGAGGGCTAGAGGGCTCATTAGAGATTCAGGGATTTAAACAGAGGAAAAGTCTATTATAGGACCACATTTAAATTTGCATATATGTGTGACAAACAGAAGCGGGCGTTGGGGCGACGCTTGAGGATCTTTCGGCTAAAACGATCGAGGAAGATTGACTATTTGCAACTTAATGGTACGAGTATAGAAAAAAAACTGAAACAAATAAGTCAGTGAGTCGTCACATAATTTTTACTAGTTAGCAGACTCGTATAAAGTTGAAGAGTTTGTTTTTTTTTTAACGCGCTTATTTCAGGAATGTTTAAATGAGATTTATTTTTTCAGTGTTCAATAGTCCATGTACCAAGACCAAAAGCATTAGTACAGCAACCAAAAATCAAGGGTTTTTTATTAAACCAAATTGTACCCCACTGCTGGGCAAAAACCTCCCCTTTCTGTTTCAAACTTTTTTATTTTGGGCGACGTCACATCACTTCTCAGACGTCCAGTTAGTGATAATCCTCGCCCAGATGGGAAATTTCATTCGAGCGATGTGACCAGCGCACTCCCACTTCAGTCTAACTGTTTTCCCCCGATATCTGCTATTTAAATTACAGACCACAGCGTGGTGTTTCTAACGCCATCAATTCGCTTAACACCTAATACGCTGCTGGGGATAGCCAGTAGTTAATAATTTGATGGCCGGTTAGTCAACAGCGTAATCTGGCTAGCGCTAACGGTCACTCATTTCGGGTGCCGAGTCCAATGTGATTAGTCCGCTAGGTCGCTGCGGCCATATTTAGTGGCGTATCGTCGCTCGGATTAGCGAGGCGACACGTAACACACGTGGATTGGTTTTATTAGGCGTAATTTTCATTTGGATCGGTTGTAACCTTGTCACTGATGCACTTCTGGTATTGGTAGGGTTATCAGAACGGAGGAGGAGTTTAGAATAACCTTAAAAAACCGACCATGACTGTACGAGACGGACTCGCGCATGAAAAGTTTCGTACCGTTAATAGCAAAAAACTGAATAAATATCATGTTTGTTGTATGCAAGCTTATATTTCTATTTTTAGTATTTGTTGTTATAGCGGCAACAAAAATACCTACATCATCTCTGAAAATTTCAATTGTCAAGCTACGAGTATCACGGTTCCTGAAATATAACCACTGGTGGCAGACGGAAAGACAGACTGACAGGCGGACGGACTGTGAAGTCTTAGTAATTAGTCCCGTTTTATCTTTTAGTATGGAACCCTAAAAATTGCAAACTTGACAAAGGTATTTTTACAACAGAGTGTTGAAAATATCAGTAATATTTTCAACACTCTTTTTCAGTTTATCATATTTTTTTCAGTTTTTCAGAAGTTTTATTTCAAAGTATCCAAAGTCACATTATAAGCATTTGTTCCAAGTGAGGCATATTTACTTTTAACACTAGTTAACAGTACTAGAGCAACACGAAAAGACTTTAAATTAAAAAGTTAAGAAGTTTAAGCCTTCACAAGTTTTTAATAAATTAAGTGCAGTTTTTATTTACTGAAATCACAAGACGGGTTCGCGGCAGACCAAGAAAGAGACGGCGGCTCAAAGCCATGAAAGGAATGGAAGGAGGTGTGTACCCAGCAAAGTGACAGTATAAGCTAGACAATAATTGTTCAACCGCACAGAATAGTGTCTGGAAAACATAAGTAAAATTTGTTTATGTTGTCGTCACTAGATGGCGTTGTACCGTTATGTACAATTCCTAAATCGCGGTGTTAAGATTCTCCGGCAATAGTATAAGGTCTTAGAATAATTATTTTTTTTGTTAACCACTAAACCACCACTAAACCACCACTATACCACCACTATACCACCACTATACCACCACTAAACCACCAGTTGTAAGCACTACATCTGAAATAAACCAACTTGGTAATAGAAAGTGAATTTTTTCATTCAAACCCCAGTACACTAACCCTCAAGTGGTCGAGGGTTATTCATTAATAGTGACTTATGTTCAGCAGTAGTTCTACTACTAGTTGGTGAGATACTGGTCACACTTGAGCCAATCTACAATAATAAAAATAAAGATAGAAATCTTTCAATATGTGGTGTTGGAGGTTTTTTTTTATATAAAGTATAAATATTTTTTTATATATATAGTACCTAGTATTTGGTATTATCTCTATTTTATCATTGCTGTCTCACATATACGTGGTATGTTTATCTTTTCATAGTTAATTTGAATTTTGTTTGCGGCCGCGTTAAATAAAAACCTATAAAGAAAGAGAATCAAAACAACACAAAAAATTTGCTTCTTGCAGATTAGGTACAAATATATCCAGACGAAAACAAACAGAAAAATAATGAAACCAAATTTAAATCAGTGCACTGGATCTGGATAGTACTCCAACATACGCACTTGAAACCGAATCATTTAATCCCGAACAATTTTGTAGAATATTTTAAACCCAGTCAGTTGAAAATAACGTAAAATAAATCAAGTTTTATACTGCATCCGAGCTAGGTACAGGGAGTATTACTGTTTTGGCACTCAGATTTTCGGCACCAAAAGCACCTAAGCTATTCCCGGTACCACACAGTTTCAGCACCAATAGGTATTTTGGATTGTAGTAACCTATACAAAATCCCAAACCGGAATCGCAGCGTTGGAAGGCCTCTCACAATGTGGGCCGACGACCTGGCGAGGGTCGCGGGAATCCGATGGATGCGAGACGCACAGGACCGGTCGCTGTGGCGACGCTTGGGGGAGGCCTATGTCCAGCAGTGGAAGGCTTTCGGCTGAGATGATGATGATGATACAAAATCCCTATCCAAAATACCTATTAGTGCCGAAACAGACATAGTTTGGGTGCCGAAACAGGAATACTCCAGGTACAGCCACGCTTTTTGTAGTGTCTTCTTGATCAAACATTGGGGTTCGATTGATAGCTCGTAGCGTGGGCATAGTACTGCATTAATTTGAATAGGTACACAGAATGACGCACATTCGATGTACCTGTGACGGTAGACTGCGTCCGCTTTTCGTTTATAAATTAATTATATTGGTTTGGTTTGACCCTGTTTAATTCTACTGCTTTTGTTTTCTATTAAGGCATCAACCTTTGATCGTCACAATATTGACGACCTACAAGTGTTATTCTAAAAGCCACAGCAGTGAACAGGTTTGTTAACACCTGTCCCAATTGGTCATGTCAAAGGATTTGCCAAGGTTAGAGTTATTTTGCAGTGAAATTTTTCTCCATTTAAACGAGATTGTCAAGATTTGAGCACCGTCTGTACCGTATCCAATCAGGTAGGAATGTGGATGTACAAATTTAAAATATAATTTAAAACATATACGTCTTTAAGTCATGAGTAAATAGGTGCTCCATCGTCGACCAAATCATCGTTTACATCATGTGAGGTAGTGGCCAATGCGAATCCATCAATAATAAAAATAAAACTTAAAAAAAATCTGAACATGGCTCCCGTTTTCGGATCGCCAGAACTATCGCAGTACTCCAAACAAAAATGTCTGTTTATTTTTACGCTTGAATTCATCGTCAAGCCTGTCAGTCTGCTCTCTCTGCAATATTGCAATAAAAATGTTAGCTTTAGCTACTGGTATGCAAATTTTGTGTAAGTACTTTGATTTGGAATAAAATTTCAATAAACTTTTTTTTTCTTTTATTATTAAAACCAAAAAGTTGAAAGGCAATCGTTTGTCTAGGTATGGTCATGTGAAGAGGAGGGATGAAACACATGCTACTAAAAGAGTTTTGAGTTTACATGTAGATGGATGGAGAGGGAGACTAAAGAAAAGATGGATGGATTGTGTGAGGAATGATATGAAAGAAAAGGGAGTTAGTGATAGTGTGACGAATAACAGGACAAATGGAAGAAAAAAACGTGTAACGCTGACCTCAAGTAACATGGGATAAGGGCAGGAAGAAGAAGAAGAAAATTAAGAACAGATTTCTTAATAACTGATTACAATCTAGCCTTAAAGGCTGATAAGCAATTAACTCTAACTTATTTCAAACATGTCACAGGTTGTATTAAACTAAGAATAGTGTCCTTTAGTACCTTTATAGAGTCTATAGCACTTTCTTAGAGTCTGGTATTGATAAAAACATTTTGTTAATGTCTTATTTTTTGTGTGAATAGGCATGTTACATGCATAGAACAGCATTAATCACTATTATTATACATTAACGTTCAAACTACACTAACTCAAAAGGTTTAGTCCACGCTCTAGGTCCGTGTTGTCTAACAGCTGAATTGCTCAATATTCACACATATCGGTGAAGTTGGTTTTCATAATGATGTGAATTATGTTGAAGTTAAAATAAATACTATTGCGTATCTTCGGTAGAAGAAAACTTAATTAGGTACATTCAGGTTTGAATGTTCCAAGATTATCAAAGAATTATTTATTACAACTTGAAGATGTGTAACTTTACTTACACATCTTCTATACATACACATATCTTCTATTACATATCTTTCTTGGTATGTTTTGAAATAAAGTTATTTACAAAAAACCAATTCGTCATAATTTTCGACTAGCCCTTAGCTCCGACAGTATCTTGTTTCAACATTCTCTGTGCTCCCCTATGGAAAATGGCGGCGCATCGTGCGTATTTTGTTTGCTTTTATTTTTAATTTTCGTTCTGCAATTCGAGATGCGCCACTTTGCTCCGGCTGATAATCCTTTGGAGGTATCCCTCACATGCACCGCAATTACGATATTTTAAATTATATTTTTGAGTACCTAGCTTTAGCCCGCAGCTTCGCTCGCGTACATAAAATATAGCCTATGTCACTCAAGAGTACAGCAGCTTTCTATTGGTGAAAAAATTTTAGCAATCGGATCAGTACTTCCACAGATTACCTCATACAAACAAAAAAATAAACTTTACCTCTTTATTATATTTCTGTGATGTTTCTAATGACATTATTATTCTGTTTATCCATTAATTAAACATATTATTATAAATTACATATTACCTCGTCACCAGTTATATTTTTGGGCCGTTTGAGGTTGAAACTCCTGGACCGTGGGGCCCGAGTGCTCATACGCTTTTTAAAGAGCTATCCAAACGCCTTGTTGACACTTTGCGTGACCCAAAGGCTGGCTTTTGCCTCGGTCAGAGATTAAGCATTGTTAAACAACGTGGCAATGCCGTCAGTCTTTCGGGCACATCCAGTTAAAAGCGATATATAAGAATTTTTTGTCGGTCAGTTTATAAACTCAAACTCATATTTTTGTAATATTTTAGCATAAAATACTTTACTTTTATTATTTTTACTACTATCGTGTAAAAACCAACCACAAAAACGGGTTAAAAAATCCAAAGTAAAAAAAAATCAACTACATAGTTAGGCGAAAATACTTACAAAAAGAAATCAAATCGTGAAGGTAAGAAAAATAGTACTATGTATAAATGATAAATGATAAATGATAAATGATAAATGATAAATGATAAATGATAAATGATAAATGATAAATGATAAATGATAAATGATAAATGATAAATGATAAATGATAAATGATAAATGATAAATGATAAATGATAAATGATAAATGATAAATGATAAATGATAAATGATAAATGATAAATGATAAATGATAAATGATAAATGATAAATGATAAATGATAAATGATAAATGATAAATGATAAATGATAAATGATAAATGATAAATGATAAATGATAAATGATAAATGATAAATGATAAATGATAAATGATAAATGATAAATGATAAATGATAAATGATAAATGATAAATGATAAATGATAAATGATAAATGATAAATGATAAATGATAAATGATAAATGATAAATGATAAATGATAAATGATAAATGATAAATGATAAATGATAAATGATAAATGATAAATGATAAATGATATTTATTTTGCAAATAGGTTTCACGAAACACTTTTACACGTCAATTTTTTTTTGTCATAATTATTAATCTAGATGAGGCCGGTGTTTCCTATCTGACTACCCTGAGAAGAAACACCGAAACAAACTCAGGGGTCACAGTCTCTTTTAAAAAAAAATCCATACAAAATGTATTGGTCAAATCATATGCGAACTATGCAGATTAGGGTCTGAAATGGCCTTTTAAAGAAAGAACCATGCAGATTTGAGTGGACCTGTCCAGTCAGTGCAAGCATTTGTCAATCGTCGTAAAGCTCAACTCAGGACTACTAAGGAGCTCAACGTCTTGACGAACAATACAAAGGAAAGGACATTTGGTTAGGCCGCAAAAATACTCAAATTGCCAGACATAAGTTACAATTACTGAAAAGAAAGGAAAAAGAAAGCTATCCACATAGTCCTCACATTCACAAAAAAAAAGATATAAATAAAATTTACAAAAATTGTAAAAATAATATGTCAGATTGTAAAAAAAATGAATATTAATGTCAAATTGAAATATAAATTGTGTACTACTCCATTAAATTTACAATGGAAAAATGCAATCAAAAACAAAAATCCAAAAGAATAAACGACAGTACAGTGAGTACTGGAGCAGGTCAATCCCAAGCCTTATTGTCCTCAACATAGTCCTTTATAGTATAAAAAGCCTTTTGGCAAAGTTTACGCTTTACAAATGATTTAAATTTATTGAGGCTTAGTTCTTGAATATGACTGGGAAGTTTATTATAGAAGTGTACACATTGACATCTAAATGAGCCCCCTATTTTTTTGAGCCTAGTTGCAGGAACTACAAATTTTTGCTTATTTCTAGTATTAAAATTATGTATGTCACTGTATTTTTTAAACATGTTTTTGTTCTTATGGGCATATAAGATATTCTCATAAATATATTGTGAAGGCACAGTCATTACCTTGATCTCCTTAAATTTATCTCTGAGGGAGTATCTGGGACTTAAATTATAAATGGAACGAATAGCCCTTTTCTGTAAAACGAAAATTGTTTGGATATCGGCGGCATTTCCCCACAGTAGAATACCGTACGACATCACACTATGAAAGTAGCTAAAATAAACTAAACGGGCTGTTTCTAAATCAGTTAAATTTCGAATTTTTCTTACAGCATATGCTGCAGAGCTAAGTTTTTTAGATAATTTGTCTATGTGTGGGCCCCACTGAAGCTTGGCATCTAAAGTTATGCCCAAAAACACTGTAGTATCTTCAGGACTCAACTCCTTTCCTTTTATTAGCACACTAGTTTCAACTTGCCTAACATGGGGCATGGTAAACTTTATGCATTTAGTTTTCTTTTCATTCAAATGTAGGTTATTTACATTAAACCAGTGTACTATTTTAGAGATAACTATATTTATATCGTCAGTAACCGACTGCTGACGTTTCAATTTAAACAAAAGTGAAGTGTCGTCTGCAAACAACACTATATTATCGTTATCCTTCATGAGGTAAGGTAAATCGTTAATATAAACTAGGAACAAAAATGGGCCAAGAATTGAGCCCTGAGGGACACCCATTTTTACTACAGACCCAGGAGATCTTTTTCCGTTTACATCAACTCTCTGAATCCTATCGCCCAGATATGATGCAAGAAGATCCAGGGAGGAGTTCCGGATTCCGTAATGGTGTAGTTTCCTGATTAATGTTTCATGGGGAACACAATCGAAGGCCTTAGACAAATCGCAAAAAATACCCAGGACATCGCATTTGTCTTCCCATGCATCAAAAATATGTCCTAAAAGTTCAACACCAGCATCGGTTGTTGAACGAACCCTTGTAAAACCGAACTGTTTGGTATGCAACAAATTATGTTTATTAAAAAACTTTTGCAATTGCTCTAAAATGAGTTTTTCAAATATTTTACTAAAAGTGGGTAGCACTGAAATAGGTCTGTAATTCGTGGGGTCAGATGTACTACCCGTTTTGAACAAAGGTATAATTTTACTATTCTTCATTAAATCAGGAAACTCACCGCGATCGATACAATTATTAAAAATAAACGCTAAAGAAGGAGCTACAATATGGATTATAGACTTAACAACGTCCACAGATTTACCCCATAAATCAGCAGTCTTTTTTACATTTAAGGACTTAAAGGTCTTAACAATATCTGCACAAGTAACATGTTCGAAATTAAAAACAGAATTGCAAACTTTAACGTTTTCTTTAAGCAGAGAATCTGCAGCTGTGGGTGATGAGTTCAGAGATTTTGTTGTTGATATAGGGATCTCTGAAAAGAAGTTCTCAAAAGCCGCAGCAACCTGTGAGTCTGATGTGATCACATTGTCATCAATTATGAGTTTATAGTCACTAGATGGTCTCGTAGACCTTCCAGTTTCACTATTTATAACATTCCAAGTAGTCTTAATTATATTTTTACTGTTTTTAATTTTGGAACTCAAATAACGTGATTTCGCTAGAGAACAAACTTTTTTAAATAATTTCGAATAATTTCGAACATATAAATTAAATTCAGCAGTATTAACAAGAATTCTTTCGTCATACAATTCGTAAAGCCTAGTTCTACTTTTATGAATACCAGTGGTAGCCCATTCACTGAACGACACATTACTGTTAACCGAGAGAGACTTAGGTATGAAAGTAGAATTAAATTGATTACAGTACATGTTAAAGAAACCTTCATATTGATGATTGAGATCATCATATGTAGACAAGTCAGGTAAATTATTAATAAGTTTTGTTTTAAAACTTTCTAAACGACTTGCAGTTTTAGGGTTAACAATGATATTCTTTTTAGCCACTATGTTGCATTTGTTTTGAAAAGTAATTAATTGCCCACAATGATCAGAATCTAATAAATTAATGACTTCTTTGCGACTGGGTACAACATCCGTATAAATATTATCTATACATGTGGCACTATTAGGAGTTATTCTAGTGGGCTCCAAAAATTGGTATGACACCGATATAACGCAAAATATTTTGAAGATAAATTTCCACTAGAAACAAATACCACACCGTTGCTATTTTATTCTGTAAAGAATGAACGCCGAGCGCCGTTAAAATTCCTCGCAAAGTATAAGAAGCTTCCAGGTATCCGTAGCGAAATTAACTAGCATTATTAGCGATCACGAGACAGTCTGCCGAACGCCAATTATTTAGAGCTGCGATAAAATGTTATCCATATTATATATAATTATTATACTACTAGCGGCCCACCTCGGCTTTGCACAGGTTCAAATTTATTTTCACAAATTGTTCCCGTGACCTGTCGCCATTTCATCCATCCTGCGTTGATCGGATGTATTATGTCCCGGTACGGGCGTCCCAGCGAGGGCTAAAGGCGAAGGATTGGAGGGACTGCCGAAATCGCAGAACAAGTACTTACTCTGTTTTTTTTCTACTCAATTTCAGGCCAACACTCTCCAGTCTATGCTACCACACCTCCAATCTGAAAAATTCCTTGCAAAGTGTAAGAAGCTTCCAGGTATCCGTAGCGAAATTAACTAGCATTATCAGCGATCAGGAGACAGTCTACCGAACGCCACTTATTTAGAGCTGCGATAAAATGCTATCTATATTATAGGTACTAGCGACCCGCCCCAGTTTCGCACGGGTGCAAATTTATCAGTGCTACTCTACTATATTATGCAAGTATTACACATATAAACCTTCCTCTTGAATCACTTCTATCTATTTAAAAAAAACGCATAAATAACAACCCAAAGGTTTACTGGTAGAAAATGCCTAAGGCATTAAGTCAGTCTCTGTACTTATATGTACTAAAGCATTTAATAAATAATAATTAAATAAATAAAATCCGTTGCATAGTTTTAAAGATTTAAACATACATAGGGGATATAGGGACAAAGAAAGCGACTTTGTTATATACTTTGTAGTGATCATTTACTTTTGCTACTCGAACGCATAGAGCAATTAAAAAGGAACATACGTGGGTTTTGATCAATAAAATCTGACACGCCCACACCACCCTAGAGTGGGAGAAATAATTACACAATTTTCCTCCCCCAAAAAAAATCAGGTATAACCCCTGCGGGTCTGGGCAATTATTATTGGCACGGGCATATATCCGGTTACCCGCCTATAAAACACGTATGTGGAAAAAAAAAAACAATATTCGCCAAACGCTAATCAAATTACATCGCCGCGTGCTTGAAGCGATGAGCCTAGAATATTCCGCCCCTAGTTTTCCGCCCCGGATGGTTCGCCCTGGGCGGTTTGGCCGGTACTTAGCTCCGTTTAGTGTAGTGTCACCGACGAGCAAAGAAACTCGATTATATAGATATTTTCGTACTGCTATGAAGCACGAAAATAGAAAATAAAAATAGAGGCACTCTAGAAAAATTAAAATTGTGTGTAGTGGGCATCCTGTTTTAAAGATATTAAGTTTTATTCAGGTGTACCGCCGAGTACACATTAATGCGTTAAATTTTTCTTTGTTTCATTATCGGCGAGGAAATGAGGTGACGAGACTTCATATTACTTCTTCCGCTCCGAGTAAAGCCAGAGGGCTTGCAAGACAGTTTTTTTTTTCTCTTACACAGGTTTGCGCTTGACCGCTATCTCACCTGATGGAAAGCGACGATACGGTCGACGCGGCGACGTTGGAGCGCACTTACCTAGAAGTAACCTATTCACTCTTGCCTTAAAGATTCCTATGTTGTAGCTAACAGGAAACACAGACTTCTTCATTAGCCCTATGCGTTGTAAGGTCACGATAACTTTTACAATTATTCCCAAAGAAATAAACGCTAAGCTCGTCAATATCACACCGGTTTATCACACAGCATTGTAATTTTGACCTGATTCCTATTTAGTTAAATCCGCTGTCAGTTTCGCAGCTCATGACTTATCCATCCGGCACAAATGACGTTTTGCTATCACGGTTAATTCATCGGTTAAAACATGGTTGACACAGTTTGCGTTAACGCAAACTGTGTGTAAAATGCTAGGTAGGGATTAATCCCTACCTAGCATTTTGTTGCTGAAAACCGTAATTAAGCCTTCACAGGCCGTCCGGCAGTCCGGACCGAGCCTAAATCGTCGACGGCGCGTACTGTTCCACGCGCGTCGTAAAGAGATGTTAGCAAAACCTACGCCCAGTAGAGTCGAAGCCTTTGGAGTCATGGGTTGGCTTCTGAAAAAAAAAACCCACGGACTTAAACAAAGAAGAAACAAGTGGGTTTTAGTCAGTTAAATTCTGAAACGTCCTCCCTCTCCGCCTAAGACTAGAAGTCATTGTGATTATTACCCATATAAAAAAACCCTTCATCCCATCGTTAATGTGTGTAAGGTTAAAAAGCTCCAAAAAGGTTAAAAATCCAACGCAACGCAACGCGAAACATGTTAGTTAACGCCAGAATGCTCTGATGGCATTCAGTAATTCCGTAACTCACTCGAATATTTCACTAAACTTGTTTCAGGCTACCCGTTATGTATTTTTTTTTAAACTCGATGAAATATGAAAAAGTTGTGGAAAGTAACGATAGAGTTATATTTTATTTATAAAAAATGGTTGCCTGTAAAGTCGTTTTTACGGGCGAAGATTTTACGTGACAACGTCTTTTTCTCGGTAGAATATTTATTGATATGAATATAATTAAATTGCACAATAGGAACAAGGAATTGAATGAAAATAAGAATTGCACAAATTTTAACTATAGAAATATATTTTGTTTACTAAAATTCTCTAGTGCTGCGCGCGCGGCAGACCGATCATAGTTGAGTGGGAGAGAGACGCAAGGCATTCGGCGGGCCTCTCTCTCGTTCGGTGACTCATCGTAACGTTACCGAGCGTTACACTTTTTCATAAGTGACTCCCAGCCGCAACCTAATTTAAGACGTTGTCACGTCAAAAGGTAAAAGTGGACGCAAAATAGATACAGATTTTCAGAGGTATTTACTATTAAATTAGTTTTTTGTGTAATACTAATTTAGTAATAAAGCATTTTGTTTAGATTACATAAAAAATCTAAATAAAATTTACAAGTTATCTAAGTTTCCAAAATTACAATAGTCTGTGTAACAACGTCATAATCACGTAAGATCTGTTTGATGGAAGTATTATCTTGTTTTCCGATTTTTAATGCAATAATAATAAAAAAGACTTTTTTACTTATGGTTTGATGTACGTATATAACAGAAAGAAATTCTCTTATAATATCTTCATTGTGTGTGTTAAATAAACGCATTTTCTTTATTCTTTCTTTTTATAGCAGTCCAGCTCATTAGCAACCAAGCCCAGGATGCCACTAGAACTATCCCGCACACTACACACCAGAGATACACAGCTTGTACATGGTTTATACGCTCAAAAGCAATCAACACGCATTTCCGTAAACATCCCGGACGCGCTACGGAAGCGAGGCAGCTATGCTTATACATACGAGTATATAACCGCAAATAGTGCTTGTGGTGATAGCCTATGATTGTTAGACTAATTGCTCTAAGTTACGGTATAATACGTATGGTTAATGTTTTGTTTATTTATACACAAAACATTCACAATACTGTTGTTGGCTGATCAAAAAAAAATTACACAATTCAAATTATGAACCCAGCTTTGGAGCTTGGGCTTTAGGCTTTGTGGGTTTCTTCCATTCATGAGAAGAAACCCACAAAAGGCTTTGAATAACAGGCAATTTAGGGATACACCCAAGTGTCTGTAGTAGTCTGTTTACAAGTAAACAGACTAAAAACTTTTTAATATTTTGAAATAAATGATTATAGTCTATTTACATGTACAATATTCCCAAAGTACAATCATCATCATCATCATGATCTCAGCCGAAAGATGTCCACCGTTGGACATAGGACTCCCCCAAGCATCGCGTCGCCACAACGACAGGTCCTGTGCATCTCGCATCCATCGGATTCCTTCGACCAAAATACAATACGACATAATGAGTACTTTTATGACTATACCAATTATAATAGAGTACTTAGCTGGGAATGAAAAAATATCATATTTTTAAGTTTCCATTCCCATTTTTAGAGCTATTCTCCTAATTATCCTATGTCATGTGACATTGACAAACACGGGAAGATTGTCGGTAGACACAACAAAGGAAAAACAAAGGTCTGTTGTAACGCATTTATGAATGCAACCGTCATTTGTTTCCACTCACATCAAGACATGAGAAGTCTCATAGCTTTACCAAATTAACGACTTGAGTACAAAGTGGCCATTTTAATTTGGTAAGTTTAGATGATAGGACAACTATGAGCGGGAGTATGGCAGACGTGGGACTGATAGATATGGGGATACTTAGGAACGATCCTTGTCTAGCAGTGGACGTTTCATTTGATGATGATGTTACTGAAATTTTGAGTCCTTTTATATTATATTTCACGGTTACAAATAATACTATATTACAGAAAATACGATACCCAAGAAAACAATAAACCATTATAACCAGACGTACCGTTGGTATAGTTTGTTTAAACTTACAGTTCCAGGTCTTTCCAAAGATATCACCATTCAAAGTAGGTATCCTGTTTCATATCTGTGCTGTAAATAAAAATAATGGTACATGGAAATATAGAATTATTCCAAAATTCGATGTACCATTATTCACGTAGAATATCTTCCTTGCATATAGTAACTTTATCTTTAAATATTTTGTAACTTAACAAACCTGTAATAACCTAAATCCAACCGTGTTACTCAGGGGTGCATGAAAGCCTCCCCGAGTACTGTAAATATAACGTTATGCGATTCGAAACGCCCGACGCCCTAGACAGCCAGCACTCGGCAACACAGAACCTAACTGAGTAATCCTTTCACCACGATGGTGAATTCGGCCGGCTCTCTTCAAAGCCATGACCAACGGCCCCTCTAAAAGCCACTTAACAAATTTAACACCTCTAAGGGGAAACACTGCCGGATTTCCAAGCCCGCTCAATGCTGCCTCAATTAATGTTGAAGCTTTCCCAGAAAACCAATCTGAGCTTCTATTGCAACTATGCCAGGCTACTAATTGCGGCCCGTGTTACTTCAATTGTCAACAATCTCGCAAGTCTAAAATCAAAATCCATTCTTAATTCTTTATTGTACACAAAAAACATTACAAAAAACATGGAAAATAAATTGTTCATGTACAAAGGCGAACTTAAGTCAGCAATGAGTTTTCTTCCAGCAAACCTTTGAGTTACGAACAGAATACATATTCAAGTGCAGAATATAAACTTACACTACGTAAACTACGCACACTGAATAAACCTATATAATTTTATTATTAAAATTTGATATAATATTTATATTATACATCAAAACGTCTGTTTCACAAAGCCCTCCATGGGCACTTATAAAACGTCAGAAGCTAGCGTACACTCTTCATACCTATACCTGTTACATTACACAGGATATGTTACATTACCTCTTAATGCAAAATAATATGTAGATTTTAAAATATATTGTCAAGTAAAAAAGTAAAATCAATACCTACGTGCTGCACCCTCACAAAGATTTTAATAATTCTATAAGTATCAGCCAGCCATATTTGTATTTTCCCGGGCATTCTAGGAAGCGAGCTCAAATGATTGACCCCCGTTGCACCACCCCACCACCGCTGCACCACCTGCCGCCCACCGCTCAGTGTCACCCCCACAAAATCCCGGGAACAGCAGCGATACAGACTGAATTCACGGAATCAGGTTCAAAGAATTAAATGATCGTGTTATTTTTTAGTTATATTTACTATCTTACAACTGAACCTCAAAAAAGAAAGTCACAGCCTAAGATCCTTCTCCACTCTTCCCTTCTCCAACATAACATCTCGATAAAAGTATAACTAACCTACTCAATATTTTCAACCAACAATTAAGTACCTACTACTAACTAACAATAAAATGAATACAATCAATTTCTGTTATCGAATATGATTTCCGTTTACTTAGTTCTGTGTTGCATTAGTCAGGATTCGCGACGAAATGACTTCAGTAAGGGCCCCTAGTCCGCGGCTTCTGGACGCGAATACCGGACGCAGTGGTGAAACCACCCTGGACTTACGAAGGATGTTTCAAGGGTGGACGTGAGTTATCATTCAAGTTTGATTATCGACCCTATCAGCGCGCTCTAAGGTTGTAATTTATCGGTTAACGATGCATTTGCCGTGTAAAATTATGAGACACCCTTCACGGCGAGACGGTAGAGGTATGTTTTTCTGTATTTGATCGATCCCTAGTGTCAACTGCATGTAACTCACAGTATAGGTAAGTACACTAGTCTGTTACGCATGCATAGATTCCATTCTAAATATGGTATTCGAATTTTAATCAAGCTGCCGTCATACGTTCCTGTGTAATTAAATATTTCGCTCAGATTCGTAGGGATGAATATTGAAATATTGTCACGGTAAAATGTCTATTTCAGGAGTGACAATCCGATATTGGTAAAGTTAGGGCTGATACGTATAGGAATGGCAGCGATGCGGCGAGTACTTTCTAGAGTAAAATCATTTTAAAATTTTATTTACATTCTTAAAGAGTAGTGAGGAACTCGTGGCTAGATAATAACAGCCGCACGGGTCCATCTACAAGGTTAAGCTACGCTTGCCAAGATTGGTCTGGGAATGAGTGATCATCTTAACATACCGAGTTTTCTTCGTGCCTCGGAAAGCACGTTAAGCCGTAGGTCCCGGCTGTCATTTGTGGATCTTTGGCGGTCGTTACGGATGGTCAGAAGCCAGTACATCTGACTCCAGTCTTGCCATGAAATAGCGTCATAAACCCCAGTTAATAGGTTGTGGAGGTCTGGTAGGCAGCCGCTCCTTGTAAAATACTGGAATTCAGCTAAATCCGGCTTGACTGATAGCCGACCCCAATATAGTTGGGAAAAGGCTAGGTAGATGATGATGATGTAAATTCTTAAAGAGTAGTGTCACTTGAAAGGCTTAAAGCGGGCGCGAGGTTGTCTGTGGTGCGGTGGCCAAGCGCGTCTTTATCAGCGTTTCTGTCAGCTGCGGCTATCCGCGACCGCATGCGGCCACCTCTGCCAGCCTCGCATCGCTGCCGTTCCCGTGTGAATCAGTCTTTAGTGAATAAATTATCAACTCGAAAAAGCGCCTTTCAAAATATGACGGCATGCATTTATCGTGCCGCGACTTGCTATGAATGAATGCTTTCGCAACAAGTGCAGCCGGGGGATTGCAAGCGAGGAATTACATTGGAGAGGTTTATTATGTTGAGCAGAGATTGCAATATGCTATAGGTAGGTACACAAAAATAAAAATAAAACTAGAGCATTCGTTGGTACCCACTACCTTAGCAATGGATAAACCTAATAAAAAAATGACAAAAAGACAAAGAAAAGATGAAACAGGGCGCTCCGGAATTTTTTGAAAGAGTGACCTTGGCCCTGGAACATAAAGAGCACTTGGAGGAAAAGTCTGTCAAACCCTCTCATTCTGCCCTAAAACTTCTATGAAAAACTTCCTTGTGCCGTGTGGGTACTTCTCTCTATCGAAAAAAAAAAAACAAAAACAATGTATCGTTCCAATTATAAAAAGTGTATTCAGCCACTGGCCATAGCCAGTCGTCTCTTAACTTCTTACAAGTTTTCTTTTCTCGAGTCACTTCGAACCAACTGGCGTGGTAGGCATCTAGGTCACCTGCCAATGTTTTCCTAGGTCGCCATCAAAAATAACCAAATTTTAATCATTTTCGCATTGAAGCAGAATATTACATGAAAATATAAATGGAAATGATTTTTATAAATAGCACACGAACCGTATCACTTCCCACTATGTACGCCAACATGTCACCCCACAAAGGGAATATTGGTCTCTCCAACCACCATTATCGACTGCGAGTTGGTATCAATAATAGATGAAAATATCGGATATTTTATGAAAATGAGTTCTCGATCAACAAAAGCATTTTACGGTACAATTTTGCATCATTATCTCCGGCTTATGATATTTTATTGATGCTCTCTAAGGCCCGGCGCCCACTATCGGTGGGCATCGGTGCGGCTCGGTAGAGCTCGAGCGCTTTACGCCGGCTTCGGGCGGCTTTGGGCGCCTTAGAGCTGCGTCGGGCGACTTTGGGCGGCTTTGAGCGCCTGAGAGCTGCCACGGCAGTCGTAAACACGCCTAAGGGCGCCGTAGCTGATTTTGGGTAGCCTAAGAATAGTTCTGGTTGCAGAAACATCGCAGAGCAGTCACTCGTAAAGTTCCGTGAAAACAGTTATGTGTGTGTATTTATAATGGATCCACCATTATAAATACACACACATAACTTTAGGACTTAGTTCTCATTGTTCATCTTGCTGAAGAAGAAGATAAACTTGGAGCCTTAAGACAAAGAAGAAGATTTTGGGTGAATAAGCTTTGGAAGCAAAGATGAATTGAAAGCAATGATGATGATAATTAAGGCGCGTGCGGTGATCGAAATGACTGTTCTGCGACGTGTCTGATCCGAAAATGCCACCCGAGCTACCCGAAGACCGCCTTGGCATCCTTAGCCATGCTTACGGCTGCCGAGGCCGCCCGAAGTCGCCCGACGGAGCTCTAAGGCGCCCTAAGCCGCCCGAAGCCGGCGTAAAGCGCTCGAGCTGTACCGAGCCGCACCGATGCCCACCGATAGTGGGCGCCGGGCCTTAGTACCCTTTTGTGAAGAGGAATCATGATTTTAATGAGCGTGTATATTTGGCTTTAGGGTGCCGATTTATTTTTATTTCTGGTACAGCATAGTCAGACTTTATTCCTGAAATAAACCTTTGTAGTGTAGATGTGAGGCACACAATGCTACCGTGTTTTTTTTAAGATCACTTTCTGGTATTTCTGTGTACCTTGTGACAGCTTCTAAATATAGTTCATTTTCCTTTTTTTCTATTTTTAGTATTTGCGTCAACTTTTGAAGTGTCATGTCTCATGTTCACCCTAATTGCTTCAAGTCGTCTTTGATATGCTTGACTGCTTCTAAAAATAGTTTGGAGCAACCTTTCTTAGGAAAAGTTTGTAGCGAATGTAATAATTGGCGTCGGAGTGGAAAACGATTTTAGATGAAAGGAAAACAGTTTATTTTCGTCAACAGATTATTTGCCTTAAAAATAATAAGTCTAAATAAAAACACGTGTATTGGGAAAAATATGCGTCACATCCGCGCGAAACGATTAATGTTCAGCAAAATGGTTATTTCGTTTACAAGACAGAGCCACAGCGCTGATTTTCAGCGCTAGGCGTCGTCGATTTTCATTGACTTTCTAGTAGTCTAGGAACTCCTAATAGAGGAGGAATATTAGGAAAGACATAATAATATACTTATTAGGAAGGAGGAATATTAGCCTGCACCTGTTACGACCACGCTGTCAAGAAATTGTCTTACTAAAAATGTTTTCGGTGTACCTCAAAATGACTACTTAGAACGAAAAGGGCTCAGTCGTACACTTCATCCAATAAAATAAAGTTACGATATTTTGATACAAAAGTCTTGAATATAAAGATTTTGATTTGCTTTCAACAAATAGCCAAAACAAATAATATGATGAAGTTTCTGCTGAAATTAATTTATTGCATATTAAAACAAAACAATGGGTTTCTAAGAAAACACTCGAGTATAGTAAAATACATAAACAAGGTCGATTTGGTTGTAAATTATTAATGAACGCGTTAGTATTATTTCGTAGAAACACTCACAGTTAAAATGCATTTTACCTTGTCGCTACGCAACGCAAAATGTTTTAATGAGTATTCTTGCTATACGCTCTCCATCAGGCGCTCTGTTTGAAGCAAGTTATTATGTTTCGCTTATAGGAATACTAATAGTTTACCGTAAACAATTATTTCAACTACAAATAGACATAATTATCTTCTTTAGGTAGACTTAAGGTGAAAGCGTCAGGGTAACCAGCGAAATTCAAATTTTCTTACGTTTTTTGCAATTTACAGGCCAGTGGTAGGCTATATGCAGTTAAAAATATCTTTTACAACTGTAAACAACTGTTTACAACGTAACTAGTTACATAACTATACCCAACTATCGGAAATTACGAAGGCATTTAGATCACATGTTTGAAAAACAAAAAGAAACTGCGTAAGGAATATTTTGTATCAAAACTTTTCTGGCCTTGTAAACAAAATGCCTCAAATATGTCCAGACTGTAGGTACAGTCAAATAGGGTGAATAGGAACGCAGGGGTGAATAGGGACAACAATTTGAAGGGGATATTGACGTTGTCTAAGTTTCCCCAGCATTAAAATACTTAAATTTATTAATTAAATATAGTTATATTAACTTAAAAATATAATTAAGAGAAAGTTAAAGCTGCGACAGAAATCAATAATGTACCTAAATAATATCAAAGTAAACATCCTAATCAAAGATTTTGTAGCTATCACATACCCGCAAAACGAGACACAATAGAAATAACAGCGCGGTCGGGGATTCATGAATTAAAGTCGACTGCATCTTATCGACGCGCGACGTTTAGACAACGGCACCTCGCCTTTATCTCTCCAAATGTTTAGCACTTTTATATTCGTGCATTTTCATAAAATCAAGTCAAATTAATTAGATATTAAAGTCAGTCAAAATGAATATGACGAAGACGAAATTAAAGTCGACTTCGGGGGCGTGGAGGCCAAATAGTCTCTTTCCAGGCGAGGCAAGATAAAGAAGTCTGCCACTTTCCCTTAAAAGGAAACTCATGGACATGTGCATCCTTCCGACTCTCACCTACGGAGCGCAAACGTGGTCATTAACAAAAAGTCAAAAGTCCGCACACGGGGTCTGCCAGCGAACCATGGAACGAAGTATTCTCGGGGTCAAAAGATCGAACCACATAAGGAACGCTGTACTTCGTTCCCAAACACAAATCGCAGACGTAGGTTACTCAGCCGCTAAACTAAAATGGGACTGGGCAGGCCACATCTGCCGCATGTCGCAGAGAAATTAGGCGAAGGTGACAACTGATTGGATTCCGAACAGCAGGAGTCGGCGAAGCAGTAGGCCCAGAAGAAGATGGCGTGACGACTTAGACTCCTTTTTGAAGGATTGGCTGGAGGTGGCTCAGGACAGAAAAGAGTGGAAAAATGGAATGGAGGCCTTTGTCCTGGAGTGGGATACAACGGGCTAAAATAAATAAATTAAAGTCAGTGCGTAAGTATTCGACCGTCGATCGCTGAACAGAAACAGTACCAAAACCATCATCCTGATTTTACTTTAACTTTCTTACTTTTTTGCGTTCTTTCTTGCTTACGTTCTTTCTTATATTTAGTTGTATTAACCATAAAACTATAACCAAACTAAAGTCGTATCATTTGATCCAACAAATTAACAATCCGGATATTCAGTATTGCACTGACAGATACCATAACTTGAAACTATTCAAAATGTCGCTTTGCATTGAACGACTAAATGCCAAATACCTGGATTGGTACAGTTCATGAATTTCATGATACTAATTGAATTCCACATAAGTTATGGTATTCCAATAAAATTAGCAACGTTTCGATTTAACTAAATATTTGTCTGCCGTTGTTTCATTAATTTATAGTTAGTTGTTCATTTGGATGTGATTTTCGACATTCCTTGACAAATATCCACAGGGTTTGTTCTTAGGTGGGAAATCATGCAATTACTTCTTTCGTTGTAGGGTTGCCCGGTTACGTTAAGGGACGATGTTAACTAGTTAACTGATATAATTATAAGGTTCCATTAAAATAGATGGACAAACTTTGAGGAATCGTTCAGAACACCAAAATAAAGACAGTGGTGGTAAAAAAATAAAAAAAATCACTTTACAAACGTATAAATGAAAACAATCAGCTTACAGAAGTACTGGCCATTTAGGATTTTAAGTCGAAATAAGAACAATTTAATCAGCGTTTTTTGTTTGGATATCGACTTTCTGAACGCTGTATTTAAATGTATCTAACAATTTTAATGGGACCTTATATATTAACGTAGAACTAAAAACCTATGTGCTGCAGTTAACTGTTATAGTCCGTGTATGAAAGCGCGACCTGAGAAAAAGAGGTTAAATCCAAAAATGTGTAGGTATGTGGTATCACTAATTAGTAGGAGAATCATGTCTTGACACACACTTCACAATTTTTTTTATTTCCTACAATTGCGGCTGAATAATGTTACCAATTAAATAAAAAACCGACCAAGAGCGTGTCGGGCCACGCTCAGTGTAGGGTTCCGTAGTTTCCCGTCCGTCACAATAAGTGTCCCCAATTTTTCAAAAATTGTTCGTCCCATCAAGTTCAAAATAATTTTCCTAGAAAGACTTATAAAGCTCTACTTTCCAGATTTTTCTCATATTTTCTAAACTTATGGTTCAAAAGTTAGAGGGGGGGACACACACATTGTTTTTTACTTTTGGAGAAATTATTGATAATTATTATCAAAAAATGATTATAGTAAACCCGAATTCATTTTTGAATACCTATCCAACAATATATCACACGTCAAGATTGAAATGAAATAAAAAATCACGTTCCACTTTACATGTAGGGTACCCTAATAAAACATTTTTTTCCAATTTTTATTTTCCTACTTTGTTGGCGTGATTGATATACATATTGGTAACATATTTCAGCTTTCTAGTGCTAACGGTCACAGAGATTAAGCGAGGACGGACGGACAGACATGGTGAAACTATAAGGGTTCCGTTTTTGCCATTTGGCTACGGAACCCTAAAAAAACTCCAGGTCGCGCTTTCATTAGACGCACTCTAGAATACTTGCAAAATTATCTGTGTAAAGCGCGATTTTACCCACGATGCTGTGGCTTTGAATCCCGCGGCATTGGTCGGCAATCCTGTAACTTTCCGTGGCAGACTAAGACCCGCCGGTACGCTTCAGAGACGTAACTTTAATTTAATTAATTATGATAGTTTGTTTGAGGACTACGAGTAGATGGGTTTTCTGATAAATGTGGTATTTCCTGTTTGTAAAGTCTCGACTAACTGAACCGTAGTCGTCACCGCGTCCAATGGTTTGGACGCGTCGTAATGTTTTCACTTTATGATAGTGTAAATGTTTTTTCTTTTTAGGGTTCCGTAGCCAAATGGCAAAACCGGAATGTCTGTGACGGTTAGCACTAGAAAGCTGGATACCAATATGTATATTAATCACCCCAACAAAGTAGTAAAACAAAACATGCCGGTTTTTTTATTTATTTGCTAATATGACTATAATTACATATATGTTTTATTAAAACCTATTAAAACAAAACCGTTTTTGTGTAGACACGCTGAAAACCAGCGCCGTGGAATAGTCGCACTATGTGTGCGACGGTATTATGCTGAGCGCTAGGCCGTTTTGCGCGGACGTGGCGTATATTTTATGTAGTGTTCTTTCTAAAATTTTATTTTGTCTTTGTAATCCAGGTCTAAGGTTGCGTTCCCGCAAATAATAAGTTTTTCTTTTTATTCTAACAGAACGATTTTCTGCTCAATGTGTGTCTGGGTAGGAAAAACAAAAAACACACAAAAGTGTGTCTAATGAAAGCGCAGCCTGAATTTTTTTTAAAATTTAATTGGCAACATTATTCAACCGCAATAGTAAGAAATAAAAAAAAATTGTGAAGTGTCAAGACATGATTCTCCTACTATACTACGTCGGTTTAGGTAGTTAACTGAAGGTAATCTTGGTGTGTCTTTTTATATTAAAGAGGTCGTATATAATATACACGAAGATTATTTAAATTTAGTTTATTAGCTAACATCGATTTAGGTAAATACCTATTTGCAAAGATTTTTACATACAATTTATAGACAACTTTTAGATAAAAAGACATGCCAAGATTGTTTAACTTTAGTTAATTACCTAAACCGACGGAGTATAGTTAGTAATACCACATTCAAAAATTTTGGATTAAACCTATTTTTCGCAGGTCGCGCTTTCATTAGACGGACTCTAGTCGATTTTGTTCAAAATATTGATCTCGGTTTCTTAAGAATGCTTCCCGAAATACTTACCCAGAAACAAACGTTGTCACTTTTCATACTTCCAATTTCATGAAACGTGCAAGCCCAGTTATTTCGTTCTAAAATATAACTTATTACGTTTTGTGATAAAAATAGACAGATACGAGTAGACTGCTAGGGCAGTAATATTTAATGCCTGGAAGTAGCGATCTTTTGTATAATAATATAAATATGTTGGGACTCTGTTATCTATTTTTGTCAACACAATACAATTACAAAAAGTATGTTTCTGCACAGGTAGAATTTAGATGTTACAAATATTTTTTTTATTATGTTCTGCCTCAGTAAGTGGCATAGAAATAACAATATCGAGTAACGCCCGTTTTCAATAACCTACCGCAGTTCATAGATAGATAGCTATCCCCGATAAATAGTAAGATTCTATCTATCCATCCACAACTTTGATAGGAAATGCTAACCGTCGGTAGGTTATAGGAAAGCAAGTAAAAGCAAAAGGATAGATTTGTTTATCTTTAGTAGCTGTAACTTTAGATAGATAGCTTATTGAAAACAGGCGTAAGTACGTATACGAAGAAGTACACACATTATAAGTTAATACCTACTTTTACTATAATAAGTAAGTACTACGAGTAATCAAAAAATCTACTACATTTTGACAATGTTTGTCACTGTTCCTGCAAATAAAGAGTTTTTCTTTCTTTTTCTTTTCTTTCTTTTTAATTAACTAGCTGTTGCCCGCGACTTCGTCCGCGTTAAGTTCGTAAAACTGCACAAAAGTAATCTAAGTATCTAATCCTATACTTCCGAAAAGATCTGATTAATTAATCTATATATATAAAAATGAAACCCGTTTTTCGTTGTCACGACATCACATGAAAACGGCTTGACCGATTTGGCTGATTCTTTTTTTAAAATGTTCCTTGAAGTTCAATGATGGTTCTTACGGAGAGAAAAATTCAAAAAAAAAAAAGTTAGGTAAAGTAGGGTAGTGTAGGGTAGTGTAGGGTAGTGTAGGGTAGTGTAGGGTAGTGTAGGGTAGTGTAGGGTAGTGTAGGGTAGTGTAGGGTAGTGTAGGGTAGTGTAGTGTAGTGTAGGGTAGTGTAGGGTAGTGTAGGGTAGTGTAGGGTAGTGTAGGGTAGTGTAGGGTAGTGTAGGGTAGTGTAGGGTAGTGTAGGGTAGTGTAGGGTAGTGTAGGGTAGTGTAGGGTAGTGTAGGGTAGTGTAGGGTAGTGTAGGGTAGTGTAGGGTAGTGTAGGGTAGTGTAGGGTAGTGTAGGGTAGTATAGGGTAGTGTAAGGTAGTGTAGTGTAGTGTAATGTAGGGTAGTGTAGTGTAGGTAGGGTAGTGTAGGGTAGTGTAGGGTAGTGTAGGGTAGTGTAGGGTAGTGTAGGGTAGTGTAGGGCAGTGTAGGGTAGTGTAGGGTTGTGTAGGGTAGTGTAGGGTAGGTAGGGAAGGTCGGGTAGGGTAGCGTAGGATATGTAGGGTAGTCATTTGACGGGAGCGAAGCCGCGGGCAAAAGCTAGTTTTACATAAAACTGTTTAAGTTAAAACTCCAATTAGTACTTTTTTTAGTTGGGAAATCATCTAATGACTTTTGCTCTTGTGTGAAGCGGAAGTGCGTGTCAGATTATTACTGCCTAAGACTCACTTCTATATTCCTTCCTTGCCTTACGTTCCAGGGTCTCCCTTTCAGAAGCGAAACCATAGCCCCAGTAGGTTTCTTGTTTAGGTTTTTTTATTCAGATGGGTAATCATCAGAATGACTTCTCCCGCTCTTAAATGGAGCGGGAGGGCATGTCAGACTTTTACTGACTAAACGCCACCCCCGTTCCTGTGTTGCCTTCAATTTTGGGACACCGAGCTTATCTTTCGGAATACAGATCCACGTGCTCAGAGGCTTCGGCCACCGTATCGTGATCCTGACGGCGAGGGCGTGAGGGTCGTTTCCTTTCGCGCTCGCGGCCGGCCGCCTCCTTGGCTGGCATTACTGCTTCGCACAAGAAGGCGACCGCAATACCTCTACCGTGTGCTCCACCGTGTCCTCCGGGCGGTCCAGACAGTGCGCCCAAGTCTGGCTGGGGCGCCCTTTACCCCTGAATCCGATGCAGGAGCCTCCCGAACTTACCGTGTCTGGTGAGGACCTGCGGCATACGGAACGTGAGGACCTCTTTCCAACTACTTCTTAAAGAGGGAACTTACCGCCGCAATGACGGCGTGCCCAGGTTTCTTGTTTAGGTGGAAAATCATCAGAATGACTTCTCAGAGGGTGAGTTAGACTTTTACTGACTAAACCTCACCCCGTTCCTTCTTTGCCTTCGTTCCAGGGTCCCGGGTTTTCCTTTCGGAAGCTCACCCATGGCCCCAGAGGCTTCGAACCTGCTGGGCACCTACAGTTTGCTGACATCTCTTTGAAGCACGCGTGGAACAATACCCACGGTTGACCGTCTGGATCATTACCGGACAGCCAGATGGTAAACTACCCATTGCTCGCCATTCGCAAGCCACTCCTACGGTGGCTCTAAATCGGGGTCGGAATCCCAGCGACTGGGGCGTGAGGGGACTATTTGCCACTACTCCTCGCTCTGGATCATGGCCTGTACCAGTGCCCAGCGCGAGAGGTTGCTGTCACCGATCGTCCCCACAAGGACACGGTGGTGCTCCGCCTAAGCGTGGCCCACCAGTGCTTTATGATCTAACGTGTCCTCCGGGCGATCCACCCAATGGTAACACCCGGGTTTTTCTTCCGCACGACGTCAATTGCCTTAAAAACATCAACAATAAATAAATAAAATAAAAAATGTTTTTATTTTACATAGGCCTACATGGGCACTTATAAAAAGTCGAAGCTAGTGCACGGTTCCAAATTGGTCGTTTCCTATGGAGAAGAACCGGCAAGAAACTCCATGGTTACTCTTTTCAAAAAAATGATTGGGTTTACAATATCGACGAAGCACATAGCCGCAGAGTTCACGTTCTAAATAGTTAATTGTCTACTCTATGGGTAAAGTCGTTAGTTTACTTCATATTGCGATAAAACCAAAATGAAAATGATTTGTTCTTCAAAAAGCCAAATTAGGGCCGATAATCGCCTTCAGTATTTGCTTCTTTTTTTGGTGGGTAACCACCAAATACCTTCTCCCACTCTAGGTGGACCGAGAGAGAGTATCAGACTTTTACCAACTAAATTCCACAGTGTTCTCTTAGTTGCAATTTACATTCTAGGGCGACTAATATTGGCACACCATGATTATTACTATGATAAATTCACTCTAAGCGCAAGCGCTTTACGCAGGTCCTAACCGAACATGAGTGTTTCGGGAGGTAGATGTTTTGGATTCGGCGGGAAGACACGGTGGACCTTACGATCGAAGTTACCCCGCTAGGGCGGATTACCGCCGTACTGTTTGCGGGTCAAAATCAGAATCCTCCTACCCTAGTTCAGATCATGGTATGAGCTGGGAGGAGGAATGGAAAGCAGTCACCTCCTAGAGTGAAGCAACGTGGCTGAAACCGTGCGAAACAGGACATCCTTAGACCCCTCCCATCGCCACTTGGACACTTCCCAGGTGTCTCACATGTATAGGGCGTTTACCGATCACCATCATTTTTTTGTGTTTATATTACCTGTTTATTCAGGCAGGAATTTTCTGGTGCGGTATTTGACTGACACCCTAATACACTAAATAAATGTTTTTCTTTAGTGAGAATAATAAACGAATTATTGTGTGCGAGTATTTTCACCTAGTCGACTTCACATGCTGATGATCGAACGCAGTCTGTAAACTCTCGATTTTTACGGGTAGAGCATGCAGAGCAGTAAAAAATACCCACTTTGTTCCTTTAGAATACGAACAATTTTCCAGCTATCGAAGCCTGTTAGGGCCGTTCTCTTATGCGTATCTCTTTTAGGTGCGCGTGGCACATAACGCAACGTCAGTCGACTAAGACCAGTCTTTATTCAACAGCGAAATGCCAATAGTGCACCGTCCAAAACTCCGCGCTAACGGTATCATGGAATCGCCCTGCGACTCGTAATGCCAAGGGCATCATCTTTGCGCTTTCTGCTACCTTCTTCGCTTCATTTGCGGAAGGAAGTGATGACTGCTTTCCATACCTTCTCTCTCTGTACCAGGACCGGACGTGAGAGGTCGTTACTGCTGATCACCTCCACCCGGAGTCCTGGAATGCAAGGCGAAGAAGGAACATACAAAGGTGTGGGTTTTGGTCAGTGAAAGTCTGACATCCCCTCGTGCTCCTTCCTAGAGTGGAAGAAATCTCCTAAAATATAAATCGCCTTTAGTTAAAAAAAATTAAATGGATGTTTGTATTTTGAAAGGAAATCGTTTGTCTTAGTATGGTCATGTGAAGAGGAGGGATTAAAAGCACGTTACCAAAAGAGTTCTGAATTTACATGTGGATGAATGGAGAAGGAGAGGAAGGCCAAAGAAAAGATGGATGGATTGTGTAAGGACTGATATGAAAGAAAAGGGCAGATGATAGTGTGACGGACGACAGGACAGAATGGAAGAAGAAAACGTGTTGCGCCGACCCCAAGTAATACGGGATAAGAGCAGGAAGAAGAAGAAGGATGTCATTGTTTGTATTTTGAAAACGGGGTGCAATTCCGCAGTTGTAAAATTTGTCACCATGGTTTTTTTTTGTTAAACAATAATAATAATATTTTTAGGTAATATTTTTGTTAAAAAAATTGTGAGAATGCAAAAATATGTGAAAAAAAAATATACAAAAATTAAAAAAACCTCCTGGGATTCGAACCACCACCGTGTTACGTTCCAGTCTAGTCATTAATCAATCACGCTGCAGTGTTCGATGAAAACCAAGCAAAATAGACGTTCTCATATAAATGTCATAAATGACTGCCCCGCTCTTCGTCGATGATAGCGTGATGATTTTCATTTCAGTAGATAAATTTGCAGCTAAATGGACTAATGTAACATTGTAGTATGTGAATTTCGTGGACGTTTGGATTTTATAACGTGTTTTGATTAGTTTTTACAAAATATTTGGGAAAAATCAAATAGGAATGTTGATTTTTTTATGAAAAAATGGTAAAAGTATTTTTTTTCCAAAAACAATAAGATAAAACATTGACAGAAATATAAATTGTAGGTGGGATTCGAACTCGGGGCAACTCGTTCAAAACCGACAAAATGCAATATTGCTCACCCCCCATAGCAAATAGCGTGATAAAATATAGCCTAAAGCAAAAAGGGTCCTATAAGGATTATGTATGCAAAATTTGAACAGGATCGGTTCAGTAGTTTTGGCGCCATTTGCGGCAAACGATGCACAATTTTACTGTTTTATTATATGTATAGATACAGACAATTTTGTTTCCTTCCAAACTTATCTGTCTTATGCTATCTCTGGCCAAGTTCAGCCCGTGAATGCTCAGATCTTCACACTATGAAGTACAAAATACTATGAGATATAAATACTAGGAACACGATATTGTTTTTTTATATTTACAGATTTTATTTGTTTTGACAATTAAAATCTAATTTGACAAATAATCTAAAAACGTGTCAAAATAATATATTTACATTGAAGAATTCTGATGGATGTGAGACACAGGACCGCTCGTTGTGGCGACGCTTGGGAGAGGCCTATGTCCAGCAGTGGAGGTCTTTCGGCTGAAATGATGATGGTGATAATGTTAATTGAAGAAATAGTGACTGAATGAGGATATAGTATCTCTTCTTCCCACGCATTACTCGAACTTGTATAATTTATTTCATCAGCACCACAGAACATATAAAGGAAGTATCAGCACTGCTCTCAAACAGTGAAAGAAACCATCGTAAGGAAACCGACATATCCTAGAATAAAAAAATCGAACTCACATTCACACTAGGCTCACGTGCTGGATTACGACCCATGTCCCAGAGAGGAGAGGCCTGATTCCCAGCAGTGGTAACATTGCTTCACTTTTTCAAATTTTATATTTATGTCTATTGATCTTTGTAACACGATTGATTGCTGCGCTGCGTGTCACGGGTTTGGTTCCTGCACAAATATTTGTATTGCCTAAAAAAAATTCGGAACACATAGAAATAGAAAAAAATTAACTGTGAATGATGATGATGATGGACAAAATAAATGGAAGGAATGGTTTTAAGTTTCTGTATAATCTGTTACTTCTTTTGGTGTACAGTAAAGTTTATTCTATGACTCTATGACTGACCTTTACGATTTCTATACAAGCTGGCGCTTGCCTTTACTTAGCCAACTACACGATCTACATTGAACAGTGGCAAGGCAAATATACTGACAATACGAGTACATTGGGACTTGGCCATCGCTTGGCAACGCTCGGTCAACATGTAGTGCCATCGTTAGCTTAATAAAATTAATTCTCATCAGTCTAACATGGACTATATCAATGAAGATGATGATATTGATGGCTATGGTGATCGGTAGCCTCTGGAGCCATGGGTTGGCTTCTGAAACGTAAACCCAGGACTCTGGAAAAAGGTAAAGAAGGAACAAGGAGTGGGTTTTAGTCAGTAAATGTCTGACACCCTCCCGGTCTGCCCAAAAGCGGGAGAAGTAATTTTTATGATACCACAGGTAGAGTATTATATTATCAAATCTAACGGGGTCTTAGGTCGATGCCCGCTAGGACTACAGAACTGTACGAAAGCCGTCATAGTGTCATCGAGGGACTGGAACAGTTGCGGTTTTCCCGTCCGATTATAATTTAGGTGTCTTCAAGGCTAGAGTGAATAGGCTCTTAATAAGCTAGTGCGCCTCACCATCAATGATTGCATCACTGCTTACCATCAGGTGGGATCGCAGTCAAGCACTAGTTTATAACAATAAAAAAAAGGGTAGCCGAATTGAGGGAGGGATTTTCTATTTATACTCGTATACGCCTAAAAGGAAAAACTAACTGACTGACATATCAACGCGCCGCCAAAACTACTGAGACTAGGAATGTAAATTTTTTGTCAAGGTTTCTTTTTATGATGTAGGCGAGCACTAAGAGAAAATTTTGTAAAATTCCTCACCTAAGGGGACCGAAGCTAGTAAGTCAAAAAAACCTGATGTTAACACTCCTTAAAAAAAAGTAATGAAATTGTGTGCGCGACAATAGTAAAGATTGTGACGTACCTTGCAAAAAGATGAACGCTTGTGTCAAATAGGAATGGTTTTCTGAACTTCAGGAAGATGGCGCTGTTTTCAGCTTTCAGCAGTAGATCAGCTCAACAAGTATAGCAACAGTTTGCCACTCACTGCTTTGTGTCTTAGCTTTTGTTTCTTTTTGAATAGTCTGTAAGCTCCGCAGACTCTGTAGTTGCTAAGCGTCTGATCCTAAACCCGTGAGACTAACGGCCGAACCCAATAACCTATCTATCTCCAGTTGTGGCATACTGGAGATAGTAAAACAAATGATACAATACAAAAATTATACATGTTTTTTGATGTTTCATTTGTTTTTCTATCTCCGTTATGAGATAGATACGTTATTGGGTTCAGCTGTTAATTGACACAGGCAAATCTCGAACTTATAATAATAATTATGCCATTTATTTTGTGTTATGACAAGCGTGACAACCAATGTAATGTCATTTTAGTATAAGAGATTTAAAAAAACAGACTTTAAGTCTGATGATGATCCTTTGAAAGGACACAGCGGATTAGAGAAAGTAGCTTATGGTTTCCACCTAGTTTTTGGTTAATAGCCAACCGATTTTCCTCTAGATAGCCTCGTTTTTCGATCGGAAAGTAAACTGAAATAGGTACTGAATGTTTTTGTGATATCAAATCATATGTATGTATGTATTGTTTGTACGAGTATACCCGCAAACCGAGACACAATAGTAAAACAACAACAGCGCGTTCTCATGCGACCGGTCGGGGATTCATAAACTAAATTAGTTTTGCACTGTGTATTCGTAAATTGTACACCAGAAATTACCTGCGTATCATTTCGTCTTCTCTGTGGAACCAGGCGAAAGCCTATCAGTAATAAATTTGTTTTAGCGGTAAGACCACCCGATGAAAGACCCCTTTCATCTGTTCCGCGGTTACACCCAATTTAAACCATACAGAGCAAATGACCTATTACGCTCTTATTGTATCTTTTATGATTTACAATAAACCGATATGCCTCTACAGCCCAAACGTTCAATCTGCTGAACGCCCTGATTGTTCAGGAACCGACAATCGATTTTATTTAGCACTAAAAATGATCAATGTCTGTATATTGTTTTATTTTATTTCGTAAGTTGTTGGCTTTCGTGTATACTGTAAGTATAGCTAGCAATTGATAAAAAGATATACAAATAAAGGGTATATTTATTTGTTTTATTTATATATTGGTCGAAGTTTTCAGTTATTATACAGCAAAATGAAATGGACATCCAAAGCTTTGAAACTTTCGAACTTTACTTTAAAAATATGAAAATTATGCAAAAATAATTAACGAATCGTCAAATAACTTCACAGAAATCTAAATAATATAAGTCATTAACTCCTACGAAATGATATGGGTTTTAATCACAGAACATATAAAGGAAGTTAGAAAGGCCTTGTGGGCGTGGCACGCGCGCCGCGGTTATGAGCGAATGCTCATAATCAACCGAAATTTACTTTACCGGTCAGCAATCGTGCTTTTGTTTTGACAGCGTACGTAAGCTCCGCAAAAATATTAAATTATGCCGTCTTGCGCTATTGTAACGTGTCGGAAAAGAAGCCAGGTGTGTAGTGTAGCACGAGATGTGATTTCTTTCCATCGGTAAGTCCAAAAACATTAAAATACTTGTGATATTTGTAATTATAACATTAGCATTATGAAGTTTGTAGACAAAAACGATATAATCGCAATCAGACCAATAGTAATATATTGCTTGCAATAGGTTTGCAAGTCGTGCAAAATGGTACCCCATTTTGCACGACGTGAGCGATCGCGCAATGTATTACGTTCACTGCGAGAGAACCAAAAGTACAATTCCACGAAATTTTGACATATCGATAGTGCTGTGCCAATTTGTAAACAATGTCGATAATTACTATGGTACAAATGATTATTATCAATAGAAAACTTTATAACTAAAATAACATTATTTATCACGATTAATAGATTTTGAGTAAGGTTTCTATGTATTTGAGTTTTATGATTTTTTTAATTGAAACTAACATAATTATGATTTAATATGTTTTGTGTTTCCAACAGATCCAGGTATAAGAAAACTATAGATTGAGACAACTGGTACAATTGATTGGATCCCTACTAAATGTAGCACAATTAGTTCGCAACATTTCGATGATGATAATTACATAACAACAAAGTCAGGGAAAAGAAACTTAAAATCAAATGCTTATCCGCACAGATATATCGTTAAACACATAACGAGTTCAGTAAGTAAAGCTATTGAATTAAAGTAATTAAAGCTAAAAAAAGGAAAAATTTAGTAGCAAAAGATAAAGGTGGTTTTTTGTACCCTTCGAAAGAATTGCTACTAATCTGCAAAATATCTGAAGCAATTATAAAAAAGTACACCGAAAACCTTCGGAATATTAAATTAAAAGAGAGCAAGCGTATGCTACTTAATAAATACATACGTATTTATTTATTTATTGCATTCATGACGTATACAAGGCCTTGCTACAAAATTATAAGTTTCGTACATGGACCCTGCTAGGGCAACGCAACATTTTTTTTGATTAATATAAATTAAATTAAAATATAATTGCATGCATTATTAAGTAAATAAAGTTATTCAAGATTTATTATTACGTTATTATTGTCATCATGTAATTATTAATTTATTAATTATTGGCTGTCTTTATTACAATTATACGCGTCAATCTTCAAATAATCTTGATAATATTAATATTACAGAATGTCAATTTGTTAAGAACTCATTTAAGCTATAGTAACACTTCTGTATTAGGTACAATTTAAATGCGTTTACAAATTTATTATCAAATTCTATGTCCTTAATCTCATTCGGTAATTTATTGTAAATTTTTTTGCACATTACAAGAGGTCCTGATTGAAACATAGCTAATTTTGAACTTGGCAATGCTAATTCATTTTTTACTCTTAATGAGCGTTGCAGCGGTCTTTGATTCTTAGCCACAGGGAATAACGACGCATGTTTTCTAACAAACTTGCTTACCTCCATAATATAGATGCTTGTTAGGGTGAGCATTTTATATTTAATAAAATAAGGTTTACAACTCTGCATTTGGTCTATGTTCGCAAGAATTCTCACACATCTTTTTTGTAAAATGAACAGTTTTTTTACTGCGACGCAATTTCCCCATACAATAATGCCATATGTTAACCACGAGTAGACGTACGCGTAGTACGCTGTCTTCGCTGTTTTGAAGTCGGTTGATCTTTTCGACTCATTTAAAGCATTCACAAAACTTGCAACTTTGTTTGATACAAAATTAATATGTGCCTTCCAATTTATATTAGTGTCAACTATCAGTCCCAAGAGTCTAAATTCATCGACACACTGGAGCGGTATGTCATTGAATGAGTAGTTAATACTCAATGAACGTTTTTGATAAGGACTGTATTGCATAATTTTAGTTTTTGAGAATTTTTTTTTCAAATTGTGTTCCTTTTGCCAATTTACTATTTTTGTCAGTATTAAATATAGTGTCGACCAGTATTAAATTTAAGTTGCTACCGTCGTCACATGGAAACACTATTGAGATGTCGTCAGCAAAAAGGACACTCTGGACATTTATTTCTCTCGGCAAATCGTTAATATAGATTAGGAATAAAATGCACCCGTATTACTTCAGGGACACTATTTTTTTCCTTTTGAACTGGTGATAAGCACCGGAAATGTAAGGTTGAGAGACAACCGACTTTCTCTAATAATCAAATAATAAACACGGTAAATATTCCATGGTAAATCCTAATTTTAATAAAAAAAATGTTTTTAATAATTCAGTTATGTATTTTTTTATTTGTTGAATGATATATGAATATCGTACGTGTTCACAACATGTATTACAGAAGTCCACATAGTCCACAATACTTGCAAAGTAAGAAGCAAGATTACATTAATTTTATCGATATCAATAATCGACCTTTTGGTCGCCCTAGCATACATGAGATTTTTACGCGTGTATGAGTGTACGTCAAACGCAGTAATTGCGTTAGTGTGACAACCAATAACAAACTCACAATCGAAGTGTATGTTGTTTATTTGTGTGCGTAATCCGCGTAGGCATTGGTTTTCTGCTTGTAGTGAAATAAAAGAGTGGGAGACAAACGGCGACACGCGTTCCGATACAAATCAGGAACTATTTCCTTTCTAACTTCCTTTATATGTTCTGTGGTTTTAATAAGTGACAAATTGACAAACACATCAAAGAGAAATACTGAACTTTTCAGACGACAACTATCTCTTCAGCAGCTAGATTTCATATGAAAAATTTCTATTAAAATTAGCGGACTCAAGATGCCAATTATCGACGGAGTGTAATGACCTGTCTGAGTTAGACTTCAGCTTATTATTACACACAATACTGCTGAATAGACCTTAATGCGACGAGATAGGGTATGGAAAACCTTGAGAGAGTGAAGCCATTTGAAGAAAAGAAAATGCCTTTATCCGATCGCAGTTTAAGGCCAACAAAAAATAAAATTAAACCGAATTATTAGAGACGATACGCTATTAATCTGCAGTTTAGAAGTCTTTTGTTGTTGTTTAGGATAAATACTTCTGAAATATTTGTTTTGTTATTGAAAGATTCGCTCTTTTGGCTAAGCATTTGATAATCGTTTTATACTCGGCTGCCAGCCTGACACTAACTGTCCTTAAAAATGCTTTAAATTTTGCTGATGGTTTACGCGCCAACACCTTAGGTGCTAGAGTATTATGTGAAGATGAGGGATGAAACGCATGTTACTAAAAGAGGTATGAATTATACATATAGATGGATCGAGAGGGAGAGAGAGTTTAAGGAAAAACGAATGGATTCTGTGACGGTTTATGTGATTGAAAAGGGAGCTAGTGATAGCGTAATGGTTGAGAGGGCAGAATGGATAAAAAAACGTGTTGCATCGACCTCGAGTAACATGGGACAAGGACTGGAAAATTCAACTGATTTTATTTATTTATTTTAATAAGTACAGTGACAGACTACAGACTAAGACAATCAAAACATTTAAAACAACATACAGCATTCAATATTTAATGTTTCACTATGATGATGATGATGATTTAAAAACTCGCTCTTTACCATTATCTTACCTAATAATAACCAAGGATGTGGTTGATGATAGAGCACACTTCCCTATAATTATACTATTCAGTCATGACTTAGTTCATGAATCCCCGACCGGTCCTATGAGACCGCGCTGTTATTATTTTACTATTGTGTCTCGTTTTGCGGGTATGTGATAGGTTAAAGAATATCAAGTCTTAGCAACACAAACATATTCTTGCTGCCTAACCGCAAATTCCATTCCTTTCGTTCATATTCCATTTCTTTATGAAAATGAATTCATTCATTGTGTGCACAATGAATTTTGTGCACACACCTGCGAACAATGAACACATTACTAAGACCTTTACGCATATGATGTGGTGAGGTAAAGAAAGAGAAACATTTTACAACATGTCGAACGAAACATTTCATTTGATTGAACTGCACGACTTGATTATACCATCTCAGTTCAACCGTCAACAACAAAACACACACACAATGCACAAACACACCGCCACCTTTATTTACGTTGTGGTAAGTTTACACCGTGTACATCGAAGGACTGGAACAATTTGTCTGCTGCGGTCTTTGCATCCAATTTCAATGTAAGTGTCATCAAGGCTAGAGTGAATAGCTCAACGCTTGCATCAAATCACAGTTAGGCACTAGATTATAACAATTAAAATAAAATTACGCATCGCTAGGATAGAACCAGAAACAGTAACAAAATTACACATGCCCTAAGGGCGGCAACTCAAACGTCATACTTAATACTTAGTCAAACCAATAAAACATCCTACTTCACTTACGCAAACATCACTCTTCAACAGCGCGCATTCACAGTATTTATGAAACTTTTCTCCGCGCCATTACTGTCGACAAACTGACACTACCCGTCAAGCCCCTTAATTATTTCATGTAATTTCAAATCGGACAACTGGCGTAAAAAGCGGAAACGAATACAGTACGGCATGACTAATTTATGTTTTTTAACATTTATCCCTTGCCATTACCTGCGGGTAATAAGGGGAGTTTGACAGGTAATTTAGGTTTCCAACCGCAACCTATGCTTTAAATACTTGCAACAATGTTAAGTAATTAGGTATTGTATAACTCATTGTTAAAAGTCCCTCCCTCCCTACTTTCAACAGGAGTTTTCAATTACACGCACATCGACTAGACAAATTGATTACCAAAAATTATTTTCCGCGTTTCAATTTACCCAGAAAACAAGTACTTTAAAACAGCTCAATTTTACTTGGATAATTAAAAATAAATAGATAGGAAATATTTTCAAGAGGATTCAATCATCCTGATGGAAAATTAAACGAAATATGTAATAAATAAATATATAGGATATATTTTCAAAAGGATTGCATTCAATCAGCCAGGTGGAAAATTAAACGAAATATGTACTTAACATTAAATCAATAATACACTATTTTGGCCTGAAAGAGGAGGGTCCCTTAGTTAATTGCATGCAGGCAGGGATGATTAAAAATAATAGTGAAGCCGTTGATTTTCGCTCAGTGAATCTCAAAGAGCCGTTTAAACGAAATGTTGATTGATGCATTATGTAAATATGGTCCTTTATTTATTTAATATACCGCGTATATCAAAAGACTGGAACTATTTGCCTGTTGCGGTCATCCCGTCTGATCATAATTAGCGTGTCTGCAAGGCTAGAGTAAATAGGTTCTTAATAAACTAGTGTGCATTACCGTCACTGATTGTAACAATAGCTTAACATTATTATATACTTCATAATGAATGGAAAGGATTAACATTTTGTTTAAACTAAATGTACAATGGGCGGTCTTATTACACAGGGCAATCTGTAACAGACAACCATAGGGTGGACAAAATGAAAGGAAATACATTTTTGTTAAGTTCTTTTTGCGCAGTACAAAATAACTTCTGAATTGACCACGCAGCTGTGGCATATGTTTCAATGATTTTAACCCTAAGTGGGTCATTTAGGGTAGCGAATAATATAGTGTCTTTTGTACCGGACGTATTGTGATTCGCATTATTCCAGTCGTTCATGAGATAATGAAATGAAAAGGCTTAAATATCATCTGCTTTGACCAAGCTACAGTGTATTTTGTGTTGTCCCTTTGTACTAGTATTGATATAATATTATTATAATAATAGATATTTGTACTCTAGATACCAAACGTGTAGGCCGGTTATGATTCTCACGTCAACCGCATAACTAAAGATCTGACAGTAAATAAAATTCAATATGGCAACCACCAGATATCTCATTGTGTTATGAGTTGATAAATATCAAACTGCCATAAGTCCACCTACAACAAAATTTGACTTTTTGATTTAGTTGTATTCACCTTTTAAATTCATGTTTGACAGCTCACTTCAAAAGCTCTTAAGTCACAGGCATAGCCTTGAATAAAACGGTTAAATTTGACAGTTTTTTTCAAATTCTAGTAAGTCCACAAAGACATTATTTCAAATTCTCACATGTCCATTGCGACCAATCACAAAACGTCAAACTTGTCAATATGGCGTCAGTCTTGCCGAAAGTTTTGTGATTGTGGTTTATAAGTCCATATTAATCATATCAATATTTATCAATATATCATAAGTCCAGTATGGGCATATCAATCGGCAATAAGTCCAAACTATTTTTATCTTTTTCATAGTATCTATGAATGTTATTGTTAAATTTTGTTTATTAAAATACTTAGACACAGTCGATAGTCAACATTTTATAACTCTGTTAGTACAATTCCATAACACTAATGTGAAACTAAAAACGTTAATTTCCCAAATTTTGCATGAAGTGGACTTATGGCAGTTTGAAATTTATCAACTCTTATTTCTTTGATTTTAATATATTATGTTTTATCTTTATTCATCTTATTAACATATTCATTATATTTTTAAATACTTCTTAGAAAATCATAAAAAATATAGGAGTCCGGTGTCGGAAGCAAGGTCCAAGCTACCAGTGGTTAGGGCTCCAGAGACAGAAACCTTCAGTATCAAGCCCTAATCCAACAGCGCAACGATGGTCGTCGAAACTTCAAGCCATCAGGCCGTTGGCGGTCACGACAATCGGCACAATGACAGGCGAGTCAACATTCCATGTCGACAATGTCGTGTATTTATTTATATCGTGTGGTTATTTTATTATTATCAAACCTGTGGTTAAAGTGAAACAAATGCAACCAACTGCATCAGAATGCTTGAAAATTGACTTGTAAATAAAATAATAATAAATTGTATTGTAGCTTCTCTTACTTTAAATAACATTTTCAAGAATTAATATAATTACTTCAGTTTAGAAAATCTAGTTCGAATTTTTCTCTTTGAAGGTCCAAGAGCAGATTGCCAATAATGGCAATAAGTCGATAAGGGTTTATTCCAGTTATTATTTCGATATTTAATGAACAAGTTTTCAATGAAAACAATTTTTCATTTCAAGCAAGCAAGTTTTGATATCGCGATATATATCTGTTTGATTAATACTCATCAATACAATTCCAATAAGCTCAAACACGAAAAGGTTAATTTAGTTCCTATAGCCACCTTTCGCTTCCGTCATCAAATCAACTCCATGCCATAATAATTATGCATTGTCATCTGATTTACACATGTACGCAAAATTTCAGCTCAATCAGTAACCGGGAATTGGATCAAATTTCATTTGCATGATTTGATTACAGACAAATTTCGGGACAGGTGAAACTAAATAAAAGCTTGTAATATAGTCCCTCCCACTCCATCGAGCAAGATAAATTATTTCATGATTTTCCAATCAAAACAAAGCACCTACATTACTTTTATACTAAAATCTAATACTAATTTGATTGGCCATATCCCTTTGTATATATTTTAATCCGATAAAGAGGTATCGAATTAAAACATCATACTAATGGATGGCCATTCAAATTAGTCTATTAAAACAACACAAATGTTTCACTCCCTTTATTCGCTCAAAAATCGCATCAAAGCCAATAACGCCACCATCTGTTGACTTTCTAACTAATTGAATATGCTTTTCGGACGAATGAAGCTTATCCATACGTCCATTAATAGTGTCCGAATCTTTCTTTATGGACTGTCAGGTCCAATAGTGGGATTAAAACAAGATAATAGGGTGCCTGGGATTTTAAACAGCGCATGCATCCATTAGTCCCGGCTAATAAAGAGGGGTTGTGAGCCCATAGGTGAAAAATTTAATTTGTCAGACCATTCGGCTTAAAAACGGGACGTGCGTAATGCGTATGTGTTTGCATCTGAAATGTAAATTATTTGTTTGTTTATGTATATTTTTATTTTTATTAATTACAACGGTTAGATAACCAATTACAGTAACTAAACAAAAACAATTAAAATACGAACGACAACGTTGCAACGTTGTAGTGATGTAAGGATTGATGTCTACATCAATCCCTCTCACAGTATGGTGACATGCCAATAAAATTATCTTCCATCCATTCACATACAGATCGTTTGTTAGATTACAATCCAAGAGATCATTTAGTGCAGCGAAAGTGTGAGGGATTCGAGTCTGAGCACGAGAACAGTGCGACACTGAGGCATAGCAAACATCCTGTGCTTTCGCCGTACCAGTTATTGTCCGGGACATAAAAACGTCCCAGCACAGCAAGCAGGTCAGGTGCATCAATAGTACTAGGAAGCGACTTGCAGGATAGAGAGTAAACATGGAGTTTCTTTTCGGTTCTTTTCCATAGGAAACGATCAATTGGAACTGTGTGCATGGCCGTAGCTAGGGGGGGGCATTGTGGGGCAATGCCCTACCTTGAAACCACAATGCCCTACCTTAAAAATATCTAAAACTAAGATAAATTATTATAATTAAATTGTTTGTTCATAGTTTGAGAAAAAAAATGTAGCGATAGGTATCTAAGTTTGCAACAAAATTTATAATGTGATGGTAAGACTCTTGTATTGGTTCAAACTAAAGCCGATGAAACGGAACGCACCAATGACAAATGTCATGATGACATTTTGCTGAATAAAAACAAAACGTCAAAACAAAAACAACCTCAAATGGATATTGTTTATATTTTATTGAATTTCAGGTGTTTTATCAGTGAATGCAAAAAAAAGTGTTACATTCTTTGTTCTGTGTATAGATGGCATTCGAAGCGCCATCTCATGAAGCGATGGGTTTATACAAAGAATTAGAATAGGGCTATAGTTATTATTCTAAGGGTTTATAGGCCTTTTCATCACAATTTTTTTTGTGCGCATACGTTAGCATCAGCCATTTTTTTCGTACTGTTTTTTGTAAACAACCATGCTAAAGTGCCCGCTACACGCGAAAATATTAATTCAAGTCGATTAATTGTAAAAACATAGAAAAAGAAATAAAGTAGTAAGTCAAAATAACCGTTTTTTTATAATCCATTATAATAATTTTGTCAGTACCTATGTTATAGTGATACACAATACAAATCATTCAAAACTAATACATACTGATTTAACAATTTTCATCTTATATAAAACTCTATATATTTCTATATAAGTGATTCTATATATTTTTTATATAAGTAAATCTATAGAAATATTTTTACTCGATTATTCATAATTGCATAATTTTTTTATAATTATATTATCTCGTATTAAACGTTTTATTTATGATAAAAGCTACTAAATATATTTACATTTGTCTAATTATTAATGTCATTTGTAGCCTCAAAATATTAATGACTTAATTTATTAATTACTTCCATAGTAATACTTAAGTTAACTAAAATATATTTTCAATTACAGAAGAATAAATGAATTGACATTATTAATTAGAATAAAAGTGAAAAAGTTATTTTTTTTTATAAGTTTTTAGATTAAACTTTCGATGACTAACCTCTCAATCAGCTAATTTTTTTTCCCTTTTTGCGGACGCCCATGACATTTTAGCCACCTTTTCAATTGTTTACAATTGTCAACAGTTGAAGATTCAACTGAATTATGTCCCTTTCACGTAGGAGTCTGAAAGGGACACCGTCTTATCTAAGAGCGAGAAGGCAAGATCTGGATCGTGATCCAGATTGAGCGTGTACTGGGCGCCAATATCTGTGTGATGCAGAGGGAATCCCCGTACCATAGACTGCAATATGGGCTATATTGCAATCTATGGTACGGGGAATCCCCTTTTAAACCTGACCTAAAGATTGATTATGATTGTTTGTAGTTTGGTTAAGTGAAGTGTACGGTGAAGAGTGCTTTTGACAAAAATCGATACAATTGTTATTTGTATTGCTATAAATTGAAGATTCATTTATTTCGCGATGGATATACGGGCTTTCTTTGGAAAAAAACGAAGACTTGAGGAGCAAATTGACCACGAAAAACCTAACTGTTCAAAACAGGTGGAAGCACCAAATACAATCGCTACTCCTAGTTCCGTAGCAACAGGTAACGTTAGCTATGGTATTCCGTCTGATATTGCACAAATCGGAGAACCAATAGAACAAGTTGTTTTAGACACATATCCAAAACAACACAACAGGGCCTTTGTTTCCGATTGGTTCAAGCGTTATAAATGGTTGCAGTATTCTGTCGAGAAAGATGCTGCTTTTTGCTATCCATGCCAGCAATTTTTACCTCATGGAAGCAAACAGACTTCGTACACTTCCACAGGATTTAGAAACTGGAAAAATGCCACTGATTCTAAAACTGGTTTTCCAAAACATGAAAAATCAATTTCTCATATTCAAGCTATGTCGATGTGGCAGGAGAAATTACAAAGAATATCTACATCTAGCAGTGTTGAAACGTTAATAAATCAAAAAGTATTAGAAAAATATAGGTATTATGTAAAGTCTATCATGGAAGTAATACAATTTCTAATTGTCAACGAATTAGCTTTGCGTGGAAATTATATTTTGGAAGAAGAAAAAGAACAAGGATTATTTCAGAATTTATTTGAATACACATGTATGAAAGATCCAAATTTGAACGAGGTTCTCACTCATATACCACAAAACGCAACATATCGTTCACCCGAAATTCAAAATCAAATAATTCAAGCAATGGTTCAAGCGGTACGAAGTTCCATTGTCAAAGATATTAATGAATCTGACGTGAAATGGTTTACTCTAATGGAAGATGGGACGAGAGATAAAAATAACCGCGAAAATATTGCATTAGCAATACGCTACGTCAAGGATGGTGTCGTCAATGAGTCGTTGCTGATGGTTAAGACTACTGAAAATCTTGATGCAGCCACTTTCACGGAATTAACGTTAAATACTCTCACGGAAAATAATATTGACCCCTCTTGTATGCTTAGCCAATGCTATGATGGCGCAAGTGTAATGAGTGGGAAAGTTTCAGGAGTTGCGACTAGAATAGAAAATAAATTGGGCCGAAAAATTCCTTACGTCCACTGCTATAACCATCGCTTGCACTTAATAGTCATCAGGACTATCTCAGAAATGACTTTTATTCGTTTATTTTTTGACCAATGCATCATGTTACATGAATTCTTTCATCATGGCAAAATAGCTGCCTTATAATGATGGAAAAAGGATTGGCCGACTCCTCGAACAACGCTGGTCTGGACATTTAGCAGTTACAAAAGTTGTATACGATAATTATTCATCGATTTTGCAGACTTTGAAAGAAATTAAAAATGGCAGATTCAACGGTGATGACGTCGCCAAGAGTATAGGTATTAAAAAAGTCATGCTTGATCTGGAATTCCGAATAGCCATGGTTGTGGCCAAAAAAATCTTATCCACGCTACAACCTGCAGACGCAGCTTTGCAAGCCCGAAGCGCAGGATTAAAAGATGCCATAACAATCATAAAGTGTGTCAAAGATGAAATTATTAAATTAAGATCAAATCAAATGTATAATCAAATTCTGGAAGAAGCTAAGTCTTTAACAAGCAATGACTGCGGCGAATCTGAAAATAGGACACAGACCTCGAAGAGGCAAGTAAAAAAACCAAATCGGATGGATGACTATTTGACGTACACCCCCTGTTCCTCCGCCAGACAAAATATAGATGAGAACGACGAGCCATTTAAGTCTGAGTATTTCGAAACGTTGGACATTTTAATTGCTGAATTACAAAGAAGGTTTTCGGACAACGATGATTTAATTAATTCGATTGCAAGTCTTGATGAGTTGGATGTAGATAAAATGGTTCCACTGAAAAATTTGGGTAAGTTTAAAAAAAAAAAAAAATTCAAAAAAATTGTCATGTTCAATTTACAATTTTAACTAATTTTTCAGGTCTGAAAATTCCATCAAGAGAAGAGGCTAGTGTGGTTAAAGCTTACTTGAGTCGTAACGAGGATATAATGGAAAATACATTGCAAGTTTTGTACAGGCAACGAGAGGCGTTCAAAGATACATATGAACTTTTTGCGTCTGTGGCGACCATAGGATGTAGCACTGCAGTGTGTGAATCTACGTTTTCAACTTTAACTGCAATCAATAGGCCTCAAAGGCTGTCAATGGGTCACGAGAGAATGGCTGGTATGGTATTTCTGGCCTTTGAAAAAAAAAGAACAAAATCAGTTGATCTGAACGAAGTTCTTCGCATTTTTAATAACATGGCGAATCGTAGAATTCAGCTGTATTAAATGTTTTTTATTATTATGTTAGTTAATTATTATAATAAGTACGCAAAAACAATGTGATCTTAATGATATTTTTGGTCGTTTCTATTTACTCGTATCACCCCACCCAATAATTAATTATTACCTCACTCTCACTCAGACGTGGATCTCTAAATCCAAATCTGGAAGTTCAACCATCTTATTCACTTGTTCTTCATCATTGAGGATTTAATAGTTCTTAGATCCATGCTCATGCACTGTCACAGTAATTATTTGTCTACGAATAACTATTCACATGATGGTGATATACATGGTGATTGATTTAGGAGCCCGTGTTTCGACGGCAGATCAATTATGATAATTTTTTTACTTCCGCCCTACCTGTAACTAATGCTGCCCTACCTCAAATTCGACCCTAGCTACGGCCCTGACTGTGTGCTAGCTTCTAACGATTTATAACTTTCCATGTAGGTCTATTGGAAATAAAAAAAATAATTTGAATTTTGTAATTTGAATTTGAAAAAATGGTGAGCTGATCTTTTGCTCGTCTTACTCCTAGAGAGGTATATCCGAGGCAACCCAATAGAAATTTCGTCGGATAGAGGTATTAGGTCTAATTATAATGTATATAACTCACTGACCCCACAGTCAAACCAATGCAATGGTTTTGTGGGGCAATGTTACTTACCAATCTGGGTTAACCTATCACATACCCACAAAACGAAACCCAATAGTAAAACAATAACACCGCGGTCTCATAGGACCGGTCGGGGATTCATGAACTAAAATCTGTACATACATACATACCGATATTTAAAAAAAAAACAATGGGTTCGCTATGCTATTCTGTGAAAGCTTACAGTGCGAATTACGATGAATTGGACTGACAGTCCGTATCGCGACTGTATTCTACCTGCTGTTTGATAAATACGATTTTTAGACTGCCTAATTGATCCTGGCATCCATCGCTGATAAAATTAAAGGACAGTGGAAAAACTACCTTTCATTGCCAATATACGTGAGTATTTTCAGTCTAATTTGAATCGGCTGATACTATTAGAGACTTTCTGGTTTGTTTGGCTACAAATTTTTGTTGACTTATGTTACAAGTTCTGAAGTATGTTTTTTAATAAAACTCCAACACATTTAAAAGTAGTTAGTACATCTATCTAAACATATAAAAGGAGAAAATGACCAATTGAAATATCAACACACAGCTGAACCTTTTAGGCCTAGGAAGATTAAATTTGCACAAGGCTTTCTTTTATGACGTAATCGAGCACTAAGAAGGGATGTTTTGAAAACTCAACTATTGGATAAAACAGGGGGTCACAAGTTTGTATGAAATAACCTACTTTCACGCGTGTAACGCCACTGGCAGAAGCTAGTCAGTATGTATTTTAATAGTGATAATATGAAACCAAAAATAATATTTAGTTATAAATGCATTTACTGATCTGTGTTGCAAAAAACTAAGCACAGTAAAGTAAACCATAAGTTCCTACACTCCAGCCATTGGATTCCCATACTTTAATAGTATTTCAGCCTTTAATCCATACCATATTTGAAGAGACCTTGACGAGAAATATATATCTTGCTATGTTTAACCAATCTTCGAGGCGTCCATCAAGAGAATTCTTCAGCTTAGCAACTGTCAGTTACATTCCTGAAAAGTATCGCCTTAGCGACATCTGGCTGAAAAGTGCGTAAGTAGTTGATATCGGACGCACTCTGTATCCATAGCAACCCCAAATCTTTCAGCTACATTGTTACCGCAAGAGGTCACTGCTGTTTCAACCTTCAGTTGTTCGTTCAGTGCACGTTCTGGGTTTCTCGGAAAAGTTAAGTTTCAAAAGGTTTCAAACCCTGCGAGTTTACTTGTAGCAAAAGTGGAACATCGTCGATTGCATCTTCTCTTAGTAGGCGGTAGAGCTCATCTTTGGTGAAACGTTGCCTATTATCTGTTAGCTTTTTGTCAATTTCCAGTCTTAAAACAGACTTCTGATTGCTGCCATCTATTTTATGCAATCTTTCTTTATATAGTTCCTTTCTTTTATCTTCGACCAGCGCTTTCGCTTGCGCTAAAGTGGTCTTCACAAACTTCGGATCCCCTTCTCATCCTTAAGGAGTAAATTTTGACAAGTGTGAGCCAAATTTTAGCATTGTACGTCCAAGAGATTGGTTTGATGAGTCAGTAAGTGAGTCTTTTGTATATAGGAACAGGTTATCGCATTGAGAAACGCGATTCCCTTTTGCAAAAACTACCCATAACAGCTTTCAAAGAAGGCCAGGTAGTCTAGTGGTAAAATACAGTCACTATTGAGTTTATTACACTCAAATACACATTAAAGAATCCCAAAAATTGAGATGCAGAAATTTGCATGATGTTGATCCTTATTGATCAAAACCTGCTTGGTTTGTTTTGCGCTGAGAAAATACAACCCCTTTTCTTCCCATCTGATTTGTGTCCGTCCAGCTACACGAGATGTCCGTTCAGCGCCAGGTACACAGTTTGCAACTTGTTCTTGAATATTTTGAAAGGTTAATTAAAAGTTCTAGGGTGGGTAGTTTAAATAATAAGAATCTTCATTTAAACATTGGTAAAATACATATTTGATACATCATTTAATAACAGTTTTATTCTAAAGTTTAAGTCTAACGTCAGCATTAAATAATAGATTGATTAGTCATCATCATAATTTCAGCCGAAGGACGTCTGTTGGATATGGGCCTCCCCAATGATGAAATGATGTTTCAGCCGAAAAAAATCCATTGGACATAGCCGCCTCAGGCGTCGCCACAACAATGCTTCTCCCATCCATTGGATTTTCGCGACCATCACCAGGTCATCGATTCACCTAGTAGAAGGCCTTCTAACGCTGCGTCTTCGTCGTCGCCACTCCAGAGCCTTTCGTCCCCATTTATTACTCAATCTTTTGAATTGTGAAGAAGTGAGTCTGTCAGAAAAGCGTACACCTTATGAAGATGAATGTTCATGAAGCTTCATGGACGCTCTTTTAAATCTTGTTATTATTACAAATAAATATCTCGTAGATATTTCTTGTCACCACATATTGCATGATACACATTGTGCGTTCTATCTTAATGGTTAGATACCAATGAACAAAGAAACTGTCGCCTACCATTATTGTACCCGATTGCGCTTTGGACGCGTCGTGGCGTTACAATTTTATATAAATGTTTTTAATTTCTTTCTCATTTTTCCGTAATTTTTCTTCTTTCTTTTCCTTTTTATATCTATTTGTACACTACACTGGTCGAACGAACACGTCGGAACAGTGCAGTGTACTAAGAAGTGTCGACACCTCCACCGGCCCACGCTGAAAACCACGGCTGTGGTCTCTTTGCTTTATGCTGAACGTTCGGCCGTTTTGCGCGAATATGACGCATATTTTCCCTGTAATGATTATGATAGTTGGTTCGAGTTAAAATTACGTAATTTTCGCGTAAATTAACTGTCTTTATTTTTTTTTCTTCAATTTTATTGCAATTTTTTTGCAGACAATCTTTAAAATAAGTTTCGGTTTCGCCAGCATGAGCATTAGAATTTGATTGATTAATTGCCTATTATAACTTCTTTTGGTGTACAATAAAGTTTATTCTATTCTATATACTCTTGACTTAAAGACCCTTAAGTTGTTGCAGGTAACACAGTCAGTTTAGACTAGAATGCAGTAAAATTTAGTAATCTAGAGAACATAATACACCGTTAATTCATTACATTAGAACCGCCCTTGACTGTCAGTTTTCCAAGACCATGAGCTGGTTCGCGGCCTGCCTTCAACGTTGCTTTAACGACCGCAATCTATCATCATGTAAGGGTTATTGATAAATGCCCGTTTTCAATGAGCTATCTATCTACAGTTGCAGTTACTAAAGATAAACAAATCTATCCTTTTGAACTTACTTGCTTTCCTATAACCTACCGACGGATAGCATTTCCTACCAAAAGCTGTTGTGGATTGATAGATAGAATCTTACTGTTTATCGGGGATAGCTATCTATCTACATATGAACTGCGGTAAGTTAATGAAAACGGGCGTTAATTTCATTGTCATGTGCTAATGCTTTGAATTTTGATGTGTAGGTAACAAGATAAATATAACTGACAATGTATTCTTTTTCCTTAAGAATTGGTAAGAAGTGGCCTAAAGCCGGAAACTATGGAAGGAATGGAAGGAGGCTTTTGCCCAGCTATGGGACAACAAAGGTCGTCGACCATCGTCGAGTTTCTAAGGCCATTATTGTGAATCATATTTATTTTCACAGATTTTGTGTTTCTAAATACCTTTATAGAAAAAAAGACAATTTAAAAAAAAATAATCTCGAAAACCAAACATGCTATTAAAATGGGAATATGCAATATTTCATTTAAATAACTTAAAAAGCCATGTTCGAAAAATGGTCTTCAGAAAGCACTGTACAATAGTTTAATTTTTCATCACTGTAACAAAAGATTTGTTAATCGAATACTTCTAAAAATAAACTCCGATAAATAAATTTACGGTGACACTGCTTTTAACTGTGATCCGGAAAAGTTTAGTGTTCATATCGACGCCAATCAACTTGCCCGTCCGCCAAGCGGCATGAAAACTGTTACCGCTATGAAGTTTTAATTATACACTCGTCACCAAACTGAATGAACTCTGTATTCAAACAAAGTTGAAGAACTAAATTGTTTGCTCAATACGAAGCAACGTGAAAATAACTTATTAGATTTACTAATAAGTTATTTTCAGACGTATGGTTATCGAAATAATTATATGGGTTATAATGGACTGTGGATTTGATTAAAAAAATATTTAATTTGGTTACCTTTAGTTTGTACTAACAACACTATTTACAACCATGGTTCAGTCGATGTTTTAATTATTTGCAAATTGATTGCTAGTGGGTATTGTGATGTAAAATTCGTGTAGTATTGTATCTTAAACCTCTACGCTCTTAAATCTATATTAAGTATGTGGAATTATTGAAACTGGCGCGATTTCGTAACAAATGGAACATAGCGGAGTTTACCAAGAACGCTGACAAGATAACCGCTAAATACTGCAAAACCTTTAGAATATTTTACATTTGTGTTCCAATAGAACTAGCTTTATCATAATCATCATCTCAGCCGAAAGACAAGCTGGACATAGGCCTCCCCCAAGCGTAACCACTTCGATCGGTCCTGTGCGTTTCGCATCCATCCCTACCTAACTTAAAGTGATTGAAAACTTGAATTTTCTAAACTTGACACTGGCTAAATTCTGTGGGCTAAATAGAAAACTCTATTACAAAGAAAAGATTTTCGATGAACTCTGGCACTCATTGTAAGATTAAACCTGAGTTTACACTAAGAGATATCTAGAAGTCCTACGCGTCTAATATAACAATGCTATTACTCGTAGGATGTTGTTGAGTCTACCTCGTTTGTTTAATCGGAAATGTTTACAGAAGCCCGTATCGATGTTTGCATTGCGAAAAAGCAAAAAAAAAGAACTCTGTCGCTTCGAGGAGACTGAGGGATAGTCAAAACAGCATCCTGAAAAGTCTGAGACCTTTGGCTCGTCGACTGTTCAGGATTTTGAGCAGAGATTGATTACTACTAGCCCTTGGCAACAACTTGTTTTTTTTTTGCATGTTACTAACAAGGTAACGATTTCTTTGGGTCCGAGAAACAAATTATAATTAATATACTATTTTTAGGTCTTCTATTTGAACTAGTGTTCTCGCTTATCATTTGATTTATTTTTATTCCCAGCAATATCCTTACAGACTAATCAAAATGGATAATGACTTATTACTAAATTATAAACTATATTTATTTTACTAAGCCAACTGTAACAAATTTTAAAAAAGTGTTATCTTAGTCAATTCAGTCAGAGTACAATAAATTGTGTCCAGTTGTCCACGTCTTCAGCTGTAAGGTTGAGAGCACGCAGGACGCGCGTCAGAGTTATTAGACGACAGTAACATAACATGACAGTTTAGTTATAAGGCGAGCTGAGTATCTATTTACTTCTTAAACCACCTGTGTATTTTATTTGGATATCTTACAGCTTACAATACAAGAAATAACAGCATATAGTCCATGTAGGCCTATTCGCATGTGACATAAAAACAATTTTGATTTTGATTGGTTAGTTACCGCGGCGCCGGAACGTAAATGACAATTGAAAAAGTACAGTCAATAAATACTTGACATCTAAAAGTTATTTGGAGGATTCTCTACTCAAAAAAGGTCACTAATTTTATGTTTCACGAGTCCAGCGTTCAATGGATTGTGTGAAGACTGATAAGGAAGAAAAAGAAGCTAGTGATGGTATGACGGGTGACAAACAAAATAGAAGAAAAAAACGTGTGGCGCTCACCCCAAGTAATATGGAATAAGGGCAGGAATAAAAATATCGCTCAATCAGCATGTTGTAGACCAGCATAGATTTTTTTTTAGTGATAGGTCTGCGCTTGACCACTATTTCACCTGATGGTAAGCGAAGGTGTGGTGGACGATGGAGCACGCTTGCCTAAAAATAATCTATTCACTCTTGCCTTAAAGTCCCCTAGGTTGTAGCTAGATCAATAGTACCTATACAAGAACAATCTACCTATATCATGCTCATGATCAGCCGACATGCATCATAGGTAGATAATGACCACGTCTGTCCACAAACCATCCGTCAAAGCCCAGCTCTAACGATGTCCATCATCTATGATAGTGATATGCTTGCAATCAGATCCCGCAGAGGGGTTCTATGTATAATGTATCATTAGTGGTTAGGGTGCACTAAATAATGATACAAGGGATGCAAGCCGCCACATAGGTGGTAGGTATGGTCGAACTGTTTGTTAACTAAGTAATTAAAATAGATTACAATGTGTTCGTCATAAAGTCAAACTGTAGACAACGTGTGACAAACGTTTTGATGGTTTATAATATAATAATAAAGACGTTTATTTCGGAATTTGTCACATGTTGTTAGTAACAATTTAAACTTAGAAGTAGTGTTAGTAAAATAAAGAACAAATAAGTGCTTATTTTAAATAGATAAGCACAGCGAACCTGAGGAAATATACCTCTTAGTAGTATTTAAATCGTAATTTAATCCAAAAGTTAACGAACTTAAAAAAAACTATAATTTTCATATTCATATATTCCTTAAAAAGCACATAGAATACTTTTTTTTGTACACCATTAAAAAATAGAGTAGAAATTTAAAATACAATGCGCGATTTTACCGTTAAACATGATATTTTACTGACATCCTTTGAATAAAACCACCCAGACAGAGAAAGAAAAAACGAAACAGTAGTTTTGTAGTGTTTAAATACTTTAGTCTATCAAGTCCGCAAGATATAAATAAGAGATATTCCTCACACAATTTCCTACGATATCACTTGAGTGGAGCTCATCCGACGGTAAAACCGGCGAGTTATTCTATTCCGAAACTCAATGCTTATGTAATAAGTAATTCAATTCACAATAAAATTTTCAATACACAAATATAAACTAATAAAATATTTCCATCAGAATAACTAAAAAGTTGTATCGTTGAGATTGGAAAATAGGTGTTTCGATGAGTTACATAAGTTATATTCCGCACAACTAGTTGGTCGAAGTTCAGTTGATCGGAGTGAGAGAACAAAAGGTGATCCAATTGACTTCCATTCAGCCCAACTTAATAGTTGGTCCGTTCAGTTTGTCGGAAGCAAAATACCGAACATATTTATGTACACTTAAGCACAAAATAAATGATATGCAAATGAAATTTGCTCTCAAAGACGTTAAAAGTCTAGTCGTGAAATAAAAATTCTAATAAACTGTCCTTTAACCTATCACATACCCGCAAAACGGGACACAATAGTAAAACAATAACAGCGAGCGCGGTCTCAGAAGACCGGTCGGGGATTCATGAATTAATAGTTGGTCCGATCATTTGGTCGGTATGGAAATCCCGAAAATATTTATCTACACCTAAGCATAAAATATCAATGATGTGCAAAAGAAATTCCTTTCTACGATGTTAAAGGACTTTCTACGACGTCGGGAAAAAAATCTAATAAATCTGCCTCCACAGAGTTCAGGTTTAAAGGATATTACAGCTGATTAAGTTAGGAGAGCAGACGAAGACGCACTCAGCGTCAAACATCCGCTCCTAGCACCGTTTATAGATGTTTATAAGCACCGGTGAACGTTCTCTTCATGAGAACGATTTTTATCTCATAAGCCGACGGAAAAGGTTTGATGTAGCGGGAGAATTATAATATGGTTAGTACTGTATTTACTGAAAGAACTCTTCAACATTTTCTTTTTTTAAATAGTTTATAATAGTGTCCCATCGTCATTCATCATTTTAATTTCAGTCAAAAAACGTCCTCTACTGGACATAAGCCTTCGTCAAGTGTCGCCACAACGAACGTTCTTCCACATCTCGCATCTATCGGACTCCCGCGATACCTTAGGTTATCGGTTCACCTCGTCGGAAGCCTTCAAAGGCCGCATCTTCCGGTACGGGGTCGCCACTCTAAAATTTTTCGATCTCTTCAACCATCATTTCTGCGAGCAATGTGCCCTGTTTATTGCCACTAAAAGTTTGGCGATTCTTCGGGCTATGTCGGTAACCTTGGTACCCCTCTAGTGTCCCACTGCTGGGCAAAAGCCTCCCCTTTCTTCTACCAAACCTTTCTGTCTTAAACCATCTCATACTAAGTTTTCCCCGTCAATATGATCAGACCATCTTTCCTCAATTTAAACTCAATTCAAATTTATTTATTTACATAGATAATTTACATTTTATTAAGAGGCAACACAAAATAGGAGAGATAATGGTCGAACGCTCTGTTGGCATTCACTAATTCCGTCACTCACTTGAATATTTTACATGACTTGTTTCAGGAAAAACATGTCTTTTGTTAAAAACCTTAAAAGATTTAAAAAAAAAAATATTCAGAAGGAAGAAAGATTCTGTAAATATATGTTTTCTTAACTTTTTAATTTTAAGTAAATTCTGAAGGGAAATAGCAGTTTTTCAGAGATCTTTAATGGATTAGTCTTACACGTATTTTCAATAGAAATCAAGATAATAATTACTATCCACAAGATATCTGTGTTTCCAAAACATCTAGTGGAAGATGTGCAATAACGTCATAATCTTCTAAGAGCGGTTGAATGGTAATGTATATCGCATTGGTCGTTCTCTAACTAATGCTATTTCTGAATGACTAACGATTTCAAATATTCCAAAAGTGTACAAAGGCGGCAATAGTATATAACCCAAGACACCGATTTAGACCGCCAAAATAAATTTTATTATCAACGTTTACAATTTATTTGGTCCACGTATGATTTATTTTTGTTAAATCTAAATAACTATTTATTCTAAACTTAACTATGTACAATGTACATGTGTATTACAAAAACACGTATATCTCATGCGTTGAAGTACTCTTCAACATCACTGTCACCCGCAAATGTGCCCAGAAGACTGGATCACTTACGGGAGGTCTTCCGTGATTTTCCATTTTTTTATTTTTTAAATCACGGAAGATATCCCGTAAGTGACAATTTAAATTATGAAACAAACCGTGATAGCCTAAAACAGTGTTTATCGTCTTTAAATCTCTTATGCCGGCCGTTATTTATTATAGAAAGAGATTCTACACGAAACAGATATAACTTGGCTAAGCCAGCTGATCACGCAAAGTGTCGTCAATCAGTCGATACAAAATTTCCTTGAAAAGGAGACGCGCACTCGATTTCCAAGCGTTTCGAACCCAAACGTCTCAGAACTGTTGAAAAGGAGACGTGCACTCAGACCCAAGCGTTTCGACCTTAAACGGCTTAAAACTGTAATAGGCAATAAGTTGTAGATCGAATAAATTGCATCAAAACGGCAAGAGAAAAATAGAAAGCGCCTTAAAATTTCATGATGATAAAAGCCTTGTACATCAGACTAAGTAATTGCATTTAACTTTTAAAATATTCAACAAAGCAAGTACGAGTAGCGAGGCTTCTTATCGAGACCTTTGGCCTTTAAGTGACGAAATTTAAAAACAGGTGCGTATTTTTTATTTTTCCTTTATACAGTTTTATAGACAATCTGCCAGAACTTTTCTTTTCATTGTTACTACGTTCAGCTGGTTCGTTGCTGTGGCTTCAGCTGCGGTTCGTAGGAATAAAGAAAATGTTTTGTTTATTGTTTTTTACAGTACATTAAACTTTCCTCATCAAAAAACATTTTTTTCCAACGTGTCGCTCACACGTGGCTTTAACAACGTGACTTCACAACTCAGAAGGGTTGATTTCGAAATAAAAACCTTTTCACCCTTAACATCTGTTTTTTATTTCACGAAAGCTCTCGAAAACAGAAGCTCTTCAAATGCTTTAAATAAACAAAGCAACAATTTCAAAACTCTGGACGTAAGGCAAGGAACAGATGGTTTTCCTTTTCTTTTGTTTTCGTCTATTTCGAAATAAACTTGGTAACAACTGCCTGAATTGTAAAGAAACTTGCAAAGGCTTCAGTTTCTGTACGAAAACGCAGCAACAGGTAGTATACCTCTTGGAATTGTATCAAAAAATGATTTCAAAACCTTCTTTCTAAAAAATTTTTGATTAAACGTGACCCTGTTCCCCCGTTTTGGAAGTTGCTACCTCCTTTGTTTACGCGGGGCGGTTTTAATTTGAGATTTTCGTAATAGTTTGATGGTCACGTGTAGAAGCGACGTACGTCCACTCTCTTTCAGCTCTAGAGCGTTACTAACGTTTCAGGCTCTTGTCACCCCGCGCCCGTCGGTAGTGTCTGGCACAATGGAAGTAGCGTGTCTGCTCACTGTTATTGGTTTTCCCGGCCTGTTGATTCCAGTTCAATATAGCATTCCCTTTCAGACGGTCCTACGAAGCCGGCGCTTGTGAGTTAAACGTTGATTTAATCGAGATTATCCTCATCGGGCAAATGTTCTGTGTGTTTGGTTTGCTCTGCGCTACTGTTTATTATGTTTTTCTTCTGTTTGCGATTGTTTTTCTTTTATTTTTCTTTTTGTGATTTATAGTTTCTTTAATTTTTAATCTGTTTGAGAAGAAAATAACGTCTGATCGGGGTTTTTTTCTTAAGTAAAGTCACAACAAAAAATAACATAAGAAAAATTTAAAATAACATAATTTAAAAGAAAACCATAGAACATATTGCAGATATATCATATATCCTTAAAATTCATTTTACCTTGCATGTGCCACAAACTTTGCGAAGGTTTCCTAACACCCAATATTAGTTGGTAAAGTGTAATATATGTTGTAGCAGATCTTAGGAAATGTTCTTACAGGATCCTTCATTCATTCATGCTTCCGGAGCACCGTTTTTGCTTTGTGATGGTAATTTGTAATCTCGTCGCCCAAATCGAGGTGGTTTCCTCAAACCACTAAGCTAATAATGCGCTCCCACCCACAAAAAGAATCGCTCAAGGGAATCCTATGCAAAATCTTACTTGCTTGCTTTGTAGTACGAATCCTGCTTGGTAACAGCGAAGAATCTTGATGCAGAATGACGAATGTGGGGTTGAAAATTTTGATTCTAAGCGTCACGGGTGATAAGGTGCAATACCATTGATGAGTAGATGGGTAAAATGATGCGTGAAACAGCTTACCATGTCAAAATTTAAAAAAACTGTAATTTTCGAACATATTCAAGAAAAACGTTGTCCATACTAGATTGACTTCTGTATCGTAGGTGCGTTCACAAACATTAAAACACACAAACACAAGATACTGGATTCTGTAGGCTATAGGAATGACATGTGCAGTTATATAAAACAGTACGGACTTGGTTTAGAACACTATCCTTACCAAAGCATATAAATACAATCCTTTGGGTCTAGAAGTAGACACATTATTATATTAGAGAACGAGATAGACCACTACCACGAGAGAAAAATGTTTGTTCGTGCGTCACACAATCGTACAGAATATACAGATAAAAATATGGATAAAATAACATTAAAAAATCTGTGTGAGGCCAAAAAGGCTCCTAATTTTTTTCTATAGGTGTTCAAACCCGTAGATTTTGAAAATTGTGACAATCTTTATCGCAATGCCATCAATACTCAATGGTATCGTAATCGTAAGTGACTATGGAATGTGGAGTCTTCGATCTTAGCAATCGATTTACAAGTCGAGCAATCGATTGTTCCTATTAAGAATGACTCTAAATCAGCCCAGAGTTAGAGAGTTAGTAAAACCGTTGTCCTTGCGCCTGATCTCTTTCCCGTCAGCTCGGATTGTCGTCTCATTGAACTACGAGAGAAAAAGATCGGAGAGTACACCTTGGTTTGCGCACACATTTGTGTAATACTATAATTACCTCTATTCAGATTGACCACTGTGATCAGAAATCTATCTGGATGTTTACTTATTAAGTATTATATGTAGATCAGAAATAAAAAACAACACGTCATACAAAATGCGCTAACTCCGACTTACGTTGTACATCGTGAGTTAAAACATAAGCAAGCGCTTTACTTTTTGTAATTTATTTCATTTACACCAACACTCTCAAAACGGTGAAGGAAAACATCGTGAGGAAACTGCCAAGTTCTAGAACCAAAATCTTATAGACATGTGATCCATCTATCCACACTGGGCCCGCGTAGAGGATTACAGTTCCTTTTCCTAAAGACAAGGCTGGGATTCAGCCGTTATCATTATCAGGGTACTATGCAAAATTGCATAAATGCTAACAAAAAAAAATCAGTTATCATGTTCATTTTTCAATGTTACGGTATGTACCGTAATTACATCGAAAAATGTTAGTTGTACCAAATTCCGTCGGCTCAATTCTCGTGGCTGGCCTAACCCGCAAAATTGTGCATTTCAGCAAACCAAAAGGGATTATAAATTTGTTGTTTTTTGGACAAGCTGTAAACTGGTCGCGACGCACGCAGTGTTGGTTTTATTTTCTTATTTTAATAATTTAAATGATGTTTTAACATTCTATGTGTCTACGACTCTATGTGGAAAATATAATTATAGTTTTCTTTCTTCTAAAACATACGAAACCACGTTATTAATCACAACGTTTTAAAACTTTCTACAAATTAATGACAACCACATTTGTTAAGTCAAAATTATTTCCGAACGAACCGACGGTATCATTTCCCGAGCCTTTTCCCAACTAACTTTCGGTCCTCCAGTCAGAATTGAATACAAGGGATCGGCTTCCAGTCTAATCAAATGCGGCTGAACACTGTCTTGTCTTAACAATGGAACGACTGCTTATCAAGCTTCCACAATCCAGTTAATGGGTAACATGATACCCCTAAAATATCAGTCTATTCTATGATAAGTTCAGATTTTCTAATGTCCGAATACCTGTAACAACTGCGAATGATCTACGAATGACAACCGGGACCAACACGGTTCCGACGGCAAATGAAATTGTTCATGAAGTTCATGAAAATTGTTCGATGGTTACAAAAATATATTACGTTGTTATCTATACTTATTTAAATACTAAATAGTTTGTTAGGTAATGATTAAATTTAAATTAAAAGGAAAGTGGGTTATCTTGAGAATATTTTACAAGTTTAATATTTTTTTTCGTTAGGAAATAATCAAAATTACTTCATTCGCTCTAGGTAGAGCAAGAGGGAGTGAAGTGTGTTCCTTCAGTTGCCTTTTAAATCCGCAGTAACTCTGTGCACGAGTTTAGGCCTATCATTGTGGCTTTTCATGTTGACTTTATAAAACTTTGGTAGGTAATAACATATGTGTCTCGGGTTTAAAATAAAAAAACAGTATTTTATCATGATTTTTTAAAACGGTGAAGGCTTTTTTTATGTTTCCAGCAAACACATTACAAAACCATTTTTTTTAACAAATAACCTTAAAATATTTCATTACACTAGTAATAAAATAAGCATCTGGTAGCATTTAAAAAATGGTATTTTATCATAATTTCTTAGTACAGTAACGGACTTTTTATTTTTCCGGCAATCACATTTTAAAACCACTTTATTTTTTAAAAGACATAATTAAAATGCACAGTTTTGCTAACATTCGATTTTATTAATAGTTTGTGAAATTTAAATCATATTTTCCCTGTGTTTAATTATTTAATTTACTGAAAACTGAATTTTTATTTTAGTTCAAATTTCGATGTCATTTCTTCACTTCTTTTAATTGTTTTCTTACTTAAAAGTATAATAATCTGTAGTCTTAATTATTTTAGACACACATAATCACTTTTTATTGCAATATCTATGTCGTTTACTTTTTTACGATCGTTTTTCACTTCCCGACGGCACGATGAAATTAATAAAATATTCAAAGTTCCAAAAGTTTCAGGATTTGCTACCAATATTTCAGAAATCTTCCAAAATGTTGGTTATTTAGGTAAACAAAATTTTTAATAAGGAGTTTTGTGAAATTTAAGCATGTTCTCGGAGCGAAGCTCGCAGATTCTAAGTCGATAAAATTTAAAAGTTCCAAAAGTTTCAGGATTTGCTAGTAAAAGTTCAGAAATCTTCCATAATGTTAGTTTCTAGTGTAAATAAAATTTTTAATAAGGAATTTAATGAAATTCGAGCATGTTTTCGAAGCGAAGCTCGCAGATTCTAAGTCGATAAAACTCAAAGTTTGAGATAAAAAATATTTTTCTTCAATTTTGAGCTAAAATTTATCAACATACGTTTAGAAGACATTTTTTGGCATTTTTTAATACTTTTTTTGAGGAGTTTTATGTAGGAAATTTTGTTCATAAGGTTCAAATTGGCTCGACATCGTATTTCAGGAACCGGTACCTGTGCATGGGCGTGGATAAAATCGGGAGGGGGAGTTGAAGCCGTGGGATGAGTGATGGTGACTGTTACACGAGCTTTCGCAAATTCGACAAACTGTGAAGTTACCAGATAATTTTAAAAATTACAATTTTGATCAAAATAATATTATCGCTAAAATGATGTGTTACCATAATATACGATATAACTAATTCATCAGACAGTGTCAGGTAACTTTTAATTTAAATTGCCCTACTTCAGTAAAAAAAACAACTGATGATTCCATAAAATACAATAAAATAAACAAACACCAAACATCACTATCATTTTAGTTTTCGCTAATTTCCTGATTTTTTAAACCCTAAAATCATCTTAACAGTATGAAACAAAAAATGTCAGATTTATAATTTGTTCCGTAACAGTACGTACAAATCCCTTCCCACAGCGTGCTCCCAACTGAGTGCGCATGCGTTAAATATCACCCCAACCACCCCCTGACTATAAAGGCTCCACAGCTTCCTCCGGGACGGCACAGCTCCTGAAGAATTCGAACTAGTAACATCGCGGCTCCGTCGTAACCACGGTCGGCAAAACAGTAATCGCCTGTACCTCGCGGCTAGAACCCGCGCCGCGACGCGCCTCGCTCGAAGTGTTCATTTGCCAAAATAAAAATATTAACCTCATTCTCTAATAAATAGTAGCTTCACTAAAAAATCCGCGTGTAATTTCGCGTAAAAATGTGCTTTCAAGACGGTGACGCCTGATTTTGGTAAGTAATTCGACTTTGTATTTATTATTTGTTTATTTTTTTTCTCTGTTTTCGTTATCGTAATGCATGATTTTGTTGAGGTTATTTCTTTTGTTGCTTTGGGATTTTATTTGCGTCTTTTATTTTATTTCTTGCAATAATTTTATTATTTCTTTTCTGTTTAATTTTGGGGTGGGATATTTATTTTATTTATTATATGTTTTATTTTATTTATTTATGCTTTGTTTTTTATTTATTTTTGCGATCGTGCGGGATTTATCCGGAAATTGTAAAATCAAACGTTTGCTGGCGTCAATTTTTTATTTCGCGATTTTACTTGCAAAATCTGATCGCGATTGTTACAAGCAGCCTGGGCAGCGTTCGCGAAATTTTCAAGATCATTATCATCTCGCGAATATTTTCAAAGTAAAATTGTGACGTCCTCGGTGCGACGATTTGTTTTACTGTTTCCGGATTTCCGATTAGAAATAGAGCTTGACAGGATTTTTAGATGCAGAAAAATATTTTCTCCGATGGCGCAGCGTGGCGGCGAATTTTTTCTTTTGTGTTTTACAGGCGTTTTAGATCCAGAAAAATATTTCCTTCAACGGTGCAGCTTGGCGGCGATTTTTTTCTTTTGTGTGTTTTTTCTTAGGAACGTCTTTTGTATGCGGAATTTTCTAAGTTACGTGTAGATAGAAGCAGCGGCTTTTCAATCGGTTATAGTGCGGAAATGATACGAGTTTAAGGACTTTTCCTTAACCGCGTTTTATTATACCACAAAGAATAGGTAAAAATGTTGTAATATCGGATTTAAATCCTTGATTTAATTCCGGAAAAAAAAATTCGTTCAATGCTAGTAAATTCTTCTAACTGTTAAGGTCCGAAAAAATATGGAAATTTCGAGACTTTATACATTTCATATCACAAAGAACCGATTTTAAATCTGAAATAACTCTCCTCAATTTAAAATAAAGGAGATTAAATGCGAAAAATGAACAAAGTCGTATCAAATCACAAAGAACAGATTATATTTATCTGAAATAAATCGAGGAGTAATTAAATCCTTGATTTAATTCTGGAAAAGAAATTTATCGGTTCGAATCCGATAAAGATAAGTAAATAGAAAATGAGAAATAGGATTTTTTCTAAATAACACTTTATTAAAAAATACCTGACTACATCTATAAAAAAATCAAAGGTTAATTTAGGGAATTAAAAATCCAAAATAGGAAGATATTTCGTGAGCCGCAATTTAATAAACTAAAAAAACCATTGAACTCTTGAAAATACATTTATCGGTAAAGTTCGAAAAGGAATGGAAATTTCGAGACATAATAAGTCTTAAAAATCTCAAATCACAAAGGAAAGATTTTTTTACCTTAAATAAATGGAGGAGTAATTAAATCTTTCATTAAAATTCCACAAAAGAAATTTATTAGTTCGAATCCGATAAAAATACGTAAAAGTAAAGTGAGAAATAGGAATTTTCCTAAATATCGTGTTATTATAAAATTAATACACTATTCAAAAATAGGAAGGTATTTCGTAAGCTGCAATTTAATAAACTACAAAAATCATTGCAGTTTCAAAAATACATTTTATCGGTAAAGTTCGAAAAGATATGAAAAACTTTATAAATCTTAAAAAATCTCATTATGTGATATGAGATTTTTTAAGATTTTAGAACAGATTTTAAATCTAAAATAAATCTCCTAGATTTTAAATAAAGGAGATAAAATACGAAAAAGCTAACAAGTTCGTATCAAACCAAATAGAAAAAAGGTTTTAATCTTAATTAGGTATATCGAGGAGTAATTCAATCCTTGATTTAATTCTGGAAAATAAATTTATCGGTTCGAATCCGATAAAAACACATAAATAGAAAATGAGAAATAGATTTTTTTTCTAAGTAACTTTGTAGTAAAAAATTTACAAACTACTTCTATAGAATAAATCAAATTGATTATTTAGGGAATTAAAAGTTCAAAATAGGAAAATATTTCGTGAACCGCAATTTAGTAAACTACAAAAAGTTTTGCGCTCTCAAAAATACATTTTATCTTAATAAAATCAAAGTCCAACAGTCTACAAAAAATAGGAGATAAATTATGAACGGATCTCTAAGACTTCTCCTAAATCGCGAGTTATGGAATAACTCGAATTCATTTTTCGATAAATGAGTTTTTGTTCGGAAATAAGTCAAGGACTTTGTGAAGGGCGTTTTCTTAAAGACTTTCGTCTATAGTCGTAAAGAAATTTCGTTTAATGCCAGTGAATTCTTGTAACTGGTAAAGTCCGAAAAAATATGGAAATTTTGAGAATTTATGAATCTTAAAAATCCCAAATCACAAAACATTTTCAATCTGAAATAAATCTCCTCGATTTAAAATAAAGAAGATTAAATACGAAAAGACAACAAATTCGTAACAAACCACTTAGAACAGATATTTGATCTGAAATAAATCGAGGAGTAATTCAATCTGATTTAATTCCGGAAAAGAAAATTGATTAGTTCGAACCCGATAAAAGTGCGTAAAAGTAAAATGAGAAATAGGATTTTTTCTAAAATATCGGTATAAAAAAATTACAATTAACTTTTATAAAAAACAATCGAATCTTAATTATTTAGGGAATTAGAAATCCAAAAAACGAAGATATTTCGTGTGCCGTAATTTCCTAAACTATAAAAATCATTGCGCTCTCAAAAATACATTTTTAAGACTCTATACATTTTATAAATCACAAAGAACAGATTTTAATCTGAAATAAATCTCCTCAATTTAATATAAAAGACATGAAAAACAAAAAAACTTACGAATTCGTAGTACTGAAATTAATGTATAAAAATGCATTTTAATGTGCTGTTTAATTTTTTTAACAGACAAAGAAAAAAATGGTCTTAGATTCTTCTAGATCACAATATTTATTATATTATTACATAATAATACTTTCCTCTCTTCTCGACTAACTCTTTCAAATTAAAAATATCAGGCCCCTAAGTATTAAGGAGCAAAGTTTCAAAATTGCATTTTACGAGTCGTTTTTTACACTTAAAATACGAAATAAAACGGTTCAATAAAAATAAGAACAAGGACTTATATTTCGATAGATCTTTATAAATCTGAATTAAATTAAGATCTTTTCGAAAAAGCCAATTTAAAAAAATCTCAATTGGCACAAAAGAAACTACGTAGAATTTACAAAGTCCTTGAACGCATAATCACAAATCGTAATGATTTAAACTAATATAACAACAAAAAAATGAATATAGAACTGTGGTTTTACAATCTGTACAAAGTCTAGAATAAAATCTGAAAAACTAATAATATACAAGACTATAAAAATTTATAAAATCGCACAAAAATCCTCTTCACCTTGATTAAAATTATAAAAAATCAATGACTTAGCGTGAACAACATAATTAAAAAAATGGCAATTAACAAAATGCATTAATGAAAGAAATATCTTAAGTCGTAACAAAAGTGCAAATACATGGACAAAGAAACCAATTTTTGGGACTGCACTTTTTAGACTACTATAATTAGCAAAAAAAAAATCCAATTGTAAAAAATACTTCGGCACGGTAACAGAGTCTGTGGCGACAAAGTTCATTTAATCCTTGGGTTCGCGACGGATTATCTTCAGGCGGTCTGCCTTTTGCCAATATTTAATATCAATGTTCAATATGCCATTGCCTGCTCTGCAAAATTCGGTTTTTTTGTCTTGCTCAGCTATTTCCTGATTTTTTTCAATGCACAGCAATTTAATCTTTTCTCCTGGCGATATCTAATTATATAGCGATTTCTTGGGTTTAAATTGTGGATTTTGTAAAGAATTATTAGGTTTCCTATTAGGAACTGCCTGTTAAGTCTGGGACGGGACTTGATCCCAGAAAATTATTAAAGGTTCAATTCCTATTACACAAAAATAAATGGGTTAACACAGTCTAACAATCTGACTGTTTGACAGTCTGACAGTCTGACAGTCTGACAGTCTGACAGTCTGACAGTCTGACAGTCTGACAGTCTGACAGTCTGACAGTCTGACAGTCTGACAGTCTGACAGTCTGACAGTCTGACAGTCTGGCAGTCTAACAGTCTGACATTCTAACAGTCTGACAGTCTAACAGTCTGACAGTCAATAAGTTGATGCAAGTTCCTTCTTTTGACTTAGCTTGACGGTGCAATTGCACATACTTACACTTTTGAGTCAAGTTTGACTGAGCACCTGACTCATTACTTCACTTGACTTGAATGTCTACATGTCAATGCACATACATGCACCAACATGCAAATGTGTGCATGCATTTTTGAGTCATATTGACTGAACATTTGACTCATTATTTCATTTGAGTTGACATCTCAATGCAAATACGTTATGTCAATGTACGTATGTGCATATACTTTTTGACTGCACATCTGAGTCATTATTTCATTTGAGTTGCATGTGCGTGCATGCACTTTTGTGTAGGTCTTGACTGTGAGCATCTGACTTCAATCATTTTACTTGTGTTAGCATGTACATGCGCATATTATGTATGTACGTTTGCGAGTCTTGCAAATTTTAATACTATTTTGCTCTTTGGTAAGTTTTATTTGACTTGATCTAGCCTACTCGTAAATAAACTTAGGTTACTTAGGCTGAGCGACTTTAAACTCATTCAATTTTATGCGCGCTGAGGTCAAATGGGATTAGACTGACATTTTATTAGGACTTCACTTTCTGCATTGCCACTTAAGGCTGGGCGTCTTCGTTACTTCATTTTAAATCATCTCGTTCACGCTTATATTATTATACTCGTATTGGGTTATTTAAATGTCAACGCCTATTACGATAATACAATTTTAACTTTACTTACCTAGGTTTATTTAACCACTTTTCCATTAAAAATAAATTTCCGACTTTATTAGCACTTGAATTCATTTTCTGACTTTACCTGTTGTGATTTTGAAATTAATTTGCTCTTTGCAGTTAAGCATGAAATTATAAACCTAGAGTACTAACAAGGAAAAATAGTGATACAGCTTGGAATGCACTTCAGACGTTTTATAAATGCTCGTGTAGGTGAAATAGAAAAAGTGAAATAGTAGGTGAAATAGAAATGGTGAAATAGTAGGTGAAATAGAAATAGTGAAATAGTAGGTGAAATAGAATAGTGAAATAGTAGGTGAAATAGAAATAGTGAAATAGTAGGTGAAATGAAATGGTGAAATAGTAGGTGAAATAGAAATGGTGAAATAGTAGATGAAATAGAAATAGTGCAATAGTAGGTGAAATAGAAATAGGGAAACAGTAGGTGAAATAGAAATCGTGAAATAGTAGGTGAAATAGAAATGGTGAAATAGTAGGTGAAATAGAAATAGGGAAACAGTAGGTGAAATAGAAATAGTGAAATTGTAGGTGAAATAAAAAAAGTGAAATAGTAAGTGAAATAAAAATAGTGAAATAGTAGGTGAAATAGAAATAGTGAAATAGTGAAGTAGACGATGAAGACGATGATGTAGATGAACTACAAAGACTATGATTTTATCTTTGGCTTGTCTAAAAGAAAATAACTATATTCCAAACACATTCAATTTAATCTAGTTCGCCAACTGCATCGATTACTCTAAGTGACCGGACGCGCAAGTGTGAGATGCAGACACTCTGTTTGGAGACACACTTGACTCAATTTGATAAACACCGGTCGGCTGAGCAGGTCTCAGTAGTCGATTCCTGCAGCCGCGTCTTCCGTCTAGACAGGGAGCTAAACAAGCGATGTATAAAGTGTATTGAATTTGTAGGGGCAATAGTTATTGGATATGATCGAACTGTACCTACAAGACACTATTGTTATATTTTAATCGCATAGGGAAGGTTGTCATGAAACCTGGCGTAATAATTTTTAACCTTTTTAAAAAGTGATACATATCGATATAGCCTCTGCCAAAATAAGTTAATAAGAATTAGGTCATTAAAATATATTTCTTTTTCCGTGATTATAGATAAGCAGTTAATCAAATTTGTTGGTAAAAAATACATTTACATGTTACAATACAGCATCGTAATTGTTGCCTTATTAATCAATATTATACAATAAAACATCACCAAATTATACTAGGATTTTTACTAAAAATAATAATTTATACTAAAACTATAAACATTTTAATTATCAACAAACTTGGTATAGTTTATCAAATAACAGTAACAATAATTTAAAAAAGACTTCAAAGAAACAGTTCTATGTGGAACGAATGAATTGTAAAAACCCATAACGAGAGTTAATAAAATTATGACGGTATTTCTCCTTACCTCATTATGACTGTTTACTGCAGTCGCAACAAGCAATCAAATAAAACGACGAAAATAAAAGCATTTTCAAAACAAATGACTACTACTATTAGTTTACTCAATTCACTGTTATTTTTCATGCAAACACTGTTACGTGACTATGACGTTAGTACACATTTGTCTCTAAATATTTTGGTAACTTGTATGTCTCATCGATATCATCTAGGTTCTATTTCAATTAAAACATAAGTTTGTGTAAAATTAATATAGAAACGTTGTCTGAAAATCTGCTATTTTACGTGAACTTTGACTTTTCATAATGTACTTACTCATTAATTAAAAAAAGTAAAAAAAAAAGTCTATAAAAACCTTGGACAAGCGATCTATATTTTGAATGGCGAAAATAGTTTCCAAAAACTTGAGAAGACAACAACAAAAAAGTTTTAAAAATATTGGAATTTATGATGAAATTACAAAACTTCAACAGATCGTAATTCACGAATTATCTCTTTTTTTGACGTTGCTTGAATACTCCTGGCTTCTTTATCATGCATTGTATTGGGACCGCAAGATTTTAAATTCTCAGGTTAACAATAAACGGGTCGGGAAGGGTCCTCTTATACAATCATGGTGTATTGATCTCAATGTGTCTGACAACTCAATATAACTTCATCTAAATGGTCGATTTAGACCCTGCCATAACTATAATTGATAAGAAATGCACGCTGATTTTAAAATTCTAATTGAATTTATTACCTAAGTGGTATGTGCAAAGGCATTTTCGAAGTGGAAAATTGATTTAGCAATCTATTTTGTAGAACGTTGGACGAATTTGAAAATTTAATTCTGAAAATTAAGGCCCACGTACTTGAAACTTAACAAAATTAGTAACCCAAGTAAATAAAAAAGGTTTTCACTATTTATTTTTCAAAACTGCTCCTATAAAACGGTTTAGGGTGTGCTAAAGGTTATATGGGACAATTTTATTCATTGAGTTAATAAATTTGAAACTTGGGACAAATTCCAATCTAAAGGAATAATAAAGACTGTCATTATTAGTTTTCAGAACTACTCGTAAATCTGGTTAACACTCTTTGTTTAAGTTTTTATGAAAACGATTTTTGCGAACAAGTCGCAGACAAAGTGCTAGTTTATCAATATCACCTTTATTACGTTTAGGACGTTGGTAATATTTTACTCAGTATTAACATTTAATATAATTTTATAATGTAAAGGAAGCCTTAATTCAACAGCCACTCAAAACCCTTAAATTAAAATGTACAAAAAACAAACTTCAAACGCGTGCCCTAATTAAATTCCCTTGGGAAATCATATAAAATGATAACCTTGGGATACATTAGTGAAACGACTAACCTAAATGAAAATAGATACTAGGTTAGTGTAACTGGCATAAGAATATAAATTGTAGTTCTAATACTTAATACTCTAAACATACAATTCTTCAGGACATGTGTAGGTATGTAATTGCACTTCTTCAAAACAGCAGTACCGATTTCAATGATCTCTTTTGTGTGTGTTTAGATCTAAAATTGGGCTTTAGCACTCGGAAAGGACAATGGACAAGTCATGTCTGCTAGTGTCTGTATTAAACATTAAAAATAGTCTAGAATCATTAACTATTAAAGAAATAGTAAATGAACAAAGATTACTATTTTTTTAACTCGCATATCGTAAAGCCCACTTGAAAGAAATCTAAGGATAGTTGGACAAGACAGTTCAATTATTCCATTGGTCAACAATGACATTTGCAAAAAATAGTTGTAAAATTAAAAACTGAAGTAGTCTGTCTCGGAAAATAAATTAAAATCTCGGAATTATCAGTCTATTCCATTTGCAATGCACAGGAAAATTGAATCCATCTGTTATGAAACCGCAGAGATGAATAAAGAGGCTTATTGAAAGGCTTCACTTTCCAGACGAGCAATAAAAGAGTTGGACTGAAATACGATTAAAAGTTAGCCTCAAGAAGATATTGCCTGTAACTGAGATGAAAGAGATATTGAGAAAATAATCGATTCTCTTTGACTAAGAACGTTTTAGTTTGTAGAATCCTCTTTGATTGTTACTTTGTTGTGGTGGGAAATAGTCAAACAACATTTGTTGTTATGGGTGGTCCGAAAGGGAGTGTCAGGCTTTTATTGATTAGACTTTCAGTGACGTATTGCGTTCTAGGGCTGCGGTAAATATTTTGATAAATCCGCAGCCTTACCAGGAATCAGCTCGACTGACTGACTGTCCTTTAAGTTCAACAATAGCTCACCGTTTAACCATCCGGTTCGTACCGACCCCGAGTTTTCGATGGCGCGTGCCACGCCACGCCTTAAAAAGATATCAGCTAACTACTGCGCTACTGGGCTCCTACGGGACTTAAGATCAGAAACGCAAAGGGCAAATAACGAACATCGGTGTGGTTTTAGTTACTAAAAGTCTGACATCCTTAAGCGGGATTGGATGATTTCGCACCTTAGAATAAAACACATCTACCTCTTGAGAAACAGAAACGCATATCAATACGTCTTTTTTTTAATTATCATACTTATGACCTATATTATGAATTTTTCATGTCGTTTCTTTCAAAACAGTTCTAAAAATGCACTGTTTCGTCTGTTTACTGAATTTGTATAAATTTAAATGAGTAAACAAGTCGATAGCAAACGTTCACGTAGCGTTCATCGCTAGTAATGGTTCCAATGTATTTTATAATTGAGTTCGAGCCATAATTATTGGCTTGGGAAAGGTCATGACTTTATTTATACAATATTATCGGCTGGTATGGAATATTAATGATAATTGAAACACCAATGTAAATAAAAAATTACCTGCAAAAACATTGCGTTAATATCAATTGTCATTTGAAATTCATTATGATATCTGCAGAAGAACTAAAGTTACCGATATAGCTCGAAAAATTACCTAACTCAAGTGGCAGTGGGCACATGGTCCATAGGGTCGAAAGGTTTGGGAGTAGCGACCGCGTCTGGGACGCAGCGTTGAAACACCTTCCACAAGGTGAACCGATGTCTTAGGTCGCGAGAATTCGTTGGATGCGAGATGTACACGGACTAGTTGATGTTCCCGAAAAACTGATGGTGTTGCCACGTTGTATGGCAATGCTTAATCTCTGACTAAGATAAAAGCCAGCCTTTTGGTTACGCCAAGCATTAACTAGGCGTTTGGATAAATCTTTAGATAGCATGTAAGCACTCGGATCCCACAGCTCAAGAGTTTCAACTCCAAATGGTTCAAAAACATAACTACCGACGAGGTTGTTATAGTTAAAACTCTCATTAAGTAACACGTTGATATTAAACTCTAAAAACATAGTCAAGATAAAATAACTGTAAGAGTGACTCATCCAGGAATGAAGATAAACTAAACCTTACGACTAGAAAGATGTTACACTAACATGATCATTGTTTCACCCTTTTATTAATAACAATTATTATTATGTTATCTTACATAGCAATTTAATAACATTATTCTCATACTGTCTTCTAGATCACATTGTCTTTTACGTAACAGGTAGTCTCATCCGGCATCAATGTTACTGGAAATAAGTAGATGATTTTTAAAAACACTTAAATAATAATAACCGTTTCTTTTCCATAGAAAACGACCAATAAAATTGGAACCGTCCTCGGTTCTGACGTTTTATAAATGTCCATGTAGGCCTATGTCAAATAAAAATATTGTTTTTTTTTAAATTTTGTACACTACTATTTTTCTAGCGATTTTTTAACCATATTATTTTCGTTCTTCCAGTCTAGTTAGAGTTTTTCAAGTAACTACCGCCTCTAATTTTGCTTAACTGAGTTACACAATAAGTATTGTCAAGACTGTATTATGCATCGGACATTCTGATTTCTGAAAAACCCGTAACCACAGTCAATGGTCAGCCAGTACTAATGATTTATTTACTCGTAATCTTACTTTCTGAGGAATGGGCTACTCTTGGTCCGGGAAAGACAGTCACTATAATCAAACTAACTGCGATGAGCGCAACTATTTCTTAGCAACAATATGGAAATAATAAAAGAAAAGAAAGAAAACACGTTTATTTGGCATACTATTAAAAAAACACCAGTAAAAAAAACAAAAGAAAAAAAAAATTCAATAGTCAGTCAGTCATGTCAGTCAGTCATCAGTGTAAACTTTTACTTAACCACAATATAAACTTTATGTTTCATTTGCACCCGCGCGGTTCCATTGATCTTAAAAAGCAATGCAAAGTAACGTTCATTCAAGAAATGTATAGCAAAAGAGTCCAGTAAAAACTGACCTCACATTACAAACGCTTGCCTAACGCTGAGAGGTCAACTTATACTGGTCATGTAATGTATAGCAAAAAGGGGCCAGTAAAAACTGACCTCACATTGCGAACATGTTCTTTTAGATGAGAGGTCAACTTATCCTGGATATAACTGGCCTCTACAAAATCATTATTATACTTTGTTTTCCTCAGTGAACCACGAGGATACCGATTATGATTATTGGTTCATATTCAAGCAATAGTTCTTGAACTAGTCGTGTGTAGGTATCTACGTAGATAATTATTATTAGTTACCATATTTGAAACTGGCAAACAAATACAATAAGGCCGCGTTTCCATTATGTCGTGACGGTTAATTTATCGTCGGACGAATATCGTCTCTAGCTGTTCCCATTATCGTTTACAGTTTGTCGTGGCAACGACAGATAGTCGCTACAAAGATACTAAATAAATAAGTAATAAATAAATGATTTACTGTCATAGTTTAGTTGTGACAATTTTTTATCGTTTTACAACTGCCGTGCTAGCCGTTCCCATTGTCATGACAATCTATTGTCACCTCAAAAAAAATCGTAGACGACAGTTAATCGTGTCGTCCTATTCGTCTTTCGAATGTTAGGTCTTCGATATATTATAGTAATTTAAGTTGCTGTTGTAGAGGTGAATTTACGAACCACAATATTTCGACTTAGTTTTCGGGTTTTTTTTTGGGAAATCATCATAATCACTTCTCCCGCTCTAAGCGGAGAGAGACTTAGACTATTACTGACTAAAACCATTTAGTTAACATTTTGTTTATAAAAATATTTAAAAAATTTAATAAAAATAAACATATTAGAATCATTGCAAATATCCGATAAATTAAAATTTAATTAAATTCTTTTACTCAAAAGTTATTTATGACTTTGATTACAATATGATTTTACTGCTTTCTTATGATTCTTTTGTTTCTTTCTGAACTAGTTTAAAAATGTAAAACAAACAGTCAAAGACTATTAGCACAGTAGAGTTACGTAAATAACTGGATTGAGTTAGAAATAATTAACAGCAGTTTAACTAGTATGGTTCTACTTTTCTAAACTGGTAACATTTAACTAGTATTTTATAACTGGTATCTCTTTGTTGGTTCAGAGGAGTAGGTAGGTATTCTTATCTATACAGGGTATAAAAAGACCGATCATATAACCGATAACTATCATGTAATTAAGTGAATAGGCTAGAGTGAATAGGCTCTTAATAAGCTAGTGCGCCTCACCATCAACGATTGCATCACTGCTTACCATCAGTTGGGATTGCAGTCAAGCACTAGTTTATGGTACGTAAAAAAAAATGTTACTTTGACCAAAAATTATTTTTGGTCTGTATGTATATAATTAGTTTTTTTTTAATTTCTAAGAAGTAGAAAAATCATTTTGATAAAGTAAATCATATCAACATTAATTTCCAACACAATCGTGTCTTATTTAGAAAAATATAATTTGAAATTTCTCACGTTATTTTATAATCTTACAGTTTTTGTGATTTTCTGGTAACGTTGATACAAAGAATAAGAAATGTATTTTCAAAATTCACCAATTACGGGTTCCAAAGGTGTCCTACGTATAAAGTAAACACTTTTATATCTATTTTATATTAAACTAGCTTCCACTCGCGACTTCATCCGCGTGTTCATTATTTTGTAATAAAAGGTAGCTTATGTTCTTTTCCATATCAAAGGCCATATGCATGCCAATTTTCATCCAAATCCGTTCAGCCGTTTTTGCGTGATGAAGTAACAAACATCCACACTTTCACATTTATAATATTAAGTTATAGTTAAGATTAGATTACAAACGGTCATACTCAGAGTCCAGCTAATGGTTCATTATCGTCCCTAATGTCTATTAAAGTTAAGTATTGTCAAACCTTCACTGAAAAACTGTGTAAAACTGTCAATGTGACAATTTCTTAATCGGTCGTTTAGAATTTAAGTAATGATTAACGTTAACGCCAAGGAAATACACCAATACACTTTGGTTACGTCTCTCTTTCTCTGTGTGTCACAAACAAGTTCGATCGATAATAATGACGTCATGCTATTGTCTTAGAATGTGGTGTCTAAGCATTGTTTAAATTAATCACAACATGATCAATAATTTTCTTCGAGACACGATATTGATACCAGCTTGACAGGCAAATGAAAAATAATGAAGAGACCTGCCTATCGGACTTTCTCAACTCATATTCTAGGCAACGGAGCTTTCTTTGAATAGACTGGTGGTCAGACTTTCTGGGCTCTAACTACCCTTGACGACTGTCAAAGATCTACGAATGACAACTGGAATTTATTTATATATTTCACTAGCTTCCGCCCGCGGCTTCGCCCGCAAAAAAGTATCTATAGTTAATCCAGTGTATAACCTATCTACAAACCAAGTTTCAACCAAATCGGTCCAGCCGTTTTTGCGTGAAAGAGTAACAAACACCCACACATCCATTCTCACAAACTTTCACATATGTAATACTAGCTTCCGCCCGCGGCGTCGCCCGCGTGGAGTGTTGATAAAAAGCAGCCTATTGTAAAAATAACAAAATCCAAGAATAAATAAGATTACGTTTCTTTTTTTTTCCTGTTGACCGGGATAAAAAATATAATATAACCTATATGTTAATCCAGGGTATAACCTATCTACATACCAAATTTCAACCAAATCGGCCCAGCCGTTTTTGCGTGAAAGAGTAACAAACATACATCCACCCTCACAAACTTTCGCATTTATAATATTAGTAGGATTAGTAGGATTAACATACCATTAAAAATAAATTTTGGTACTAGTACCTACATTTGATTTTATGACATGATAATTAGTCCCTAACTGTTCCATTCTCGCATATAGGCCTCATTTCATTTTAACATAAGTTTAAAAAGTGATACAAAACATTTAAAAATAAAACTTTTATCAAAACTAAGGCCTCATATACACGCGCCACTACCACACCACATCGCGGTGACAAAAAGTGGTCAAATTTGAATTGTTTAGGTGCAGGATCTTCCAGTTGCGTTGGAGTAACTTGAACGTTGAACTACAAAACAACCACTTTGGCATTTGTAGTAACCAACTACCAGTTACAATGTGGTTGTTCAGTGGTTACGTTTCAACCACTGCTTGCAGACCAATTGGCGATATCGTGGTGTTTCCATTTTGTGACAAAATGTGGTGAGTGATATATTCTTTTTTATTGTGACTAACAACGTAATTTTTGGTGGTGGTGTAATTGTGGTTCGTCTAAATAGACCCTAAGTCATCGTTTGACCTTAAAGCATTGAATCTCTACTAATATAATAAAGAGGAAAAGTTTGTTTCTTTGTTTGTAGGGGGTAGTCTCTGAAGATCCTGGTCAGACAACAAAAATGTAGATATTGATAGAAAGCTGCTTTCTTCCTGAGTGCTATAGGCTATATTTTATGCGACCCACTTACGATATTATTATTTTTTTCTGAATTTACTTGGTTATCCGACTTCCCAAAAGCTAGTTATTTCATAAACCAGAACCTTCTAAAATTGAACATTTAATATCACAGACATATTTGAATCCTTCAAAAAATCAATATGCGTTTACAAAGCAAACAAAGTTCCTTTTGAAATCCCGATGAGCAAATAAAATGAAGTCTGTACCTATTTCTATTTGTAAGAGCCACCCTTGTCGGAAGGGAAGCGAATTCGAGGGGTGTGCTGTGCAAATAATGCACGAGTATTATAAGCCCTAGGTAGTTATAGCAACCAAATTACTAACTCCTGTATATTTGTGATGGTATTTTGAAGGAATCAAACTCAAAACTCGAAGCAAATTTTTGAATGAAAACATTTGCAGGAATATACATAATTAAACACATCTATTAGATTTACAATAATATTAAATTTCGTGTATTTTTACGTCCTCTTCCTCTCTTCTAATTTTGTAGTGCCAGACTAGGTCTATATTGCTCGATGTCAAATTTTTAATACCATCTTTATACGCGATGCATATTATTATTTTTGTATTCGTCTTTCCGTGTAATTAATTAGTTCATGAATCCCCGACCGGTCCTATGAAACCGCGCTGTTATTGTTTTACTATTGTGTCTCGTTTTGCGAGTATGTGATAGGTTAAACCGTTTTTCTTTATTTTCTTTCGATGCATTACAACAAAGTGTAAAAAAGTATCCACTCTCATAAAAAAGGTACAATTTCATGTATCGATTGCACTAGCGATATGCTTTCTTTAATAATTCAAGTAGCTCGAACTAATCTCTCTTGAAAGCTTTCCTGTGAGTGCAAACAAAGCACCTATATCTACATAGGTAGCTTGGCTCATTCAGGTTACTATCCAAAGAATGAAGGAACAATGTCCGTCCTACCCACGGTTTTGACGTTATATATCTGAGTAGATTTATGTATAGGGATTTTTTTTGATAAAAATTGTGAGAATAATATGCTTTGTTTGCACTATAAGTTTGATTTTTAACTTTTTCATTTTTGATTCTTTTATAGATCTTATGAAAATGTTTCTATCATTATTTTGTGAAAGGAAAATACTGAATTTTAATTTATAAAGCGGTCTCTGTCGGAATTTTCTCCTGTTCTTAACCTAATATATTTTCGTGTATAAAAAAATTCATTTCAAAATAGGATTAGCACTTTTAGAGATTGTCTAACACAAACAGTTAAACTTCTTTGTGATTACATTATCATACTTATATCATAAAAGTTATAGTTTGTGAGTGTGTTTGTTACTTCTCCACGTTCAAAAAGCAGAACTAATTTCGATGATACTTGGTACAGGGCTAGACCATGTCTTGGAATAACAATTACGATACTTTTTTTTTCCCGGTGATATATTCCCTTCGGATAATTTTTACTGTCACGCGTGCAGCAAATAGTTTTAGTTTTAAAGTTAAAATTGCTAAGGATAAAAATAGTTTTAAAACTTTATGTAGTCATAAACATACAGTATACATACCTACTATTGTTTTCACATTACAATTATATTAAACCGTTTCCTACAAAACAATTTACAAACTTTCAAAGTTTCCAGTAGAGTACTATATTATTTATCTTCAACTTGAAGATAATGATAGCTTTCGTTCTGAAGTAACACACTATGAAACATTGTTTGTTTAGTTTTAATGTGTTTATATCCACGGTAGCTTTCTACGGGCGACATTAATGGCGTATACTTGTTCAGCCATTGTGACGATTATTACCATAATCGGACATGGCTGCATGATATTGCCACGACAGGTAGAAAATACATAATGTATGTGTTAACCTACAAAATAACATTAAAGTCAATATCGGTTTATTTCATATAGACCTACATGAGCACCGACTGGCAACCCCAATATAGTTGAGAATAGGCTAGGTAGATGATGCCTATGATGCCTACATGAGCACTTCTAAAATATCAGGAGTTAGTACATGGTTCTTGATCGTTCAGGCCTATGTCCAACAGCCAGCAGATTTCGACTGAAATGATGATGATGATGATGATTGATCTCACGTGTTAGACTTTAATCACAATACTTAGCCTGATAAAAGTATGAAAAATTTACAGATTAAATAATTCTATTAGCTTTAAACCTTCTATATTCTCTTGACATTTTTAAATAATTGAGCTAGGAGATTTTATAATCGTGGAAGCACTTTTCAGCATTTCTCATTCAGCTTAAATCGTTGCTATTAAGCTTCGTCCTTTGACAGTTACTTATGGAATTAGTCTGTCGTATTGAAATTCTTATCATTTTAAAACAGCCTTCATAGTTAATGTGTAGAAAACTATAAATCTAACACAAACAAATAGGTAAATACGTTTTAAAAAGTATAGTGCTAGTAGCATTACATATCCTCAATAAACGAGAAACTTATTTCTATGACGGGTTCGAAGCTCATAGAATATTTACTTCAATACAACCGTATTCTTAGAATATTTTTAAGACTCAAAACCATAAACTTTACGTAAAGACAAATACTTATTCAATAAACAACAACACACAATAAAAAAATACCTGAAAATTTCAAACATCAGCCTTTGAAAACGCAACATTTTCAAACATAATCTTTGTCTACAAATGACAAAAGGTATAATTAGTACATCGATAACTGTCAATCCGGCGCCCGGTAGCACGTAATATAATAGACTGATATTATCTTGTCCACCTGTCAAATGTGACAGCCTCAAATTGACAGGTCATAATTATGCATCGGTATTGTAGATTTATACTGAAATGTCAGTGTCAATTTTGAAAATAGAATTTCGGTTTTCTGTTTAACTGCGTTGGATTTTGAACAGATTTATTCAGTTTAATTTTTTCTATTGTTTGTTAATTATTTAATTCAAGCAAAAAATACATATCTCTAAAAATTACTACTGAAAGGTACTGGTAAAAAAACTTTAGCTCTAATTTTAAAACGAAACGAAATTTAGAAACTACCTATTTTTCCTTTTTCTCCTTGTCTTTTATTTTTTGTATAAATTGTAATTGAATATTTTTAGTGTTTGTTTTCCAATTTATTAAATTGTAATCATGGCGTGCAATAAAGTATACATAATTAAATAAATTTAACTTTTTCGGGGTCAGTGGTATGCTACGCTAACCACATATTTATTGAATTTTATCTTAGGATTCCTGCTATCTAGCGGAGAGTTTACAAACTATCTCAGTAATACGAGTACACTAACCACTTGACTACTTTTTTGTTGCTAGTGGCGCCAGAATCCTTTCTTTCGTCAATTGTTGTGAATTTTGAAATTTGCTAACTGTGATTTTGTTACCCACTTGGAGAAAAATATCATAAAAAAGGTAAGTGTTTTATTTTTCTAACTATGGTTGTTTTGTTTGATGTATTTAGATGTAGTTTACATGGATTACATAAATAATGCAGGTTATTTTAAATTTTCGCTATAATAACCAGATGGTTAGCGTTACTAACCTGCGCGCAGATATAGTATTTTGCTTATTTGTATGAAAGTGATAGTGCTTTAAATTTTTTTTTAGGATGTTTTTTAGGGTGTTTTAGCTGAAAAGGATATTGAAATCTATTTGGACAACATACCGTCAGATGACGAAAGTCTTTGCATCGTGGAGTCCGACCAGGAAACTCCCGATGAACCACCAGCACCACTTATTATGTTGTTGGGTGATGTCATAGGTGAAGATTTACAAAATGACGAGTGATGAAGAGGATAATGAGCCCTTGTTGAATCTTCGTTCTACACTGCCTTCGGTACTCAGCCTATGGTGACTACTGGAATCACTTGTTTCTGTGTTAGTACTCAGAAGCAAGCGATTTGAGTTTAGTCAACATACTGACGTTGCTCCCTCACCAGGTCAGTTTACAGACGATATGGGTGGATCATCACTTAAAGTGGAACTGGAAAATATTATGCCTCTTGTACTATTACGCATGTTTTGGTCAGATGATTTGTAAGAAATTTTATGCTTTTTTTGTCTAATTTTACGATTAAAGTTATGTGATTTGTCAAAACGTTGTTTTATTCTACAGGGGCGCTGGTTAGCACAGCTAACCATGTTTTTCCTGAAAAACTTTATATTTTTTCAACCATGTTTTTATTATAATTATACCCCATGTAAATCTATGAATAGAGAAAAAAATCTGTATTGTACTGTACATAAAATTGCCCATGAAAGAGTTAACAAATAAACCTATAACTACTTAAGAATACACAATAATAAGCACTTGTAATTTGCATTAATTGAAGAAAATTAGCACAGTTCATTAAAGGCAGGTCTCATCATTTTAATAATTGCATATTCTTGTAATTAAAGTCTAATAAAACGGGCATACGCTACTAAAATCGTAAAGGGGTAATTATACGCCGAAGCAAGCGTTCACCTTCACTGATATGAATTTCTAAATGGCAAAGTAAATGATACCTTTGTTTCAATGATTTATTGGAAACGACAATATTTCATAGTCATTTCACTGAAGCCTTATGGGAAGGTTCTTTCGCGATAAGTACTGAAAATTTAACTAAGTTTGCATCAAAAAGTCTTCGTCATCTTAGTGTTGTTTTTTTTAAAGGACAATGTCTCCTTTGGAAGAATGTTTAGTGTTGATTTTATTTTTCTTAATCGCACTTGGGTTTGACCACACTATAGTTATCGTAATTTTAGTGCTCATTTTTGTAAAGTGGTTGGTTGAAGCATTTTAAAAGAAAGTTATGTCAAAATCTACAAAACTGTGAAAGTGTTTTGAAATGGTTAATCTTATTTTGCTGCGGACTATGTATAAACAGTGGATTATAGTTTTTTTAAAGAAATGGTAAGCCATAATAATTTTAATGATGTATCTAAATTTTTTGGCGTTTTGCCAATATTAACTCACGGTAATCAATTTTCTTGATAGGGCAGCGGGAATGTTTGTAAGTGTTACCGTGACTTTAGAACACAAAGGGCCATTGAAGGAACTTATGTGGGAATCAGAACTTATTAAAAGTTTGAAGGGTATATCATACCTTAGCTCTACACTAGAACGGGAAAAGTCACGATGATTTGTATTCGTATCGTGCATAAAAGATAATATACACGTAAACAAAAATTTATTATCAAATTCATTCTTTCAAACTCAGATTATTGTTTGAAGACGTACGAGTATGTGAATATCTCGACATCAACAAGCGAAATATTTTTCTTCCGCTCCGCTCTTTTATTAGCTAGTGATTTCTATTTTTAAATGGCAACAAAATTGGAACGAATGCGTCGCGGTCCCCCTTGTAATCTTTTTATTCGCCGTTGTAGATTATTCTCTGATGGTCAGTTGATTCTTAAAGGACATTTTTGAATTCAATGATGTTCAAGGACCTTGTCGGTCCTCTAAAGTCGGTTTCAATGAATATCGAGTATAGTACTTCTCTTTTGTGTCATTTACTATTCAATATTTAAACTGTTCTTTATCGTGTGTGAAGATAAAAAGGCCTTTTTGACAGTATGTATCGTATAAACATACCAGTCGACTTTGACTGTCTGTAATTAATAAGTTCGTATTTAAAGGAAATGGTCAATAGGGAATATGCAAGCAATATTTTTAAGAGAATTTGATAGGACTACGCTGGAGCCAAAATTATTTTTTTCCAGCGGCCGATAAAACAATGATGTGTTTAATTTCTAGATAAGATATTGACGTCATATTTCTGAAAGTTTCATAATCTAGTGTATTTTTTAAAAAGATTTTCAAATGTTCATATAGGTAGTTTTTTCATTAGAACAGTTCTTGTCCAAGACGTTTGCGACGTTTTCGGTCAACGGTCTACGTAGATGCGAGATATTAGTCATATCGTATACGATAAACTTTCAACAATTAAAAAAAAAATATGATAATAACATTGACTAGTTCACGGCTGAAAAAATAAACGATTGTTGTAAGTTTTTACAATTAGGATGTAAATTAAAGTAAATTTTTTCGTGATATTAAACGTGTTGGTCTAGGAAGAATCCCAGTAGTTTCGGTTGTGCGGTGATACTCGTAAGTCAGTTTCTCCTTTTGTGGGTAGGTTTCAAAGGTTAATATTATAAAGTACATAGAAAGTAATTGCTACATTTTCACTTGTAAAACCAGTTCGGAAATGCAACGGACATCCTGAAAGGCCCAACTTTAAATACTCTTGCTTGGTTCAAGAGTTTTAGACACTGGAAACTTTATAGCCTGCTGTTATTAAATTTCTTGACTATTTAAACTACCGTTACATAAATTAAGATTTACTAACATAATGTTAAGTAATTTTAAATGTAATAATGTTTATTATTCCTTGGCTTTTAAAAAACATAAATTATTTAGGTGGGGAAATGTATGGATCACCTTTCTCCAAATCTATCTTCTATTAACTGTCTCATTTTGTCTTGGATAAAAGACCTCTTAGTTATAGCTATCAGAAAGAACTAAAAAACCTGTTGCGTCCCAAGTGATATGGGTTAAGGGTAGGAAGAAGAAGAAAAAGAGTTGTAGCTATCATGAAACACAGACTCCGACAGGGAATTTTATTTACGGCTCGCGTGCTGGCGTATATCTTGCTTAACAGACTTCATTTACAACAAGTGTGCTGGCGTATATCCTGTTTATTAGTACCATATTTGCTAACATATTCTTTCTTTATCAGTGTGAAGATGGCTCACCCCAATTCCATAATGGGCAGAGCCTGTGGCGGCCGGATTCTCGCCCCGAGAAAGAAGATAGCTGCCTGCCTCCTGCTGTTACTCTTTGCTGTGTCCTCCATCATTATCTTCACGTCAGCCAATGGTAAGTGTATCTATTATGTCATTGTAAAACTGAGGCTCCAAACTAGTGCTCCTTTTCTAAGTAGTTTCTTTCACTCGACTCAACTTTTATCTTCTTTTGTTTTTTTTTTTGGCTCAATCTTCGACAAATCTTTAATTTGTTATTTACCGACATTTACTTGTGTTATAATGGCTAAGAAGTTGAGTGAAATGGAGAATTTTTTCTTTGAATTGACTTAGAATATGAGCGTGGAAAGATAAAGAAAGAAAGGTAATTTGTTTAAATGTTCGAGTATAAACTGACAGTGGGCACCTTTTGTTTGACGTTTGGTTTTTCACACGCCTTGTGACACGTATAACTTATAGTTTTTTGTCCAATGAGTCCCTTGACCTCATTAGCTTATTATCTAGTAAAAATATTCGTATTTTAAACCGACCCCAATTAGAAAAGATATAATCTATCTGCCTAATAGATTAACTTATAGATTAAACTTTGTGGTCCACCAAAATAGTTACTAAAGTATGATACTAATTTAAATCTATGAGTATAATGGCTGTTTTTTCACTGTCACTGCTAAACAGACAATATTTGAAGAACGGAAAAAAATTGAAATAAATTAAGATGTAGTATTCTAGTAAATTACTCAGACATTAAAGACGTAGATATTAAAAACAATATATATATACAACTGACTACGATAAAAAAAGACTAAAATGTGCAGGAAATTTAAATACGGTGTATTTTTTAAGCCCCCCTTTTCTCTTTATACTTTGACTTTTAGGCTCAAGATTGGTCACTATCTCCCTTTAGTATTTCTTAACTACCATATGCCAATAAATAAGCTGTTGCTTCATCATATGCTTTTATTTGGCATACCTTGAGAGAGTAACCGTAAGTAGCAAATAATCCTAATTTATTTCAGGATATGTGTGCTTTTATCTAAATTTATATGACTTTATGTAACAATTTGGTGTTTTTATAACAATTTAGTGTTTTCAAAACAATTTGGTGTTTTTATAACAATTTGGTGTCATTATAACATATTATATTTAATGGTGACTTATATGTGCTTTAATCACTCATTTTCACTGGGTGTAACTTTATGTGTGACTTCGTAATTGCCTTTCTACTTTGACAAAAAATCCTAGTAAAAATTGCACTAAGGTTGAAAATGGCTAATAGTCACATGACTAATAAACAGACTGGCTCAATTGCCACATGATTTCTCCGCAAGTAATGTCACTGCGATAAAAAAAAAATATTTTTTCGTTTAGCGAGAACGCTAACAGAAAAGTCATTTATTGGATATTAATTGGAAGCAAATACGAGGGAAAAAATACATTTTAAATCATTCATCTATGACCATAATTTTCATACCATAAATTTTATTATCTGGTTTTCGAAAGATATCCTAGCAACCACCTAGTGGTTTAACTAATATTTTTACCATAAAGTGAGTTATTCTCACGAAAAAAAAGCAGCTATGTAGTCTAATGTAGGTACAATAATATACAATAATAATTTTCTCAAGCACATATGTCACTGCGCCGACGAAGTTTGGGCAGTCTGTGGCCCTAAGATTACATTATGATAGTCTACGGAACGGTCTAGTCTAAGGAAGAGACTGATACATACGTAAGCCCAAGAGCAAGAAATGGGGATGCGTAGGCCAACCAAAAACGTTACAATAATACCGATGAAAGTTCGGTAAAAGACGTATCCTTTGCCCTGCTATGTAGATTTGAACAGTCGTTAAATTTTGACTAAAAATTTGTAGATATTCACAATAACAAGACTAGCATAATAACCGTAAATAATGTACAAAGTATATAGAATAAACTTTATTTTACACCAAAAAAAGTTATAATTTATGCAAAAACTTAAATCTGTGTACAATGGCGGTATGGCACTGAGTATGGCGGTATTATTATAATTCCAGATTTCAAAAAGTCTCGTTATTTCATTCACAATCCAGGCCACACCTGGCCATGTAAAGCACCCTAAATATTGCAAAATAACCGACGGTTTGCCCTTCCGTCCGTCCGTCAGGAGACACGTGTGCTTTTGTACTATCGATCACAATAATTGGTATACCTTAGCTTACAAAGTTCAACAATTATGGAAAATGAACCGCATGTAGGCATATTTATCATTATTATGGGAAAGAACAATGGCGAACTTCTGAACACAATGTTATAGGAATATTTTGTAGCGCCTAGTAATAAAATATGTATATAAAAGCGTATAGACTATCAACCTAAACCATTTGATCTTTGACTTTATTATTTATAGAAGTCAGAATGAAATATATTCCCGTATAAAGTTAATATAAAAAAAAATATATACATGCATTTTTGAACTTACGATAAACTACACTTTTAATAATTTCCTCAACGATTATTTTGCCATTGTTCTTTTTAGATTTTTGGTCGGTTAGTTTTGAAAAGGGATATCAGAATCTGCCAAATTTAATTTGAAATCTAGGGGGAATCTCATGGACATCTGAAGAATAAAAACCTGGAAACCGGTTTATATTGTAAAGTATTCAATAATGGTTGTAAAGTAGTAAAGATAAGAATCACCCCTATTAAAAGCGATTTAAAATTGTTATTAGGTTCTCTTGTAAATAGTTTAAATAGAGTGGTTTTTGGTTACGAGATAAAGATCAAAGACCAGGTTAACGACGATTCAATGAAAGTATGTGACGCATACTGTGATCTTTCATTGAAGTTGGCAGAATTAATCGTCAATGGCTTGTATGAATTATTCAAATACGGGACTATTAAATACAAGCTGCTTAAAAAAATATATTAGATGGTTACAATAACGTTAGATTTAGTAGGACATAGTAGTTTGTTGGGAAGGGATTCTTACAAGTCATGTACAGAATATTACATTCTAGTCAACCAATTATTAAACAAAAGTTACCATGGGTGGCCATATTATTAGGGACAGTACCTAGATTTCTTATATTTTTATCAACTTTAATTGTCTTTTGCAGGTTAATTAATGGTTGGTTGTAGGTTCGGCAAATATTTTTTATTTAAAGACTTCATTGATTGTATCTTTTTTTTTCAAAAATATATAAAAGAATTTGATTTTAAATTTTATGTTTATATTAACTCAATCAACAAAGTCTTTAAATAAAAAATATTAACCGGACCTAAAACCAACCATTTGCCTGCAAAATACAATCAAAATTGATACTAATATAAGAAATTCAGGTACTGGAAAGGAGCTCGTGGCTAGATAATAACAGCCGCACAGGTCGATCTTCAAGGTTAAGCAACGCTTGCCTAGGTTGGTCTGTGGATGGGTGACCATCTTAACATAACGAGTTTCCTCCGTGCCTCGGAAAGCACGTTAAGCCGTTGGTCCCGGCTGTCATTTGGAGATCTTTAGCAGTCGTAACGGATAGTCAGAAGCCAGTAAATCTGACTCCAGTCTTGCCATGAAGTACCGTGTTACCCCAGTTAATGGGTTGTGGAGGTCTGGTAGGCAGCCGCTTCTCGTAAAATACTGGTATTCAGCTAAATCCGGCTTGACTGGAAGCCGACCCCAATATAGTTGGGAAAAGGCTAGGCAGATGATGATAAGAAATTCAGGTACTATCCCTAATAATTTGGCCACCCACTGTACATGATTAAACAATGTCAAATAATTAAAATAATAAAAAATGTCAAAACAATAAAAGAAAATACAAAAAAAAATAGAAGTCAAAACCCACAAAAAACAAATAAAATCTAAAGAAAAATCACAACAAATTACAGACCAAATTAATATTCATATCAAACTGACAAGCTTGGGTTTGTAGGATGTAATTAAGGCTTATTACTGATGTGTAACAATAGTTTGATTGTGCTTAAGTAGGTCATTAATTAGGTTACCTCCCCTTTGTAGCTTGAAAACACAGCTAGATTCTATTTATAACACAATGTACACTAATTAGTGTAAATGGAAAGTCGATAAATAGGGACTTTTATTTCTATTGCATTCCAAATTATTATTGTATTTTATTGTCATTCAAATTTTAAATGTAGCTTCTTGGCTAAAAAGAAGTTCAATAACTGAAAGTGGAGTTTATTTACTACAGAATGTATTAACCACATACTTATGAACAATTAAACATTAATGTCAACTTCATGTTCTTTTATCAACATTAACACTAAAATTCTGACAGACTGACTGAGTCTTCGCCATCCAGCCCAACACCTTGGACCTAGATCGCTGAAATTTTGCTCAAAGATTCCATTTATGATCATCACTATCTAGTATAAAACAAAGTCGCTTTCTACAGAGAAAGCGACTTATAAGCGATATATAGGGACAGCCCTATATATGCTTAAATCTTTAAAACTACGCAAACAGATTTTGATACGGTTTTTTAATAGATAGAGTGATTCAAGTGGAAGGTTTACAATATGTATAATATAGTAGGGAAACATTGACAATTTTGCACACGTGCAAAGCCGGGGCGGGTCGCTAGTAATATATAAAGAATAGGAAAGGATTTTCAAAGTTCTTCCCCTAAAGAGATACTACAGGGGGTCCAAAGTTTGTTTGGAGAAACTTAATTAATTTCACCGCGAGCGAAGCCTCTAGCAGCTATTAAATGTATATTTATGTGATAAATAAATAATTAGTTAGTTGGTATCAACAAAAATAGTTAGTTTTGTAAAAAAATAATAAAACAACTAAAATTAACGTCATCAAATTCAATATGCTTGAGAAAGTTGTAAGTAATAAGCCTTTATTCTTCTAAAACCCAATAATTAATTTTGTAAAGCTATATACCTATACAGAAAACTTTATCAACAGTTGGTTCAAGTAAAACGGCTAATTTGTGGCAGGCACCAATTATATTTTCAAAATGGACTGCGGTTCCTTTCAACTCGTAACTGCCGGCTTCAATATACCATATGCCAGTACTATTACTTAACGTACTTTTCTAAAGACTACATTAAGGCACTAAATGGAACATATTATGATACAATAATAAAACAAGTAAAGTAAAGAAAGAGGGATACAATAATATACATATAAGTTCTGTAACGAAAGAGAGTTCTTACTGCACAAGAAATCTTAGTGTGTGTTTCAGAAATACAACCCATAAAATTCAACTTATATTTTTTTTAAATTATGCAGTCATTTAACTATTTTATTACAACTACTCCGTTTTCAGTTGAGATCATCGTTTATAAACCAAGTTATATATTTTATATAACAAGTATAAATATTACTAAAATATATAACAAGATATTCAAAACCAACAAGCACTTACTTTTTTATATTATTGTTAAAAAAAAACTTTAAAAATTGCGAAACATAAATCAACTATCTACTACTAAAATATGAATATTTTTTACTATAAATTCTGTTTCTTTTACTCCACAATAAAACTGACTCGACCATTGCACTGTTTCCCACGACAATTTTCTTCGAACCTGCCACAACATGTCATTTTGTTGGCATAACGTTACTCATTAGAAGTCCTACACCTGATGGATTACCACCATTCCACATTATGCAGTTTTTCAAAGAAATATCCATTTCATATCGACAAGGATTGTGTATTTTAATTTTCATTGTCTAAATGAAATCGATTTTAGATATCGTGTTGTGTTATAATGGAGTTTGACTTTCTAAGAATCTTTTTATTGCATACTAGCAGCTCGTCCCGGCTTCGCACGGGGTAGACAATTATTTATTTTTGGAAATTTGGATATAAAACACTTTTTTTAGTGACTTAAGACTCATTTTTCTACACCTTTGATTACATTCTTCAAATTTTACCAAGGATCCCTAATTTTTTTCAAAATGAAATGTAACCTATGTCAAATTGGAAGAATGTAGCATTCTATTGGTGAAAGAATTTTTTAAATCGGCCCAGTACTTTTTGAGCCTATTCATTACAAACATACAAAAATAGGTACAAATCTTACCTCTTTATAATATTAGTATAGATTGCATATTATAAAAATGGCAAATAAATTTGTTTTTAAAATCTTACTTACAGTTGCTTAACTAGGTGCTAAAGTTTGTAAGGCCTGTTTAATTATTGATTGATTGGACTCATGCAAGTTTCCTGGCGAAGGTCGCGGGAATCCGTAGGATGCAAGATGCACAGGAGAGGTCGTTGTTCCGTAGTTCGGCACAACAACCCCTTTTGTGAATCTGGCATGGCCTATATCCAGCAGTAGAAGTCTTTTGGCTGAGATGAAGATGATGTTAATGACAATATTCTTCTACGTTTTTTATTTGTATGGATAATTTATAATTGTAATGTTTTCCTATCTCCGTACCTATGCACATTGTTTTAAAACTCAAAATGTACCTTGAAATGCTCGTGTATCAAAAAGTTTACAGCTCAACAGTGTTTAGTTTAAAAGACAGTGATTGCCAGAATACTTTTATTTAACCAAATATTTGCACTTAAGCTGAGTTGCTGACACTATCTGAAGTATTTTCTCAACAAAAATTTCTAGCATCTAAAAATTTCTAGCTGCACCGTAGACCAATCAGCGTGAAATTGATTTTCAAATTTCAAAAGAAGTAATTTCTACATCCTGGTTTTATAGGGCCATATATGTCGGATATATGTCCTGTCGAACATCCAAATTGACTCTGTGGTAATAGAATTGAGTACCACACAGTCGTAGTCTTTTTAGCAGTTTGCCATGACTTATTTTTACTTACAAGCACGGTGTTTGATGGAGTTGGTCCTATGTATCACAAAACAAACAATGTTCGCTTTCAATTGAATGAAGGCGTAGAATAACGAAAAGTTACAGAATTGTAGCAGCCCAGATCTCGGACCAACAATGCAGATTTTTATCTGGCATCTGGCCCACTTAATTTTGAGCATTTTCCTCTGGCTTATACTACTGCAGTAACTTGAAGGTCAGATATACTTGAAGTAGTGAGATTAGGAAGACAGGGGATAAGACTGAAAAATACAGGTTTAATTTTTGGGGTGGGAAAAGTTAAGGCAAATATTGTTACCGTTGTATGGGAAAACGATTTGAATATACTTTTATTTAATTCTTGAGGATTTCCATTTTCAAATTTTGAACAAATTAAATGCGACCGAAAAGGAAGTGTCAGCTTTCACGAAAATGTTGGTTTACCTAAGGTTATCATTCAAGTTTCTTTTTTTTTAATTGTTATGAACTAGTGCTTGACTGCGATTCCACCTGGTGGTAAGCAGTGATTTCTATATTATAAAAGCCACGACTCGAAACACTTTACTTACACGTTTCTTAGATCAATTATCTTAAACACGAAATTCTTTAATCTAATCTGTTATGTAGATTAGATTCAAGATTTATAAAACAATATTATTTTAGTTGTCAAATTTGTATGAATTAAAAATAAAATCATCTTTTTAACTATTTTGTAGGATTTTTAGATACTACAGATTTTCCTGTATCTACAGCGGATAAGGTAATTGCCATACTATATAAATCTAAATTTGTATTCAAGACAAACATTTACGATGCATAGGCACTTTCCCAAATCAAACAACAAAGAGCTAAAAGCATCTAATCATCATAAAGAAAACTAAAAGATCATCAAACCAAGAACAATCTTTTGAAACGTTGAAACATCTAACCTTAAACATAACTAGTTAACCGTTTTCCATATTTTGCATATTAAAAAACCTCGTTAGACTAACGTTAACGTGTTGAGTCTGGTAGACGCCTCGCAGCCAAGCCATGACGTCACGGCAGTACACTGGAGACAGTATAACGATACCTGACGCGCGACCATCGATGGTTAAAAATAAACAAGCATTAGACTTAGATATAGTGAAAGCTATGATAAAGATGCCATTTCAGATTCAAAAAGGAAAGCAAAAGATAGAGATAGAAAAACATTTTTCATATCAAGAATGATGAAATACTTTAGATCTGGATATTTTTGAGACATGAGCATTTAAATATAGAAAGACTGTATGCAAAACTAATGATTATACTGATTTTTCTTAAATATGTCACGTCTTTTAATGTATACTGATATCAATGATTTTTGTAAATAATCTTGTTTGATAACATTTCGGAAATTTAGAATGAAACTAACCTAACTCAAGAAAGACAATATGTCTACGTCTCTTATCCAACTCTCCTGTCGCAGGTCTGCTAAAAGAAATTTCATTTGAAATAAGCAGTACCTTGGTGCTCTTCTGTGTTTCTTAAGTGTTTAGAAATTAATAAAACATTGAGTTGGAACTGAAACCGACAGATTTCATAGCGAATATTGTTCTTACGACTAAATTTTAATGTAAGATCAGTTAATGGCAAAATCAAAACTAACTTTTATTTCGACTTTAACAATTTTCATTCTAAGTTTGCGAATTTGTCCTCTATTTCATGATGACAATAATTCTCTGTCTTTCCAGGGATCTACATGTTCTTAATTTCTATTTCACTGTTTGAATTAACCTTGTATATAACCATACGCTGCGTTTCCTTGCCAATGACTATTGAAATCTTTAGATAGCGTAGCTTCAACTGTAGGAAGACTTTCTGTGTCTATTCCGTCGTTATTACTGACATGCGTTGACTTGTGAGTACTTACTGGTAGGGCACTCCTCCAGTTCGTGTATTAATCGCTCCATAAACCTTTAGTATGGATAGCATATCAGGTCATATTTTAAGACATGTTTGGTCTAAAGAAATTTGATAGTTTAGGTTTGTTGAACCTAATCATTTTTGAGGCAGCAAACTGATAGTACTAGGGAAATAGAAAAATTAAAAAATTTAACACAAAAAGAATGTAATGGGCATCCAAAAATTCATCCCTATTGAGTTAAATTTCATTCAATTGAAAATCTTAATTTTAAAACTATGATTATAAATACCTAATAATAATAAAAAAAAAATCGTCTCTAGATAACAAAGGGAATTTTATTAGTTTCCCTGTCATTCATAAATTACACTCATCTCATAACGGCTTACTCCTATGTCTCATTTATTGACACAAATCTTTCACTATTGTTTCTTTGTTCAAGCTATTTTTTTTGCTTTCCTAAGAGATCAGACAATCACCAAAGCGATTAAATTAACACTTTTACAATTAAAGTTCGCGAATATATTCGTAAAAATTTGCCATTAATATCATCAATGCATTACAAATTTGCCAATGGTCAATCATTTCAGTACTTATCATTGTATTTAGTTTATTCATTTAGTTTAGTCGATTAGTTTATTCATTTAGTTCACCAAAATAGTAACTACACTTTTACACAAACTTAAATCTATGGGTACAATCGAATGGCGGTCTTATTGCTGACAGCGTTATCTACCAGACAATCTTAGGGTGAACTAGACTGCTCCCTTTTGAGTCTGCGATGTACAGGAAAAATATACAATTGTATTGTATCTATAGTTAATTTGTATAGACTGGTATTTGCCCTTTTTTACCTTTTTCATTGTACCTATCACTATTTTTCTCTGCATCACACAAAGGTTGACTGGTAGAAAATGCCTAAGGCATTAAGTCCGCTTCTGTACTTTTGTGTGCATAAAATATAATTTACAGGCACGTTGATGTATTTTAAATAAATAAGTATAGATAACCAGTTTGGACCAAAAATATAATTATAAGAGTGGTTCAGGTTTAAATTATGATTGTTTTTTAAATTCTTGTGCCATCGTTTTTAGGCAGATTTCTTTTATGACTGACTTGATCCTGTTCCTTATAAAATAAAATTGCATAAATTGTTGTTTGTGTGTGTTTTGTTTTTGTAATGGTGTTTTAAGTGTGTTGTGTGTTGCTGTGTATTGTATAAATTTCCTGACTGTAATATATCATTTCATATGAGCAAATTTAAAAAAAAAGTCTGCGAGTATTCGACTTTATACTCAAATGTTTTTTTTTCCTTATAGTATATTTTATAAAAAATATTTCTGTACTAATATTTTAGGTTGTGAAAATGGAAATGTACTACAGAAGGTAAAGAGTATTCAAAGTTCCCTCGGAAAAATCATACTTTTCGGTATTTTGTGCTAACGTATTTAATTGATCATGTTAACACATCATAACGATTGATATGATTTTATACCGATTCGGAATCAAAAGCAGCTTTCAAGATATACTAACAAATGTCACACCATGTAATGCTTAGAACTAACATTAAATCATTATGCCTAGTCTCACGCAGATTTTTAAAAAGAATACTAATTCAGATAAAGTTTTCTAGGAACTGGTATTCTTTTTACTATCATTGTTTTTATAGCTTTTATCTTGTACTTATGTTTATATTCATACACCAGAGTAGAAAATGTTTTAAAGGAAACAAAGTTATAGTAGGATGAACCCCATTGGTCGGAAAGTGGATGGGTGTACATTTTTAAGAGAAAAAAAAACGGTTTATCTCGATTTCCGATAAAATTACAAGTCCTACGGAAAAAAGTAAAATAGCAAAGTTGTAGGTAATAAAAAGATCTACAACTTTTAAGATAAACCGTTTTTTTTCCTTAACAGCGCACTCCCATCTTATTTCCGACCTTAGATAGCCCGTAATTTATTTTTGCTATATTCACTATCATTTACAATTTTCAAAGTTTCATCCTACTATAAGTTTAATGTTTTAGCCATTTGAATGCTTTATTCACAATATATATTCTGCTTGAATAAAGCTGAAACCGCTTATGACATATTTGCGAGAAGACGCTGTTTCACTCACCTCTTCACGTCACAAGAATTTGCCCTTCGCTGAAATCCCGGACTTACGGGGATATGTCGGTTATTACATACCCTGTAAAATCCGGGGTTTGTGTGAGCGGTAAAACTGCACCATCCAGCATAGCAGAAAAAAATGAGAAGAAATTACACACTCCATCTTACATTTTCATCAGTCTGGCAGAATATCACAAACAAGTCTTTGTCATAAACAAAATCATTTTCATCATCATCATCTCAGTAGACAGTGGACGAAGAAAAAATATAACGCAAAAATTTAACCTTAACGCTGCCCGCTCACGACAGACTTTTTGTAGGTCCGATAATCGGCACATATTATAATCCTATAGTATATTCTGACCGACTTTTTGTAGGTCGTGTGCGTTGCACTATTGTTATCAGTGTGTTCTATTTTTCACGTACAAAAAATCGTTCACCGATTGTCGGTCGTGGGCAGGCACCCTGACGGTTAGGAGCTCAAGTGACAATTAACCGCCTGACTTGCAATGACCGCACAAAACTCCAATCTCGTTAGTTTACAATTAATAAAACAGCTTCTCCTGCTGACTGCTTCGCAAGTTTAAGCCTTATATTCAAAAATTTAAAGTATTTTTTGACAAAGCAATCTACACCGTTAGACAGTTAATGTAGGTATAATGCTCACGAAAAATTTTCCGTCGGATTTTTTAAATTTTAAATACCAAAGAAAAGACACTAGAGCGCTAAGTCTTAGCGATTATCGAATAGTTCAAAATGTCAGCAAACAGCTGATCGACTCTTATTCGGTTAACGAATCAGTATTGCTATCCAACGTGGCAATGGTGCCAATGTACTGAGCACTTTTCCCATTGACGTCGATGTGGATAAATTTTTGATGCCCTATGAGTTCTTTTAATATCAAAGTGCAAATTAATACTCTAACCTAGTAAACTTAACCAATCAATTCACTTAACGTTTTTGCGAGTTTATGCTGCTTTTGTAATTTAATTAATACTTTCGGAATGGAAGGATACGTAGCGTAGTGGTGATGGTTTCTTTAACTATTGATTGCATTGTTTTCAGGATACCAGCTACCGTACACAGACATACATATGGCACATCAATATAATTTAGAAACACTACGTCTAGTTCAAGAATCTACAATAATTTCAAAGTATTAAAAAAAATCATTATCATCATCAATTCATCATCTACCTAACCTTTTCCCAACTATATTGGGGTCGGCTTAAAAAGCAAAGTATAAAAACAAATGGATGTGCCATATTCCCGTCTGAGTCCGGTGCTGCAACTTTTGAAAGAAAGAAACGTTTGTTCGTCTCTCACACAACACTTTCTTTGCTCTGTCATACTAATTCGGTATCTAGACGGAGTAGTTTTGAGCGTATCCCTGTAGATTTCCAAATTAGTGTGATGAGTAAATTTGCACGATCAAGCATGCGGTTGGCACTTCGGGTTTTCATGGATCGGTGACTTACTCTGCGTGAACTTGCTGTTAAGCGTTAATTACATTTCCTTGGAGAATGGCCAGATAGCAACTATAGACCCCATCTAGCTTTAACATCTCTTTATCAGTTGATTTTGCCTACTAACCTAAAACTAGTTTACTATGTATCAAAATCTTGACTATCATACCCATTCGGTTATTGGTTTCACACTACTGTACAGCCACCTTGGGTTTCTTTTGTTTTACTCGCGTGGGATGAATAATAAGCATCACTGCTTACCATCAGGTGGGATCGCGGTCAAGCACTAGCTTATAACATTAAAAAAATAAAAATAAAACATTTATCTGTTTTAAGGTTGATTTAGCCGAATATGGATTAAAAAGTTTTTAAATATTACTTTTTTACGTATCGAGGATAAAACTAAGCGACACAATATAAAATATATTCAGATACTTTAAAAAATATTGATCTGTGGCGAATATTCACCCCACGTGTGTTTTTTAGTGCAGTTAATCTCAAACAAAATAATGTCAAAATTGTCTTTTGTCTTGTGTTAATAAACATATACAAAGGTTATGAAATTATCTAGCTATACATTTTGAATTTGAACTTGTCAACGTTTTTTTTTTATAAACAATAATTTTAAATGTTGAAAATTTTGGACGTAGCAACCCATAGCACTAACATAATAATAATTTAATATTGGCTACTTAAAGGTGCTAATTACAATAATAACATTTCATGTATGATGTTGAATTGTAACTTTTAACAAGTTTATTTGCCAAATGAATTGAAATGAAAAACCTTATCAAAGTCAAATTTGACAATAGACAGATGACAACTATTTAATAATAAGTACATCAAAGGTCTGTTCCAGGATTCTTCCATTGAGATTATATTCCGTAGCCAAATGGCAAAAACGGAACCCTTATAGTTTCGCCATGTCTGTCCGTCCTCGCTTAATCTCTGTGACCGCACTAGAAAGCTGATTTTTTACAGTTTTGCCGGCTTTTCGATGGTTACAAGAGACGAATGTGATATTTTGCATGCAATAAACTAAACTTACCAGTACATTTATAGACTGGTCTTGTAGCCCTTTATCTCGTTGGTTTTCCTTAATTGGGTTAACCACTCAGAATTTGAGGGCATATTAAATAACTGTAACACACCTGGTGTAGAAATATATTTTTACTAACTCCATGAATAATGTTAAACATTTTTGTAATAAAATTTTGCTAAATGCCTTCAGAAACATGAAACACATCGTGATATTTTTTTACACGCGAAGATTACATTTTCACACATATTACATTTTCACAGTGAGCTTATCCTAATCCAGAAAGTGATTATTTTAAAAATGAATAATTAATTTAAAAAAAAATTTGTTAACATCTATTTGCAATAATTAAATTAATTTAGCAAAAAAAAATTGATCTTTTCATAACGCAATGCATTTTTATGACTTGATTGTGTCCATCTTTTAATGATCACTTCCTAAGATAGGTTTTGAAGGTCATAAAAATATGCTTAACATACGTCGGTGGTGGCAGTTATTTGCTTTCTATGTACTTTTATGTCTGTACAGCTGCTTAACACACTATATATGTCACGGCGGGATGAAATTATTAGAAGGAAATTTATAGTCATTTGTTTCTTAAAATTTAAACTGTCTCCCGCCCTAACTTAAACAACGCTTAAAACACCTACTACATATTTTTTAAATAGTTCACAAATTATATTCATTGTGACTACAATGAATGCATTGTGTTTGCTATACTTTTATTGGGGCCAACTATTAACAAATATTAACATTGGTTAATGTTCTCTTTATGGTACACTATAAACACAATTAAACAACAACACAAAAACAACATATAACAACAACAACATTATTAACATTATTGTAATTTACAGCTCGACTGCAACGTGAAGACAGCATGGAGGAAATGCTAGCGGACATGCGATCTCGTCTGCAGTTCCTAGAGTCACAGTACAGGGGGAGGCAAGAAGATGTTATTTCACTACAGGTAAATTAACCTATCACATACCCACAAAACGAGACACAATAGTAAAACAATAACAGCGCGGTCTCATAGGACCGCTTGGAGATTCATGAATTAAACTAAACTATTGTGTTCTCTCTCTTTAATTTGTTGTGGTCCCGTAAAATCCTGTGCTGTCTCATGCGACCGCGCGAAACGTCATCGCAACATTGGGTTGTGGAGGTCTGGTAGGTAATCGCTCCTCGTAAAATACTGGTATTCAGCTAAATCCAGCTTGACTGGAAGCCGACCCCAATATAGTTGGGAGAAGGCTAGGTAGATGACGATGAGATGATGGTTATAGGTACTCGTGACCAAAACCAGCCAATTGCCGTATAGAAATAGGCTTGGAGATAAGGGGTTAACAGGATTGCTGCAGTATTCTTACTCAGTAGTGATGGTTTCAGACGGGTGTAAAGCAATTTTCGGTTTGATCCCGAGGTCGTTAAGTATATTAAAAGGTGACAATATATCAGTGACACCTAGAAGTATGGTTGAGTGGGGAGAGATCATCATCATCTGATGATGTGATGGTGATTCATATCAGCCAAAAGATGTCCACTACTAGAAGTAGGCCTCCCCCAACCGTCGTGTGGGGAGATATGTTCCCTACAACATAAAAGTTGAAGAAAGTCAACGTGTGAATACTATACAAGGATAGTCTGCCTGTCTCTTCCCAGGTATTGTCAGTCATGATAAGGAATAGGCAGTGATTGTAGGATATAATGTGTGTTTGTAATCGTGTTCTGTGTTTCTTACATATACTACTTGTTGCTGAAGTGGTTTTGGCTGGATGAGGTGAATACGCATCGCGGGTAGTTATATTAAAACTATAGTTTTCAGCATAGATCACCTCTCTAGCCAAAAGGCGTCCAGTGTTAGACATATGCCTTCCCAAATTTCGCCACAATGGCCAGTTCTATTATTATTACATTCATCGGATTCTTGCAACCCTGACCTGGACATCACCTTTCAACGTGTATGAATTGAATGTGATATTTTGCATGCAATAAACTACACTTCCAAGTATATTCGTATATAGGTATTTCACTACTTTTTTATTTCCTGTGGTTTTCCTTAATAAGGTCCGTCACTTACCTTAATTGTCCATTGAAAAAAAAAGGGCATATTAAATAACTGGGATCTAGTGTGAAGTGTGCGTGTGTGTGTGTTTACTACCCTGCCGTATTAAATAGCCGGCATTGCCATTGTATATTAGATGACCGGCAAACACCTAGTGTAGAATATTTTATATTATTCTAACACTATGAAACAGTTAAACATTCTATTTTTTAAAACTACAATTATCGCAAAATGCCATCAGAAACTTGAAATACATCGAAATGTTTTTTCACAGGCGAAAATGTTTTCCGACCGTGGTAACGTTTCATCGAACCACGTGACAGGCAATGTGGTTACATCGTCAACCGTTACTCCTGCTGTATTCAAGCTTCTGAAGAACATGACCGGTAAGTCCTAGAATTACAAGTATAGTTCGTTCGCGTTAAGAATGCACTAAAGTCATCATTGTCCGTTTGGACCCCGCCCCCTAACTAATCAAAGCGGTTTAAATGTATTTTTATAAATTCTTTAAACTTAATTTTTTTTAATATAATTTATTTGGATTTAATACACCTTTATATTGCAGTTGCACTGATAAATCACTGCATTGTTAACGCAAACGAACTATGTATTGTTATTGTAGGGAATATGCAAAATTAATATTATTATCGAACCAATTTATCAATAGATAATTATGTAATACAGAAGTAGAATATTAATAGTGTAAACCACGAAGGTGCAAACAATCTCGAAATTGGTAAAGACGCAAACGAGCTAAAATAATTTTAAAGTCAAAGTATTTAAAATAAAACGTAAATTAGATCCAAATCTTATATTTAAATACAGGTATTAAACAATGTATAAGGCGTAGACTCTGAATTTTAATTTTATTTATTGGCGTTGTATAAGAGTACTTTCAAATACAAAATTTGTGACATTAGCCATCTAGATTTTATTAAATTTACTTGCAAAATTTCTGATTCAGACTATAGCAGTCCATGTAACAGCTTTTTTACATGGCTACAAAAAAAAACCAAGAGTGACTAGGATCTTCTAATTCTCTTAAAAAATTTCTCTCTAGTCTTCTAATTTTCTTGCTAGTGATGTGCCACATGCCATAAAAATCTTTTTACAACTTTGTGAATTCTCTAGTTGAACACTTATTTAATCTGTTATTACGTCTTTCTCTTTTAGTGTATTTTACTAGGAACAAAAAAATAAATTTTCATTTTATACATTAATTTCATAATTTTTACAAATGCTGCTCAAATTATTGGTCTCTGTTGCAAATGCAGGCCCGACATTTGTTTCGTATTTTGTAAAAAGATTTGGGGTCTGGAATGGATTGATTCATAATTATGACTCCGTCACAGGGCGACGTCGCCACAATAGAACTTTTTGCCCTTATTGACCATCTGTTCTGCGAGCAATGTGCTTTGCGAACTGCCACTTAAATTTGACGGTTCTTCGATGAATACGACAGACGAGTGTGATATTTTGCATGCAATAAACCACACTTAAGTACGAGTATAATTATAGATAGGTCCTGTACCCCTTTTTCTAGATGGTTTTCTTTAATTGGGTTAACCATTGAATGTGAAGGGCATATTAAATAACTGCTAACTGGTGTAGAAATACATTTTTTCTAACTCTATGACGACGGTTAAACATTTTTGCAACAAAATTTTTCAAAATGCCATCAGAAACATGAAATTTGTCGTAATGTGTTTCAAGATTTATAGTCCTAATCCAAAAACACATAAATTTTTTTATACAGGAAAAGTTTTTAACCACTGCGCTGCTTTTTTTTGGTGGCTCAGTGTAAGTAATAGAACACAGATCTATCTTCAAAGTTAAGCAACGCTTGCCAAGGTTGGTCTGTGGATAGGTGACCATCTTAACATAATGAGTTTCCTCCGTGCCTCGGAAAGCATAGGTTGACCTACCAGACCTCCACAACCCAATACTGGCTTCTGACTATCCGTAACGACTGTAAATTACAGCCGGGACCTACAGCTTAGCGTGCTTTCCGAGGCACGGAGGAAACTCGTTATGTCAAGATAGTCACCCACCCACAGACCAACTTTGGTAAGCGTTGCTTAACCTTGAAGTCGGCTTGTGTTCTATTACTTACACTGAACCACCAAAAAAAATTTTCCTGTATATATTTATTATACTCATTTTTTTATTATCGGTTTCTAAGATAGGTTTTGAAGGTCATAAAAATATGTTTAATATGTGACAGCGTTCAGCGACCCTTCGTACAAAGGGTGAAACTGAGTGTCGTAGTACGAAACAGATGTCGGGCCTGCATTTGCGACAGACACCAACAATTCGAATAGGATTTGTAAAAATTATGAAATCGTTCGTTTTGTTTCGTTTCTTCTAAAACCCACACAAAGAAAAATGTAAGAGAGATTTAAACTTATAAAGGTAACGAATTCAAAAAGTTGTAAATAGATTTTTATGGCATGTGGCACATCACTAGCAAGAAGATAAACTACAATGTCACTAATTTTGTATTTAAAAGTCCTGTTATACAATACACATCTAAATAAAATTAAAGTTCAGAGTCTACGCTTTAAACCAAATAATATTAAAATTAATGACAATAACTTACATTCAATAAAAAGAAGAAAATTTGAAAGTTCTCTCTCCTCTAAAAAACATCTCAGTTAGTAACATAATCCATATTTTCAAACAAACGTACGCTACTATGAGACGTATGCAAAGGCACGACAATTAAATTAGTACAAGCAATGTGCTAATTAGTTGAGCGTGCGGCAATGGAACCATTTCCATAGTTAATTAAACTTTAATATATAGTAAAAATGTATATGTCATTAAACAAAAAGATGTCGGTATAATGGCGCATTTTCACTGGTCGTTAACTCGTTCGGTATACCGCATGCGGGGAGTCCCCGCATGCGGGATAACAACCAATGAAAGTAACATGTTCGTTATACCGTCTGCGGTTCCCCGAATGCGGGCGCTGTGGCATGCGTTCCAGAAATCTCCCGCACCCCGCATGCGGGCCCTATCGACTAATGAAAATGCGCCATTAAGTATTTGGGTGCGATATAAAATGATGAAAATAGAAATAATGTGTGTATGCGTCACCAATAGCGTATACCGAAAATGTGTTATTCCCATTTCGAGTAAATTCGAGTTATTGAAATATTATTGACCTTATCCGGTAACTATTTATTTCTCATTTGACAATTTAAAAAATTTTTGATACGTAAAAGAACCCATGTACTTATTTTAATACGACATTGATCAATAAAATTTAATTATTAGACGACGTCCACAATCAAAACAAGTGATTGTTCATAATTATTTATTAAACAAATGAAAGCGACAATTGATAAAACTGGATAGAGTCATCTACCGGCGCGATGACGTGACCATCGCATGGATCTTCTAATTGATCTCGATAGTACCGATAGATGGCGCACTTCGGTTTTACCAGGCAAACTAAAGGCGATGGTTGTTCAAGAGTTTCCATGCACAGTCATGAACAAAGACTAATAAAAGTCATTAATATAATATCTCATTATGTTAAAGTTTTCGGCTGTAATAGTCGTTTTGCTAATTGAAATGTTGTGTTAATTAATTAGATAATTATTGTAAATCCTAGTCGAAAGAGATCAATATTAAATATTTTTTTAGTCCCATACAACTCTCTCATAACTAAATATTTTGAATTCAGATCCAGAGATTATTTCACAATACTACTATTTAAGTAGTTTTTGAATTAAATCGTAATATACAAAAACAAATATTTTCTCTTTATAATATTAGTAACTCTAGACAGACAAAATATTCACAAAGTTAGGTACTAACCTAACTTTGTGAATATTATTATTTTTCGGGGTATCCTAAACTATTAGGATACCCCGAAAAATGTACAACTAAAAAGTCGTTGGCGTGTCAAATTAAAAAAAATAAGCGAACACCTCTCCACCATCATCAAACTCATCATCATCACTCATCACCAGGTTCAAAAGCCGCAGCCGGCGTCTTCACAAAGCACATGCAGCAGCTGAGGATCCCCTTCGTCTACCAACTCCTGCCACACCTGATGAACGACCCCTACAGCCTGAAGCCTGCCTACCACATGAGGGGAGGCCGGCAGTTTTCAGACATGGTTGTAGGAATACCTACTGTTAAGAGGGATAAGGAAAGCTACCTTATGCTGACTTTGACCGTAAGTGCTATTGATTTAAATTTTTATTTCCATGATATCTGTTTACTGGTTCAATAATTTATACATCAACACGATCGGATCGATCTTAACAATTCAATAGTGTATCTCTTGTATAGTTAATAATTTAACTGTAGTATAATAGTTTTTTTATTTTCTTCTCTTCACATAATCACATTAGATTTTAGTTCCTCCTCCTTGCGTCGTATTTCTCAATGCTGAGAGTCGTGACCTCCCTGCTTCATCACCTTAGCCCCTACGATCTTTGTTCAATCACTCTATCAATGCGAAGAATATTTAAGAGGCTAGGTTAGGCTCAACCTTTATCTACCTTTTTTTTATTTTAATCAACTAAAAAGGAATCCTTAGCTTTTTATCTACATTTACTTTGATTCTCTAACCAAGGGTCAATAGGTCATCTGGATTGGATTAGTGAATACTGCTGTTTAAATAATCGACATCTGTAATATTTTTGTTTCAATCCGTCGTATGGAGTATATCAAGACAAACGATACTCTTCGGTGTTATTATTTCAACAATCTTGATGTCCCCTGGGAGTTACTGTCGAACACAATGCTTTGTTATTGTTAACTTTCTTTGTTGTTTCTTTCAAATGGAACTCAGCATAAACTGCCGCGTGGTCGTGCATTACCTTTGATTATTTTTTGCTCTGTGTAAATTTTTCCCAACTGACGTAAAATTACACTAATTTGTAATTGACTTGATCCCAGTTTCGAGCTTTTGGACTTAGTATCGGTATCGTGTTTGTTAATTTATTTACGTGTAAATTGTTATTTTAAACGACAAGCTATTAATTACTCTAGCTTTATTTAGAGATAAACTTAAATTCACCCAAGCGTAATTTTATTACTGATAAATTCAAATATCTTTGATTTTAATTTAAAAATACTGCAGTTTTTTTTTCAATAACTTCATAATTTAATATAAATAGTCCAGAAGGGATCATCATTTTTTTCGAAACAATTTTTTAAGTCAAGTCAATATTTAAACATTGCTAATACTTCAAATTTTGCTGTCGACTAGCATCACTATAACCAATTTTAATAAAACTCCACGTCACATTAGGTAACAACAATACTCAGATTAAACTTAGCATATTTTTCCAGCACCTCGTTACTGGCCTAACGCCAGTCGACATCAACGGAACCCTGATTGTAGTCATGATTGGGGAGACGGATCTCGAATACGTTCTCAAAACCGCCCGCCAGATTGAAGTCATGTAAGTATTACTATTTTATTTATTATATACTTTATTGTACACCAAGATCACAATAGTTTAATAGAAAAACTTATAGTACAAAAACATAATATTGGCCTTATCGCAGTTAGCGATATTATATACTATACAAACATACAGACAGTCAACCAAGGACATTGAATACTGGAAATCTACCTAACTCCAATCCCAATATATTCACTGTCAATGTCTTTTTCTTCTGTAGTTACTCGTTTTGCCCTCACTTCATCCTAAATTCTATCAAATACTAGAAAACGCTGTAAAATGCGTTTAATTTATGAAATTCAAACCAATATTCATATGAAAAACGTCTGTACGTCTGTCGAGCCCAGTGCCGAGTTCAATTTCCGTTTCAATCAGACCTGTACAGACAGATATTATGTACATTGCTCTGAAGTGTAGACAATTAGTGTTTGTTTTGCTTTTGGACACGGTGGGAAACACTTTCGGAGTTTGAACGTGTTTCATTATTAAAGTGTAGTGTTTTACTTTGTTATTGCACTGTTTTGAAAACAGGAAAGTTTGCTTTAAATGAACACTTAAACGAAATTTAACCATGTTCTACCTGAGACATTTTGTCGTTGCTTCATTTTTGTCTTAATCAGAAAAGTATATATGCTAGTCAGCTCATAGATTCACTTTCATCTCCCATTTGTAACGAAACAAAAACTCACAAATATTCAAAATGTTCTTACAGGTTCCCCAAGCACGTGGAGAATGGGCTGATTGAGGTCATTGCGCCCTCACCAGCTTATTATCCAGACTTCGGCCGGATACCAGTCACCTTGGGCGATTCACACAAACGAGTAATATGGAGGACGAAGCAGAACCTGGATAATATCTACTTGATGGCCTACGCCCAGTCTAAGGGGACCTTCTATCTCATGTTAGAAGATGACGTCATTGCCAAGAACAACTACGTTCAGGTGAGTTCGTTTTAAGAAATTTCTCGTATCGAAAATTGTCACCATCTGCCCTTTTCGAGTTGCGACTTTTTCCTTTGTTCCTTTGCACTTGGATGAAGTCGATTAAATACCAGGATTTTAGTCGGAGAAATCACTTATCAAATTTTCCTCACCTAATTTATTATCATCATCACTTCTACAACGAACGGTCCTGTGTGTCTCGTATTCTTCAGATTCTTGCGAATCTATTGACTAGAATTGACTTTGACAGCCTTGGCACACTTGAAGGAGGCTTATGTCCAGCTGTAGATGCCTTTTGGAGGAAGTGATGATGACGATAGGCAGAAGATTACATTTAAAATATACAATCGGAAATCACTGAACATTTTTGCTCTTAAAAAAAAGTTTTAACCGTATATCTCAAATATTTTCCAGGAAATCAAGCAGTTCACAGCCACAACCACCGTTCACAATCCGAACTGGTTCTTCATCGAGTTCTGCCATGTCGGAGGCATAGGCAAGCTGTTCCGTTCGGCGGACCTGATCCACTTCGTCACCTACGTCCAGCTGTTCTACACCAACATGCCCATCGACTGGCTGCTTGAGAGCTACCTCGCTGACAAGACCTGCACCATCGAGAAGGCTTCTGTAAGTATTTCTTTTATTACCTACGTTTGACACTAATTTATTATTTTTTTACATTATTATTTTAATTACACTATTTTCAACTGTTCAGTTGAAAACCAGCGTCAGGCAACTGTCATGTGCCGTTGCCTGGCAGCCGTGAGCCCGTGACGCTGCTAGTGTTCTTTTTTATTTCTCTTTATTTTTTAATTATGTTTGTTATTTTTACATTGTGTGTGTCTATATATGTATGCCAAATAAATGTATATTTTTCTTTCTTTCTTTTTTATTTTCTTTACTTTCTTACCATTTTTTTGTGATTAAAAAAAAAATTGTGTGTTTTTTGTATTGTGTGTATGTTCTTGAACTTAAATGTTCAAAGTAGAGATTTGTAGTTTAGTTTCAGGTCCTTTTATTGATAACCGTACATTTGTAAAGAACGCTGTAACCGAATTTTTAGTTAAAGTGATTTAGTGTACGAATAATAAAATCCACATGATACGCACCACCGCTAAAAACTGCAATGTGAATTTTTTTTTGCGTTGTGAACGGGTGTGGAGATACTTCTATTAAAATAGCTTTCCTAGGCGCCGTTAACACTACCCGCGCGATTTAAGTTCAGTAGCCAGACTGTTAGTTTATATACTAACTAAAACTTTGCAAGCGACTGTATAATTGACGCTAGCAATAAAATTCTACGTCGCACAACTTCACTCCAACTCTCTGGGGCCTGTAGCATCACTCCGATTCTCTGGGGCATCATCCCGACTCACTGGGATAGCACCACCCCGACTCACTGGGGCATCATTGCAAACAGTTCCGACTCACCGAGACTATGTGATTTCTGGTTTTGACCCACGGGGTGCACCTACCACTGCTCTGACTCGGATCATGATGTCAATCGAATCATCATCATCATCTGCCTAGCCTTTTCCCAACTATATTGGGGTCGGCTTCCAGTCAAGCCGGATTTAGCTGAATACCAGTATTTTTACGAGGAGCGGCTGCCTACCAGACCTCCACAACCCATTAACTGGGGTAACACGGTACTTCATGGCAAGACTGGAGTCAGATTTACTGGCTTCTGACTATCCGTAACGACTGCCAAAGATCTCCAAATGACAGCCGGGACCAACGGCTTAACGTGCTTTTCGAGGCATGGAGGAAACTCGTTATGTTAAGATGGTCACCCATCCACAGACCAACCTAGGCAAGCGTTGCTTAACCTTAAAGATCGACCTATGCGGCTGTTATTATCTAGCCACGAGCTCCTCAATGATGTCAATCGAATCAGTTCTCGAATAATTAAAACGGCCACAGAACTTGACTCAAAAAAATCCCGCAAAAAACTGGCAGCCTTATTTGGAATTTAAACCATCAGGCAAAGTAAACAGGGTATTGTGAACGACGCCTTAGACTACTTTGTAACTAACATTATGACAAGTTTAATGACTTTCCTATTTTTCTTCTAATAGAATTTAACCTTACAGTTATTTTGTGTTTCAGAAAAAATGCTCCACAGCAAAAGAAGTAATTCGCCCAAAATACAAGTCGTCTCTATTCCAACACATCGGCCTGTATTCTTCTCTCAAGGGCAAGATTCAGAAGATCAAGGTACGTTTACTATTTTTGTGTTTTTTTCTAAGGTGATAACTTCGATCAACAATTACACATTGTTGATCGAAGGGTGATAAGCATGTTTTATGGTGTGAGGTGAGATGTGTGGTATATTGTACTAAGGTCCGTTTTTTAATCGCTGAGACTAAAATGACATTACCTGAGTTGTCAAACTTGTCACAAAACCAAAGAACTGGCGTCTTTATTATTGTAAGTTTAACATTTGCCTATGTCAATTTAGTCTTCGGGATTAAAAAACAGACTTTAAAATGCTTCTTTTACTTTGCTTTTATAAACATAGCTATGTATTGCAAAATAGTTTTTTGACATTGGGCATCACTGAAAAAGTCGGCACGGTTGGCGCAGTGGTTGAGTATTTGTCAGCTGTGCCACATGTCGTGGTTTCGATACCCCGATAAAGAGATATCAGTAAAACCAGAGGTCCAGTAAGCTTGATGGTCGCTAGACCCGCAGGAACGATTGGAAGAGTTAACGTGGTCTTGGAATGCAAAGGGCTTCTAGAGAAGGCTTCTAGATGGGTTTTAGTAAGAAAAAGTCTGACGCGCCCTCGCTTACGCTCGGGAGAATATATTTTTTGATTAAAAAAAATGGTAGTGGCTTTTAATACCGTACTGGGCAACTATCTACTGTTAAGACCTAAGTAGATGAAGACAGTGTACGCAGATTATGATCCTCGACTTTGCATTTTTATAATATTAAGTTTTTCTAAAAATGACTTCTCGTGGATAACATACCTATTTACATAAAACGTTTTTTTATTTCTTAAAATCTTATGATTAGGGGTACAAATTGATGTAAGAATTTTTTTTTTATTTCAGGACACCCAGTTTGGGGCTGTCCCAACTTTCTACCCTCACACAAGCAATCCACCTATTTCGGCCACAAAAACCGACATTCAAGTGCATCTTGGCCATGGCTTAAAGGCGGCTTACGAAGGCCATACTTTCTTCTGGGGCGAGAAACCGAAAAAGGGAAACTTCATCGAATTTTGGTTTAAGAAGCCCGTCGTTCTTGCTCAGTAAGTATCTTCAAATTTTTTCAAATTATTTTATCTTGAAGGCCTGTTTTATTTGTTTGTGTTACTTTAAAATAAAGAATACTGATGCATATTTTTTTTTATTTAGTCATTTTATCAATGAATATTGAAAAAATAGAATATTAACAAAGAAAAACAATATCAAAACTGGTAGAAAAGCAAACAAAATATAATCATTTTAAATTACTTTTTCTAAACAATCATTAATTTTATTTGAATTAACTAATAGAACTGGCCAGCAAGAAAATTATAGCGATGCGCGGTGACGAGAGGTTGTATTCGATTGTTTCAATTATTCGAACATCTCGATAGTTTCGACTTTGACTCGAGTTCGACTCGGTCTGTTATTGCGACTGGCGCAAGACGCGTTCATTTGCTAGTTGTTCCTCGATGGTTTAGACTTTCGAAAAAAAAGTTTTGATGTCGATAAAAATGTTTCATCGTTTAGATATTTGTTACATTGACTGATTTATACAATCTAAAACTAGCAGTCGATTCCGTTGACTTGAAGCAATCGAAAAACATTTCGATTGTTTTATAGAATGACGAGTCGATGGTTGCCTCAATAGTTTACTTTAACGACTCCGATTCATCCGATTATTAGAACATCTTAAAATCACCCATCGCTAAACTATTACGTATCAACTAAATAACAAACCGCCCCGTGATGAAAATCCCTATCAGGCTGAAAATCAAACACATGCTGGGCCGGACATGTGCATTGATGATAATGAAAACATCTGATAACATTACCTTATATTTTTAACTAATTTTCTAACTATTCTCTTATATTTGCTAACGTTTCTTGAAATTTTCTTTTCAGCTACACGTTCCGTAGTGGGAATGTAGAACATATTAAAGATAAGTTCTATGACACGACTGTGGAAGTGTTGCCAGCTAGGAACAATGACTCGTTCACTCCGGTCGGTACTTTCGATGAGTTTGGTCTCGCTGAGGGCGACCTGGCTATGGGCTCCATCTCGGCTATCCGGCTGCGTGTGAACAAGAACAGCAACTATTGGGTTATACTCAGTGAGGTAAGATAACTTTAATATCTTATAATTTAGGAACTTTCCTGATAATTAATTTATTTGTACGATAGTACGGAGCATGCCCGAGGCATTTTCATTGATCATTATTTATTAGAGAAAAAAAATCTAACATATAATTTCGAAAAAATAAACACACATAGGTCACAAAGTGTATTGAAAACTGTGAAGAAATACCGAATAAGATTTCAAATTAATTGATTAAAAAGTGCTCAATTTTGAAGTGATTTTTAACTTGTAATAAAATATAGACCCAAACAACCTATGACTTGAAATTAACCTCGGCGCTACTAAATTCAAAACAATTACCAAAAATGATACAGACTCGCACACAGGGTTTTTTATATTAAAATCGAGGTATACAATTTTGCATACAAAACTTTCCCATTCACTTCCTTAAAAGTTTACAATTAACTGGGCAAACAAAAAACTAATATATACTGTCAGTTTTAATTCATACTGTTACTATCTACAAGTTTATCAATCTAACTTTTTATTGCAGATCGACCTGAAGGAGTACCAGCCTCCGGTAGCTGGCAGGTGACACATAACCAAGACACCGTGGGACCGGATTCTACGCAACCTGATTAGAACCCCTACGATGTGAGCAGCGAAAGGTAGGAGCGGCTACCTAGACATAAGCATTTCTTGTAATCTACCAATGTAACTAAACCGGCGCATTGTATACATATAAACGTACAGTTACTCCACTCAATAAATTCATAATCAAATATATGCTTAACGTAAATGTATATGCTCATTATATTATTACTATAGTTTCTCAGAATCGATGCATATAGTTCACTTCGAATTGAGATAAGGTCAAACGTCTTCCAGTACCGGGGGTGTGGCTACAGAAGCTGCATTTGCCGGGAGTAGTTCGTTCAAACCCCAGTCGGAAAGTAAAGTCTTTGAGCTTCAAGAGGTGCTATATCGTTAGCGATGCTTCGTATTGAGCTTCCTTTCATTAGGACATTAGTACTTTCCGTTTAGTTTTCGCTTGCTTCTACTGTTTTGCAAAGAGGTATTCCACCTTTATTTTGGTCATCAATATGGATTTTTAATGTTTTCCAAGTCCATCAAAATTTGTCTTTCGTACACACTTATTCCCGCGCCTCAGGCAGTACTTCTGGCACTCTAAGTTAATCCTTTATTATATGGTTATCTAGAGTTATAACTAAATTGTTAAGTGAAAATCCAGACATTTTAGTGAGCCTTCGTAGTTTAGAATTTAAAAATGCGCCTCATTGCGCTTTGTAAAATTTTAGACCATCTATGGGATGTGGTATATTAAAGGTCTGGCCTGAGAGAAAATCGCGCATCGCGCAGTGAATGGGTGTGTAAGCTTATATTATGTTCATTTCTGTCTTTAGGGATTTATTTTTGTTGGTATTATAGTATATTGATGCTTTATAATTATAAAATACAATATTTTGGTGTCTGACTGTCTTAGAAAGTGATTCCCAAAATCAAAGTTTAGCTTGGATTCGATACATAGTTTATCAGGTGATTAGACTATTTTTATGATCTTCTCTAATGGTCTTCTTAACATCCTCTCCTGCCTGAATAACGGTCACTGCATAAAGCAAGTATGCGTATAGACATTGTGCTGCCTTTTTCGTATCACTCTCAAGGTACGATGGAGGGGCTATCCTCTCATCTGTCATTTAGCGTACCTAGCTTATTATAAGTTTTTTTCGCTGCTATATGTAATCTTCCATTACATTTTGTGTGACTTCGGACAATATGGCGCTTTTGGTGCCGCTTTGCGGGCATAGTATGGATGCGGGGACATTATATCCTTATAATAATTTTCTGTATAATATTTCTACTTTATCTAAATAGTAATATGGTTATTTTATTCTGTTGTAAAGTTGAGTGTATGCAGTGAATAAAACCTGTGTCTAATGTTAGTTCAACTTATGCAGTAAGTGTTCGTAATAGGATTTTGTAAATTTCTTGATTATCCACAATAATCAAAATGTGTAGTTAGGCAATACTTATTTAGGTTCATACGATCTTTTTAAAGAATCTTTATTTAGGATTATTCTTAAATTTTAATGCTAATTTCATTCAATATCTAGCACTTAGGGTCGACAGACGGGTAACGGAGTAGATTAAACTTAAGTTTTAAATTTTAAATATATTAACCTCAGGTAATCTTTCATATATACTTAACATACAACCTATATTATCCATACTACTAGTTTGTAATTACAATTTTCAATAAAAATAAACAAAATACAAAAAAAAATCTCAATCTCTTAATCTCATATAAAAAATATAAAAATATCACAATTTTTACTATTATACCGCTGAGCAAAATCTCTTTCAATAGTTAAAAATTTATAAATATTATATCATAATATTCTTAGAATTACAGTAGATAGTAAACTAAAGCCCATCAAATATAAGAAATACTGTTTGACGTTTTGTACTTTTCAAACTTACACAACTTTGTACGAGTATAAGCGTAATGACACTATCGCTATCACAGAATAGTTAAAAGAGGAGTTTGTCTACACAAAACTGCTATCATTAAACCTTTTTAAATAGCAACATAGAAATCCTGGAAAGATTTCAGACTAAATTTATGAAATCCATGTTTAACATACCAAAATGCATCTATAACAAATATATTCTGCACGACTTGAGCCTCAACACTGTAACAAAAGAAAGTCTAAACAACAAACAGAATTAAACAAGTTATAGAAAAAATAAGATTTTTGAAACTCATAATTTCATGTAGGTACACTACCTACATGAAATTTCTCTTCTTGTACATCGTTTCCCATAGAGATTTACGCTTGGAATCTACAACTTCACTTTTCTGACGGGACAGCAAATTTTTTGATCAGTTCAAAAGTGCATGTAACGGGGTTATTTCAAAGTTTGGTATTATTACCATTGTAAGTAAGTTTTAAATTTGCCTCTGTCAATTTAGTCTCAGGGTATAAAACAGACATTAGTCAACAAATTAATCTGCTAGTCTAACGGGCTCTGGAAGTGTAATGTACTCAAGACTGAGAAGGAACAGCATTCCAAATCTTGACACAATTCTCCAAAGAACAGTGAGAGTAATCAATGGGTGACTCCCCTTGCTCTACGAAACCAATGTTGCTTCACCTATTCAGCTGCATCTACAATATGAGGTGATTATTTTATTGAAGCTATTTGCTATGATTTATTTGTTACGACCAATTTAGAGAAGTATTCTTGTGTCGGCACCCAAATTTTCGCCACCCAACCTATTCCCGATTCGGCACCAACAGGTATTTTGGATTAGGATTTTGTATTGGTTACTACCATTCAAAATACCTACCTATTGGTGCCGAATCGAGAATAGCTTGGCTGCTGAAACTATTGGTGCCGAAAAGAGAATACTTCTCTAAATTTATTGTAACAATTAAATCATAGCAAATAATAGCTTGAGTAGAATAATCACATCATATTCTTAAAACAGATGTCTTTATTCAATACTCGTATTTCAGCCGATTGTGTGCCTACACGAGATATGAAAACGAGATTATCTTAATAAACTAGTGCGCCTCACCATCAACGATTTCATCACTGCTTACCATCAGGTGGGATTGCAGTCAAGCACTAGTTTATGTTATAGAAAAAAAAAGATGTTTGTTCTTCATGTACACTCTTTTAAACTCATTATTTAAAAGAGTGTAAGTACATGAAGTTTATTCTTGCATATCGTTTTACCATAGAGATTTACGCTTGGAATCTACAACTTCACTTTTCTGACGGGACAGCAAATTTGATCCGTTCAAAAGTGCATGTAACGGGGTTATTTCAAAGTTTGGTATCATTACCATTGTAAGTTTTACATTTGCCTCTGTCAATTTAGTCTCAGGGTATAAAACAGACATTAGTCAACAAATTAATCTGCTAGTCTAACGGGCTCTGGAAGTGTAATGTACTCAAGACTGAGAAGGAACAGCATTCCAAATCTTGACACAATTTTCCAAAGAATAGTGAGAGTGATCAATGGGTGACTCCCCGTGCTCTACAAAACGAATGTTGCTACATCTATACAGCTGCATCTACTACATGAGGTGATTATTTTATTGAAGCTATTTGCTATGATTTATTTGTTACGACCAATTTAGAGAAGTATTCTTAGGTCGGCACCCAAATTTTCGCCACCCAACCTATTCCCGATTCGGCACCAACAGGTATTTTGGATTGGGATTTTGTATAGGTTACTCCCATCCAAAAATGTAATATCTTAGGTGCCGAAACTATTCGTGCCGAAACGGGAATACTTCTCTAAATTTATTGTAACAAATAAATCATAGCAAATAATAGTGTGAGTAAAATAATCACATCATATTCTTAAAACAGATGTCTTTATTCAATACTCGTATTTCAGCCGATTGTGTGCCTACACGAGATATGAAAACGAGATTATCTTAATAAACTAGTGCGCCTCACCATCAACGATGGCATCACTGCTTACCATCAGGTGGGACTGCAGTCAAGCACTAGTTTATGTTATAGAAAAAAAAAAAGATTTTTGTTCTTCATGTACACTCTTTTAAACTCATTATTTAAAAGAGTGTACATGAAGTTTATTCTTGCATATCGTTTTACCATAGAGATTTACGCTTGGAACCTATTAACGTCACTTTTCTGACTGGACAGCAAATTTTTTGATCACAGTTCAAAAGTGCATGTAACGGGGTTATTTCAAAGTTTGGTATCATTACCATTGTAAGTTTTACATTTGCCTCTGCCAATTTAGTCTCAGGGTATAAAACAGACATTAGTCGACCGATGACCGTCTCCGAGGCACGGAGGAAACTCGGTATGTTAAGATGGTCACCCATCCACAGACCAACCTTGACAAGCATTGCTTAACCTTGAGGATCGACTCATGGAATAATAATATCCTTTATTGTCAGGCATCTAAGGCCCATAGAAAAAAACACACAAATAATCTTACAAAAAATAATAAACTAATACATATGAAATAAACTACTGGCAAATTATTCACTATAGCAAACGAAGTGACGGCGTCGTGTTTCGCTGAGGTCCGTATCATACCACGAAATCGTCAATCTCAAAACTCTCCTTTGAGGAAGGATATGAACCCGAAATAGTATTGACAAAGCTAGATGCCCAACCACGTCTTTTAGTTGACTTACTTAATGTCCTATGTCCCCTAGATGGGGCAGAGGGCGTCCACAGTAATCCTCCATGCGAACGATCTTGAGCTTCCCGCTTCACCTCACTCCACGTCATTCCGTTGCTCGCCGCTTCTGCCAACATGGTGCGACGCCAAGTTTGACGGGGACGGCCACGCTTTCTTTTTCCAGTCCAAAGCTTGTTTGGGTATGTGATCGGAATCCATTCGGAGCGTGTGGCCAGTCCATCTCCACTTGCGACGCTTGATCTGGTGGTCGATCGGGCACTCGTGGCATTTTTCTAACAGCTCTATGTTAAATATAGTCTCGGGCCAGTAAATTCCGAGAATGCGACGGAGACAGCGGTTGACGAAAACTTGGTTCTGGCGTGAGATATCTTTCGTAACCTTCCACGTTTCGCACACGTAGAGCAGTACAGGTTTAATATTGGACCTGAAGATTAGATAAATCGCCCTCTGCCATTCTGATGCCTGCTCGAGTAAAATACGGAGAGTGTTGATCTGGTCGGTGCACGAACGGCCAGGGCGGGAACCAGCCTGTTATTCGCGTAGGAGAGGATCCACGGCCTTTGACAACCTATCCAGGATGATCTTGCAAAACACCTTTGAGGGAATTGAGAGTAGCGTAATACCTCTCCAGTTATTGCACTGACTAAGATCACCTTTCTTCGGTACAGTGATTACCTAGATCTCAAAACTCTCCGAGGAAAGATATGAACCCGAAATAGTATTGACAAAGCTAGATGCCCAATCACGTCTTTAAGTATTTAATATTAAAGTCTACAAGAACTGTCATGACACCCTTCGGCCAAAACTCTCCTTTGAGGATGGATCATCATCTCAGTCGAAAGACGTCCACTGCTGGACATAGGCCTCCCCCAAGCGTCGCCACAGCGATCGGTCCTAGGTTCATATCCTTGAGGCAGGATATGAACCCGAAATAGTGTTGACAAAGCTAGATGCCCAACCACGTCTTTTAGTATTTAATATTAAAGTCTAAAAGAACTGTCAAACAGTATTTCTTAGATTAGATGGCTTAACTTGATACGCACAAATATAATAATAAGCATGGGTTACGAGAGGATGCCCATAATAATATAGCGGTATAGAACAAACGGTGTACGAACGGAACGTAATGAAATATTATAAAAATAATATTATAATATTAATTGGTATTGACAACGACTAGCACTAACTTGAACGTATAGTTCATTTTATTTTTCATATTTCTTTTAAGTTTACTTTTGCAGCTCCGATTCGTACAAACTAAGAATAATTTTCATTTATTTTCTCCATTAGGGAGATAATACACTGCTTGCTCGTTTAACTTTATTAATATTTAAATTATAACTTTAAGTAGGTATATTATTTATAAGTAGGTTTATTAGATTTTAACTTCAACAGGTACATTTCCAAAATACAATATAATTTGTATGTTTGAAAATTAATAAAAAATACCTTTTTATTCTAAGGTGTATTCTAACTAAATATTGAGTATACGCATATTCATTTATTATAAAATAAATCATATTATTAATTAATCGTTAGCTTTTTGACCAGCTTCGATTGCTTCAGACGTCTTAATTTTTACATATTAATGTCATTATTATTACTTAATATTTGCATGCAACTAGAGTGCGTCTAATGAAAGCGCGACTTGGGGTTTTATTTTAAAATTGAATTGGTAACATTGTTCAGCCGTCAAAGATTTGCCTCAGTCGGGAAGACCATCAACGTCTTCAACTGCAGTTAACATCGTTATGTCACCGCCCTAAAAACCCTGAATTTTCTCTAAAGACTAGCCACATTAGAGCCGCTGAGAGTGAGTCGGTTCCGATTCAACATTAATTTTAAAATCTTACTAGATTGGATCATTCATCGGACTAAGTATATCATTTCTGAAAGAGCATGCTTTGATGGCAATAAAATGAATATGAATTTAATTTTAAAATTTTATTTTTTACTGGTAATGCCTTTGTTTAAAATTTCTACAGACGCTGTGTTCTTCAAAAAAGGAATATAGTTCATAAACAATTATTATACGAATGTCATAAATACAAAAAAAACTACTCAAGGATCAAGATATTTTTCTTCTACTACGTCACTCATATTCAAAATTTTTGGATTTAACCTTTTTTCCCAGGTCGCGCTTTCATTAGACGGACTATATAAAAAAATATTAAGCACGTAAACTTAATAAGTGATTAATAAATTCAAAATTAATATCAATGTTTATTAGATTTACAAAAACATCAAAACCTAGCTACTCTGAGTACCTTCTGAAGCAATCCATAATACCTCGCTATAGCTATTAGGATCTTCTTTATAAATTATATAAAAAAAAAATTAATAATATTATTTGTTTTATAGCAACAGACTAGTAACAATAATATGGCACTCACACAATAACATAATATAAATAAATAAATAAAAACACTAGATATTTAATTCCTAAAAAAATCTGTTCAACATCAAAATAAATATTAAATTTCAAACATGCTTTAATTTAAACATTTATTTAATTTTCAAATCAAAATTAAATTTTCATTCGCGTAGCTTCATCATCTTTTTTCTTATAAAAATAAATAAAATTCAATATTATGTTGTCTCTATAGTTGTAACGTAATAAAATAAAATTATTTAGTTATAAGTATAAGTAATTAATCTTTTGATAGTTTTGTTTTTAAGTACAGAAAACTCTAATAAGTAAAGATCATTTATTCAGGATACAGATATCATACATAATATTTATAAGTTTTTTTTTAATCTTTTTCTAATAGTTTAGTTTAATTAGTAAGATGGGAACGATTGTCGATAATTGTAATAAGTATATAATTAAATATTTTATTATTATAATTATTATCAACATATTATATTAAAACTTAATTAATTGCTTTTTATAATATCAAATAACATTTTTAATTAATTACATAATAATCAGTACAATAAAAATGCTTTTCTATTAACAATATTGTGCAGTTTGGCAAGAATAAAAAAAACTGGGTTGATTTTCGTCCTGTCCGGGGTTATCAAAACATTTTCAGATTTCTTCCTGTTCTTAAAATAATCCATAAATAAAAACAGATAAAAACAGGTATCACCTGTGTAAAAACCGGGTTAATTTTTCATATTTTGTACCTTTAAACTTCTTTTTTTTTTGACTATATTATGCAAGAGTAAAAAAAACTAGGTTGAGTTTAGTCTTGCCTAGAAGCAACCCATTCACTCTTGACTTAAAGACCCTTAGGTTGTAGCTATCAGGAAACCCAAACCCCGGCAGGGAATTCCACTCTAGCTGTAGGCATAATAAATGTAAAACGCTTTGTACGTATGGGTGGGATGTTAACCATTATAACTTTATAGTTCTTTTTATATTATGTAATCTAGCAATCTCCTGACTGAAATCATCAAAAAAATATTCACACTACTTTTTGTTCACAAGATTAAGCATAAATAAAAACGAATGAAAACAGGCACGATCTGTGTAAAAACCAGGTTTGTTTTTCATATTTTGTACCCTTGAATTTTTTTTATTGACTACAATAATGCAGTTTAGCAAGAATAAAAGAAAACTGGGTTGATTTAAGTCCTATCCGAAGTTACAAAAAATATTCAGACAACTTTCTGTTAAAGAGATAAAACATAAGTAAAAACAGATGAAAAGAGGCACGACCTGTGTAAAAACCGGAATAATTTTTCATATTTCATACCTTAATAGTTTTCTTTTACTGACTATAATTATGCAGTTTAGCAAGAATAAAATAAAACTGGGTTGATTTTAGTCCTATCCGAAGTTGTCAAAAAATATTCACGTAAACTTTCTTAATCTCAGATGAAAACAGGTACCACCTGTGTGAAAACCGGGTTAATTTTTGACATTTTGTAACTTTAATCTTAGACTAGACTATATTATGCAGTCTCGCAAGAGTAAAAGAAAACTGGGTTGATTTTAGTCATATCTGAAGTTATCAAAAGATATTCACGCAAACTGTTCTTAATCTCAGATGAAAACAGGTACCACCTGTGTAAAAACCGGGTTAATTTTTCTTATTTTGTACATTTAATCTTCTTATTTTTACTAACCATATTATGCAGTCTCGCAAGAGTAAAAGAAAACTGGGTTGATTTTAGTTCTATCAGAAGTTACAAAAAATATTCAGACAACTTTCTGGTAACAAGATAAAAGATAAATAAAAACAGATGAAAACAGGTATAACCTGTATAAAAACCGGGTTAATTTTTCATATTTTGTACCTTTAAACTTCTTATTTATATTGACTATATTATACAGTCTTGCAAGAGTAAAAGAAAACTATCTGAAGTTATCACAAATATTCAATAATTAGGTACACAAGAAATCCATAAATAAAAGCAGATGAAAACAGGTATCACCTGTATAAAAACCGGGTTGATTTTTCATATTTTGTACCTTTGAACTTTTTTATTGAATACATTATGCAGTCTAGCAATAGTAAAATAAAACTGGGTTGATTTTAGTCCTATCCGAAGTTATCAAAAAATATTCACGCAAACTGTTCTTAATCTCAGATGAAAAGGGTACCTCCTGTGTAAAAACCGGGTTATTTTTTCATATTTTGTACCTTTGAACTTTTTTTTATTGACTACATTATGCATTCTAGTAAGAGTAAAAGAAAACTGGGTTGATTTATCAAAAATTATTCGCACATTTTGTACAAAATACAAGCCACAAATAAAAACAGTTGGAAACAGTTACCATTCGTGTAAAAACCGGGTTAAGTTTATGCGTAAGTTTCACCTTTACCTTTATGTTATATATTGTTGGGTCTAGGTGTTCTACAGCTACGCAAACTGCCTTTACTAATCGTTGTACAGTTCGTTGTAGTAATTACTAGTTATATATCAAATAGTATTTAAACTTAATTATATATTATAATATAATAATCAGTATCATGATTTAAAACAATAGTTTATTACTTTTCTATTAATAATATTATGTAGTCCGGCAAGAGTAAAAGAAAACTGGGTTGATTTTAGCCCTGTCCGAAGTTATCAAAAAATATTTACATTTCCGTTCACAATATATTAATAAAAACAGATGAAAACAGGTACCACCTGTGTAAAAACCGGGTTAATTTTATAAAAAAACACCTTACCTTCAATTTTGTTTAAACTTTGTACAGTTCATATTAGTAACTATTTATATATTAAGAGCTTCAGCGGCGGACTGTAGTCCCACCATTCGAGCAGAAATGATTATTTTTAGTATCGCTGCTTCATGCGCGAAAGTTATATAAGTTTGAATTTGGCTTGGCTTGGCAGACCTTACATACTATACTCTATTTACTTTAAGAAAAGAAAATAAAAGAAACTTATGTTACTGTCCGTTCAACCGATTTTGACTTCCATTCCGTAGACATAAAGATGACATTAAAAGCAAAAAAAGTAGTTACAATACCAAGTTTTTCTGCAGCCGTCATTTGTCATATAACCAACGCATTAAAAGTCATAATCGGTTGAACGGACGGTAAAACCAGTTTCTTTAAATTTCTTTTCTTATAGTAGATCGAGTATTATTTCAACTTCATCGCTTGTTGGGGTTAGGTTGCATTTTGCATTCTTCTATTGGAAGCCATTCACAAATGTCTAGCGCCATTGTAAATAATAATTTTGTTCTATAAGTAAGGTCTTAAGGAGTAGTCGGTTTAGTTAATAGGTCATTGTTATATATTTTTTATTTATATAAGAATTGTGTATTTTTGTTTATTTAGCTTCATTCGATCTCGTTAGTATTTGTGATGTCTATTTATAATTAATACATGCTAAGCATATACATTACGTGATTCTGGAGGCTACATTGTGGCGTAACTGTACATTTTCGAGGCTGCCTCGAACTAAGAAAGGTTTTTCATCTCTAGCGTTTAAACTTGGAGATTATAATGCCAAAGCTTTAAATAGCATCCTAGTATTTAACAGTCCAAGGCTGCCTCGATGTGATTAAAATTTTACAGGTTTAGTGTGTACCATATTTAGTGTATAGTTTTAAGTGAATATATTAGGTATAAGCCGGAAAAACTTTTTGGAATTCATCTTCATGTACGTTATGTGTTTTTTTTTCAGCACTTAAGAAATTTTGTATAAATAATATCTTTAATATGACTATCTATAATCTCTAATAATACACTTAAACTGCAGACATGTCTTGTGTTGGGCAATTTGTCTTCTTCACGAATGTACTCGTGAACTCTAAAATTAGTTTAATGTTAAGTATAGGTTAATTTTGGCCGAGTTTTCTTAGTGAGTGCAATATCTAAATAGTCGGAAGCGATGTTCGCAAAAAACATGATTTGCCTAAAAGGCTTGCAATCACTACAGCTATTCGATTAAGTCTCGATTAATTTACTTATATGTAGTATCAATTATCTAATCAAAGCCGTAATAATAGTGGCCATATTATTATAAAACGTATGTATAATACGTACAAACGTATATCTAACTAGTGTATTTCGATTAGTGTCCTTTATAATTATAATTTATATTATACAAACAGCATACAATTAAATAAAGTTATGATGCAGCGAAAATTTTCTTTTCATTTGCTACCCATTTTGGGACCATTATTTTAATTGATATTTACTTCTTGAACAAGATTAAAGCTTTAATCTCAATTATCATCTATAACACATCATATATCATTTATTCGTCCATTTTCATTTAATTTCATCAAACATCGACATCTTACACAACATACAATTCTTTTGAAATCACTAAAAATTCTTTGCAGAATGTGGCGTGGAATGAAGTATTAGAATATTAGGAGACAGTGCTAGTTTTATTTTATTTTATAACACTTTGGTTTATCTTCTAATGCATGGACCACATTTTCGTACGAACAAATTGAAATTTTCAAACCTTACCAGTTATTTTTCTGAATACTTATTCTCTAGTATTAGATTTTGAAGGCATGTACGTATATTAAGCAGTCTAACACCGAAGCTATCAAAAATATTTACACTAGTTTATGTTCACAAACCATTACTAAAATAGATGAAAACAGGTATCACCTGTTTAAAAACCGGATTGATTTTTCACACACAACACACCCTCAAAAAAAAAGTTCTATGGCTAAGTAAATGTCGAATTATTTATTCTCTAGCCTTAGGTTTCGAAGGCTTCAACTTACGCGCACCCTGAAGAGCATACTTTAGGGCACAATTAGTATTTTGACAACAATAGCATAACTTTGTTCCACAAAAACACTAAATTAACCATAAAAAATACACATTTTATTAAAATTGTAATAAATGGAAAACGTATTTAATACATTTTACATAGAAAGAAACATTTATCAGGATTTTTTTTTTTGCCAAAAAATGTTTATGTCAGTAAAGTGGAAATAAAAAGTACCTATACGAAACGTTGGTTGTTAACTAAAAAGAGTAACGATGCATCAGGTAATAAACATAAAAATTAAAATGATGACAATCATATATTATATTCAATTCGAGTCAACATTACCAGAATAAAGACATTTGAACTGTAATCCAGCCAACTGACATTTAAAAAAAATAACATTATGACTTGACATCTTGTCGTTCGTTTAAAAATGTGTTTATTGATTTTTCAAAGGAAGGTTCATAGGTATAATCCGTCTAATGAAAGCGCGATCTGAGAAAAAGAGGTTAAATCCAAAAATGTTGTATGTGGATAACTAACTAGTAGGAGAATCATGTCTTGATACTTCATTTTTTTTATTTCCTAAAGTCGCGGCTGAATAATGTTGCCAATTAAATTAAAAAAAAAACCCCGGTCGCGCTTTCATTAGAGGCACTCTATTACTAAAACATGCCAGAGAATTTCGTTTACGTTCGAGAATCTACCATCAATGGAGTTTTGGTGAAACATTACTGAACCGTTCAAACTAAGTACGTCTTGAACGCAACACCCGATACAAAACACCTAAAACAAATGAACCATGCACTTAAATATCAAGTGCGGTTGATGCCACTGATGCAACCGCTCCAGAAACTCCATGTTTTCGTAGCGGTGCATCAGTGTGGGGTGTAAGGGGTGAACGCACAAGAACCAGGTTGCCCAAGTCATCCTCACCTGCGCGCGGTGCACCCCGCCTAGACGAACGAGGCTCTGACGACCGAACGATGGCGGTATACCCATCCAGCAGGCCAGTTGTCACACCGTGGCCAAAGAGGCAAAATACTGGCTTTTCTGTTTTCTAGGCCACCACTCAATAAGGCTTAGGTAGCTGCTATTTAACAACATCCCTAATCGAAACTTCTATTTTTATATTTCTTGCTTCAAATTTCTATTTCGTCTTCTTCACCGTCTGGTCTAAAATCTTCTAAATCTTTAATATATTTCTAAAATTTTCATCATCAAAAGTCGGGATTAGGTTTGTGCAAATGTCAAGTCACAACATTTTTGATAGGTTTTACAGTGCTCGTGTATTGGAGCCGAAAAAACACTCGGAGAAAAGAAAGATCCTAAAATAGGGAATCCTGATTATTGCGATTGATAACTCGATTAATTTTAATGTTCTGTTAGGGATAATCAGCGGCGGTTTAGGTTTTTAAGTGTCTTCTTTTCCTTAATCTTACTTTTGTGCTTTTAACTGTGTTCGACCTTATTTTAAAAGTAATTTTCTTTATTTGCTAAACATCTAGTTTTCCTTCTACTTACTTGTATCGTTTTTTTACGTATTTTCAGTTATTTGTAGATTAATTTGTTAAATATTATTTTAACAATTTGGACTAAATAAATTTCATAAAAAAAAGTTCGCCTTCTAGCATAGGTTTTAGCAATAAACAGGGAGTCGCTCTAAACATGACATGATGACTCTTTCGATTGTCTAGATTAATATCAATGTATGCACAACGTAGCTTTTTCGGGTTGTAACCCCATTTGTTGGCGCGACCCGTCATTGTTACACCTTGTTAATCGAAGCCGTGACGTGCCATCGTGCCGTGTTTACATTGCCTCCCTAAGTAATATTCCAAGGTGGCCTTTCCATTAGCAGTAATAGTTAATAAGTGAGTGTATGTGTACGTTTCTTACTTCTTCATGCTTAAGCGGTAGAAAATCGCCGAAGCTAAAGTTATTTACTTGATTCTTTTGTAAAAGAAATGGGTTCTAATAACTAAGTCCAAATTGTCTTTTAATGTCTATATTAGTTTCTTGTGATATTTTTTTTAAGTTCCGTTACTTTTAGTTTGGGGTGCAAGGGGGGAACGTTAAAAATCTAGTTTCTTCAAAAGTCATCCTCTCCTGCTCGTGGCGCACCCTGCTGCTACCGACGAGGCTCTGGCGACCGACAGATGGCGGTGATAACCATCTTTTACTATCATCTATATCCAAAAAATTAGGACTGTCAGGAAAGTGAAGCTTATTGTTAGTTATTATTTCTCCATCAACATTGCAGTTACCATTACTTGGTGTTCTGAGTCCTATTTCTACAACTAACTACAAATCAATAATTAGGTCATGTAGCTCGAACTATTCTTTTTTTAACACTTCTATACAGTTTGAAATTTTTTTGCTGTTTTATGATCCTATAAAAAACATAGGATTTATTGCGCTAGTCTGTTTTCATCCATTTGAAATCCAAGTTGTCCTCTAAGCGCAACACAAGCACGCTTCGACGGCATCCAGGTTAATTTCACTATTTAGAGACTTTTATCTAGAAAATGAATCATACTGAACAGTCAAAGGTTTATAATAATAATATCCCACAACTTTTCACACAATGCCTTCTAGTCCCAAGCTAAGCAGAGCTTGTGTTATGGGTACTAGACGCTGATAAACATACTTATATATTTCTAAATACAAACATGGATAATTTACACCCAGACACAGAACAAATGATCGTTCTCATCACACAAACATTTGTCCTGGGCAAGGATCGAACCGGCATAGCATATCCGGCATAGCAGTCAGGGCCACTAACCAAGAGACCAACAGGCCAGTCGAGGTTTGTTTTAACATGCTTAAGCAAACTGCCGCAGAGTATCATATAAACCTAGATGCAATTACATCAAGCGAGCGATTAATTTTCATAATACCACAGAAAGGTCCCCCGCGGTTGGTCCTGTTTCTCTCGCGCCTAGCGACATGTCTGAAGCGACAAAAAATTACCAAGCGATTATTATTAAATAGTGTCAGCGCGGTACGCCACCGTCGTATTGCCATTATTGATCTTGTTCAAAAATTGACTTATTCGGGTCTACTTCCACTAGTTCTTGCGATTTGATGTTTTAAATTGTATTTCAAAGATTTCCTTTTAGATTCGTTTTAAAAAAATACTTTCGCTGTGTCTTTACTCGTATTATTCGAGTTTTCATGGCTGCAAATTTAGCTTTACCAATACTATTTAGAATTCATATCCATATTTTCTAAGTGTAAGCGGTTTTTACACTTATTCTTGCACTCTTGTCAGCAAGGAGAGCCTAACTTTATCAATACTTGGCGTTTGTAGAGTTCAAAGAAGCTTGATCTCGTTCCGATGACCAATGGCATTTCTAATATTTCTATGTACGAATTCGAGTATATATTTTCATTTCGATGACAAATTAATACAAAGAGATTTTGTCCTTCTCTGTGTGTTCTTGATTGCAGAGACTGTTTAACTTTATCAATATAGGATGCTTTTTACTGATAGAGTATGGAATTCCATTCTAGCTTTGTCAATATATTCAGAATATTTGAAGCCACAGACCTTATTGATAACGTGGGGTTTGTTTTGGCACATTTCTATTTCCATTTCATGTTCCATTTCAGGCTCTTTGTGCCGATTGTCCAGTAACACTACTTGCTGGAGCCAAGCGTCTTACTCATCGGGTGTCCTGAGTATCGGGCTGATGTCCATACGGCTTGTGTGGATAGTGCCTGTTTTCAACATATTTCTATTTCCATTTCCATTTCAGGCTCTTTGTGCCGATTTCCCCGTAACACTAAATCGAACGAATCGATTAAAGTGTTCATAGTCGATACTGCGCGACCCTCCATTTGAGGGTCTTCCTTGGTCAAATAGTCTTTAGCGAATCTGTTATTGACATTGGCAATGGGAGTAGCGAGAGTATGCATGTGTTTCTGTAACTTCCTTCTTCTTTGTCCTCGCCTTTTCCCATTACATGGGGTCGCTGATGAACATCGTTATTTATAAGGCTAATCAGGCTAATCTTTTTAAATTCAAAATTTTTACTTCACATGGCGTCAAAGTTGAACTTTATCAATACTACTTCGCGTTCATGTCCACATTTACTTAATCATTTGTGCTGAAGTACTTGGCACGATAATAACAGCCGCACAACTTAATCAATAAAATTTCTGGTCCATATTCATATTAAATATTGCCATGTTCAAGTTCGAGTAGATATTTCCATTTCAATTTCTAAGTGTAAGCGGTTTTTACACTTATTCTTGCACTCTTGTCAGCAAGGAGAGCCTTACTTTATCAATACTTGGCGTTTGTAGAGTTAAAAGAAGCTTGAACTCGTTCCGATGACCAATGGCATTTCTAATATTTCTATGTACGAATTCGAGTATATATTTTCATTTCGATTACAAATTAATAAAAAGAGATTTTGTCCTTCTCTGTGTGTTCCTGATTGCAGAGACTGTCTAACTTTATCAATATAGAATGTTAGAAAGTTAATACGGGATCATATTGGTTAATCGTTGTTTTACAACCTAGCCAATGGGTTTTTCTGCTATTTCTTTGAAATAAATCTCTTTCAAGCGGAGTTCCTTGCGTCAACAAATTTCATCAATATCAAGATTGTATTAAACTATACAAACCATTAACGTTTGCAAATTTCCAAGCGAAACTTAACGCGAAGTTTTTAACGTGGCTCTATGTGCCGATTTGCCAGTAACACTACTTGCTGGACCCAAGAGTGTTACTGTTTTCAACACATTTCCATTTCCATTTCAGGCACTTTGTGCTAATTTCCTAGTAACACTACTTGCTAAAGCCAAGAGTGTTACTGTTTTCAACACATTTCCATTTCCAATTCAGGCACTTTGTGCTAATTTCCCAGTAACACTACTTGCTAAAGCCAAGAGTGTTACTGTTATCAACACATTTCCATTTCCATTTCAGGCACTTTGTGCTAATTTCCTAGTAACACTACTTGCTAAAGCCAAGAGTGTTACTGTTTTCAACACATTTCCATTTCAGGCACTTTGTGCCAATTTCCCAGTAACACTACTTGCTAAAGCCAAGAGTGTTACTGTTTTCAACACATTTCCATTTCCATTTCAGGCACTTTGTGCTAATTTCCCAGTAACACTACTTGCTAAAGCCAAGAGTGTTACTGTTTTCAACACATTTCCATTTCAGGCACTTTGTGCCAATTTCTTAGTAACACTACTTGCTTAAGCCAAGAGTGTTACTGTTTTCAACACATTTCCATTTCAGGCATTTGGTGCCAATTTCCTAGTAACACTACTTGCTAAAGCCAAGAGTGTTACTGTTTTCGACACATTTCCATTTCCATTTCAGGCACTTTGTGCTAATTTCCCAGTAACACTACTTGCTAAAGCCAAGAGTGTTACTGTTTTCAACACATTTCCATTTCAGGCACTTTGTGCCAATTTCCGAGTAACACTACTTGCTAAAGCCAAGAGTGTTACTGTTTTCAACACATTTCCATTTCCATTTCAGGCACTTTGTGCTAATTTCCCAGTAACACTACTTGCTAAAGCCAAGAGTGTTACTGTTTTCAACACATTTCCATTTCAGGCACTTTGTGCCAATTTCCGAGTAACACTACTTGCTAAAGCCAAGAGTGTTACTGTTTTCAACACATTTCCATTTCCATTTCAGGCACTTTGTGCTAATTTCCCAGTAACACTACTTGCTAAAGCCAAGAGTGTTACTGTTTTCAACACATTTCCATTTCAGGCACTTTGTGCCAATTTCCTAGTAACACTACTTGCTTAAGCCAAGAGTGTTACTGTTTTCAACACATTTCCATTTCAGGCATTTGGTGCCAATTTCCTAGTAACACTACTTGCTAAAGTCAAGAGTGTTACTGTTTTCAGATTCAGATTCAGATTTAACACATTTAATTTCGATTTCAACACATTTCTATTTCCATTTCAGGCACTTTGTGCCAATTTCCTAATAACACTACTTGCTAAAGCCAAGAGTGTTATTGTTTTCAACACATTTCCATTTCCATTTCAGGCACTTAGTGCCAATTTTCCAGTAAAATTACTTGCTGGAGCCAAGCGTGTTACTCATCAACTTATTTGCAAAACATTTAAATTCCCGTCTAAAGGAATTAATCAATTTGTGTCTTGTGATTTCCATTTTTGTATGTTAATAAGTGTGGTTTTCTTTAAACCGCTCGATTACACGATTTCTGAAAAAAATTGTGCTGATTGCACATTCCAAGCGTAGATCTCTCTGTCTGGACGAATCGACGCGAGAGTACATGTTTCTCTGTAAACCTTTTTCTTCTTTGTGGGGTCGGTCGGCTTTCGTAATCATTCAGCGCCTTGCATTGCGCTGATAAGCATCGTCATCTGTAAGTCTAATCTTTTGCATGTCGTCGCGGACATTTTTCATCCAGGATTAAGTATCTATTTCAAATAGGCTTGTCACTTAATCAAATAACTAACTGTTTCTTCGACTATGTCGGTCAGTCGGTTGCTTGACGTGAATTTCGATGAATAGGTACCTACTCGGTACACGGGAGGACTATATCCTAGAACAGCAGTTAGGATACTTTTAGCCCTCCTTTGTTTCCTGGGGTATTTGCTCCTAGCAGATTTATGATAGAGTTTTCATCCGTACTCGATTTCGTCAATCATTGGGTTTTCGTTCATTGGTACTACAATGTTTTTTAAACCATTTCATCGGTACTGCAATGTTTCTTAGTCAATTACACGTACTGAATTACATGATTCACGATACTGATTTATGGTGGATAAGTAACCTGGCCAATGGGTTTTTCTGGTTTCATTTGAGATAAATCTCTTTCAAGCGGAGTTCCTTGCGTGAACATACTTGTGACGTATATGTCTACAATAAAAAAACTAGAGTTCCCTTTACTATTTCTCTTTATGACCTCAGCGTCTTCTTTCAATCACTATTGCGACCATGTGGTTATTATGGTATATTTCTTAAATTTTCCAAAGTACTTGAATTCCCTTCATTTATTCAGGGTACAATTGCATTTCGCTAATTCAAGATAAATATCTTTTAACCAAGCGCCAAATTTTCATCAATATCAAAATTCTATTAAACGTTTAAACTATACAAACCATTAACGTTTGAAAATTTCCAAGCGAAACTTGACGCGAAGTTTTTAACGTGGCTCTTTGTGCCGATTTGCCAGTAACACTACTTGCTGGACCCAAGAGTGTTACTGTTGCCAACACATTTCCATTTCAGGCACTTTGTGCTAATTTCCCAGTAACACTACTTGCTAAAGCCAAGAGTGTTACTGTTTTCAACACATTTCCATTTCTATTTTAGGCACTTTGTGCCAATTTTCCAGTAAAATTACTTGCTGGAGCCAAGCGTGTTACTCAACTTATTTGCAAAACATTTAAATTCCCGTCTAAAGGAATTAATCAATTTGTGTCTTGTGATTTCCATTTTTGTATGTTAATAAGTGTGGTTTTCTTTAAACCGCTCGTTTACACGATTTCTGAAAAAAATTGTGCTGATTGCACATTCCAAGCGTAGATCTCTCTATCTGGACGAATCAACGCGAGAGTACATGTTTCTCTGTAAACCTTTTTCTTCTTTGTGGGGTCGGTCGGCTTTCGTAATCATTCAGCGCCTTGCATTGCGCTGATAAGCATCGTCAACTGTAAGTCTAATCTTTTGCATGTCGTCGCGGACATTTTTCATCCAGGACTAAGTATTTATTTCAAATAGGCTTGTCACTTAATCAAATAAGTAACTACTTCTTCGACTATGTCGGTCAGTCGGCTGCTTGACGTGAATTTCGATGAATAGGTACCTACTCGGTACACGGGAGGACTATATCCTAGAACAGCAGTTAGGATACTTTTAGTCCTCCTTTTTTTCCTGGGGTATTTGCTCCTAGCAGATTTTTAAAGCGTCTATGAGCTACTACTGACTGTACAATTAACTATCACTATCTTAGTAGCTTTTATTCATGCGGACCTCTCACCTCACTAACTCACCTCATAACTAACACCCAGCAGGGTTGGTAAATGATAAATGATATTTATTTTGCAAATAGGTTTTTTCCAAACTCTTTTACATAACGATTTTTTTTTGGACTTTTTTTTTGTTACTAGATGAGGCCGGTGTTTCCTAACTGACTACCCTGAGAAGAAATAAGTTATCATCATTGTGGTGTAACAATCACAACGATAATTGGCTGGCGGTCTTCTAGCACTTCCCGTTTCTCTTTCTCGAGAGTTTGTTGAGTGACGTCACTCATAGCTTAGTTGTGCCCGTTAGCGATCTTCGGGCGACCACCCGCTCCTTTTGAAACAGAAAGTTGGGGCAATCGTACTAAAACTAATACACGTGTCTCTGTAAACCTCCTTCTTTCTTCTTTGCCCTCCCCTTTCCCGTTACGCAGGGTCGGCTTTCTTAATAATTTTTCATCCAGAACTAAGTATTTATTTCATATAGGCTTTCAGTAATTTGCGGAGGAGATGTATATATTATGATGTGGTAATCTGTTCTTCTTGTTCCAACATCAAGTTTAAAAACTCGTTCAAAGCTTTGTTTTTGGCTTCGATAAGTTTATCATTCAATATACTTCGAAACACTGGACTATTATTTTTGTGTCTAGAAGAATCTGCAAGGCAATTCATGAACACATTTTTCAATCATGTTATGTATTACAAATATATCGGTTACACGATTTCTGAAAAAAGTGATGCTAATTGCACATTCCAAGCGTAGATCTCTATGGTAAATTGCAGAAGAATGTACAAGAAACTCCATGGACACTCTTTTCAGTCATGTTATGTATTACAAATATCTCAATAACATGATTTTTGAAAAATAAAATGTTGCTAATTGCACATTCCAAAGCGTAAATCTAAGACTAATGCTGAGCTTGAATTTGATCGGATCGGACACTCGGTGAAATCGGATAACCGTTTTTCTTCTTTGTCCTCCCTTTTTCCCACTATACGAGGCCAACTTTCTTAATGATTCGGCGTCATGCATTTCGTTGATAAGCATCGTCATCTGTAAGTCTAATCTTTTGCATGTCCTTGCGGACATTTATCATCCAGGACTAAGTATTTATTTCAAATAGGCTTGTCGATTCATCGAATAACTAGCTGCTCCTTCGTCAGCTAGGTCTTCAGGGAGAAGAACGGCAAAACAACTCCATGGTAGTTCGATTATAGTATTTTATAGACACATTTAACAATTACATGGTTGGATGGTTATCTTTTGTGACTAGTCCTTGATGAAGATGATTTCAGTTATTTGCGGAGGAGATGTATTTGATGAGCTAATCATTTCTTCTTGTTCCAATATCAAGTTCAATAACTTGTCGAAAGCTTCGTTTTTGGCTTCGATAAGTTTATCACTTAATATACTTCAAAACACTGCACTATTTCTTTTGTTCTCCCCGACCCTCCATTTGAGGGTCTTCCTTGGTCAAATAGTCTTTAGCGAATCTGTTATTGACATTGGCCATGGGGAGTAACGAGAGTATGCATGTGTTTCTGTAACTTCCTTCTTCTTTGTCCTCGCCTTTTCCCATTACATGGGGTCGCTGATGAACATCGTTATCTATAAGGCTAATCAGGCCAATCTTTTCAAATTCAAATTTTTTACTTCACATGGTGTGAATATCGAACTTTATCAATACTATTTCGCGTTCATGTCCACATTTACTTAGTCATTTGCGCTGAAGTACTTGGCACGATAATAATAGCCGCACAACTTAATCAATAAAATTTCGGGCTCTCATTTCGGAATATGGATATATTAAATATTTCCATGTTCGAGTTCGAGTAGATATTTCCATTTCGATTTCTAAGTGTAAGCGGTTTTAACACTTATTCTTGCACTCTTGTCAGCAAGGAGAGCCTAACTTTATCAATACTTGGCGTTTGTAGAGTTCAAAGAAGCTTGATCTCGTCCCGATGACCAATGGCATTTCTAATATTTCTATGTACGAATTCGAGTATATATTTCCATTTTCATTACAAATGAATACAAACAGATTTTGTCCTTATCTGTGTAAGTTTTATCAGTATTTATTGATGCATAGGCATAAGGTACAATTCCTGTGTGTTTTCGTGTGCTGGGTTTGTGGCCTCATAAAATACTGGTATTCAGCTAAATCCGGCTTGACTGGAAGCCGACCTCAATATAGTTGGGAAAAGGGGGTTTTCTGCTATTTTTTTGAGATAAATCTCTTTCAAACGGAGTTCCTTGCGTGAACATATCTGCCTAGAATAAAAATACTAGAGTTCTCTTTAATATTTCTCTTTATGACCTCAGCGTCTTATTTCAATCACTATTGCGACCATGTGGTTATTATGGTATATTTCTTAAATTATCCAAATTACTTGAACTCCCTTCATTTAAACAGGGTACAATTGCATTTCGCTAATTCAAGATAAATATCTTTTAACCAAGCGCCAAATTTTCATCAATATCTAGATTGTATTAAACTTTTAAACTAAACAAACCATTAACGTTTTAAAATTTCCAAGCGAAACTTAACGCGAAGTTTTTAACGTGGCTCTTTGTGCCGATTTGGCAGTAACACTACTGGCTAAAGCCAAGAGTGTTACTGTTTTCAACACATTTCCATTTCAGGCACTTTGTGCCAATTTCCCAGTAACACTACTTGCTAAAGCCAAGAGTGTTACTGTTGCCAACACATTTCCATTTCAGGCTTTTTGTGCCAATTTCCCAGTAACACTTCTTGCTAAAGCCAAGAGTGTTACTGTTTTCAACACATTTCCATTTCCATTTCAGGCACTTTGTGCCAATTTCCTAGTAACACTAGTTGCTAAAGCCAAGAGTGTTACTTTTTTCAACACATTTCCATTTCCATTTCAGGCACTTTGTGCCAATTTCCTAGTAACACTAGTTGCTAAAGCCAAGAGTGTTACTTTTTTCTACACATTTCCACTTCCATTTCAGGCACTTTGTGCCAATTTCTTAGTAACACTTCTTGCTGGAGCCAAGAGTGTTACTTTTTTCAACACTTTTCCATTTCAGGCACTTTGTGCCAATTTCCTAGTAACACTACTTGCTAAAGCCAAGAGTATTACTGTTTTCAACATATTTCCATTTCCATTTCAGGCTCTTTGTGCCAATTTCCCAGTTACACTAAATCGATCAAATCGATTAAAGTGTTCATAGTCGATACACTACGCCTCCATGCAGATTATTTCAGTTATTTGCGGAGGAGATGTATATGATATGGTAATCTGTTCTTCTTGTTCAATATCAAGTTTAATAACTTGTCGAAAGCTTTGGCTTCGATAAGTTTATCACTTAATATACTTCAAAACACTGCACTATTTCTTTTGTTCTCCCCGACCCTCCATTTGAGGGTCTTCCTTGGTCAAATAGTCTTTAGCGAATCTGTTATTGACATTGGCCATGGGGAGTAGCGAGAGTATGCATGTGTTTCTGTAACTTCCTTCTTCTTTGTCTTCGCCGTTTCCCATTACATGGGGTCGCTGATAAACATCGTTATCTTTAAGGCTAATCAGGCTTTTTCAAATTCAAATTTGTTACTTCACATGGTGTGAATATCGAACTTTATCAATACTATTTCGCGTTCATGTCCACATTTACTTAATATTTTGCCCAGAAGTACTTGGCACGATAACAACGGCCGCACAACTTAATCAATAAAATTTCGGGTTCATATCCATATTAAATATTTCCATGTTCAAGTTCAAGTAGATATTTCCATTTCAATGGTCAGCAAGGAGAGCCTAACTTTATCAATACTTGGCGTTTGTAGAGTTCAAAGAAGCTTGAACTCGTTCCGATGCCCAATGGCATTTCTAATATTTCTATGTACAAATTCGAGTATATATTTCCATTTTCATTACAAATAAATACAAAGAGATTTTGTCCTTCTCAGTGTGTTCCTGATTGCAGAGACTGTTTAACTTTATCAATATAGGCTGCTTTTTACTGCTCCATTCCAATTGAAGCTGGTTCCATTGTAGCTGGTTGTTATTTCAATCACTTTTGCGACCATGTGGTTATTATGGTATATTTCTTAAATTTTCCAAAGTACTTGAACTCCCTTCATTTAAACAGGGTACCAATGCATTTCGCTAATTCAAGATAAACATCTTTTAACCAAGCGCCAAATTTTCATCAATATCAAGATTGTATTAAACGTTTAATTTATACAAACCATTAACGTTTGAAAATTTCCAAGCGAAACTTAACGCGAAGTTTTTAACGTGGCTCTTTGTGCCAATTTGCCAGTAACACTTAATTGCTGGACCCAAGAGTGTTACTGTTTTCAACACATTTCCATTTCAGGCACTTTGTGCCAATTTCCTAGTAACACTACTTGCTTAAGCCAAGAGTGTTACTGTTTTCAACACATTTCCATTTCAGGCACTTGGTGCCAATTTCCTAGTAACACTACTTGCTAAAGTCAAGAGTGTTACTGTTTTCAACACATTTCTATTTCTATTTCAGGCACTTTGTGCCAATTTCCTAGTAACGCTACTTGCTAAAGCCAAGAGTGTTACTGTTTTCAACACATTTCCATTTCTATTTCAGGCACTTTGTGCCAATTTTCCAGTAAAATTACTTGCTGGAGCCAAGCGTGTTACTCATCAACTTATTTGCAAAACATTTAAATTCCCGTCTAAAGGAAGTAATCAATTTGTGTCTTATGATTTCCATTTTTGTATGTTAATAAGTGTGGTTTTCTTTAAACCGCTCGTTTACACGATTTCTGAAAAAAATTGTGCTGTTTGCACATTCCAAGCGTAGATCTCTCTATCTGGACGAATCAACGCGAGAGTACATGTTTCTCTGTAAACCTTTTTCTTCTTTGTGGGGTCGGTCGGCTTTCGTAATCATTCAGCGCCTCGCATTGCGCTGATAAGCATCGTCAACTGTAAGTCTAATCTTTTGCATGTCCTCGCGGACATTTTTCATCCAGGACTAAATATTTATTTCAAATAGGCTTCTCACTTAATCTAATAAGTAACTGTTTCTTCGACTATGTCGGTCAGTCGGCTACTTGACGTGAATTTCGATGAATAGGTACCTACTCGGTACACGGGAGGACTATATCCTAGAACAGCAGTTAGGATACTTTTAGCCCTCCTTTGTTTCCTGGGGTATTTGCTCCTAGCAGATTTTTAAAGCGTCTATGAGCTACTACTGACTGTACAATTAACTATCACTATCTTAGTAGCTTTTATTCATGCGGACCTCTCACCTCACTAACTCACCTCATAACTAACACCCAGCAGGGTTGGTAAATGATAAATGATATTTATTTTGTAAATAGGTTTTTTCCAAACTCTTTTACACGTCTATTTTTTTCGGACTTTATTTTTTTGTTACTAGATGAGGCCGGTGTTTCCTAACTGACTACCCTGAGAAGAAATAAGTTATCATACTTGTGATTTTAACAATCACAACGATAATTGGCTGGCGGTCTTCTAGCACTTCCCGTTTCTCTTTCTCGAGAATTTGTTGAGTGACGTCACTCATACCTTAGTTGTTCCCGTTAGCGATCTTCGGGCGACAACCCGCTCCTGTTGAAACAGAAAGTTGGGGCAATCGTACTAAAACTAATACACGTGTCTCTGTAAACCTCCTTCTTTCTTCTTTGCCCTCCCCTTTCCCGTTACGCAGGGTCGGCTTTCTTAGTCATTTTTCATCCAGGACTAAGTATTTATTTCAAATAGGTTTTCAGTTATTTGCGGAGGACATGTATATGATGTGGTAATCTGTTCTTCTTGTTCCAATATCAAGTTTAAAAATTCGTTCAAAGCTTTGTTTTTGGCTTCGATAAGTTTATCATTCAATATACTTCGAAACACTGGACTATTATTTTTGTGTCTAGAAGAATCTGCAAGGCAATTCATGAACACATTTTTCAATCATGTTATGTATTACAAATATCTCAATAACACGATTATTGAAAAATAAAATGTTGCTAATTGCACATTCCAAAGCGTAAATCTAAAACTAAAGCTGAGCTTGAATTTGATTGGATCGGACACTCGGTGAAATTGGATAACCGTTTTTCTTCTTTGTCCTCCTTTTTTCCCACTACATGACGCCGACTTTCTTAATCATTCGGCGTCATGCATTTTGCTGATAAGCATCGTCATCTGTAAGTCTAATCTTTTGCATGTCCTTGTGGACATGTATCATCCAGGACTAAGTATTTATTTCAAATAGGTTTTTACACTTAATCTTGCACTCTTGTCAGCAAGGAGAGCCTAACTTTATCAATACTATTCAAACAATATTTGGCGTTTGTAGAGTTCAAAGAAGCTTGAACTCGTTTCGATGACCAATGGCATTTCTAATATTTCTATGTAAGAATTCGAGTATATATTTTCATTTCGATTACAAATTAATACAAAGAGATTTTGTCCTTCTCTGTGTGTTCCTGATTGCAGAGACTGTATAACTTTATCAATATAGGATGCTTTTTACTGGTCCATTCCCATTGAAGCTGGTTATATTGTAGCTGGTTGTCAGCAAAGAACGCTCGTGATACAATTTGAACTTTCGGGATTATATCCATTTTTAATGTTTCCATGTTCAAACCCGAGTAGATATTTCCATTTCAATTTCAAAGTGAAAGTATATGTACGAGTATAATACTTTTATACTATTGTTGGTGTGTTTCGAGTTTCCTGCTTGTGGCATCGTCGTCTCGTTCTCGCCACGGGTAAATAGAAATTATTCTTGTGTTTATAAGAAAGCACTCGTAGTACATTACATGATTCACTTTAATTAAATGCTGGTTAATACGGGATTATATTTGTTAATGGTGGTTTTGTAACCTGGCCAATGGGTTCTTCTGCTATTTCTTTGAAATTAATCTCTTTCAAGCGGAGTTCCTTGCGTGAACATATATGTCTAGAATAACAAAACTAAAGTTCTCTTTACTATTTCTCTTTATGACCTCAGCGTCTTATTTCAATCACTATTGCGACCATGTGGTTATTATGGTACATTTCTTAAATTTTCCAAAGTACTTGAACTCCCTTCATTTAAACAGGGTACCAAGCGCCAAATTTTCATCAATATCAAGATTGTATAACACTACTTGCTAAAGCCAAGAGTGTTACTGTTTTCAACACATTTCCATTTCAGGCTCTTTGTGCCAAATGTCCAGTAACACTACTTGCTGGAGCCAAGCGTCTTACTCATCGGGTGTCCTGAGTATCGGGCTGATGTCCACACGGCTTGTGTGGATAGTGCCTGTTTTCAACATAGGTATTTCTATTTCCATTTCAGGCTCTTTTTGCCGATTTCCCAGTAACACTAAATCGATCAAATCGATTAAAGTATTCATAGTCGATACACTACGCCTCCAAGCAGATTATTTCAGTTATTTGCGGCGGAGATGTATATGATGTGGTAATTTGTTCTTCTTGTCCAATATCAAGTTCAATAACTTGTCGAAAGCTTTGTTTTTGGCTTCGATAAGTTTATCACTTAATATACTTCAAAACACTGCACTATTTCTTTTGTTCTCCCCGACCCTCCATTTGAGGGTCTTCCTTGGTCAAATAGTCTTTAGCGAATCTGTTATTGACTTTGGCCATGGGGAGTAGCGAGTGTATTCATGTGTTTCTGTAACTTCCTTCTTCTTTGTCCTCGCCTTTTCCCATTACATGGGGTCGCTGATGAACATCGTTATCTATAAGGCTAATCAGGCTTATCTTTTAAATTCAAAGATCTTACTTCACATGGTGTCAAAGTTGAACTTTATCAATACTACTTCGCGTTCATGTCCACATTTACTTAATCATTTGCGCTGATGTACTTGGCACGATAATAACAGCCGCACAACTTTTTATTACTATTATTATCTAGCCTATATACAGTGCAGTGTTTCGAACGCGATCCGTTACTTTAACACCTAGTATACTGCGCCATAGCACGTTGGCAAACCTTAAGTTTGGACTTTTGGATGTTAGTCAGAGACCAGGTCTGTGCCCCATAGGTCAGGATGGGGAGAATGCACATATCCATTAGCTTACGCTTAAGTGACAACACACCGCACACCGCACACCGCACAACTTAATCAATAAAATTTCGGGTTCAAAACCATATTAAATATTTCCATGTTCAAGTTCGAGTAGATATTTCCATTTCAATTTCTAAGTATAAGCGGTTTTTACACTTATTCTCGCACTCTTGTCAGCAAGGAGAGCCTAACTTTATCAATACTTGGCGTTTGTAGAGTTCAAAGAAGCTTGAACTCGTTCCGATGACCAATGGCATTTCTAATATTTCTATATACGAATTCGAGTATATATTTTCATTTCGATTACGAATGAATACAAAGAGATTTTATCCTCCTCTGTGTGTTCCTGATTGCAGAGACTGTTTAACTTTATCAATATAGGAAGCTTTTTACTGATAGAGTATGGACTTCCATTCTAGCTTGGTCAGTCTTGCTTAGTCAATACATTCAGAATATTTGAGGCCGCAGACCTTATTGATAATGTGGGGTTTGTTTTGGGACATTTCTATTTCCATTTCATGTTCCATTTCAGGCTCTTTGTGCCGATTGTCCAGTAATACTACTTGCTGGAGCCAAGCGTCTTACTCATCGGATGTCCTGAGTATCGGGCTGATGTCCACACGGCTTGTGTGGATAGTGCCTGTTTTCAACATATTTCTATTTCCATTTCCATTTCAGGCTCTTTGTGCCAATTTTCCAGTAACACTAAGTCAATCGAATCGATAAAAGTGTTCATAGTCGATACCCTAAGCCTCCATGCAGATTATTTCAGTTATTTGCGGCGGAGATGTATATGATGTGGTAATCTGTTCTTCTTGTTCCAATATCAAGTTCAATAACTTGTCGAAAGCTTTGTTTGTGGCTTCGATAAGTTTATCACTTAATATACTTCAAAACACTGCACTATTTCTTTTGTTCTCCCCGACCCTCCATTTGAGGGTCTTCCTTGGTCAAATAGTCTTTAGCGAATCTGTTATTGACATTGGCCACGGGGAGTAGCGAGAGTATGCATGTGTTTCTGTAACTTCCTTCTTCTTTGTCCTCGCCGTTTCCCATTACATGGGGTCGCTGATGAACATCGTTATCTATAAGGCTAATCAGGCTAATCTTTTTAAATTCAAAGTTTTTACTTCACATGGTGTCAAAGTTGAACTTTATCAATATTACTTCGCGTTCATGTCCACATTTACTTAATAATTTGCGCTGAAGAACTTGGCACGCTAATAACAGCCGCACAACTTAATTAATAAAATTTCGGGTTCATATCCATATTAAATATTTCCATGTTCATGTTCGAGTAGATATTTCCATTTCAATTTTTAAGTGTAAGCGGTTCATTTGTTCTTGCACTCTTGTCAGCAAGGAGAGCCTAACTTTATCAATACTTGGCGTTTGTAGAGTTCAAAGAAGCTTGAACTCGTTCCGATGACCAATGGCATTTCTAATATTTCTATGTACAAATTCGAGTATATATTTCCATTTTCATTACAAATGAATACAAACAGATTTTGTCCTTCTCTATGTAAACTTTATCAATATTTATAGTTGCATAGGCATAAGGTACAATTCCTGTGTGTTTTTTTGTGCTGGCTTGTAGGCAGCCTCTCCTCATAAAATACTGGTATTCAGCTAAATCCGGCTTGACTGGAAGCCGACCCCAATATAGTTGGGAAAAGGGGGTTTTCTGCTATTTCTTTGAGATAAATCTCTTTCAAACGGAGTTTCTTGCGTGAACATATCTGTCTAGAATAAAAAAACTAGAGTTCTCTTTACTATTTCTCTTTATGACCTCAGCGTCTTATTTCAATCACTATTGCGAACATGTGGTTTTTATGATATATTTCTTAAATTTTCCAAAGTACTTGAACTCCCTTCATTTAAACACTGTACAAATGCATTACGCTAATTCAAGATAAATATCTTTTAACCAAGATTGTATTAAACTTTTAAACTATACAAACCATTAACGTTTGCAAATTTCCAAGCGAAACTTAACGCGAAGTTTTTAACTTGGCTCTTTGTGCCGATTTGCCACTAACACTACTTGCTGGACCCAAGAGTGTTACTGGTTTCAACACATTTCCATTTCCATTTCAGGCAATTTGTGCCAATTTCCCAGTAACACTACTTGCTAAAGCCAAGAGTGTTACTGTTTTCAACACATTTCCATTTTCAATTCAGGCACTTTGTGCTAATTTCCCAGTAACACTACTTTCTAAAGCCAAGAGTGTTACTGTTTTCAACACATTTCCATTTCAGGCACTTTGTGCCAATTTCCTAGTAACACTACTTGCTATAGCCAAGAGTGTTACTGTTTTCAACACATTTCTATTTCCATTTCAGGCACTTTTTGCCAATTTCCCAGTAACACTACTTGCTAAAGCCAAGAGTGTTACTGTTTTCAACACATTTCTATTTCCATTTCAGGCACTTTGTTGCCAATTTCCTAATAACACTACTTGCTAAAGCCAAGAGTGTTACTATTTTCAACACATTTCTATTTCAATTTCAGGCACTTTGTTGCTAATTTCCTAGTAACAAATTAATACAAAGAGATTTTGTCCTTCTCTGTGTGTTTCTGATTGCAGAGACTGTATAACTTTATCAATATAGAATGGTAGAAAGTTAATTCGGGATCATATTGGTTAATCGTTGTTTTACAACCTAGCCAATGGGTTTTTCTGCTATTTCTTTGAAATAAATCTCTTTCAAGCGAAGTTCCTTGCGTCAACAAATTTTCATCAATATCAAGATTGTATTAAACTTTTAAACTATACAAACCATTAACGTTTGCAAATTTCCAAGCGAAACTTAACGCGAAGTTTTTAACGTGGCTCTATGTGCCGATTTGCCAGTAACACTACTTGCTGGACCCAAGAGTGTTACTGTTTTCAACACATTTCCATTTCAGGCACTTTGTGCCAATTTCCTAGTAACACTACTTGCTACAGCCAAGAGTGTTACTGTTTTCAACACATTTCCATTTCCATTTCAGGATCAGGCAGAGATTTTGTCCTTCTCTGTGTGTTCCTGATTGCAGAGACTGTTTAATATTATGAATATAGAATGCTTTTTACTGATAGAGTATGGAATTCCATTCTAGCTTTGTCATTCTAGCTTTGTCAATATATTCAGAATATTTAAGGCCACAGACCTTATTGATAATGTGGGGTTTGTTTTGCCACATTTCTATTTCCATTTCATGTTCCATTTCAGGCTTTTTGTGCCGATTGTCCAGTAACACTACTTGCTGGAGCCAAGCGTCTTACACATCGGGTGTCCTGAGTATCGGGCTGATGTCCACACGGCTTGTGTGGATAGTACCTGTTTTCAACATGTTTCTATTTCCATTTCCATTTCAGGTTCTTTGTGCCGATTTCCCAGTAACACTAAATCGATCAAATCGATTACAGTGTTCATAGTCGATACACTACGCCTCCATGCAGATTATTTCAGTAATTTGCGGTGGAGATGTATATGATGTGGTAATCTGTTCTTCTTGTTCCAATATCAAGTTCAATAACTTGTCGAAAGCTTTGGCTTCGATAAGTTTATCACTTAATATACTTTAAAACACTGCACTATTTCTTTTGTTCTCCCCGACCGTCCATTTGAGGGTCTTCCTTGGTCAAATAGTCTTTAGCGAATCTGTTATTTACGTTGGCCATGGGGAGTAGCGAGAGTATGCATGTGTTTCTGTAACTTCCTTCTTCTTTGTCCTCGCCTTTTCCCATTTCATGGGGTCGCTGATGAACATCGTTATCTATAAGGCTAATCAGGCTAATCTTTTTAAATTCAAAGATTTTACTTCACATGGTGTCAAAGTTGAACTTTATCAATACTACTTCGCGTTCATGTCCACATTTACTTAATCATTTGCGCTGATGTACTTGGCACGATAATAACAGCCGCACAACTTTTTATTATTATTATTATCTAGCCTATATATTGTCCCACTGCTGGGCAAAGGCCTCCCTCCATTCCTTCCATCGTTCGCGGCTTTGAGCCACTTGTTGCCAATTCTTAAGGAAGACATCCAAGTCGTCCCGCCATCTCCTTCTTGGTCTGCCGCGACCCCGTCGTGCGATTTCAGGGCACCAGCCTTGTGTTTTACTGGTCCACTGCCTTGTCTAATCTTTTGCATGTCCACGCTGACATTTTTCATCCAGGACTAAGTATTTATTTCAAATAGGCTTGTCACTTAATCAAATAACTAACTGCTTCTTCGACTATGTCGGTCAGTCGGCTGCTTGACGTGAATTTCGATGAATAGGTACCTACTCGGTACACGGGAGGACTATATCCTAGAACAGCAGTTAGGATACTTTTAGCCCTCCTTTGTTTCCTGGGGTATTTGCTCCTAGCAGATTTATAAAGCGTCTATGAGCTACTACTGACTGTACAATTAATTATCACTATCTTAGTAGCTTTTATTCATGCGGACCTCTCACCTTACTAACTCACCTTATAACTAACATCCAGCTGGGTTGGTAAATGATAAATGATATTTATTTTGCAAATATGTTTTTTCCAAACTCTTTTACACGTCGATTTTTTTTTATGGACTTTTTTCTGTTACTAGATGAGGCCGGTGTTTCCTAACTGACTACCCTGAGAAGAAACACCGAAACAAACTCAGGGGTCACAGTCTCTTTTAAAGTCCATAGAAAATGTAGGTTGTATGTATTGTAGGTTTTGGTTACACGATTTCTGAAAAAAGTGATGCTAATTGCACATTCCAAGCGTAGATCTCTATGGTAAATTGCAGAAGAATGTAGAAGAAACTCCATGGACACTCTTTTCAATCATGTTATGTATTACAAATATCTCGGATACACGATTTCTGAAAAAAGTGATGCTAATTGCACATTCCAAACCGTAGATCTAAAACGAATGCTGAGCTTGAATTTGATCGGATCGGACACTCGGTGAAATTGGATAACCGTTTTTCTTCTTTGTCCTCCCTTTTTCCCACTATACGAGGCCAACTTTCTTAATAATTCGGCGTCATGCATTTCGTTGATAAGCATCGTCATCTGTAAGTCTAATCTTTTGCATGTCTTTGCGGACATTTATCATCCAGGACTAAGTATTTATTTCTAATAGGCTTGTCGATTCATCGAACAACTAGCTGCTTCTTCGTCAACTAGGTCCTCAGGGAGAAGAACGGCAAAGAAACTCCATGGTAGTTCGATTATAGTATTTTATAGACACATTTAACAATTACATGGTTGGATGGTTATCTTTTGTGACTAGTCCTCGATGCAGATTATTTCAGTTATTTACGGAGGAGATGTATAATATGATGTGGTAATCTGTTCTTCTTGTTCCAATATCAAGTTCAATAACTTGTCGAAAGCTTTGTTTTTGGCTTCGATAAGTTTATCACTTAATATACTTCAAAACACTGCACTATTTCTTTTGTTCTCCCCGACCCTCCATTTGAGGGTCTTCCTTGGTCAATAGTCTTTAGCGAATCTGTTATTGACATTGGCCATGGGGAGTAGCGAGAGTATGCATGTGTTACTGTAACTTCCTTCTTCTTTGACCTCGCCTTTTCCCATTACATGGGGTCGCTGATGAACATCGTTATCTATAAGGCTAATCAGGCTAATCATTTCAAATTCAAATTTGTTACTTCACATGGTGTCAAAATCGAACTATATCAATACTATTTCGCGTTCATGTCACCATTTACTTAATTATTTGCGCTGAAGTACTTGGCCCGATAATAACAGCCGCACAACTTAATCAATAAAATTTCGGGTTCATATCCATATTAAATATTTCCATGTTCAAGTTCGAGTAGATATTTCCATTTCAATTTCTAAGTGTAAGCGGTTTTTACACTTATTCTTGCACTCTTGTCAGCAAGGAGAGCCTAACTTTATCAATACTTGGCGTTTGTAGAGTTCAAAGAAGCTTGAACTCGTTCCGATGACCAATGGCATTTCTAATATTTCTATGTACGAATTCGAGTATATATTTCCATTTCGTTTACAAATTAATACGAAGAGATTTTGTCCTTCTCTGTGTGTTCCTGATTGCAGAGACTGTTGAACTTTATCAATATAGGCTGCTTTTTACTGCTCCATTCCAATTGAAGCTGGTTCCATTGTAGCTGGTTGTTATTTCAATCACTTTTGCGACCATGTGGTTATTATGGTATATTTCTTAAATTTTCCAAAGTACTTGAACTCCCTTCACTTAAACAGGGTACCAAGCGCCAAATTTTCATCAATATCAAGATTGTATAACACTGCTTGCTAAAGCCAAGAGTGTTACTGTTTTCAACACATTTCCATTTCAGGCAATTTGTGCCAATTTCCTAGTAACACTACTTGCTGGAGCCTAGAGTGTTACTGTTTTCAACACATTTCCATTTCAGGCACTTTGTGCCAATTTCCTAGTAACACTACTTGCTAAAGCCAAGAGTGTTACTGTTGTCAACACAATTCCATTTCAGGCACTTTGTGCCAATTTCCTAGTAACACTACTTGCTGGAGCCTAGAGTGTTACTGTTATCAACACATTTCCATTTCAGGCACTTCGTGCCAATTTCCTAGTAACACTACTTGCTGGAGCCAAGAGTGTTACTGTTGCCAACACATTTCCATTTCAGGCACTTTGTGCCAATTTTGTAGTAACACTACTTGCTGGAGCCAAGAGTGTTACTGTTGCCAACACATTTCCATTTCAGGCGCTTATAAAACATCAGAAGCTATTGCACGGTTCCAATTGGTCGTTTTCTATGGAGAATAACCGGCAAGAAACTCCATGGTTACTCTTAAATAAATGAATGGATTTACTATAATATTCTCACGTTTGCTTTGCCGTCTAAAGGAAGTAATCAATTTGTGTCTTGTGATTTCCATTTTGTATGTTAATAAGTGTGGTTTTCTTTAAACCGCTCGTTTATACGATTTCTGAAAAAAATTGTGCTGATTGCATATTCCAAGCGTAGATCTCTCTATCTGGACGAATCGACGCGAGAGTACATGTTTCTCTGTAAACCTTTTTCTTCTTTGTGGGGTCGGTCGGCTTTCGTAATCATTCAGCGCCATGCATTGCGCTGATAAGCATCGTCATCTGTAAATCTAATCTTTCGCATGTCCTCGCGGACATTTTTCATCCAGGACTAAGTATTTATTTCAAATAGGCTTGTCACTTAATCAAATTACTAACTGCTTCTTCGACTATGTCGGTCAGTCGGCTGCTTGACGTGAATTTCGATGAATAGGTACCTACTCGGTACACGGGAGGACTATATCCTAGAACAGCAGTTAGGATACTTTTAGCCCTCCTTTGTTTCCTGGGGTATTTGCTCCTAGCAGATTTTTAAAGCGTCTATGAGCTACTACTGACTGTACAATTAACTATCACTATCTTAGTAGCTTTTATTCATGCGGACCTCTCACCTCACTAACTCACCCCATAACTAACACCCAGCTGGGTTGGTAAATGATAAACGATATTTATTTTGCAAATAGGTTTTTTCCAAACTCTTTTACACGTCTATTTTTTTCGGACTTTATTTTTTTGTTACTAGATGAGGCCGGTGTTTCCTAACTGACTACCCTGAGAAGAAAGAAGTTATCATCATTGTGATTTTAACAATCACAACGATTATTGGCTGGGGGTCTTCTAGCACTTCCCGTTTCTCTTTCTCGAGAGTTTGTTGAGTGACGTCACTCATAGCTTAGTTGTGCCCGTTAGCGATCTTCGGGCGACCACCCGCTCCTGTTGAAACAGAAAGTTGGGGCAATCGTACTAAAGCTAATACACGTGTCTCTGTAAACCTCCTTCTTTCTTCTTTGCCCTCCCCTTTCCCGTTACGCAGGGTCGGCTTTCTTAGTAATTTTTCATCCAGGACTAAGTATTTATTTCAAATAGGCTTTCAGTAATTTGCGGAGGAGATGTATATGATGTGGAAATCTGTTCTTCTTGTTCCAACATCAAGTTTAAAAACTCATTCAAAGCTTTGTTTTTGGCTTCGATAAGTTTATCATTCAATATACTTCAAAACACTGGACTATTATTTTCGTGTCTAGAAGAATCTGCAAGGCAATTCATGAACACATTTTTCAATCGTGTTATGTATTACAAAATGATGCTAATTGCACATTCCAAGCGTAGATCTCTATGGTAAATTGCAGAAGAATGTACAAGAAACTTCATGTACACTCTTTTCAATCATTTTATGTATTACAAATATCTCGGATACACGATTTCTGAAAAAAATGATGCTAATTGCACATTCCAAGCGTAGATCTCTATGGTAAATTGCAGAAGAATGTACAAGAAACTTCATGTACACTCTTTTCAATCATGTTTTGTATTACAAATATCTCGGATACACGATTTCTGAAAAAAGTGATGCTAATTGCACATTCCAAGCGTAGATCTCTTTGGTAAATTGCAGAAGAATGTACAAGAAACTTCATGTACACTCTTTTCAATCATGTTTTGTATTACAAATATCTCGGTTACACGATTTCTGAAAAAAGTGATGCTAATTGCACATTCCAAAGCCTAGATCTTAAACGAATGCTGAGCTTGAATTTGATCGGATCGGACACTCGGTGAAATCGGATAACCGTTTTTCTTCTTCGTCCTCCCTTTTTCCCACTACACGAGGCCGACTTTCTTAATCATTCGGCGTCATGCATTTCGCTGATAAGCATCGTCATCTGTAAGTCTCTTTGTAATTTTTTGCATGTCCTTGCGGACATTTATCATCCAGGACTAAGTATTTATTTCAAACAGACTTGTCGATTCATCGAATAACTAGCTGCTCCTTCGTCAACTAGGTCTTCAGGGAGAAGAACGGCAAAGAAACTCCATGGTATTTCGATTATAGTATTTTATAGACACATTTAACAATTACATGGTTGGATGGTTATCTTTTGTGACTAGTCCTCGATGCAGATTATTTCAGTTATTGGCGGAGGAGATGTATTTGATGGGCTGATCATTTCTTCTTGTCCAATATCAAGTTCAATAACTTGTCGAAAGCTTTGTTTTTGGCTTCGATAAGTTTATCACTTAATATACTTCAAAACACTCTTGTCATATGAGTATATATTTCCATTTCGAATACAAATAAATACAAAGAGATTTTGTCCTTCTCTGTGTGTTCCTGATTGCAGAGACTGTATAACTTTATCAATATAGAATGCTTTTTACTGGTAGAATATGGAAATCCATTTCCATAGCAACTTGTTCCATTGTAGCTTGTTGTCAGCAAAGAAAGCTCGTGATACAATTTGAACTTTCGGGTTCATTTTTATCTTTCGGGCCATTAATTACTATCTATTTCGAAGCTTGAATTTATTACAATATTAAGTTTCATGCTGCGTATCAGCAATCTTATTCTTCTTATTGTGATCTTAGGGTCTTGGTTCGACTTGAACGGGTCGGTTATATTGTTTGCGTGAACATATATGTCTAGAATAAAAAAAACAAGAGTTCTCTTAACTATTTCTCTTTATGATCTCAGTGCCTTATTTCAATCACTGTTACGACCATATGTTTAATATGGTATATATCTCAAAATTTCCAAAATACTTAAACTCCCTTCATTTAAATAGGGTACAATTGCTTTTCACTTATTCAAGGGTGAATTGAAATTGTAGTTGAATTTATAAGCTCTATGGTAGTTTTCCATCAATTAAGTACGGGCACAGTTGGTGGGCTTCGAAAATTTTAATTCTTTAATCTTTAAACCAAACGGCAAATTTTCATCAATATCAAGATTGTATTAAACGTTTAAACTATACAAATCATGAACGTTTAAAAATTGCCAAGCAAAACCTAACGCGAAGTTTTTAACTTGGCTCTTTGTGCCGATTTGCCAGTAACACTACTTGCTAAAGTCAAGAGTGTTACTGTTTTCAACACATTTCCATTTCCATTTCAGGCACTTTGTGCTAATTTCCCAGTAACTCTACTTGCTAAAGCCAAGACTGTTACTGTTTTCAACACATTTCCATTTCCATTTCAGGCACTTTGTGCTAATTTCCCAGTAACACTACTTGCTAAAGCTAAGAGTGTTACTGTTTTCAACACATTTCCATTTCCATTTCAGGCACTTTGTGCTAATTTCCCAGTAACACTACTTGCTAAAGCCAAGAGTGTTACTGTTTTCAACACATTTCCATTTCCATTTCAGGCACTTTGTGCTAATTTCCCAGTAACACTACTTGCTAAAGCCAAGACTGTTACTGTTTTCAACACATTTCCATTTCAGGCACTTTGTGCTAGTTTCCCAGTAACACTACTTGCTAAATCCAAGACTGTTACTGTTTTCAACACATTTCCATTTCAGGCACTTTGTGCTAGTTTCCCAGTAATACTACTTGCTAAAACCAAGAGTGTTACTGTTTTCAACACATTTCCATTTCAGGCACTTTGTGCTAATTTCCCAGTAACACTACTTGCTAAAGCCAAGAGTGTTACTGTTTTCAACACATTTCCATTTCCATTTCAGGCACTTTGTGCTAATTTCCCAGTAACACTACTTGCTAAAACCAAGAGTGTTACTGTTTTCAACACATTTCCATTTCAGGCACTTTGTGCTAGTTTCCCAGTAACACTACTAGCTAAAACCAAGAGTGTTACTGTTTTTAACACATTTCCATTTCAGGCACTTTGTGCTAATTTCCCAGTAACACTACTTGCTAAAACCAAGAGTGTTACTGTTTTCAACACATTTCCATTTCAGGCACTTTGTGCTAGTTTCCCAGTAACACTACTTGCTAAAGCCAAGAGTGTTACTGTTTTCAACACATTTCCATTTCAGGCACTTTGTGCCAATTTCCCAGTAACACTACTTGCTAAAGCCAAGAGTGTTACTGTTTTCAACACATTTCCATTTCAGGCTCTTTGTGCCGATTTCCCAGTAACACTAAATCGATCAATTCGATTAAAGTGTCGATACACTACGCCTCCAAGCAGATTATTTCAGTTATTTGTGGAGGAGATGTATATGATGTGGTAATCTATTCTTCTTGTTCCAATATCAAGTTCAATAACTTGTCGAAAGCTTTGTTTTTGGCTCCGATAAGTTTATCACTTAATATACTTCAAAACACGGCACTATTTCTTTTGTTCTCCCCGACCCTCCATTTGAGGGTCTTCCTTGGTCAAATAGTCTTTAGCGAATCTGTTATTGACATTGGCCATGGGGAGTAGCGAGAGTATGCATGTGTTTCTGTAACTTCCTTCTTATTTGTCCTCGCTGTTTCCCATTACATGGGGTCGCTGATGAAAATCGTTATCTATAAGGCTAATCTTTTCAAATTCAATTTTTTTACTTCACATGGTGTGAAAATCGAACTTTATCAATACTATTTCGCGTTCCTGTCACCATTTACTTAATAATTTTCGCTGAAGTACTTGGCACGATAATAACAGCCGCACAACGTAGGTAATCTATAAAAATTCGGGTTCATATCTATATTAAATATTTCCATGTTCAAGTTCGAGTAGATAATATTTCCATTTCAATTTCTAAGTGTAAGCGGTTTTTACACTTATTATTGCACTCTTGTTAGCAAGGAGAGCCTAACTTTATCAATACTTGGCGTTTGTAGAGTTCAAAGAAGCTTGATGTCGTTCCGATGACCAATGGCATTTCTACTATTTCTATGTTCGAATTCGAATATATATTTTCATTTAGATTACAAATTAATACAAAGAGATTTTGTCCTTCTCTGTGTGTTCCTGATTGCAGAGATTGTTGAACTTTATCAATATAAGATGCTTTTTACTGGTAGAGTATGGAAATCCATTTCCATCGAAGCTTGGTCCATTGATGCTTGTTGTCAGCAAAAAACGCTGACTGACGCAACACTACTTGCTAAAACCAAGAGTGTTACTGATTTCAACACATTTCCATTTCCATTTCAGGCACTTTGTGCCAATTTCCCAGTAACACTACTTGCTAAAGCCAAGAGTGTTACTGTTTTCAACACATTTCTATTTCCATTTCAGGCACTTTGTGCCAATTTCCTAGTATCACTACTTGCTAAAGCCAAGAGTGTTACTGTTTTCAACACATTTCTATTTCCATTTCAGGCACTTTGTGCCAATTTCCTAGTATCACTACTTGCTAAAGCCAAGAGTGTTACTGTTTTCAACACATTTCTATTTCAGACACTTTGTGCCAATTTTCTAGTAACACTACTTGGTAAAGCCAAGAGTGGTACTGTTTTCAACACATTTCCATTTCAGGCACTTTGTGCCAATTTCCTAGTAACACTACTTGCTAAAGCCAAGTGTTACTGTTCTCAATACATTTCCATTTCAGGCTCAGGCAGAGATTTTGTCCTTCTCTGTGTGTTCCTGATTGCAGAGACTGTTTAACTTTATCAATATAGGATGTTTTTTACTGGTAGAGTATGTAATTCCATTCTAGCTTGGTCATTCTTGCTTTGTCAATATATTTAGAATATTTGAGGCCGCAGACCTTATTGATAACGTGGGGTTTGTTTTGGGACATTTCTATTTCCATTTCATATTCCATTTCAGGCTCTTAATGCCGATTGTCCAGTAACACTACTTGCTGGAGCCAAGCGTCTTACTCATCGGGTGTCCTGAGTATCGGGCTGATGTCCACACGGCTTGTGTGGATAGTGCCTGTTTTCAACATATTTCCATTTCCATTTCAGGCTCTTTGTGCCGATTTCCCAGTAACACTAAATCGATCAAATCGATTAAAGTGTTCATAGTCGATACACTACGCCTCCATGCAGATTATTTCAGTTATTTGTGGAGGAGATGTATATGATGTGGATGAAAACATCGGTCATCTGTTCTTCTTGTTCCAATATCAAGTTCAATCTTCTTCTTCTTCTGCCTGGCGTTAATCCCGGCCATTGCCAGGGTCCGCCTTCCGACTATGTTTTCTCCACTTTGCCCGATCTTTAACATCCTCCTCAGTGAGGCCATTGGCTCTCATGTCGGACTTGACGACGTCCAGCCAGCGCTTGCGAGGGCGACCACGGGACCTAGCCCCAAGGACAGCCATATCCATGCATCCCCGACCAACGTACTCCCTAGGGCGGCGCATGATGTGGCCATACCATCGCAGACGACACTCTTGCAGTTTTTCCCCCACGTCACGGACACCAAGACTACCTCGGATGAATGAGTTGCGTATGCGATCGGATCGCTTTACGCCGCTCATCCACCTCAGCATCTTCATCTCCGTGACGCGAAGCTCCTGGGTGTGTCTGCTTAGTGCTGGCCAGCATTCGCCACCGTACAGGAGGACAGGCCGTATGATGCATTTATATATCTGCCCTTTGAGCCTCGGAGGCATTTTACGGTCACATAAAACGCCCGTTACCTCGCGCCATTTTGCCCATGCCGCGCTTATACGTGCTTGGACATCGTCATCCACGCTGCCAGACTCGTGCAGCACGGATCCAAGGTACCGGAACTTATCAGACTTAGCGATCAAATCCGACCCTATCCGGATAGTACTTGAATCCGTGCCACCACAGGACATGTACTCAGTCTTCGCCACATTTAGTCTCAGACCGCCGTTTTCCAGCGTGTCTTTCCAAATGTTGACCCTGCGCTCAAGATGGGCTTTGTTCTGGTTAACGAGGGCGATGTCATCGGCATACATCATTAGCCATGGAGGCTGATCCTGGATGTTTGCCGTAACTACATCAAGCACAACGTTAAACAAGAACGGGCTTAGAGCCGAACCTTGGTGAACGCCAACAGATATTGGAAAGACATTGGATTCGCCAACAGCGGTCCGGACAAAGGACACGGAATCGCGGTACATATCTCTGATAATGTCAACATAGGCCTCGGGAACACCCTTGAAGCGGAGCGCCCACCAGATAGCCTGCCGAGGTATACAGTCGAAGGCCTTCTGCAGGTCTAAAAAGGCCATATGCAGAGCTCTCCTTCTCTCTCTGTAAGCCTCAGACAGAGTCCGTAAGGCGAACACTGCATCCATGGTGCTGTTACCCGCCCGGAAGCCATATTGACACTCAGAGATAGTGCACTCGCTACGGAGCCTTGTGTCAATGATGCGCTCGAAGAGCTTCATGGTGTGGCACATGATCTTGATACCGCGGTAGTTACTGCAATCCTGTACGCTACCTTTGCCTTTGTGGACCGGGATAATCAGGCTTAGTCGCCACTGGTTTGGCATTTCCTTGGTGGTCAGGATGCGGTTATAAAGATCAGTCAGAAGGTCCACACCATGTGAGCCCATCGCCTTCCACACCTCAATTGGCACATTGTCAGGCCCAATCGATTTCCGGTTCTTCATGTGGCGAAGAGCAATGCGGGTTTCGTCGGGGGAAATAGGGGAAATAAGATCCAGGACCAATATCAAGTTCAATAACTTGTCGAAAGCTTTGTTTTTGGCTTCGATAAGTTTATCACTTAATATACTTCAAAACGCTGCACTATTTCTTTTGTTCTCTCCGACCCTCCATTTGAGGGTCTTCCATGGTCAAATAGTCTTTAGCGAATCTGTTATTGACTTTGGCCATGGGGAGTAGCGAGAGTATGCATCTGTTTCTGTAACTTCCTTCTTCTTTGTCCTCGCTGTTTCCCATTACATGGGGTCGCTGATGAACATCGTTATCTATAAGGCTAATCAGGCTAATCTTTTTAAATTCAAAGTTATTACTTCACATGGTGTCAAAGTTGAACTTTATCAATACTACTCCGCGTTCATGTCCACATTTACTTAATCATTTGCGCTGATGTACTTGGCACGATAATAACAGCCGCACAACTTAATCAATAAAATTTCGGGTTCATATTCATATTAAATATTTCCATGTTCAAGTTCGAGTAGATATTTCCATTTCAGTTTCTAAGTGTTAGCGGTTTTTACACTTATTCTTGCACTCTTGTCAGCAAGGAGAGCCTAACTTTATCAATACTTGGCGTTTGTAGAGTTCAAAGAAGCTTGAACTCGTTCCGATGACCAATGGCATTTCTAATATTTCTATGTACGAATTGGAGTATATATTTCCATTGCGATTACAAATTAATACAAAGAGATTTTGTCCTTCTCTGTGTGTTCCTGATTGCAGAGACTGTTGAACTTTATCAATATAGAATGTTAGAAAGTTAATACGGGATCATATTGGTTTATCGTTGTTTTATAACCTAGCCAATGGGTTTTTCTACTATTTCTTTGAAATAAATCTCTTTCAAGCGGAGTTCCTTGCGTGAACATATAATTATGTCTAGAATAAAAAAACTAGAGTTCTCTTTACTATTTCTCTTTATGACCTCAGCATCTTATTTCAATCACTTTTGCGACCATGTGGTTATTATGGCATATTTCTTAAATTTTCCAAAGTACTTGCACTCCCTTCATTTAAACAGGGTACAATTGCATTTCGCTAATTCAAGATAAATATCTTTTAACCAAGCGCCAAATTTTCATCAATATCAAGATTGTATTAAACTTTTAAACTATACAAACCATTGACGTTTGAAAATTTCCAAGCGAAACTTGACGCGAAGTTTTTAACTTGGCTCTTTGTGACGATTTGCCAGTAACACTACTTGCTGGACCCAAGAGTGTTACTGTTTTCAACACATTTCCATTTCAGGCTCTTTGTGCCGATTTGCCAGTAACACTACTTGCTGGACCCAAGAGTGTTACTGTTTTCAACACATTTCCATTTCCATTTCAGGCACTTTGTGCCAATTTCCCAGTAACACTACTTGCTTAAGCCAAGAGTGTTACTGTTTTCAACACATTTCCATTTCCATTTCAGGCACTTTGTGCCAATTTCCTAGTAACACTACTTGCTAAAGCCAAGAGTGTTACTGTTTTCAACACATTTCCATTTTTAAATTCTTGAACTCCCTTCAGGTACAATTGCATTTCGCTAATTCAAGATAAATATCTTTTAACCAAGCGCAAAAGTTTCATTAATATCGAGATGGTATTAAATTTTAAAGCTAATGCCGCAGAGTATCATAATAAACCTACATGCAATTACATCAAGCGAGCGATTAGCTTTCATAATACCACAGAAAGGTCCCCCGCGGTTGGTCCTGTTTCTCTCGCGCCTAGCGTCATGTCTGAAGCGACAAAAAATTACCAAGCGATTATTACTAAATAGTGTCAGCGCAGTACGCCACCGTCGGATTGACATCATTGTTCTTGTTCAAAAATTGACTTATTTGGGTCTACTGCCACAAGTTGTTGCAATTTGATATTTTAAATTGTATTTCAAAGATTTCCTCCTTAGATTCATTTTAAAAAAATACTTTCGCTGTGTCTTTTCTCGTATTATTCGAGTTTTCATGGCTTCAAAGAATGTCTAACTTTATCAATACTATTTTGGGTTCATGTCCATATTTAATTATTTTTTTCATTCTTTTGGGTACCATTGGGATTACAGGTAATGTCCATATTTAATATTTCCATGTTCAAGTTCGAGTAGATATTTCCATTTCGATTTCTAAGTGTAAGCGGTTTTTATACTTATTCTTGCACTCTTGTCAGCAAGGAGAGCCTAACTTTATCAATACTTGGCGTTTGTAGAGTTCAAAGAAGCTTGATCTTGTTCCGATGGCCAATGGCATTTCTAATATTTCTATGTACGAATTCGAGTATATATTCCCATTTTCATTACAAATGAATACAAACAGATTTTGTCCTTTTCTATGTAAACTTTATCAGTATTTATAGTTGCATAGGCATAAGGTACAATTCCTGTGTGTTTTCGTGTGCTGGCTTGTAGGCAGCCTCTCCTCATAAAATACTGGTATTCAGCTAAATCCGGCTTGACTGGAAGCCGACCGGACCCCACTATAGTTGGGTAAAGGGGGTTTTCTGCTATTTCTTTGAGATAAATCTCTTTCAAACGGAGTTCCTTGCGTGAACATTATATGTCTAGAATAAAAAAACTAGAGTTCTCTTTGCTATTACTCTTTATGACCTCAGCGTCTTATTTCAATCACTATTGCGACCATGTGGTTATTATGGTATATTTCTTTAATTTTCTAAAATACCTAATCTCTCTTCATTTAAACAGGGTACAATTGCATTTCTCTAATTCAAGATAAATATCTTTTAACCAAGCGCAAAAGTTTCATTAATATCGTCATGGTATTAAATTTTAAAGCTAAACTAATTAAACTATTAACGTTTTAAAAATTACCAAGCGATTATTACTAAATAGTGTGATCATTGTTCTTGTTCAAAAATTGACTTATTCGGGTCTACTTCCACTAGTTCTTGCGATTTGATATTTTAAATTGTATTTCAAAGATTTTCTTTTAGATTCATTTCAAAAACATACTTTCGCTGTGTCTTTACTCGTATTATTCGAGTTTTCATGGCTGAAAGTCTAGCTTTATCAATAGTATTTCGGGTTCATATCCATATTTAATTAATTTTTTCATACTGTTGGGTACCATTGGGATTTCAGGTAATGTCCATATTTAATATTTCCATGTTCAAGTTCGAGTAGATATTTCCTTTTCGATTTCAAAGTGTAAGCGGTTTTTACGCTTATTCTTGCACTCTTGTCAGCAAGGAGAGCCTAACTTTATCAATACTTGGCGTTTGTAGAGTTCAAAGAAGCTTGAACTCGTTCCGATGACCAATGGCATTTCTAATATTTCTAAGTACGAATTCGAGTATATATTTCCATTTCGATTACAAATTAATACAAAGAGATTTTGTCCTTCTCTGTGTGTTCCTGATTGCAGAGACTGTTTAAGTTTATCAATATAGGATGCTTTTTACTGGTAGGGTATGGAATTCTTTTCCTATTCTAGTATGTTCCAGGCTGTTGTCAGCAAGGTCAGTATTCACATTTCAATTTCATGTCGAAAGTATATGTACGAGTATAATACTCCTAACCTGTTGTTGGTGTTTTTCGAGTTTTCTGCTTGTGGTAGCGTCGTTTCATTCTCGCCACTTAGTCATGGCTAGTTCTGTAATGACCATAAATATTCCTAGTATTTCTATGTTCGAATTCGAATGTATATTTCTATTTCGATAAAAAAATTAATTCAAAATGATTCTTTCAATTCCCATCGAGCTAGTCACTCTGACAAAATAGAAGATACTGCGTTAGCGGAATTTTTAACGCTATTTCCATTACTACTTTACTGTAAGGTCATTAACTACTATCTATTTCGAAGCTTGAATTTATAAGAATACTAAGTTTCCTGATTGCAGAGACTGTTTAACTTTATCAATGATATTTCGGGTTTATATCCATATTTACTTAATATTTTGAGCTGTAGTATGTGGCTAGATAACAAAAGCCGCACAACTTCATCAATACAATTTCGGGAGCCTAACTCTATCAATATTCAAACAATATGTGGCGTTTGTAGAGTTCAAAGAAGCTTGATCTCGTTCCGATAACCAATGGCATTTCTAATATTTCTATGTACGAATTTGAGTATATATTTCCATTTCATTTGCGGAGGAGATGTATATGGTGTGGTAATCTGTTCTTCTTGTTCCAATATCAAGTTCAATAACTTGTCGAAAGCTTTGTTTTTGGCTTCGATAAGTTTATCACTTAATATACTTCAAAACACTCTTGTCATTTGAGTATATATTTCCACTTCGAATACAAATAAATACAAAGAGATTTTGTCCTTCTCAGTGTGTTCCTGATTGCAGAGACTGTATAACTTTATCAATATAGAATGCTTTTTACTGGAAGAATATGGAAAACCATTTCCATAGCAACTTGTTCCATTGTAGCTTGTTGTCAGCAAAGAAAGCTCGTGATACAATTTGAACTTTCGGGTTCATTTTTATCTTTCGGGCCATTAATTACTATCTATTTCGAAGCTTGAATTTATTACTCGCAATCTTATTCTTCTTATTGTGATCTTAGGGTCTTGTTTCGACTTAACCGGGTCGGTTATATTGTTTGCGTGAACATATATGTCTAGAATAAAAAAAGCCAGAGTTCTCTTAACTATTTCTCTTTATGATCTCAGTGCCTTATTTCAATCACTGTTACGACCATATGGTATATTTCTTAAAATTTCCATAATACTTAAACTCCCTTCATTTAAATAGGGTACAATTGCTTTTCACTTATTCAAGGGCGAATTGAAATTATAGTTGAATTTATAAGCTCTGTGGTAGTTTTTCATCAATTAAGTATGGGCACAGTTGGTGGGCTTCGAAAATTTTAAGTCTTTAATCTTTAAACCAAGCGCCAAATTTTCATCAATATCAAGATTGTATTAAACGTTTAAACTATACAAACCATTAACGTTTAAAAATTGCCAAGCAAAACCTGACGCGAAGTTTTTAACTTGGCTCTTTGTGCCGATTTGGCAGTAACACTACTTGCTGGACCCAAGAGTGTTACTGTTTTCAACACATTTCCATTTCAGGCACTTTGTGCTACTTTCCCAGTAACACTACTTGCTACAGCCAAGAGTGTTACTGTTTTCAACACATTTCCATTTCCATTTCAGGCACTTTGTGCTACTTTCCCAGTAACACTACTTGCTAAAGCCAAGAGTGTTACTGTTTTCAACACATTTCTATTTCCATTTCGGGCACTTTGTGCTACTTTCCCAGTAACACTACTTGCTAAAGCCAAGAGTATTACTATTTTCAACACATTTCCATTTCAGGCACTTTGTGCCAATTTCCTAGTAACACTACTTGCTAAAGCCAAGAGTGTTACTGTTTTCAACACATTTCCATTTCCATTTCGGGCACTTTGTGCTACTTTCCCAGTAACACTACTTGCTGGAGCCAAGAGTGTTACTGTTTTCAACACATTTCCATTTCCATTTCAGGCACTTTGTGCCAATTTCCTAGTAACACTACTTGCTAAAGCCAAGAGTGTTACTGTTTTCAACACATTTCCATTTCCATTTCAGGCACTTTGTGCCTATTTCTTAGTAACACTACTTGGTAAAGCAAAGAGTGTTACTGTTTTCAACACATTTCCATTTCCATTTCAGGCACTTTGTGCCAATTTCTTAGTAACACTACTTGGTAAAGCAAAGAGTGTTACTGTTTTCAACACATTTCCATTTCCATTTCAGGCACTTTGTGCCAATTTCTTAGTAACACTACTTGCTAAAGCCAAGAGTGTTACTGTTTTCAACACATTTCCATTTCCATTTCAGGCACTTTGTGCCAATTTCCTAGTAACACTACTTGGTAAAGCAAAGAGTGTTACTGTTTTCAACACATTTCCATTTCCATTTCAGGCACTTTGTGCCAATTTCCTAGTAACACTACTTGCTGCCAAGAGTGTTACTGTTTTCAACACATTTCCATTTCAGGCACTTTATGCCAATTTCCCAGTAACACTACTTGCTAAAGCCAAGAGTGTTACTGTTTTCAACACATTTCCATTTTCCATTTCAGGCACTTTGTGCCAATTTCCTAGTAACACTACTTGCTAAAGCCAAGAGTGTTACTGTTTTCAACACATTTCCATTTCCATTTCAGGCACTTTGTGCCAATTACCTAGTAACACTACTTGCTAAAGCCAAGTGTTACTGTTTTCAACACATTTCCATTTCCATTTCAGATTCAGGCAGAGATTTTGTCCTTCTCTGTGTGTTCCTGATTGCAGAGACTGTTTTATATTATCACTATAGAATGCTTTTTACTGACAGAGTATGGAATTCCATTCTAGCTTTGTCAATATATTCAGAATAATTGAGGCCGTTGACCTTATTGATAATGTGGGGTTTGTTTTGGGACATTTCTATTTCCATTTCATGTTCCATTTCAGGCACTTTGTGCCGATTGTCCAGTAATACTACTTGCTGGAGCCAAGCGTCTTACTCATCGGGTGTCCTGAGTATCGGGCTGATGTCCACACGGCTTGTGTGGATAGTGCCTGTTTTCAACATATTTCTATTTCCATTTCCATTTCAGGCTCTTTGTGCCGATTTCCCAGTAACACTAAATCGATCAAATCGATTAAAGTGTTCATAGTCGATACACTACGCCTCCATGCAGATTATTTCAGTTATTTGCGGAGGAGATGTACATGATGTGGTAAGCTAGGCTGTTCTTCTTGTCCAATATCAAGTTCAATAACTTGTCGAAAGCTTTGTTTTTGGCTTCGATAAGTTTATCACTTAATATACTTCAAAACACTGCACTATTTCTTTTGTTCTCCCCGACCCTCCATTTGAGGGTCTTCCTTGGTCAAACAGTCTTTAGCGAATCTGTTATTGACATTGGCCATGGGGAGTAGCGAGAGTATGCATGTGTTTCTGTAACTTCCTTCTTCTTTGTCCTCGCCGTTTCCCATTACATGGGGTCGCTGATGAACATCGTTATCTATAAGGCTGATCAGGCTAATCTTTTCAAATTCAAATTTTTTACTTCACATGGTGTCAAAGTCGAACTTTATCAATACTATTTCGCGTTCATGTCACCATTTACTTAATCGTTTGCGCTGATGTACTTGGCACAATAATAACAGCCGCACAACTTTATCAATAAAAATTTGGGTTCATATCCATATTAAATATTTCCATGTTCAAGTTCGAGTAGATGTTTCCATTTAAATTTCTAAGTGTAAGCGGTTTTTACACTTATTCTTGCACTCTTGTCAGCAAGGAGAGCCTAACTTTATCAATACTTGGCGTTTGTAGAGTTCAAAGAAGCTTGAACTCGTTCCGATGACCAATGGCATTTCTAATATTTCTATGTACGAATTCGAGTATATATTTCCATTTCGTTTACAAATTAATACGAAGAGATTTTGTCCTCTGTGTGTTCCTAATTGCTGAGACTGTTTAACTTTATCAATATAGGCTGCTTTTTACTGCTTCATTCCAATTGAAGCTGGTTCCATTGTAGCTGGTTGTTATTTCAATCACTTTTGCGACCATGTGGTTATTATGGTATATTTCTTAAATTTTCCAAAGGACTTGAACTCCCTTCATTTAAACAGGGTACCAATGCATTTCGCTAATTCAAGATAAACATCTTTTAACCAAGCGCCAAATTTTCATCAAAATCAAGATTGTATTAAACGTTTAAACCATATAAAACAACGTTTGAAAATTTCCAAGCGAAACTTAACGCGAAGTTTTTAACGTGACTATTTGTGCCGATTTGCCAGTAACACTACTTGCTGGACCCAAGAGTGTTACTGTTGCCAACACATTTCCATTTCAGGCACTTCGTGCCAATTTCCTAGTAACACTACTTGCTAAAGCCAAGAGTGTTACTGTTTTCAACACATTTCCATTTCTATTTCAGGCACTTTGTGCCAATTTTCCAGTAAAATTACTTGCTGGAGCCAAGCGTGTTACTCATCAACTTATTTGCAAAACATTTAAATTCCCGTCTAAAGGAAGTAATCAATTTGTGTATGGTGATTTCCATTTTTGTATGTTAATAAGTGTGGTTTTCTTTAATCCGCTCGTTTACACGATTTCTGAAAAAAAAATGTGCTGATTGCACATTCCAAGCGTAGATCTCTCTATCTGGACGAATCGACGCGAGAGTACATGTTTCTCTGTAAACCTTTTTCTTCTTTATGGGGTCGGTCGGCTTTCGTAATCATTCAGCGCCTTGCATTGCGCTGATAAGCATCGTCAACTGTAAGTCTAATCTTTTGCATGTCCTCGCGGACATTTTTCATCCAGGACTAAGTATTTATTTCAAATAGGCTTGTCACTTAATCAAATAACTAACTGCTTCTTCGACTATGTCGGTCAGTCGGCCGCTTGACGTGAATTTCGATGAATAGGTACCTACTCGGTACACGGGAGGACTATATCCTAGAACAGCAGTTAGGATACTTTTAGCCCTCCTTTGTTTCCTGGGGTATTTGCTCCTAGCAGATTTTTAAAGCGTCTATGAGCTACTACTGACTGTACAATTAACTATCACTATCTTAGTAGCTTTTATTCACGCGGACCTCTCACCTCACTAACTCACCTCATAACTAACACCCAGCTGGGTTGGTAAATGATAAATGATATTTATTTTGCAAATAGGTTTTTTCCAAACTCTTTTACACGTCGATTTTTTTTGGACTTTTTTTTTGTTACTAGATGAGGCCGGTTTTCCTAACTGACTACCCTGGGAAGAAACACCAAAACAAACTCAGGGGTCACAGTCTCTTTTAAAGTCCATAGAAAATGTAGGTTGTATGTATTGTAGGTTTCGGTTACACGATTTCTGAAAAAAGTGATGCTAATTGCACATTCCAAGCGTAGATCTCTATGGTAAATTGCAGAAGAATGTACAAGAAACTCCATGTACACTCTTTTCAATCATGTTATGTATTACAAATATCTCGGATACACGATTTCTGAAAAAAGTGATGCTAATTGCACATTCCAAGCGTAGATCTCTATGGTAAATTGCAGAAGAATGTACAAGAAACTCCATGTACACTCTTTTCAATCATGTTACGTATTACAAATATCTCGGATACACGATTTCTGAAAAAAGTGATGCTAATTGCACATTCCAAGCGCAGATCTCTATGGTAAATTGCAGAAGAATGTACAAGAAACTCCATGTACACTCTTTTCAATCATGTTACGTATTACAAATATCTCAATAACACGATTTCTGAAAAAAGTGATGCTAATTGCACATTCCAAGCGTAGATCTCTATGGTAAATTGCAGAAGAATGTACAAGAAACTCCATGTACACTCTTTTCAATCATGTTATGTATTACAAATATCTCGGATACACGATTTCTGAAAAAAGTGATGCTAATTGCACATTCCAAGCGTAGATCTCTATGGTAAATTGCAGAAGAATGTACAAGAAACTCCATGTACACTCTTTTCAATCATGTTACGTATTACAAATATCTCGGATACACGATTTCTGAAAAAAGTGATGCTAATTGCACATTCCAAGCGTAGATCTCTATGGTAAATTGCAGAAGAATGTACAAGAAACTCCATGTACACTCTTTTCAATCATGTTACGTATTACAAATATCTCAATAACACGATTTCTGAAAAAAGTGATGCTAATTGCACATTCCAAAGCGTAGATCTAAAACGAATGCTGAGCTTGAATTTGATCGGATCGGACACTCGGTGAAATCGGACAACCGTTTTTCTTCTTTGTCCTCCCTTTTTCCCACTATACGAGGCCAACTTTTTTAATAATTCGGCGTCATGCATTTCGTTGATAAGCATCGTCATCTGTAAGTCTAATCTTTTGCATATCCTTGCGGACATTTATCATCCAGGACTAAGTATTTATTTCAAATAGGCTTGTCGATTCATCGAACAACTAGCTGCTCCTTCGTCAACTAGGTCCTCAGGGAGAAGAAAGAGGGAGAAGAGAAAGAAACTCCGTGGCAGTTCGATTATAGTATTTTATAGACACATTTAACAATTACATGGTTGGATGGTTATCTTTTGTCACTAGTCCTTGATGCAGATTATTTCAGTTATTTGCGGAGGAGATGTATTTGATGTGGTAATCTATTCTTCTTGTCCAATATCAAGTTCAATAACTTGTCGAAAGCTTTGTTTTTGGCTTCGATAAGTTTATCACTTAATATACTTCAAAACACTGCACTATTTCTTTTGTTCTCCCCGACCCTCCATTTGAGGGTCTTCCTTGGTCAAATAGTCATTAGCGAATCTGTTATTGACATTGGCCATGGGGAGTAGCGAGAGTATGCATGTGTTTCTGTAACTTCCTTCTTCTTTGTCCTCGCCTTTTCCCATTACATGGGGTCGCTGATGAACATCGTTATTTATAAGGCTAATCAGGCTAATCTTTTTAAATTCAAAGTTTTTACTTCACATGGTGTCAAAGTTGAACTTTATCAATACTACTTCGCGTTCATGTCCACATTTACTAAATCATTTGTGCTGAAGTACTTGGCACGATAATAACAGCCGCACAACTTAATCAATAAAATTTCTGGTCCATATTCATTTTAAATATTTCCATGTTCAAGTTCGAGTAGATATTTCCATTTCGATTTCTAAGTGTAAGCGGTTTTTACACTTATTCTTGCACTCTTGTCAGCAAGGAGAGCCTAACTTTATCAATACTTGGCGTTTGTAGAGTTCAAAGAAGCTTGAACTCGTTCCGATGACCAATGGCATTTCTAATATTTCTATGTACGAATTCGAGTATATATTTTCATTTCGATTACAAATTAATACAAAGAGATTTTGTCCTTCTCTGTGTGTTCCTGATTGCAGAGACTGTCTAACTTTATCAATATAGAATGTTAGAAAGTTAATACGGGATCATATTGGTTAATCGTTGTTTTACAACCTAGCCAATGGGTTTTTCTGCTATTTCTTTGAAATAAATCTCTTTCAAGCGGAGTTCCTTGCGTGAACATATATGTCTAGAATAAAAAAACTAGAATTCTCTTTACTATTTCTCTTTATGACCTCAGCGTCTTATTACAATCACTATTACGACCATGTGGTTATTATGGTATATTTCTTAAATTTTCCTCAATATCAAGATTCTATTAAACGTTTAAACTATACAAACCATTAACGTTTGAAAATTTCCAAGCGAAACTTGACGCGAAGTTTTTAACGTGGCTCTTTGTGCTGATTTGGCAGTAATACTACTTGCTGGACCCAAGAGTGTTACTGTTTTCAACACATTTCCATTTCCATTTCAGGCACTTTGGGCCAATTTCCCAGTAACACTACTTGCTCAAGCCAAGAGTGTTACTGTTTTCAACACATTTCCATTTCCCTTTCAGGCACTTTGTGCCAATTTCCCAGTAACACTACTTGCTAAAGCCAAGAGTGTTACTGTTTTCAACACATTTCCATTTCCATTTCAGGCACTTTGTGCCAATTTCCCAATAACACTACTTGCTAAAGCCAAGAGTGTTACTGTTTTCAACACATTTCCATTTCCATTTCAGGCACTTTGTGCCAATTTCCCAATAACACTACTTGCTAAAGCCAAGAGTGTTACTGTTTTCAACACATTTCCATTTTTTACATTCTTGAACTCCCTTCATTTAAACAGGGTACAATTGCATTTCGCTAATTCAAGATAAATATCTTTTAACCAAGCGCAAAAGTTTAATTAATATCCAGATGGTATTAAATTTTAAAGCTAAAGCGGCAGAGTATTATAGAAACCTAGATGCAATTACATCAAGCGAGCGATTAACTTTCATAATACCACAGAAAGGTCCCCCGCGGTTGGTCCTGTTTATCTCGCGCCTAGCGACATGTCTGAAGCAACAAAAAATTACCAAGCGATTATTACAAAACAGTGTCAGCGCGGTACGACACCGTCGTATTGACATCATTGTTCTTGTTCAAAAATTGACTTATTTGGGTCTACTCCGACTAGTTGTTGCAATTTGATATTTTAAATTGTATTTCAAAGATTTCCTTTTAGATTCATTTTGAAAAAAAATCTTTCACTGTGTCTTTACTCGTATTATTCGAGTTTTCATGGCTGCAAATCTAGCTTTATCAATACTATTTCGGGTTCATGTCCATATTTGATTAATTTTTTCTTACTGTTGGGTACCATTGGGATTTCAGGTAACGTCCATATTTAATATTTCCATGTTCAAGTTCGAGTAGATATTTCCATTTTGATTTCAAAGTGTAAGCGGTTTTTATACGTCTTATTCTTGCACTCTTATCAGAAAGGAGAGCCGAACTTTATCAATACTATTCAAACAATATTTGGTGTTTATGGGGTTCAAAGAAGCTTGATCTCGTTCCGATGACCCAGCAATTCTAATATTTCCTGTGGGCTTCGTAAATTTTTATTCTTTAATCTTTAAACCAAGCGCCAAATTTTCATCAATATCAAGATTGTATTAAACGTTTAAACTATACAAACCATTAACTTTTGAAAATTGCCAAGCAAAACCTAACGCGAAGTTTTTAACTTGCCTCTTTGTGACGATTTGCCAGTAACACTACTTGCTGGACCCAAGAGTGTTACTGTTATCAACACATTTCCATTTCAGGCACTTTGTGCCAATTTCCCAGTAACACTACTTGCTAAAGCCAAGTGTTACTGTTTTCAATACATTTCCATTTCCATTTCAGGCTCAGGCAGAGATTTTGTCCTTCTCTGTGTGTTCCTGATTGCAGAGACTGTTTAACTTTATCAATATAGGATGTTTTTTACTGGTAGAGTATGGAATTCCATTCTAGCTTGGTCATTCTTGCTTTGTCAATATATTGAGAATATTTGAGGCCGCAGACCTTATTGATAACGTGGGGTTTGTTTTGGGACATTTCTATTTCCATTTCATGTTCCATTTCAGGCTCTTTGTGCCAATGGTCCAGTAATACTACTTGCTGGAGCCAAGCGTCTTACTCATCGGGTGTCCTGAGTATCGGGCTGATGTCCACACGGCTTGTGTGGATAGTGCCTGTTTTCAACATATTTCTATTTCCATTTCCATTTCAGGCTCTTTGTGCCAATTTTCCAGTAACACTAAGTCAATTGAATCGATTAAAGTGTTCATAGTCGATACCCTACGCCTCCAAGCACATTATTTCAGTTATTTGCGGAGGAGATGTATTTGATGTGGTAATCTGCTCTTCTTGTCCAATATCAAGTTCAATAACTTGTCGAAGGCTTTGTTTTTGGCTTCGATAAGTTTATCACTTAATATACTTCAAAACACTGCACTATTTCTTTTGTTCTCCCCGATCCTCCATTTGAGGGTCTTCCTTGGTCAAATAGTCTTTAGCGAATCTGTTATTGACATTGGCTATGGGGAGTAACGAGAGAATACATGTGTCTGTGTAAACCATCGTTATTTATAAGACTAATCTTTATAAATTCGAAGTTTTCTTCACAAAAGCCTACACATGGGCGCTTATAAAACATCAGAAGCTATTGCACGGTTCCAATTGGTCGTTTTCTATGGAGAATAACCGGCAAGAGACTCCATGGTTACTCTTAAATAAATGAATGGATTTACTATATTCTCACGTTTGCTTTGCCGTCTAAAGGAAGTAATCAATTTGTGTCTTGTGATTTCCATTTTGTATGTTAATAAGTGTGGTTTTCTTTAAACCGCTCGTTTATACGATTTCTGAAAAAAATTGTGCTGATTGCATATTCCAAGCGTAGATCTCTCTATCTGGACGAATCGACGCGAGAGTACATGTTTCTCTGTAAACTGTTTTCTTCTTTGTGGGGTCGGTCGGCTTTCGTAATCATTCAGCGCCTTGCATTGCGCTGATAAACATCGTCATCTGTAAGTTTAATTTTTTCCATGTCCTCGCGGACATTTTTCATCCAGGACTAAGTATTTATTTCAAATAGGCTTGTCACTTAATCAAATAAGTAACTACTTCTTCGACTATGTCGGTCAGTCGGCTGCTTGACGTGAATTTCGATGAATAGGTACCTACTCGGTACACGGGAGGACTATATCCTAGAACAGCAGTTAGGATACTTTTAGCCCTCCTTTGTTTTCTGGGGTATTTGCTCCTAGCAGATTTTTAAATTGTCTATAAGCTACTACTGACTGTACAATTAACTATCACTATCTTAGTAGCTTTTATTCACGCGGACCTCTCACCTCACTAACTCACCTCATAACTAACACCCAGCTGGGTTGGTAAATGATAAATGATATTTATTTTGCAAATAGGTTTTTTCCAAACTCTTTTACACGTCGATTTTTTTTAGGCTTTTTTTTTTGTTACTAGATGAGGCCGGTGTTTCCTAACTGACTACCCTGAGAAGAAAGAAGTTATCATCATTGTGATTTTAACAATCACAACGATAATTGGCTGGCGGTCTTCTAGCACTTCCCGTTTCTCTTTCTCGAGAGTTGGTTGAGTGACGTCACTCATAGCTTAGTTGTGCCCGTTAGCGATCTTCGGGCGACCACCCGCTCCTGTTGAAACAGGAAGTTGGGGCAATCGTACTAAAACTAATACACGTGTCTCTGGAAACCTCCTTCTTTCTTCTTTCCCGTTACGCAGGGTCGGCTTTCTTAGTCATTTTTCATCCAGGACTAAGTATTTATTTCAAAAAGCTTTTCAGTAATTTACGGAGGAGATGTATATGATGTGGTAATCTGTTCTTCTTGTTCCAATATCAAGTTTAAAAACTCGTTCAAAGCTTTGTTTTTGGCTTCGATAAATTTATCATTCAATATACTTCGAAACACTGGACTATTATTTTTGTGTCTAGAAGAATCTGCAAGGCAATTCATGAACACATTTTTCAATCGTGTTATGTATTACAAATATCTCGGTTACACGATTTCTGAAAAAAATGATGCCAATTGCACATTCCAAGCGTAGAACTCAATGGTGAATTGCAGAAGAATGAACAAGAAACTCCATGTACACTCTTTTCAATCATGTTATGTATTACAAATATCTCGGTTACACGATTTCTGAAAAAAGTGTTGCTAATTGCACATTCCAAAGCGTAAATCTAAAACTAATGCTGAGCTTGACTTTGATTGGATCGGACACTCGGTGAAATTGGATAACCGTTTTTCTTCTTTGTCCTCCTTTTTTCCCACTACACGACGCCGACTTTCTTAATCATTCGGCGTCATGCATTTTGCTGATAAGCATCGTCATCTGTAAGTCTAATCTTTTGCATGTCCTTGTGGACATGTGTCATCCAGGACTAAGTATTTATTTCAAATAGGTTTTTACACTTAATCTTGCACTCTTGTCAGCAAGGAGAGCCTAACTTTATCAATACTATTCAAACAATATTTGGCGTTTGTAGAGTTCAAAGAAGCTTGAACTCGTTTCGATGACCAATGGCATTTCTAATATTTCTATGTAAGAATTCGAGTATATATTTTCATTTCGATTACAAATTAATACAAAGAGATTTTGTCCTTCTCTGTGTGTTCCTGATTGCAGAGATTGTTGAACTTTATCAATATAGGCTGCTTTTTACTGGTCCATTCCCATTGAAGCTGGTTCTATTGTAGCTGGTTGTCAGCAAAGAACGCTCGTGAGACAATTTGAACTTTCGGGATTATATCCATTTTTAATATTTCCATGTTCAAACCCGAGTAGATATTTCCATTCCAATTTCAAAGTGAAAGTATATGTACGAGTATAATACTTTTAAACTATTGTTGGTGTGTTTCGAGTTTCCTGCTTGTGGTATCGTCGTCTCGTTCTCGCCACGGGTGAATAGAAATTATTCTTGTGTTTATAAGAAAGCACTTGTACTACATTACATGATTCACTTTAATTAAATGCTGGTTAATACGGGATCATATTGGTGTATGGTTATTTTGTAACCGGGCCAATGGGTTCTTCTGCTTTTTCTTTGAAATAAATCTCTTTCAAGCGGAGTTCCTTGCGTGAACATATATGTCTAGAATAAAAAAAACTAGAGTTCTCTTTACTATTTCTCTTTATGACCTCAGCGTCTTATTTCAATCACTATTGCGACTATGTGGTTCTTATGGTACATTTCTTAAATTTTCCAAAGTACTTGAACTCCCTTCACTTAAACAGGGTACCAAGCGCCAAATTTTCATCAATATCAAGATTGTATAACACCACTTGCTAAAGCCAAGAGTGTTACTGTTTTCAACACATTTCCATTTCAGGCTCTTTGTGCCGATTGTCCAGTAACACTACTTGCTGGAGCCAAGCGTCTTACTCATCGGGTGTCCTGAGTATCAGGCTGATGTCCACACGGCTTGTGTGAATAGTGCCTGTTTTCAACATATTTCTATGTCCATTTCCATTTCAGGCTCTTTGTGCCGATTGTCCAGTAACACTACTTGCTGGAGCCAAGCGTCTTACTCATCGGGTGTCCTGAGTATCGGGCTGATGTCCACACGGCTTGTGTGGATAGTGCCTGTTTTCAACATATTTCTATTTCCATTTCCATTTCAGGCTCTTTGTGCCGATTTCCCAGTAACACTAAATTGATCAAATCGATTAAAGTGTTCATAGTCGATGCACTACGCCTCCATGCAGATTATTTCAGTTATTTACGGAGGAGATGTATATGATGTGGTAATCTGCTCTTCTTGTTCAATATCAAGTTCAATAACTTGTCGAAAGCTTTGTTTTTGGCTTCGATAAGTTTATCACTTAATATACTTCAAAACACTGCACTATTTCTTTTGTTCTCCCCGACCCTCCATTTGAGGGTCTTCCTTGGTCAAATAGTCTTTAGCGAATCTGTTATTGACATTGGCCATGGGGAGTTGCGAGAGTATGCATGTGTTTCTGTAACTTCCTTCTTCTTTGTCCTCGCCTTTTCCCATTACATGGGGTCGCTGATGAACATCGTTATTTATAAGGCTAATCAGGCTAATCTTTTTAAATTCAAAGTTTTTACTTCACATGGTGTCAAAGTTGAACTTTATCAATACTACTTCGCGTTCATGTCGACATTTACTAAATCATTCGTGCTGAAGTACTTGGCACGATAATAATAATTTGTTCCATTGTCGCTTGTTGTCAGCAAAGAATGCTCGTGATACAATTTGAACTTGCGGGTTAAATGCATTTTTAATATTGCCATGTTCAAACCCGAGTAGATATTTCCATTTCAATTTCAAAGTGTAAGTATATGTACGAGTATAATACTTTTAAACTATTGTTGGTGTTTTTCGAGTTTCCTGCTTGTGGTATCGTCGTCTCGTTCTCGCCACGAGTGAAAAGAAATTATTCTTGTGTTTATAAGAAAGCACTCGTACTACATTACATGATTCACTTTAATGAAACTCTGGTTAATACGGGATTATATTGGTTAATGGTGGTTTTGTAACCTGGCCAATGGGTTCTTCTGCTATTTCATTGAAATTAATCTCTTTCAAGCGGAGTTCCTTGCGTGAACATATATGTCTAGAATAACGAAACTAGAGTTCTCTTTACTATTTCTCTGTATGACCTCAGCGTCTTATTTCAATCACTATTGCGACCATGTGGTTATTATGGTACATTTCTTAAATTTTCCAAAGTACTTGAACTCCCTTGACTTAAACAGTGTACAATTGCATTTCGATAATTCAAGATACATATCTTTTAACCAAGCGCGGCGCCAAATGTTCATCAATATCAAGATACTTCAAAACACTGCACTATTTCTTTTGTTCTCCTCGACCCTCCATTTGAGGGTCTTCCTTGGTCAAATAGTCTTTAGCGAATCTGTTTTTGACATTGGCCATGGGGAGTAGCGAGAGTATGCATGTGTTTCTGTAACTTCCTTCTTCTTTGTCCTCGCTGTTTCCCATTACATGGGGTCGCTGATGAACATCGTTATCTATAAGGCTAATCAGGCTAATCTTTTCAAATTCAAAGATTTTACTTTACAAGGTGTCAAAGTTTAACTATATCAATACTACTTCGCGTTCATGTCCACATTGACTTTATATGATTCGCAGAAGTACTTGGCACGATAATAACAGCCGCACAACTATATCAATAAAAATTCGGGTTCATATCCATATTACATATTTCCATGTTCAAGTTCGAATAGATATTTCCATTTCAATTTCTAAGTGTAAGCGGTTTTTACACTTATTCTTGCACTCTTGTCAGCAAGGAGAGCCTAACTTTATCAATACCTACTTGGCGTTTGTAGAGTTCAAAGAAGCTTGAACTCGTTCCGATGACCAATGGCATTTATAATATTTCTATGTACGAATTTGAGTATATATTTCCATTTCATTTGCGGAGGAGATGTATATGATGTGGTTTTCATCGCTCATTTTTGTTCTTCTTGTCCGATATCAAGTTCAATAACTTGTCGAGAGCTTTGTTTTTGGCTTCGATAAGTTTATCACTTATTATACTTCAAAACACTGCACTATTTCTTTTGTTCTCCCCGACCCTCCATTTGAGGGTCTTCCTTGATCAAATAGTCTTTAGCGAATCTGTTAATGACATTGGCCATGGGGAGACGCGGAGTACATGTTTCTCTGTAAACCTTTTTCTTCTTTGTGGGGTCGGTCGGCTTTCAAAATCATTCAGCGCCTTGCATTGCGCTGACAAGCATCGTCATCTGTAAGTCTAATCTTTTGCATGTCCTCGCGGACATTCATCCAGGACTAAGTATTTATTTCAAATAGGCTTGTCACTTAATCAAATAACTAACTGTTTCTTCGACTATGTCGGTCAGTCGGCTGCTTGACGTGAATTTCGATGAATAGGTACCTACTCGGTACACGGGAGGACTATATCCTAGAACAGCAGTTAGGATACTTTTAGCCCTCCTTTGTTTCCTGGGGTATTTGCTCCTAGCAGATTTTTAAAGCGTCTATGAGCTACTACTGACTGTACAATTAATTATCACTATCTTAGTAGCTTTTATTCACGCGGACCTCTCACCTCACTAACTCACCTTATAACTAACACCCAGCTGGGTTGGTAAATGATAAATGATATTTATTTTGCAAATAGGTTTTTTCCAAACTCTTTTACACGTCGATTTTTTTTGGACTTATTTTTTTGTTACTAGATGAGACCGGTGTTTCCTAACTGACTACCCTGAGAAGAAACACCGAAACAAACTCAAGGGTAACAGTCTCTTTTAAAGTCCATAGAAAATGTAGGTTGTATGTATTGTAGGTTTCGGTTACACGATTTCTGAAAAAAGTGATGCTAATTGCACATTCCAAGCGTAGATCTCTATGGTAAATTGCAGAAGAATGTACAAGAAACTCCATGTACACTCTTTTCAATCATGTTATGTATTACAAATATCTCGGATATACGATTTCTGAAAAAAGTGATGCTAATTGCACATTCCAAGCGTAGATCTCTATGGTAAATTGCAGAAGAATGTACAAAAAACTCCATGTACACTCTTTTCAATCATGTTATGTATTACAAATATCTCGGATATACGATTTCTGAAAAAAGTGATGCTAATTGCACATTCCAAGCGTAGATCTCTATGGTAAATTGCAGAAGAATGTACAAAAAACTCCATGTACACTCTTTTCAATCATTTTATGTATTACAAATATCTCGGTTAAACGATTTCTGAAAAAAGTGATGCTAATTGCACATTCCAAAGCGTAGATCTAAAACGAATGCTGAGCTTGAAATTGATCGGATCGGACACTCGGTGAAATCGGATAACCGTTTTTCTTCTTCGTCCTCCCTTTTTCCCACTACACGAGGCCGACTTTCTTAATCATTCGGCGTCATGCATTTCGCTGATAAGCATCGTCATCTGTAAGTCTCTTTGTAATCTTTTGCATGTCCTTGCGGACATTTATCATCCAGGACTAAGTATTTATTTCAAACAGGCTTGTCGATTCATCGAATGACTAGCTGCTCCTTCGTCAACTAGGTCTTCAGGGAGAAGAACGGCAAAGAAACTCCATGGTAGTTCGATTATAGTATTTTATAGACACATTTAACAATTACATGGTTGGATGGTTATCTTTCGTGACTAGTCCTCGATGCAGATTATTTCAGTTATTGGCGGAGGAGACGTATTAGATGGGCTAATCATTTCTTCTTGTCCAATATCAAGTTCAATAACTGGTTGAAAGCTTTGTTTTTGGCTTCGATAAGTTTATCACTTAATATACTTCAAAACACTGCACTATTTCTTTTGTTCTCCCCGACCCTCCATTTGAGGGTCTTCCTTGGTCAAATAGTCTTTAGCGAATCTGTTATTGACATTGGCCATGGGGAGTTGCGAGAGTATGCATGTGTTTATTCATGAAACGCATTACTGTGCGCTTCTTCGCCTCCGCAGAAAAACACTCCAACCCCCTCATAGTATCTGCCGCCCGATACACCGCTTCTCGTATCAGCAAGATACGACGTCCTCGACTCACCCTCACCACCCCCGACGACCCCATAACTGTCCTCCAGGAGAGTAGTAGGGAAACAAGTACTATTAGAAAACACAAAATCAGACGGCCGTCCTTCCGCCCTCGCCGCCGAGGGCCCCGGAATCGCGGTAATTCACCCACCCCGACCCTTGCTCGACAAAGCCAGCCCGCGTGCTGAGCTAGTAGCTTTAAAATAGTCCCCAAAATATGATCCAGCTGTCCCTTGCTGTCTCAGCGACGCCCTAAGCCGAGGTTCGTACCCCACAGGGGGTGCCCTTAGCGTGTTCGCTTAATTTTATTTGCCCTGGCTGGAGGCTTAGAGTCACGCTCTCGGCAGCCACAGGATTGTCCGGTTAAGCAGTAAACAGCCGTAGCGAGCTGAACTGCGAGATGCCCTAGTCAAAAAAAAAAAAAAAAAAAAAATGCATGTGTTTCTGTAACTTCCTTCTTCTTTGTCCTCGCCGTTTCCCATTACATAGGGTCGCTGATGAACATCGTTATCTATAAGGCTAATCAGGCTAATCTTTTCAAATTCAAAGATTTTACTTTACAAGGTGTCAAAGTTTAACTTTATCAATACTACTTCGCGTTCATGTCCACATTTACTTAATATGATTCGCAGAAGTACTTGGCACGATAATAACAGCCGCACAACTTTATCAATAAAATTTCGGGTTCATATTAAATATTTCCATGTTCAAGTTCGAGTAGATATTTCCATTTCAATTTCTAAGTGTAAGCGGTTTTTACACTTATTCTTGCACTCTTGTCAGCAAGGAGAGCCTAACTTTATCAATACTTGGCGTTTGAAGAGTTCAAAGAAGCTTGAACTCGTTCCGATGACCAATGGTATTTCTAATATTTCTATGTACGAATTCGAGTATATATTTCCATTTTCATTACAAATGAATACAAACAGATTTTGTCCTGATCTGTGTAAATTTTATCAGTATTTATAGTTGCATAGGCATAAGGTACAATTCCTGTGTGTTTTCGCGTGCTGTCTAGTAGGCAGCCTCTCCACATAAAATACTGGTATTCAGCTAAATCCGGCTTGACTGGAAGCCGACCCCAATATAGTTGGGAAAAGGGGGTTTTTGCTATTTCTTTGAGATAAATCTCTTTCAAACGGAGTTCCTTGCGTGAACATATCTGTCTAGAATAAAAATACTGGAGTTCTCTTTGCTATTTCTCTTTATGACCTCAGCGTCTTATTTCAATCACTATTGCGACCATGTGGTTATTATGGTATATTTCTTAAATTTTCCAAAGTACTTGAACTCCCTTCATTTAAACAGGGTACAATTGCATTTCGCTAATTCTTTCACTAAATCTTTAAACCAAGCGCCAAATTTTCATCAATATCAAGATTGTATTAAACTTTTAAACTATACAAACCTTTAACGTTTGAAAATTTCCAAGCGAATCTTAACGCGAAGTTTTTAACGTGGCTCTTTGTGCCGATTTGGCAGTAACACTACTTGCTGGACCCAAGAGTGTTACTGTTTTCAACACATTTCCATTTCCATTTCAGGCACTTTGTGCCAATTTCCTAGTAACACTACTTGCTAAAGCCAAGAGTGTTACTGTTTTCAACACATTTCCATTTCAGGCACTTTGTGCCAATTTCCCAGTAACACTACTTGCTAAAGCCAAGAGTGTTACTGTTTTCAACACATTTCCATTTCCATTTCAGGCACTTTGTGCCAATTTCCCAGTAACACTACTTGCTAAAGCCAAGAGTGTTACTGTTTTCAACACGTTTCTCTCGCGCCTAGCGACATGTCTGAAGCGACATAAAAATTACCAAGCGATTATTACTAAACAGTGTCAGCGCGGTACGCCACCGTCGTATTGACATCATTGTTCTGGTTCAAAAATTGACTTATTCTACTTCCACTAGTTGTTGCGATTTTATATTTTAAATTGTATTCCAAAGATTTCCTTTTAGATTCATTTTAAAAAATATTTTCGCTGTGTCTCGACTCGTATTATTCGAGTTTTCATGGCTGCAAATCTAGCTTTATCAATACAATTTCAGGTTCATGTTCATATTTACTTAATTTTTTCATTTTATCGGGTACTATTGGGACTTCGGGTAACGTCTATATTTAATATTTCCATGTTCAAGTTGAAGTAGATATTTCCATTTCAATTTCTAAGTTTAAGCGGTTTTTACACTTATTCTTGCACTCTTGTCAGCAAGGAGAGCCTAACTTTATCAATACTTGGCGTTTGTAGAGTTCAAAGTACCTTGATCTCGTTCCGATGACCAATGGCATTTCTAATATTTCTATGTTCGAATTGGAGTATATATTTCCATTTCATTTGCGGAGAAGATGTATATGATGTGGTTTTCATCGGTAATTTGTTCTTCTTGTCCAATATCAAGTTCAATAACTTGTCGAAAGCTTTGTTTTTGGCCTTGATAAGTTTATCACTTAATATACTTCAAAACACTCTTGTCATTTGAGTTTGTATTTCCATTTCGATTACAAATTAATATATAGAGATTTTGTCCTTCTCTGTGTGTTCCTGATTGCAGAGACTGTATAACTTTATCAATATCGAATTTTACTAGTAGAGTATGGAAGTCTGTTTCCATTTGAGCTGGTTCCATTGCAACTTGTTGTCAGCAAAGAACGCTCGTGATACAATTTGCAAATTTCGGGATTATATCCATTTTTAATATTTCCATGTTCAAACCCGAGTAGATATTTCTATTTCAATTTCAAATTGACGGTATATGTAATATTTCTATATTCGAATATATATTTCTATTTCGATAAAAAATTAATTCAAAGTGATTCTTTCAATTCCCATGGACGCTGACAAGATACAAGACGCTGCGCTAGCGGAAACTTTAGCGCTAGAATCACACGTTATCATCAGTTAGCACGACTGAGAATCATGATAGCGTGTCAGTTTCTGCTCTTAATGCAGGTCAGTAATTTCCATTACGACTTTACTGTAAGGTCATTAATTACTATCTATTTCGAAGCTAGAATTTATCAGAATATTAAGTTTCCTGATTGCAGAGACTGTTTAACTTTATCTGAGTTTATTACAATATTAAGTTTCATGCTTCGTATCAGCAATCTTATTCTTCTTATTGTGATCTTAGGGTCTTGTTTCGACTTGACCGGGTCGGTTATATTGTTTGCGTGAACCTTTATATCTAGAATAAAAAAAGCTAGAGTTCTCTTAACTATTTCTCTTTTGATCTCAGTGCCTTATTTCAATCACTGTTACGACCATATGGTTAATATGGTATATTTTTTAAAATTTCCATTAAACTTAATTTCCCTTCATTTAAATAGGGTACAATTGCTTTTCACTTATTCAAGGGTGAATTGAAATTGTAGTTGTATTTATAAGCTCTATGGTAGTTTTTCATCAATTAAGTATGGGCACAGTTGGTGGGCTTCGAAAATTTTATGTCTTTAATCTTTAAACCAAGCGCCAAATTCTCATCAATATCAAGATTGTATTAAACGTTTAAACTATACAAACCATTAACGTTTGAAAATTTCCAAGCGAAACTTGACGCGAAGTTTTTAACGTGGCTCTATGTGCTGATTTGGCAGTAATACTACTTGCTGGACCCAAGAGTGTTACTGTTTTCAACACATTTCCATTTCCATTTCAGGCACTTTGTGCCAATTTCCCAATAACACTACTTGCTAAAGCCAAGAGTGTTACTGTTTTCAACACATTTCCATTTCCATTTCAGGCACTTTGTGCCAATTTCCTAGTAACACTACTTTCTAAAGCCAAGAGTGTTACTGTTTTCAACACATTTCCATTTCAGGCACATTGTGCCAATTTCCTAGTAACACTACTTGCTAAAGCCAAGAGTGTTACTGTTTTCAACACGTTTCTCTCGCGCCTAGCGACTTGTCTGAAGCGACAAAAAATTACCAAGCGATTATTACTAAATAGTGTCAGCGCGGTACGCCACCGTAGTATTGACATCATTGTTCTTGTTCAAAAATTGACTTATTCGGGTCTACTTCCACTTGTTGTTGCGATTTGATATTTTAAATTGTATTTCAAAGATTCCTTTTAGATTCATTTTAAAAAAATACTTTCGCTGTGTCTTAACTCGTATTATTCGAGTTTTCATGGCTACGAATCTAGCTTTATCAATACTATTTCGGATTCATATCCATATTTTCTAAGTGTAAGCGGTTTTTACACTTATTCTTGCACTCTTGTCAGCAAGGAGAGCCTAACTTTATCAATACTTGGCGTTTGTAGAGTTCAAAGAAGCTTGAACTCGTTCCGATGACCAATGGCATTTCTAATATTTCTATGTACGAATTGGAGTATATATTTCCATTTCATTTGCGGAGGAGATGTATATGATATGGTAATCTGTTCTTCTTGTTCAATATCAAGTTCAATAACTTGTCGAAAGCTTTGTTTTTGGCTTCGATAAGTTTATCACTTAATATACTTCAAAAAACTCTTGTCATTTGAGTATATATTTCTATTTCGAATACAAATTAATATAAAGAGATTTTGTCCTTCTCTGTGTGTTCCTGATTGCTGAGACTGTTTAACTTTATCAATATCGAATTTTACTAGTAGAGTATGGAAGTCCATTTCCATTTGAGCTGGTTCCATTGCAGCTTGTTGTCAGCAAAGAACGCTCGTGATACAATTTGCAAATTTCGGGATTTTTAATATTTCCATGTTCAAACCCGATTAGATATTTCCATATAAATTTCAAAATGACGGTATATGTAATATTTCTATATTCGAATATATATTTCTATTTCGATTAAAAATAATTCAAAATGATTGTTTTAATTCCATCGACGCTGACAAGATACAAGATGCTGCGCTAGCGGGAACTTTAGCGCTAGAATCACACGATATCATCAGTTAGCACAACTGAGAATCATGATAGCGTGTCAGTTTCTGCTCTTAATGCAGGTCAGTAATTTCCATTACGACTTTACTGTAAGGTTATTAATTACTATCTATTTCGAAGCTTGAATTTATTACAATATTGAGTTTCATGCTGCGTATCAGCAATCTTATTCTTCTTATTGTGATCTTAGGGTCTTGTTTCGGCTTGACCGGGTCGGTTATATTGTTTGCGTGAACATAATGTCTAGAATAAAAAAAGCTAAAGTTCTCTTAACTATTTCTCTTTATGATCTCAGTGCCTTATTTCAATCACTGTTACGACCATATGGTTAATATGGTATATTTTTTAAAATTTCCATAAAACTTAATTTCCCTTCATTTAAATAGGGTACAATTGCTTTTCACTTATTCAAGGGTGAATTGAAATTGTAGTTGTATTTATAAGCTCTATGGTAGTTTTTCATCAATTAAGTATGGGCACAGTTGGTGGGCTTCGAAAATTTTATGTCTTTAATCTTTAAACCAAGCGCCAAATTCTCATCAATATCAAGATTGTATTAAACGTTTAAACTATACAAACCATTAACGTTTGAAAATTTCCAAGCGAAACTTGACGCGAAGTTTTTAACGTGGCTCTATGTGCTGATTTGGCAGTAATACTACTTGCTGGACCCAAGAGTGTTACTGTTTTCAACACATTTCCATTTCCATTTCAGGCACTTTGTGCCAATTTCCCAGTAACACTACTTGCTAAAGCCAAGAGTGTTACTGTTTTCAACACATTTCCATTTCCATTTCAGGCACTTTGTGCCAATTTCCTAGTAACACTACTTTCTAAAGCCAAGAGTGTTACTGTTTTCAACACATTTCCATTTCAGGCACTTTGTGCCAATTTCCTAGTAACACTACTTGCTAAAGCCAAGAGTGTTACTGTTTTCAACACGTTTCTCTCGCGCCTAGCGACTTGTCTGAAGCGACAAAAAATTACCAAGCGATTATTACTAAATAGTGTCAGCGCGGTACGCCACCGTAGTATTGACATCATTGTTCTTGTTCAAAAATTGACTTATTCGGGTCTACTTCCACTTGTTGTTGCGATTTGATATTTTAAATTGTATTTCAAAGATTCCTTTTAGATTCATTTTAAAAAAATACTTTCGCTGTGTCTTAACTCGTATTATTCGAGTTTTCATGGCTACGAATCTAGCTTTATCAATACTATTTCGGATTCATATCCATATTTTCTAAGTGTAAGCGGTTTTTACACTTATTCTTGCACTCTTGTCAGCAAGGAGAGCCTAACTTTATCAATACTTGGCGTTTGTAGAGTTCAAAGAAGCTTGAACTCGTTCCGATGACCAATGGCATTTCTAATATTTCTATGTACGAATTGGAGTATATATTTCCATTTCATTTGCGGAGGAGATGTATATGATATGGTAATCTGTTCTTCTTGTTCAATATCAAGTTCAATAGCTTGTCGAAAGCTTTGTTTTTGGCTTCGATAAGTTTATCACTTAATATACTTCAAAACACTCTTGTCATTTGAGTATATATTTCCATTTCGATTACAAATTAATATAAAGAGATTTTGTCCTTCTCTGTGTGTTCCTGATTGCAGAGACTGTATAACTTTATCAATATCGAATTTTACTAGTAGAGTATGGAAGTCCGTTTCCATTTCAGCTGGTTCCATTGCAGCTTGTTGTCAGCAAAGAACGCTCGTGATACAATTTGAACTTGCGGGATTATATCAATTTTTAATATTTCCATGTTCAAACCCGAGTACATGTTTCGTACATCATCATGAAAGTATATGTACGAGTAGAATACTTTTAAACTATTGTTGGTGTGTTTCGAGTTTCCTGCTTGTGGTATCGTCGTCTCGTTCTCGCCACGGGTGAATAGAAATTATTCTTGTGTTTATAAGAAAGCACTCGTACTACATTACATGACTCAATATCAAGATTGTATTAAACGTTTAAACTATACAAACCATTAACGTTTGAAAATTGCCAAGCAAAACCTAACGCGAAGTTTTTAACTTGGCTCTTTGTGACGATTTGCCAGTAACACTACTTGCTGGACCCAAGAGTGTTACTGTTATCAACACATTTCCATTTCCATTTCAGGCACTTTGTGCCAATTTCCCAGTAACACTACTTGCTAAAGCCAAGAGTGTTACTGTTTTCAACACATTTCTATTTCCATTTCAGGCACTTTGTGCCAATTTCCTAGTATCACTACTTGCTAAAGCCAAGAGTGTTACTGTTTTCAACACATTTCTATTTCCATTTCAGGCACTTTGTGCCAATTTCCTAGTATCACTACTTGCTAAAGCTAAGAGTGTTACTGTTTTCAACACATTTCCATTTCAGGCTCAGGCAGAGATTTTGTCCTTCTCTGTGTGTTCTTGATTGCAGAGACTGTTTAACTTTATCAGTATAGGATGTTTTTTACTGGTAGAGTATGGAATTCCATTCTAGCTTGGTCATTCTTGCTTTTTCAATATATTCAGAATATTTGAGGCCGCAGACCTTATTGATAATGTGGGGTTTGTTTTGGGACATTTCTATTTCCATTTCATGTTCCATTTCAGGCTCTTTGTGCCGATTGTCCAGTAACACTACTTGCTGGAGCCAAGCGTCTTACTCATCGGGTGTCCTGAGTATCGGGCTGATGTCCACACGGCTTGTGTGGATAGTGCCTGTTTTCAACATATTTCTATTTCCATTTCCATTTCAGGCTCTTTGTGCCGATTTCCCAGTAACACTAAATCGATCGAATCGATTAAAGTGTTCATAGTCGATACACTACGCCTCCATGCAGATTATTTCAATTATTTGTGGAGGAGATGTATATGATGTGGTAATCTATTCTTCGTGTCCAATATCAAGTTCAATAACTTGTCGAAAGCTTTGTTTTTGGCTTCGATAAGTTTATCACTTAATATACTTCAAAACACTGCACTATTTCTTTTGTTCTCCCCGACCCTCCATTTGAGGGTCTTCCTTGGTCAAATAGTCTTTAGCGAATCTGTTATTGACATTGGCCATGGGGAGTAGCGAGAGTATGCATGTGTTTCTGTAACTTCCTTCTTCTTTGTTCTCGCCTTTCCCCATTACATGGGGTCGCTGATGAACATCGTTATCTATAAGGCTAATCAGGCTAATCTTTTTAAATTCAAAGTTTTTACTTCACATGGTGTCAAAGTTGAACTTTATCAATACTATTTCGCGTTCATGTCCACATTTACTTAATCATTTGCGCTGACGTACTTGGCACGATAATAACAGCCGCACAACTTAATCAATAAAATTTCGGGTTCATATCCATATTAAATATTTCCATGTTCAAGTTTGAGTAGATATTTCCATTTCAATTTCTAAGTGTAAGCGGTTTTTACACTTATTCTTGCACTCTTGTCAGCAAGGAGAGCCTAACTTTATCAATACTTGGCGTTTGTAGAGTTCAAAGAAGCTTGAACTCGTTCCGATGACCAATGGCATTTCTAATATTTCTATGTACGAATTCAAGTGTATATTTTCATTTCGATTAAAAATTAATACAAAGAGATTTGGTCCTTCTCTGTGTGTTTCTGATGGCAAAGACTGTTTAACTTTATCAATATAGAATGTTAGAAAGTTAATACGGGATCATATTGATTAATCGTTGTTTTATAACCTAGCCAATGGGTTTTCTACTATTTCTTTGAAATAAATCTCTTTCAAGCGGAGTTCCTTGCGTGAACATATATGTCTAGAATAAAAAAACTAGAGTTCTCTTTACTATTTCTCTTTATGACCTCAGCGTCTTATTTCAATCACTATTGCGACCATGTGGTTATTATGGTATATTTCTTAAATTTTCCAAAGTACTTGAACTCCCTTCATTTAAACAGGGTACAATTGCATTTCGCTAATTCAAGATAAATATCTTTTAACCAAGTGCCAAATTTTCATCAATATCAAGATTCTATTAAACGTTTAAACTATACAAACCATTAACGTTTGAAAATTTCCAAGCGAAACTTGACGCGAAGTTTTTAACGTGGCTCTTTGTGCTGATTTGGCAGTAATACTACTTGCTGGACCCAAGAGTGTTACTGTTTTCAACACATTTCCATTTCCATTTCAGGCACTTTGTGCTAATTTCCCAGTAACACTACTTGCTAAAGCCAAGAGTGTTACTGTTTTCAACACATTTCCATTTCCATTTCAGGCACTTTGTGCCAATTTCCTAGTAACACTTATTTTTAAGGCCAAGAGTGTTACTGTTTTCAACACATTTCCATTTCAGGCACTTTGTGCCAATTTCCTAGTAACACTACTTGCTAAAGCCAAGAGTGTTACTGTTTTCAACACATTTCCATTTCCATTTCAGGCACTTTGTGCCAATTTCCTAGTAACACTACTTGCTAAAGCCAAGAGTGTTACTGTTTTCAACACGTTTCTCTCGCGCCTAGCGACATGTCTGAAGCGACAAAATATTACCAAGCGATTATTACTAAATAGTGTCAGCGCGGTACGCCACCGTAGTATTGACATCATTGTTCTTGTTCAAAAATTGACTTATTCGGGTCTACTTCCACTTGTTGTTGCGATTTGATATTTTAAATTGTATTTCAAAGATTCCTTTCAGATTAATTTTAAAAAAATACTTTCGCTGTGTCTTAACTCGTATTATTCGAGTTTTCATGGCTACGAATCTAGCTTTATCTATACTATTTCGGATTCATATCCATATTTTCTAAGTGTAAGCGGTTTTCACACTTATTCTTGCACTCTTGTCAGCAAGGAGAGCCTAACTTTATCAATACTTGGCGTTTGTAGAGTTCAAAGAAGCTTGATCTCGTTCTGATGGCCAATGGCATTTCTAATATTTCTATGTTCGAATTGGAGTACCTATATATTTCCATTTCATTTGCGGAGGAGATGTATATGATGTGGTTTTCATCGGTCATTTGTCCTTCTTGTCTAATATCAAGTTCAATAACTTGTCGAAAGCTTTGTTTTTGGCTTCGATAAGTTTATCACTTAATATACTTCAAAACACTTTCGTTTACAAATTAATACAAAGAGATTTTGTCCTTCTCTGTGTGTTCCTGATTGCAGAGACTGTATAACTTTATCAGTATAGAATGCTTTTTACTGGTAGAATATGGAAATCCATTTCCATAGGAACTTGTTCCATTGTAGCTTGTTGTCAGCAAAGAATGCTCGTGATACAATTTGAACTTTCGGGTTCATATCCATTTTTAATATTTCCATGTTCAAACCCGAGTAGATATTTCCATTTCAATTTCAAAGTGAAAGTATAAATACGAGTATAATACTTTTAAACTATTGTTGGTGTGTTTCGAGTTTCCTGCTTGTGGTATCGTCGTCTCGTTCTCGCCACGGGTGAATAGAAATTATTCTTGTGTTTATAAGAAAGCACTCGTACTACATTACATGATACACTTTAATGAAACTCTGGTTAATACGGGATTATATTGGTTAATGGTGGTTTTGTAACCTGGCCAATGGGTTCTGCTATTTCTTTGAAATTAATCTCTTTCAAGCGGAGTTCCTTGCGTGAACATATATGTCTAGAATAACGAAACTAGAGTTCTCTTTACTATTTCTCTGTATGACCTCAGCGTCTTATTTCAATCACTATTACGACCATGTGTTTATTATGGTACATTTCTTAAATTTTTCAAAGTACTTGAACTCCCTTCACTTAAACAGTGTACAATTGCATTTCGATAATTTAAGATAAATATCTTTTAACCAAGCGCGGCGCCAAATTTTCATCAATATCAAGATTGTATAACACTACTTGCTCAAGCCAAGAGTGTTACTGTTTTCAACACATTTCCATTTCCATTTCAGGCACTTTGTGTCAATTTCCCAGTAACACTACTTGGTAAAGCCAAGAGTGTTACTGTTGCCAACACATTTCCATTTTTACATTCTTGAACTCCCTTCATTTAAACAGGGTACAATTGCATTTCGCTAATTCAAGACAAATATCTTTTAACCAAGCGCAAAAGTTTCATTAATATCGAGATGGTATTAATTACTTTATTATTAATTTTAAAGCTAAAGCCGCAAAGTATCATAGAAACCTAGATGCAACATCAAGCGAGCGATTAGCTTTCATAATACCACAGAAAGGTCCCCCGCGGTTGAGCCTGTTTCTCTCGCGCCTAGCGACATGTCTGAAGCGACAAAAAATTACCAAGCGATTATTACTTAATAGTGTCAGCGCGGTACGCCACCGTCGTATTGACATCATTGTTCTTATTCAAAAATTGACTTATTCGGGTCTACTTCCACTAGTTCTTGCGATTTGATGTTTTAAATTGTATTTCAAAGATTTCCTTTTAGATTTATTTAAAAAAAATACTTTCGCTGTGTCTTTACTCGTATTATTCGAGTTTTCATGGCTGGAAATCTAGCTTTATCAATACTATTTCGGGTTCATATCCATATTTAATTAATTTTTTCTTACTGTTGGGTACCATTGGGATTTCGGGTAATGTCCATATTTAATATTTCCATGTTCAAGTTCGAGTAGATATTTCCATTTCGATTTCAAAGTGTAAGCGGTTTTTACGCTTATTCTTGCACTCTTGTCAGAAAGGTGAGCCAACTTTATCAATACTATTCAAACAATATTTGGTGTTTGTAGAGTTCAAAGAAGCTTGATCTCGTTCCGATGACCAATGGCATTTCTAATATTTTTTGTTCGAATGGAGTATATTTCCATTTCATTTGCGGAGGAGATGTATATGATCTGGTAATCTGTTCTTGTTGTTCAAAACACTGCACTATTTCTTTTGTTCTCCTCGACCCTCCATTTGAGGGTCTTCCTTGGTCAAATTGTCTTTAGCGAATCTGTTATTGACATTGGCCATGGGGAGTAGCGAGAGTATGCATGTGTTTCTGTAACTTCCTTCTTCTTTGTCCTCGCTGTTTCCCATTACATGGGGTCGCTGATGAACATCGTTTTCTATAAGGCTAATCAGGCTAATCTTTTTAAATTCAAAGATTTTACTTCACATGGTGTCAAAGTTGAACTTTATCAATACTACTTCGCGTTCATGAACACAATTACTTAATCATTTGCGCTGATGTACTTGGCACGAAAATAAGAGCCACACAACTGAATCAATAAAATTTCGGGTTCATATCCATATTAAATATTTCCATGTTCAAGTTCGAGTAGATATTTCCATTTCAATTTCTAAGAGTAAGCGGTTTTTACACTTATTCTTGCACTCTTGTCAGCAAGATGAGCCTATCTTTATCAATACTTGGCGTCTGTAGAGTTCAAAGAAGCTTGAACTCGTTCCGATGACCAATGGCATTTCTAATATTTCTATGTACGAATTCGAATTAATACAAAGAGATTTTGTCCTTCTCTGTATATTCCTGATTGCAGAGATTGTTGAACTTTATCAATATAAGATGCTTTTTACTGGTAGAGTATGGAAATCCATTTCCATCGAACCTTGTTCCAATGAAGCTTGTTGTCAGCAAAGAACGCTCGTGAGACAATTTGAACTTTCGGGATTATATCCATTTTTAATATTTCCATGTTCAAACCCGAGTAGATATTTCCATTTCAATTTCAAAGTGAAAGTATATGTACGAGTAGAATACTTTTAAACTATCGTTGGTGTTTTTCGAGTTTCCTGCTTGTGGTATCGTCGTCTCGTTCTCGCCACGGGTGAATAGAAATTATTCTTGTGTTTATAAGAAAGCACTCGTACTACATTACATGATTCACTTTGATGAAACGCTGGTTAATACGGGATTATATTGGTTAATGGTGGTTTTGTAACCTGGCCAATGGGTTCTTCTGCTATTTCTTTGAAATTAATCTCTTTCAAGCGGAGTTCCTTGCGTGAACATATATGTCTAGAATAACAAAACTAGAGTTCTCTTTACTATTTCTCTGTATGACCTCAGCGTCTTATTTCAATCACTATTGCGACCATGTGGTTATTATGGTACATTTCTTAAATTTTCCAAAGTACTTGAATTCCCTTCACTTAAACAGGGTACCAAGCGCCAAATTTTCATCAATATCAAGATTGTATAACACTACTTGATAAAGCCAAGAGTGTTACTGTTTTCAACACATTTCCATTTCAGACTCTTTGTGCCGATTGTCCAGTAACACTACTTGCTGGAGCCAAGCGTCTTACTCATCGGGTGTCCTGAGTATCGGGCTGATGTCCACACGGCTTGTGTGGATAGTGCCTGTTTTCAACATATTTCTGTTTCCATTTCCATTTCAGGCTCTTTGTGCCGATTTCCCCGTAACACTAAATCGATCTAATCGATTAAAGTGTTCATAGTCGATACACTACGCCTCCATGCAGATTATTTCAGTTATTTACGGAGGAGATGTGTATGATGTGATTTTCATCGGTCATTTGTTCTTCTTGTCCAATATCAAGTTCAATAACTTGTCGAAAGCTTTGTTTTTGGCTTCGATAAGTTAATCACTTAATATACTTCAAAACACTGCACTATTTCTTGTGTTCTCCCCGACCCTCCATTTGAGGTTATTCCTTGGTCAAATAGTCTTTAGCGAATCTGTTATTGACATTGGCCATGGGGAGTAGCGAGAGTATGCATGTGTTTCTGTAACTTCCTTCTTCTTTGTCCTCGCCTTTTCCCATTACATGGGGTCGCTGATGAACATCGTTATCTATAAGGCTAATCAGGCTTATCTTTTCAAATTAAAATTTTTTACTTCACATGGTGTGAAAATCGAACTTTATCAATACTATTTCGCGTTCATGTCCACATTTACTTAATCATTTGCGCTGAAGAACTTGGCACGATAATAACAGCCGCACATTTTAATTAATAAAATTTCGGGTTCATATCCATATTAAATATTTCCATGTTCAAGTTCAAGTAGATATTTCCATTTCAATTTCTAAGTGTAAGCGGTTTTCACACTTATTCTTGCACTCTTGTCAGCAAGGAGAGCCTAACTCTATCAATACTATTCAAACAATATTTGGTGTTTGTCGATATAAATTTCCGTCATTTAAATAGGGTACAATCGCTTTTCGCATATAAAAGGGTTTATCACTTAATATACTTCAAAACACTGCACTATTTCTTTTGTTCTCCCCGACCCTCCATTTGAGGGTCTTCCTTGGTCAAATAGTCTTTAGCGAATCTGTTATTGACATTGGCCATGGGGAGTAGCGAGAGTATGCATGTGTTTCTGTAACTTCCTTCTTCTTTGTCCTCGCCTTTTCCCATTACATGGGGTCGCTGATGAACATCGTTATCTATAAGGCTAATCAGGCTAATCTTTTCAAATTCAAATTTGTTACTTCACATGGTGTCAAAATCGAACTATATCAATACTATTTCGCGTTCATGTCACCATTTACTTAATAATTTGCGCTGAAGTACTTGGCACGATAATAACAGCCGCACAACTTAATCAATAAAATTTCGGGTTCATATCCATATTAAATATTTCCATGTTCAAGTTCGAGTAGTTATTTCCATTTCAATTTCTAAGTGTAAGCGGTTTTTACACTTATTCTTGCACTCTTGTCAGCAAGGAGAGCCTAACTTTATCAATACTTGGCGTTTGTAGAGTTCAAAGAAGCTTGAACTCGTTCCGATGACCAATGGCATTTCTAATATTTCTATGTACGAATTCGAGTATATATTTCCATTTCGTTTACAAATTTATACAAAGAGATTTTGTCCTTCTCTGTGTGTTCCTGATTGCAGAGATTGTTGAACTTTATCAATATAGGCTGCTTTTTACTGCTCCATTCCAATTGAAGCTGGTTCCATTGTAGCTGGTTGTTATTTCAATCACTTTTGCGACCATGTGGTTATTATGGTATATTTCTTAAAATTTCCAAAGCACTTGAACTCCCTTCATTTAAACAGGGTACAATTGCATTTCAATAATTCAAGATAAACATCTTTTAACCAAGCGCCAAATTTTCATCAATATCAAGATTGTATAACACTGCTTGCTAAAGCCAAGAGTGTTACTGTTTTCAACACATTTCCATTTCAGGCACTTTGTGCCAATTTCCTAGTAACACTTCTTGCTGGAGCCAAGAGTGTTACTGTTGCCAACACATTTCCATTTCAGGCACTTTGTGCCAATTTCCTAGTAACACTACTTGCTGGAGCCAAGAGTGTTACTGTTGCCAACACATTTCCATTTCAGGCACTTTGTGCCAATTTCCTAGTAACACTACTTGCTGGAGCCAAGAGTGTTACTGTTGCCAACACATTTCCATTTCAGGCACTTTGTGCCAATTTCCTAGTAACACTACTTGCTAAAGCCAAGAGTGTTACTGTTTTCAATACATTTCCATTTCCATTTCAGGCTCAGGCAGAGATTTTGTCCTTCTCTGTGTGTTCCTGATTGCAGAGACTGTTTAACTTTATCAATATAGGATGATTTTTACTGGGAGGGTATGGAATTCCATTCTAGCTTGGTCATTCTTGCTTTGTCAATATATTCAGAATATTTGAGGCCGCAGACCTTATTGATAATGTGGGGTTTGTTTTGGGACATTTCTATTTCCATTTCATGTTCCATTTCAGGCTCTTTGTGCCGATTGTCCAGTAACACTACTTGCTGGAGCCAAGCGTCTTACTCATCGGGTTTCCTGAGTATCGGGCTGATGTCCACACGGCTTGTGTAGATAGTGCCTGTTTTCAACATATTTCTATTTCCATTTCCATTTCAGGCTCTTTGTGCCAATTTTCCAGTAACACTAAGTCGATCGAATCGATTTAAGTGTTCATAGTCGATACCCTACGCCTCCAAGCAGATTATTTCAGTTATTTGCGGCGGAGATGTATATGATGTGGTAATCTATTCTTCTTGTTCCAATTTCACAATGTACAATTCCTGTGTGTTTTCGTGTGCTGTCTAGTAGGCAGCCTCTCCTCATAAAATACTGGTATTTAGTTAAATCCGGCTTGACTGGAAGCCGATCCCAAAATAGTTGGGAAAAGGGGGTTTTTGCTATTTCTTTGAGATAAATCTCTTTCAAACGGAGTTCCTTGCGTGAACATCTGTCTAGAATAAAAATACTAGAGTTCTCTTTACTATTTCTCTTTATGACCTCAGCGTCTTGTTTCAATCACTATTGCGACCATGTGGTTATTATGGTATATTTCTTAAATTTTCCAAAGTACTTGAACTCCCTTCATTTAAACAGGGTACAATTGCATTTCGCTAATTCAAGATAAATATCTTTTAACCAAGCGCAAAAGTTTCATTAATATCGAGATGGTATTAAATTTTAAAGCTAAAGCCGCAGAGTATCATATAAACCTAGATGCAATTATATCAAGCGAGCGATTAGCTTTCATAATACGACAGACAGGTCCCCCGCGGTTGGTCCTGTTTCTCTCGCGCCTAGCGACATGTCTGAAGCGACAAAAAATTACCAAGCGATTATTACTAAATAGTGTGATCATTGTTCTTGTTCAAAAATTGACTTATTCGGGTCTACTTCCACTAGTTCTTGCGATTTGATGTTTTAAATTGTATTTCAAAGATTTCCTTTTAGATTCATTTAAAAAAAAATCTTTCACTGTGTCTTTACTCGTATTATTCGAGTTTTCATGGCTGCAAATCTAGCTATATGAATACTATTTCAGGTTCATGTCCATTTTTACTTAATGTTTTCATTCTATTGGGTACTATTGGGATTTCGGGTAATGTCCATGTTTAATATTTCCATGATCAAGTTCAAGTAGATATTTCCATTTCAATTTCTAAGTGTAAGCGGTTTTTACACTTATTCTTGCACTCTTGTCAGAAAGGAGAGCCTAACTCTATCAATACTATTCAAACAATATTTGGTGTTTGTCGAGTTCAAAGAAGCTTGATCACCAAATGGCATTTCTAATATTTCTATGTTCGAATTGGAGTATATATTTCCATTTCATTTGCGGAGGAGATGCATTTGACGTGGTTTTCATCGGTAATTTGTTCCTCTTGTCCAATATCAAGTTCAATAACTTTTCGGAAGCTTTGCTTTTGGCTTCGATAAGTTTATCACTTAATATACTTCAAAACACTTTCGATTACAAATTAATACAAAGAGATTTTGTCCTTCTCTGTGTGTTCCTGATTGCAGAGTCTGTATAACTTTAACAATATATAATGCTTTTTACTGGTTGAATATGGAAATCCATTTCCATAGGAACTTGTTCCATTGTAGCTTGTTGTCAGCAAAGAATGCTCGTGATACAATTTGAACTTTCGGGATTATATCCATTTTTAATATTTCCATGTTCAAACCCGAGTAGATATTTCCATTTCAATTTCAAAGTGAAAGACGTATATGTACGAGTATAATACTTTTAAACTATTGTTGGTGTGATTCGAGTTTCCTGCTTGTGGTATCGTCGTCTCGTTCTCGCCACGGGTGAAAAGAAATTATTCTTGTGTTTATAAGAAAGCACTCGTACTACATAACATGATTCACTTTAATGAAACTCTGGTTAATACGGGATTATATTGGTTAATGGTGGTTTTGTAACCTGGCCAATGGGTTCTTCTGCTATTTCTTTGAAATTAATCTCTTTCAAGCGGAGTTCCTTGCGTGAACATATATGTCTAGAATAACGAAACTAGAGTTCTCTTTACTATTTCTCTTTATGACCTCAGCGTCTTGTTTCAATCACTATTGCGACCATGTGGTTATTATGGTACATTTCTTAAATTTTCCAAAGTACTTGAACTCCCTTCACTTAAACAGTGTACAATTGCATTTCGATAATTCAAGATAAATATCTTTTAACCAAGCGCGGCGCCAAATTTTCATCAATATCAAGATTGTATAACACTACTTGCTAAAGCCAAGAGTGTTACTGTTTTCAACACATTTCCATTTTAGGCTCTTTGTGCCGATTGTCCAGTAACACTACTTGCTGGAGCCAAGCGTCTTACTCATCGGGTGTCCTGAGTATGGGGCTGATGTCCACACGGCTTGTGTGGATAGTGCCTGTTTTCAACATATTTCTATTTCCATTTCCATTTCAGGCTCTTTGTGCCGATTTCCCCGTAACACTAAATCGATCAAATCGATTAAAGTGTTCATAGTCGATACACTACGCCTCCATGCAGATTATTTCAGTTATTTGTGGAGGAGATGTATATTATGTGGTTTTCATCGCTCATTTGTCCTTCATGTCCAATATCAATTTCAATAACTTGTCGAAAGCTTTGTTTTTGGCTTCGATAAGTTTATCACTTAATATACTTCAAAACACTGCACTATTTCTTTTGTTCTCCCCGACCCTCCATTTGAGGGTCTTCCTTGGTCAAATAGTCTTTAGCGAATCTGTTATTGACATTGGCCATGGGGAGTAGCGAGTGTATGCATGTGTTTCTGTAACTTCCTTCTACTTTGTCCTCGCCTTTTCCCATTACATGGGGTCGCTGATGAACATCGTTATCTATAAGGCTGATTAGGCTAATCTTTTCAAATTCAAATTTTTTACTTCACATGATGTCAAAGTCGAACTTTATCAATACTATTTCGCGTTCATGTCACCATTTACTTAATATGTTTCGCTGAAGTACTTGGCACGATAATAACAGCCGCACAACTTAATCGATAAAATTTCGGGTTCATATCCATATTAAATATTTCCATGTTCAAGTTCGAATAGATATATCCATTTCAATTTCTAAGTGTAAGCGGTTTTTACACTTATTCTTGCACTCTTGTCATCAAGGAGAGCCTAACTTTATCAATACTTGGCGTTTGTAAAGTTCAAAGAAGCTTGAACTCGTTCCGATGACCAATGGCATTTCTAATATTTCTATGTACGAATTCGAGTACCTATATATTTTAATTGCGATTACGAATTAATACAAAGAGATTTTGTCCTTCTCTGTGTGTTCCTGATTGCAGAGACTGTTTAACTTTATCAATATAGAATGCTTTTTACTGGTAGAATATGGAAATCCATTTCCATAGCAACTTGTTCCATTGTAGCTTGTTGTCAGCAAAGAACGCTCATGATACAATATGAACTTTCGGGTTAAATGCATTTTTAATATTTCCATGTTCAAACCCGAGTAGATATTTCCATTTCAATTTCAAAGTGAAAGTATATGTACGAGTATAATACTTTTATACTATTGTTGGTGTGTTTCGAGTTTCCTGCTTGGGGTATCGTCGTCTCGTTTAATAATTCAAGATAAATATCTTTTAACCAAGCGCCAAATTTTCATCAATATCAAGATTGTATAACACTACTTGCTAAAGCCAAGAGTGTTACTGTTTTTAACACATTTCCATTTCAGGCACTTTGTGCTAATTTCCCAGTAACACTACTTGCTAAAACCAAGAGTGTTACTGTTTTTAACACATTTCCATTTCAGGCACTTTGTGCTAATTTCCCAGTAACACTACTTGCTAAAGCCAAGCGTGTTACTGTTTTCAACACATTTCCATTTTCATTTCAGGCACTTTGTGCTAATTTTCCAGTAACACTACTTGCTAAAACCAAGAGTATTACTGTTTTCAACTATTTCCATTTCCATTTCAGGCACTTTGTGCTAATTTCCCAGTAACACTACTTGCTAAAACCAAGAGTGTTACTGTTTTTAACACATTTCCATTTCAGGCACTTTGTGCTAATTTCCCAGTAACACTACTTGCTAAAGCCAAGAGTGTTACTGTTTTTAACACATTTCCATTTCAGGCACTTTGTGCTAATTTCCCAGTAACACTACTTGCTAAAACCAAGAGTGTTACTGTTTTCAACACATTTCCATTTCCATTTCAGGCACTTTGTGCTAATTTCCCAGTAACACTACTTGCTAAAACCAAGAGTGTTACTGTTTTAACACATTTCCATTTCAGGCACTTTGTGCTAATTTCCCAGTAACACTACTTGCTAAAACCAAGAGTGTTACTGTTTTTAACACATTTCCATTTCAGGCACTTTGTGCTAATTTCCCAGTAACACTACTTGCTAAAACCAAGAGTGTTACTGTTTTTAACACATTTCCATTTCAGGCACTTTGTGCTAATTTCCCAGTAACACTACTTGCTAAAACCAAGAGTGTTACTGTTTTCAACACATTTCCATTTCAGGCACTTTGTGCTAGTTTCCCAGTAACACTACTTGCTAAAACCAAGAGTGTTACTGTTTTCAACACATTTCCATTTCAGGCACTTTGTGCTAGTTTCCCAGTAACACTACTTGCTAAAACCAAGAGTGTTACTGTTTTCAACACATTTCCATTTCAGGCACTTTGTGCTAATTTCCCAGTAACACTACTTGCTAAAACCAAGAGTGTTACTGTTTTTAACACATTTCCATTTCAGGCACTTTGTGCTAATTTCCCAGTAACACTACTTGCTAAAACCAAGAGTGTTACTGTTTTTAACACATTTCCATTTCAGGCACTTTGTGCTAATTTCCCAGTAACACTACTTGCTAAAGCCAAGAGTGTTACTGTTTTCAACACATTTCCATTTCAGGCACTTTGTGCTAATTTCCCAGTAACACTACTTGCTAAAACCAAGAGTGTTACTGTTTTCAACACATTTCCATTTCCATTTCAGGCACTTTGTGCTAATTTCCCAGTAACACTACTTGCTAAAACCAAGAGTGTTACTGTTTTAACACATTTCCATTTCAGGCACTTTGTGCTAATTTCCCAGTAACACTACTTGCTAAAACCAAGAGTGTTACTGTTTTTAACACATTTCCATTTCAGGCACTTTGTGCTAATTTCCCAGTAACACTACTTGCTAAAACCAAGAGTGTTACTGTTTTTAACACATTTCCATTTCAGGCACTTTGTGCTAATTTCCCAGTAACACTACTTGCTAAAACCAAGAGTGTTACTGTTTTCAACACATTTCCATTTCAGGCACTTTGTGCTAGTTTCCCAGTAACACTACTTGCTAAAACCAAGAGTGTTACTATTTTCAACACATTTCCATTTCAGGAACTTTGTGCTAGTTTCCCAGTAACACTACTTGCTAAAACCAAGAGTGTTACTGTTTTTAACACATTTCCATTTCAGGCACTTTGTGCTAATTTCCCAGTAACACTACTTGCTAAAACCAAGAGTGTTACTGTTTTTAACACATTTCCATTTCAGGCACTTTGTGCTAATTTCCCAGTAACACTACTTGCTAAAACCAAGAGTGTTACTGTTTTAACACATTTCCATTTCAGGTACTTTGTGCTAATTTCCCAGTAACACTACTTGCTAAAACTAAGAGTGTTACTGTTTTCAACACATTTCCATTTCCATTTTAGGCTCTTTGTGCCGATTGTCCAGTAACACTACTTGCTGGAGCCAAGCGTCTTACTCATCGGGTGTCCTGAGTATCGGGCTCATGTCCACACGGCTTGTGTGGATAGTGCCTGTTTTCAACATTATTTCTTTTTCTATTCCGATTTCAGTCTCTTTGCTGACTTCACTCATCGAGTGTTCTGAGTATTGGGCTAAGAAAAGTAAAAATAAAATAAAATACTTAACTTAAGCTGAGTTGTAATATGGTTTAGGTATCTTTCTCCTGATTTAGGTGGTACAAGGTTTTTCTACTGCTTTAGCGTCTTCTCTTATACCAGACGTTAAATCCGATGAGCTTATCATGTTAATACAAATCTCTGCTATACGGAAATGTAAACCAATACTACAAACGTATGAAGATCGGATTGCCGGAATGCCACTCACCCACCTATTTTTTTTACGGCCGGCTATTCAGCCTTTATTTGGTGGTAGAAAAATGAGCCAGAATAAAATGGGTGCAATGCTTTATTTGTTCAAAGTTGTATGTCACAAATACTACAGTATCGGGTAGTGTGTCTAGTTTTCGGGGATTACAATAAAAACAAACAATTGTTCAGACTGCAACAAAACGCAATCATTCAATTGTGTTTTGACGTTTCGACTATCGTAAGGATTGGTCGCATGTTCAGCAGTGGACGTTTTCCGGCTGAAATGATGAAGGTTTAGTCGTTAGCATATGACTTTCGTCAGAAACGAAACGTTCTTTCCGAGGAAAGAACGTCTTTCCTCGGAAAACTAGATAGTTTGTGGCGATCCCCCACAAAAAAAAGAACGTTCTTTCCTCGGAAAGCTAGATAGTTTGTGACGATCCCCCGATGGGGACAGCAGCTTCATCGATGTGGGGAGCGGGAGGTTTAGTTCTGCTGAGCATGGAGTTACATACACTTTAAATACTCTGTGTTTCTTACTTTCAGTTTCTGTTTTCAAAAATCAGACAACAGATTAACCAACAATAATATGTTGGTTAATCTGTTGTTGTTTATCAATTTTTGTTTATGTTACCAATAGCCACAGTCATGATGTTATTTTTCTTGTTAACTAGTCGAAGTTCGCTATAGCAGAAAAGGTGTAAGACGATTTTATAAAGCCGGTGCTACAGGTTAATTACCACTATGAATTTAATTATCCTTAAAATGTTTGATTTGCGTTATATCCAAGATCATTATTTTAGTTTATTCATTCATGAAAATTTTATGAAAAAATATCGTTATTTTGCTAAAAGCCCGTTGTTGTTACTTTATGATTGTTACTTTATATAAACACTATGGATTGTTGTGTCCGAAATAAAATTAGTGTCATTATTATTTATTATTTCACTTTGAACAAATTTGTTACATTTTAAATATTTCAAATACAAAAAGATCATTATTTATTATTGTTATATAATGAAAAAGTAGTAGTATTAGAAATTAAATTTAGGTACCGTTTCGAATTCATAGCATCACAATTTTGAACCGTATTTGTGTTTACTAAAAAAAAAATGGCATCGCAAGTATTACAACCGGTTTGATTTTTTAATCTAAAGTATATGGATTCAATACGAATACTTATATTAGGCTCATCAGCCTAATATAAGTATTCCACTTGACCAAACTAAAGTGCTATGAATTTTTACCATGAAAATATGGTAAGTGACAGTGGTCATCTACCATCTTTTGTCTGAACAACACCAGTTATGTTCTGGTTTAACAACACATCATAATTATGAGCCATCTTACGTTTGTCTTTTATTCAAATAATTAAACGCAACGCAATAGTATTAAAACTGGTTTAATTCTTTCATCTAAATTTTAAATTTAGTTAATACGAATACTTATATTAGGCTCCTGATCAATTTGACTAAATTAAAGTACTAGAGTCTGCTAGTATGTCTATACTCGAATAAACGTTACCAAATCTGCTTACTTTGCTAAGTTGACTACGCAAGTGAATATCGCCGATCACAAACACATATTACAGCATTAGACAGCCCGTTCTCAAAATTTTCATTTCAGAACTTTGAGTTCATCCACGTGAAAATCTCAATTTTATTATCATCATAATCATCACCAGCGTTATTATCATAATCATCATCATCGTTACCATCATCATTATCATCATTACTTTCTCTTATTTTTAGTTCGTCAGTCCTATGGTAGTGGCCGATGGCGTCAGCAGCGTTATCGGCGGTGTAGGGCTGGCTACTGCTGATCACCAGATACACCTTTTTCATTTGTCTTGTGTCTCTGGTGAGTCCTTGGTTTCTTTAGTGTCTTCTTCTGTTTTTAAGTGCCATATTCTTTTCTTTAGTTTTCTTTTTGTTTCTAATTCTTAATTTCTTATCTATTCTTTAAAAAAAAAAAAAAAAAAAAAAAAAAAACTTAATTAGTTGTTAACTTTTGTTTTTTTTTTCCACTTCATCACATGTCATCATCACTTCATTGTATCACTTTTCGCTGCATCATAGTTTTAAGAGTAATCCTTTTGAAATCTTGATCTGTTTGAGACAAATCAAATAGCGCTTGTTAATTCAACTTTCGTTATTTGTAAAGCAGGCGGGATTTAAATTGGACATTATTGGACTTAGGTTATCTAGAATAAATAGGGATAGGTACGACTGGCATCCTAAAAGGATTAAGTTTCTGCACTTTACCATAGCCGATATTAAGCCGGATTCAGTTTTTTTTTTGCATAGTTTAGCCGTTTAACATTATCCACTTTAAGTTCTTAGCCATTCAAAATTGTTAACAATAGATGAGTTGCATGGAGGCTCGATATCCAGATATATGGGGACACAGCTTTCTGACCGTGACTGCTTCAATTGATTGCCATTAGAAACCACTTTGCAATCGTTATTTAACTTGACTTGTACATCTGTCTGTAAGTAAGCAGTCACAACTAACAAATATAACAAAGTAAAAAAAAAAGCCAATAGCAGTAACTCGCAAGTAATTTGCGACGTAATTTTGGTCAGTTTTTTTACACCATTTACCACAATTACTATCAAATTCATACCACAGGATATTTAGTTTTTAACACTGACTGTTGTTATTGGAACCCCAATCGATGTTATTTGTTCTTCGGGTTCAAGTCCAAAAGTACTTAATAAAAGATCTGCTCCCATTTTAATACAAATCCGAGAAAAACCACAGTTTACACACATCCTGTTTACATAGAGCCAGCCATGCATGCAACCACAAATATGAAATAGCAACATGTATGTCAGTCATTTATATTTAGTCATATTTATTAACCATAGCGTGTAAGCTACAAACGGACTGGATTTGAACAATGTAAGAGCCACCAAGACCTGCTGCTTTTAAACAAATGTTCAAAACAGTCCGTTTGTATAAGACCTTAGTATGTAATTTTAAAATTATCTTAGTATGTAATGCTGAGACAGCAAAATAGATATTTAAGACTAATACGTGGTGAGAAAAGGAAGGTATTTGTAACGAAATGACTGTATTATATGACGGCAGCGCAAGGGAACGGAAATGGAAACTGGATCGAGTTCAGACGGATGTGCAGTACATTACTATCGTTCATTGAGGAGGTTGTAAACATGGCGTGAAAGGAAATTACTGGTCGCAGTCAAACAATGCACAATCCATTTGTTCTTCCAGATTCTTCACATAATTGTTTTATGACTAGAGAAACATCTTACTATACTTGACTTGGTGGTACTCAAAGCGCAATGGTTTATAGACGTCGACATCGGTCTTATACTACTACCCAGTCAGTCTTTGACAGGCTGCTTCAGAGAGTGTGCACTTGGTTGATATCCCGAGACAGTGTAATCAGCGCAACAACTCCACATTTTTATGCGCACAGCCTAAGAGTGAACCTCTCTGTCAACATCTGCGTTTTGTACCTCCTAAAAACCGTCAGCTTATAGTGAACAGGCATCGCCAGAGCTCACCCGATCCATCCTTGACCTCGTTCATTGCTTTCCATCGGGTAAAAATGAAGTCAAGAGCGAGCTCACAAAAAAATGTTTTATAGTTTCAAAACGATTATGTGGAGATATCATTTAGTTATAAGTAGAAAGATGGTTAGAGATGTAAGGAATTTTCTTAGCAATTACTGCACATGAAGAAATCCGAGGTTTCCATTTGCGTTCCAATGCGTCTGGTAATAGAAAATGTTTGCATATTATGACTGTAGTCAAGTTACTGTTGGGATTGTATTAGTTTTAAGTAAAAATATTGTAATCTCCTCTAGTGTTGTATAAATCATCCATTTTTCATTAAAACTCATTTCATTATAATTGGTTTTTTATTGAATTCTCCCTTTCATACTCTTGGTGTTCCAGTTCATCAAGACTTGATCCAGAGGAAAGGACTGGCGTGAGTAAGTATGTATATTGATATTGTAAAGATTTTAAAGTGTCTCCTACATCCAGATTCTAAACATGCAGTAAAAAGTATGAACACGAAATTTTGATATGTTGCCAGCCAATTTCATTTGACTAGAGACTTTATATTAGCAAAATGCAAATAATCGTGAAGGCCTTATATAAGGCAAGGATCTTATATAGAAATAAAACAATTTTTACACTTTAAAGGTACATTTTAATAATTCTATCATTAATTTAACATTAAGTAATTTTGAACACTGATTTTCCACTATTCTTACGTTTCTAGACAATTGTTTCCAATAGTAACATTAAGTCTTTTTTACATACATATAACATTGATTAAATATATTTAAGAATTCTAAAGCCTTGTATTCACATTACTACCAGAAACTGAAGAGCATCGTTGTGCAACAAACGCCTTTTTATGAGAGTCAATTGTATCAGTAATCACCATTCTTAAAGACATCAAAATCACCTTCTCCCAACAATGATGGTGTAGGCTTCTAGTAAAACCTCTTAGAGCTAGATTTCAATATTTTAGACAGAGTGACTGTCAATGTAACCACTACAATCCGTGGAGATAAAATACCTCTTGGCACGACTGGTGTCTGGTTTTTCTGGCTTTTGAATATCCGTAACTACTGTTAAAGATTTTGACGGCACGGTTGGCGCTTTGATGCTGTGCTACGGATCTCGGGTTCGATTTCTGCATGGAACAAATATATTTATTATGGCCTACAGGAACAGGCGTGGTTTTAGTCAGTGAAACTATCACACGCTCTCTCACTCCACAAGTAGTTGGAGAAGTTATTGGATATACCTACCTTTAAATCAGAAATACAAAAATCGGACACCAGTTTTGCCATCAGGCAATGGGAGAATCCAGTAAGACTGGAAGCTGACTCTAACGTGTTTGGTCAAAGCTTAGTAAGCGCTTACACTACGTGGTCAAATGAAGACGCTAATAGAAATTTACTTTATTTAGAACCCCAGAACAATAAGTAATGCTATAATTCGCTAATTGATTCAGTTTATTTTAGTTAAATTGACGATTATTGTAAAACATTGTGCAAAAATACACACACCTCGAGTAGTCCTAGAAAATGGACATAATTTTTGTGAGAGGCCAATCTAACTGGCAGTCAATTCTTATGAATACAAGGCTCAAGATGAATTGGACAACATTCTTAAAATTTTAGTGGACAGGAATCATTAAACTTAGTAATCTATCTTTGCTTAACATAGAAAGAATATTAAATACAATACAATAATACGATAGTTGTTCCACTACTAAACACTCATTTAATACTGAATAGCAACAGACGTTTACAGATGTTTATATGTATTATTATAAAGAAACTTGTCTACTTAATTTAAATCCAATTTATTTGCCTGTAAAACCTGAAGAACAATCCTTGCGGATAAAAGTTTGAACAGTTCTGTGAAGATTGCTCATGTTCGAAATTATACTAGCAATTCTTTTCCTCCTAGAGAGGAGGCCTGAGTATAAGGCCGATGGTGCTAATGCTAATGAATTCGTTCTTTTAAATCTTAGGCCGTCTCTCAGACACAAGTGAATTTTGTACAATTCCTACTCATATCTAGGAATTGCCGTAGGTCGTGGGTTCGATTCCCACCCAGGACAAATGTTTGTATGATGAGCACGTTCATTTGTTCTGTGTCTGGGTGTAATGTATCTATAATATGTATGCATTTAGAAATATATAAGTATGTTTATCAGTTGTCTAGTACCCATAACACAAACTCTGCTTAGCTTGGGACTAGATGACGTTGTGTGGATAGTTGTGGAACATATTATATTATTTTATGTCATATCAATTCCCAAGGAGATGGTCCATCTAGTTTTATTACCAACATCGGATACTTGGGTCAGCCAGGCTGAAGTGGGAGTGGGCTGAACACATTACCGTCCATCTACGGACGAAGACTGTCTCTCACTGGATGACTGTGAGTCTGTAAGAGAACAACAGTTCGGGGTCGACCGCAGTGAAGGTGCTTTGATGATCTCATCATATACATGAGGTAAGCTTGGGCAAGAGATCGCCTTAGATAGACAGGTTTGGAAAGAGAAGGGAAGGCTATTGTGTATTATCCAGCAGTGGGCCACAGATTAGTCTGCTAAAAAATATACAAAAAGTCTAAATAAAAATATGTCTGGTTTATGAGTGAACTGATAAGGGTTACGGGAATCCAATGCACTAGCGCTCATGGCTGTGACACTGTGAGTTGACAATGACAGTTCTTTACACATTTGTGTTCACTGTTTGAAGGCTGTCTCGACGTCGAGCTCGTCGCAGCCTATAGCCATGAAAATAACTTTTAGAGAATAGTATAACTAGACCGTTCATTGTGGTGACACTTGGGAGAGGCCAATGTCCAACGGTGAACGTCTTCCAGCTATAATGATGACCATGATAGTGATCAATGAGCGAACTAAGAGGTATACAATATGTTATTTATGTAGGCTGGTGGTTTACGCAATCCAGGCAGCTGTAAGCCTGACGTCTCACATTGCACTGAAATCAGTTTATCTCTCACATCTTCATCATGAAACGGGCAAAGATTACTTGCTAAAGGTTAAGTATTTAATTGTGGACCTGGTGATCTATGTCATCGGACTTGGTGGACCTTGTGTCAACGAACAGGTCGTTGTGGCGACGCTTGGGAGAGGCCTATGTCCAGTGGACGTCTTTCGGTTAATTTGATGATGATGATGCTAAGTATTACTTGTAGCTGCTGCCAGTGGCTTCGCCCGTGTGATCGTAGAAAATTATCTGCATTGACTGACCTATAAGTCTACTAGTTAGTGGCACTGACTGCCGACTGCCTGACTCCGGAGCTCATGGGTTCGATTCCCCACCAAAACAAATGTTTGTATGATGAGCAACTGATCATGATCATTTTGTTCTGTGTCGTGATGTAATTTGTCTGTAATATATTTTTATTTTGAAAAATGTGTCATTAAATGAAGTATGATTCATTCAACTATTTATTTATTTTATTGTCCCTATCTTTTTTAAAATAATTAACGATAAAATAGTACCTACATTTTCAAATTCATTGAAAACATCCACTTTTTTAGTTAGAATCTTCACGTGGAATGCTCCTGCTATAAAACCCCAAAACGAAGAAATATCACAGAAGTGTTCGAACTATTACCAGAAGGAGTTAGTGCCTAAACCTTAGGTTTTAAAGATTCACTACAGTAACATGACACACAGATGGATCGTGGTTGGCAAATACTAAACTGCCACAAGAAACCATTGTACCTACAAGTTGCAGAAACAATGCTATAGTGAGAGGTATTCCTCGAAGCGCCACCATTTTGAGGCGCACCTTCATTATTTCTCGGACCGCAGCTTTTAGTAGCGCTCCCGATAAGAATGAATATATTTCATTCCACTCCAAGGAATAAAAAAGGTGCACGCACCTCATGAAGTGCACCTCAATATGTTAGCGCTTTGAGGTATTCTTCGAAGCGCTACAGTGAAATTAACCGAACTTTAACTTCATCTACTTTCATAACGACCGTACCCTGATTTTTATTTATATAATTTTTTGGCATGGACACTCAGTCCTTTGAGCCAAGTCTTCATATAAATACTGTTACCTTGTTTGCCATTACAATACGAATTTAGATAAAAGATTCTTTTTTTTTTAATTTGGCAGCAAATCGTGGCTTTCCGTCAGTTGATATTGTGGTCAAGCGCGAGCCTGCCAAAGACGAATAAATTTATCCAGTATCGCCTTTTTGACAAACCTTGTCAAAATTACTATAAAATTCCAATGATAATAATAACACCCACTAGGAATGAATTTACGAATAATTTTATTAAAACACCCACTAAACTTTATTCGAAACAGGATATTAATTTTTAAAACAGCAGTTCTAGTATTTAAAGCTGACAACCTCATATGAGCATTTGAAACTTGAAATCTAGTATTATATAGCAAACAGTGCCACAGTCGTTCATTTTTTTGTGCATTTAATTCATTACAGAGCCGTGGTTACCTAGTGGTAACTGGCCCCACTTATATGTTGAAGGTTGCGGGTTCAAACCCTGCCAGGTGCATTATTTTATGTAATTTATTCTATTAAAACTGCTCTAAAAATAGTGAAGAAGAACCTCGTGCGAGAACAGACATGTTTTAGACCCAAAAAGTCAAAGACATGTGAAATCCACTAATCCGCACTGGTCCCTTGACGTGTATTACGGTCCATTCCCTCTCCTAGAGAGAAGGCCTGAGTCCCAGCAGTGGGAAAATTACAAAGCTTATTAGGTTATGTTTTTTTTATATTATAATACATTGGTCTGAGTAATTAAAAGAAACTGTTCCCTTTGAAGATCTTACTTTATTTTAGTTTAAACGGGTTGAAACTACAATGACGGTAGGCGCCAATAACTACACTATATAAAATACATTTATATAATAATGTACATGGAATACTAAAATACATGATTGATTTTAAAACAGTAAATAGTAAATTGGCTGCTATATGTAATCGAACTTTTCAATGGCACATGAATATGAGAATGAACGAGTAAAAAAGATGTTTTTTATTCAAAAGTCGATGTGCCGTCGTAACAACCAGATATCCAAATACATATAAACTCTTCCTCTAATAAATTTAGATAAAAATACAATTCGTTTCATTTGAAATTTTCATCTTCAAAAAATACAGCCTATCCCTATATCAGTCAACAATCTCTCAAAAATATATAAAATTTGAGATTAAGCCATCGAGTAGCAAAATGTGAAGTTTTTCTTATACACCACTAATTTTTCATTAGTACAAATACTTAAAGGGTTCATTAGAAAAAGTCCTGTTATTATATTTGTAAAGTGTCAAAAAATATTATTCATAAACAGAAAAGTTATTAGCGTTTGTTTATTATATCCAAAACTGTTACTCGATTTATGGTGATAATGTACAGGCTATTCATATTAGTCTACAGAGTATTCAATAATCATGCGATTGAGTTATCAAGTAGTAATTGTTATGAACAAATTGATTAAATTATGAATTTATCAATTATGAAAGAATTGTGTGGATGTGGACAATTTTGACATTTATTTTACCCTACAGAGCCCTATTTTTTGTACTAATTAAAAAAATAGTGGTTTATAACCTTCAGCATGTAAAGCTAGAATGCTAGAGTCTGTCTAAAAAGTCAAACCGAACTTTCGATAATATTACGGTGTACTTAATAAAATCTGATCTTACATCAGATCAACACTGGTTGATTAGTCAAGCATTGTTGATTAAATGATCTTGATCATTGGTTACTAATAGGATGTTATAAAACGTATCAAATGTATTTGTTTAATAATTTAATATTAAAATGGGTTTTTGAAAAAAGACAAAACATCTATAGATTTTTACTTACAATATACTTCAGTGGCGAAAATCTTGCATCACTGAAAGTTTTCTATTAATAAACAATGATCAAGACCAATTAATCAATCTTAATTATTCAACCATTGTTGCCTACATCAAATTTTATTATAACCTAATACTTAATTACCCAAAACATTTGTCTTTTTAGACAGACTATAGCTATAATAAATTAACTTAATGTTAATTGTATTACGCCTAGCATTCTAGCTTTTGTACAATATATCTTCTTTTCATTTGGTTCTCTGGAGTGAAGTTCACATATATTTCAGTAGAATATCCATAAAAATTCGATTGAACTCTTAAAAATAAGCTTTTTGTTTAATCAGGACGCAAATAAATTTTTACTCTACATTAAAGAAGAGATTAATATCTCAGCAAATAGATATACATTGAAAAACTGATCTAAAATCCTACCTTAAATTTATAAACAACAAGATTTTAATACATTAAAATACAATAGTCATAAAGAGAGTCTTTAGTCTCACACTAGAAATGCAGTAAATTCTACAATGGTCAAATCCGCTACTAAAAAACGACTACTAAATAAAGACAACTACAGGGTGCATTCAACTACGCGAACCAGTCGATCGGTAGAACTTAAGTTTCGACGACATCGACCCGCACCCTACTGTAATCTACATAGACTAATAGACAGAATAGTATACACATATTGTCTGATTCATATTATAAAGGTAATTCAGTCACCTCTACTATAGTCTAATACAACAATGAAGACTAAACTTCTCTTGGAACTACTAGTGCTGAAAACGGAGCAGCGGAGGGCGTTGCTCCATCTACATGATCGAGAGATGGCAAAGGCTCATTAGGAACCGGTAAGAAAGAGAATTTCTGCAACATCGTTGTGTTAAAGATAAAAATATTGCACTTAGCTAAAACATCGCCCATACATCTATGTTTGGCTAGCCCAAACGGAAAATAGTGCTCCGGTAGAGAGATTTTTCCCTCGGATAGGAATCGTTCCGGCTTGAAAGAGTATGGCTCGGGGAACATCTCTTCATCCATCAGTATGTTCGTGAAATTGCTCAGGACCATCGTATCCTGAAACATGGTGATAAGGCATCTGTTAATAAGTATAAGTTATAAGTATACTGGTGACATATACTAGAATAATACGAGAAAAAGTATTAAAACTAAAAGTGGATAGAGTGGTTGTATTGAAGAGTTGGGTCAAATCACCAGAAAGTGTGTTCATCTAATGATCCAATACATCTGTTACTTTAAAAGGGTTACAAGATTGGATTAGGATTTTTCTAGCAGCTCAAAGTTTGATTATATGCTCAAATTCTATCATTTAGAAGTATATCATTTAGAAGTAGACTAACAGGTGAAACTTTAGTAGCTATCTCTATATTGCATTTTTCAACTAAAATACCGCATCAATAACTAAAGACAGTATATCTTACCTCTGGTATAAAGTAACCAGCTAGAGACGTATCTCTCAGAGCGCGATGTGGCACTCCAAATGTTCGTCCCATGAAATGGCGTACACATTCGTGGACTATCGCCTCGTTGTACGGCATACTGAAACGACAGGTTGTCAAATTAGTCAAGCCAAATTCAACACAAAAGACGTAGATAGTAATGATGATGACGATTAACCATTGGATAAAAACTTCAAAGTTTAAACATGATTAACCTATCACTTACCCACAAAACGAGACACAATAGTAAAACAATAGCAGCGCGGTCTCATAGGACCGGTCGGGGATTCATGAATTAATTAACAATTTATTTAAAAAAATTGACAGCTTAAGGTCTACAAACAATACTTCAAGAACTTCACGAGCACGTTTACTTTCAAATGGGATTGGAAGGGACACTATGCACAGAGACCGCTGGGTAAGTATCGCCACGTAGTGGATTCCTGCAGAGGGTAAGCGCAGTCGAGGTCAGCTTAGAAAGAGGTACCGAGAGGATCTAGACGCAAACCAGATTACTAGTTTGAGACAGCGGAGAAGTATGTCTGAAAGGACTTGAAAGAGGCCTTTGCCCAGCCGTGGGGCAGGAACAGCTTATAGTATAAGAAAATGAAATTATAGCAAGATTGATCAAAATCTTATGAATTAAAGATATATACTTACTACATACATTTTTAATGTGTAGCCATCCAAGACTTTTGACTAAAATTATTCAATTCTCATAGATATTAAATTTAAGCTGTATATATAACAAATGAAAAAAACTTACTTGGGACGGTCATCCAAGCTAGGCATCCGGTCTTTGCCGACGATTCTATCAATTTCTTCCTGAGCCTTTTTCTGTACTTCCTGCTCCCTGACCAGGTAACTGAAGCAAAAGCTCATGCTCTTGCTGGTCGTCTCCGTGCCTGCCATGAACATGTCCATGCACATGGCCACCAGCTGACCTTCAGAATACGTATCCACTTCTCCTTTCTTTTTCAAAACTCTTATATAAGCATCCATAAAGTCCCTATCCTCATGAGATGGATCAAATCGATTTTTATGTCTCGCCAACTCCTCCCGGAGGAACTTCCATATTCTTTTGTGCGTTCTAATAAAATCTTTGTACCCTGAGAAAGTGGGCGTCACAACACTGAGAATAGGGAAATGGCTAAATAGTGTGCCAACCATATCTACTGCGGCAAATAAGTCATATAAAAGACTTTGAAGGACCTTCATCTGAGGGTCACTAGGCTTATACCTGATTCCCGCCATCATCGTCCACAATGTGTTCAATATGTAAACATTGAAGAAATTATGCATCTGAATAACGGCTGTTTTGCCGTCGTTTTCACCAACAATCTCGAAGACATCGTGCACCATGTGCGACGCTTCTGACCGGGCAATGTCCTCCATCCCTCGTCTCCCAAAGCCAAACTCTTTTAAGTGCCGTATTAAGAACCTCCTCTGTTCTTTCCAGAGCTCTCCGTCAGTGAGCAGAACTCCGCGTCTTTCTCCCCAAGTTCTTGTTTGATAAAAGATTCCTTTTGGTCTACCGTCGATGTCTTCATTAAAAAGCATCTCTTTATTTGCTTCTAGACTGTTTACCATTACGATTCTATCTTTTCCAATTCTGAGACCAAGTAGTGTCCCATCTTTGGAGTATGCTAGAGAGAGTTCCTTTACAGCTTTGTACAGATAACCTGTTTTCTCTCGAAGCTTGTAAATTTCGTTGGCACAACCAAGAATTGGGACCCATTTTGGGCCAGGAGGGAATTTTTTAGGCTTGTGAGTATCGAAATATAAGTACAAACAAGCTGCTACTACTAATGTTAGCGCCGCTAACCACATCTGAAACAATAAGAAACCAGTATTTAGAGAATATTTTTTAAGATATGTCAGAAGTAAAAAACTGAAATTTAGAAAGAAAATATCGCTTAGTATGTCAACTTAATCGGAAAAAAATACACATATTGTACAATTTACATCACTGTATTTTCCACTGAGTTTGTTAAAAATGTGTATAGCCGCTATTGCTTTCAATGCTTTGTGCTAAAAGATATTAGTTTGAAAACTGATACTTTTCTTTTAAGCTTACAAGAAAAGTAGCAGTCCTTCATCTCGGTCATTTATAACGGCTAATTCTAAATGTCCTTATCGTTTGAATCCCCAACCGGTCCAATGAGACCGCGCTGTTATTGTTTTACTATTGTGTCTCGTTTCGCGGGTATCTGAGTAATTATTATGATACCTACATCTGTAAAAATAATTGATGTTGATATTCACATAGCTAAATCCTTCTCTTTTTCGCCTTTATTTTACTTTCTTTCTATCTACGTATACTATCATTAATTTGTCGCTCAAGCTGTCGCTAGGTCCAGTAGGCATTAAGATAGAAAATTAGTATTATATTTTTTCAATCGCACGAGCCTCAAGTCTGTTGTTGCAATTGTTGATTTCGACAAGTTTGGTATTGTTAACATAAGCCAATAATCAACAATTCCGATACAATTCTAATAGCAGACTTAATGCCCAGGAGTAAATAACGTGAATGATGCGAGTGCTGAAATGAAATTGATGGTAACTTTGCTTCTATTCATCGGGTTTTCAGTACCAAATCAAGCATTCGCATTGCACCACGTAATAGTATCAGCGAGGCGTATCCACCAACTAGTGCGTAACCGGTTACGTGCGAGTTATATGCGTTCGCGTGTCAGGGCGCTAATAACACTACACTGTCTGTACTGAGAAAGGGAATAGTCACGTGTCTGCAACTAACGCACGCAGCGTTACCAGCCGTCCGGATGAAGCCGGACACGGCTAGGTTGTTTGGTTACATGTCCGGCCAAATTGTCCGGTTGTCCAGCTCTTATTAACATTAAGCATTTGGCGTTAAGTTCGCCTTTGTACGATAAGTTGTGCATAAAGTTTTTAAAATAAATAAATACTTATTAGGCTCTTCATATTTGTTTTTTTTTTTTAATTAGAATTGTCATTTGTTCTGCTTTACCATATATCGCTAGCGCAAGCTTTAACAGATTAGCAATTATAGCATCGAAGGACTAGAATAATTTGCCTGCTGCGGTCTTCCCGTCTGATTATAATTTGGGTGTCTTCAAGGCTAGAGTGAATAGGCTTTTAATAAACTAGTGCGCCTTGCCATCAGGTGGGATCGCAATCAGACACTAGTTTATTTTAGATTTTTTTTTATTAAACTACATTAATTTTATTGTTGTTTCTTTCAAATTTTCGGTCAAACTGTCCGACCTGTCCGGCTTTTTAGTATCAGGACCTGGCAACCCTAACCGCACGTTACTTTGCACGTGAGTGTGTGTGTGTAGCCGATAGGAAAATGGGTTAGTAGTTTACGTTACGAATGGCTGTAGACTCGTAATCCAGCACGAAGAAGTACACTTTACGAGAAACGCCCAGTTCTTATAGAGTAAACAAGTTTTATGTTGACTCGGCAAACGTTGTTCTACCATATAAATTAACAAAAATGCAAAAACATACACAAAATATAAATATAGGCAAAAAAATGTACAAAAAATTTCATTAAATCGGTAAAGTCCGTTTCGAAAGAGATTATAACAAACACTGTGATACGAGATTTCATCATATTTGATTTTATCGGAAACTAGCACATTTTCTGTTGTTTACAATTTGGAACTACTAGTAACTGAATAGTGCCCTAAATATAATGGAACTAATTTGAGAATTTGGGCCCAAGGAATAAAGTTTTTTATACAAACGATCTCTTCTTTCTTCCCTTTTTAGGTCGAATTTTCAAAAACTCTTTCATAGTGCTAGCTTACGTCATAAAAGGAAGCCATGCGCAAAATTTCACGTCCCCAAACCCAACACTTCTAGCTGTGGATTGATTTAACTCTTTAACCGCTTGCATTAGAAAGATTCGACGAGTGTTTTCGTGTCCTATTCGCCAGGGTCGTGTGACTGGGTACTCCATTTCGTTTAGGTAAGTAGTAGGTAAGTAGTCTTTAACCTATCAATACCCGCGAAACGAGACACAATAGTGAGACAATAACAGTGCGGTCCTATGAGACCGGTCGGGGATTCATGAATTAATTGCCATAAGTGACAGAAGATCTGACGAGATGGAACATTTTGGTCGTGGTGGCTCTGACGGAAGAAAACGAGAGTGTTTGTCGGATATAAGTATTCGACGGAGAAGGTTAATAAAAGCTATCATTATCAAAGTTATCACATTTTCGGGATTTGACCTTGACATATTTTTTGTTGTGTATTTTGGCACGCATTTGACAGGACATACAGATCGATAATGCGAACGGCAAATTTTACAGAACCAACGCAAAAGCGATGCCGTCAAAAGCAAAATTGAAAACAGTGCCATCTGTAAGCAGTCAATTGCACTGAATGTACTGTTCGACTTAAAGGTAAGAGCTACGAGCCCGAGTGTGGCCATGTTCTCACTAGATGGCGCTGAATTCAAATTTTCATTAAACGTGATGCAAAAATTTTGCCCAATGTCACACAACCTGAGAATCCTGAAACAAAGGTAAAGAAGGAACTGGAGTGGGAAATTCGATCTTCATGCCGCACTAGTTTGTAGAATTGCAAGTATTTGCAAAAAGAAGGAAAGGAAGTTTTCATCTCAAAAAGTCACTTTCCGTAGATTTGGATAGCTAGGTAGGTAGGTACTCACATTAACCTAGGTACCTAACTTCAGTTTTATTTTTATTTTCTGAGTAAAATTAATCTGGTTACTATCATGTAAATAAGCGCCATCTATACGTAGAAGCTTTCAAAGCTCGACGAGTGTGGCCGTTTCACTGTCGAGGGAAAGTTCAACTGGCTCTAGATAGATGTCGCTAACTTTAATATTCGTTTAGTTATACCTAATTCTGCTGCTTTCAACTCGGAGAATCGAAGAATACTTATTTAAAACATAAGAATAAAATAGAAAAAGCTTAATCATAGATAATATTGTTAGTAAAAAGTTTTTCATACTTATTGTTTTTTTTTATGTTTATTGAACGACCAGCAAAACTGGCTGCCGATTGATTCGAAATATTAAATTTATATTTTAATCAAAACTAATTATTTATAATGCAAGCAGCAACCATTGTAATTAGACATAGAAAAGCATTTTTAGGGTTCCGTACCTCAAAAAGAAAAAAGAGAACCATTATAGGATCACTTTGCTGTCCGTCTGTCTGTCTGTCTGTCAAGACCCTTTATCTCACGAACTTGTGGAAGTATCGAGTTGAAATTCAAATCATACACTCAAGTTTGCGGACTCTTGAAGCAAGAATCAAACTAGTAACTTATCGAAAAAAACAAAAAAAATACGGCTGTTTATGACAAAAAACGTACATTTCGACACTATCAAGAGAATCAAAGTTCGTAGAGTACTTCCCGTTGACCTAGTATCCTGAAATTCGGCAAGACGTAAGGTCGCATAAGACAAATATAGGGAAAATTTTGAAAACTGAAAAAGTGTTGTTACGTAACAAGAAAAACTTTTAGGATTCGGAAAAATCTTTAAGGCTCGATTCGGGAAATAAACTGTTTTAATAGATAAGTTAGTACGGAACTCTCAATGCGCCAGTCAAAGTCACACTTGCCCGGTTTTTTTATACCAATTTAATTTTAAACTCAGATTCTACATACCAGTGATTTTAAATATGACATAAAAAGGAATACCAAAGGAAATGAGTAACGCAAGCGAAATTAATAAATGGGTATACTGGGAGAGTCCGACATCGATGCACCCCAGGTAACGGAATTTCATCAGTCATCAGTCAGAGCGTCCAGAATCGTGTACTGGATCTATGGTATCCGTTTCTCCGTCGATGTCTGATACACCCTGTATGCCTTCGATCAACAGTTGATCGAAGCTGTATACCTATTAAAATAATTCGTCTTTTATATAACTACTGGCTATACTGGTAAGTTATGAGAAACAACGTAGGTACCTAAGTATCTATCATCACTACATAGTATAAAAAAATCTGTCTGTCTGTCCCTATGTTAGCTTAGATCTTAAAAATTACGCAACTGATTTTCAAGCAGTATTTTAGTAGGTGGAGTGATTTAAGAGGAGGGTTTATGTTATGTATAATATATGCGTAATATAGTAGACAAACACAACATTGCACCCGTAAGATACCGAGACGGGTCGATGGTTTATAATATTATGCATTTCTATAAGGCTATAGAACCAGTTTCTAGAAATTCTAGGCATGGTAAGTTATATTGGAAGCACCTTTGCCCTGCGAAGACTATCTTGATTTCCGCAATAATTCAGTGGTAGGATAAAGCAGGACTACATTAGACCGACGCACATGTAGGCCACGCCTGTTTTGTACGTAGAACCACGTCGCGTGGCGTTGATCTAATATAGCTCTACTACTCTAGTTGCCGTATAAAATGTATACGATACGTATGCTCGTGTAGTTCTACCTTAAGGCTCCGTTGGCATATGTCCTGCCTATATTCCCTAATTCGATTTGACATCTACGACGTGACTACAAGGCGGTCCTACTTCCATTTGCATGGCATAGTAACACAGTGCCTTTGGTATAACTTGCATCTGATACTCTGACTTTTGACAAACCGTAAAAGGCCTAATACACCACTCGTTTTTATGAACGGTCTTAGTCTATGTCGCGTAGCGTAATAAGGGTAAGACGGTCTTCGACGGGGCTCGACGTATCGAGTGTAATAAGCTCTTTACTACTGTGAAAGGTCCACAGGACTATTGGCTTAACCTATCAATACCCGCGAAACGAGACACAATAGTAAAACAATAACAGCGCGGTCCTATGAGACCGGCCGGGGATTCATGAATTAAAGTACTTCCCAAGGCACGGGGAGACTTAGGTCACACCTACGTGTGTATCTAGAGAAATATCTTTATATTCCGTTTAAAAAGGAGGAAGTTATATGTTCGTCTCTTAGTTATTTTTATCTTTTCTTTATGTATGTTTACCGATTTCTAGGTTAATCCCGCCACAGGGACCTTGACCCCGATTTCTAGCCACCACAAACGTGGGGTTGCAAACGACAAGCAATGGGTAGCTCAGGTAACTATCCAGGCCGAACCCGAGTCTAGAACGGCGCGTAGTATTCCACGGGCGCATATTTATATCAGGCTATTATTCAAAACGTATTGCGCCGACCTTAAGTAATATGGGATAAGGGCAAGAATAAGAAGAAGAATGGTAAAGTACTTACACGAAAACAAAGGGGTTCATTAGCGCTTGCCGAAACGATCCACAAGAAAATATAGTTACATAATTTTCGTTAGCTGAATCAGCCTTTAATGTTCCCACTGCTGGGAAACATACATCTCATGTCTTGGGATTGTTGGGTGTGGGACACGCTTGGTTTCTTCACCGTTTGTCAAGCAGTGATAATAGTAAGTACATTTTAATACAATCGCAAGTTAGAATTAGCCCGAGCCACAGGCAAAGATGTTACGGCGTCGAGTGCTGCAGTGACAAATTTTCACGTGTATCAAATGACGTTTTTTCAATGCCCCTACGAAGGGGGCTTAACGGGTGTTGACCAGCGACTCGTGGGAATGGTTAGCACCCAATCTAATACAATACATATAATAAATTATGGCGGGGGTTCTAAGTAATGCGGAAAATAGGTAATTACGTGCCAAGAGTAGTAGGATTAAGTGTGTTTTTTCGAAAAGGTGTATTTAAAAATAAGTTTTCATCACATCCGAAAACTGGTTCCTTTTCTTACCGCTTTTAGGAACGCAATGAAATATTTTGCTATTGCAAAATATTTTGCTATTGCAAAATATTTCGTTGCGGAAATGTCCTCGTGTTTAACTCACGTTCCTATTCAATAAAATGACTACATGTTATATTATACACATAATTGTACATAATTATAATTTTAGGTTGATCGCCGGGCAGACCCCACATTGGTCTGTCGCTGGGCAACACCTCGCGGTTGCCCAACGACAAGAGATATTGCTCTTGTTACTCCCATAAGTTGTTGTGACCTATTTCTCACAATAATTAATTCCTAAATAATAATTATGTTTATGTTTTTTTTCTGAGTTTGTATGTTGAAAAACATCGTTTGATACACGTGGGCATTTGTCATTGCGGTTTGGGCATTTGTCATTGCGGTTTCTCGGCTCCACAACGAGCTTATCTTCGGCTGCAATGACAACATTTGGCCATTTTTATTATAAGTTTAATGCTATTACTCAAAATATAGTGTCAGTCTCCACGACCTACAAATCGTACATAGCGATCAATTCCACTAGTTCAAATTATATCCGCATTAAGGAAGTCAATGCCTAATTTACCATTTTTAACTTCAAATCCTTTGTAGCGACATCTATGGTCTCACATAAGAACTACGAAATCCTGCATCACACAATTCGCTTTTCGCTAAAGTTCTCCGCGCGATTTGAACAAATACGACATCCCGAAATCATCACGATGTGTTCACACACAGAAATCTGAATAATAAATCAAATTAAGATTTCAATGGGGTTACCTGTTTGGATACAAACCTTAACGCTGCCCGCCCACGACAGACTTTTTGTAGGTCCGATAATCGTCACAAGTAATAATCCTATAGTATATTCTGACCGACATTTTGTAGGTCGTGTGCGTTGCACTATTGCTATCAGTGTGTTCTGTTTTTCACTTACAAAAAATCGGTTAGCGATTATCGGGTGTGGGTGGGCAGTCTACATATTTTTTTAAGAGGAGGTCACTCCTTGCATGATAAATGCATACCTACTAAAGAAACAAATGCGCAAAGATAAAATGCTTGCAAACATGAAGTAAAGTACTTCTTATTGCAAGGAATTTGCAAAAAATCTTCCGAAAGGATGATAAAATTAAACCAGTATAATGATTGCATGTATATTGGTTCGATTTTTAATTGATAAAAGTAATTTTTTGACGCATATTTGTGATTTTTTCAATTGCATTTACTAAATTAACTTTATATTATAGCTATAGTTTTGAACACACTACTCGTATCTATCTAGTATTTATCCTGAAGGATAACATATTTTTTTAAGTTCTTTTTACTGTAGTGAATCATAAATACTTTTGCTTATTATAAAACTCGCGATCAGCTCCTTTTAGCTCTTAAAACAAAATACTTACAATAACAAACAAAAAAGTCACGCGCAAACACAAAATAGCACAAAACAAACAAAAAAATCCTTAGCCAGAACTCCCTAGCAATAAGAACGAAAGACTTTCTTCTAACACAAACACGGAAAATGCATTTCGCATTGCACTAAGTGTTACGTAAGTTTGTTATTTACCTTGCTGGCCGGTCGATGTGCAAGCTTTCACTGTACCGTGACCGACGCTGAGCGTGGTATAAGCGCACCCCGCCAACTGCAGAAATGGTGTGGATGCGGTCACACCGACGCGAAATGTCTAGCAATAAATTGGGCCTTTTAGTTTTGCGTCTAAGTTAGTTGATATAAACTAGTGCTTCAATTGGCACATTACTCGTATCACGGATGGTCAATAAGGCTGGATGGTTCTAGAGTGGCGACCACGCACCGGGAGACGCAGCGCAGCGTTGGTAGGCCTCCCGTAAGGGGGACCTATGAGTTGATGAGAGTCGCGGGATTGCGATGGATGCGAGACGCACGGGACTGTTCGGTTTGGCGACACTTGGGAGAGGTCTATGTCTATGACGTCGTTTGGCAGAAATGAGCGCTTGGCTGCAATCCCACCTGATGGTAAGCAATGATGCAATCGTTGATTGTAATCAATATGATTGCAATCAATAACTTCTCTCACTCTAGGATGGAATATTACTGACTAGGCTAAAACTACATCGTACGCGTTAACTATCGCTAGTCTTCTGCAAACTCCAACCCGTTCCTTCTTGTCTTAGTTCTGGAGTCAAAGTTAAGGTGGTTGAAGTCTAAATCATCATTATCATCTGCCTAGCCTTTTCCCAACTATATTGGGGTCAGCTTCCAGTCAAGCCGGATTTAGCTGAATACCGAAATTTTACGTGGAGCGGTTGAAGTCTAAATAATATTAAAAATCATAAAAAAAGAAATGTACCTATATATTTATGTCACCGTAAAATTGTAAATACAATTCATTCTTTTTTGAAAAGGGGATGAAGCTAAGCATTTCGTAACAAAATGTACCATGATAGCAGAGCTACTCTGTTGAAAGAACCCATTAGATACCTCCAGGCTTGTTCTATTTCTAAAGTAGGCCAGTGGTGTCCATGTCCACACACTTCTTTGTTCACTGGGGAACAGCCATAATATGGCAGCCATAATCTGGGCCATATTTCAAGACAATGGCAATTGCAACCTTCGCAGCTTCGTTTGAACAGAAAACCTATCCTTTGCGTAGAAAATGAGTTTTTTTATATCATTAAACACTAGTGGACCTGGCAACCGTCTTTTTTAGTTACTAGCTTCTGCCAGCGTCTTCTCCCGCGTGAAAGTAGGGTTCCAAAGTTTTTTTAACCCTGTTTCATCCCCTTAAGAGTTGAATTTCGGAAAATCCTCTTTTAGTTTTTGCCTACGTCGTAAAAGTAAACCTTGTTCAAAATTTCAAGCTCCTAGGTTCTATTGTTTCGGCTATGCGTTGAAATGTCAGGCAGTTTCTCCTTTTACTTAATTAGATAAATAATTGAACGTAGGTATAAATCGAAACAAAAATACTCTAATCGCGTACCAGCTTATTTCTCTAAATATGTACTTGCTAAAAAGATACGGGTACCTACACTTTATCGTGGTTACTCCAAAATTTTACGTCTGAACGTCACCAGTCCTCAAGCTGAACTCTCCCACCTTTAATATTTTAAACCCGTCATTTATACAGTTTCCGGTTGAGCATCCAAATTAAATTAAATGTTGCCGCGTAAAATAAACCAGGAAATATAATCAGATATCTCGCAGACTTTTTTTCGTTCTTATAGACTATCCTAAGGTTGCTTGGGAGATAGAACTGTCAACGATAAGAGCGCAATTGTACCCATAGATTTATTAAGACTGTAAAATTGTTACTATTTTGGTGTACCATAAAGTTTATTCTATTCTTTTCTACTAGTCTTTTATAATCCAGTCACATTATTTTGACGCATCTCTGAAATGTGAGCATGCCCCCGTTCACCCTCGCATTCCCTTAGCTCGCGCGGCAAGCGTCAGAATGTTCAGCATGTGTGTGTATATCGATACGCGCGTCGATAAATTAGCTAGTTCTCTGTTGTTGTTATATTATTTTTGGATATTATTTCGTCGATAGTGATAGAGTTGTAAGTTTCATTCAAACCTATTTTGAGTAGTTTATGCATATCGGTGTAAATGTAGCCTAGTAGGTACCAGTACCTATTACTTTGTATCCAAACTATCCCAGGTTCAGACGGCGCGTCGAATACCGGCCTGGCCGCAGATCGATTTGTGGAGGATGTCGGAAGTTATTTCATAGTTGGTATCACGCTAAAATTACGATTTTAGTAATGGGCAAAGTGCAAAAATGACTCAAGTTCTCTTAAGTAGGTTTTTTTAGGTGGGAAATCAAGGCATCCCCTGCTCTTGGGTTGAGCGGGAGGGCGTGTTTTTATTAACTAAACTCACTCCTGTGTTCCTTCTTTGTCTTTGTTCCAGGACTTCGGGGTTCTCTTTTGCACGACCTATGGCCCCAGTAGGCTTCGACCCTGGTGGCCCCCTACAAATTTGCTGACATGTCCGAAGTTTCACCCTTGAACGTTTCTGGTTCCTGCTTAAAATATTCCACAAAAATCTTTGATCCCCACTTTCTTTTATTATCACATTAGTAGTTGAAAACCCTTGCAGGCTTGTCGGATGGCGAGCTACCCTGTGTTCACCACCTAGCGGTCCAGTAATAACCCGGGCCCAAGCCTAGTCGTCAACGGCGCGTTCTGTTCCACGCGCGTCTCAAGGAGTTGTCAGCAAACTGTAGGGGCCCGGCAGGGCCGAAGCCTCTGGGGAACACGGAAATTCTGAAAGGTGAGCTCGTGTCCCCCCAGACCGAAGGCAACTAAAGTACGGGGTGGGGTTTAGTCAGTAAGAGTCTGACATGCCCTCCCGCTCCGCCCTAGAACGGAAGAAGTCATTCTGATGATTCGCCATTTGTAAAAAAGAACTGGCAACCCTTGGAGTATGATCGTATCGCCTCAGCAAAACGACACAGTTGAGTTTTATCTATTAAAAGTCTGGCAAGCTCTCTTTCAATCCACCCTAGAGCTCTGAGTAATAATTCAATGACTCTGTGAATAGGCTCTTAATAAGCTAGTGCGCCTCACCATCAACGATTGCATCGCTGCTTACCATCAGGTGGGATCGCAGTCAAGCACTAGTTTATAACAATTAAAAGAAAAACTCCCTAAAAAAAGGAACAGAACAATGTCAACCTCTTCCTTTGAGAAGCGATCGGCACAAATACAGTATTGTGTTACTAGTGCACATTTCCACAGTTGCATGATATCGTGTGACGTAACGACTGTTTCGGGTGAATGAGTCTAACATAACGGACACATGACTCTTCAACCTCGTCACCAGCTTACCACAATCCTAGACTAACACGAACACACACCCGTGTATAATAATTATGTAATAAGTACTAGCGCATACATCCCGTATTTCCTTTTCAAAATCTAACGCAAAATACGGCCCCTGCAGTTTTGCTGACATCTCTTTGCGGTACGCGTGGGACACAAGGCACTGCGCGCCGTCGACGCAGGTTTTGTCCTTACAAAGAAACCCGGACGGCGAGCTACCTACCTACGTTTTCCCAAATAAATAAAATAAAATAGCTAATTAATTCCTTAGATTATAAAACAATCTCCAAACCTCTGTCTTTATGTACGAACACGATAAACTCAAAAACTGTAGAACAGATTTTCTGGCAGGCTTCAGTACTCGTAGACATAGTGATTCTTAAGAAACGTTTAGGTGTATAATACATGCATTTTATAGTAAGTACCTAGAGGAAACCCGAGAATAAACATTATAAAGATATCTAGTGCCTAAATGAAGCTGGAGCGGGGCGAAAAATGAAATACGTGCCGTAAGACCAAACGTTAGTCTGTGTTTACATTTACTCAAACTGATACTAAATGGCGCTGTGAGTCATCACGCCTACGGATTTGTGCTTTGTTCCTAGGGAATAGTGGGACTGGTTTCGGTAGATCATTATTTTAATAGCTATCCCAATTATGGTTTCAGTATTAATGGAACGAAAAGTATTATCCTCTCGGCTGATATTTTTTCCAAGCCAGTTAGCGAGAGAGGGAGATTATGATAAATATTCAATTTATGTGTCATTGGTAAAACTGTCGTTGGTAAAAGGTTATTGGTAAAACGGTCGCTGGAAAAACGATTGATGGTAAAATGGATATTAGTAAAACGATTATTGGTAAAACGGTCACTGTTAAAACGGTCATTGTTAGAACGGTTTTTGGTAAAATGGAACTCTAATTTAATTTATTAGTTTTCTGTTTGACGTTCGATTATTACCAATCTCCAAATAAAAAGTGTACTAAAAATTAATTTGAGTAGAGGGCTTTTTATACCCTGATCGCTTACGGTTTACGCGGACTTTTCATCTCGAGTACCGTTATTCACGCGAACGAATATAATAATATTTTCAGCCGATTGTAGTTCTTATGGATTGTACAAAGAAACATATTTTCGGATTGTTATTTATTGTACTTAAATATTCCGTTTCTGTAATATTTGTTTTTAAATGGTTTAATTTCTGTCATTTGTAGACACAGAACAAACTACTTCTTTTTTCTGTGTTTGTAGCTAGAGATCTTTGGCAGTCGTTACGGATAGTCAGAAGTCAGGAAATCTGACTCCAGTCTTGCCATGAAGTACCGTGTTACCCCAATTAATGGGTTGGAGGTCTGGTAGGCAACCGCTCCTCGTAAAGTACTGGTATTTAGCTAAATCTGGTTTGACTGGAAGCCGACCCCAATATAGTTGCGAAAAGGCTAGGTAGATGATGAAATGGTTTAAATTCCCTGATACACTACACTTTGTAAGCAAATGAGCAACGAAAATCTGTGAGTGCAGGATTTGGAATTTCAGTTTGCTTTTGTAACAAATACTAAAAGCTGTATGGCTCGAGTTACAATTATTTTAATGAACTTTGTTTAATTAATCTAGGAGGTTAACCTGAATACCTAAATGTTTGCATTTAATAATGTAACTATCGTTATATGTGTGTATACGTAAAGATAGTAAGAAATGTATTTTATTTGGCACACATAGAAACGACCTTTAGACACATAAGATAATAAAAAGAAAAAAAACTAGAATTGTGTGTCTCACGCCTCTCGTACCAGACAACTGCGTGGTTGTTGCCTGACGCTGGTTTTCAACTGAACCTTATTGTGAGTGTACGATTAAAAATTGGTTTATTTAATTAGTTATTATTTTTAAGTGTAAGGTAAATAATTGTGTCTAAATATAGGTTTATGTGTGGTTTTTAATAAAATATCCTCCAATCCGCACGGGGCCTGTGTGATGGATTATGGATACAGGATGTTTTTCATGTGCTGATGGTTTACAGGCGTGATTTTAGCGCGGTAGATGTCTCACATTTCCAATTATCCGTAAAACCGAGAAACCTTCTTAAGGCTTTTCCGATAACAAAAAACAAAAAAGTACCATACACCGCACTTCAGTGGTAAGTAGACTAGTGGGTAATAAAATAGCGTCTAATGGTGAGAGAAGAGACTTCGCACTTCGCTAGGACAGCTTGAGGACAAAGTATTACCAGTGTCCGCGGCTCACTGCTCCTTGTAATGTTCCCACTGCTGGGACTCAGGGCTCCTCTGTAGGAAAAGGAATGAGCTCTAATTCACCACGCAGGACAAGTGCGGGTTGATGACTATCACGTGTCTTCGAATTTTTGGTTCTAGGACATGCGAGTTTTCTAGCGTTGTTTACCATTACCATTTTGAGAGCAGTGGTGATAAAATAAATTTCACAAAAAATTAATGTTGAAAAAATAATTTACAATTTACACAAAATAATAATGTAAGTTTCTGATTTGTTGTTCGCTGGTTCAAACCCAGCGACATACTAGCTTTTAGGAACAAAACCTTAAAACCCCTAACTTTACAGGCAGTGGAATAAAATAGTTTGAACCATCTCGCATACCGGTATGTGCTTAGCAACTAATTAGGATATATTCTAATTTGTAAATCCGGTGCTTATGTCAACAATAGTCGCGAAGAAACGTTATAGAATAAACTTCCTAACAAAAACTTGACGGCTTTAAACAGTCACGATTACATAAAAACCGCCTATTCATAGTCCGAATATTTAAATTAATCTTTAGTTATTATTTCGTTTAGGGCACTTTTATTAAATTTTGTTCTTTCACATTCGATTTTCGAACTTCGGAATAATGTAGCGTTTTTGCAGTTGTAATTACGTTTATTTTGGTTTTTTTTTTATTAATTAGCTTATTTTCTTGTGAAAAAACGGGCTTTTCTCCCATAATCTTTTACGTAAGAAATTGGTGTAGTAAGGAGAAACTAAATTCGGAACGTATTCAGTAGTTTCATTTGTTTGTCTTATTTGGTTGATATTAACTGACACCACGTTGTAAGTAGTTATTCCTTGCAACCCTGCTTTTTTTAGGTGGGAAATAATCGAAAGACCAAATGAAAAATATATTTCATTCAATTTGTGTCTTTAAAATATTAGCTAGGTGGTACTACAGCTGGGTAAATAAAATAAACTATTTTTCCTCACTAACTTATATTTTTCTTAACCAAACCAATGCACAATTTAGAGAACAACCATACTTCTATTTAACTTATTTGATATAATATCCAAAATGAATTAATCATGAACTAAGTTACTAATTAATTACTGGTAATTTGCATTATAATATTTGAGTTTTCAGAACAGACCATTGAATAATTAAATATTACAAATGCATCCAATTGGAAGAGCAAATGTAATCATGAGTAATTAAACACATGAAAATAGTTAATTCATAACTCATATTAGTTCAGATAGGCTTCGAAATCCATTTATATTATTAGCGTAATAGTTTATAATTAGTATGGCCATTCCAATTTCACAGATATTATTAATACTCTTGGGACACTTAAAAACGCTTAAACGGACGGTCCTTCGAGCGGGATTGTTAGCGATTGACTAGTACGTGAACCGTACATGCCCATTGTGCGTTTCAAGGAAAAAAATGTATTGTTGTCTGTTAAAAGACAACTTAGGCTAGTTGTCTTTTAACAGACAACAATACATTTTTCTATCAGTACCACCTTGCCAAGGTTGGTCTGTGGATGGGTGACCATCTTAACATAACGAGTTTCCTCCGTGCCTCCCGGCTGTCATTTGTCGATCTTTGGCATTCTTTACGGATAGTCAGAAGTCAGTAAATCTGACTCCAGTCTTGCCATGAAGTACGTGTTACCCCAGTAAATAGGTTGTGGAGGTCTGATAGGCAGCCGCTCCTCGTAAAATACTGGTATTCAGCTCAATCCGGAGGACTGGACGCCGACCCCAATATAGTTGGGAAAAGGCTAGGCAAATGATGATGATCAGTACCGCCAATGCTACGCATATCACAACTGAATGCTTTAGGCATTCTCTACCAGTCAACCTAAAGTGGTGGGGAGACAATATAGTTATGGCCTAAAAAAGAATTTTATAGCTTTCGAAAGAGAAACCCATGGTCGTGAAACACAAAGGCAAAGAATATAATAGGAGTGGGTTTTAGTCAGTAAAAGTATGATACGCCTTCTCGCTCAAGTCATTGTATCATTTCCCACAAAAAGAAGAAAATGATTTTATACCATTTTTACACTTGCAGTTCCCAGGCTTAAAATAATCGTAATGACATAGTAACCTTGAACGTTATTGATATGTGAATAATCACAATTAACCGAACATCTATCAAGAACCGGTTCTTTTAGACAAAGTTATGCAATGTGTTAAAGACCCTTTAACCTTGAGACTTGATTTGTTGGTCGCAACTTTCATTAACAAGTGTTTGATTGTTTTTAGTAAGTATATTTATTTTTAGATAGGGAAATATTTTTTTCACTATGTAAATAGATACATGAATAACCGAAACTAGTTACAAGTGCAAGTCGGACTTTCGCACAAAGAGTTTCGTACCATCGTGATATTTCTGCCTTTTTTATAGATACACATAAAAAGGTGTGGCTTTTTACTGTTTAATTGTGTGTTATATTAATATTGGTTGTTGTATAATTATGTAGTACATAATGTTTATACCTACGGACAGAAAAGTCCGGAATAAAAATGGATTATTATTATGTACTCTCATTTTAATCCAATTTAACATAAATAAACAGGTTTTTTAAATTAAAATGAGAGTTAAAAACGAGAAAATGAGAAGAAAAACTTCTTTATGAAAATAGGTGTCTATTTCAAACACAAACCGTACGATTCTATTATGTTAACTTCTCATGAAAAAATACGAAAAAAAAAACAAATAAAAAATCTAAAAACGTAAGAATATTAAATTTCTTAAAGCGTCTAAAGTCAATTGCGAATTCTTTTGCAAATCGCGTCTTGAATGGCACGCTTTATTAGAAAAAGTTATGCTAAATACTCGCCCGGGCGACCTTGGCGGCTTTTTGCCGAAATAACGATTTTTGAGTTCAAACTCTAGTACCGATCTGTTTGGTCATACAATACTGAGTATTTATTAATATTTGTTGAGTGTATGAACAGGATATACATGCATTTTTTATTTAAGGTTTATAGGATTTTTTTATCTTTGATAGGTTTGCGCTTGACCGCTATCTCACCTGATGGAAAGCGACGATGCGACGCAACACGCAAGGATCCTACTTTCTAAAGCTATAATTAAGTATCATTATCGTTACAGCCGAAAGACGTTCACTGCTGGACATGGGCCTTCCTCAAGCGTCACCACTATGAGCGGTCTTGTGCGGCTCGCATCTATCGAATTCCCGCGACCCCAAACAGGTTATCGGTCTACTTCGTAGGAGGCCTTCCAACGCTGTGTCTTCTGGTACACGGTCACCTCTCTAGAACCTTATAACCCCATCAATCATGTGTTCTTTGAGTAATGTATACTGACCACGACCAGTTAACTACGGTTTTGCAGACATCTCTTTAGAGACGCGCGTGGAACATTACGCGCCGTGCGTCGATGACTTATACTCGATCTGGACGGTTACTAGAGGGATATATTGTTACTTTATATATTTTGCTAATACACTTGTGTACAGACCAACACCCCTAACAAATGAGGTCAAATCACAATAGACAGTATGAACATAATATCATATCTATTCATCTGCCATTAACCGAATATTACTTACTGATAACATCAATCCATTCCATCTTACAAGGGCCGCTATAGCGTAAAGCCTTAGGACAGCATTGTCATTTACTGGTAATTATCGGAAACGTGTTGATTAGCTTTATTAGGTACATATTAATGCAGTAAACAGAAGCCAAGAGATGAGACAATCGAGGTCAAACCGGATATTTTTCTAAGAGCAAGACAAATAAACGATTATTGGTGAATTTAACAACAACTTTGCCTACTTTGGTGCAAATTATTATTTGGTTATCTTCACTTTCCCCTAATTAGGGTCGGCTACTCTATAACCATAAATAGGCGAATCTTTTTCTCTAAATGAACATAGAAAATAAACTTTATTTTTTTTAAGTTTTATTTCTTACAACTACTAATAACGGCCTTATAAATTTCCCACTGTTGGGACTCAGGCCTCCTCTCTAGAAGAGAAAATTTTATTTCCTAACTTGGTTATATTCATGATGCATCCCCAGTATCGTTGGATGTACTTACGCAATGCAAACATGCTGAGAGCAAGTGTATCGATCGTAACTCATTCCCTCTCCAGATAACAGGTCATTGACCTGCACTGAGATGTACCTACCGATTCTTCTCCTGAAGCAATCCCCAGGTGTCATGAGATATTTAAATATGTAAATTATGCAAATATGCTTAAATAAAGGCAAAATAAATTTAAATTTGGAAGTCGATGTTTCTGTTTGTGTTTTCCTGTTTTTTTACGTTTTCTGTATTCTAAATTGAAATCGAAAATATTTATTTCAGACCAGCACATTAATAATACAAGTCCATAGTATGTTAGTACGTACAAAAGGTAAGAAAAAATAAATGAAATGATATAGGTACTCGGAACTATCATGCATGAGCAGTTTGAGTCCTAGCAATTTAAAATCTTCTTATTGTTGGTAGGTAATCTATGAACAGTATTGTGGGATACATTGAAATACATTGTAAGATATTTTGTTTTTAATATCGTTCAATGTAGCTTTTTGTTGTTTCTATTTAATAAAATAGTGAATAGGTAACTTTTATGCAAGCGTGCTCCATCCTCGGCCATCGCTTACCATCAGGTGAGATAGTCAGACGCACAATTTAAAAAAACTGAACATGTCCACGTGGGAACATACCATGGGTGGCCATATTATTAGGGGCAGTACCTAGATTTCTTATATTATTATCAACTTTAATTGCATTTTGCAGGTAAATGGTTGGATGTAGGTTCGGCAAATATTTTTTACTTATAGTCTTCATTGATTGAGATAATAAAACATCGGTGTGAGCACAAAAAACCGAAAGTTTCGCTATTTTTTATTGCGTAAGAAGCAGGATTTTAGTTTGCAAGTTATTAATCAAGTTAATAAATAAGTAAGTCAAAATTATTTATATATTTTTGAAAAAAAAAAGATACGTAATAAGATGGATGAATATTGCTAGTATTTTGTGACAGCATCTATTTATCGTGGTATGCTCTCTATGCAAGTTCTGGCTTTCTGTAGCAGGTTTCTGGTATAATGACCACTCTTTAATGAGGGCTACAATCAGCTGGTGTTATTTTTTCACCGGCAAGAGGATCCAAATATTCACCAAATGTTGAAAAAAGTCAACAAAGTTAAAAAAATATTACTTAAAAAAAATACCGCGATCTCAAAATGTTGATTTATATCAAAAATAATAATACTGATGCCAGTAATAATATCAAATAAAAAAATCTTATATAAATCCGTTGGTTAGCTTAAAAAGTGAGATTTATAAGTTTGTTGACTTTTTTCGAAATCATCGTATTACGTATCTTTTTTTTTTTAAATATGTAAAAGAATTTAATTTCAAATTTTATATTTTTATTAACTGAATCAATAAAGTCTTTAAATAAAAAATATTAGCCGGTCCTACAACCAGCCATTTACCTGCAAAACGCAATCAAAGTTGATACTAATATAAGAAATTCAGGTACTGTCTCTAATAATTTGGCCACCCACTGTATACCTACCTACTAGTTTCTGACATCGGCTTCGCCCGTCTAAAAATATGCCTCTCTATAGAAACTTTGAACCCCCGAGCGGTTTACCCTTAAAAGTTCAATTTCCAAAAATCTCTTCTAAGTAAAAGGAAAGTTTGTACAAAATTTTCACGATCCTAGCCCCAGTAATTTCAGCTGTGCCATGATATGTCAGTCAGTCAGTTTCTCCTTTTATATACATAGATACAGGTACGCTACGTTATGCAAATTACGGTTCAGAAAAAAACAACAATTAAGGAAGACACAGAATACAATATAAACATAAAATGGCTTCGGATTAAAAAGCTCGACACGACTCGTCCGAGGCGGAATCAGAGCCATTGTTTCAGTTGTACGCACAGACTGATTGCTTTACATTCATTCTGCATGCTCCCATGCAGTCGAGACAGAAGGTTTGGTATTAATTTTACAAAAAAAACATTTATCAACGACTTTGAGGTCTGTTTTTTATACCCTGAGGCTAAATTGACACATGTAATGTCAAACTTACTATGGGAATGATGCCAGTTTTTTGTGCTGAAATGTCATTTTAGTCTCAGGGTTTAAAAAACAGACAGTAGTCAAGTTGATAATCTACAATCTAATTCAATAAACTAGTGCGCCTCACCGTCAACGATTGCATCACTGCTTACCATCAGGTGGGATCGCAGTCAAGCACTAGTTTATAACAATTAATAAAAAGCGCTATTAGAACGTCTCTTCTCTACGTCAAATCACGTGGTCAGAATAAACGAATAGAAAATTCGTAGCCAAGTTCACATCTTCAAACATGATAAAATGAAATGTAATCGTTTAGCAATATTCATTATTACATCCTGTAGTTTTATGGTATGAATGGAAGCAAAATTACAATTTTGACAAGCGTTAATGACATTACCAACTTTTAGTTTTACTTAAATCGCTTACACCGTAGCTTTATCGGTTGTAGACAAAGATTCAGCACAAAATGCTTCATTCTCTGTTCCACTACCTCCAAAGTTGTAACTTGGCTAGGCCTGCTGCAATTTGAATCGACGTTTATTGCTTTAGGTAATTGTAAAGGCTGCTGTTAGACTCGACTTTTTGAGTAAGTAACTAACTCGGTTGAATAAAATGTAATTAGATTCTGGATTTAAGTACCTATGTTGAATGTTATCAAGTCTTCTCTTTTATTTTTTTATAATTGTTCTTGCTAAACTTGCACTTAACCACTATCTCACCTGATGAGATGTATGTAATGATTAGTGATCGGCATAGGTAGTGCCATTTGGGGTCAATAAACTTGAATGTTAATGTTAACATGGATATGCCCCGGGATTCCCGGAATGTTTTCCATGTATTTATTAAATGCTGTTGAACAATCGAGTAATATTAGTTCTAATACAGTGTATAAAGCATTAATAAAAAATGAGAGAACCGTTTTTATGGACCCATAATACAATAAAATAAATAAACAAAATATTTCCCGGAACTCGACGGCATATCCATGTTAAGATAACTGTCACAAAATCTCGCGAATGGCACTACCTACGCCGATCACTAGTAATGATTTGTAATCATTACATAAAGCTATTCACTCTTGACTTTAGGACCCCAGGTTGTAGTTATCAGAAAACACAGACTGCTTTTGGAAATTCTACTCTCTAACTGTGCTTACAGTTAAACGGGAACTACATTTACCACGCCTGATTTGTACATAAAACGACGTCATTTAACGTCGCGTAGAGACGATCTAATGTAGCTATGCAAGTCTAGTAGTAGTAGCTATACAAAATGTATGGGGACCGATGCGCTCAGATCGGCATACGTGGCCCACGTGTGCGCGATGTAGTTCGACCTTAAATGTGTACCTACAACGTTTTGTGCGTACGACTGAGATATTAACCTATCACATACCCACAAAACGAGACACAATAGTAAAATAATAACAGCGCGGTATCATAGGACTGGTCGGGGATTCATGAATTAAATTTTTCACCCTGGTATAACTTTATCTGCTACTGGTGGTGCATCGCTGTACAGATACCTAGTGGTCTGATCATGTCTCATCGATATCGGATTTTACATTAGGATACGGGCGCAATGTAAATATAGTGTGACATTTACATTCCGACTTCTCTTTCTCATTAGCAGCTTGGAAGCTTTATAACTTCGTTGTAGATAAAGATATTTTAGAAATTCTTTCATATTTATTTACTAGAGCTAAAATAATAAAAAAAATATTAAAAAATGGATGGATATGGAATATCCTATAACAACAATCTGAAAAAAATCAAAACCATTTAAAAAAGCACCTCAGTAACAACCACAGCAAAAAACTGGTCAAAACTAACCTGGACACGATAAACGAAACCGCTGTATAAAACCGTTTACCTCCCACCTACATACGACGCATGTTTCAGTATACTAACAGGGTTACAACCCCTTTGACAGGAAGGAGTGGACGGAACCCGGTACGATTCGATGAACCCTCAAAGGGTTCTCTGTAATGAAGTATTGACACCAATCCAGAGAGACCCCTAACTCCTTTGACGTCGAAATAGTGTTTGATCGTCAAAATAGTTTGTGTAACCATAGCGTTAGGCTGTCTGTTTACCGGTACCGATTGGTGGAATGATTGGATTTGTAATACCCGAATTGTGCATTTTGTGTTCCGGATTTGCATAGTCGATTAATGTTTTTGTAATTTTCGGTCAGTTTGTTGAGGCAATAGAGTGTGAGTTTGTTTTAGGTTATAAGTAGAAAAATTGATAATTAGTAGTAATGATAGTAAAAATGATTAAAATTTTTCACGTGATAGGTATTTGAGCGAATGTTATTCTTGGGATTTTTGACAGTAATTTAAATCAAAATCACTGATTTATACAAATGTCGTTTTTTTGGAAAATTGTGAGCTAAATTGTGGTAACCCTTTCACAAATGCTGTTCATAAAGAGTTCCAACGAATCTTAACGTCACTTCGAGAATTTTGATTTTCTTTTCACACAAACATTGCTGATAAACAGGTGTATAAATATTTTTCTGTGAATGTTTCGCTTAATACTTTTCTCATCTTATTCCTTTTAAAGTAGTTTTTGTAACTGCAGTGGATCTTCTAACCTTTCCTGTGCATTAAATATCTGCGTCCTAGTATTTATATTCAAGCAACGACGTTGAATTCATTTTATTAATTGAAATGGTGAAGCGCGGCCGGCTCTGGCACTATATCCGCTAATTGAAGCCTTTTCACAGACTCGCATCCGATGTTGGCTAAAAAGTATAGTAAGTAGAAAAAGTGTAGAAACTAACAAAATATCTGGCTTTGACGACAGAGCCTTTTTGCCTCACACTGAATTAAGTTTTGCTTTGCATGAAGCTTTGCAAGCATTTATTTTAAATTTGATGCGGTTGTGTGAGGCATGATGTTGAAAAGATTAATGGTGGGTGGAACATAGTTATTTCTTAATTCTATGTAACTCTATTCATAGTTATTAAAACAGTCTTCTAACCAAATGATTTTGCATCTACTGAGGTCCTACCGCAAGCTCTAAACACGATTTATTTTACGACCTAAACTGAACTGTTAAAGAGATGGAACTACATAGGATAATAGGGTGTATAGCTCCATTCCAATTTCTTGCTCGCATACCTGAAATGTTAACACGTCATGGTAAGGCCTCTTTCCTTTTTTTTTACTGCAAAGTTTTGAGTATACACAGTTAAAAGTCGTTCTTAAAACCGTTCACACTCTAAAATTATCCTCATGACACTCCGTCACTTTGCCTTTACTAAGGGTGTCAAAGATTATCACTACACTCACAAGTTGTCCTATAAGTTTGTCCTTGTTTGAGCTGCAGCCTGTGTCTACACATTGTTTCGATATTAGTTTCGACGTGCGGTTTTGCTTTGGAACACCACTTTGGCTGACTGTACTACACTATACCGATATCCACTAACCCGCACTGGGCCCGCGTGGTAGATTACGGTCCATTCCCTCTCCTAGAGAGTAGGCCTAACATTAGAAGGCTGATGCTATGCTATACCGACAAACAAAATTTCCGATGAACGCTATCCCGACCCAGTAGACCTATAGAACACTAAGGGCCTGTTTCACCACCTATGATTAAGTTTCGAGTATCTCACTTGGCAGATAATTTCATACAAATTCTGTTTCATTTTTGAATTTATTCAGTGAGTAGTGCCTACTCAGACATTGTGAAGCAGATAATTTCATACAAAGAAACAATTTGTATGAAATTATCTGCTAAGTAAGATACTCGAAACTTAATCATAGGTGGTGAAATAGACCCTAAGTCGATGGAGTTTATCTCGATTGGTCGAACGCTAGATCGTCTAACTGTTGGCTGACTGAAAGCCATTTCGATGTGCAGTAGCTCGAGAAAACACTGTACCGAAATGCTGTATCTCGAACAAAATCCACAGATTTACAAATAGTCGTCAAAACCCATTCAACTTGTAAACATTTTATATATTTCTCTAATACATCATTTGTTTCAGTATACTCGTATTGAGTTTTATTTATCTCATAGAAGGTGTAAATGTAGAGGATCTAAAACGTGCATAAAGCTGTTTTTGTCTTGGGCGGCTTAGATTCCTCACGTGACTTAGGTTTCTATACTAACACCCTCGCAAAGCTCGGAAGATAATTATATAAATCCCTCACTGCATTCGGGATTAAAATGTGGTAACCTTTATTTCATTCGAAATTCAACAAGCCACCATGCCATTCTACTATTATTATTCTTAATTATTTCTTTATTGTACTTAAAAACATAACAGACAACATAGTGATATAGATAGTTCATCTACAAAGGCGAGCTTAACTCGGCGAGTTTTCTTCCAACAAACCTTTGAGTTATAGAGAGAAAACATAAATAGTCATTATTGTATTGTTATCGTTTGTGATCTCAAGAAGATTACGACAGTTGTTATTATGACGATCTCGTTAACGTAGTGGTAGAGCAAGATTGGGAACAATTCCCGCACACAACTTATTATGCATATTTTTGTAAGGCATTGTTGTCGTTTGTACCTCTAAGATTCCTCTAAGAACCTCTAAGATTATGGCAATTAATATCTACTAGCTCCCGCCCGCGACTTCAACTGCGTGTTCAAGAATTGGAATAAAAGGTAGCCTATGTTCTTTTCAATGTCAAAGGCCATCTGCATGTCAAATTTCATCCAAATCTGTTCAGTCATTTTTCACAGTTTCACATTTATAATATGAAGTTAGGATTATGACAGCCTTGTTGATATAATTTTAAAGCAAGATGCTGCATATCTCGGGAAAAATTCCCGCACACAATATAAGCTTTGAATTGGCATGCATACTTGTTCGGGGTCTTGCGCAAATGAATTTAAAGTGTAGGGTAACGATTTAAAATATAAAAATTATAATAAAAGGATAGTTATACCATCGCTCAGCAGCATATGTTCCACATGCGCCTCAAAGAGATGTCAGCAAAACGTATTGGCCAATTAGGGTCAAAGCCTACTGGGGCTATAGGTTAAGTGAAAATGAAACTTGTGGCCGTAGAACACAAGACAAAGACGGAACATAGGAGTGGATTTTAGGCAATAAGACATGCTCTCCCACTCTGCTCAAGGGTGGGAGAAGACATTGGATGATTAACCAACTTAAAAAAAATCGCAGTATCTTACACAATAATTTTCTTTGTCACAAGCAATGAAGCGAAGTCGAGAATAATACCTAGTGACACATACAGGTAGACCTATAAACTAAATGGATTCCGATCACCGAATAGACAACCAGCTAAATTTGATATGTCGAATTGCGGTAAAAGCAGCAGAGAACAGGTAAATAGCTAACTATATTGGAGTTGGCTTCCAGTCTAGCCGGATTTAGCTGAATACCAGTATTTTACGAGGAGCGGCTGCCTACCAGACGTCCACAACCCATTAACTGGGGTAACACGATACTTCATGGCAAGACTGGAGTCAGATTGACTAGCTTCTGACTATCCGTAACATCTGCCAATTAAATTTCTCACTTGACTTAGGTTTCTATATTAAGTCTTCTGTGTCACAAGCAATGAACCAAAGCCGAGAATAATACCTATTGACACATACAGGTCGACCTATAAACTAAATGGATTCCGATCACCGAATAGACAACCAGCTAAATTTGATATGTCAAATTGTGGTAAAGTCTGTACGGGACAGGTAAATAGCTAAACTGTACCGATTGCGTTCGTGTATCACATTGAAAGCATATTTGTCACACGATTCTGATCTACAGGGTATTAAATTCCTTCGCACAGAATGTGCATAATCTGATACTGAATATCATGATATGACATTCCTCTCTTTGAAACTCGTGCGATCAAAATTTTACAATATCGCCATGCCGGAGTGTAGGACTAGTTGTGGCATGTTATGTCGCAATATTGTTGATAATATTTTAACTGGCAATACTAAATATTTCCGGCGAGAGTTATTTTCAAAACCAAAGTCTTTCGTCAACTGGGTCCGGTCGCTACAGGTCCCGCGGGCCTACTTGACCACACAGTTTGACGCCATTTTTGTGTATCATAGGATCAATTCTCTTAAAGAACAAAGATTTGTATGGCCTACCGATAGGCATTAGGCCTGGGTGTCTTGTGTATGTGAGTTTACATGTATATGAACGCAACCATGATACAAGACCAATCACATGTCTGTGGGACCAATTCTTAGTGTCCGTTAACGAAAAAAAAGCATATGAAAATAGGAGTACAAAATAAATGCTGCCTGACCTATTAAATATTTAATTGAGTTTTATATTTACAAGAACTCACATAAATCAATACTTCCCCCGCTTCAAACAATAAAAGAGTTCCACAGAATCTCAAAGTGATTCTAAACTACGAACGAATACAATTCCAGGACAAATTATTTTCCGCCCGTTAGGTTCTCTTCAACAAGCGACTTTTATACTACGACAAATACCAAGAAAAACTTAATAAATACCACCTCAATTTTTCCGATTATTTTGCTTTTACACCTAGTAACCGATACCACCGAACATTTTTCTATTCAATTATTTTCCTTCCGAGAAATATGGTGTCCAGGCAGTTTGAGGGCTTCCTCGCTCTTGCGAAAGGTAGTCAGGGAAACGCTGCCAGCGATGTCGCCTTAGCAACCGACAGAGTGGTACCTCTCCAGTACGTTGTCACTAAGGAAACTTTGAGAGGAAATATTTGTGGTGTATATCTACAATCAGAAACTTAATGATGGGTAATATAATATATCATACTAGCTTCTGCCAACGGCTTTGCCTGCGTGTAATCAGGGAACTTTGGACCCTCGTTTCATCTCTTTAGAGATTGAATTTTGGAAAATTTTCTCTTGTATTCGATAATATTAGACGTTTCTAATGTAATGTCGTAAACAAACTCATTTTTTGCGCTTACATTGCAAACGCTGCTGGCTAAATGCTGCGTTTACACGGGTCGATTTTCGCCGTGCGCCTAGTCGCTTCGCAAATTGCTTCACCAAGCCCCAACGCTCGCCCATTTACACAGGTTACTAAAATCGCATGTGGAACACTCCATGCGGCGGGCGATCGCCTGTACTGATTGTTTTACACGGTTGATTTTGGTCACCAGTCGCATGCGGCCGGTCGCCGAGCGGCTAAAGTCCGATGCTACCCAACTTTGGGGCTTGCGGCTTTAGTCACTTGCGACCTAGTCGAATTGCCATTTAGACGGTCGATTTACGCCGCGCGGCTAAAATCGTGACGTTTTAGTCACCCGTGTAAACCCTACATAAACCTCACGAGACAGATCAAAATAATGTAATACAGTATTGTACAACTTAAAAAGGGCTATAAAAAGTCAGTAATGGTGTACGTCTATATCTAAGGGATAACCCACAATAATCATTATTTATCCTCTACTTTTTACGTGAAAAAATAGCAGCGAAGCAATTTTTAAACAATACTTATCCAATTAAGTAGCTTAAATACATTGTGCATTTAATAAAAACCAATATTGCCCTTTACAGCATAAAATTAAAATTGTTGAAGATATTACAGATTTTAAATGCAGGGTCATAGCGGTTGCGGTGGCGTGGTGAGGGCGGGCGGCGGCGGGCGGCGTGCCTATCTGTAGTGTCCTGGGGCGGTTTGCTACTATTATATAAATGTATTAAACATTTTATCGTTGCAATATTAGCTGTGATATATTTATTGTTGTCTCCAGTTATGCACTGCTTGAGGTTGGTCGATGGACAGTTGTCAGGGAGGGAAGATGTTAGTGTGTGAATTGGTGAGCCCATATTTATTTGTATTTAATTATCTAGTGTACATAGGGACACTACTTTCGCGACGAGAATAAAATATTAGTGTTTTTCAAATATATTCAAGGAGATTTAACAAAATATACTAGCTTCTGACAGCAGAAACCCTTGTTAATGAGTTGTGGAGGTCTGGTAGGCAGCCGCTCCTCGTAAAATCCGGCTTGACTGGAAGCCGACCCCAATATAGTTGGGAAAAAGGCTAGGCAGATGATGATGATGACTAGCTTCTGCCAGCAGATTCTTTGAGAGTAGAGGAAGAAATTCTGTTACTTTATACAAACTTTGGCTAAACGTTTCATCTCTTTACGGAACAAATTTTGGAAAACGCTTTCTTAGTACTCGTCTACGTCATAAAAGGAAACCTTGTGCAAAATTGCACGTCCCAGTCCCAGTAGTTTGGCTGTGCAAGATATGTCAGTCAGTCTGTTTCTCTTTTTACATATAGAGATAAATTAATTTAGCAAATTAACCTTACTTTACTGAAACACCGACATTTAAATGACGTGTTGAATGAATCGTGCCCGGTTAAGTGGTATTTAATGAACAGGCTGAAATTCAAGCTCGTCGAAGCCAGTGAAATTTTAAATAGACCTCAGGAATGGCGGCTTTTCGGGTTAAAGAATATCGGATTTAATTCTCATTTTTAAAGCGAGTTGAACATTATTATATTAAGTACCTATGGAAGCTTTATCGGTAAATGTTGTACTGCCATATAAATTTTCACAAGAAACAGATAGGGATGGTGCTTTTTTATTTTATTTTTTTTAGGAAGGTGAATCATCAGAATGACTTCTCCCACTCTTGGGCGGAGCGGGAGGGTGTGTCAGACTTTTACTGACTAAGCCCTATCCCATTATTTCGATGCCTTCATTCTGGTGTCTCCGATCCATTATTAGCCCCAGAGGCTTCAACCCTGACGGGCCCCTATAGTTTGCTGATATCTCTTTAGAATAGAATAGAATAGAAAAACTTTTATTCGGGACAGACACAGCACAACGATTACAAACACAAAGTAAATTAGAAAAAAATAAATAAAGTACAAAATGCGCCGAATGAATGAGCTTTGAGGCGTGCGTGAACAGAACGCACCGTTGACGACTTGGGCTCGGGCCGGGTTATTACCGGACTATCAGACGGCAAGGTACCTACACAGTGTTCGCCGTGGAAATGGAGGTGGGGTAGGATGCTAAAAAATAGCCTACGACCTATTTTCTGAACATAGTAGGTAAGAGAATAATTATGTCGTAGGTAGGTAAATTGCGTACCCTGATAATTATATTATAGTCAAAACTACACAAAACTATTTTGTAAAAATTGATCTTGTGGAAAAAAAACGTTAAAGCTTCGTTACAAATGCGTTTCAGTGGAGTTCGACAAAAAGCACTGTGACACGAAATTTTCATATATAGATTACATTTGCATCACAACGCCCCAGTTAAGGTTTTCCTTATTCACCCCACTTTTTATTCCTTTTTTGCATCGAAAATCATCTGTATATTCATCCTATTTCACTGTTTTTTTAAGGTTCCGTACTCTCTTTCGTAACATATTTTGATATAACTAATTTGATAGTTAGGTATTTTAGAACTTTTGCTGGCTATAATTACCTACAGTTCTTACTGAATATCAGTTGATTTCAGTTTACAGATCAAGAACCACTAAACCAAAAGGCCCTGGTTAAGATTGTAAAGCATTTTTTCGACACACTTGCTCATAAAGTGGCTATTATAGCACTGTACTTAGGTATGATAAATAAATGATAAATGATAAATGATATTTATTCTGCAAATAGGTTTTTTCAAACTCTTTTACACGTCAATTTTTTTTTTGGACTTTTTTTTTTTGTTACTAGATGAGGCCGGTGTTTCCTAACTGACTACCCTGAGAAGAAACACCGAAACAAACTCAGGGGTATATAAAGGGGCTCGTTACCAAACTGTGACATTTTGATTACTATTATGCACATGTGCGGTAATGTATGTAGTTAAAACCTGTTTTGTTTAACCTCTTTTTTGTCAAAAAGAGTTTTAAGACAAAAAAGAATAAAATTTGTTATTGCGTTCAATAGCATAAATTAGTGTTTTACTTACTTATTTCAGGCAATTTCGTGTTTAAATTAACTGTTTAAAATTTTACATATTTAATTAATTAAATCTTTCATCAAATTTGTATTTTCTGTTTATATGCAACCTCATTCTTATTTTTTCTAAACCAAGAGCTAGAGTAGCTAGTCTATGGCCGCCATTTTTCGCGCATGCGCGCGTTTAAGAAAAGTCAATTTTTGAGCCGCCATATTTAAAAATAAAATACAGATTTTACAAAAATGTCTACAATAACTATTTATGAGGAAAATAATTTGTGCTGTACGCCTTCAAGTAGAAAATCTATGTCATGGGACCACTATACAGTCAAAATAGTTAATTATAACTTTACTGACTGCACATTTACGAACTGTTTCTTTAAATAAACTTTTCATATACCTACTAAATAAAGTTGATTTTTAATTTATTTTCTTCACAAGTGTGTCGAAAAACGTCGTATGATACACGAGAGTAATTAGTCATTATCGTTCTTGGTTCTCTTAAGATATTTTAAAGAAAGACTAATAAGCTTTATTTATAACAATAACCAGCGTTGTAGTTTGTATAAGTTACTTATATACAGTATTCTCAATGTATTCATGGATCGGTGGAATTCCCAAATGTTGCGGAAGTGAATGCTGCTCCATGCCGAAATTTAATTGTATATTTTTGTGTGTCTGTAACCTACTAACACTAGAATTTAAGTTAAAATTGTTACTAACCCTATGGACTCCTAGATGGAATATTCTATTCTATTAAGTCATAATATAAATTAGTTCAAATATAATAGGTACTCAATTACTTGTATTATCACATTCAATATAATATGTAATTGGTTTTGATTACCAGCGTATTAGTGAATTAGAATTGATATCACATGATTTAGATAAGTATAACAGCTTAATTTGTTACCTACAATTAAGCAAATAACGACTTGGCCCACGCGATAGTAAAATATTAAATCATTTGTCTTATATTAGGACATGGTCTAAGTATCAACAAAATCTGTACAGCCATTTGTGAGTAAAAAAGTAACAAACAAAAACTTTCGGCTTTATAATATTAGTGTAATATTCAAGCTAAAACCCAAGAACGGATATCTCCATAACAAAAACAAAATATCAAATAGATTACATTATGAGTACAAAACCTTACTTAATTACTCAGATACCCGCGAAACGAGACACAATAGTAAAACAATAACAGTGCGGTCTCATAGGACCGGTTGGGGATTCAAACGTTAATCTCTGTTTCAATATAAAGTACTTTCGTCGTTGTCTTTTAGATCGGAGTTCAGATTATTAATTTATTAGGCAGCTCTTAATTTTACCTGAAATCACTAAGAAAAAGCAAACGCAATTTGTTTAATGTATCAAAGAAAATGTATAAATTAGCGAAAAATTTACCTTAACAACCATAAGAAAATATTTTATGGCAGCTGCCAGCTGTTTCGTCCACGTGAAAGTCGTGATGTCGAAACTGAAGCCATATAATAAGTACCCTTTATCCTTCCTTGGGGTTCAAGCTTACCCTTACCTTCTTTTATTTTGACTTGACTTCAGCGAAATCGGATCAGCAGTTTTTTTTACAAACAGACAGATTTTCTTTCACATTTATGTTATAAGTATAAGATGTCTTCTTCCTGCCCTTATCCTATATTACTTGGGGTCGGCGCAACACGTTTTCTTCATCCATCAAACCATCACTAACTCCCTTTTGTTTCATAATTATTACTCCTCACACAATCCATCTATCTTTTCTTTGGCCTCCCTCTCCCTCTCCATCCATCTACATGTACACAATATAAGTATGGATTTACTAGAACTTATAATTATGTAGATCTACAATATTATTCACGATGTAATTTAATTCAATTTTTTCCTATAAAATATTTATATAGCCTCTTTTTTATAAAGTGAATATGAGAATACTATAAACTCTACGAATTCATGGATTACTTTCTGTTTTGATCCACTCTTTTATTAATATTTTCATTGTATTTACGTAAAGGGCAATGGAGCGCAGCATAGTTAAATAGGTGTCAAGCAAATAGATCGCGTTACATACTTTATTCAGAAAATACTAGTATTCAGTATTCAGTATTCCAAATACTGGTATTCAGCTAAATCCAGCTTCACTGGAAGCCGACCCCAATATAGTTAGGAAAAGGCTAGGCAGATGATGATGATGATGCTTGACTACACTCCCACCTGATGGTAAGCAGTGATGCAATCGTTGATTATGAGGCGCAAAATTTTATTAAGAGCCTACTTATTCTAGCCTTGAAGCCACAAACAAGTCTTCAAGTAGCAGGTGTCGGGAAAACCAGCCAGGCTAAAGTGGCAGTGCGCTGGCCACGTTGCACGAATGCAGGACAGATGGGCGAGGATTGTCACTTACTGAACGCCTGAAAGAGGTCGAGGCCATCGAGGTCGACCGCGGCGAAAGTGGTGTAACGATTTGAACGTGTTCAAGCAGCATCCTTGGCCAGAGATCGCCCAAGACCAGAGAGGTTTGGAAGGAAAAGAGGAGGGCTTTACCAGCAGTGGGACACAAACGAATCTTTTTTTCAAAAAAAAGTTCATACCTTAATTACTGATCTATATGTTACTGATCCATATGTTACTCGTATTATGCCTATTAATATTGTAATATGGAAGTATAATATTGTAAAAACAATTTCTTTTTTAAGTAACCTTGTTGTTTCTTGCTGGTTCTTCTTCATAGGATTAAATAACCTTGCACTAGCTTCTTACGTTTAATAAATGCCCATGTAGGCTTAATAAGAAACAAAAGTACTTATTTGATTTTGGAAAAGAAAGTTAAAAAATATAAAATGAATAAAATATGAGAGCCAAACCTTTACAGAGAAAGCGCATTAAAAAACGAAATGTACAAACTAACCCTAAACTAAACAAAACAGATAACTGAAACTTTTATGTATTTAACAACAAAGAAATAAAAAGGCACTAAGATACTTATAAAACAAATAAACCTTGAAAAATCTATTTCTGCTAAAAAGTGTACAAAGAACTGAATAAACCCAATACATTAATTCCATCTGCGCGGAACGAAGTGCAAAACCAAACAAAGATAAAAGAAAAAACACCACACGACCACGACCACAAAAGCAAAAGAAAGAAAAACAAAGAAGAAAAGGTAAAGAAAAAAATGAATGAACCCAATACATTAATTCCATCTGCTAAGTGTAAATCCCGTACAAAGATCATAAATATATGTAGTGACTGACTATCAAAAGGGCAAATTATGTATACAGCCGACTAGAAAAATCAAAGGAAGATAAGCTTGGTTGTGCTTAAAGATTACAGAGTCAAGAATACCTGAAACTACTCGAGGAAATCAAGTAGAGAAAAGGCCAGGAGCAAACGGGTTCACTAAGAGCAAATTTGCAAGTACCGTCAAACGGGGTAAAAAGGAACGCAGAGATGAATAGGAAAAACGTTTTGATTAGGATTTTTACTGCCCGGAGAGTTGAAATCGCATGGAAAAATATTGGTCTCGTAAACAAAACTTTCAAGTTCAGCTGCCGTTTTATAATTATTAGGTGTAATAGTTATTAGTTATATGTTTGTCTCCAAAAAATACAGACCAAAGCAAGTCAAATGGACAGAAGTTTGATGGATTTATAACTTAAAGATGAAGTGAAGAATGTGGACCTCGACAAGAAAACCCACGTTACTGACTTAACTTTTACGTTAACTTTTATGACTACAAAGGAAATGGAAATAAGTAGGTGACGTGGCTATAAACAATGGTAACAGATAATCGCGGAGATCAATAGGTCATTCACCTGGACAGAACGATGGAATATAGCTTCACATCTACTAATTTTTTTTTTTTTTTTACTAATTAGCTTCAAAACGACTTACTAATAAGAAAGAGAAGTACGACGTGGACTTTGACGTCATATAAGAAACAAAGGAAAGTTTACGGATATATTTATTCAAAATAATTGTCATAATAGGTCTTCAGCTTAGAAAGAAATATTAATTTTAGAAATTACCCTTTTCATTAGTAGCCTTAAGTCCGTGTCAGTCACTAATATGGCATACCGTTTGAGACACGGTAGATCGCATATTCCATAATAAGGCGACTTCTCTTATAATTATTTTATACAAAATTACATCGATATTAAAGATAATACGAAACCCCAAAATACTTAAACTTTAAAATTAATTTAAAGTTTCTTTGAACTTAAAATTCAAAGGTTATCCAAAAATATCATATTTCTAAGTCTCCCGTTTTATAAAACAACGATTTCATTGGTAAAGACCTATCACTTCTTTTACTTTTCTACCAATTTTAATATTATTTTCACATACCCACATTTATTGATAATCCAGCTAGATAACAGACTTCTGTACTTAATCACTACTTGCAATTCGTATGTAGCAGAACCAATTTTCTTTTCCAAATGACTAACAGTCGATTAGCAGTACACGGAAGGTACAAGGCCCGATTGCCAATCAAACGCTCATGTTCAGTCAGTTTCTGTGAGCCATTTGATGAGTCCGCACCTATCAATCCTGCAAAATAATTAGGTGCTTTTTGACGTAGAAAAATGTTGGCAATATGACGCCAGCAGGTACTATATGACCACGTGGATACAAATATGTGGGTGTCACTAAAATTTTCAGTGGTCATAAAGTTTTAAATTGAAGAATGAATAAATTTATATAGTTGTTTGAAATAATTTTCTATCCAAAACCCGTCAACCCGTTAATAGTTTTGTTCTGCGATCCAAAGTTCTAAATACTTTCAAAATTTAATAAGCTAGAAGCTTTTCAAATCTGGTGGAAGTAAACAATAGAAACTATATGAGGCCGGTGTTTCCTAGCTGACTCCTCTGAAAAGAAACACCGAAAGAAACTCAGGGGTCTCTTTTAAAGTCCGTACCAAAATATGTAATGGTTTTAGTTTATGTGACTAGTTAACATTTCCATTTTATTCCCTGGTTTATTCTGCATGAATCTCAAATAAACGTTAATATCTATCTCTTAGAATAATACCCAGAAATACCCAATTGATTGATTGATTGCATTGTGTTCATTGATTGTAATAAGTCCCCTGGCTACTGTTTACTGCGTCAATATGTACTTAATAAAGCTAATCAACACGTTTCCGATAATTACTAGTAAATGACAATGCGATCCTAAGGCTTTACGCTATAGCGGCCCTTGTAAGATGTAATGGATTGATGTTATCAGTAAGTAATATTCAGTTAATGGCTGATGAATAGATATGACATGTTTATACTGTCTTATAGTAATTTGGCCTCATGAGTGTAGGGTGTTTAGTCCAGTCAAATTAGCTCAATTAAGGTAAGAATCTCGGAATTCGAGATACCCAGCTGTAAGTTTGTAAATAGTTGTATATTGACACCCTGAAAGTTGTCTCAAAACCTACATATGGTAGGGTGTACGCAACTATTAAATTTCATGGTCGGGGGTCACAAAAATCGGGTTTTTGCGCTTTTTTTGTAAATATCTCATTTCCTATAGGTTTTTTGCTGTTTGTATATTTAACAATATTGTAGAATACAGAATTCTCTACAATTTTTGTACAAAAAACTTTTTCCTACGGTGAACCGTTTTCGAGATATAGGGCGGAGACCGCGCGGTCACAGCATCACTTTAGGTCAACTGGTGCCTCCGGTCGAAAACGCGCCATATTATAGTTAATGAACTATCGATAAATCAATGATTATAAATATTTGTCTGAATAGTCGTGACTATTCGGAGAAAAATACAAAAAAAAATATCACACAAATACTTTTTAAGTAATAAGTGAAATAACACAAATAAATTCTTTTAAAATTTAGATCTGTTGTGATATTTTCCTCTACCATTACCACAGTTGTTTAAATATTGCTGTTCTTTTTTTTGTAGCGACAACCTGATTAAAACTGCTATCTACTGCTATTCTTAAAAAAACCAGAATTCCTCTAGATTTTTCATAAAAATGAATGAAACTTATGTGATTACCCAAATTTATTGAAGATTTTTACTGTTAGCCAACTTTAGCTTATCCTGGTGTAAAAAAAAGTATGAACACTACTATGGCAAGTTTTTTTAAAAATTGGTGCAACTAATCAAGTTTCCAAAATGATATACTACTTTATTAAAACCAGCCACAAAAAAATAATATCCATACAAGTTCAAAACAAGAAACTAATTTCCTAAATTATTGTTAACAGTAATCACTTTTCCTACGTGCCCAAAATAGGTTCTTGCTACAATTTCTATTAATGAATGACATACCCTAGTTATTTACTTTGAAAATTAAAGCAAGATATATAAGTTAAAAAAAGCATAGCATAGTAAGAGAAACTAATTATTCTCAGTAAGTGAGTTCAGTTCAGTACGTACTGCTCCGTTCCATCGTACATCTGTTCACAAGCCCATGCTGGCGACGGCGGACGGCGAGCAATGCGTAGATCGCCGTCTTGTCGTCCAATTACCATCTGGATTGCGCTCAAGTCGTCGACGACGCGTAATGATCTATGCGTACTTCAAGAACATTTCAGAAAATCGTAGGTGCCCAGCAGGGTCGAAATCCACTGGGGCCATGGGGTATGGGAAAGGGTACACTGACTGGGGCCATAGAACAAAGGCAAAGAGGGAACAGGAGTGGGCTTTAGTCAGTAAACGTCTGACACGCCAGTGGCCTTACCATGAGTTTGAAAAAACGTTCTCGCTATCGAAAACTATAGCTTTGTCTCTTTCACGTGCACCACAATGACAGGGACAAAGCGATAGTTTTCGATAGCGAGAACGTTTTTACAAACTCATGGTAAGGCTACTGGTAAGTGTTGTTAAATAAATGAATACTGAATAAAAAGTGGATAGGTTAGGAAAAAAATCATAAAATATAATATAATAGTTAATAAAAATTGACAAATATTTATAATCATTGATTTATCGATAGTATCAACTTATATGGGGCGCTTTCGACCGGAGGAACCAATTGACCTGAAGTGATGCTGTGACCGTGCGCTCTCCGGCCTCTATCTCGAAAACGGTTCACCGTAGGAAAAAGTTTTTATACAAAATTTGTAGAGAATTCTGTATTCTACAATATTGTGAAATATACAAATAGCAAAAAACCTTTAGGAAATGAGATATTTACAAAAAAAGCGCAAAAAAACGATTTTTGGGCCCTTTGACCTTGAAATTTCATAGTTGCGTACACCCTACCATATGTAGGTTTTGAGACAACTTTTAGGGTGTCAATATACAACTATTTACAGACTTACAGCTGGGTATCTCGAATTCCGAGGTGAAAGTACTATAATGACTGGACTAGTTGGTCAGTACACAAGTATATTAGCAAAATATATAATGTAAAGTATAATAAATGACTTGATTTCTTTGTCTCATCGACAAACGATTTGTTATTATTATTTGGCCATCCGGTAACCGTCCGAACCTATGGTCCGAACCAAGCCCGTAGAGTTCCACGTGCGCCTCGACTAGGAGATGTCAGCAAAATCCTAGGGGCCCAGCAGGGCCCATTCCCGCTAGCTAGCTTTTGAAAAGAAAACTCGTAATCCTAGAACGCAAAGGACAACTCATTTATAAAGGTAGGTACGGTTTTAGACAGTAAAAGTCTGACAGGCCCTATCGCTTCGCCCCGAGTGTGTAGAAGTCACTGGAAGATGTCCACCCTTCAACAAAGAACAATGCTGTTATAGACGATGAATATCAGACAACCTGAATGTATCATAAAATTCATTATAATCATCATCCTAGCCAAAAGATGACGTGTGGATGTTTGACATAGGCCTCCTTCAAGTATCATTTTTTTTTTTTTTTTTAGTCGTTATAAACTAGTGCTTGACTGCGATCCCACCTGATGGTAAGCAGTGATGCAATCGTCGATGGTGAGGCGCACTAGTTTATTAAAAGCCTATTCACTCTAGCCTTGAAGACACCCAAATCATAATCGGACGGAAAAACCGCAGCAGGCAGATTGTTCCAGTCCCTCGATGTACGCGGTATGAAGGACGAGGCGAAACGCTTAGTCCGGACCGTAGAGGTTTGGACAACGTAAGGGTGGATACCCGCCGTACGACGGCTTGTCCGATGGTGGAAAGGGGATGGCGGAATCAATTCATGCAATTCCTGCGCACACTCTCCGAAATGCATCCTGTAAAAAACCGAAAGGCTGGCTACCCTGCGCCTGTGCTCAAGGCTTTGTAGATTGGAGTTAGCCAAATCTGGATCCCCAATTAACCTCTTTGCACACCTTTCCACTGAGTCCAAAGCTGCCAGGTGGCATTTTGCAGCTCCAGCCCATATGTGGCTGCAGTACTCCACACACGATCGGACCTGTGCTTTGTATAACATTACAAGCTGTCCCGGTGTGAAGTACTGCCGGACCTTTGCCAAAACGCCGAGTTTCCTAGCAGCTATCTTGGCCTTGGACTCAATGAACTGCCCAAAGTTCAGATCGGAGGAAATTTCAACTCCCAAGAGGGTGCATTCCAGGGATACATTCCGGAAAGCAGGAGCCAAGGTGAACGGGCTCCTTTTAGCGGTGAATAGACACGCTTGTGTTTTGGTGGCGTTGAATCCCACCAAATTGGCTTCGCCCCACTTGGAGACTGCCTGAAGTGAGTCATTCGTACGCTCTACCATAGCCTCTCTTTCAGACTGGATTAGCTCCCTACTAGCCTGAGTACTCGGCATGTATCTCTCTACAACTGTGCTATCATCTGCATACCCATAGATACCGGGCAGCAGCAGATCGTTGATATGGAGCAGGAAGAGAGTTGCAGAGAGAACAGACCCCTGAGGAACTCCGGCATTAGTTATCATGGGCTCTGATGAGCATCCGTCGACAACAACTCGGAGGGACCGTTCACTCAGGAAGTCTTTTATCCAGTTAATCAGGCCAGGAGAGATGCCGTACGCTGGAAGCTTACTCAAAAGGCTAGCGTGCCATACCCTATCGAAGGCCTTCGAGACGTCTAAGGAGACTGCAAGTCCTTCCCCATTCTTCTCGAGGGCCTCGCCCCACAAGTGAGTGGCATACACTAGTAGGTCCCCAGTAGACCGATTGCGACGAAACCCGTACTGTCGGTCACTGAGGAGATCGTTACCTTCCAGGTATGCCATGAGGCGCGAGTTCAATACACGCTCCATAATCTTGCAGAGTATGGAGGTTATTGAAATCGGCCGATAGTTGGTAGGATCGGCACGACTGCCCTTTTTGGGCACGGGCTGCACGTTGGCAAGCTTCCAGGACTTCGGCACTATACCAGTCCTATATGAGAGGCGAAACAAGCGTGTCAGAACAGGAGACAACTCGGGCGCACATGCCTTGAGAACAATCGCTGGAATACCATCTGGTCCACTAGCCTTATTCACGTCTAGACGACACAGTGCTCTCAGAACCTCTTTGTTCCTTATACGGACTTCGGGCATCGAGGTGCCACAGTGAGGCAGAGTCGGTGGAGTAGCACTGCCAGTGTCAAGACGAGAATTATGGGCGAAGAGAGATGCAAAGAGACCCGCTTTCTCTCTCGCCGTATGAGCTAGTGTTCCATCTGGCCGAACCAGCGGAGGCAATGTGGGCCGACAGAAGTTCTCGTAATATATAGTATATAGTAAAGAATCTCATAACCATCCCACGAATCTTACCAGGCGATGGCCCACTGTTGGACATAAGGCTCCCCAAAAGTCTCGCAATCATCATAATCCCGTGAATCTCACTAAGCGATGGCCTGGAAGAAACTATTTATTGGTAATTTTATCATCCTTCCCATCTCATAAATGATAAAATTACCAATGAATATTTTCTTGAAAGTGTATCGCAGGAAGCTTTTAACGAGCAGTTTATTATACTCCAGTCTATTCAGCAGAACCCCGCTAATTGACAGCTCTCTATAAAGTTATCTTGTTAGTAAAATTAATAGGAACTTTCTTAAGACTGCAGTCAGGTAAGATTCCTACTTGAAGTTGAGTGACGTTAGATCAAATAACTGGTGCTTGGAAACTTTACCTCGACAGTACTTAGTTTGAGTATTTTAGCATTATCAGTCTTATAGTTTTAAAAAATCCTGCTATTGAGACTCAGGTCTCCACTCTAGAATATGAAAGGGCCGTATTCACCACGCGGGCACAGTGCGGATTGGTGGATGTCACATGTTTTTGAATTTTTGGTTCTAGGACATGACGGTTTGACGATGTTTTCCACCGTTTTGAGAGCAGTGGTGATGAAATAAATTACACAAAGTAAGTTATGAGCCTGACTAGGTTTGAATACGCGACCCCACTTATAAGTCGGGGCAGTTAGCACTGGGCCTCCTTTGCTCTGACGTCGGAACTTGAAATCGATAAATTATGGGAACGACAGTTTACTGTCTCGATTCATGAAAATCTCGATAGCGCGAAATATAAAGTATCATCGGTAGTGCAAAGACCTATTATCTTGAAACACCATAATTATTTGGACCGATTCATTCGATTTCTTTTTTACGAATCCCAATAAGGTTTTTGAAATTTCGATTTGGATATGGTTATAGAAACCGGTTTCGGATATGAGATTATTAAAAATCACCCGCAAATTTCAGATAAGTTTTGACTTTAAAATTATAATAGTTTTTTTTTTCTGGTAGGGGAATCATCAGAATGACTTCTCCCGCTCTTGGGCGGAGCGGGAGGGCGTGTCAGACTCTTACTGACTAAACCCCTACCCCGTTCCTTCGTTGCCTTCGATCTGGGGGGGACTCGGTGTCAACCTTTAGGAATACCACGTGTTCCCCCAGAGGCTTCGGCCCTGCCGGGCCCCTACAGTTTGCTGACATCTCCTTGACACGCGCGTGGGCTCGGTCCAGATTATTTCCAGACTGCCGGACAGCGAGCTACCCAGTGCTCGCCGTCCGCGAACCCGTGCCTACGGTGGTCGGAAATCGGTAAAACCCAAAATAGTAAAGAAGATTGGCGAGCTGGGTATCACATCAAAATCCAAACATACACAAATCTAGTTATATGCAAGTTATGGGTCATATATCGTTAGTTATTTTCCAAGCTAAAATACAATATTAGCAGTCCGGAGTAATTAAAAAACCATGATTTTAGGGTACATTCCCGTTACGGAAACAAAACGCAATTATGCAATAGTACCTCGTCCTTTTTGTGAAGTCTGTAAAAACAAAACGCATAAAATAGGCTTATTGCGTCAGCTGTTACTTAGGTATGTCAAATACAAAAAAAATATAAACTGTCATGATATTTTTGTTTGACCCTGCCTAAACATAATTCGTCGTTCGTGTTATTTGTAATGTTGTCTGCATCTATAAATGAAGTGTGAACTCTTATTTTGTGCCGCCACGTTACTTTAGTACATTACAATTTGCGTTTAGTGTATAAACCTGCGCAGGACTGAAATAGGACTCTTATTTATTCTGTGAATGTTTTTCATGCTTTAACAATGTCAGCAGTTGATCTTCGGTGTATAAACTGTTATGTGCGCTTATCACGCCTTCGCCGACGTGTCTTGATTTGACCAGTTTAACTTGTAGAGCCCCGTGGCACAAAAACGTGCCAGTAAACAAGTAATTACCTTTTAACTTTGAGAACCGCTGGAAAAAAATTGTGCCACCAAAACCTGACCGATGAAAAATTATGCTCTAGTAGTATAATTACAGAAGCAACAGAAACAGAGCAATAACAGTTTATATTATTAATATTATTTATATTATTTTTTTAATATTAAATAAATAAATAAATAATAAAAAATGGCGGTCCCCATGGGGCGCCACAGGTTAAAGGAGAAAACCGAAGCCATTATCGGCTACTGTTGTAATTGTAAAGTATGACTCAGAACCGTGGGCTGTTGTTCACATGTCATGAGTGTAGTCTGGTATTTAGCTTACGATCGACACGAAGGAACAATCTCCCTGCGGTTTTTCTTGACAATGTATTGTTACAATTATAATAAAAAAATGTTATAAATACTATGGTTTTGTTTTTTACCTGTTACGAGACGCCGCGCGGCATCAAGAGGGGCAGCGCTGCATGAAGCAACGTATTCTAAATTCTCACAATGAAATGTGTATCTTTTCGCGTAGTAAATAAAGTTATATTTTGAGTCACTCTATTAATTACTCAGATACCCGCGAAACGAGACACAATAGTAAAACAATAACAGCGCGGTCTCATAGGACCGGTTGGGGATTCAAACGTTAAAATGTGCGCGCAGCGTCGCGTCTCGGTGTGAGCTAACCCTAACCATCGTACGATTGAACGATGTGATTAAACAAAAATTCTTTAGAGTGTCCTAATAGAAGCTTGTAAATCATCGCATGAGCACAGGGTTTCGTCGATAAAACTAATCTCATCGTGCGACGAAATCACATCGTTCAATCGTATGATAGTTAGCTAAATAGGACGACGCTTAAGGGTCTGCCTTAAAACCTTGTCCAGAAGAAGCGAATTCGTTTAGAAACGTTTCGCGCAAATTCATTCGCGCGCTAGTAATATACTAGTAAGATACTAGCACAAATTCGTCGCGTCCACAAGTATCGCGCGAATTCAAAATACGCGCGTAAATTGCGTGCACAACGCCAGACCCTCAACTCGCGCGTATTACACGCGAGTCGAGATACTAGGGACACCTTGTTGCGTCCAGTTAAACGCGCGAACTCCAGAGCGAGTGCACATATTGATACGGAATTGTTGAATGCTCCAGCGTTGATACGCTCTTTCTGGGCGCAACGGTCGCGCGTGATACGCACGCGCAATCGCGATGAATTCGCCCCTTCTGGTCAAGCTCTAAGTTACATAATTAGGTAGGTACCTTGTATTATTTTTGGTGGTCCATTTTGAGGTTATGTCTATAAATTATTTTATATCCCCAACTCTAATGTATGTCTTACCATTACATATTTTGTTATACTCTATTGTAGCATTCTAATCCATATATTCATTCTATTGTACGTTAAGCCTGTATGTGATACTGAAAGTACATGGGGTTTTGCCAATCTTCTTTAACTTTTGGTAAAAATAAAGGTTTCATCACTTAATTGACCGGGCAATCTAAACAAATCCTATGACAGGATCATTAAATGATTCTGTCATAGGATTTACTCCGCCTTTGTCAAAAACAATCCGAAACTTGTAAATCGGTTTTGATAACTTTTACGGATATTTATTTCGGATATCCGCTTACTGCAATATCCCCAGTTCGTATTACAACTCGGTTGTGTTAGTACACATGATACGGGAAGCTACTCGTGACTAGTTTGACATCGTACGCTTAGTTTTGATACTGTTAGACCGTTTTCACATTATCCGATCCGATATCGGTATCGGACGCCGATCCGATATCGGGGTAAGTAAAATGTATGAAATATGTACCTGTCTTTCATATTGTCCGACCCGATATCGGATATCGGAGCACGGCATTTCATACATTTTACTTACCCCGATATCGGATCGGCGTCCGATACCGATATCGGATCGGATAATGTGAAAACGGTCTTACGGGCTAGTTAGTAAACGACTTGGTTAATTTTAACTGCATAGTTAGATGCTGTTTCCTAGCACTGAATACTGGAAGTTTTTTGTGAAGCAACTTTACTGATCTTTATTAAGCTTATATAACAGCAGCTCGCGTTTTATTATATCTCTCTATGTATTACGCAAGATATAATAATAATTATTATTTATCATACCGAATTCTACATTTAAAGATGCGCACAGCACTTGAATTTAATGAAATACCTAATACATTTTCTTTTATTGCATTTTACGGTACCAATCTCAACCAGAAAAACTAAGTTTCCATTATTCCAGGATTAATTCCATGATAGGTCCCCAAATTATGATAGCGCTAGGAACTATGGTGTTGGTTGGTCGATATTATAACCGTTCTACTTCTGCCCAGACGAGCCGTAGGTATCCATAAGACATCATTATCATCATCGTCTCAGCTGAAAGATGTCCACTGCTGAACATAAGCCTCCCCCAAGCGTCGCGTCGCCACAACGACCGATCCTGTGCGTCTTGCATCCATCGGATTCCCGCAACGTATAAGCTCATAAAAATAAAGATTAGTTCTATATTAAAAATGGTTCCTAAGTAAGTATTTTTATTAGAGCGGTCCAATGAAAAATTGCAAAAGACTTATAAGTTACATTGCAAAATCATTTTCCCCCAGCCTGATTATGCACAGTCTAAGAAGGAAATACGAAGAAAATTAATTTCCGTTTAATGACGAGTTTATTATAGAAGTTTCCTCGAAAGAGCAAAGACTTTTCTATTTTAAAAAGAAATTGAAAAGCGAGTAGCTAGAACACTAAAGGCGGAAAGTTGTTAGTTACAGAAATGGAATTCTATGAAATTTGGTACACGAATAGACGATGTCCTGGTATTTTATTCCGGGACTAAGTTCCTTTAAGACAATATTATAGAAAAAAATAGTTTGATCTAACACAGAGATTCCTAACGGGGGCCGAACCGTCCTGTAGTGGGCGCTGAAGCTTTTCTCGGGTGCGGTAGTGGGAACAAAGGCAATGGGCTCCTATTTTAGGGTCTCAGGTTTAAAAATAGGTAACTACCACGAGCGCGATTACAGAGAGAAATAATTGTTGTTTAATTTGGAATTAATGAATGTTAATCAGACAGATACAATTGGTATAATCAAATATTATGTAAAACCGGGTCAGTGGAATTTTGTTTTCTTGTAAAGGGGGCAGTATTCCATATAAGGTTGAGAAACTATCCGGATAATACTATATAGACGACAATTAGCTGTGTCGTCTTATATGTGCGTACCTCCATTGAAATGCAGGTACAAGTTACAACTAAAAATTACACGATTATCTGTCGTCACGATAAAATGGGAATGTGACAGTGCACACAACGTTTTTTAAGCGCGCTGTTGACGCGCGTTTGTAGCGATACAAAAGTAACACGCACGCGAGTCCAATACTAGAAGAAGGTCTACATTATATAGGATATCAATGCACTATCGACGCGTTTCTAAAACACGCGTCAAGAACGCGTTTTTAGGACAGATCGTAAGACGATTACACGCTCTGAACCGCCCACTACTCTACGCGCGGTGACCGTTACACCTGCCTATGCGATACTATAGTTCGCTGTTCATTCACACCGTATCGTTACGCGGAACGCTTCCGGGCCGCGCAGTGAGGCAGGCTAGCCTTTGTTTTTATGCGTTTACTCTACTACTCTATAGTAATTTAGCCATTGTTGAAGTTTTGTGGCACGCATTTAGTAGTAGGGCGATACGGTCGAGTGCTGATGATTTTGTTTTGTTTGTAAAAGAGTAATAAAAAGTTCCTTTACGTATTATTACGCCATTACACGTTTTTATTAAAATCCACTAAATGGCAAAGTTTTTGTAAAAAAAAAACGTGATGGGTAGAACTTAAGGAATACATACCTCTATACCATGACATAATAACATAACAATACCATAAATTAACCCACAATCTACAATCGTTTTTTTAGGTGAGAAATCATCCAATGACTTCTACCGCTCTTGAGCGGAGCAGGAGAGCTTATCAGACTTTTCCTGACTAAAACCCGCTCCGGTTTCTTCTTGTCTTCGTTCTCAGGCCTTGGGGTACACTTTCACACATCCCATTTCCCCAGTAATAACCCACAATACTGAACTCGCTATTAAGTGGTTAGGATCTCATCAGACGATATTTAGGAAAGCCCTTAGTGACTCATTCGGTCTGTCATAATTATTACAAGAAAATCAGGACTTGAAGTCCTGATGTAAACAGATGATAAGAAAGTACTGTTGCCGTTGCTGTCGTTTTAAGTACATAGACGCATCCATTTCAGTTTTTAAAAACGCCAATAAGTTTACGCTGTTTTGAAATCCTAAAAAATCAGGTAGTCAATGTTTTTTTAAGAAATTAGCTATCCGATTTGTAGACAAATAATACGGGAAATACCAGCACTATATCGGTAGCGCACCAGTATTGGTATTTACTCTGGCAACACAAACACGCCAGAGTTTGTATTTGATTATTCACCGAGGGGATAAAGCAGTGGCTATGTCACTGGTTTATTGGAACCCGAGTGTCACGAGGGATTCTGACGGTAAACCCCGAGTGTTGCGAAGGGATTAAGTGCAGTGAAGTAAAATTGTAGTGCTTGTAATAGTTAGGATACTTTGGATTGTAATATCTTTGGATTGACTTGGAATTGTAAGTTCAAATAAGCTTAATTAAAGGTTCAAAATAATATTTTATTGGTTTCTTTGGGTTTCGTATTTTCTTTAATATCGCATTTAGAATATGCGTTCTTCCGTGGCTGTAATACGTCTCAAACACGTATGCGATATTAATGACGTAAAAAGGATTTAGAAATATTAATGACTGGAATATGTGTTTTTTTTTTTATGCACTTGTTAAATGAGGTTACCTACACTCTTGCAATTTTTTGTCAATATTACGACATTTCATCATCATCATCTCAGCCGAAAGATGTCCACTGCGTCACATAGGCCTCCCCCAAGCGTCGCCACAACGACCGGTCCTATGCGTCTCGCATCTTGCGGCTCTTACCAAGTCGTCGATCCACCTTGTGGAAGGCCTCCCAACACTGTGTCTCCCGGTATGATATTTACTACAAGTCGATGCATCACCGAATACGTGGAAATCTTCGGTTTTGCAGACATCTCATTGAGATGCGCGTTGAACACTATACGCGCCGATGACGATTCGACGATTCGGGCTCAGTTCGGATGTTACCACCCGAACCGAGCCCGCATTCATTTCATTCGTAAAACCACTGCAATAATTACCAAAATACAATGTATTTTCTATTTGAGTGAATTTTGGTAAACGTCTGCGGCCGCTTGTTGACCGTAATCATTATTATAATTATTGCCGATTTGTAAAATGAAAATCATTTAAACGATAACCGACTTTTAATAAAGGTACTGTGTCAAATGATAATTTTATGATTGGCTTTGTTAATTGTGGTCGTTAATTATTGTGGTTGTCACATAATTGCTATTTACTAGAAATTGGTACACAAATAAATGTGGCCAACATTGTCAATTTGCCACACAACGTGGCAATAAGTCTTTTGTTTACATTACCAGTCGAGTTTTTTGACGCCATATTTTATGTTGTTTTTAGTTTAGGGTTTTTTTATTATATTGTTTTTCTACTGTAGTTATAGTTAGTTAAGTATTTTTAATGCAAATAGTAGAAGAGAGTCAGAAGAGTGGAAAGGTCAGTTTGTACGAGGCGTCTATTTATTTATTAATTTTGAATCTCAAAACAAAAAATACAAATTTATACAGAAAATTACAGTGACACAGGAAGCCCTTTAACGAATCTTTCTTCGGTAATAGGAGGCCACAGCGTGCATAATAAATGTTATTAACTAGATAGTAGCTACAGCTTTTAGTATTAACTAGGTAGAAGTTAAAGAAGAACAGAAAAATATAACAACACATCATTTTGAAGAAAATTAGAATAAAATCTTATACTAAATTATATCATTACATAAAAAAAGTTATTTAGATAGATTTGAACTATACTTTTGTACCCTTTCTAAATAAAATATTCTTTATTTTTATGCACATCTTATAATTGACACCAGTTTGGCCACTAACCGTACGATAAGAAGAAAAAGAATTGGTTCTTGTTAACCATACGGTTGACTGGTAGTTAACATCGGTTTTTGTACATTTTTATTGCAAAAAGCTATACTTAACGGCCACTTTGCTTGTAAAAAAAGATGTATGAGACGATTCTAGTATTTTCCGGAAAAAATGTAAATCTGCCTAGGTACCCAATTCCCATTGCTACTTCATCATCATCATCATCTTCCTGCCCTTGTTCCGTTTTAACTACAACTAGTAGTTTTCATTACTATTCAACTTGAAAAAAAAACACACAAAAATGATTTATCAATTCTTTTAAAACCCTTTCGCTAATAGAATCGGTTGGTAAACACAAAAAATCAACCTGTGTTATGCTAAATGTGGGTCGTCACGGTAGTGACGTCGTGGTATGTAGTTTAACGATATTATTATGTGCATTCTGTGCGTAGGTACATTGTGGAATGAAAACAACATTGTTTATTTATTTAAACTACATGAACATTAATGGTGGGCCTCATCAGAAAGCTTAAGGTCACCCAAAGGGCAATGCATAGGGCTATGCTCGTAGTTTCCTTGCGTGATCACATCAGAAATGAAGATATCCGCAAGAGAACCAGGGTTGCTGACATAGCCCAAAGAATCGCCAAACTTAAGTGGCAGTGGGAAGGGCACATCGCTCGTAGAACAGATGGTCGATGGGGACGAAAGGTTCTGGAGTGGCGGCCACGTACGTAGACGTAGCGTTGGCAGGCTTCCCACAAGGTGAACCGATGATCGGGTGAGACTCACGGGAATCCGATAGTTGCGAGACGCACAGGACCGGTCGTTGTGGCGACGCTTGGAGAAGACCTATGTCCAATAGTGGATAATATCTTTTGGATGAGATGATGATGATAATCAGTAGTGGTACATAGGCGGACTTAATGCAACAAGTTATTCTCTACCAGTCACATTTTTAGATGCCGCACCAAATCTAGCGCTTCACCTCCTCTTTCATACCGCGTACCTCGAAGAGCTGGAACAATTAGCCTGCTGCGGTTATCCCGTCCGATTATAATTTAGTGTGTTTTCAAGGCTAGAGTAAATAGGCTCTTAATAAACTAATGCGCCTCATCATCAACGATTGCATCACTGCTTCCCACCAAGTGGGATTGCAGTCAAGCCCTAGTTTATATCAAACAATAAAAAAACAGAGATACTGTGAGTTGGATTTACCCATTGAAGTTTCTGTCCATCCAATCACACGAAGTTTCATCAAAAGGCCGTCCAGACGATTAACTTTTATCCGATTCGATTTTTCCGTTTCCGTGATTTTTTACGAATACAACAGAATCGGATCGGCTCGTATCCATAGATACAGATCATCACAATACGCACGGATTACGACTGAGAGCACAAACTCTTTAAATTCTCCTTTTTGTTACCATTTCTATAAGGGTCCGCTCTATTTGGCAGAAGCTTGATACTCTGGAATTTATTTGGCAGAAAACACTCTTTCATCTTTCATCGAGTATATAAAACTATTTAAAACAACTGTTGTTTGGTTCATTTTCTTCATGTAGTACTCATAAGTTGCGTCACAGTTGTATCATCATCTGCCTAGACTTTTCCCAACTATATTGGGGTCGGCTTCCAGTCAAGCTGGATTTAGTTGAATACCAGTATTTTACGAGGAGCGGCTGCCTACCAGACCTCCACAACCCATTAACTGGGGTAACACGGTACTTCATTACTGGCTTCTGACTATCCGTAACGACTGCTAAAGATCTACAAATGACACCTGGGACATACGGCTTTACGTGCCTTCCGAGGCACGGGGGAAACTCGTTATCTTAAGATGGTCACCCATCCACTACCTTGGCAAGCGTTGCTTAACCTTGAAGATCGACTTGTGCGCCTGTTATTATCTAGCCACGAGCTCCTCGTGCATCACAGTTTTATACTATCATTAAAATATATATATAAAAAACCAAGCCGGGAACCATTCAGTTGCATCGATCATCTGTTCTGCGAGCAATGTGTCGTGCCCACTGCCACCTAACCTTAGCTCTCCTACGGATATCTGCATTTCTGATACGATCACGCCAAATAACTCTGTTGTTAACTCATAAAAATGGCACATGGTTCTTGGTTTAATGCATTAAGTTGTTGAAATGGGCTACCTGTGATGAAAAGCTCTAAATAAAAAGAAACACATAATTATTATTGTTAAAAAATGCATTTACAAATCATAATATCTATTGATGGATTGAAGTCCTGCTCAATAAAAGAATAGTCTGTAGGTATATTTATTATTATTACCTCTTTATTCATTTTATTTACACTACAATTTACGGTTTTCAATATTTAATACAAAATTTATATTATTATTGTCAATATTATCTATAATTTTTTTATTCAAAATATTTTGTGGAGTTATTTGATTACATGTTTACTGTCAGTAATCATATCATCAGAAACAATATTCAAATTCAATATTCCCAGTACCATGGCAGCCAATCAACGCTTTTCCTCAAAGTGTCCTTGAACTACTTTCTTTGTTTACGGTGGAATGAACACCCCAAGTATTTTGCCGTATACTTGTGCACATATAACAACAAAAATACAAAAACTGATGACAAACACCACTGAATAGATAAAAGAAATTCCGTTGAACCATGTGGTAAAATGTTATAAAATTATTTTCCTAAAGGGAACTACTAAGTACAATCTAAATGAATACTAATTGTATTAAGGCTATTATTTTTACCAGGCAAGGTGATATTTTTCTTGTTTTATTTGCTTTATCAACGCAAAACTGTAACTAGGAGTGTGAAATTTTGCACAAAGCTTCCATTTATTACGTAAGCGAAAAGAATTATCAAAATTCAACCCCTAAGGGAATGAAAGGTCCTTAATACCTTTTAAATAGGCTTATGTCTGCTAGACACAAGCCGCACGCTTTCAACGGTTGAATCATGTCGATTCTGCAGCGGAAGTCAAACTGCACCCGCAGCCTCCGACACAGCTGTACGAGGGAACACTAGGGTGGTTTTAGTAAGTAAAAATCTGACTAGGGTGTGCAAAACCGATTTTGCTGAAAACCGGAAACCGGACAAAATTGATCACATTTTTAAAATGGGTTTTGAGCCTTCAAAACCGAAATTCAAAATCGGGTTTTGAAGACCTTCCGGTTTTCTCTCTCTTCTGACCCTCCACTTACCCCAGGGCACACGAAATCCATGAGGATTCCATCCGCAAAAAAAAATCCGTTCTAACTTATTCGGTATACTGAACTCAGATATACGAGTATATGAACTCAGATCATTCCTTAGATAAAACTATCCAGATATTACTGATCGATAACTGGTTCTATCATCCACGAAACCTGTGTGACAAAACTTTCAGAGAAGCTTAATCGGATTGTCACAATTTATTTACCTTTGCTGGAATACAGCTAACTGACCACCACTTTAATAATATTCCACAACTTTCCACACAGCGCCATCTAGTCCCAAGCTAAGCCAGAGCTTGTGTTATGGGTCCTAGACAACTGATAAACATATATATTTCTAAATACGTACATATTATAGATAAATTACACCCAGACACAGAACAAATTTTAATGATCGTGCTCATCACACAAACATTTGTCCTGGGTGGGAATCGAGCCCACAACCTCCGGCATAGCAGTCAGGGCCACTAACCACTAGACCGACAGGCCAGCCAAACTTTAGACCAGCATGTCGGGAACTGGTTTCCATCCAGAAAATCTAACCCTTCAAACCATCGAACTACGATTATCGGTATTCAGGCTTTACATTCAAACCTGCAGCAAAGCCTTTCGAAGAATGCGAGTATAAACTTTAACATGATATTCTCATAACATAAAGTTGCTTCAGAATGCACAGATATTACTCGTATTCTGAAAACGTAGCGAAATAACTCTTGCCGTACTGAACAGGTATTTCCTACATTTTCAAACAAGTATGCAGCGATGTTGTCTGAACTATGTCAATGAACGCAGATACTGCTTGCTGTGCTTACGGGAGCTTTCTGAATGTCTGTGGGAAAACTGCTACACATTTGAATGATATTGTTTATTTATCAAAGTAATATTATACAGGGAAAGGTTTATAAGCACATAAGTGTGCATGTGTTTATGTTGGTTACTTCTTCAAGCTTCGACATCATCACCATCATCATTATTTCAGTCGAAAGATGTACACTGTTGGACATAGGCCTCTCCCAATTGTCGTCCTGTGCGTCTCGCTTCCATCGGTTTCCTGCGACTTTCACCAGGACATCGATCCACCTGGTGAGGGGCTTCCAACTCTGCATCTTCCGTTGTGCGGTCGCCATTCGAGAACTTTTCGGCGTTATCGACCATTTTTTCTAAGAGCCATGTCCTACCGACTGCCATTTAAGTGTAGTAGTAGATATAAGAAGTACCTAAGTCATTATTATTCTAAAAAACTAATTAGGATACCGTGCAGAAAATAAGTTCTTAAAATTGTGACCAAATGGCATTAGGTATATATATTGTTTTAAGAGTCTGATTAAGGGGCACCAGCTAGTCTGATATAAAAAGCTCAATGCATGGAGGACTAACGCGCTGATAATAAAGACTTTCAATATTATAGTTTTTCAGTTTTCTTCTCAAGATAGGGTCAAAGGAGGTGTTAAGTTTTTATAGAAAATTTCTCGCAACGGAAGTCGCTTGCAAAGTGTATATTGTATACAATATTTTCTTCTAAGTATTTTCATGCCAATTATTTTACTTCCGTTCCGTAAATAAAGGCATTGCTAGGAAAATGAAAAGGAAGCCACTTCAAGGTGCACTGAGCTTCCATCCTTCATCGAATGCACTCGGAGAGGAAATATTGTTTCCTCCGAGAGTCCTAGGTAGCTGTTTGTGTTTCTTTGAAGTAAATGATGAATAGAGCGAAGAGGTTCTATGTCTTCACAAGGTTTATTTTCGTCTTGGAATACTGATAAATGATTTATTGAGTTTGCAGAAAAAATATACGAATATTGGAATCTTCGCATTTGTTGAGATACAGGATACGATTTATTTTTTTAATTATTTTAGTCTACAAGTTTAGTCGTAATGCAGTCTCTATCTAGCTGTAGGCTTTATAATATTTTATACTTCCACTCAAGTGACGCCACTAGCGGAAACTAGTCAATAATAGAAACATGGGTATCATCAGCCAAATAATTTAATTATTATTCGGCAAACATGATTTCGACACCCGCCGGGAATAAACTCGTAATTGCAAAACTCGAATTTTACAGGAGAAAAATGGTTTTACATGGTAAGTATCAAAGTATGATAAGATTATTATATGACAAGAAAGCTATTTTTTACTGAAACAATTTATAGTTATGTGTAGTTATATTTCTAAAGAACAAAAGTGTTATAAGGAAAACCGTTGGATCCGGACTAATCGCCTCGTCGCCGTCGTTTATACCGCGTAGCGTACATCGAAGGACAGGAACAATTTGAGTGCTGCAGTCTTCCTGTCCGATTATAATTTGTGTGTCTTTAAGACTAGAGTGATGAACGATAGCAGCTCTGCTTACCATCAGGGGGGATTGCAGTCAAGCACTAGTTTATGTTATATGAAAAAAGTATTACCTCAACAAAAGAGTCTGAAATAAATATCATATAAGTGTATCCCGCCCCAGTAAAAGGTCAGTAATAATGTAATAATAAAATAATAAGTACAGGTTTCTTATTTATTTATTTAAACTTCACGAACAGTGGTGGTACATAGGCGGACTTAATGCATCAACGCACTCTCTACCAGTCAACGTTTGGGTTAAACAAAAAACTGCTTTGGGTTAAAACTGTGGTAGATATGCAAAATAAATAACTAAAAGAAATTTCAAAAAGGCTGTGGCATCGGTAAATTAAGTTGTTTATTATAATAAAATACGTATATGTATACTATAATATTATAAACTAATACGTCAATATTAAATCAATATAATTAACAGAACTTAAACACAAACAACATTCAATGTTTATTCCTAGGGGACGTGAATTCGTATTTAGTAGGTAAACAGAGCAACAAAATTTAACGAACCTCTATCAACAGTGTCCAGTCATGTGCATACATGTAGCATCCGCCGAATGTCGCATCAATTACTGCGCTACTAACCGACAGTGCCGACCTACCGCCAATTGGTTTAACCAAGTGACGATCCAGTGGCTATGGTGGCGATCTAGTTATCGGGAGAGGTATGTTGTTCTTGGTACTGTTCTGGAGACTTGAGTGGGTTTATGTAGTGACTAAATGTGTTTAAGTGTGTGGATAAGATTCAAGAAAACTTTGAATGTAATAATACGGCTATGACATATCGTAACTAATAAATAATATTATAACGTAATAGGTTTAATGCATACAAACTACTCGTAAAAATATTAATAAGTATGCACAAACGGGTAGAAAAAGAACTCATAAGGCATTAAAAATTTTTATTCACATTGATATCAATGGGCAAAGTGCCCAGAACGCTGGCAGCAATGGATAGGAATGCTGATTCGCTGACTGACGTGAAGAGTTTATCAGCCTTTTACTGATATCCAGAACCACTCGATGAGCGCTCGTACCCCACGCCCCTTGTGTTTCAACCCCAAACAGCTCAAACATATAACTTCCGATACGGTTATTATTTACGGCCTTTGAAGTTAATATAAAATTGATTACTACTCATTTAAAATGTTGACCACTAATTATTATAGTTAAGTACCTATCTACAATAATAATTATATTTTAAGATCCAGTACTTTAATTCTACATTAGGAACATACATAGATTCACTATTACTTATTTTGGTACCTATTGAAAAGGTTAGTTTTAATCTACAAAGTTTAAAATCTAGGTCGAAGAGTCATGTTGGAAACGATGTTCTTGTTTGATCTTTGCAATACAAGATTTATGATTGAATAAATATTGCAAACAAGATGGTTACGTAGTGCCTAGAATAACGATGTTCCGAGGGCCGAGGGGCGCGCGCTAGACCTTTATTTGCAGTAAGTTCTTGTCGTACAAACGGAGGCTTGCGAGCTCTCCTTCGCTGCTTTACTAATCAATATAATAAGATCTTTGAAGACATTGACTTCTTTTTTGTTTCTTTACAATTTTCGTTTTTTTTTTACAGTAGAACTAAAAGACTGTAATAGTTAATTTCATATATTATAAGTACACATTCTCTCTCCCTCTCTCTTTCATTCCTATTTTTTTTTTAGGTGTGAAGAGCATCTAATGACTTCTTCCGGTATGGCCGGTGTGAGAGGGTGTGTCAGACTTTTACTGACTAAAACCACACCTGTATCCTGCGGTTGACCTTTGCGTTCTAGGACTATGGGTTTCCTTTTCAGAAATTCTCCGCGGTTCTCGGCCCTGCTGGGACCCTACGGTTTGCTGAAATTCTTTGAGGAGCGCGTGGATTACTAAGCCCTTAGAGGGTTAATTTTGGGAAAAAAAAATTTAGTGATCGTCTATGTCATAAAAGGAGAAATTGTGCGAACTTTCACGCTCTTAACCTCAATTATTTTGAGCCATGCGTTGGTAATGAACTATCGTCTGTTTTTTATACCCTGAGGGCCTATTTCACCACCTATGATTAAGTTTCGAGTATCTTAGTTGACAGATAATTTCATACAAATTCTGTCAAATTTTTGAATTTATTCAGTGAGTAGTGCCTACTCGGACATTGTGAAACAGGCCCTGAGACTAAATTGACACAGGTAATGTCAAACTTACTATAGGAATGATGCCAATTATTTGGTGTTGTAATGTCATTTTAGTCTCAGTGTATAATAAATAGACGGTAATGAGAATGACAGTCAGTTCCCTTTTATTTATAATGGATAAACTATTTTGCTCAATAGTAATCAAAAAGAGGTCGTGTGTCAAATATATTCGTATTTAGGTCAAAAACTGATGGAATATCGACAAAAAATAAAATGGATGAAATATCACGTGAATAAAATTCAATCTGTTTTTGTGTTTCACATTTCACTCGCAGCCAGAAATATGATTATTGCAAAAAACGTTTCATGAGTTTTTATTTAAATTTTAAAATGTATACGAAGCGTTTGCAGGATTTTTATGCGAATACTGGGAATATTAGAGGTGTGAATTTGCTTCGGAATGTCAAGTAGCGTCAGTTTATTTATAGTGTTGATTGATTGCTTTCAATTTGGAAAGTAATCAACTTTGTAGTGTTGTACAAACTGAAGTTGTTAACAAATAAAAGGCCCGTTTTGAAATTTTGTCCTAGCGATGTAACTTGTGAAGAAATAGGATACTAAAATAGTCGCAATTTATTCCATCACATTATCTAATGTGTCAAAATGTGTGTATTTTTTATTAAACACTATGAAATGAATTATGATTTTACGGTTTCTTTCAGTTCCGTTCCAAATTACATTCTAGGGTCTTCCTAAAATGTCAAAACGAGTGTTTTATTTCTTGACAACTTTAATAAGATAGTAAGACCAAGAATTATTATGGTTCAATTAAAGCTACAATTAAGTGCAAGACTTGGTTAACATAATATAATCAGCCTTAAAATATTCCAAATGCTGGGATTGAATGTCCGATGTTGTTTTGGTTCTAAGAAATGCCGTTTGAGAGCAGTGGTGATGAAAATAAAAAAAAAACACAAAAACCAATGAAGGAACCGATTTCTTAATTTCTTTCACCAGTAAAATACTACTGTATCACTGAGGGCCTATTTCACCACCTATGATTAAGTTTCGAGTATCTTACTTGGCAGATAATTTCATACAAATTCTGTTCCATTTTTTAATTTATTCAGGAAGTAGTGGCTACTCGGACATTGTGAAAGAGGCCCTGACTGAGACAAATTATATATTTTCGACTTTCACACAGTCAAACCTGCAGGCACTAGCTAGTATATTACTAACAGGCTTAAAATCCACTTCAGTTATTTTCGGTTGAAGTTATCGAGAAGTTTCCTCTAACAAGGTGACTTTGTCTAGACTCAGTGGAAAGTCATATTATTTAAGAGCATCAAACTCAGACGGCAGACATTGGAGTGTCATTGTCAAACCGAAAGTTGGCCTCTGGAGTTTTTAGGGCACGTTATCTGTTGGGCAGTGGCGTAGCTAGTTACTAAGCAGCCGCGTATGTAGAAATAAAAATCTTCTACTTAGTCGTGCACTCTTGACAGAGTGGTCGTGGTCATGTTTCGGTCGAGTCCTGCGCCACCGCCTCTCTCGCGATACGACGCCATGCAGCTCTGTGTTTGGCGGCATGGGAGTTGTCGTTAATGCTGCAGTGTGTAACCGACTTGATGAGGTCAGGCCACCGTGTTGGAGAACTTCCACGTGATCTTTTGCCATTAACTTTCCCTTGCACTACCAACAAATAAAAATAGAAGCCCCTGTTTTATCTGATTGTGGTAAAGCCTAGTGCTAGTCGCGTTTAGGTATTTCGAAATATATATTTTTTTATTATTATTGATAGGCTTGCGCTTGACCACATCTCCGAATAATATCCGTTTTAAATTGTTTATATTACTAAATAAATCTAAATATGACCTGACAATTCGACAGGCCAATAACCTGGCAGCCTATCCCTCCTTGCGTCGCGTATTCCTCAATGCTGAGGGTCGTGACCTCCTTTCTTCATCACCTTAACCCTAGCGATGTCCAGGCCCTCTATTTAGTGGGAATTTGAGTTTTTGAACAGTAATTGTATGCTTCCAATCGAGGCATCTGAAGCCTCGGTTCCCTGTATAATTGTTACAGCTGATTTGGCTGTAGCTACGCCCCTGTCGAGACTAGTTGTACTGCGAAAATAATGCTTTTTAGAGAGTAATTACAATAAAAAATAAGAGGACTTACCAAGAACTCTTAACGCGATGTATTTGACGACCTAAACTGAACTATAAAGGGATGGAGCTGGAGATATAGTGTATAGCTTCAATTCTCTTTTTCGCTCACACGACTGATATTTAAAAATAAATCAATCTATCAAGCCCTGTTATATTTACAAAGATCGGAAGGATAATATTATGAAATTGTCCTGTATTTTTACGAAAATGCAAAATACTTACTAAGATATAAATTGAAGGCAGAGTCAGCACCTATAACGATTTCTTTGAATGTATCTCTAAAGGACTTGCGAGTATCCATTTTATGAATAGCCCGGATTGCGCTCTTTTGCAATATAAAAATTGAATGAATTCTACATTCGTTGCAGATTTCCGCAACAAAATGACATAAGATTTCTGCAATGAATACCTACTGTGGAAATGAGCGTAGTAATCTAACCCATCTGTCAACTGCCTTATTTTTCTTACCGCATTTGTAGCTGAGTTTAATTTTCCTAAGAAAGTTCTAATATGTGCGCAAATCAAGGAACAAATCGAAATTTGTTTTTTTTTTCAGTCTTTCCTAAGACAGAAATAAGGTTCTAACTAACGTCTATTCGTAAGGCATTTCGTAAACTAAATTCAATTTCTATAGACCTTTATCTAGACCAGGAAAATAAGGGTTTTACCTCGGAATGGGAGATAGTCAGCTATAACTTACATAAACTTTTGTTTTGGCAATCTTAAACTTGTCTCAAAACCTACTTGTACTCATAGCAGGGTAACCATGTCTACAGACTTTCCCCAGTCTTCTCATAGCATTGAAGTATAGAAAATTCACTTAAAATAATGTAAAAGTGGTCATTATTCTATAGGTTTTGAGTTATAAGGTAAGGTATTCTATAGATAAATTCATGTTATGGGTTTGGGTGTCTTGAGTATGTGAATCTAAATGTTTGTGAACGCACCCACAGTTCCTACAGGAGGAATCCTAGTGTGACGAAAAGTGGTTTGAAAAAAGATGAAAAACATCCACTCCTGGACATCAGCTTTCCCCAAGCGTCGCGACAACGACCGGTTCACTATATTTTTTTACAATGATAAGAAACAGAAGAGAACAAAATTTAGATTTACATAATCCTCAAAAATCTTATTTAAGAAGTAGACAGTAGAGTTCCAAATACTTTTTTCGATATCGGGATTTTTTTATGGCGACGGTCTCTCTCGTCATTCCACCATGATTCAATATCGGGATGCTGTGCCGATTCCCCGTAATGACACTGACACTGACGACCTGGCGGGGGTTGCGGGAATCCGATGGATGCGAGACGCACAGGACCGGTCGTTGTGGCGACGCTTGGGGGAGGCCTATATCCAACAGTGTCTGTAGGCTGAAATGATCATGATGAGCTAACACTGTATCGTAACTGCATGACATTTTCAACAAAAGTCTTCGTTTATTCGATTTGTCATTTTAAAATATGGGGACTGCGATGCAATTTTCCATGAATTTCACACGATGCTCTGATCAAGCACGAATTTTATTTTGTTGGACGTATTTCTCGAATTCGTATTTTTCTGGCTTTATTCGAAGTGAGTTTACAATTTCATCTGACATGATTTGATGGAGTATTTCGCTCCGTTGAGGTCCGTTTTTCTAGGAATATAGTAACCAAATTGTGTTGGAGTTTTATTACTATTGTCATCTCTTTCTGCTTTTAGGCATATATATTAAAATGTATATTTTTTTAATAAAATCACGTCAGGCCCTTAATCCGACTGCACAACGACAGCTTTGACAGATGGTCGTCGAGGCTTTTAGCAACAAAGTAGTTAGAAGTCATGCCCATAATTATTAGTTCATGAATCCCCGATCGGTCCTATGAGACCGCGGTGTTATTGTTTTATTATTGTGTTTCGTTTTGTGGGTATGTGATAGGTTATGCTTATTACCAGCTCATATTTTCCCATAGCTGGGAAAAGGCAATCGTGATCAACGAGCTCCTTTCCTTCCAATTATTAAGAGAATATCCGCATTGTTTCTTCTTCTCTTTGGAATTATTTTTGAAGGAACCTTCATCAGTTGCAACATAACACTTGTATCATAATCTACTATAGTAACATGCATTTGACTTCCCCCCTTTTACATGACTGTGGGCACTCAAACATTATTAAACCATCAGAGTCGATTAGATGCTCTTTGCGGCGGGTCCACCCCGTTAGCAAAGTTGGTATTGACTTAGATTGAGCACCGACATCCCCTCCCCCCTAGGGGAAGGCAGGGGTCCTCCCCAATGTAACTTATTGTAAATTTCATCACACCGGAGTACATTCTTGTTTAACTTAATTTATGCATACAACCATTTAGTTAACAACTAACTCTGTAGGTACGAGTATGTCCAGTCAGTGGCGATTTATTTTCTTTTCACGATATGCCATTTATGATACTAAAATAATAATTTTTAGAACATTTTGCCTACTAGCACAAGTTTTTGAGGAGTGTTTTCATTTTATAGATAGTAAAGTTTTTAGACGTACTTATTTAATTTTTTATATTGTACCTACTACTTAAAGGGCCTGTTTCACCATCTATGATTAAGTTTCGAGTATCTTACTTGGCAGATAATTTCATACAAATTCTGTTCCATTTTTGAATTTATTCAGTGAGTAGTGCCTACTCGGATATTGTGAAACAGGCCCTAAATGTTATTTGCACACCCATGTGATGGTTAAACATGGAGAACTTTATTATTCGTCCAAAAACAAAACATCAATGTATATTTTTACCACTATTTGCGAATAAATAAATGATTATGTTTATGTTTACAAGTAATCATTACGAGAAATTAACATTAATTAATTTTAAATAAAAATTGGGAATTAATCAGCCTAAAGCCTTCAAGTTTAGACGTGATTCTGATTATGTCACAATGTGATAAATAAACAAACTACCTACTACTCGTATCAATCAAAAGTTGTTAAAACATGACACTTTGATCAGCTTTGATCAATTGAATCATTAACAAAGAATAATGTTTGAAATACTATATAATATTATAAATATTATATATATTTCAAACATTATTCTCACATTACAGTGACGAACGAGCTCCAAGCGGTGTTTTCAGTCACGAGAAACTGGCCATCATTTTTTTTTTTTGTTAATACGATTATTTACACTATCAAAAATGATTTTTAGCGTTCTAATAAACATTTCTATGGAATAAACATAATTTTTACCCAACTGAAAAAAGGGAAATAGGAAGGAAGGTATCATTGAACACACAAAAGAAAGCACATATCACCTATGTATTTTTTTTTAATTACTCAGATACCCGCGAAACGAGACACAATAGTAAAACAATAACAGCGCGGTCTCATAGGACCGGTTGGGGATTCAAACGTAACTAAAAAAAGTTTTATCTAACGTACCTACTTCGATAAATACCTACAAATGAGTTTATGTTAGGGATAACACCTACTCAGCCTGAGTGCCAACGCTTTACGGGAGCAAAGCGGCACTCAAGCTAACTGCCTGATTGATTTTATCCTCAACCACATACGAGCCAGATAGTTGCGGCATTTTCGTCTGCTAACAGCTTAAATTAACTGAACCCATCAGTCACCACACTGTTCGTTAGTGCGTCCTTATGGATACGTTTATCGTCAACGTGATCATGGTTTCAAAGCTTTACGTTCAACGCAGCCCAATGCAATGTTTGATGAAGAGGCAACGTGAAAACAGAGAGACACTTAAAGGTTTTGTTGGTATTCGACAATTCCGTCACTTATTCGAATATTAATTCACAAAATGTATTCTAGAAAACACATGTTTGTTTTAAAACCCTTACAAGTACCTATTAGAAAAAAAAAAATCGTTTTTCAGAATTTTGATAAAATGTGCAAGGCTTTTTTCTTTTTTAACTCACACACACATATACGCACACACCCACTCACACACACACACACAAGCACATATTTTTTTACCTTTTTAATGTAAGACATCGTTTAAAAATGTCAAAGTTCACCTAAAATAGCAGATTTTCAGAGCTCTTAAATAGATTAGTTTTTCACAAAGGTAGATGTGCAAAATTACACTTGTTGCAATTCAAAAATGTGTCTATGAATTTAGGTATAAATAGGTACAAGAACGACTCGCCTTCATAAAATAAAATAACTTAATCAGTACCACGTTAATATCTTAAAAGCTTTGCTTATTAATTTAAATAGACACTTTCCTAGACTAATAACAAAGTAAACAACTATCAGAAAAAAATATTGTTCCAAGAAAAACTTCATCATGAAAAGGAACGTAATAGTAAAAGACAGGAAGAAAAAATTATAGGAAACTTCATTGAGTTATAATGTACTACGTACTAGAGAAGACGCCTCAACTCGATCGTTTGTAACACAAGTTAGAGTGCGTGCACTCCAACTCTGTCAGTCTGTTCTGTCAGCGGTTACTGCAACGTGACATGTTTGAGTGAAATTTTGTTTTTTTAAATTATGCCTTCGTGCGCATTGAAATACTGTTCAAACAACTCAAGAAACATAAGTAAAACTCAAGGAGTGACTTTTCATCAGTAAGTTCATTTATTATCTTTAAAACACGCTAAATTTAATTATAATATTTTCAACTGCAACTGTCACTGCGGCGGCGGCCATGTTTACGTGAATATCAAAGAGTAAAACATTTGTATGCGCAGACTTGACAGTATCGACGTGTATAAGTTTACATAATTAAGGGCAGTTAAATATTAATTTTAAATCACGATAATAATGTTAATGCAATATCATTTTTTATTATTATTATTTCCTCTTTATTCATTTTGATATATACATATAAATTATGTACATTTTTTAATATTTGATACAAAAATAAAAAACATTTAAAAATGTAAAAAATAGTAGCCCACCGGTATCGGGAACAGGGTCCAAGCTACCGGCAGTCATAGCTGCAAAGAAAGGAACTTCCTGACAATACGAGCCGTGTCCAGGAGTACCGCTTTCTGAATCAAGCCCTTGATCCAGCCACCTAACGCGAGCCTCGTAAGCCTCTTGATCCACATCGAAAAAGCGTCCGTAAATTAATTAATTTATTTATTATTATTATTATTTGGATTTAAAGGTTTCCTCGGCCATGTCATGAAACAAAAGAATCATGGATGAAATTTGTTCAGAAGGATCGCAGCGAAGAAACGTGGTTACCTTCAGATTATTTTCAAATTTGAATAAACATTCACTGAATCAGCCATCAACATTCAATCACAGAATCCATTTAATTCGAGCCATAATAAATCTGTACACAAAAATTAGATTGCATCACGAAGCAAAAACTGATCAAACTGTGGATTGTGGTTGTTCTGATCAAACGGCAGAAACTAACTAAACTTATATTACTTGAAGGAAATTAAAATATTAAATTACAGCATAAATACTTTTTTATTTATTCTTTGAGTAAGTACACACATAGAATATCAAGTAGGCAGAATAATAAAATTATGTCGCATCTGCATGCATTGATTGTTATCTATGAGAACATAACACACCCCCTTGTCCCGCGCATACCCCGCCGTCATCAAGTGAGCTTCCTATCTTTTGTTTGAGATAGCTTCTCTAGTACGAATAGTACATTATAGCTCAATGGGAAACTTAAGGAAAATGACAACAAGAAAAATTCTTGAGGAAACAACAAGCGAAGACCTATTTAAAATAAACTTGTGATGCCTTCCAATATAAAACAACGTTTTGAAAAATGACTCGACATTTGCTTTGAGAGCTGAAACTTATATTAAAATTTAATTAACTCGCAGTTCTTTTCTCATCTTTCGTTGCTGCTGCCGAAATTACATACTTAAATCAAAATGGCTCGTGTACACCCGCCATTTTGACACCAAGATAAGGATTTAAGGTGGTGTAAAAATATTCTTTTACACCACCTGCTCGATAATGTCCTAAAATGTGTCATATATTGTTCTTCATTCATTATTACCTAGGGAGGTAATGCAGTGAGGCCGATCTGTAGGGAACGATATGATTAGAATTTAGAACGTTAAAACCATTATTTTTATTTTAAAAACATGTGAGAATTAAAATGTACATGCATCAAACAAGTTTATTCAAAAATCAAACTGGCCACTAACAAAAAAGAATAAACAAATGGGTTACTGAATTGAGGACTGAGGAGGCTATAAAAAAAAGTAACGAATCTTGGAGCAGTGAATTTTTTTTGTGAATGTTAAGATTAACTTGTAATTACTCGTACTTAATCTATAGGTACTAATATAATAAAGAGGTAAAGTTTGTTTTAATGTTTGTACCTATGGGATAATCTCTGAAGATCCTGGTTCGATTGCATAAATTTATATACTGATAGAAAGCTGCTTTCTTCCTGAGTGCTATAGGCTATTTTTTATGTAAAAAAAGTTATTACTTAGTTAGTACCTAGTTACTTAGTTCCCGACTTTCACGCGGGCGTAATGCACATGTGTAAACCTTTGATGCATCCAAAGGACATTGCCAATCCTTGTATGGAAGTTGGACCAAGTGCTGCCCAGAATGAAGACTTAGTGCATTTTGTTCCTCAGGCCAATACTAAATACTAATCATTAAACCGAAGCGCATCAAAATCGGCTCCTGGAGTCAAGAAAAAAAAGGGTTTTTCTAACCTAACCTAATCTAAGTTAAAAATCTTTGTGTGGAAGTTTGACCAAGTGCTGCCCAGTTATGAACACCTAGTGCAATTTGTTCCTCAGGCCAACACTAATCAGTTAAATACTACTAATACGGTACTACTAGTTTTTTTTCTTGACTCCAGGAGCCGATTTAGTTGCGCATCGGTTTAATGATTAGTACCTATTGGCCTGAGAAAAAAAATGCACTAGGTGTTCATTCTGGGCAGCACTTGGTCCACACCCTGTCAATCTCCTTTTCAGCACAATCATTCTTTTACTGATCTATGTATATATTATTATTATATATATTATTATTTTTTTTAGAAGGGGGTTTATGTAGGGAGGTTGTTATGCTTACGTGTACTTATATTATAAACGCAACTATGTAATGTATTACGGGGAGCGGGCAGTTGCTCGCGAACCGTCTTGTAAGGAAGACAATAAATCAACAGTGAATGTATCAGCGTATTTCATTTATAAGGTGACCTTAGTACAACATACACTAAACTTATCTCACAGATGGTGTAATAAAAAGTAGGGTATCCAACACGGGGATAAAGCTGTTTTTTTTTTAATTCCTCACTTCACTCAGATTTCTCTAATAACTCCCTCGCAATGCTCGGGAGTGAATCATTTAAGTCCCTCACTAACGTTTGTGTTTAAAACTTAGCAACCTTCGTTTCGTTCGGAATTCATCATGCCGCCCTTGCATTAAAGACACTGCTTTATCCCCTAATCACATAATTCTATTATTTTTGTATGAAAATTACCAAAGTAGGTACGCGATTTAAACAAACATTGAAAAAGTAGTACCTAACAGATGTAAAATTAATAATAACTACTTGGACTGAATTTTTACGAGAAGATAAAGTGAATATTCTATATTATAATTAACCAGTGGCTTAAAAGACCAAGACCCAAACACCCATTAAAAAGTATATGTGTCAAACTGACAGCAACTGCAAAACGCGAAATTTTCTGTTAAAAATCTTCCATCCCGCACAGTGCTTGTGGTGAAAGTGTTATTTGTTTTAAAAACCGGTAAATTAAAGCTATCAAGCTGTCGGCCAAAACGGGAAAAGACCGAGACATGAGCTGCCATGATTTTGGCCCTGACTCCGGGGGTAGATTGAAGGTAAGACTGTGCGATACTTAAATCTTTGATTATGAAAATCCTTTGTTTTATTGTTAAATCTTGAAGAAATTACCGGCAATAATGTCCCTGTTGCCATTAAAATAAGATCCTTTGCATAAACTAATGTTTTTATCGTAAAAGCTGCGAAAATTCTAGTCATTGTTCAATTTATCGATCGGGCGTCGGCGGATTGAACCGCGACGGAGTGTCCATCTTTTGCAGTTTAATCGTCGAATAATCCACAATATTCAGTTTATATACAACCTTAATCCTATTTCAGGGTGTTACTATCGTAAAACCCGTAGTATTTGGCAATATAGCCAGATACTTCGGGAAGAAGCGCGAAGAAGATGGTCACACCCACCAGTGGACGGTCTACGTGAAGCCATTCCTCAACGAGGACATGTCGGCTTACGTGAAGAAGGTGCATTTCAAACTGCACGAGAGCTACTCAAACCCTAACAGGATTATTACCAAGATGCCGTACGAGATAACGGAGACTGGATGGGGAGAATTTGAGATTGTCATCAAGATATTTTTCCTGGACCCTAATGAGAGACCCGTAAGATATAAAAAAAATCTACCTACCTTAGTTTCCTCGTTATTTAGCTAGACAAAGCCGATACTATAAAATGTTCATGTTACAGGTGACCCTATACCACATATTGAAGCTATTTCAATCTCCGCTGACCGTGGGAGGGCCACCGCAAACTGGCCGTGTGTTGTGTAGCGAGGCCTATGATGAGATAGTGTTCCAAGAACCTACTCTGCTGATGCAGCATCTGATTAACAGTGCGAAGCCTATCACCAACGGGCCATGGATTCACAACACTAATTGTAAGTTTAATCCTGAATATGTTGCGTTTTGATTTAACATTTTATATCAGCGAATTTGTTGCGTGTTGCAAATACATTAAGCCAATGCAGTTTTTGCAGTGCGAGATTTTATTTATCAAATGTATGTAATTGCAAGTGTTATTTTAACGTCTTAGAAGTGGCCAAATAGGCCTATGTGAAATAAAGTCATTTTGAATTTCAAATACATAAACTTGCAGCATTTTTCCATAGTGGTATTAGTACATAAAAAGGGATTTAGGCATATTGTATCCACCTTTACAAAAGAAGTAAAGTATTATTACCCAATTTAAAGCCCTTAAAGTATGTTTTTACTATAATTAGCTTAACCTGTTGGACCCCGTGGCACAAAAACGTGCCAGTAAACAAGTAATTACCTTTTAACTTTGAGAACCGCTGGAAAAAAATTGTGCCACCAAAACCTGACCGAATAAAAATTATATTCCAGTAGTATAATTACAGAAGCAACAGAAACAGAGCAATAACAGTTTATATTATTAATATTATTTATATTAATTTATTAATATTAAATAAATAAATAAATAATAAATAATGGCGGTCCCCACGGAGCGCCACAGGTTAAACAAAAGAAGCTTATAAACATACTGTTGTGAATATAATTATTTGCATAGTTTTTTGAGGAAACAAGCAATTGTCAGTGAGAATTATTTCTAATTTAAACATTTAAAATTGAGAATTTCTCAAACTTCAATGGCCAAACGGGTTTTAGACAGTATAAGTTTCCAACCACAAAAACATTTCTTGCTTCATAGCCTGTCAAAATGACATTCAACTAGAGCTGTCAAGCTAAAACTCAAAATACTCAATTCGGAACCCGCCAAGAGTCTCCGTAAACCTATTTTCCTATGACATCATAGGCAAATCATTTTTTTTTGTTACAGTTGAGGAAAAGAAAGAGAAAATGTTACAAAAGATAGTAACGGCCCAACCGAAGGTCCGTGGTGAAATAAATGAACTTAAGGAGAGGCTGCAACTGGCTAAGGAAACCATAGCCAAGTTTAAAGAAGAAATAGCAAAGGCTCGGACTCAGATGACGATTCAGAATGACGGATGTAGTAGCATGTTGTCAGGCCTTTAAGTAATGACGGGAAAGCTTTTCTGTTCTCAGTTATTTAAGATTTAAGTTTTTACTTCAAATCAAGCTCTTGTCAATCAATAGTCCAAAGATGTCCTTATTTTTCAAGCTTCAGTAAAGGTTTGAACATCTTTACAGTACATTCCTATAGCCGGAATCTTGATGTGTTATTTTTTAAGGCAGTAGTACAGTAAGGCCGTTATAACTTGGCGAGTGTGTAGTTAGGTTCTGTGAATTTTAGCTCTTGCGAATTTGCAATTGTTATTGCAGTTAAAAACTGTTATTGGCATTGACTTTTTTAAAACCTTTATTTTTGTACGAGTTTTCAAGCAAAAAAATTCGCAGAGCCTAACTTCAGACTCGCTCAGTTATAATGGTTGTACTGTATCTCGTTTATATGAGAAATCTCCAAAATTAAAGGATTTTTTTCCTTATTTATTGCAAGATATTGCATTTCTCTATTATTTACCCACCGTCTTTATCTTGATTTTATGCCATGTTTGGCACTAACAATTCCATTTATTGGAAGTGAAGCATATGTAATAAAGTCAGATACAATAAGAGTAAGTTGTTGAGGAGCTCGTAGCTAGATAATAACAGCCACACGGGTCGATCTTCAAGGTTGAGCAACGCTTGCCAAGGTTGGTCTGTGGATTGATGACCATCTTAACATACCGAGTTTCCTCCGTGCCTCGGAAAGCACGTTAAGCCGTTGGTCCCGGCTGTCATTTCTAGATCTTTGGCAGTCGTTACGGGTAGTCAGAAGTCTGTAAATCTGACTCCAGTCTTGCCATGAATTACCGTGTTACCGAGTTGTAGAGGTCTGGTAAGCAGCCGCTCCTCGTAAAATACTGGTATTCTGCTACATCCGGCTTGACTGGAAGCCGACCCCCATATAGTAGGGAAAAGGCTAGATCGATGATGACAATTAGAGTAAGTTGTAACCGTTTCAAGTCTTTATGATATTGAATGGTTTTTGTGCAGGCAATTATGGGCCTAAGTATTTATTGATGTCATTCAAATATTGATGTTAGACTGGTAGTAATCGATGTTTACGAATTAACTCTTGTATTCTAGCGGGTATTCCCGATTTAAAAACTTTTTGAATGTATTCATAAATGTATTACATATATGACTTATACTTGATGTAGGTATGCGACTGCGAAATTGCGAAAGTATAAAAACATAATCTCATAGAAATAAGTTTTAAATACGAATTTAATGTACACTGTTTAAGTAGAACTATTTGAAAGCTTTAGTTGCTTAAAAATAAGATTTTTTTCTTTACACTTTTACAATATTAAGTAACAGTTCATGTAACACCAACAGGCTTATATAATTTTTTATTTAGGCATAGGTACAATACTTTTCGTTTAGTTATAGGTACAGCTTTTTCTACCTTTATTTATTTAAGTTAGTTATAGGAAAAACATTCCTGAAATTGGATACTCATAAGAATAAGACTTTTTTGAAATTAAAGAAACATTAAATGGATTTTGTTGTTTTATTAGTATACTGATAATATTGGAGCTCGTGACTATCATAGTCACATGGATTGATCTACAAGCAAGTCTGGCACTTTGAAACATGGTCGCTTATAATAGGCCTCATCAGAAAACAAGCACTATCCACAGGGCTAGGTGGAGGTGAGCAGGGAAGAGCAGTGAAAGGGTTTCCATTCAAACGGAGTGAGGCAGAGTGGATTTGAGGTACCCCAAGCTTCGTCTGGTCCGCTTGGTATCTGACTCTGGTGTCATGTTCCAGGCTGGTGCTCATTTGATTTATTTGATGTTTGCTTAGCTTTTGAGCATTTTGAGTACTGATTGGTCCACTTCTCCCCACTCCACCCAGTCAGTGGAAACTCGCACTGGACCATCAGGCTTTCTTTCCATGAGAGGGAGGTAGACAGTTGATCCATGTAAAATACAGTTGTATTCCATTTGATTGGAAGGCCATGACAACCCAATGGGAAAAAGGTCTGGCAGAAAGTTTTTTTAAGAAAGAAAACAGTTTAACATTTTGTGTTAACTCAATTTTACCTTATACACGGGACAGTCCTGTAGGCCAGGCTGTAACAGTTGTACTGGCTTGTTAGAACAAGAGACAGAAAGGTAAGGGATGTTTGTTAGATAAGATGTGTAATGAGTGAAACCGAAATGGTTTTATCAGATGATGAAAAAATCAAAGAGAGATGGAAGGACTATTTTGAAAGACTAATGACTCAGGAAAATGATTGGAGTGGGGTTTTAGAGAGTAAACCAGTGAATGTGGGGTTAGTGAGAATGGTTAGTATGGATGAAAACGGTATAGCAGTACCTAACTGGAATGAAGACTGGTAAGGCCATTGGTCCTGATGGAATACCAGCTGAAGCGTGGGACTTAAAGCGGGATGGATAGACGTAGTAGGCTCTTGTCTTTAATAAGTTGTTTGCGGGAAGAACCTGATGATTGGTGCAACAGTTCCTTGACGCCTCTCTTCTTCCTTCTGTCGAGTGCAACAATTATAGAGATATTTGAAAGTCTGGGAGATAGTTATTGAAAGGTGGTCGAGAGAAGAAAGTGAAAATTCACAGAACCAATCCGGTTTTATATCTGGTCATTTTCGCTATACGCCAGCTGTGCATATAGGTAAATTGCTAGTGTTTGGATAGGAGGGTGAAACCGGTTCATCATTGAGTTTTTATTTAGAGGTCGACAGTCCTATATGAAAACAAAGAAAAAAAATTATTAACAATTACATTCATATTTTATTTATTTTTCATTAAAGTTTTTGTTTTTATTTGTTGCAAGTAAATTGACTTTACTAATAAACTAGCTTCTGCCAGGGACTTTGCCAAGTTTTTTCCCCATACTAACTTTGGACACCTGTTTCTTCCCCTAAGGGGGTAAATTATAGAAAATCCTGCTTTAGTAAGTACTTGCCTGCCTAAGTTTTCTTATAGGACATAGTATAAGAAAACTTAGTGCAAAATTTCCTCCCGCTCCCAGTCCCAGTAGTTTCAGCTGTGCGTTGATATGTTAGTCCGTTAGTTTTCCTTTTACGAGTATTTATGTACCCATAGATAAATGTAAATTAATGATGATGCGTAATGTATCTCATTTTACTGCAAGAGAGATCCCAAATATAGGTACAGCATCTGTATATTTGGGATCTCTCAGAGATCCGAAACAAAGTGATCCAATAGAGAATGTGTTCAATATAGCTGATATGATAAGCTAGCTGAAGTGATACCTAATGGACCGGCCATGTTAGCGTCGGTCGTGGGAAGAAAGTAACGAACACGTTCTATCAGTGGAGACGCAATTAGACGGCTTAGAGTGAAAACCTTGTATCTGCAAGTTTAGGTCGTTTTATTTTATTACTTGTCTGATAGAAGTGCTCGAAACGCACCATTTTACCTACTAGCCGTATGACGGTTTGTCCGATGGTGAAATCAATTCCCGCTCACACTCACCGAAATGCATCCTGTAGAATACCGGTTACCTACTACGCCTGTGCTCAAGGCTTTGTAGATTGGACTTAACCAAATCTGAATCTCCAATTAGCCTCTTCGCAAGCCTTTGCACCGAGTCCAAAGTTGCTAGATGGCATTTTGCAGCACCAGTCTAATCAATATATTTGAATAAACCACATAGAAGTATGTATCTATTATGAAAATATAATAAAGGTCTAATTTAGTCTTGCCATGAAGTACCTACCGTGTTACCCCAGTTAATGGGTTGTGGAGGTCTGGTAGGCAGCCAGTCCTCCTTAAATACTGGTATTCAGCTAAATCCGGCTTGACTGGAAGCCGATCCCAATATAGTTGGAAAAAGGCTAGATAGATGATGATGATAGGTCTGATTTGGGTTTTTTGTGCCTCCCGAAAATATACCTACACACCTATTTCTTAGTTACCTACGAGGTTTTCTCTCTAAGCCGTCGAATTGCTACCGTTGCCCTCAGAGAGAAGAATCTTCACAGTTAGCAGCTGGACCATAGTGATAAGTGTTGCCGAGAGTCAAAATATGTCTTGCCATAAGAAGGGAAAGTGGTTACCCCTCGTACTTGGGGTAGGCACCTACATTGTCACATAGAGTTTAATAAATTAAAAAAAAGGCTGGCTAAGTGCGAGTTGGACTCGCGCACGATGGGTTCCGTACCGTCCATAGTAAAAAAAACTGCAAAAAATTACGTTTCTTGTATGGTAGCTCTACTTCATTATTTAATTTATTCTGTTTTAAGTACCTATTTGTCCTATCTGTGAAAATTTTAACTGTCCAGCTGTCACGGACGGTCAACGGAGTTTTTGTAATTTAGTCCGGTTTTCCCCTTTGAGTACGGAACCCTAAAAATAAGCCGTACACAAAGAGATGCTTTTAAGGGGTGTATTAATTAATACCTACGCGTATGAATGCTCCCCTGCAGATTTTATTTGACCATCTATAGGTATATCAAATTTCGATTGTTATGAAGCCGTTCAAAATTTTGTTTACGCACACTAACTGTAATTACGGAACTTTATATTATTTATATCCGTCAGAAACCTTTTTGATCAGGTAATTTTCATAGTGTAGGTACTTACTTTGTTGTACGAGTAGTATTGCGACATACCTTTGGGCCATGGGCCTACAGTTAGAAAGGCTAGATTTTTTACTTTGCCAAGTAATTTAGATAACATTAATAGAAGTTCAAAAGTAAAAACTAAATGTTAATTTACCTACCTATTTTAAGTTCAAGTTATCGAAGCATTATTACCAAACTTTCTTAAAAACTGAAATTAAATATTTTAGTTTTTGTTATTTTCTTCAGAATCCGATCTAGACCGATCAGTGTAATTAAAAAACTTATAAAATTTGTTTTTAGATCACAAAGACTAACTATTTAGCATAAAAATAACTTGATTGACTATTGGACATTCTTGGTGATTTATTTATTAAATCTTAGTGTATGAATTTAATAGGATTTTTAATTACCGTTCCTATATTACTACCGTTAATTGTTATATTATAAGTAATTATTTTTACTTCTAACGAAAGTATTACCTACCACCCCACCTAAACCCAAAAATGCCTATAAACCTAACCTTTTGACATGATAGTGGCCTACACTTCAATAACTAATTGTGACACATTTGTTATAATTGCCAAAATTATCTGTTATACGAGTATGCATACAATACCTACGTAATTTTGGCAATCAATCTCAAAGTAAAAATAAAAATGTAAATAGTGTCCAAAGGGGTTTGTTCATTTTCCCCCATGATTTTCCCCTAACTTTATACCTAGGATGGGGTCCACTAACATGATGTAACGAATGTTAGATTTCCCACATTCGCGAATATGAATATTCAAACTGATTTATTATGCGTACAGATAAAGTAGTGGAATTCCTAGCCGGAGTCTGTGTTTTTCTGGAGGAGCTCGTGGCTAGATAATAAAAGCCGCACGGGTTGATCTTCAAGGTTAAGCAACGCTTGCCAAGGATGGTCTGTGGATGGGTGACCATCTTAACATCCCGAGTTTCCTCCGTGCCTCGGAAAGCACGTTAAGCCGTAAATCCCGGCTGTCATTTGTAGATCTTTGGCAGTCGTTACGGATAGTCAGAAGCCAGTAAATCTGATTCCAGTCTTGCCATGAAGCACCGTGTTACCCCAATGTTGGAATGTTATAATTATGCAGGTTTGACAATTCCTGTCAGCCAAGTTCAAACCGAACATAGGAAAGCCTTTACAGAGTGATTGAACAAGGCTAAAATATTTGCTATGATTAAGCGAATTATACAGGGTGTTTGGTTCATCGTGTGCCAAATTGATATGGTCGACTGGAGGGGTCATCTACTATCCTTTCAAACCCCCAAACACTACCCATGTCCAGTGGAATTTTTTTCATCGACTTTTTAAAGTTTTTTGAAAAATAGTCCCGATTTTTACATTCAAATATAAATATAACAAAATGTATAGATAGGTGCTTCAGATACCATTTTAGCAAAAATAATTTTACAATTCACAATTTTGAATGTTAATTTTATCCGACTCGATTCACAAAACTGGCGATTTTACATAGTTGTAATAAGATTTTTACGACATGTGGCACATCACTAGCAAGAGGATAGACTAGAGAATTATTGAGAGAGTTTGAAGATCCTAGTCTCTTATGGTTCTTTTTTTGCAGCCATGTAAATAGCTGTAACATGAACAGCTTTAATTTAAGTCCGAAACTTTTCGGGTAAATTTAAAAAAATCTAGATGTCTAATATCACTAATTTAGTTTTCAAAAGTACCTTTATACAATATACGTCTAAATAAAATTAAAATTGAGGCTCTACGTCTTACACATTTTGTTATATTTGTATTTGAATGTAAAAATCGGGTCTTTTTTTCAAAAAACTTTAAAAAGTCGATGAAAAATATTCCACTGGACATGAGTAGTGTTTGAGGGTCTGAAAGGATAGCAGATGACCCCTCCAGTCGACCATATTAATTTGGCACACGATGAACCAAACACCCTGTATATTATTAGAGGAATGTTTTTCCAATCACAAACAAACAAAAAAAAATCATTATGTTTTTTTTTAAATGCATTTGTATGGTTAAAATTTTTTTGTTTAGCAACAAAAATAAGCGCTCTGTGAACCATATTAATTTTGAGATTGACACGGTTCAGGGAGCGCTTATTTCAGAAATAATAACTTAAATATTGAAAAGCGACAAAAGTATACAAAAAAAGTGAAACACTTTCTGTTTAGGCACTCATTGCTTTGACTTACTACATTTTTTATCTCATAAACACTGAATATGAGGGATGTTTGTCAGGTAAAATGTGTAAAGAATGAAGCTGGAGTGGTTCTATCGGATGATGAAAATATCAAAAAGAGGTGGAAGGACTATTTTGAAAGATTGATGAATGAGGAGAATGATTGGAGTGGCATTTTAGAAAGCAAACCAGTGAATGTGGGGTTAGTGAGAATGATTAGTATAGACGAAGTCAGAATAGCAGTGAGTGGAATGAAGAATGGTATGGCCATTGGTCCTGATGGAATACCTGTTGAAGTGTGGAAGTTATTGCGGATGGATGGATGGACGTGGTTAGCTTTATTTTTCAATAAGTTGTTGCGGGAAGAAGCCATACCTGACGATTGGTGCAACAGTTCCTTGGTGCCCATCTATAAAAACAAAGGTGATGTGCTGGAGTGCAACAATTATAGAGGAATAAAGCTAATGTCACACACTATGAAAGCTTGGGAGAAAGTTATTGAGAGGCGGTTGAGAGAAGAGAGTGAAATTTCACAGAACCAGTTCGGTTTTATGCCTGGTCGGGGTACAACGGATGCCATTTTTGCTATACGCCAGTTGTGCGAGAAATACAGAGGTGCACATAAAAACTTGCACATGGTATTCGTTGACCTCGAAAAGGCATACGACCGGGTACCTCGTGAGGTTCTGTGGTGGGCCTTTAAGGAGAAAGGTGTGCCTGGGAAGTATGTGCAGTTGATCCGGGCTATGTACAGTCACTGCAGTACTCAAGTCCGGTCTACAGTGGGCACCAGTGGCAGTTTCAATGTGGCGGTCGGCCTACATCAAGGGTCGGCTCTCAGCCCTTACCTCTTCCTGCTGATAATCGACGCTTTGACGTTAGACATCCAGGAAGAGGCCCCTTGGTGTATGCTGTTTGCCGACGACATTGTGCTGGTTGCTGAGAGTGGCCTGGAGGTCCAGAGCAGATTGGAGGTTTGGTGGCATAGACTGGAGAGTGTGGGCCTGAAATTGAGTAGAACCAAGACGGAGTACTTGTTCTGCGATTTCAGCGGTCTCTCCAATTCTGTGCCCTTAGCTCTCGCCGGAACGCCCATACCAATCTGTTCCGACTTTCGGTACCTTGGGTCGCTTGTCCAAGGGGATGGTGAGGTAGACCGGGACGTAACACATCGGATCAACGCAGGATGGATGAAATGGCGACAGGTCACGGGAACAACCTGCGACCCACGGATGCCCCTCAAGCTGAACGGTAAAATTTACAAGTCCGTAATAAGACCTGTCGTACTGTATGGATCAGAATGTTGGGCTGTGAAAAAGACGGATGAAAAAAGATTGCATGTAGCGGAGATGAGAATGTTGAGATGGATGTGTGGTGTGACGAGAATGGATAAAGTGAGAAATGAGTATATTAGAGGAAGTTTGAAAGTGGCGCCAGTGACTGAAAAGCTGAAAGGAAATTGTTTGTCTTGGTATGGTCATGTAAAGAGGAGGGATGAAACACTTGTTACGAAAATGGTTATGAATTTACATGTGGACGGATGGAGAGGAAGAGGGAGACCAAAGAAAAGATGGATGGATTGTGTGAGGACTGATATGAAAGAAAAGGGAGTTGATGATAGCATGACGGGTGATAGGACAGAATGGAAGAAAAAAACATGTTGCGCCGACCCCAAATAATGTGGGATAAGGGCAGGAAGAAGAAGAAACACTGAATAAAAAATATGTATCTTTAAGTATACAAATGCATTTAACAATAGTCAACAACAGCATTCTTTTTTCGAGTGTGTAATTGGGTAAAGACCTAGGCCTCATATCAACCCTTCATTATTTACAACCCTTATTAAGTGATATAAAAATATTACTATGCCTTTAAACTTCCGTAACACGTTGTTTCACATTAAAAACGTGAAAATATGGAACTTGTGATAGAAAAATATTAATGTAAATATAAAATTAAATAGTTGTATCAGTTGTTTTGTCATTTAAATCCATTAAATCAAAATATTATTCCGTTTTTGTTTGTCAAAAACATTTACCAAAATCTAAATCTAGGGTTACTAACCCTAGATTTAGAGAAAAAAACACTTTGTGTTGTAACGAATAAATGTTTTATCTATCTACTTACTGTGGAATGTCACAACTGAAATCTGGGAAAAAAACGTTCTTACACACAGATCTTCCAACTAGCAATTTTCTCTTTCGTGTATATTGACTTAAGAACTAAGGTGTTAACACACTGTCTTACATGACTTGTCTAGACTATGGCAGTACCTCCTATAAAAGCATGATTTAAGGCGTTTTGCACTAAAAGAATACTAACATTGAGTAGGTAAGTGCTCTTATAGATGTGTATAAAGAATCTTTGTAACACACCAAACAGCACAGTTGTCCAGGTGCATTTTTAATTCATGAATCCCCGACCGGTCTCATAGGACCGCGATGTTATTGTCTTACTATTGTGTCTTGTTTCGCGGGTATTGATAGGTTAAAGAGCATGTCTTAAATATTATTTGCACTTAAAAATACATTCTAAAAGTACGTTCTTTCTTAGTAGAAATAGAAATCATTTATTTGCCAATAATGTTCGTCGGGTTTTCGTTGGTCGGAATAGTGTGGTTGGTACAATCAATCGTTCGATAGTTCCTCACAAAAACCAGAAGATAGCAACTCTGAAGACTTTGATCTGATAGATTCTAGTCTTAATTCTGGTTTTGACGATAGAGTAGAATGTAAATGTCAAACAGTTAACGGATTACACCATTACACAATACCATAAAGAAATCAAAATAATAAAATCTTAAAAAAGAAACAGTTTTCGTTCTCATTTTCAGTATGATAAGTTGTCCATTTCATCAAGTTTGTATTTCGCTTCTGTTAGTAATCGGTCCTATCAATATCTATCGTCTGTTTTTTATACCTTGAGACTAAATTGACACAAGTAATGTCAAATTTACTATGGGAATGACGCCAGTTCTTTTGTGTTGAAATGTCATTTTAGTCTCAGGGTATAAAAAACAGATGATAATTGCGTCAGTTTTTATTTTTACAACGAAGTAGTATTTTTTTACTGCTATCCTAAATGTCAATATGTATATTAAAAATGAAATGGGCCAATGAAAGTATTCCACTTTATTTCACAAAATATTCGAAGAAAGTTACACCGCAACATGTATAAACTAATATAATTACTTACATACTTTAGCAAATATTTAACTAAATGATCCCAGGAAATAAAAATAATACTTATATGAGTTGACACTTAAATTAGTTTTTTTTATTTCAGCAGCACACTCTTTCGGCTGTTGTGATAAAACTCCTTTATTGGGCTTCCAAAGAGCAATATAAACGGTGGTACTCTTTTAAGAGCAGCGGTAAGAGCGCTCTAAGTCCTATTTCACTTAAACTATGCCATTATAAAATCATCATAATTTTGGTGTTAAAACAGCAGTTACAAGATAATTTTAAGCGTAAAGTAAACTTCAATTAGAGCGTTGTGATTTGACTCTAAGTGAGAATACTCATTTACAGTGGGCCTAAATCGAGACTTACAGTTTGTAAGTATGCTGAAAGAGTAAAAAATTTTGGTGTTCGAACATTTGTAAGTTAAAATTTTGCTAGTTGGGATGTTACCGTTGTTTTTTTTTAAGTTCCTAAGTAACAACGGTGTTGAGCAGATTAATCGCCTGGACTATAGCGGCATATCAAGTCATTGGAATACAAGACGTTTAAGGAACGAACCACGCTGGACCACGTCCACAGATTTGTTTTACAGATATCAGCTTCGAAAAAATAGATAGAGCTGTGATATTGGTCGGACAAAATTTGAGTTGAATCGACACGACAAGAAAAAAAGCTTCGAAAAACATAGTTCACAAATGACAATTGTAAGTCATCATCATCGCGCGCGAACTAAATTTTACCTAAATTCTTTCAAGTGTGAAGTAGATACAAATACATTACGATCACATCATCGCTTACTATCTATCAGGTGAGATAGTTTCAGATATATTAAAATTAATCAAACGCTCACAATCTGTCGTCTCAATAATCGTTATCATTTCAGCCGAAAGACGTCCACAGTTCGACATAAGCCTCCCCCAGGCGTCGCCATAGCGACCGGTCCAGCGCGTCTCACATCTGTCAGATTCCCGCAACCCCCACCACCTGTAAAGCTTATAGGTACCTATTTAATGAAATCAATAATTTGTTGTGCCATGTACATAGGTACTATCTCTTTATATGAAGTGTTAGTATTTGTGGATTCATGTTTAATGTTATAAGATTCACATACATTTCGCTAGTGATAGAATCCATTTTATGAACAGTAGTGTAGGCATCTATTCTGCATGGCTTCAAGATTGTATAACCATTTAATTGTACAACCAAAGGAGTTTTTTTTTAGCAGTTTGCAGTAGCTTTGTAGCATTTTGTTTTACGGTGGGCAATCATCAGAATGACTTTTCCCGGAGCGGGAGGGCGTGTCAGACTTCTACTGACTGAAACCCATTCCTGTTCCTTCTTTACCTTAATTCCAAGGGTTCTCCTTTCAGAAGCTAACGCATGGAGGCTTCGACCCTGATGGACCCCTGCGGTTTTGCTGACATCTCTTCGAGGCGCGTGGAAAAGTATGCACTGTCGACGACTTGGGCTGCGTGGCAGTTGCTACGGATTCAATCTTTGAAGGTTTTTAAAAATAAAATAAAACAGCTTTTGTTTTGTAAAAATCTCTTGCTCTAAGTATTCACTTAGAATCTATACTAATATTATAAAGCTGAAGAGTTGGTTTGTTTGAACGCGCTAATCTCAGGAACTACTAGTCCGATTTGTAAAAAAACACTGCTAATTCTTTCAGTGTTAGATAGCCCATTTATCGAGGAAGGCTATAGCTTCATCATCACGCTAAGTCCAATAGGAGCGGAGCACCTCACGTATATAAACGAAGACGCAGGTTAAAGTTGGAGTTGGTCCAAAGTAACAATTCCACGCGGACGAAGTCGCGGGCGGAAGCTAGTATAAGATATGACTGGAATATTATTGAACATTGTACAATAATAATTAATTCATATTATCTAATAAAGTTATTAGCATTAGCATTATCGGCCTTATAATGTTCCCACTGCTGGAACTCAGGCCTCCTCTCTAGGAGAGGGAATGGGCCATAATCCACGGCGCGGATAATAAAGTTATATTTGCATGCTATTTTCTGCAAGTATAGCGTCAAAAATGTTATTGATGAACTCAATTTTACCCGTGAATGAATGAATATGAATGCAGTTGCCTCTCGTTCATGTTTACCCAGTGCCCTCGAGCGCCCGCCGACCCTGGGCGGAGGATCCCGAGCCCGTCCCCCTATGCAACCTCTCTACCCCCCCACCCCCCAAACCCTCGCTCCTGTCTAGACGGCGCCGTTGACCTGCACCTCGATTACGTACACCAATTGCTATTTGCTATTACAGCAAAAGTGCTGCTGCAGAAATCAAATTCAAGTCATTTTTTAACCCCGCTGAGCAGCATCAGCTACATTGAAGCGACGGTGACGTTAGTAGTTTTCCAGTAGTTTTTGAACGGTTAAGTTCGAATAAAGACAGTTCTCTAAACTGTATTCACAATATGTGACTAAAGGATAAAGCTGAATCTTCAAGTCGCGGGCTTCATGTTGAATTCTGAATGAAACTAAGGTGCTTAAGTTTTACACCCGAATACAGTGAGAGATTTATATAATCAACTCCCGAGCACTGCGAGGGAAGTTAATATAGAAACCTGAGTGAAGTGAGGAATTCAAGCCCGTCAAGACAAAGGCAGTTTTATACTCGCGTTAGATACTCTACTTTTTGCACCTTCTGTGAGGTTAGTAAAAGATAATATAGGTACTGGAACATGCTTATTTGAGCAATATGTATTATTTTGGGCAGGCCATAATTATGGCGGTAAGTCCCTTCTTTGAGGAGTGGTTGGAAAGACGTCACGGCGTCCTCACTTTCCTTATGACGCAGGTCCTCCCCGAACATGGTAAGTTCGGGAGGTTCCTGTATCGGATTCATCGAAAGAAACGCCCGGGCGTCGCCACTATGTGAACCGCTTTGAGGCCCAGTGGAACATAAGATAGAGGGTGTCCAGCACGATCGAAGCCTCTGGGGCCACGGGTAAACTTCCGAAACGAAAACCCGAGACCCTGGAACGAAGGCAAAGAAGTAGCGGGGTGGGTTTACTCAGTAAAAATCTGTATTATATACATAATTGGTATATAATACATGCATAATTGCATAATATAGTAGAGAAACATTGATAATTTTGCACCCGTACAAAGCCGGGCGGATCGCTAGTAAGAAATAAAGTTAAAAGTATGAACAAGTGCTTTACGTAACAAAAACATTATTCAGAAACTTACCTATCTTAACGTTACGTCTTAAATATCAAATCGACATGCCAGTATTCTATTTATATACTTCGTTTTATTCGTTAAAATTATTAAGCTCCGAAATTGAAAAATATTTATCTTATGCTAATTGCAGAAGGTTCAAATTCGTCCAACTTTTAGGATGTCACATACTACCTTCTGCTTCCACGTGGGTCAGGTATCTGATTCCTACAATTGTGTGCATCACGTAAAGTCACCTCACGCCTATTATAAAAAAAACTTTTTACTAAAAAACATACAACCGACTTCAATGTTAAAAAGACGCTAAAAGTATAAAATAACTTTAACTTCGGAAGTCGGTGTTTCTATAATAGTTTGGCCTTCTTAGTTATTTTACACTTTTCAGTGAGGGGGGGGCTACCCCCTACTCCTCCCTTTTCGATCAGTCATCGACTACACGTATAAACAAAGCAATTTTTCTTGTTACAACGTTTCTGCTATGATCCTATGAGGAGTTCCGTTCCATAACTTCGAAGTTCTTCTTCACTTCAACACAACAATATTTCTATGGGACCTATTACGGAGAATAATCAATCAAAAAAGAAATTCAAAATCGGTCCACAATTGACCGAGATATCAATGAAAACTCATAAAAAAACACATACAGCCGAAAATAGAACCTACTCCTTTTTAAAATCGGTTAAAAACATAATAACCCAGTACCCAAGTGCTTAAACATGTTATTTTCCGATAGCACTAAAAACCAATTAAACAAAATACTTACATAACGCTTGAAATAGTTCGTTCATTTGAATAGCCCACCCCTTTTTTCCGCATCCCCGTGAATGGCCTCACCCTTGGCCACGTTGGCATCTGACATTTTCCTCTTAATTACTCAATTTAAAACAGAAAAACAATAATATATAATTTCTCTACCAGCCAGGTGCGTCCTTGATTAAACATATCAACTTAACCTATCACATACCCACAAAACGAGACACAATAGTAAAACAATAACAGCGCGGTCTCATAGGATCGGTCGGGGATTCATGAATTAACTAAAGTAGCCATATTGTCTACCTCACACACAAAAAAAACACACTCACACAAACATATAAAGTCTGTTGCCAACGCTAACAGTTCGAAATAAGAACGGCGACAGAAGAACGAACTCCAATATAACGGCTTTGTGAATCAAATTTTATTTCGCGCCAATACCTGCTTAGTTACCGAATCCTCTTTCCTCTTGTTCCGTGTTACCAAGTCGAGCAGCGCCACCCACGCTAAACGAGAAAAACAGCAAATGTCGGGAGTCATAGTCCTGCGAAGACTTAAACAAAGGACCACAGTCTACCAATACCAATCTATATAGTAGTGCGCGCGTCGGGAGGGCGTGACCGCGTGGCAAGCGTGGGGTCCCGCCGCGCGTGAGCCGCCGCGGCGCGGCAGTCAGCCCGCGCGTGCACCGCAGTGCAGAGGTATAGTCGCTGTCCTACAGTTCCACTAAAACCTATGTAAGTTTTTTCACATTTATTTCTATGTGCTAATTGACGCTTTTTTTCTTTGCTACCTACACATTTTTTTCGGTATTTTTTCATAACGACAGTGTAAAATACGGTAAAATAGGCAAGTTAGTTTCGGAAATACGCCGACGCTGCACCAGTTTTGGGCGTGGTCGGGAGTGGCGCCCCCTACAGTCGAGTCCTTTGAGTTCAAATTGGCGCGTAGGAACTATTTTATTGATCGCTTTCGTCCGCACGTTGCTGTCTCGTTTTCAATACCGCTAGGGATGGATGGAATATTATTTGACTATGTCGATACATTCACTACCTACGCTATGTACTAGGCTACACGTGTTTCGCTTATTGTGTTCGACTTGTGACTGATTTTCAATAGTCGAATAACTTTTAATTGTGGAATGAAAATAGCGATTTGGCTGCTTTTGTATAGAAAATGTGTTTAACAGCCATATTTATTTCTCTTATAATAGTTTTCTGACTATTGATTGGCCTGTTGGTCTAGTGGTTAGTGGTCCTGCCTGCTATGCTGGAGGTCGTGGGTTCGATTCCCACCCAGGAAAAATGCTTGTGTGATTAGCACAATCACTTGTTCTTTGTCTGGGTGTAATTCATCTATAATACTAGCGCCCCGCCCCGCCCCGGCTTCGCACGGGTGCTAAATTATCAGTTTTACTCTACTGTATCATCTTAAATCACTCTATCTAGTAAAAAAACCGCATCAAAATCAGCGGTGTAGTTTAGCACATATAGGTACAGACAGACAAACAATGCAAAGCGACTTTGTTGTATACTATGTTGTGATGCATGTACCTATTTAGAAATATATAAGTATGTTTATCAGTTGTCTAGTACCCATAACACAAGCTCTGCTTAGCTTGGGACTAGATAGCGTAGTTTGAAAGTTGTGCAATATATTATATTATTTCTAAGTATATGTATATTATATTGAAAAATCGGGTTTTAGGTGGACTTACTGCAGTCAGTGCATCTGATATTAATGCAGTTTTGTCATTCATCAGTTAATAAATTCTAATCAAAATGTGAAGTAAATAATAATTCAGTAGAATAGTAAGTAATATATCTTTTTGTTGAAGCGATTCAATAGCTTATAATATCGTAATATCACAATAGAAAAGATATTTTTTCAATTAAATGCTTCTGTTTTGCAGTCATAGAATAAAACACAGTTATTGGTTTTACACAGATTTCACTAAAAAAAATGTTTTTAAGTTTTTAACAGATCCTGGGATGATGATGATGGTGGGGACTGGGTGTTATGATAGTTTATAATATAGTATTTAATATAATATAATTATTGTGCTTACTGTTTATTGTATTGTAGTTACTGTGTATTCAACATATTTTTGCGTAAATAAACGTATTATATAATTATATGTATCTACTCATTTTTTTTAAACTTTTAATGTATCGTTTACTAAATATTTACAAAGCGATCCTAAAGTGTGTAAAACATTGGATTAGAACCCGGATTTCTGAATTTACATGAACCGAAACGCGTGCTGCCATTAGTCTTACTAAAGTTTTGAAATAGTTTTGTAACTTGTGAAAGCTGTGCCTTTTCTGCGGTAGAAAAACTATAGAGGCGACACGTGGTTTGAACGAAACGCGTAAGTGCCAAGACATTCCCGGCGCTTACGACGTTTTGGTCGCGAAGAAAGTATCCTAGATATCTAGAGAGATCTAAAGCAATCTAGAGCTATTAATAGTACCTACTAGTCGATACTATTAGTATCAGTTTTTCCCAATATTAAGAAGTAGTGCTAATTATTCCTTTGTTTAGTTTTGTATTTTAAACATACCTATAACATTAATAAGAAACATCAATCCGAAAATAGTATCAAAATTTGTTATTAAACGAAGCATCAATTAGTCCTCCCAATGTTGCCACCCTCATGGATTTAAATCTCCCCAGATTGGTGGCATGGCAACTCCCTGACTCTTTTGTACTCGCGTAGTATAATGGAACTGACGTGTCGTCGTAGGGTTGCCATCTGAAATCTGGTAACAAGGAAAGTAAGCGGAAAAACTCCGTGTTTTGATGTCGAAACCTGGACATATCTAATAATAATAACAGTTATATGTTATTGTTATATATCATTGCTATTATATATAATTACATAGTGTACTATACAATCGTTCAAATTTAAAGTTAATATATTTTTCTTTGTGTTACGAAACGAAACTTATTTGGTTTTAAAAAAATATCTTAATTTGTTTAATTTTTAAAATGAAACACAAAGTTACTCTGATACGACAACAATAATATCTTCTTCTTCTTCTACTTGCCTTTATCTCATATTACTTGGGTTCACGCAACATGTTTTACGAAGACAATAATATATAAAAAAAAATATATATGTCACAGATATCGAGGGATACGCCTTGAGGGCGTGGCACGTATGCTACGATATTATAAAATTGATCTTATATTCGAAACTCGGCCGTATCCTTTTCTCAGTCAGCTTAACTTTGCAATTGCGTACGGTGTACTATTTATGCGTAAGAAAACAAAATGCTGAGTTGTGCAGTAATCATTGTAAAATTTTGACCTATTTTTACAATGATTACTGCACCATACCATCAAAAACAAGACAAATGGTGAAGTCAAAAATAAAATCAATCAAAATTTATTCAAATGGCGTGTTCTACCACTGATAAGTTAACAATTAAGTCTTCGTCGTTAAGCTTTAAAAAAATCTTTAACAGTTAAAGATTTTTTTAAAGCTGTACGAACTTTCATCCGAAGCGACACGAACTAGCCCGAATCTTCCCGAACGCAATGAACGTTTTAGATTTAGTGAGGTGCAATCGAATGCATGTGGGTAATTTTATCTATAAGCATATTATTGCAGTTCAATATTTTTACATATTTAAATGGATATTCTCGTATCTTATCTTCTTCTTCTATGTCATTACACTCTTGGCAGGCTGGTCGTGGTTGGGTTAGGGTAGCTCTACGGAAGCGGTTAGGGTACACCGCACCGCTTCCCACCACTATTGCCTGCTGGCAGTCATTCGGGCGCACTCGTTCAATGGGCCGCCAACAGCCGCCTTGGTCTGGTCGGTCCATCGCATCGGTGATCTGCCACGCGGCCTCGTCCAGCTCACATTCCCTTAATAACAAGGCGTCCGGTTTATCTTCAAACCAAATTCTATGCTAACACTTTCCATTTTCGATAGCAGTTGTACCATTTGGCTAGTGTTAGTGGCAAATAAGGCGGTGTCATCTGCGTAGCGTAGATTATTTAGTGGCAATTTCTTATCCACCGATTGTAACACGGCCTGTCCTTTCTTCAAGAGTAATGCTCATAATCAGTTCTATGTAAATGTTGAACAAAAGTGGTGATATTATACACCCTTGTCGAACTCCAGCGCTGCGATGAAAACTATCTGAGAAAACTCCATCTGTTCTCACTGCTGCAATGCCATCTTTATGCAGGCGTCTCGAAATTGCCACTAAGTGTTTCAGTGTACCTATTCGCAACAAGGTTGAATGTTCTGACTCAACGATCAAGTTTTTAACTTGATTCCAGAGGTTATTTGAAGTTTCTTCCGAGTGGTTTGCGCTATTCCACGACTCCCAAAATTGTTCTACTGAAGCGTAGAACTTAGACAATCAAGCGTAGAACTTACAATCGATGATTGAAGTCAAGTCTACTGAAGTGAAGTTCGCAATCCCAAAAAATGGGAAAGTTTTTCAATCCTTTCCCGTTTTTTCTAAACCTGAGCATTAATTTGGCAATTAGAAGCTGATGGGCTGCTCCGCAGTCTGCTCCAGGAAGAGTGTGCGAGTGTAATAAGAACTGTCAATATAGTTCCGATATTGACCTTCAGATCCAGGTCCGAACTCCACGGGGGTGGTGTTGAAATTGACTATTTGAAATTACAAAGTCATTTCTGCCGCAAACTGTATCAGGCGTTAGCCTGTTTCATTTGCACTGGCCAGAGTATAATAATCTATCAATAAAAATCGATTCACTATTGATCGACAAATCTTTCTTTTTGAAGTCGGTTAAAAAGTAATCTGTATTTTCGGATAGATATATAGAAAAGGAAATGAAACAAAGTAATAATACAAGAATGTGTGCTAATAAAATATCGGTAAAAAATATCTATCGTCACTTTCGACTCCCTAATTGCATAGAATGTTCCCAAATAGGAAGTATTTACAAGTGAATGCCCCGCCCATTCTATGTATGTGTGCTGTTAGAAATTTATTTAGTGTAGCTACTTTCTTCGTAGTGTGCGTTATGATATTATTATTATACCTATCCTGTGTTGTCCTACTGCTGGGCAAAGGCCGCCCTCCATTCCTTCCATCGTGCGTGTTAAAACTTTAAGTGTTTGTTGTAAACACACTATTAGCGAATGTTGTAATTATTTGAGAGGAAGTTAATTACTCAGATACCCGCGAAACGAGACACAATAGTAAAACAATAACAGCGCGGTCTCATAGAACCGGTTGGGGATTCAAACGTTAAGCGGTAGTACTAGGACTCCTTACTACTCCGCCATATATCTCAGTATATCTATGATTTATGTAGTGCTGACGCCCGGAGGTGATGTCCTATGGCTTCAAAATATTTTCCCATTACAAATAAAACATCACCCAGATGTTCCTTCGGACGCCTTTCGAAATCAAAACCAAAATAAAACAAACAAGGAAAAATTCGGGGAAACCCGACCGGAGCTGGCAACCCTAGCCTCGTGTCAATGCGCGCGCACGTTTTTCCTGTTAGTCAACAGTTTTCCCTTCCGACAAATTTGAAAGGTTTCTAACTTATTTTATTTTGCAATATTCTTTCTATTTTCGATTTGTGACGAAGTTCATTTTTCATGTAAGTAATTTAAAAAAATCAGTTTAATACCCATTGGTATTTTTTTTTTGGTATAAACTTACGATACCTACTTATCAATAGTGGAGTTCATTATAGGGAATGAAAAAAAATGTTTTCTAACCATTTTATCAAAAAATATACAAACATAGAACTGTAATAATAAAATCGAAATTAGTAGAAAAACAAACAAGATATAACTGAAGCGACATCTATGATGCCACAGAAGAACTAATCCTGCATCGCGCGGTTAGGACAGAACAACCCGAAATCATGTAGGTATCGGGCAGTAGCCCACCAGACATAACACCCGTCCGGTCGGAGGATCCGCCCTTTTCAACAGAGATATGTGGGACTTTACTGTCTGTTTCACATCCATATAAACATTTCAAACAAATATATCTGTCCCTCTCGCAAAACGCCATTTTCTATAGCAGCCGAACGCAATGTATACAATATCGTCGCCCTCCCCGCTAACTGTCGTATCTCACAAACTGACGTATCTGCACTAACATTACCTACGCGTTCTTAGCTATATTTCGAATAAGTTCTCTTTAATCGTCGTATCTGTATCGTTTACCGTTTAGGAGATAATCACGTATTTGGTTTTGCGAGACGTATCTGCTTCAAATTAATATGAATAAATAAATAGATACCTTAGGGCTTTAGGGCGACTACTAACTTAAAGAATAAGCCAAGAGCTATATAAAAAACTTTTTAAATAATTGATAAAGCCACAACTATCGCAACTACAGTAATTTGACTGTAACGCCCGACCGAAAGACTGTAACGCCCGACCGAAAAACAGTTGCCCTGGAAAAACATCAATTGCTAGTTAGGACAGTGAGACCGTTTTCACATCTTCCGATCCGATATCGGTATCGGACTCCGATACGATATCGGGAAAAGTAAAATGTATGAAAAGCTGTGCTCCGATATCCGATATCGGGTCGGACAATATGAAAGACAGGTACATATCTCATACATTTACCTTACCCCGATATCGTATCGGCGTCCGATACCGATATCGGATCGGAAGATGTGAAAACGGTCTTAGCCGGGAGGGTGACGATATGACGTCAGAGTACATATCGGCAGCTTTGAAGTTTTATAACTTAGTTTTTGATAAAGATATTTTGAAAATTCTTTCATATTTCTTAACTAGACCTGAAAATGAAATTTAGCAAATAAAAAAAATGCATGCATATTCCCAATTAGTGGTTAGATTTTCGTAGTCAGTAATTCAAGACATTTTCTTCTATTTACTTACCATCGTGTCTGAAGATAAAAGTCTAGGAGCAGTGCGTCCAGTCACAGAATAAATAATGGTATAAGTGTGCAGGGCACTGCTTTACCTATAGTGCAAAATGCGCGGTGCACACAGCCGCAGCGTATTAGGGGGCGCATGCCCCTGACGTCTTTGTAAATTGCACCGTTCGCACCCCAATGTCCGTTTATAAAGCGAAAGTTGGCCGTTGAAACAAGTCACTTTCCAGTCTGATGCAGCTGGTCGAACTTAGCATAGCATTATCGGCCTTATAATGTATAGCCTTATAAGAGAAGGTATAGCAAGCTTTTAGTTGTTGTTTCTGGTCATGTTTTTGACACTTTTAGTTGTTGTTTAGTTCCACTTTTTCCATCTTTCGCGAGCCTGCGGTTTCCCTTGCCAATTCTGGCGAAATCTATCCAATTCGTCGCGCCATCTCCATCGTGGTGGGCCGCGACCCCGTCGCACTGTTTCAGGGTACCAACTTTGTGCTGCGTTGGCCCACAGTTTGTCGACTTTAGTAAATCATAATCCACTTTGTCCGGTTTATAGACTGTAAGTATTCCTTACAGTATAATTACAATCGGTTGGGCGGTATTGGTTGCACTCAGGCGCTCCTAAAGGTAGAGCCGCCTCTGAGTGTGTGTAAGCCAGGGATGAAAGACTCTAAAATGTGACTATCTGGTATGGTTCTGAAACGTGGTCGCTCATAACGGACTTCACCAGAAAGCTTAAAGAGCATCCAAAGAGCAATGAAAAGGGCATTGCCCGGTGATTCCTTGATCGCATCAGGAATGAAGTCAGTAATGCACGTTAGTCGCAAATCATCGCAACAGTATCGATGCAAACGCGCGACTATGTCGGGCTACATCAGGGAGAGAACGGAGGGAGGGTGGCGCGTGAATGAATCATTCTACATAACAGATTTGTATCGCGACTAAAAATCATGGCGTAGGCGAGGGCAAACAGATTTCAACCTCATAGCGACTGTATCGATGAGAACATACGACAGCATCACTACTCATCATCATCTCAGCCGAAAGACGTCCACTGCTGGACATAGGCCTCTCCCAAGCGTCGCCACAACGACCGGTCCTTTGCGTCTCGCATCCATCGGATTCCCGTAACCCTCGTCAGTCGTCGGTCCATCTTGTGGGAGGCCCTCCAACGCCGCGTCTTCCAGTACGTGGCCGCCACTCCAGAACCTTCCGTCCCCATCGACCATCCGTTCTACGAGCAATGTGCCCTGCCCACTGCCACTTAAGTTTGGCGATCCTTCGGGCTATGACGGTAACCTTGGTTCTCTTGCGGATATCTTCATTTCTGATATGATCACGCAAGGAAACTTCGAGCATAGCCTTTTCCATTGCTCTTTGGGTGACTTTAAGCCTTTTGATTCGATCTCGATTTGATCCCATTGTAGGAGCTCGTGGCTAGATAATAACAGCCGCACAGGTCGATCTTCGTCCGTGCCTCGGAAAGCACGTTAAGCCGTAGGTCCCGGCTGTCATATGTAGATCTTTGGCAGTGGTTACGGATAGTCAGAAGCCAGTAAAGAGAAGCCAGACTCCAGTCTTGCCACGAAGTACCAAGTTACCCCTGGTAATGGGTTGTGGAGGTCTGATAGGCAGCCGCTCCTCATAAAATACTGGTATTCAGCTAAATCTGGCTTGACTGGAAGCCGACCCCAATATAGTTGGGAAACGGCTAGGCAGATGATGATGAGGCCCATTGTGAGTGACCACGTTTCCGAGCCGTATGTCATCACTGGCATCACTACTGCATTGCCACAGTCGCAAAGAGCGAGCAGCATAAGGGGTAGTTGGTAGGACAATGCACCCTACCTCGCAATTCTGAAAACAGCCCTGTTTTCAGAAAGCCTAATTAACCTAACTTACCTAGAAAAACTCATTATTAATTAGTACTACAAATGATTTAACTCGTATTGTGGAGGTGCTAGACTGTGATTAATTTGTTTTTCTCATTAAAACTAGTTATTAGGTACTACGCTTCAGTGATATCCGCTCGTTATCTAGAAAAAGGCATCAGGTTCGAACAAATAGGGATGATAAAAACAGGATTCATTTTAACGAGGTACAATAAATAGACAATAATGCGTTGCACAAAGCACTTAAATGTTAGCTATTCTACAAATTCCTTATGTCTCGCATCAGATTTCCTGTGTTGCAATTATTTATTTATTATTTATCTCATCAAAGTAAAATATGTGCGTGTAATTGAAGGGGAAAATAATACGCAGCGATGGTAGGGTAGGGATGCACTTATTCGTCGTCTTTTTAGTAAACTTTGTGGATAAGTTTGGTTGTAGGTTATAACGGCCTATACTAATTCGTTTTTCTGGTTAAATTTTAACCACAAATTATATCGGAGCTACAAATATAGTCTAGTCGCGAGGGAAACCTCCCTCCCGTACCTTCTATCGATTACTCTCTTTTAATTGTTATTTTGTTGACGTTGTGAGTTCTTTTACCCGATTTTTTGATAAATTATAGTAGCTTTTCTTTCGATATCTCAGTCGCAGCCTAGGATTTCAATTCCGATTCCGGTTCCGATTCCAATTTCGGCTTCAATAAACCTCATTTAAAATCTCCCTTTCTCAACTCGGTTCCGATATAATCACTACTCTTACCTTACTCTGTTACACCCATGAAATATAAAAAAAAATCCTTTCTGATTTCAATGGTTACACCTCCCCGCAAATTTTCGAATTAAACTCACACTTAGTGGATTCGTAAATATAAATATTTTTCTTTTTACGGTTCCCCGAATAAAACTAATTATTTTCGAGAACAGTTGTTACTACGAGTATTTCGTGCAACAAGTTCCAGGTACTATCGATTCTGTTCCATGGAACTGTTACGAGTACGATTAACACTGATTGGCATTCACGGTAAAACCACTTGCGCTTTTTTAAATACTTTCGATTCCGTAGAAACGACGATTTATAAAAAAACATTTTGATATGATTGAATTGTATTTTTAAAAATTGAAACTGGCATTTAATATTTATTTTATTTTGTTTATTTTTGGTGAGCCTTTTGATATCAGTAGAGCTCAACTCTATTCACACTCTGGATTGCTTGTTTTTTAATTGAGATAAACTAGTGCTTGACCGCGCAATGCTACTGAAAACCTCCATATGGAAAACCCAATAACGCTTAGTATATTACAATTATTTTAGTCCTTAAAATGTATGGTTAAAGATGTGGGTGCAGATGGGTAATATTATATGTATAACAATATCATTATAGCTTGTATTGTTCCACTGCTGGGCAAATCCTGCCTCCATTCCTGCCAACGAACACGATTCCTCACTATCTCTTTCCAATTCCCAAGGAAAACAGCTAGGTCCCCATCTCCTTTCTGGTTTGCCGCAGCCCCGTCGCGCTGTGACTGGGGCAACAATCCAGTGATTTACGAACCCACAGCTCGGTAGACATGATATGGCAGCTTTTTGAGCCACATCTAATTGCGATTTGCAATTTTTTTTTTGCAAATAACGCCTACTTTTTTTTTGAGTTCGTGTTAAATATAAGTACCTACTCCATGAGCTTAGATGGAATTTTAAGTACATAAAACATCTAAGTCGAGCCCTCATCTAGTTAAAATGAACGAAAAAACTATAATATGTTAGAGTGTTGTTTATAACTTAAGTATTTGCAAGTATTTGCAAAATAAACATCATTTATTGCCTGAGAGCTAAGTAAGAGCAATTGAGTGCTTACTTAGCGTTCATTTCTGACGTACTAGTACTTTAAATTTAACAAATTAGATAGTAATATTTTTAAGCACGTACTTGTATGGTACTTCAACAGACAGTGAGCTAAGTTGTGCTGCAGAAATGATAACTTTCTGTAGACTGATTCATGTGAAATCAAATAAGTAAAATATCGTTGAAGTTTTATAGTCGTCCGATCGAAGTTCTACCCAAAATCGGTATTCACACGTATTCAATAGAATAACCATTTAATCGGCTTGAAAGTAAACGATCTATTAAAGGCTTACACCAGTTACATTATTATGTATTCTACCAGAATATCTATTGACATAGATGATTCTAAATCAACAACACTTTTTTTTACGTCAACAACACTTCGATTATCATCATCATTTTCAGCCAAAAGACGTCCACTACTGGACATAGGACACTTCGAACTAACGACTTTAAATTCGTTCAAGATCGATAAAATCGATAAAATTTGGGATTTTAACCTAGAAACACAATTCGCTGTTTTCTGCACTAGTGCGGAAATCCGCGTGAGTTCAATCCCCCAATTATTTATTTCTTTGTAGTGTATTGTAAGACGTCATTTTTTTGATACACGTTCAAATTTATCACTGCAGCATTTAGCTCCACCCTCGCTCGTGGCTCGAACAAATTCCGTCTGAGTCGCTATAACAGACTTTCTCCACTTGTATCAAGACTATTCCGCGTCTAAATCTTTGGTCTAGGCCACTCATACACGTGCAAATTTATCACTTCAGCATTCGGCTCCATAACACCCTCGCCTGTGGCTCGAGCGATTTCCGTCTCGGTCGCAATGGCAAACTTTCCCTACTTGTATTAATATTAAATTCCACGTCTAAGTCTTTAGTTCAGGCTACTTATACATGTGGGCATTTATCACTGCAGCATTAAGCTACATAACACCCTCGCCCGTGGCTCGGGTGAATTCCGTCTGAGTCGCTATAACAAACTTTTCCCACTTCTATCAATACTACTCCGCGTCTTAAGTCTGCTTCAGGCCACTTACTTAGAAACACTCCTACCCCTCGACATCAGAACTCAGTTTCTCGACATCCAAAGTCGATGGCTTTGTAGTCGGTAGTAAGTACCTAAGTACTACCTTTTACAAGTAGCTGTCTGCTCTAAGCTACTACAGATATCGGAAAATAAAGCGGTTGCTTCTGCGAGGAAATGTCTGGTGAGATGTTTTGTGGAGGGCTAGGGTACTTGAGGTCTTAGATTTCTTTATTTCCCACAAGTATTTGAATTTACTTTCGTACATGTACGAGAAAAGTTAAAATTTATTTACTTTACTACTTATAATAATATAGTACCTATAATCATCATCTACCTAGCCTTTTCCCAACAATATTGGGGTCGGCTTCCAGTCAAGCCGGATTTAGCTGAATACCAGTATTTTACGAGGAGAGGCTGCCTACCAGACCTCCACAACCCATTAACTAGGGTAACAAGGTACTTCATAGCAAGACTGGAGTAAGATTTACTGGCTAATATACATAGTACCTATACCTAATAACATATATTTTTACTTTAATTTTAACTATCTTAAACGTTAGTATGTAATTAATGAGTTTAAAATTTACATGTGTACATTGTGTTTGGACACTATGTCCTAGCTTCTGGCTTCACCTACATGAACGCAAAACAGATCGATGTCCAGGTGTCATGGCAAATTATTTAAATCCGTAACTGTCAGCTATAGTTACAGTTATGTTGTAGGCTCATAGTGAATTTTCCAGCAATTTTCCAAAACACAGACAGGACCACGCACATGAAATGAAGATTTAATTCGTCACAACCATTATGCCCCGTCCGACGCACTGTCAGCGAAACCGCGTGAAGAAAAACGGATTATCTCTTCCCGCCTAAATATTCCGACTGTCACTGACAGATGTCAACAGCCTACCATCGACAACCATCAGGCCGTCCATAGACACTAAACTTGGACTGACAGCCAAACGAACTTACTGGCACCATACATTATGGATGGATTTATCCAAATACAAAACGTCAGAAATGCAACGTTATTTTGATTCGCTTTTGCCATTTAATTTTAGAAAGTTAATATTTACTATTTGAGTAATAGTTTTAACTGCAGTAGCCTTACCATGAGTTTGTAAAAACGTTCTCGCTATCGAAAACTATCGCTTTGTCCCTGTCATTGTGGTGCACGTGAAAGAGACAAAGCTATAGTTTTCGATAGCGAGAACGTTTTTTCAAACTCATGGTAAGGCCACAGTTTACAATTTGGCTGTGAGATCAACTTTGGCCATTTTGTGCTAGTTTATTTGTTTTAGGGTAATTAATAAAGCGAGAGTTTATTCTAAAGTAAATAGCTGAGTTGAATTTGCTGCTGGAGTCTGTGTTTCCTGATTGTTACAACCTAGGGTTCTTTAAGTCAATAGAGAATAGGTCAGTTCTAGGCAAGCGTGCTCCATCTAGGGATTGCAATCCAGCGGCGTTTTTAATCCAGCTGGATTCTTGCTGGATTGACCTGAATCCAGCTGGATCCAGCGCGGATCCAGCAAAATGTAGAACGCATATAAAAAAACGACATTTAAGATATTTTTATTAAGTAATTTGTATAATAACGTCTTACGATAGTCTTTGAAACCTTTCACTAATTTGCTTTCGTTTCTTAAAACCATTTGAGACCAAAATAAACAACTTAAAATTAAATAACATATAACCTTGTAGTGACATTTGACGACACAGAATCCTGCATCCCGCAAAGAAAATTTTCTTTTATTTTTTTTGAATAGATGCACCCTAGAGTACTAATATAAATTTATTACTGCTTAATACTAATTATCGCCTGGGAGGCTACTTTATAAATAAAGCAAAATTTTAGTACTAAACTTTTATTAAAATGTAACAAAATTTATAACAAATAACAGGCCATACCTCTGCCTTTATGAAATGCAAAAAAATATATATCTGAGAAACTCTTATTTGTCTTAAAATCAGCCTTACACATAATACTTAACTTTCTAACACAGCCTTAAGGGATATTATATTTTAAAAAAAAATGTTGACATTGAACCACTGTTTTGGTATAAAAACTACAATATAATATATAAAGTATGAAAAACATAACAAAAAACTAGTCTAATCATCACATAGCTTACTGCAGACTAAGTCGAACTCAGACTTCTACTTTTTATCACACGAATAGTGATTGTGGATTTGGTAAAGTGCTTCCGGATGATGACGGTATTGGGGAGCTTCGGTCTTGAGGATCAGGGTCATCTAGCACAATATTTTGTAACTCATTTTCGAGTCAGTATGGAACAAAAGTGGGATCAACCACACTGTCATCAGAATCGTAATCCGCGACTTTTAATTATCCTCGGTCTCACTATCAGAGCCTCAGAGGTGTCATCTTCCAAGCAATTTGCTATCTGCTGCTCGTTGAGATCCATCTATGAAATAAAACATGTATTTTATATCTTATAATAGTGAGTAAACAAAGAAAAAACTCAAAAATGTAAATTAAGTCAATAGTAAAAACCCTACCTTTAATACTAATGATCGCCTCCCAGGCGATCACGTAGGCAATATCTCGGGAACGCTGTATCCCCGCCAAGCGCGCAAGCTCTCCCCGGCTGCGTCGTGGGCTACCCTGAGTTGGCGCGAAAGCACGGCGCGACACGTCCCCGCAATTTCAAAATAACCAGAAAAAATCGACCGCGGGCGGCCTCTCAGGCGATGATTAGTACTCTAGGGTTAAAACCATTTGAGACCAAAATAAACAACTTAAAATTAAATAACATATAACCTTGTAGCGACATTTGACGACACAGAATCCTGCATCCCGCAAAGAAAATTTTCTTTTATTTTTTTTGAATAGATGCAACAGCCCGAAATCATCTATCGGACAGTTGCCATCACACAGTTGTCATCACATTATAACAATTACGGATGCAATTCGAAACTAAACAATAGAAATTGATATGTCTGCGGATCCGCATTGCTGGATCCAGCACAATATGCTGGATCCAGCATATTTAAACAGGTGCTGGATCCAGCTGGATTGCTGTATGCTGGATCCAGCAGTTGCAATCCCTAGCTCCATCATCGGCTATTCCAATGCTTACCATCAAGTTAGATTGTGATCAAACGCGATCCTATCAATAATAAAGAATAACTTGTCTACATAGCAAGATATAAGATTCATAAGAGTTTCCAACCCAAGATACAGTTTTCATACAACAGGTCTTACGTGATTATGACGTTATTAAATATCTTTCTCTAGATATTTTGGTAACACATTTTTGTAGATATAATAAAAATTGTGAAATTGAATCTTAACAAATTCAGTAAAGATCTGCGAAAATCTCCTACTTTGCGTCAACTTTGAACATATATTTTGAAAAGACCCAACAAATAGGTAAATTAATAGATACCCAAGATTTTAAATGAGGAATATTTTTTTCCTTTAATTTTTAATATTGAAAAAATTAACTATAGGTACCTAATTCGATTAGTAAATTCCAAAAGTAAACACGTAATTCCTGAAAAATATTTTTTCAAATATTTGAAATGCATGATGGAATTGCCGAATGCCAACTGAGTTTTCATGCGCTACCTCTCTTTTTTCTCGTCACCTCTTCATCAAAAATTGCTTCGGACAGCGTTGGATGAAGCAAAAAACTTTTAAACCATATTTTTTATGTCACGTCACAAAAACCCTGTAAATCCAGCGCGTTTTAAATCTGAGTGCTTGGTCTGATTCCTAGGACACGTCCCATTTGACCGATATTACGTATTCGACCCAAATACAATGCAAATAGTCCAATTCGGTGGACAGTATGCGCATACACGGACGGAATTATAAAGGTTTTCTACGTAACTGGATTTAAACTAGCCATTTCAGTTTTAAGCCCTGCACTTTGCGTCATATCTACTGGATTTTATTTTATTCTGTCGCGTTTCTGTATTTCGGCCGCAAGTTTTTCTTGTCCGGATTTGAATAATCCGTAAAATTATCATATTAAATCATATTTTTTTTTCATTATGTTAGATAGTATCCGTATTTAGTTGTAAACAAAAACATTGCTACTAATCTTAAGCTCTTTGTTAAAAATGTATTTCTTTGGTGTACAATAAAGAGTATATAAATAATAATAAATAAACATTAGCTTCAGTTTTAAGTAAGTAAAACTAAATGAATTTAACCTAAGTATCTTCTCTAATTATCGTAGCGTGTCCGCACAGCAACTAAAAATTTGCTTATAATTTTTATAACGTACAGATTTACTTTGATTCATTCAATGTAAATAAAATTCAAGATATCTACTCAATAGAACCAGTATATTAGTAATTCATCATCATCATCTCAGCTGAAAGTCGTCCCCTGGACATAGGCCTACCCCAAGCGTCGCCACAACGACTGGTCCTGTGCGTCTCGCATCCATCGGATTCCCGCGACCTTCGCTAGGTCGTCGGTGCACCTTGTGGGAGGCCTTCCAACGCTGCGTCTTCCGGTTCGTGGCCGCCACTCCATAATTATTATTGAGTAACCACAAGGGCTGGCTTTTACCTCGTTCAGAGATTAAGCATTGCCATACAACGTGGCAATGCCGCCAGTCTTTTGGGCACTCTTCCGGTCGACATGCGGAGGAATTTTTTGACGCCATATTTTATTTAGAGTTAATGTATGTGTAGTTTTAATTAGATATGTGCTTTTTTTCATGTTATTTTTCTGCTTAACATATCACATACCCACAAAACGAGACACAATAGTAAAACAATAACAGCGCGGTCTCATAGGACCGGTCGGGGATTCATGAAGTAATAAACTGTCAAACAGTAACCGCATGTCTTTCGTTGTTCTCAGATGCACTGCCGTACATACAAGTAACAGCATTTACGTGCGCTTCGTGTCTCCTCAGCGTGTGCTGCGACCTCGGGCTCCGGCCCATCAGCAGTTGCACGTCTCGAAGACTTACGTGAGTAACTATTATAATTACCTACTTATTTTATACTTGAAAATAAATCAAGTAAAAGGCTTATTACACCACTCGTTTTTACGAACGGTCTTAGTCTACGTCGCGTAGTGTAATAATGGTAAGGCGGTTTTCGACGGGGCTCGACGTATCGAGTCGACGTAAGGAGTCAACGAATCGAGTAGCGTAATAGGCTGTCAACATGGTGTATAAATTATTAATGTGTGGTATTATCATTTCGTTAAAGGTATCATATTTTACATAAACTTGATGATATTTTCTTATTACCGTTGCTTTTTTTTAAATAATTTGGAAACAAAAACCAAAGTAGGAATCCACAATTCCTACTTTTTTTCCAAAAGTCCCCACTATACTAACGTAGTTCAGCTAGTGGGGATTTTTGGGAAAAAGTTTGCATGGTGGGGATTTGTCGGTGGGGATTTCTGGTATAAACCCCAGGAATGAAAGGCAAACAGAAGTATGATCGTGCTTACCACACAAACATTTGTCTTGAATGGGAATCAAACACACGACCTCCGGCACAGCAGTCAGGCTCACTAACAACTACACCAACAGGCCAGTCAAAAACAAAATAACAAATAATACAATTTCTATAAAGATTATTTCATATAAACTACACGTATTTACTACTATAAATACGAGTGGTTGTTAAATGAAATGATACTAAATGGATAATGAATGAATCAGATGAAAATGAGTGGATAATTATACTAATGGATATGATTTACTAATAATACTACCTATATGGTTAAGTTAAATCCATTAGGATATTTATCTGTAATGTTCATTTTATTTTGCTGTGTTTTATTATTTTTATTTTCTGTAATCAAAGGAGTTTTTATACAAATATTGGGCCTGCTTTTCAATAGATAAGTGTGTTACATCGTTGAATAGGTATTTTTGAGCTGAACAAAAGTCGCCAAGTTCTAAATGTTAGTCCCTTCAAAATTATTATTTGTTTAATAGTTTTGTCTATAATCAATCAATGCAATTTATCTAAAAGACAAACTGACTTACTGGTATCTACGCACGTCGCACAGCCAAAACTACTAAGACTAGGAGCATAACAACAGAAATTATGCACAAGGTTTCCTTTTATGACGTTTTTTTTTTTTTTTTTTTTATGGTAGGGGAATCATCAGAATGACTTCCCCCGCTCTTGGGCGGAGCGGGAGGGCGTGTCAGACTCTTACTGACTAAACCTCTACCCCGTTCCTTCGTTGCCTTCGTTCTGGGGGGGACTCGGTATCAACCGTTAGGAATACCACATGTTCCCCCCAGAGGCTTCGGCCCTACCGGGCCCCTACAGTTTGCTGACATCTCCTTGAGGCGCGCGTGGAACAGAACGCGCCGTTGACGACTGGGCTCGTTCCAGATTATTTCCAGACTGCCGGACGGCGAGCTACCCAGTGCTCGCCGTCCGCGAACCCGCGCCTACGGTGGTCGGAAATCGGGATCGGGATCTCGGCGGCGGCGGCGTGAGGACCGTTCCCTCACGCGCTCGCGGTCAGCAGCCTCCTTCACGAGCATCACTGCTTCGCAGAAGGAGGCGACCGCATGCCAACCCTCCTCGCTCCGGACCATGGCCTGAACCAGGGCCCGGCGCGAGAGGTCGCCGCTCCCGATAGTCTCCGCGAGGACACGGCGGTGCTCCGCCCAAGCGCGGCACACTTCTACCGTGTGCTCCACCGTGTCCTCCGGGCGGTCCACACAGTGGCGACACCCGGGCGTCCTCTCCTGCTTGATTCGATGCAGGAACCTCCCGAACTTACCGTGTCCGGTGAGCACCTGCGTCACACGGAAAGAGAGGACGCCGTGACCTCTTTCCAACCACTCCTCAAAGAGGGGCCTAACCGCCTCAATGACGGCGTGCCCAGCACTGGGTTGCGACAGTCGCAGTCGCCATGCCACCCTAAGATCCCGCCGGAACTCTGTCCGCCATGCCGCGACTTGTCGCGGCAGCGGAGTTTCGCCCCGGCGTTGCATCTCCACGCGCAAATCGTGCATGCGTGCAAGGACTGTTGCCTCCAGATCCCACGGTGGCAGGCCAGCGAGGAGGCTCGCCGCTTCAAATAAATAAATAAATAAATAATTATTATATTATTCTCCATTTAGTTCCATATTCGTTTCTCTAAAAAATTCGTAGCAGCTTCTGTACCAGTTAGATAACTCCAGCTCACTCACTTAACCACAAAAACATAAAGCTTTGTGAGCAGTCTAGAATCAAAAACTTTCGGTTATCATAATTGAAATTTTCTTTTAACTCGGTGCGAAGTGGTGATAGTAAGGTACGATCAGATAGTGACCAAGTTGAATTAAAGCGAACTCACTTTTGGCTCGTTGAATGCTAAGAGATAGCTCATAGATGTCCCCTCCGATTATAATTTGGATGTCTTCAAGGCTAGAGTGAATAGGATTTTGATAAACTAGTGCGCCTCACCATTAACAATTGCATCACTACTTAGCATCAGGTGGGATGACAGTCAAGCACCAGTTTATATTGTTAACAATTAAAAAAAAACATCCTCATAATTTCAACCGAAAAACGTCCACCGCTGGACATAGACATACCCCAAGCGTCACCACTACGACCCGTCCTGTGCGTCTTGCATCCATTAGATTCCCGCAACCCTGGCCAGGTCCTCGGTCTACCTTGTGGGAGGCCTTCCAAGACATTAAAAAAAAAGTATATTCTTAGATACTGCCTACGAGAAGTGGTATTAATACCACGTAAGACACAAGTACTAATTAGTACTAGTGTCTTACTACTAGTAGATGGGATGGGACCACAGAACAGCTGTGGATGGGACTAATAGATATATGTGATTGACACCGGCGACAACCGTGGTGTCTAGATCTTCGTAAGGGTTCTCGAGCTGAATAAATATTGTCTATATTTTTTTTATTGTTGATAGATTCGCTCTTGACTACGGTATAAAATATAATCAATTTTTAAGATCAGGCAACCAGGAGCAGATGCAAGTCGCGTCATATTTGTTGCCCATTAAAATTACAAACAGAAACTATACTTTCTTAGCTTCCCTCCAGTTTCCAGACTACGTCCTTCTCAAGGCTTTGCTGTCTTATGCAGTAAACCTGATTATCTTCTAGGCATCCACTTATTTTTTACTTCGGTTTTCCATTTTTAATTAGCTGTGCTGTTTTTCTCGTCTCGACGTTCCTTTGTGCAGCCTGCTGATTAGGGAACAAAAGAGTATCTCGAAAAATAGTTTTTGTTTTGTTCAGGCATAACATTTTAATTTCTCCGTCTTGTTAAAAATAATCTCATGATTACTAACTTGATAACCATCTGAGATGGGCACATTTTATGACCATATTATAAAGTACATGGTATAGCCATTGCAGCATTTAAAATTATACATATAATAATATGTATTTATATTTATAGAAACTGTTATTTTCTAACCATTACTAAGAAACTTCCATTGTTTTCTTTGGTTTTTGAGAACAGTCAATACATTTTAATTAATAGTTTATGAACGTACTAGTCTATATAATATATCAATAACATCTTGAACTTCTTTTGAACAGCATTGTCCCATAGTACTAACATAGTCAATGGTCGCATTAGTAGAAAGAGTAATAACATCCACCGTTGTACCATACAATATACGAAACTCTTTTCAGTTTGACGTAAGTTTTCTAGATAGAATAAAAATTTCTCGGATTTTATCGGTTTGTGAATAGAGCTGATTATACTTGTAATTTCCTTAAGCCGTAATTCTCCGGTTCCTTTGAAAATAGTAGGTAACATAACAGCGTTTTCCGGGAAATGTGAGGCGGGGTTTATTTCATTACGGTTGATGAGATATAGAATTGAAGATGTCAATTTTCAGTCTTTGTTTATGAACAAACTGACTTATTGGCTCAATTCAGGTAAGATTGATCTTTGTATTCAGGAACGTGCAGTAAAGTACCTGTAAGTGTTTGCTACTTAAGTATGCAAGATTGTTTCATCATCATCATCATATACCTAGCCTTTTTTCCATCTATATTGGGGTCGGCTTCCAGTCCAGCCGGATTTAGCTGAATACCAGCAAGATTGTTTTAAAGAGTAAAAATCCTGCTGATAAACCTTTACTAGGACTTATAATTCCCTTTCAATTCCCAATTCAGGACAACTTACTGTAGTAACTGAAAAAGAATGATTTTATTTTACGTAAATGGAGACCTAACTGATATAAAAACATCCAAACAGACAACTTAAGGCGTTACAAAATCCAAATCAAAATGTTTTTACTTCATGGCGTACATGGGCACTTATAAAACGTCAGAAGCTAGCGCACGTTTCCTATTGGTCGTTTCCTATGGGGAAGAAACAGGAAACTCCATGGAGACTCTTTTAAAAATGTAAGATTGATTTTACAATATTTCCGTGAGACTGGAAATACGTTTAGTTAGTAAACGTCTGACACCCCCTGTCGCAAGTCTCGCTCTACCCAGAGGAGAAATACTATGTTTAAAGATACGCGGAACTATAAAACTTCATTGAAAAATGAGATTCCTCAGTCAAAGGTTAGATTGGTATTTGTGGCTAGTCTAGGCAACTGTTTGATTTCGGATTGTGTGTGATTTATGTTTTAATATCGTGAAGAACTCTGATACTGTGGCGTAAGATTTTGAATTTAAGTTCCTTTGTAACTCAGGTGTCGATGCATTTTGATGATTTCCCACCTTAAAAAAGGTAGTCATGCCGCGATCATATCATGACTATTCGTTTCCCAGGAACTCCTGGAAGTCACACGCGATCCAGTTTGCCGACAAGTTTGAAACGCGCTTGAAGCGGCGCGGTGTCTGGAAAACTTAATCATGACGTGCTTTTACAGACATACTGATGTCGTTATTTATATTTTACAGTTTTCACACAACGGCGTCTTGTCCCAAGCTAAGAAGGGCTTATAGGAAGAGTACTTGACAACAGATAAATATACTTACATAATATTTCTAAATACATACATATTATAGATAAAAAAAACATCCAACAAATTATTGTGCTCATCACACAAACATTTGTATTGAGCGGGAATCGAATTCACGACCTCCGACATAGATGTCAGGGAAGCCAAATATTCTTTATGTCACACCGCACCTGCCTGCACTTAGTTGGGGCTAGCTTTTAATTAATTTTTCGTCCAAACCTTTGATATAAACCTCGGTGAGGGGAAAAATAATTAGATTTCAAAACCACGTCACAACTGACCCTCCGGAAAACCCTCACCCCTACGTCATGCCTTTGATGTGGCACCCCTTTATAATTTGTACTTTAGGTTTTCCTATCGGTCACTATTTTTACTTGTTTGTATAAGTTGCGTTCGGCAGTTACGTCATTGAGTCGAATATTTCAGCAAAACTTTTGTTTTTGCATTCGGCAGTTCTCGAAATTTCACGAAACTCGTTCCTGGAAAATTTTACGTGTCTTTTGTTCCTTAAAAGTTCTTGGAAAAATGTTTCGACATTCAGAATCTCGATTAATTGTGCAAATTTTATAAAGATATATTTTAATTTTATAAAGGGCACAAGGTCAAACAAAATAATAAATTTTCAAAGTTAGTAAAGTACTTTGAAAATTTAGATTAGTTTAACAGAAAATGGTTTTGATTTCAATAGAAACCTATATAACATCGACAAGAGATCTGTGTTTCCAAAATTTCCAGAGAAAGATATGTAATAACGTCATAATCACGTAAGAACATATGGAAAATTTATCTCGAGTCTCAAATACCAGTTACCCAGTAGACTGTTCGATCTAAACTATTCGAAGTAAGACTAAAGCTTGACGGAGCTATCTCCAATCTAAGTCGAGGCAAAGTGACTTAGTCTGGCCTCACCCTAGGCGTGTTGCGGCAAAGTTCAGTCTACCGACACAGATCTAGGACTCATCGGGGCATGCACCGTGCCGCGACGTCAGCGTAGAAATACGGGGACTATATGGATGGGTTTATTCAATATACATAGTATGTAGGATATGCATATTTATTACTAGCTTTTGCCAGTGGTTTCACCTACGTGAAATTAATAGATATACTGCCATAGCAACTTTGGACCCCTGTTTCTATAGCTAACATCATATAAGAAAGAGTTGTTCAAATTTTTCCGCTTTTAGTCCCTGTAGTTTCGCCTGAGCGTTGATACGTCAATCAGTCAGTTTCTCCTTTTATATACTAGTATATAAATATCAAGCATATTTAACAATTGTACAATAAACAATCTGCCTTATCTTTATTTATTCTTCATGGACAAAGTACATATCGGACTTAATGCCTTAGGCATTCTCTACTAGTCAACCTGGGGTAGTAAAGAGTGAAGACACAAAATGGTATAAAGATTTTTGCATAATTATTATCAAAAACTAAAAACCAATCAATGTATCAATTTATTAGCTAGAATTTATTACCATAAACCTAACGGTAAATACGTCGCAGCAGTAAATTTATTCCAGCATATCCTGCCATGACATGGCGTGCAAATATATTCCCAGTCAATGTGGTTAATTAATCCAGCTCACAAATTACAGCATCTATTTGCTTGTTAATCTGTATCTGTATTGATTAAAATATGATTTGCGACCGTATTTATTAACTACGTTAGGATTATCAGTTAGAATTACATCTATTTGAGGTTTTAGACGAACTTGGAGGGTTGTATTGTTGTTCTGTTTTCTTGAGTGTGTCTGTGACAGCTTAGTGGACGCTAGCAGAATACCAGTGCTACTTTATTTATCGTTTTTAATATCGCAGCATTATGATGTATTAGGCGCATTTTTTGGCGTCGCACAATTTTTTTCTATTCCTATCGGTATATAAGTGAAGGCTAAGGTTAGAGCGAATAGGCTCTTAATAAACTAGTGCGCCTCACCATCAACGATTGCATCACTTCTTACCATCAGTCAGGTCAAGCACTAGTTTATAAAATTAATTCATGAATCCCCGACCGGTCTCATAGGACCGCGCTGTTATTGTCTTACTATTGTGTCTCGTTTCGCGGGTATTGATAGGTTAAAAAAAATATATACATGTTTGTTATGTTCGATTCTGGGAGGTACGAATTTTTTATTTTTCTTTTCTGGAATGAGTTTTTCATGAAATAACAAATTTCGCGGACTGCACCATAAAAATGAACTATAAATCCGATAAAAACTAAATCTGTGTAACTAACTAAATTCATCTACGTCGATGTCAATAGAAATGGTACCTAGAACGCTGGCAGCATCAATAAAAAAGTATTGCTACGTTGAATGGCAATGCTTTTTTATTTTTCTCGGGATTCACGGGGTTCTCGGCATGACTAACAGTTATGTCAACATTTATGTATATATGGTGGTGTACACCACTCTATACATATTGGCCACAATAGTCCTGTTAGTGAAACTGGACCAATTCTAGTTAAATGTGATATTACCACTACCGCTCTACACATAATTATACATTCTCTGAAAAATTGTCCCAGTACCTTGGTTTCAATTTTATTGTATTGTTAAGTAAATACCTACTTATTTTTATTCCATTGTGTTTGAGTACATACAGAGTGTCATATTCACGCAAGCGAAAAAGCTCTTTTAAATAAAGATTTTAAAATGTTGGAAACCGTGTTCTCGGGCTGAAGTGTTGGTTTTCAACAGTATGTGATTTATTTTTCCTGTAAGCCTGTAAGCTGCTTACAGGTCTTTGAGGCAGCTATGAAATGATTTTCCGAGTAACGGTTGTGCACCGATACTTTTATTTTTACTTTGTCATTATATGTGGGTTTCACAGAGCAATTTTTTTTGGTTTTCTTTTTTTGTATGCTACATTGAGTTAGTATTTTTTATGGAGCAAATGCCTATCTGAACTCTACAATCCAGTAATTGCGTAATAAACCCTTTGGAAAGGGGTTTTTATTTGTAATTAACTTTTTTATAATATAAACCAGTGCTATACGATCCCGTCTTATGGTAAGCAGTGATGCAGTCGTTGATGATGAATCGCGCTTGTTTATTAATAGGCTTTTCACTGTAGCTTTGACGGCATCTAAATTGTAATCGGACGGGAAAACCGCAGCAAATATGAAAATCTATTGCGAACAGGTTTTCATCAATTTAATTAATGTTATTTTGACCTCTATATTATTGTTCATGCAAGATTTCATCTCATTCTCAGACTAGTGATTGTTTGGTTAGTATTTTTTCTGGCAATTTATTCCTTAGCTATTTTCATTATCTCAATTTATTTCTCCAATGTAAATATTTTTAATCTCCTGACTGAAAGTCTTTACTTACGAGAATTGATGTCTCATGGTTTTTAATCATATCCCGCGAAATCACTTTAGATTGTTTTCACACCATCTATCAACGAGCGCAGCGCCTTCATTTTCGTAGACAGCTCTTTAAATTTAGACATGATACTCTCGGCATTTGCTGAAGGAGCCTTCTAAGGGCCGGCGCCCTGTGCCGTCATAGCATATCAAGTTATTTTAAATCTTATTTCAATGATTTTAGAGTTCATATTACTTTATTTTGATACTACGATGCTGCGACGTGCCGCGGGATGCTGTGGCATGATGCGGCATGCTGTGCACAGCATGCTAAATCACAACCTGCCATGACACGGCATGCCGCGGGATGCCGCAGCACAATCTGCTGTGCTATGCTATGCTATGCCGGCAGTGGGCGCCGGCCTTAAGGAACCAGTTTGAAGACTAGATGCCCGAGGAGTCAGGACAATCTTGCAGAACTGAGATTAATATGAATCTTTATGGTTTCTAAGCTTTTCCATCATGTTGTGCTATATAGGTAGTGCAAGTAACGATATATTAGCCTTAAAGTGTATACAATAAAACGTTTCGGAAGCTAATTGAAAGTTTAGAAACACTGTCCTCATCTAGCAGTAATTTATTAAACAGTCGTATTTAGCAGCATTTATGTTGATACACTTGAAGTGGGTTGTGGAGGTCTGGTAGGCAGCCGCTCCTCGTAAAATACTGGTATTCAGCTGAATCCGGCTTGACTGGAAGCCGACCCCAATATAGTTGGGAAAAGGCTAAGCAGATGATGATGATGTTGATACACTTGCGACACAAAAATACAAGTAGACAAAAATACGAATATAAACGCTAGGGGTGTTAGTAGTACCTACATGCAATTTTTAGTAATGTTACCTATAGAGAAAACATAACAAAAGTAAACACATTAGGGTACCACATAAGAACATTACTTGAACAGATATCTGCAGATACGTCTTTTAAAATCACTCATGTTACAATTAAAGACACCAATATTATAAAAGTCTTTATTGTAAAAATCAACCATACGGCGGACAGGCAGGCATATTACGAATATATTGATACAAGCAAATGATTCATACTGATTGTTTATTAATTAATTTTATTCGCATGCATGAGCAATACGATTTTCAATAAATACATCTTTAATTATTGAGTTCCGCTGTACTTTCTCCGAAATAATTGTTAATATTTCCATTCGCTGAATGTGTAACGTTATTTTTGAGATTCAGATTGTATTTCGCTTCGTTGGTCCAGAATGGAACATTTAATTTGGTTTAAAACTTAAACCTACTTCTGTCAATGGCTTTGTCCGCGTGCAGATAGGTTTCTCCGTAACTTTGAACCCCCGGTTCATAGCTTTAGGGGGTAAATTTCGGAAAATCCTCTGTTAGTGCACGCCTACGTCATAAAAGAAAACCTTCTGAAAAATTTCACGCTTCTAGTCTCAGTAGTTTCAGCTGTGCGTTGATATGTCAGCCAGTCAGTTTCTCCTTCTATGAACACATATGGATAGATGAAGCGAGCTCGCATAATTTTAACTTAACTAACTTAGCCTCTAACTATACAGCAACAATCAGAATACAAAATAGCATATGTTTCTGTAAACTTATCCATTTGCTAATTACTTACTGTTGTTTACAAATTGAAAACAAACAAATCTGTCTACTTTTACAAAACATTAATTCAAGATACTCGTACATATGTTGTCCTGAATGACTGACTGACGGATTAACCACAGTTTATATGTTCTGTGGGATTAACGTACAGCCTAAACCAGTGATCGTAGAAAAAAATATGTGTTTCTACAATTCGGTCACATTAGGAGAATCCCCCTGCTTCCAGGCCACCGCGATTCCTTAGCTCACCCGGCAAGTGTTAGGTATGGTCAGCATCTTTGTTACCTGTTACCGATACGCGCGTCGATAATTTGGCTAATTCTCCGTTGCTGTTATATGGTTTTTGAACACTATTTCATCGACGACGCCAAACGTCAAGTTAATGTGACCGAGATGTAAATATAAATACAGTTTTGACGCACAAAAGTCTCAGATTATATCTCAACTCTAACATCTAACCTAGCTACATATTTAGTAGAATACCCACCCCATGGCAACCCCATGGGGTGTGGGTGACTACCCACCACAGTGTCCGATCGAGGGCATATTGACACACCGTGACAGTAAGGGCCAGAGCTTCATTCTTATAACCATGGGGTTTTTTCTCTAGATTTTAATAACGATGGAGTGCGTCACCCAGTGTTTATAGCTCCTCACACGTGTTGGCACATTTTATCAGGGTGGGTGGGCGGTGACCTTGACTAGACTGACATAATTCTTGATGGGCTTGTCTGGGGGTAAACTGCTTAGTTTTAATGGAAGTCACTTGTTTGAGTGTATTGATTGAGTTGCGGTGCTTGTGTGTATTGGCGTGTGATTTTAATCACAGGCGCTCTTTGTATTACTCGTTGGTAGTTACTCGTACAGGTGGGGTTTTTTTAGGGTGGAAATTATTCAATGATTTCTCTCTCTCTGGGTGGAGCGGGAGGATGTGTCAGACTTTTACTGATTAAAACTCACTCCTGTTCCTTCTTTGTATTTCGTTCCAGGACCCTGGGGCTCTTTCGTCCCGATAGGCTTTGACCCTGCTGGGTCCCTACGGTTTGTTAACATCTCTTTGAGGCGCGTGTCAAACACTTCTCGCTGTTGACGACGCGACGTGGGCTCTGTCCGGACGGTTGCCGAACGGCCGGACGGTGAGCTACCCATTGCTCGCTGTCTGCAAGCTTACGCCATCGTTGCGCTGAGCGCACTGCCACATACAATTATCAATTCTTCGAACCACGTCAGTAACTTTCGTTCTCGTGCGAATGCCTAAAGTTAAAATCCGATCACGCAATGTAACTCCTAGCATAGACCCCTTCATGGCCTTTGGGTGTATTTAACCTATCAATACCCGCGAAACGAGACACAATAGTAAGACAATAACAGCGCGGTCCTATGAGACCAGTCGGGGATTCATGAATTAAGCCTATTGTACTCTGAAACACAGAGTTGTAGGGACACTGTTTTGCTGATGCTTACCTACTTCCATGACGTGGTCAACGAGTGCTATATAATAGTTACCTACGGTAAAAATTAAATACGCGATAATGCAAAAATAGATTTAAAAAAATCAAGCTATACTTTAGCAATTTATGTTCAAAGTTTTAGTAAACTTTTTATTGCTATTTACTTAGCATCTCAGTTTTTTATTATTAAATGAAAACATTCTTTGATATTTGTTTAGTCCTGGTATTTCTAGGTAACCTAATAAAAATATATTTTAGAATTTAAAACATCTTTTCCATCTCAAGATAATAATTTCAAAATTATTAGCAGCGTAAACTTAAGATCTTTTACTAAGTGGTTTTCAAGAACAATTATTTATTTATTTTTGTGTTGGCAACATCTGAAGATTAGAAAAATAATTGGCCTCTTTGTAGCGGGGCTTGCTTCTAAATATTTAATCTAACTTATCTTCGTAATTTTAAGGGTAAATTAATGTTTTGTAGAGTTACGGCTTATAATTATCTAACCTAAACTAGTAAACATTATAACATTAAAAGATGGATGTATAAAATAAAAGTAATAATATAATATACAAACGAGTAGAAAAAGTTAAGGTTAAAGTATTTTATTTGTAGAAGTAAAAGAATTTCTAATTTTGAGGTTTTTCATAAATTTTACTTTTCAAAAATGCTGATTTTGATTGCACAACATTTACTCTAGGCTTATTAATAAAAACTGTTGAAAAAAAAATCCCGATGATGTTTATGTAAATAGTAATGTAACTAACTCGTATATTACTGTAAACCCAATTTTTTTTTTGAAAATAGTACCTAACCATGAAGTTTCTTGCCGGTTCTTAAACGACCAATTAGAACTGTGCACTAGCTTCTGACATTTTATAAGTGCCCATGTAGGCCTATGTAAAATAAAAACAATATATTTGATTTGATTTGATTCGAACTAGTAAGAATTGATCTGACCCGAGAAGACCTTTGTCACGACTGGCTAATTTAGCCTAATTATTATCTGACTGACTGCGAGCGAGGGGCACTGGGCTCATTAAGATGCACGCTACGTCTCGGAACGTCTCTCAATTTCGCTTTTTGTTTATATCATCGGTGCTATTACCATATTTTTAGCTGACAGGAATAACGTGATAAAAATTCGTTAGTATAAAAATTCTTAAATGTTCGCTAAATCAACGCTGACAATGGTTAAACGCCAGCCTATCTACCACCAATAAAAAAAATAATTATAAATCGGTCTTCAATTGACCTAAAAATACATATAGCCGAACATAGATCGTTTTTGAAGTCGGGTAAAAGTAGGGAGGTAGGTATGTAATTTTTTTAGTTCTAGCAAAATTAGATTAATTGGTACCGCAATCTGTATGATTAGGTACGTATTATCGTATTACCGTTGATTCATTATGTATTATTACTGTGGATAGCTTGACTTTTGTAAAATCGCTCTACAGGAAAGTAAGAACTTTTTACCTGTTCAGTAATTCTTTTTAAGGAAATTTGTTTTATACCTCTTTGTATTTTAATGCCTAAATAGCAGAACATTATTTACCACTCTCAGATTCAAAATAAATCAGGAGTATTCAAAATTTGACTACCGGATGGCGCAGCGTTTGAAAGCCTTCCACAATGTGGACTGATGGCCTGATGAGGGTCGTGGGAATCCGATAGATGCAAGACGCATAGGATCAGTCGTTTTGACGACGCTTGGGGGAAGCCTGGCCTATGTCCAGATGTGGACGTCTTTCGGCTGAAATGATAATGATGATGACTCAAAACTTAAGAAGCTATGAATAATTGAGTACAATCAAATTTCTTCAACGAAAAAAACCTGAAGTAACTTGAAGTCGTAAAATAACCTGTCTGTTTGTCCATATGGTAGGCCAATAATTTCAACTGGAGACCTAATTTCCGAAGTAAAAATCATAGCTGCAAAATAATATGTCAATTCTTAGGGTTCCGTATCTAAAGGGTAAAACGGGGCCCTATTGCTACCCTGGTATTCGTCTGACTATCACGAAACTTATTTCAATACACAACGACATACTACATTTAGTTACAATAATGGTAACACTAACAGGTAAAATCAGAGGAAATAATAGTTTACGGCTTTGGATAACAATTCTCAGAATAATTAAAGTTATGTAAACCCCGGTGTGTGATTCTGAACATTCTGATAAGGGATTATCGACGCGGCGCGACGAGTTCGCTTTTAATAAAGTCAAATGATCGAGCAATTGTTGTTCCTAAAACAAATTACACTAGTAAGATAATACGCTTTTAGTTACAGCGATTATAGACCACTGGTATTAGTTTGAACGGGTTTTTAGTATATACTAAAATCTATTCAATTCATGCATTCATGCAACATTACTACACTTCTAAACCACTTTGCGTCCGTTGCGTCACAGCCACAGGTTCAGTCGAAAACCAGCGTCAGGCACTAGTAAGTAGTCTGGCTTTCATGCTGAATTGGACCTTTTTTGGTGCAGCCGTGAGGCACACAACTATTTGTATTTAATTTTTTTGTGCTACCTTATTTTTTATTTTTGTTTCGTGTCACATTCACTTAAACAGTTGATTCTCTGTGTCGTTGTGATGTTCCAAATAACGTTTGAATCCCCAACCGGTCCTATGAGACCGCGCTGTTATTGTTTTACTATTGTGTCTCGTTTTGCGGGTATCTGAGTAATTAAATTATTTTTCTTTCTTTCAATTTATAGGTTAAGACCGTTTTCACATTATCCGATCCGATATCGGTGTCGGAAGCCGATACGATATCGGGGTAAGTAAAATGTATGAAGTATGTACCTGTCTTTCATATTGTCCGGCCCGATATCGGATATCGGAGCACGGCATTTCATACATTTTACTTACCCCGATATCGTATCGGCGTCCGACACCGATATCGGATCGGATAATGTGAAAACGGTCTTATACCGTGTACATCGAAGGACTGCCAGAATTTGCCTGCTACAGTCGTCCTTTCCGATTATAATTTGTGTGTATTCTAGAGTGAATAGGCTATTAATAAACTAGAGCGCCTCACCAACAATGATTGCATCACTGCTTACCATCAGGCGGGATTGCAGCCAAGCACTAGTTTATGTTACATAAAAAAAAACTTATTATTTTCGCGACACAACAATGGGCTTCATGCTAGAATAACTAGATATCGAAGACTTTAAAATAATTTATGTATGACTTTTCTTTGTCCGCCGTGGGTAAATTTTCTTCGCAAAGAATCCTAATGTTCTTTACGATATCGAGTCTCGCAGAGTATATTTTTCAATACCTGTCCTATTTGTTCTAAATAATATAATTTTCTTTGCTAAGTGTCCATCGTATGCCACTTTTAAATGTTTATTTTTTTTTGGTATCGCAATGTTGACAAAAGCACTAGAATATATAAAAAAGAAAATATGTATATGTTACTGTAAAAGCCCAAACTACGGTAAATCCTAAGATTTTCCAGTAAATCCTAAGATTTACCAACTGTTAATGGTAAAAGTCCAAACTGAGAAATGATCATTGTTTATTTCGGACTTTTACTACCATTCACTTGGTAAATCTTAGGATTTACCTCAAAGACAGGGTAAATGTTGAGATAAACATTACCAAAATATAGGTAACGATTTGACTGATCAGTAGTACAAACGTTTAATAATTACTCATAAGTAGGTATATGTAAGGATTTGAATAATTATTAATTAAAATAAATGATTAAGAAATATGCATTGTTCTGTTAGGGCCTGTTTCACAATGTCCGAGTAGGCACTACTCACTGAATAAATTAAAAAATTTGACAGAATTTGTATGAAATTATCTGTCAAGTAAGATACTCGAAACTTAATCATAGGTGGTGAAATAGGCCCTAAGACTATGGACCGTGTACTCAACACTAAGCTCCTGGCATACCTAGAAACTTATGACATCCTAAGTGACCGTCAATACGGCTTTCACCGAAATTGGTCAACTGGTGATCTTCTAGCGCATGCCATCCGTATCGGGAGTGAGGCCATCGAGAAGCATGGGAAAGCGTTTGCCGTCTCTCTCGACATCTCGAAGGCTTTCGATAGGGTCTGGTACGAAAGCCTTATTAGTAACCTTTCTTCTGCCAATGCCAATTTGATCAAATTCAATGCTGCTCAAACCCAGGCGTGTCTGTTTTCCGCTAAAAGAAGGCAATTCAGTCCTCCTTCTACTTTCCTGGGTGCAACCGACCATCTTGACCTTCTTGGTGTTACGTTGACGTCGACTCTCATATTTGCTCCATATATTGAAGCAAAGGCTCAACAGGCTGCTAAAAAGCTAGGAATCCTTGCAAAGGTGAGACAGTACGTCACGCCAGAACAGCTGCTCACACTTTATCAAGCGTAAGTTCGATCGTGTATGGAGTACTCCTATCATGTTTGGGATGGATCTGCCAGATATCAGCTTGAGGCGCTTGAAGCTATTGAAAGGAGAGCCAAGAGGATCATTGGTAGCGATGCACTCGTTGAGTCGAGGCTTCAAAGTCTTGAGCATCAACGCCAAGTCGCTAGCCTGTCAGTTTTCTACCGGTTGCATTATCGGACCACCAGGCGTACGGCGATGCGCCACCGGTACATGGTAGACATCGCTCCTATACGCACAATTCTTTTTCGGAGCACATTTATTGTACGTACAGCCAAGGAGTGGAACTCCCTGCCGGAGTCTATATTTCCTGATAGTTACAACCCAGGAATCTTTAAGTCAAAAGTGAATAGGTTACTTCTAGGTAAGCGCGCTTCATCGTCGAAAATCCAAAACTAACATTTACCAACTCACACTGGTAAAACCTAGCATGTACCAAATTCTAATGGTAAAAGCCCGATTAAATCGTTTCTTTTTTACATATCCTTACATTTACCGACTCGTGTTGGTAAATCCTAACACTTATTGGTAAAACCTAAGATTTACGGTAGTTCAGGCTTTTACAGTAACATATATACAAAAAGTTAGGTACGTAGCGTTGTAAATAAAATTATATTTACTACAGATAAATCTCAATTATTTTTTTTTACATAGATATTAGTTTTACTAAAAAATTTCATTGCGCTTCTGTGTGTATTTTGTGATACACGAAAAAAATGTTTTATCTATCCATATTAAAAAAAAAAACAAACTGTCAGAACCGTGAGAGCATTCTCGTTAGCCCAATCAATGTCGATCAATTTCAAACTCACTTAACTCATTCAACAACAAAATACGAGTGAATACACTGAAAAATATTTTATGAATTCTGCTGAAACCAGCTTACTCCTATTCCGCGAATTCCTGGTACCAACACGTCCAACACTGGCTAGTAAAGGAGCTTGTTTTTTATTTACTTTTTTTTTTGTAAAAAAATGCACGATCCCGACACCTATTTGGTTAGTTAACTTTTGAACTTATTTTTTTTTTCAGTGTCATTTTATTATAGGAACTGTTTATTTAAGCAATGTACACAAAGTAAAAGTTATGTAACCACTGAAATAATTCTTCAGAACTTTTACCGTCAAAGTATGGTTTCAGGGGTGACGTAGTTTCTATGAAAGAATCAAAGTTTATTACCCCTTGAGTTCATTAACTCTTACATGAGTAGGCCTGGATAACAAAAAAATATTATTATTTTATTAAAAGTAGATACAATTCATGAATCCCCGACCGGTCCTATGAGACCGCGCTGTTATTGTTTTACTATTGTGTCTCGTTTTGCGGGTATGTGATAGGTTAAGATCATTTAAGTTTATTTGAAAGAACTTTAACGAATGAGCCGACTGAGTTTAATGCGGAATTCAATTTAGCTGAAAAAGAGTGATCAACTTAACTACTCGTATATGGGTTGTTCAAAACTCTGTCCCCAACAGGACAAAAGACGGTCGCATTGGCTGCAGTTTTTTTATTCGCCGTGTCCTATGCAGGGGAAGTACGAAATTCACACGAACGGAACCGCGGGCAAAGTGCTAGTCCTACATAACCAATTAAATTGAACATTCCGCTTGGACGTACAATACCTGAATTGATTCAGGTTCGTGCATTGGACTACGATGCGGACTAAATTTTTATTGAAACGATTTTTTGTCCTGAAAAGTTTTTAGTTATTGGTTTTTCATGTTTTGAATAGGTTTTATTGATGGAAAAATCTATGATAGAATTTTGTGTTTAATTTTTCATAGACAATTAGGTGGGAACAGTGATGGCCCAGTAGGTCTTGTAGGTTTCTGGTTTATACTCAGCCAGGCGAATTAGGAGTTTGGGTAATTTATTTCATCACCACTGCTCTCAAAACGGTGACGGAACTCATCGTGAGGAGAAGCATGTCCTAGAACAAAAAGTTCGAAGACTTGTGACATCCATCAACCCGCACTTGGCCCGCGTCGTAATAACTATTCAGTAATCTGTGCCCGCGTGGTGAATTACGGCCCATTCCTTCTACTAGAGAGGAGGCCGAAGTCCCAGCTGTGGGAACATTATAAGACTGATATTGTGTTCTGAACAGTTTTTACAGAAAATATGATGGAGAAATCTTCGATAGCATTTTGTGTTTATCCTTCATAAATACTTAGGTACCTTTTTAGGTCCTTGGAACTTCGTTTTTTATAGTATAGGCGTAGATTGAATTGATACACCTCTTAGAGAGGAGGTCTTAGTCCAAGCAGTGGGAACGTTATAAGGCTGATATGTATGTATGTAGTATGTAATTTTTATTTAGAAATTTTGGTATGATTTGGTCTGTAATGTAATGTACCTACTCGTATATTTAATTTTAGGTATAAATTTACTTACCATAAGCTTATTCTCGTGGTTTTTAATAGAATTTATTTATTATAATAGTTTTACTGTAGCTTTAAATTGAACTAACGCAATTTTACTGGAGTGTAAAGTGATGGCCTGAAGCGTAGGATTAAATTAACCTAGATCGGGCGGGTGGCTATCAAACATTGTAATTCCGAAACGCCATTAAGGGACCGTTGTGGCAACGATTGGGGGAGGCCTATGACTAGCAGTGCCCGTATTTCGGCTGCGTAGCAGGCAGATGATAATGATTCATGATACCATCAATAATATTCTTGTTTTAATTTATTCTTAGGCACAATTTTTAGGTGGGATATCATCTAATGAGTGTGATATCAGACTTTTACTGACTAAATCCCACTACTATGTCTTTTTTGTCTTCGTTTCCGGAGTTTTCTTTCGCATAACCTATGGTCCCATAGGCTTCGACCTTGCTGGCCACTACGGTTTTCTTGACACCTCCTTGAGGCGAGCTTGGACCAGAACGCGCCGACTCCGATTTGGTCCGGACTGTTACCAGCCGGTCGGACTCCGTCGGACGGCGAGTTACCCATTGCTCGTCCGCAAGTTCATGTCTGCGAAGGCCGGAAATCGAAGTCGGAATCGGAAGACCGTCCCATATCACGTGCAACCGCCTCCTTCGCTATCATTACTGCTTCGCAGAAAGAGGCGATCGCTTGCCATTCATTTTCGCTGCTTTTTCTTAGACACTATAATTGTATAGAAAGCCTTATTTCTGTTAGCTCGTACATTTTTTTTAAATGTTGTTCTTTGAATTGTACGCGATCATTCATTTAGAAGTAGGTTCCATTCATAAAATATTACAATAAAAAAGCAGATAAAAAGGAATGATAAGAGTTACAGGAATAGAAGTGCAACGGCTTCGCCGGCATGATATTATAAAATAAACCAGTCTCCCGGAAGTATTTTATATTAATATGCTATTTCAGGATATGATTCCGAAAACCACTCATCCATTCAAGCGTGTAGTTATTCAGCATTATCGCTTTGTAATGTTCCCACTGTTGGGACTCAGGCCTCCTCTGCAGGAGTGGAATTGAGCGGTAATTCACCACGCGGGCCCAGTGCAGATTGGTGGATGTTACACGACGTCTTCGAATTTTTGGTTCTAGGACATGCCGTTTTCTTCACGATGTTTTTCTTCACTGCAACTTTTTTTCAATTTTACGTTATTGTTATTGCCATATAAAGAAAACCTCTTAAGGTTTATCTGTGTTATGGCAAGCCATTCATTTAATATGAAACAGTGATATTAAAACTGCAATAATACTAATAAATTACCAGATCATACATTGAACTTTGGTGCAAAGAAACGCTTTGATTTCTACTTATAACTTTTCGAACTAGTTTTATTTAACGTTTGTAAGTCTTCTGGAAGTTTATTAAGAAAGTAAGGCAATGTATGTATTTATTTTTAGGTGTTATAGAAAATTAAAAGTTAGGTCTGTTTTTTTCTATCAGCGGCTTGGTTTTGACTTTACTGAATATATTCATAACTTTACAGTATTTAAATAGAATGATCGTTGTTGCTGTTTTTAAATTTATTTTTACACACAAACACACACATAATTTTGTTTTTATAAGATTAGTGTGTGAAGGATTATAATTATGGTTAGCCTGGAGGTTACAATTAAGAGGATGGCAAATAAGAAATGAAACGTGGAAGAAAACCACATCATCATCTGCCTAGCCTTTTCCCAACTATATTGGGGTCGGCTTCCAGTCAAGCCGGATTCAGCTGAATATAAGTATTTTACGAGGAGCGGCTGCCTACCAGACCTCCACAACCCATTAACTGGGGTAACACGGTACTTCATGGCAAGACTGGAGTCTGATTTACTGGCTTCTGACTATCCGTAACGACTGCCAAAGATCTCCAAATGACAGCCGGGACCAACGGCTTAACGTGTTTTCCGAGGCACGGAGGAAACTCGTTATGTTAAGATGGTCACCCATCCACAGCCCAACCTAGGCAAGCGTTGCTTAACCTTGAAGATCGACCTGTGCGGCTGTTATTATCTAGCCACGAGCTCCTCGGAAGAAAACCACATATAAATTGGAATAAACGCAGATTTCTCTTGTCTAGTATTTTCGACACTCGAATTGAAAATGAAAGAAGACACATTTTAGCCTTGTGGGAAAACATAGCAGTACGAGGTCGTGTTTAATCATTTTCTAAAAAGAAACGGGGCGGTTTCTTGAGACGATAAACTTATATTGAGACGGTCAAAAATTAGTTTTATAAAATTTTCTCCTAATCTTTAAATACACTTACAGTGAAATATTGATTATTATTAGATACGGGGGGCTATCATAATACCTCAAAGTTTTTTTTTATTAATATAAACTAATGCTTGACTGCTGATTCTACCTGATGGCAAGTAGTGATGCAATCGTTGATGGTGATGCGCACTAGTTAATTAATCGCCTATTCACTCGAGCGTTGAAGACACCTGAATTATAATCGGACGTGAAGATCGCAGCAGGCAAATTATTTCAGTTCTTCCGATACATGTGGTATAAACGACGATTTTTATTGCAACATTACACTCATGTTTTTTTGGATCATACTTCTATGTTAGAGGTTTACCTTATTGTAGTAGTAAGTTTAAGTTATTTATTCTATGTACCTATATGGTTTTATTGACTGTATTTTTTTAGTTTTTTGGTCAAAATGCTAAAACCATTTTTAGTTTCAACTGTTATATGTGACTTGAATAAAGAAATAGTAATAGACAGATTGATTTAGCTTCTTATGCACTTATTTTTATTTCTACTATATTTATAAATCAATAGATGGAGTCTATTTTACATTCTACTCCTTAGAGATCTACGTTTCGAAATGTGCAAGTAGCATCGTTTTCTTATGAAAGACTTCTTGAAAATTCAAAAGTGTTCATAATTGGTTCATTTGAAATCTTCTTCTTCCTGCCCTTATCCCATACTATTTGGGGTCGGCGCAACATGTTTTTTCTTCCTTTCTGTCCGGTTACCCGTCATGCTATCACCAACTCCCTTTTCTTTCATATCAGTCCTCACACAATCCATCCATCTTTTCTTTGGTCTCCCTCTTTGGTTCATTTGAAATAAATGTTTTAATTGATTGATTGAATAAATAAGCTTGAAGTTAAGTTTGCTTACTGAGGTCGCTTCATAGATAGTCTTGATATGACTATGAAGATGTCACCACAATAATTATTTAATTAGTACAAATACTTCAGCACTTATTAAAAAGATTTTTATGTACAAAAAGTATTAATAAATCATATTCATACACAGTAAAGCACATCAGCCTTTGTTTGTATCCACAAATGTTACTCAATTTATGGAAATATTGGGTTTTCGTAATTCTGTGTATTTATGAATGGCGAATGGCGGTCAAAATGGAAAAGCACCGCACGCAGTATTTTAAGTAGCGAACAATCGCAATTATGAATGATTGATTCCATTCTGAATTTACCAGATATGTAAATTATCGTGGGCTATTTTGAGATTTCGTTTATTTTTACTTTTGACTATAAAAATATGATCAGTAGGTACAGGTAGCGATGAAGAACATTTATTTTTGTACTAATTTAAAAACAGTGGTGTTTACTTGTGACATCCTTTAGGACACGCTATGAGACACCGCAAGGATGTGTGGGACATCATGAATTCATGACTGACAAACCTGCGATGTATGGTTGACAGTCAAGAGACTGATGCGCCGACTTGTCAGTGCGGGTATTAAGACGTGCGAAAAGCCTTTTCTTATGTATCAATCTTGCTAAAAAAACGAAATTTAAATATTTTTTCCATGTACAATTAATGATGAGTATTTATATCTATCACAGTATTTATTTTTATGGTTCGTTTTGATGTCCTGGTGAAGGTCGCGCGTATCCGATGGACGCTAGACGCACATGGTCTGTCATTGTAGTGACATTTGGGAGAGGCCTATATTCAACAAGTGTTCGTCTTTCGGTTGAATTGATGATGATAGTACAGATCACTAACTTTATTAGTGTTTTATAATTGTTTCGTGATATTTATGAACAGTTGTAGTTTAACGTCTATATGATTTCTTATAATTATCTGAATGCAGTCTCTTAAATTATTTTCTAATTCGATCCAACCTTTTATTTATCAATTATAACGTCATCTCTAAGCTATTAGCTATTTGGCCATTTGTATTGTGATATGTAAATATTGTAAAACTTAATGTTTTTTTTTAAAAGAGTAACCATGGATTTTCTTGCCGGTTCTTCTCTATAGGTTACAATCAATTAGAACTGTGCACTAGTTTGAAGCTTTAAAAGTGTCCATGTATGCCTATGTGATATTAATACCATTCTAATTCTTTTTTAAATTTAGTTTCGGAAGTTCGTAACTTTATGCCGATTCAAAAAACAATCGAGGTTTCTTTTGAGAGACAGTTTATTTTTCTCGACAAGCCTTGTTGTATTTAAAAAGAAAACCTAGTCTTGTGATGTTGAATGAAATCTCCTCTATTATTCGCAGCCGTTATTAACAGAACACAGTTAAATACTTTTTAAGGTTTACGATTTTTATAGAATCTTCTTCTTGTTCGTACACTCCTGGTGGAGTGGTCTTGGTCATGGATCATCTGATATGTTGATTGCGGCTTTTCTAGAATAAGTATTTTATTTTGTAAGGAAAAAGAAATGATGCTTTTCTTAAGCCTTCTCAGATTTGGAGCCGTGCAATGGTTTGTCGTTGTATGTACACATGTAGGTCTATTGAAAGTGAAATATATAGAATTTTGAAATTATCAGCGGTATTCAGTTATTGGGTAAGCTGACTAAGATGGATGGGAAGTCTGTGGTACGGTATACAATTAATAATGGTGCTGTAAATTTCTTAATTTTTCAGAGGTATTTTTAGATAGATGAAAGGCTTAAATTATTTGATACTTTTTAGGCAGACAAGTAGGATCTTATTAGCATTATCAGCTTTATAATATACAACTGTTAGGACTCAAGCCTCCTCTCTAGAAGAGGGGTGAGGGGGAGGGATTGGGAGGTAACCCACCACGCGGGCCCAGTGCGGATTGGTGGATGCCACATGTCTATGATTTGTTATCTAAGAATTAAGAATTGCGAATTTAGTTCTCGGACATGCCGTTTTCCTCACGATGTTTTCCTTAATTCCTTCTTCGTTTTGAGTGCAGCAGTGATGAAATAAATTACACAAATTATTGCGCCTGACGGGGTTTGACCCCGTGACGTACAACATGCAAGTCGGGGCAGTTACCATTTAGCCACCACTAATTCTGAAGTAACTGTTGGAATCTGAGGCTCTTATTGTCAGAATATAAATCTGTTTCATTATTGGGCTCCAATTTGGCAACGAGTATTATGTTTTTGCTATGTAGAAGCAAAATTTAAATCTCTTTGAAGTGCGAATAAATCTCCAGTTAAAAGTGCCTTACAATTAGGAAAATACCTTTAGAAATTTCTTAAGATTTTTTTTTCTAAATGCCATGGAATATAAATTTGATATTTTTTGGGATATTCTGCCCAATTAGGAGCCGTCAAATACTTTCCTTCACAATAATGTAAGAAAAAAAATCCCTAAGAAAATTTTAAATTGCCATAATTTTTTTTCGGATTAAATTTTTCGTTTGTAAGGAATTTAAAAAGTCGTATATTTTCTTTGGATTATTTTTTTCTTTGATAGTATGAAAGATGGAGGTCTTTGCTCCCGAAGAAGAAGAAGAAGTACACAGACAGTTGTATACTTTTTTATTTTAGTTCATTTTGCTATCGTATCGACGTTATTTCCATTACGTACCTTACATTTCAAACTTTTATAAAGTTTCAAGAGCGCCCGCCATAGAGTAGTTACTGCAGTTAGGACACCTAGGTATTAAACTAAAGTCTAGACTTTCATGGCAAATTTGGTGTCTACGTTCAAAGTAAGATCTTGTAAGATTCTAAATAGAATTTTTGCCCAAAAATTTAACTTTCTTCAAGGACGAAAAAAATTTTTTCGTGAATAATTTAGGAACCATAAAATGAAGCCGGTATTTATTTCACCCGAATAATCTAAGGAGCCAAATTGATCCTTTTTAGAACAAAAAAAATATCGAAACCTATGTAGTACACGACTGATTCGCGCCACAGTAAAGTTGGACTGGAGCAGTATAACAACTGTAAATTTCGCCTGGGACTTGTCTTACTGTTTTCGAATCCTGGTTGATCAGGACCAGGATAAAAGGACGAAAAAAGAGAAAGGTAACAGTCGCCCTCTCTGTCTGATAAAGACACTCTGTGAGTTGCGGGGGGAGGCGTGCGGGGGGAGAGTTGCTCCGTTCGACTCACTCACACACTCGCCTTAGTCGGTCGCTAGCCACAGTAGGGGCACGTCGTGTCGCGCGTTGCTTCTCGTTCGATCGGCATCACATGTAAAGTGCGATGGACGTGCTACCCAGCGGTAACTTGTTCCGCGAACTGCAGGACGTCACCGACACCGGCTACTTCGAGTGGAAGCTGTCTCTGGAAGACTACTGGCAACAGGTATGAGCTGAGCGGTGTCAAGTCGCCGGGCTGTTTACTAAGTCGCCGGTCTTTTCCAGCTGAGCGCAATTTTTTTAAATATTCGAATCTTGGAGCCGGGTTTCATTTAAATGATTTCGCGCCTGCGTGGTCGGGCTGGGTCGATTTCAGTATAGCTGAAGTCTTCTTTAGTTTAAGGCTCTGCGTTACATAAATCGTTTGAGTAGTTAACATTCCTTGTGCGGTTACGCCATTACTAAAAATAAAGTATGGAGAAGTTGTAGCTGCTGGTTGAGCGTCCCGGTGTGTGAATTCGTCTCAATAAAACTTGTGAGTGAGTTTTGAATAAGTTTCGTGGAACACGTGGTCCAAGGTTCGTGGAAGTTTGAATTGACCGCGAAATCTGGAAGCCCATGAAGGGACGTTCACTCTCGACGGGAATCAATCGATATTATTCAGTTTCACTTTCCTGCTACTATATTTTATTCAACGCTGCATTCCTTAACGGTTATTTATAGTTTGTTTACGTTACAACTTGTTTTTGTTTTATTTTGTTTTGTGTTGATAACTGTGCGTTTTATCTGAGTTCTGTGTTTATGTTACCCGCTGATCGCTTTGTGATGCAACGCTATGGTTTTAAAACTTTTTTCAAACTTTTTTTTTGTTGATTTTTGTTGTTTTTGCTTTTTTATTTATTGTTTTGACGTTGATAAGAGATGTTTTGAAGGTTATTTAGTAAATGGGAGCGTTATTTCCTACCCACGCGAGTTATTCGTTTTACGTGTGTAGTCTAAATTAATCGTCGGCTATTAAAATAGTTTTTTCCTGCTTATCACGCGTATGCGTGAAGTCATAGTGAGGAAACTTGATTGATATATTATAAAATGAATATAAGTTTAAAATGGCCATTACATCAGAACTGAGATTCTCTGGCAATCATGAAAATCACGTAAAATTGATGTATTTTTCTAGAATAAAGTTTTACTAAAGTAGATAATCTGGAATTTATTCAGATTATACCTAGCTATTAAATGCTTACTATCTGAGGTGTTAATCTTTTAATTACTTACGAAGTTATTCTCGTAAACAAAAACACCATAATCGGATAGACTTCTTATAAGAATTAATGTAAAACTTTGTTTTTGTTTTATGAGAGGCATTCTTTTCAAGCAACAACTTTTTGAATGACAAAATCGCGTTAATTCTTTTTGTCTTTTTTTTTGTTAAATCGAGTCAAAGAATACGTTTTTATTAAAGAACAGATTTGAGATTAAAAAGAACCGGAATTTCTTTTGATATTTTTTTTTTCTATACATTTTTCCAAAGCATTGGGTAAAAGGGCGTTTTTTGATGATACCAAAAATTGATCGGCACGGGAACCGAAATCACGGCCATTGTGCAAAACCTATCAGCTCAGCCACTGTGCCTACGGTACTTGTGGGTTTGTTGGTAAAAAGCATGCGGTTGGGCGTGTTGTGACAATGCAACAACTAGTTTTCATATACGTCACATACGTATAAGACATTAGAATTTTTTCTACGGGTAACATTATCTGTAGAACAATAAAAAAAAAGGATTATCCAATTGTCATGTCACGCTTGACCGCTGAGTTATAAACCACCACATAGGTACATAATTTATCCTCTTCATGTTCGATTTAAACTACAGAATTGTTTGGTTTGAGCCTGACTCCATTTTTTGACGGTCCAGAAACCTATTGGCTCCTGGACCGTCAAAAATTCATCAACTCTTAATGAGTTGCCCATTAAAAACTATAAAGACTTGAAGAATTTCTTTTGAAAGGAATACCCAAGAAAAGAACATTTACTTAAACGGGACGGAGTACAAAAAATATTCTTTAAAAAGATGCGATTCATTTTTCTGCAAGACGGAAAATTTTTATACTGTTATATAAAGGAGGACGCCCACGAACGATTTAGTAACCCAGTAACTTGTAGTTGCCTTCGTCGCATTTTATGACGAAAATATGATTTAAAAGTATAGGAACGATGACGTAGTTGCAGTGGTTTTTTCATTGACTACGAGATGGCAATATTCTAGCTTATAAGGGAGACTTTTTTCTGAAGTTTATTCGGAAAAAGCCGTTTGTCTCATACTAGGAATGTCTCCTGCACTGTAGGTTCGTTCACAAATATATAAACTTACACAACCATACACAAATATTCGATACCTTCTGGAATCGAACCCACGACACACAGCCTATATAGCCCATTGCTCCAACCATGACCAAATTTTTGAAGCTAGAATGATTTCAGTGTCCCATACTAGGAATGTCTCCTGCATCGTGAGTTCAATCACAAATTTACACATACAATAGAAGTTTCTATACAATAATATTTGGTCCGTTATGGAATCGAACCCACGACACGCAGCACATAGCCCCAAAACTAGAATGATTTCAGTCACGATGATCAAAACTACAATTTCATCTCGGAGATCTAAGACAACAATATAGTAGTAGCATCTGGGCACGATAACGGAAACATCACGGGGAAGTACACAGGTGCATTCAGTTATCCAAACATCTGGCATAATGCTTTCGTCACCTTGCACGATGCGAGAAGAGAGTAGACAATTTTAGGAGACGTTTGGTTTCTCTGTTACAATGTAATCTTACTTCATGAGGCGCCATTGAAATTGGTAATCAGTGTTGGATCAATCAAAAAAAAATTATCATGATTAATTTAGTCACGACTGATTAAGTTAAGATGGATTTTATCAGGACTGTAAAGTTTAATCATAATCATGACTAAATAAATCGATCATTAGTTTTAATTGAATGACTAAGTAATGATTAAATACGGCCACGGCCAATTCATTTAAGATTTTGAACATCAAAGAAATTTTTAAGGCAAGCGTGCTCCATCTTTGACCACATGATCGTTTACCATCAGGTTAGATGTGGTCAAGCGCGAGCCTATCAACTAAAAAAAGTAAGGTTTCAATACTTAATTTTTTTTAAACCTTTTATTTTGGGTTTTTCTTAATGGCCAGCAAACATAAAACTAATCATGACTAATGATGAAAACGAATAAATTAAACTAAATTTATCCCAACACTGCTGGTAATATTAAATTGTCAAAGGTGTTCGAGCAGAAGTATAGTTTTCTTCTTATGAATGGCAAGGATTTCATAGAAGAGCACGTAACAAGTCTGAGAAATGCCCGATACTGGGGCACGTACTACCTACACTTGTAGTGAATGAGTTGCGATCATAGCCCTCTACGCGGGTGCAGTGCAAGTTCATGAATGACACATTTCTTTGAATTTATATTATGACGTTCTTTACGATGTTTGTTACACCGCACCGTTCCCCGGAACGGTCGGTGGTTTTTTTTACAACTCCCGAGTTGTAAAAAACACTGACTGGGTTCGAACTCACGATCGATAACACTGGCAATCGTAGCCTATGAAGTTACAAGCTATAATACTTCTAACCAAATATATGAGAATTAAACCATCTCAACGTTAAGTCACGTGGTCAGAACAAATAAATAAAAAATCGTAGCCTAATTCATATAGTTCAAAATGATAAAGTCATAAGCATTTATTTCAAGTAAACTAATACCATCGCTAACGAAATGACCAAGTTAGAAAATCTAAAATCGCTTACTACGAGGCATTATCGATTGAAGAGTTTCAAAAATTCAACACAAAACATTCGTAACATTACTAAGCCTGCTAGTATATAATTTTAAAACAAGTAAAATTATAGACTAGACAAGTTCACCTATTAAATGCCGTGGACTATCCAAGACCGGACGTATACTTAAGTATTTCCACTCGAACAATTCAAATGCAAGGAATGCATTCGAGTAGGTATCAAGTACACAGACTTAGTTTAAGAATTCATTACACGTCAAAATGGGTCGAAAACTGATACTCGTATGAGTGACAACATAATAATTTCTTTGAATTATTTAATAGCTGATATCGTTGAGTTATCTTCGCTTTGCTGTTGTTTGGCTTATCGCATTCATGTCTAAATGGGCTACATTTAAGTGCATATCAATATTAAGTACTGCGAGTAGGTCTTCGAGAAATTGATTATTATAGAAGTGATTGTAGGAGTAGAGGAACTACGCGAGGAATGTCTACTAATAAACTGGCTAGTTCATATTTGGTTCTATAAACAAAGGTTTACTTAGTAGTAATAGAACGCTCGTGAAAATTGCGAGTCAAATTCGTACACGAAGGGATAGAATCCAGCAAAAAGCCGAAAATAACGTTTATCGTATGGGAACTTCTACCATTCTGCGTGGACTGAAAAGGCGTCACACTTTAACTGACCAAAACTCACATGTATTCTTGAGTAGCCCTTTGCGTTTCAGGATCATAATAACTATGTCGAACATCCCTGCAGGCTTAATTTGTCACTCCTGTGATTTAAAGTGAGACTATTTGGCTGGCATATTGACTCACTGTCAATTTGCTAACCCAATAGCCAGAGGAAACATGCTGGCACCGTCCAATTACTATCCCGTGTGCCGAACTTGCAATACTGTTATCACCAGTAAACGAATAATATTCTGCCTTTCAAACGAAAATAAAAACTCCAATGTTGATACAAGCTGACCTGTATCTACAAAAGCTCGGCTTTTCAACGTTTTTTAGTAAATAAATATGGAAACACCGCCGTGGTTCGCTGCGATAAATGAATTTATTTCCACAAAATGGACGTGGCTTTCCAATCTATGGTTCGGTCGTTCCATTCAATTCATTAGAATGATTCAAATGAGTTGTTTCCTATGGACAATAACTGGTAAAACACTGCCCTTTATTGGAATATTGGTAAAACGAAAACAAAAATTAAAAATAACAAACAAAAAAATACGAGTAACTAGGAAATCTGAAATTATAGTTGTTTTGATCGTTTTAGTTTTTTTGTAAAGAAAAATACTTTTTATTTCCATTGTGAGGCTTTTCCACCTGTCCGCTATTATAGTATATCCGTAGTGATTTTGCTTTAAGTTAACGGCAAATTATTGCTGCCTCGTTGGCGTTGACATAGCTTTTATTTTAGATAGAAAAAATATTACTAAACAGTCTTTTTCTACATTTAAATGCCGAACGTAAAAACAAGCTCATTTAAATGAAACAAGAAGAAATTGCGATAGAATAAAGAATATTTTACTTTGAAATAATACACTCTCTTTTCGGTAAGCATTAGATAAATACTTTCTGTTGGAAAGAAAACTAAATAGGTATTTAAATCAACGGCAGAATAACGTTCTGAAGATGATTTTATTTCAAAAATACTTTTTCGCTTCTTCTTCTTCTTCTTAGCGTGTCGATGGCAAAACCAGTCAGATACTTTGCCTGGCCCAGTACTCGGCCACGGCAATGCCGTCCACTTTTTCGCTTAAAAATTAAGAGATATTTTCTGAGGTTTTTTTCTGAATAAAAAAGTACTTAATACCTTTAGTAAAGATGGAATGAACATTCAAGCAGTTAGGGTTTCTCATTTTAAACTAAGAAGTCGTGAGTTCAAAATCTAGCGCAACTTACTCGAGCTTAACGCGTTGAATATATCGGAAGAAAATAATTTTACAAATGTTCATTCCGAAGCCATTTCCAGATTCGGACGAATTATACGCTGTTAGGTGTGCGGAGTTTCATAGGATTTCATATTAAAAATTCTAAAATTCGACTCTTTTTTGCATTCGTTCGACGCTTTTGGCTCGGATTTGTGCGTTCACCTTTACTTTAAATTAATATTTTTAGCATTAACAGCCTCGTAATGTTCTCACTGTTGGGACTCGGGCCTCTTTTCTAGAAGAGACAATAGGCCGTAATCTGCTACGCGGGCGCGGTGCAGATTGGTGGATGTCGCATGTATTCGAATTTTTGGTTCTAGAACATTTTTTTTTCAGTTTCCTCTCGATATTTTACTTCACCGTTTTAAGAGTCGTGGTGATGAAATAAATTAGGTACACAAAACCTGAACTGACTGTGTTTAAATCGGCGATCTACAAATTGAAAGCCGGGGCGTTACCACTGCTCTCCAATTTCGGAAATTAATATATTAAATAGATTTCATTTGATATATTGAGTTGCATACTTCACAAACTAAACAGTAAAACCACACAAAAGGTGGTATTATTGGTATTTTGTGGTAAAATATTCCAATAATATTAATATTAAGTATTATTATTTAGCTATGTTCGAACATGAATTGTTGGAAAATCTAATTATAAGTATTTAGTTAATTAACTCAACTTTAATTAATAAATGCTCTACTATTTTAGATATCAAAAATACGTTTAAAATTAAAAACTATTGAGTAATTTTTAATTTTAAACTTGTTTTTAGCACCTATAATTTTTTGATTTAGTGTATTTTTTTTAACTTTCTTTACAAATCGCACTTAGTAATAATTAGTCAAATACTTTCAAAATTAGGTAAGTTAGAAACCTTTAAAACTTAGTGGAAGATGAAACTGTCAGTAATTAAAAGGAAAAGGATATACACACTAACATAGTGGGGCCATGGATCGGATTCCGAAAAGGAAGCTCGTGACCCCAGATCGAAGGCAACGAAAGAATGGGGTGGGGTTTGATCAGTAAAAGTCGGACACTTGATGACGACTCCCTCTCCCTCCAAGAGTGGGAGATGTCATTCTGATGATTCCCCACCTAAAAAAAAACACTACCATATAACGTCACTGACGTTAGGTTACGCGGGTGCAAAAGAAATAGCGAAGAATAATAAATTATTACTAAGCTAGTGCACTTCACCATCAACGATGGCATCACTGCTTACCATCAGGTGGAATCGCAGTCAAGCACTAGTTTAAAACAAACAAAAAAACCGAGATATTCCCACCACACCCCCGCTCTTCATCATGCCAATATTTCAAATATTCATTGCTGCTTCATTTATGTTATCAAATTTCGATGTTGTTTTCAATAAAATGTATTTTTAGTGTAATAAATTTTATATTAAACAACAAATAACACCAACATAGGAAAATATTTGTGTAATCCTGCGTTTATTTTTGTTGGTAGTTTGTTTTCGGATCACTAAACCACATTCAGTACAATTGAAGCTGTTTTATTTAGGCAATGTTGGATATATTTGTCGATACTGGTTAGATTTACGGTGACTGAATAGTTCGGTTCGGTAGATTTTATTATTTATATTTAATAGTAGGTTCTGTTTCATCTTCACTTAACATCAGTTGAGATGAAATAAAACAAGAGTCTTAAGAAAAATACGGCGAAAATTATTTTCTTATTTTTTTATCTAGTTAGGTACCTACAAAAAAATATTTAAGGCTCTCTATCTATCTGGTTTTCAATAAAAATGTGACAATTCTTACTGCAGGTTACCAGTAAAAATATTAAGAACGTACATAATAAAAATCTATCATAAGAATCAATTCACTTTCAAGTTATGAATACATTCTATGGAGTCGCGTCGCGTATATTGGTCGCATTGTTACACCTGTATGCGGGCTCCTTTAAGCTCTACGTAACATGCAACGTAACATGAAAGGGGAGCATTGTAAGTGGAGTACACAGCGCGTACAAACCGAACACGTACCAATTCACATACCTAGTTGAAATGCTCTGTTCGCGCGACTGTGCGCGGTATTCTGAATTCGAATATACGAGTAGTTACATTGCTTGTTACATTACAGCAGTCTCATCATCTACCTAGCCTTTTCCCAACTATATTAGGGTCGGCTTCCAGTCAAGCCGGATTTAGCTGATTACCAGTATTATACGTGGAGCGGCAGCCTAGTGGACCTCCACAACCCATTAACTGGGGAAACACGGTACTTCACGGCAAGATTGGAGTCAGATTTACTGGCTTCTGACTATCCGTAACGACTGCCAAAGATCTACAAATGCCAGCCGAGACCTACGGCTTAACGTGCTTTCCGAGGCACGGAGGAAACTCGGTATGTTGAGATGGTCACCCATCCACAGACCAACCTTGGCAAGCGTTGCTTAACCCTGAAGATCGACTCGTACGGCTGTTATTATCTAGCCACGAGCTCATCGTTACATTACAGCAGTCTGTACTCAGTTTAATCTGAGTAACCAGGCCAGCAACATAGGCACCTATATCAAGCCACACATACGAGTTTAGTTGACTCGACCTGTGTGTACCAACACTTTAGTACCGGAAACTCTGCGTAAACATACTTATTTTTAAACCCAGAATATAAGTAAATAGTTATTATTTGAACTGAGAGTTAGTTGCGGTCTTCGCGGTGTATTACGGTTTGTGGCAAGGCAGAGAGCCAAGGTCTAGGAAAACATGTGTAGAATATTATTATGAACTAGCTTACTGCCAGCGGCTTCACCCGTTTGGGTCACAAACTTTGGACTCCCATTTCATCTCCATAGGGAGTGAATTGTATTATTACGCGCCTGCACCATAAAAAGATCATCATCATCATCCCAGCTGAAAGACGTCCACTGCTGAACATAGACTTCCCCCAAGCATCGCCACAACGACCAGTCCTGTGCTTCACTTATCAATCGGATTTCCGAGACCCTCGTCATAAAAAGATACCTTGCACAAAATTTTAGTGAAGATGGTGAAAGAATTTTATAAATCGGTCAAGGAGTTATTGAATTAAATCACAACAGGAACAAACAAAAAAATCAAATCTTTCCTCGTTATAATATCAGTTTAGATTTGTAGCCTGATTCACGTAAAGTCAAACAAGTCAAATATCGTTGAACTTGACTATAGTTGTATAGTCGTTCGATCGAAATCCTACACAAAGTTGGTATTCACGTGTTCCTTGAGCGGTATTCGATAGAACGACAATTTAATTGGCTTGAAATTAAACGATCTATCAAAGGTTTATTGCAAGTTACGTAGGTATACTACCAGGATAATATGGTTGAGATAGCTGAATACACGTCAACGATACTTCGATCGAACGACATTAAAATCGGTGTCATTCAAGCTAGATTGATGGATGTGAATACGATAATGTTCTAAAAGACTAGTCGCTACGATATCGTTACAGTTTTGATTAAGTGAATCGGGAAAGTATTCAAGCTAGAATTTGTAAGAACAGTTCAAGGTGTTAATTGTATGCCTACGAACTATTTGTACCATACGATTACCGTAAATGGTTCATGCTGAGCGTAATTGACATCAATCTTCTCTATCGTAGAATATAATATGGCAAAAATAGTGAGCGTAATACGAATATCTAATAAAATAAACTAGCCAATTTCAAGCCGGAGTTACTTACGAAGAATTTCGTATTAGAATATTAAAGTGGAGCAGAAATCGCGGACAAAATAACGTCCCTTATAGTCCTTTTAATTTGTAACTTGATTTAAGTTTTATTATTTTTTGTTGTAGGTAAATAGTGGCAATAGCAATACATATTCTTTGACAATACCAATCTTTACCTCTTTTAGTTTTCAAGATACAGAAAGCTATCAATCCTAAAAATCTATAAGCACTTTCAGGAAAGGCCCAAAAAATAATCTCTTTTTCTTAAGTTTTTGCATTTCGCAGGTTCGATTCAAGTAAGGCGCTAATTAAAAAATAATTAGCAATCAAAATACATGTCCATTTCCAGAAATAGACTAATTAAAATCATCAATACAACGCACATTTCGCTTTTACCCTATTGAATGAAGTTTTCACATAATAGCCACCAATGAATTTGAATTTCACGAGCTTTCCAAAATAGACTTGCATCAATGAACAGTATTTCAATGCGAATAGCTCGCGATTTTCACACCTACGGCCGGCTCACGTTCGGCTTTTCGATGAAACAATAGTCGTAATTAATATAGGCCTGCCACAAACTGGGTCTGCCCTGCATGGAATTATGACGCTATGACGTTTCGTTCGTTCGAATATTGGTATTCGAATTATTTCGCTTGCATTTTTTGGTCATCGTGTCACTTTCGATTTTAGTGTTTTCGAGTTTCGATTTCTATGGCAACGCATCATTTGGTGTTATAAAAACATTAAAAGAATTTTTTGGCTACTTTTTTTTACAAGTCTATAGTGCATAAAATCTACTGTACAAGTGTTAGAATAGGTTTGTCTTCAAGGCTACAGTGAATACGCTCTTAATAAACTCGTGCGCCTCACCATCAACGATTGCATTACTTCTTACTATCAGGTAGGATCGTGGCCAAGGACTAGATTATAAAATAAAATAAAAAAATACTCCTCCCGCTTTAGGGTTCACGAGAGGACACACTTTTACTCAGTCAATCCATATTCTGACAAGACCGAACAAGGACGATGCGATTAGAAAAGAGGTCAAATAAAAACGCATTCCCATAAAAATTCTCGTTTGATGTTAGAACAGAAAAAAGCTAAAACAAAAAACGGCAAAAACAATCATGGAAGAACGTAAACGGTAATAACAATTTTAAATAAAGACAAATAGAAGAGATAAAACGGCAGAGATAAAATAAAAAAAATAAAAGCCAGTTTACCTATTCTGCCGTCGTTTCTCGCCGGCCAGTCTTTTGTTTTGCCTCTTGTGATGGTTATCGATGAAATTCCCCTTTCCTGATGCTCGGGACACAACATAGATAGGTGCAGAAGGCATAATAATATGGATAGGCAGACGGATAGGTAGGTAATAGGGGTTTTCATATCTATGCTCGGCGATCGGAAGTATTTCTGTTTCGGCATGAAGTCTTCGGGCACCGAAAGTTTCGGCACCAAAACTATTCCCGTTCCAAAATAATAGACTTGACTTATTAGTCTAGTCTATTATGTTCTATTATTATTTTTTTCTTAGTAGTCTAGTGACTAGAGGACTAGTTTTGGTGCCGAAGCCAGGGGTGCCGAAACAGAAATACTTTGGCAATCGCGCTAAGGTAGGCGCTGGCTGCTCAGGCCGAGCACAGCCCAAGCGCGTATGGTCTGAGACATCGTGTCTGTGAGCGGTAAATACATGCATGTGCATTGCTCGAGCATACTTTTTATAATAGTATGCCTTCTGTACCTATCTCTTTTGCGTCCGTGATGAAAAATGTGCTCAATATTGTTATTTATTTTTGAAGCCGTGTCATATTTCAGCGGGACAATGGCGCCGCGTTTGAAACTGTGATAATTGCATACCTTATTATGACAGATTAAGTTGAACGTTGCTTTCATAATGTTTCTGTTTTTGTGTTATTTCGAAATGAACATTTATTTATTGAATGAAATGAAAAACTCATTAGTGAACTGACATTTATTCACTAATGAGGTTGGAACTGAAAAGTTTAAAATATAAATAGTTTACTGAAAAATGTTTTTTTCTTTATAGGTACTGTACTGTTACTGGTGTTGATTGCTTGAAAAATACTAACTACTATCATTGTAAGTATATCTAATTATACTAATTTAAAAAGAAAACCTTAAAAATTTCTATTAGTAATCTAAAGGAAGGCGTCAAAAAACTTCACAGCATTTTTGTCGACTGGCAATGTGCTCATAAGACTAGTGGCATTAATCCGCTGTATGGCAATGCTTATCTTCTACCTAATGTAAAAGCCAGTCCTTGGATAACCCTTAGTGACTGCAAGGCGTTTGGTAAGGTCTTTTAACGATTTGTGGGCACTCGGACCTTACGATCCGAGAGTATCCACCCAACTATAACCCAAAAATAACTGACCAACAAGATTGTTACAATTCTGCCACTTGAGGTCCACTGCAGCCGCAGCGGCAGCACCAGCACAGGTCAACGAATAAGGAACATGAGATGGCGCAAGAGTATCAAAATCAAAAATCAGTTCAAAAGAAAAATGTGGGACAGTATTTTTATTTTACGAGTACATAGGCCTACACGGGCACTTATAAAAAGTCAAAAGCTAGTGCACAGTTCTAATTGCTCGTTTCCTATCGACACAAGTAACATCCCACACTAAAGGCCTTTGACAAATTAATTGCTAAATGAACCACTACCCATTACCTTAGCCTGTGTATGACACCTCGACTACGGGGACCGCTATTTCTGTCATACAGCTATTTAACAATTACACGCCCTAATTAACACACCTGCAAAACACTGACCCCGTTTCGCCTGACGCTCCCGAAAAAACTTTGAACCCCAACCCTTATTGGCTAGGCGACTGTCCCACATTTTTCTTTTGAACGTACTAAAATAACCTTTTTCACTCTTCTACACTGCAACATTGTGCTCACAGAACAATTTTAATTAACGTTAATTAGGAACAATTAGTAGTTAGTACTGTTGATTTTTGATGTTCTGACTTTTACGTCCTTTTTGACTGGGATGGCAAGGAATGCATACGAGTAGGACAATTTTTTTAAAATATATAACATAAACTAGTGCGCGACTGTAATCCCACCTGATGGAAATCGTTGATGGTGAGGCGCACTAGTTTATTAAGAGCCTATTCACTCTAGCCTTGAAGATACCCTAATTATAATCGGACGGGAAGACCGCAGCCGGGAAATGGTTCCAGTGCTTCTATGTACGCGGTATAAACGACGATGCAAATCAACCAATGAAACTTCTCGGATATTTCTTAATTCCCTTTGAATGAAACCAGATGCGATTAGCTCCTAAGAAATATAAAAACTGAGTTGAAATAATCTACATACCTAACATATAAAAAGGGATACTGACTGAAATCAACGCACAGCCAAAATTGAGACTAGGGATTTCCGCAAAAGCCATATGACACTTTTTTTGAGAAGCGAATATTGAATCACGCCCGTGCCTACTTGATCAACGGGACGGACAACCTTTCCATCAATTTCTTTTTCATTTGTACGACCATTCTGTTGCACTCGATGTGTGTTAAAAAAATATGAAAGTAAACAATTGGTTCGGTCCACAAGCTAACAGTTTACACTCGGGATCGCCTGTTAGTTTGTTAGTAAACACAGACGATCGCCACATTCCGTGGGCGAGTGAAGGAAAACATTGGTGCAGTTAGCGGACGAAGCCGATGATAACTTGAGTTGTGAGAGATATAAGTCAAAGTCAAGCATTTATTACAAATAGACCGTTTACAGGCATTTTTGAAAAGTCAAAATGACGATCAATCAATAAAAAAAGTGTACCTAAATTTCTTTATTTCCAAATAGTAGATTTCTATGGAGGAGAATGTGCAAAAAAAATCCATAAAAATTCTTTTTTAATCATATTATGAGTGAAAGATAATCTTGGTTACAATACTGAAATATTCTACTATAACATGATATGCAGTTTGTAGTTGGTTCTTCATTGCGTTACTTTGGTTTTTTGTATTTGAGATTTAGATTTTAATTTTTCTTGATCAAGTAACCGAGAAAAAGTGTCATTTTATATGAGCAATATGTTTTCACAAGGTTATTGATCGAAGCAAAACGTTACGTGATCTATCCCATTTGTTTTTTGCTTTTTTATAAATCGTTATGTCTGATATAATCTAAATGACTGTGTAGTGGTTTCGTAAGTATTAACAATAATGCTTTGACATTTACGTCGAAACTGAATAGCAGGCTTAGTCAAATTACTTCTGTTAGCGTTCACACCAAAAACAAAGTAGAAAAAAATTATACAACTGACTTCAATGACAAAAAGCACTAGGTATTAAAACGCAAAATAATTTTTATTTCGGAAGTTGGTGTTTCTGTAATAATATAGACTTTTCGTTATTTAACACTGACTTCCAAAATTAAAGTATTTTGCCCTTTTTTTTTCATTGAAGTCGGTTGTATTTTTTTTTTGTAAAATGTTTTTATTTTGCTCTTTGTAGAAATTGGTGAACATACATAAAAAAACCTTCACCTTTTGGAAGTCGATTAAAAATGGTGGTATGGTTATGAAATATAATGATCAAGAAAATATAACTTATCACGCAACTTCTCCGCAGGTGATGCCATTGCTATACATTTCTCTATACTGTTTGACACAATTTTGATACTTTAGCACCCAACTGCAGAAGTGCCGACACTCAACTATCGAGCAAGTATCAACTCCGATATTATAGTTCGAATCTAGCACACATACTCACCAAGTTTCCTTTACCAATGTGACATAATGCCCGCTAACAGAAACTTCACCCACAATAGGTTTATCAAACTCTGGCACACTCTTATACGCTGAAAAGTTATAATTGCATTCTACACGTTTCCTCGTTAGAGGGGAATAATCTCTGAATAAACTTTAAGCTAAAGTTTTGAGTTAGTTTAGGTGTTACTAGTTAAGTAATATTCTTAATGGTTTACGGTTTTAGTTATAGATGAACACGTAAGTGGTAAGTTTGTTAGAGGTGTGTTTAGTTTGTAAAGCCGACTTCTTTGGTGGGGGGCAGGTTGGAGCGGGGACGTGTTAGATTTTAGTAAAACCACGTGTGTGCCCTTCAGTTGCCCTTTGCGATTTGGGACCATGGGCTTCCTTTTTTAGAAATTTTCGTCCCTAGTGGACTTTGGACTGTTGGGCTCCTACGGCTTTGCTGACATCACTTTGAGGCGCGCATGGTACACTACGCGCCGTTAACAACTGGGGATCAGTCTCGGACGGTTATTAGAAGGCGGGACGGTGAGCTACCCAATGGTCGTCTTCCATAAGCCCACGCCAACAGTGGGTGAAACCGTATTACGGCTCCCGACGTAGTTTCTAAAGCTGCGGGTTTATTTGAAAAAGTCACCACGTGTGAACAAATTGGATTACAAAATATTTAATTGTTTAAAGTGGGACACAGTCAGAAGTTGTACCTACAGGCTAAACTGTCAGTGTTGTTTGTTACTTGTTTAAAATATAGGTAAATGAAAGTGAAAAAGTTTTGTTCAGTTTGGTTTAGATTCGACAGTTGGACACTTTTAGTGCTTTTCGATTTGGGACTCATTTTGTTACGTGACATTTAAGGTTCCTATTACATTTTTCTATATTATTAAAAGTCTGCTGACTGAAATGTCAAGACGTAAAAATCTATTCATTGTTAAGCTGAAGTTGAGAGACTGAAAGCCTCCATTTCAGATTTTTTATTTGAATTATTTGAAAGCAATTTTATTAACTACCACTCAAATGTACGCCCATTGAGTTTTCAGATTAACATTCGTCTTTCATCATTGCATATTAGTGTGTTTGTTGTTCCGAATTACAAGTCAAGAAAACGCAGTGATAAAGTTTAAAAACGAGAAAGTTTCTGGAAAGTACAAAATTCAGAGTCTGTGGCTGCCCACAGAAAACGACATGACATAATCAGGTTCCGTAATTCTCCAAAAAACTTTTTGTTCAAAGGCTAAATTCTTCTTACGTTCAGTTGGACTTAAAACTTGGCAAAAGTTCCTGAACTCTGACATTCGAGGTACTGTCACGTGTTCTGGAATGCTGTAATCATTTGTTTGAATCTCAAGCATCAAGTTTACATCACGCAGCTCAGACTGATGAATGGCGTTTGCAAGGCTTCTTTAAACAATTTTGAAGTTACGTATTAAAAGTACGTTGTGGAGAAATTATGTAAGCACTATAACACTGTTCAAGGCAATTTCCTTTTGTTACCCCTTTCCGAGTTCAGTGATCTTTAGAAGATTTTTTATTCTTTTTTTACGAGTTGTGAGGAGTTAGTGTCAGATCCCCCGATTCACTGCACATCAAGATTTTTTTTTCCAATAATTAAATATATAGTTCATTTATAAAAGCCGTGAATCAAAAGATTGATAATTAAATTATCTTTCAGATTGTGAAAGTTTAACAACCCAATAGTTTTTACTCGCGTTAGACTCACTCTTTGAAAATTAATTACATTTTTTATAACAAAAATTGTAAATAATCGTATAAAAAATTATTTTGAAAATAGTCATACAAACATATCTTTTTTTTCAAAATATACGGACTAGCCGTTTAGATGTAATGTTGGATTTAAAATCATCAAAAACCATGTACTTAGCTGCCTCTTTGAAACTTCAGTTAGTGTAGACCCTGCGCTCCCGCGACAATTAAAACATAGATATTTTAATGGAAACGCGTCCTCTGCCTTTACCCTCAATTTATTTGAATTGAAAAGATTTCTAAAGCTTAGCAGTTCTTTTGAATCTTCAGATAGATTTTGTATATCTGTAGAAGTTTTTAGATCGGGTATTACTGCTGGGGAAATGGGTTTTTCCACTAGATTGTAGTTTAGTCAACAATATTCTGTTTCGAGGCGCTGTTAATAGTTCTTATACCGATATTGTTCATACTCAACAATCATGCAATTATTAGCAATTCATATTTATTAAATACCTACTGGCTACCCACTGAAAAGATTGATGTTTGTACGTGCATTGATACCAATTCCGTTACAAAGTAGTGCGTCGATGCCCATAGAGGATATTTCAATTCTTGGAAAATGAAAATAAAATTACGTACATTTACGTAAAATGATGCATTAACTTAATTTTCCAATTGGAATTGACTAAAATTGGTACATACTCGTACTGTATACGAACCAACAATTATATTTAACAGTCGAGTCGTGTAAAAAATACGTTCCAAAACACCTCGAATGTACGGTTTTCATAAACACAGAGAGTTTCAGTTCTTGGCGCTCGAAGCTAAAATTAGAATTTATAATAAATAAACCATTAGTTGATTAGTCTAGACAAAAAATGTAAATACAGGTTACATGACATGATACACGTGTGGTATGAATGTTAAATGAAAAATTGTTTTATCTTCCATCTTTTTGTTGATATGCTTCTGAATGTAATCAGCTGTGTAATATTAAAGACTAGCTTCTGCCAGAGGCTTCGCCCGCGTGTAGAGTTAGTTTAGTCTTAGCATGATGATATAATTATAGCCTATAGTCTTCCTCGATAAATGGGCTATCTAACACTGAAATAATTTTTCAAATCGAACCAGTAGTTCCTGAGATTAGCGCGTTTAAACAAACTCTTCGGCTTTATAATATTAATATAGGTAAACGCAGTTCTATCTCGCAAAACATTTAATTATAAGTTGAAAAGCCAGAACAAGTACAACGTCTCGAAAAGGCACTGAATTCTCTGTAGAAAAAAATGCTTTATTTTTGCATTTTTGTGTCGTGGAATTCAGAGCTTTTGCGCGTAAAATTTATAAAACACTAGCAACCCACCCCGGCTTCGCACGGGTGTTTCCCTAGTGTATATACACATGCACATACATGTATTATATACTCGCATACATATAAACCTTCCTCTTGAATCACTCAATCTATTTTAAAAAAAAACCGCATCAAAATCCGTTGCGTAGTTTTAAAGATTTAAGCATACATAGGAATACAGTGACAGAGAAAGCGACCATGTTTTATCCTATGTAGTGATGTTGTTCTATAGTTTCAACTTACCTTTAGTCAAATCGATTTAGATACTGTAGCTAAATATATTCATGTACTTTGTAAAGTAGGTGCAAACTCGCTACGAAAGGGTAAAAGGGGAGTGTTACAACGAGGAGTCGATCGATATTCGGTTGATTTTATTTGTGCCTAAGATTGGGGTCGGGCAAATATACTCCAATTTTATTACTTGAAACAACAATGGGAGGGTTCGCAAACAGGTAGACGATGATTGAGTGATGTTTTAAGAATTATTTGACTGTCATATTTAAGCCTGCTTTGAGGTGGCCTGATTTTTGTACCTTCTAACACATATAAGGCAGATTCCTGACACACTCACTGACTCTTTAACGCCCAGTCCCTGAAACCTTGAACCTAGAACACTGAAAATTTTGAACCGTGATTCATTTTGTCATGTAGAAAAAGAATACGATGGGATTGATTTAAAATTCACCCACTTATGAGATGAAATGGGGTCCAAAATTTATATAAAGAAAGCCTACTTTCATGTTAGCAACGCCAGGAGAAGCTACTGTTTGATAAAAACTGAAATTTTCTCTAAAAGAGGATTTAAAACACTGCTTACATAATATACAAACCTCGATAGAACACTATATGTTAGGTAACATTTTATCCTAGCAGCTTTTATAAGAGACATACACTTGCCAAACATTTCAGAGGCAGAGAATGAAAATTTTATTTGAATTTCCAACTACCCGAGAATGTGTGAGAAATGACAAGCATTTTATGACGCGTGCCGCTCCCAGGTACGACACTATATTGCCAACATTTTGAAGTTCACAACTCGATTTTTTAAATTGTACGAGAAGACAAAACTATTGAGTTTTAAATCGAAAAAAATCGACTATTCCAAATAAATACAGTCTAACTTGAAGCAGTTATCCAAATATGATATGAGTATGTCTGCGTTTTGTTATGTTTACATTACTGCATACCTACTGATAATAATTTAAATACATATTACTTTCCAAAGTAAATCTATAGGTACGGTACATCCATTATCAATGTGAATGTGAATGAAAATGCTACTTTTTAAAATTTATCTAGAACATTCAGTACTGACACTCTGCCTCGACAATCTAAACCATCCCGATTGTCTTTTGGAAATAATTGACAGTCGTTACATGTAGACAAACGCCAGATGTTCTGACCATCAGTTAATCTAAGAAGTATCATCTTGCTCAGTGACTGGGTTGTGGTGGTCTGATAGGCAGTCTCTCCATGTAAAACCTGGGTATTCAGTTGCATCCAATTAGACTGGAAGCCGACCTCAAGCTAGTTGAGAAAAGGCTAGGAAGATAATTTAGCCTTCAAACATCAACTACGTCTTTCAACGATTAACAAGAAGGTCTAAGATCAAGATGGCAGGGATTTTTGTAGTATTCAAGCAATACAACTCAGATTGTACGACAGAATCCCTTTCAAGCGTCAGCGGAAGGCAGCCTTAATGAATACGTCCTTCAAAAAGGTCAAGTGCCTAGTAACCGCAACGGGTGAGCGTGTAACGTCGAAGTATGAATGCAGACGAAGTAAAAGAAACGGGAAAAACGTAGTTACGAAGCGCTCTGTAGCTCTTTCATACTTTAAAGATCGAGTATTTCGAAAAATGGGCTTTTGTTGTTCTATTTCTCGAATCGTACTCCTTATTACTGAGGGTCGTAAAGATATAACTGGATTAGCTTCTTACTGATGGTGTTACACCATCTGTGACGGTTCTTGACGCCATGAACTGCGATGTGCATCGGGTGTCCAGTGCGGAGCGGACATGACCCACCCGTTTTTGGGTTGCAGCCTTTAGGCCGTTTACCATGGACCATGCCAGTTACGATTAGCTGTTCAAAGTTGTAGCCATTTTTACTGGCTATGTGGCTAAAAAACTCTAGTACTCTGCGCAAACCAGATAGTTGACAGTTTTGATATACAGCTCTCGTAAAATTGAAAATATTGCACGGGCTCTTTTAATACTGTTTTGTAATTAAGAGAAAAGATATGTCACGGTTCGTCAAATGCTATGATCTAATAATAAAGAGAAACAGTTTGTCACCGCAATCAGCTGATTACTACACCGCCTTATCACTGGGCCTGATAACAGATAACGGAACGAATATTTTTCATGATAAGTGTTTGTGTTCGAAATGCATGATGGTACCCGCTGTTATCAAACTGTGTTATATCAATAATAAATAACAATAAACCGAGTTGTGTTTTAGTGAGGAATTCCATTATGTGCACCAAATACTTACCGTTATAAAAATTCAGGATCTAATTTTCGAACCAATGTTGAGAGATCTTGACGTCTACGTATTTCGGAGAAAGAGAGTAGACGTCCTCTTATGAATATTATATGTACGGGACAAATATATTCCCTGAACACTAGCGAAGGTGACCAACATGTAAAACACTCCATATAGTAAAATCAAAGTCAATTTATAACTGGTGCCGTACATCGTAACTTAGATGTAGATAAATTAAAAGTAAAGGAAATCCTGTAAAGAAGGCCAAGAAGAAACGGGGTGGGGTTTAGTCAGTAAAAGTCTGACACTCCCTCTCCTGCTTAGGAGCGGGAGAAGTAAATCTGATGACTAGACCCCACCTAAAAAAAAAACAGAAAGTAAAAAGATGTAGATCAATTATGAGAAAAAAAGGTAATTTAAATAAGCTGCTTTAGATGACCAATCCCAACCGCCGACGCCCGCAGATGTAACGCCAAATTGAAAGAAATTAGGATAACTCGATGCAATAGCTCCGACTTGGAACTTCATTTCAGATTATGTCTCATCCTATTTCTTTCCTCTCATCTCCGGCCCGTTACCTGCTGGCCTTGCCAAGTTACGACTGTTTAAGGTGAATGCTTCAGGTAGACCGCGAAATTCAAATTTTTTTACGTTTTTTATTTATTTAAACATCTTGCACATAATGGTACAAAGGCGGACTTAATGCCTTGGGCATTCTCTACCAGTCAACCAAGGGTGGTGAAGAGAGAGCATGGTAGGTGCATTAAAAAAAAACCTATTAAGATAAAAAAACTAAATATAGGTAAAATAAACATACACAAATATTAATATAACATATACCTACAAATATGTATATATATATATAAAGTAAAAGAAAGGGGTTTTGAGACGACTCCGCTATTTGTTAAGAAAATAACTCCTTAATCTCCGCTTAAATGCATACCGACCGGTAGCCGACCTGATGTCGAGAGGAAGCGCATTCCACAGAAGTATGGACTGTATATGAAAGGAAGAATGAACAAAGTCAGAAGTATGGGAAGGACAAAGAAGTAAAAGATTGTTAGAAGAGCGCAGATTTTTAGAATGAGAAGAACATAGATACTGAAAGTTTGATATAAGATAAGAAGGAGGGTTGGGAGAGTTGAGTAGAGAGAAAAGAGTAGTCAATGCGCGCAAATTTCTTCTCTGGCGAATGGGCATCCATTTGAGCTCAGTTCTAAAACTCGAAATATGGTCATATTTTCTTAAGTTAAATATGAACCGGATGCAGTTATTGAGTAGCCTGTCAAGTTTATCCAGCAACACCGCGTTAAGATCAAAGTAGCACACGTCACCATAGTCGATTATTGGGAAAATTAAAGTTTTTTGCAATTTGCAAGCCAGTGGTAGGTTGTATTATGTTCAAAATACCTTAGTGTAGTGTAGTGTAGGAACGATTTTTTCGAGATCAAAAATCTTCCTGCAACTAAGTGAGCTTGGAGGCTTGTATTGATGATTTTGATGGTTATAATTTAATCTAACTAGTTACGTTTTACAGTCGCTAAAGTATTTTTAACTTCATACAACTTACCACTGGCTTTCAAATTGCAAAACACTTAAGAAACCTGAAGCATCCCCCTCAAAGAAAGAAAAAGAATTTATTTGTGTCAAACATTTCGTTTCGAATCTCTTTCTACTCGTACATTCGGTAAAGTCCGTAACGTACATAAGTAACTTATTTTATGAAAAAATAAGTCACTTATGTACGTTAATCTAAAATAGTGATGCTATTTAATTTATACATAATATAACATTACCTGAGATCTGAAAGTGCCAGACATATAGGTTGGACATAAATATTTTACACTTTTTTTTGTTGTTAAAATTTATGATAAAAATATCTATATTTTATTAATAAGTGATACATGGGTTGCATAATATAGTCAATTTCAAAACTTAAATATTAAATAAATATGCAGTTTATTTATGTACGGTACCTAGAAAAATAGCTAAAGTCTAGAACACCTCAAATTCTGAAATGCACATCATTTTTGAAAAACGCCCAGCTACATAAATGATTTGGTTCCTATTCTATAAATCTGTTTATAAACTTTCAAACCACAAACATTCCCGCTTCGTATTTTGGCTAATTGAAAAACAGGTGTACGAGTAGGCTGAATTTATTGGACAAACCCGGACAAACATGTAGTTAAATAGATTACCTATTGTTGACTTTGTGGTAACGGGAAATGCACGCTGAAACTGAAACAATGGTGGTAGGCTAAATATACGGACAGTTGTGTGCGTAATACCGTGTCCGATTTTCACCTAAAATGTATAATTATTATAATTAATCATTAGTGCACGTCCTTTACAGTGAAGTGCGAATTAATAATATTAGTTTGTGTGTTTATTATAGTTGGTAACCGAAGCGTTGTTTAATAACATGTAATTAGTTTGTAGTAAATGTCAGGTTATTCTGTTTGCATCTATATTTTGATGCTAATATTATTAAATCATAGGGGTCGGCGCAACATGTTTTTTTCTTCCATTCTGTCCTATCACCCGTCATGCTATCATCAACTCCCTTTTCTTTCATATCAGTCCTCACACAATCCATCCATCTTTTCTTTGGTCTCCCTCTTTCTCTCCATCCGTCCACATGTAAATTCATAACCATTTTCGTAACATGTGTTTCATCCCTCCTCATTAAAAAACATGTTGCGCCGACCCCAAATAATGTGGGATAAGGGCAGGAAGAAGAAGAAGATTATTAAATCATAGGAGCAGGGTTGAAGCCTACTGGAGCCATAGGTTTTATGAAAATGAAACGGGGCTTTGGAACGAAGGCAAAGTAATAGGAGTGGGTTTTGGTCAGTAAAAGTCTGACACGTCCCTCCGCTCAGTTCAGAGTGGAAGAAGTCGTTAGATGGTTTCTCACCTTAAAAAATAATACTGGTATTATAAAGATCCTTACTCTTAACAGACTACCAGATCGGACAGTTGCTTAGGTACCACGTCAAGGTTTCTTAGATGTCCCTTGAAGACTAAAAGTTTGCGGAACACTGCTAGTGGACCTACGCGGACTAAAATAATAATTATTGTGGTCGCCGGGCTACTGCATCTACGAGTAGATGGACTTATTTGGTTCGGTTTGGTCCGGACCCGAACCAAATTCATGGTCCGAACATACCAAATCCGTGGTCCGACCGTACCAAGTTCGATGGGACTTTAACATAAATAGTGAAATTGGGAAGAACTGCTACAATGCTACCAATTCCTCTTCAAGAAAGACAGTAGTGATCTTCTACATAATTATAATCTATCAATTAAAAAACATAGCATCGAGAGGTCAAGTTACTGTAAATAATAAATCGACTTTTAACGATATTACGAGTAAATGATTCACCATGCGATAATGCTGGATATAATAATAATAATAATATTGTAATTATCTATAATAAGCTAGACCGTTAGCGCATGTGCTAGCGATCAGGAAATGCCCTCGATAGTGTAAACATATAAGAGATATGTACAGAACTCAATCTCTTTTATGTACTACAGTTTTCATACCTACACTAAGCGTTCGCGCTAGGGTAGGCGCCGGCCGCTCGGTCCGAGCACAGCCCAAGCGCGCATGGTCCGAGACATCGTGTCTATGAGCGGTGTCAATGTGTGCGTTGGTCGAGCGCGCTTTGTATGTAGTATGCCTTCTGTACCTATCTCTTATGTGGTATAAACGTTTGTGAGTCAGTCTTTATACTGCGTGTGTAGGTATTTTAGATATCATATTTATGAACGGTCAAAGAAATGATTGTTATTCGCTTTAAGGCTGACATCACGTAACTTCTTGCGTTTTAGATTTCATTGGCTGACTAACAACCACTCGTGTCCCTTGATGTTCCAGGGTCGTGATGACTGTAATACCTTTATGGTTTTCCTTCCATTTAAGCTACCATCATTAGTATAGATTTCATGTAATGATTAATCCTTTTAAGGTTGTTCAAATCAACCGAATCATTCCCAATTCGTTTCATATCAGAATTATATTCATTATAAATACATAATATACTGACGCATGTAAAAATTATGACTCATATAACCTAAACGACCCTACCTTACCTTACCTACCTATCTTACCGTATATTTATATCCTGATACGATTCTTCTAAACGGGCCTTTTTTGAATGAAGTATTCCGGTTTCGGCACCAAGTTTTTTGGCATCAAAGGTTTCGGCACCCAAACTACTCCTGTTTCGGCACTAATAGGTATTTTGGATGGTAGTAACCTATACAAATCCTTATCCAAAATACCTATTGGTGCCAAAACGGAAAAAACTTGGTGCCAAAACAGGAATACATTCTTAACACTTTTTTCATTCTACTAAAGTGTTCTTTTTAAATCCATTCGTATGTATTTTGTAGATATTGAACGAGTAAACTGTAATATCGGACTAGTCACACTGAACGCGTTAGATCACTCGCTAGCCTTGAATCTTGTCTGTAAACGAAGCATTAATACTCGAAGTTTGCAGAACATTTAATACATACATCGTTGCTATACTAACTGTAGGAAATGTTACTTTGTATTTCAGTATTCTTAGTTTGATTTTGTTTTACACATCGCCGTTTGGGCCATGGGCTATGTGAAAATGAATAACAGAATACTGAGGCAAAGAAGGAACAGTAGTGGTGTTTAGTCAGTAAAAGCCTGACTTCTCCTGCTCTGCCCAAAGCGGGAGAAGTCTTGAACGAATACCCTCTTTAAAAAAAATAGCAGTTTTTACACTTTAGTAAAGAATACTGAGTTACAATCCGGTCACATTAAATTAACGTATCTCTGAAATGCGAGCATCCCCCGCTTCCCACCGCATTCCCTTAGCTCACCCGGAAAGTGTCAGGTACGGTCAGCATCTTTGTTATCGATACGCGCGTCGATAATTTGGTTAGTTCTCTGTTGTTGTTATATCGAAATAAAGTCTTTCTATTCTATTGTATTGTTTTTAGACATTATTTCATCAACACCAAGCGTAATGGCGCATTTTCATTAGTCGTTAACTCGTTCCGTATACAGCATGCGGGATAACAACCAATGAAAGTAACATGTTCGTTATACCGTCTGCGGTTCCCCGAATGCGGGCCATGTGACACGCGTTCCAGTAATCTCTCGCACCCGGCATGCGGGCCCTATCGACTAATGAAAACGGTACCCCGAATGCGGGCCCTGTGGCATGCGTTCCAGAATTCTCCCGTACCTCGCATGCGGGCCCAATCGACTAATGAAATTGCGCCATAAAGTTAATGTGACCGAGTTGTACATACGTAGTTAATTTAGTATTATCCATTCGTGTGGAAGTTGATACTGGTGGCTGCCGAAAATAGTCGTAATTTAAGAGGACACGCGCTTATCAGTAGGCGTTTTAGAAGCACCATCATGTTTTGATATCGGTAGTTAGTTTTGTACCTACTATTTTTGTAACAGATGCGGCCGTTTTATCATAATAAACTTTTATTAAGTAGGTGTTTTTAATTTAAATACTATTATTTTATGGTGTAAAAATTTAATCGAATAATATTTCTGATTAATATCTAAAAAAATATGGTCTGCAAAAAAAACCAGGAGTTGAAGATAAAATGTATACCACTAAAAAGTATAAACATAAAACTTTTTACAAAATAAATACAACCGACTTCAATGTAAAAAAAAAAACACTGAAAAGTACCAAATAACTGTAATTTCGGAAGTCGGTGTTAAATAACAATGAGTCAACACTATAACCTACAGAAACACCGACTTCCGAAATTAAAGTTATTTTATACTTTTATATGTTTATCTATTCAAGTCGGTTGTATTTTTTTTTTGTAAATACTTCTTTAGACCCATTTCTGTAAGAAAAAAAAAATACATATATCAAAACGCCTGTCTATAGTAACCTTTACACGGAACTTACAGAATAGTCTTCAGTACCTATAGAACTACATTGCAACCTTCTACAACAAGCGTTCAAAGGCGAAACATAACACAAAGTCTTCCATTGAATCCGAGCGGCAACAAATCGGCGTGATGCGGTCAATCTGACTCACTCTACGAACTCGTCACAGATAAACATCCATGTATTTATGTCCTGTGCCAATGTCGAATAAAGGATACATAGTTACACACGTTTTTAATGTTTCTTCGAGTATACATTTGTATTAGTTTTAATTTTGTAACGCTTCATAATCATCATCATCAAGCCGTCCACTTCTAGATATAGACCTCCCCAAATCGTCGCCACAACGACCGGTCCTGTGCGTCTCGCATTCATCGGATTCCCGCAACCCTCACCAGGTCGTCGGACCACCTTGTAGGAGGCCTTCCAACGCTGCGACTTTCGGTACGTGGCCGCCACTCCAGAACCTTTCGTCCCCATCGAGTATCCGTTCTACGAGCAATGTGCCCTGCCCACTGCCATTTAAGTTTGGCGATTCTTCGAACTATGTCGGTAATATTGGTTCTCTTGCGTCATAAACTTTCATTATATTAGTATTCTTAATTTAAATGTTGTTATTCAATTATTTATCTATTTTATTTGTATTTAATATACAATGTTGATGAACATTCAATGTATTATAAGAGTTGCGCCAATGTCAAATAAAGGATTCACAAATACACACGTTTTTAATGTTCCTTCGAGTAGGTACGTTTGTATCGGTTATTGCTTAGGTATAGTTAATTTATCTTTTGGGTTTGTTACTAACTATTATAAAGTGAGATTTATGTTTGGCCATGAGCGTGTGTGTGACTGTACTAGGGTTACTTGAAGATAAATAACGTGTCATATTATTTTAGTAAGGGAAAAAAAATTACATTTCATTCGGTTTAGTTCAAGGAAATGCCGGTTTACTCACGATTTTTTCCTACATCGTTTCGAGAGCAGTGATGATGAAAAAATAAGGTACACAAAGTAATGCACCTGGCTGGGTTTATATCGATCTACAACGTGAAGTCGAGGCAATTACCACTGCTCTAAAGTTAACACCATGACTGAGAAAATGAATACAATAAAAGAGCTCAAAGAGCTTTGAAACCTTCGCCAGCAGTTTAAAAAAAATAAACAAGCAGATACCGCAAAACACTTCAACGATATTAAAAACCAGAGATTGCCAGCATTCTTATCCCAGCCACCAGCCGATGTAAATCCTCATTCATTTCAACTTATGCTCAACTCATCTCATCTATTTTCCTTACGCTATAAAAGCATCGAGAATTACACCGCAGACTGCATAAGTCCAGTAGTCCAACTTTACTATGAACGCATCGCGAATTGGACCGCAACCTGAGTCGGTAGTTCAACTTTATACTATGAACGCATAGAGAATTGGACCGCGGACGGAATAAGTCGGTAGTTCAACTTTATAAGTGCAAGCGAACGCTAGCTGGAAGCCGAACGCTGCGGGCGATGCTTCCTCGAATGAAGTCACATTCTGCGGTTTGTGACGTGAATATATAAACGCGTCATTTCATGTGCTTCAGTCGACTGTTACAGACAGGAATGTATTAAAGTCAGACGTTTTCTAACACTGTAGGAATACTTCATAGGAATAGAGGTATTTGCGAGATGGAAATAATCGATGCATATCTCCTGAAGTTGCTCGCAATTTGTGAGTCGTTTGTGGCTTCATATATGGTCTCATATATAGTGTTTAAAACCCATGTACAATCTGGTGAGACTTTTAATTAAGTATACCAGTTCAAATATCTTAAACATTCGGTTACCGACGGTTTAAAAGACGACGTTGACAAGGAGAGGGAACGCAGAGCATTATCAGTTCAGACGAACATGTTGGCTCGCAAATTCTCGCGGTGTACAGATTTGGTCACAATTACTTAATTTAAGGCATGTTGTACACGGAAGGTTTGTGGGTTGACTACCCAGAGAGCATACAATGCTCTGTTAGTTCTATTTAACAACGCGTTTAGGGCATTGTTGATGCTCTGTGGGTTCAATTTAACATCTCGTTCAGGGCATTGTTGTGGCTTCCATATTTCGGTAGCGCATCAGGAATGTTTGCCGAAACACACACATAGATGGCTTTGTAGCTATGTGGCGCTAAAAGACCGCATTACTCAACACTGGTTGCATGGACGTTGCCAAAGCATGCTATAGCTAATAGCCACGATTCTCCTCTCAAGTGGAAAAGTTCCTTTTTACTATTGTTTATTAATCGACCTGGCGAGGGTCGCGGGAATCCGATGGATGCGAGACGCACAGGACCGGTCGTTGTGGCGACGCTTGGGGGAAACCTATGTTCAGCAGTGGACGTCTTTTGGCTGAGATGATGATGATTAATTGTTCTTTGTAAGGATCTCGGTTATCTAAATAAATAAATAATATTATTATTGACTCAAAAATGTACCTTAATCTTATGTGAATTCTCGGAGATTACGACTTACCAGACCTTTTAACTAGTTAACTATTTTAGTTTAAATTAAAATGGAGTTCAAGTTCCAAGTATTCATACCGTCGGTTTGTCTCTACGGGTGACGCGTGTCGTACGTGTCATCTACCAAATAAACCGATGTAATTACAACGAAACGTGTGTATTTTCAAATAGTGCAAACAATTTTGTACAACGTTTTCTGTGGCTGCAATGTTGGTACGCCGCAAAATTACAAGCGGGACAAAAGCATCATTGAACCAATAATTTACATGATAAAATGTGGGTACTAAGCCACAAAGTTTGTCTACTACATTATTTTATTCTGTAGTGTTCATTTATTATTAAATATTTTAAAGTTAGTTCCAACAGATTTAGAAGTAGAATTTCATTGAAGGGACAATGAAGTTTCTTTGTGAGTCATAAATAATTAAAATTTTGATACTAAAAGGAACTTTGCACTTATAATATACTTATATATAAATAGGTACCAATCTAAATTACATTAAAATTAATTATATTCAGGCAGTTAATATAATAATAGATATAAAACCAGTACACGCAGTAAAAGCTACTAGCAATAAAAAGCCAAATACTAGCACAAAAAAATATAAAATGCGAAATGAAACGTTCTACCCAACACAAAAATGTATAATCAAATACAGCTCAAATTAACAAAGGAACAAAAAATATCAAATTAAATTGACTGAGTTCGACTTTCTAAATAAAATACGTGATAGTTATTTTAGTTATTTTATGCTACACAAAAAAGCAGAGCAATTTCACCCTCATATTCTGTGGGATTTCATGTTTCAGTAATTGTACAAAAACAAATGCTATACGAGTATTAAAGAAAAATTTCATATTTTTTGTACCAGCAGTGTGTGGATTTTAGTCTGTAAAAGCCTGATACGCCCGCACCCTCTCGCTACATTCAGAGCTGGAGAAGTCGTTTTGTTGACTTCCCAGCTTAAAAAAAATCACTAACCCCGTTGGTTGTACCCAATCCAAACAACATATAAATGAAAAAGTCAATAGATGGCACTGAAAATCTGTGTGTGTCACGTCACCTGAAAAAATATTTTCATTCTTTTTCTCGTGAAGTTTTCTATTTGGACGAGAATTTATTTGGTTTGCATATTTTGCTGTGGAATTAAAAACATCAATGAATCTGTGATTACGAATTAATACTTCTAAAACTTAATTTTTTAACAGACTACGGTACCCTTGTGTAGCGACGGGTCTATAGGCCTCCATTGTGTTTGTGAAAAATCCATAATTGGTTAATTTCATGTTTGGCACACGTATCAAGAATGGTCGCGGCAATCACATGGTTGCGAGATGCACAGGACCGATCGTTATGGCGACGCTTGGGGGAGGCCTATGTCTAACAATGGACGTCTTTCGGCTGAAAGAAATGATAAGGATGTACTATGGTATGGTCAACAGTCTTTCAGCTGAAATGATGATGATGACAAGTACCTATCTTGACCTGTTTCTATACGTCCTAGCGGGGTCCACCCCGGGGCCCGTAGTATTTGCTATTCTCGGAACGTGTGTAATCCGGCTCTTGTAGTTAGTACGCAACACGGAGTACGGATAAACTGAATCTGTGCGGGTTTCTCGAGTGCCGCTCAATAGGATCACTGCTCACAATACACTATTCATAGAAGCTCAGATAGGGAACATACAGTGAATATACTCACTGGCAATCCTGTAGAGTGAATAGCCCTACTATGAGCTAACACAAACTATTTGACGACTAAAACTGAACTGTTGAAGGAGATGAAACTATGGAATAAAAGGAATAAAAAGTTTTAACTTTTAGGCCAAAGACCCTCGCTACGACTTTTAGACTAGAAGCCCTTCCACGAGATCATTTTATGACATAAACTAAACTGATAAAGGGATGGAGCTATATATGGTCTTTCTCGCTCTTTCTCGCTCGCACGCCTGTTATTTGTACACGTCATGGTAATGTGTACCTTAAATGTTGCATGAAGATCTAATAAATAAATAAATAAAATAATCAAAACAGTAAATTATTTGCCGGAAGAATAAATATGGCGGATTGACTAATGACTTATTACTTCATCATCATCACTTCAGCCAAAAGATGTATACTGTTGGACACACGCCTCCCCCAAGTGTGATCATATCGAACGATCCCGTGCGTATTAATTAACGGAATAATAATCATGAAAATCATCAATACAACGCTCTCAGTTCGGATTATCGTATTCAATGGCTATTTCATGTAACGGTATTCAAAACCAACTTATTAGTATTATCTACTTAAATGAGATTATATTTTGGCCAATTTTCGATTAAACTACTGGATATCTGTATTTGTATGAAAATTGTTAAGTGATATACAAAGTGAAGGCAACATAGGTACATTTAATGAAAATAACTAGCAATACCTACCTATAATTTATTCAACATTTATTTCAAATAAACCATTTGATCTGTTGAGCCTCGAGCAGACGCCGGCATCCGCACATCTATTGTCTTTCTATTATGTCTAGTCTCTAATTACAATACTCGAAAGATTAAAGGTATTTCTTACTTTGTCAAGATGTCAGTCAGTCAAATGATGCTAATTGCACATTTCAAAGCTTCAGATCTCTGTTGAGAATAATGTGCAACAAACTTCATGAACACTCTTTTAAATAACGTATTGTATAACAAATATCTCGATCACATGTTTCTTGCGCTACTATTGTGTGAAAATAAAGTAAAAATAAATAAATCTAAATATAGATATTATAATAGCCACTATCAGCTAAGAGATGATGACCAGTAAAAACTAACAGCACCCGTTCATGACGCGTGTTATAGCACCACTCAGCGCAACCGAGCCGAATGATCATCAGTGAGACATTTGAGTGAGCATGACAAACTCTAAATAAAGTCTATATTTTAATCCCTGAGACTAAATTGACACAGGAAAATGTCAAACTTACAATAAGAATGATGCCAATTCTTTGGTGTTATGACAAGTGTGACAACCCACGTAATATCATTTTAGTCTCAGATATTAAAAAACAGACTTTAAAAATAAACAAATTCTAAATACAGAAATTACAACAAACCGAAATAACAGGTTAAAACGTTTGTAGCTACGTAGATAAGCCACGAATAGCACCGCCATTGATTGGTGTATTGTGTCGGCCCCAGTCTATAGACCAACACAGACATAAGTACAGTCAGCCATGCGGGCTGACGTCACCCTGGGGACACTGATCCCCGAACCGTGTCAATTGCGTTACTCACGGATTAAATGTTACTTGTGGTACACATTGGACCCATGTTGGTATGTTTGATCAAACATTCTGTTAGGCGACGAGACTTTGATTGGGTAAAGGGAGGTATATTGGAGATTTAACGTAATTTAGTGATATTTTTTAAACAACACTATATGGTCTCTTGCCATGAAGTACCGTGTTACCCCAATTAATGGATTGTGGAGGTCTGGTAGGCAGCCGCTCCTCGTAAAATACTGGTATTCAGCTAAATCCGGCTTGACTGGAAGCCGACCCCAATATAGTTGGGAAAAAAGCTAGGCAGATGATGACTATACGGTTTCCTATGCATAATGTGTTACTAGTATGAGGATATTTATCCTCATCAAACTTGTAACAACCCGCTAGCGCTGTCTCATGAATATGGTTGCATGACTTCGTTGTGCTCAAAAAGTATGGGTTAAAAATTATGTTTGCCACAGCAGATATTATGGAAAATAATTCATAATATTCAAATGAATATGACGGTGAAGAGATCAAAGAAACGATGAATAGACTTTGTGAAAAATGCAAAAAATGATAATGAAAGGGATAATATATTACGATGTAGAAAAGAGATCGGTATAAAGATGACGTAGATATTATAAAAAAATATGCAAGAAGAAAATTTGTGCTAACACAGCAATATATTTGGACAAAATCAAGATAGCAACAGTATAGAAAACCATTTTTATTGTAGGTATAATGGTTTAGTTCATTAAAGAAGATTATCAATAGCTATCCTGCAATTAAATACAGCCAACAACCAGATATTTGATCAAACGTTGGTAGCACTAATTAAGCACGAATAATTTCATCTCTATTCAAGTGTTAGCCAGACAGCTAACATAACTAGATAGTTAGTTATGTACAGAACATGATGGAATTATTGAATAGTAGTCTATGTCATGTAGGTAATCAATTCATTTGACTACCTAGTTCTAATAAAGTGATTCATTGATTAGAATTTGTCACAAAATAACAGGCCTGTTTTGACATTTGTGAAAGACCTTAGAATGTAATTTGGAATGAAATTAAAAGAAACAATAAATTAATTACATAAGGTGATTAAAAAATACAAACATTTAATTGGCGCGTTAAACAATTAATATGAAGCAATATATCATTGCGAGTATTCTATTTCTTAACGAGCTACATCGCGATGACAGATGTCAAAACGGGCTGTTTATTTTTCGACAACTGTACTAGAATCTAAAATCAACTGTAACCACTGAAGATAAGACTTACATTTATATAATTTGGTATTGAGTAGCAATCAAATTCCCCCTAATGATAATACAAATCATCATCTTTTATTGTAGTCTCTCAATCCAAATCAATTGATACGGGTGATCCTCAATTTGTGTAAAAACTAACCGACTCAACTATTGGATGACAACTTAACAAATTGAATCGAATCGACCGAGTACCCAGATCATTAAAAAACAGACTAGATTTCTTAGTGATCCTTCCAGTAAAAAATAAATAAAATAAAAATCTTACTAAAAACCTGGTGTGTCGGACCCACGCAGAAAGGGTTGGAGCAAAAAACGGCAAAAAATCACGTTTGATGTATTTGAGTCCCACTTAAATATGTATTTTATTCTGTTTTTAGTTTTTGTTGTTGAAATTACATCATCTGTCCACATTTCAACTGTCCAGCTTTTCATGTGACAGACAGACAGACAGACACAGACGGACTTACAGCGGAGTCTTACTACTATTATATTACCCTTTAGGTACGGAAGTCATTTGAGTGGTTAGCTCGTTTAACAGAAACTAGGAGCTTTGAAATCACCAGACAGAGTGGCGGCAGACTTCGATGAAAATTGCGATTAAAATCTTCATTTGGAAATTTAAAAGTAGCTTTCCACTGGTAAAAGAATATTTTATTTTAATGTCTGATTTTTAAAGTCTGAGACTAAAATGACATTGCTAGAGTTGTCACACTTGTCACAACACAAAAGAACTGGCATCATTCCTATTGTAAGTTTGACATTGCTTGTGTCAATTTAGTCTCAGGGTTTAAAAAACAGACTTTAGTACTGCACTGACTGGCATAGGCATATATTATGTATGTATGTTCTAAATTCACACGGATGAAACTGTTGGCTGAAGCTAGTTAAAAATGATATTAATTCATGAATCCCCGATCGGTCTCATAGGACCGCGCTGTTATTGTCTTACTATTGTGTCTCGTTTCGCGGGTATTGATAGGTTAAATAAAGATCCACGTGCCGCAAATAAGGCCGATTGGACTAATAAAATAAATAAGGAAGATGTTTATATTCTTTTTTTTGGGTTAATTCTAAGCAAGTCAAGGGTAATAAAGAAAATTGCTCCCGACATTATTATTACCTAAGTTGGATATTTCCCCTTAGCTGTCGGTCGATCGTAATTTAGTTAGTTTCCAATCAATGTCCGTTTGAAGAGTTCAGTTTCCAAGAAAACGGTTTTCCAAGCTTTCGTAGAATCTATTTGATTACTACTTGACCGATTTAAAAAATTCTTTCGTCATTATACAGCTACATTTGTACTGAGTAACATAGGGTTAATTTCTACTTTCTGGTTGAAGCTATAATGCCAGTTTAGAAAAAAAGAACTGTAGACTGCGATTTAATCACAACCATAACTTATAGTTGGAAAAATCGCGGTCTACATTTTTTTTTTATAATCCTCTAAAACTGTATTCAAAGTACAGAATCCAAGACTGGTTTACTTTACCTATAATGAACTAAAATGTCCAACAAACAGACTGAACGCAGCGCGTTTCCAAAAGAAATCACATTAGAAGTATTCGAAATAAAACGAACTGTCGATGTCGCAAAATTCTCATGTATAACCCTTACATCCGATTCAAATTGACAACAAAACCACGAACTACCCGCAATTTGCAACAATAAATCAAAACATTAGACAATGAGAATGAATGAAAGGATTGAACCGTTCATTCAGACAATAAACCGTTCATTCCTCGCAGCATTTACAGGATGAATAAAAAAAAACAAAAGAATACCGATACGATTGGCATCCCGGCTGTAGAATCCCCTTCGAACGAACTCAAGCGGTATTGGAGTGCCCTAATTTCCGCATACGATTCACATAATGTCCGATTGGAACAGGGTTCGCGTTATTTTCAGGTTCGGCCAAACATTTATCGCTATTGATTTTATTCGCTCTGGCTTATAAACGTCCGTTTAGAAATTCGTGGATGTAAAAGTACTTTTAGTATTGGTAGGTGATGGATTTTGGTGTGGTTTTCACGAATTATTAGCGTTAGCATTATCGGCTTTATAATGTTCCCACTGCTGGGACTCAGGCCCTCTGAGAGAGTGAATGGGTCATAATCCACCACGTGGGCGCAGTGTGGATTGGTAGATGTCACATGTCTTTGAATGTTTGGTTTTAGGACATTTAGGTTTTTCACGAATTATTGTTAGTATTTATTTATCTCAGGACCTTAAGGTCCTGGATCAATTCGCAGAGACCATTTACGTTTATAAGCGTTTCATGGAACGTGGAAACAAACAACGATTATTTCTGTTCACGCTATGCTAGTGCACTCAAAGACAACTTCAGGTTGGTGGGAAATTATTGCGGTATATGGGAAACGAAGATACAGAGTCATGGTTTAGGGAGGTTTAGGTGGAATAGTTACCAAGAATCATGTTAAGGGCTGAACAATGTTAATAAAATTAAGATTTTAGATTTTTTACCAGCTCCTGTAAGCGGTTTCACCCGTCAAAATAAAAAAAAATATTTCAACGGTCATGGGAATACCCCAAGATAATAATTCCATGTGCTGAAAGTCTATTCACTCAATACTATAAAGGCCACCTTCGACGACTCAGCCGAAAGAGATGAATCGGCCGGCGTATTTGCGCTTGACACGCCAACGCCACACACAGGAGATGAATAACGGCTAACCACGCGTCCATAGCGCAGAGCCATGACCCCCTTTCATAACAGTTTCAGTATCTCATTGATTTTCCTATTCAAAAATATGGACATTTTATTTTCTGTTTTTATATGTAGAACGACTGCTTTGACCTAAATATATATGCAGTGTTGAAATATGCTGATATATTATTCAATTATTTCATGTTTTTCTCATGAAGTTGTTGTTTTTCAAAAAGGTGTGTTGTTTTTTTATGTTCTTCAAGGCTTGCGTAATCCATTTTTTAGCATGTATTTGTAAATAAAGTGACAGGTGTGATCTAGGTCTTAGCGTGAAAAATACTTAGATCAACGTTCTGTTTTAAGTGCGACCAATTTACATACAAGCGGTCATAAAAATATGTGCAGGAATAACTTAAATAAGTATTAGTCATCGGTGCATGTTGGTATTTTGCAACGCTCTGACTCATCTTACCTCTGAAGGTTTACATTATAACATGTTTTGAATTGTCGTTTGGATATCTTTGTCTTCATACCTACCTGTTTTATTTTGTATGAAATTGGTTTCTTGTATTATGTTTTTTTTTAACGAAAAAAATAAGTGCTTGACTGCGATCCCACCTGATGGTAAGCCACTGCTTACAAGATTTGATTTATTTTGAAAATTGTATAGTGATTCAATTGTCAAAATAAATCTAAATTGAGAAAAAAACACGAAAATTATTAGGTATCATCTGCACACAAACTGCTTTTTAGAATAGAAGACATTGAACAAAATGCGATTGTATTTTAGTATAGAATATATAAGCGAAATGCGAGTGTATTTTCCAAATTATATGGAAAACTTGATAAAATCTTCTTGTTAACTGCCTTAGCTCAAACCTGATGTTTTTAAATCATTGGAAATCGATTTAAAACCTTCTGGTAATAGACTGTTTCAACTTATTTGATCGCTAGCGCTTGCTATACTAAATTTGTTCTAGTATGGTTTCGGTGACAGCTGTCAGATTCATACAATGTAGCTATCTATCCTTTTCTCTCATCTTAAAGATGCATATTTTAGGCCTGCTGTCACCCAACTCATGCTATGTAAAAAATACTATAGATCGCCTACGGGTCATAAGTCTACCTGTCAACGTACGGTCTTATAAATTGTTAAATTGTTACTAATTTTTCCGTCTATTTATTATAATATATGTTTTTGTTTACAGGTAAACATCTAAAATTAATTCACTTTCGGGTAAGCGTTTACTGCATGTTGTGATTTTTATTTACTTAGGTGTTTTTGACACACGTTGTGTACTTATATAATTAAAGGCTGCAGGCATGGCCGACAATGTAACGACATTATGAAGAAATATTCTTTAAAAATTGAAAAAGTGGTAATTTGATTTTTTTTTTAGTAGTGGTATTGTCGCGTCACGCTTGTCTCCGAAAGCCATTACTGACCGTCAAGATATTGATGACGTTGATATAATTGCTTTGGGTTGCAAATCTTCGAAATGGTTTGGGTAAGACGCAATGAGTAATAAAAAGGTGGGGGAAAGGCTTTTTTTAGCATTTAACACGTCATCCAGGATTACTAAATTTAACATAACGTTGAGTTTTTGTTTTCATGTATTGACCAAAAAAAAATATATATATCAGTGAAAAAATAATTTTATTTTTATATTTTAAATGTTAAAAGGTTCTGAGAATCTTCCAAGATAATTAATTAGATCTGAGGATCGAAGAACTTGGGATTTTTTGCTCGACTATTGGTGTAAATATCTTTTCCTGCCAAATAGCAAAATTTTGACGTAACGTTAACCACTTAAGATTTTTTCTTAACAAAAAATGATTGCAAAAATATTGAATTTAAAAAAAATACCAATTTACAAATTTATTTAAATTCAGTAAGACCGCGAGAATATCCGTCACCTTTTCATTCAAATCTGTAAGCCGTCGAGAATGACATCAACCATGAAGTTTGCAACCCGATCGCAGTAATTACTTCATCCAATACATTCTGGCTGGAATGTTTTGAAGTTTAATCTAAATTGGACCTTATCGCACAAGTGTTATAGTTGAAGTTCGTGTGTTCGAGTTTATCTTGAGTACAAGAATGCATTTTAAAAAAGTTGGCATAGTGTTGCGCTGACCTTGTTCGTTCGTCATGCAGTTTTGATAGTAGAAACGGTATAATAATAATATGACTAACGAGTGGCCATGAAACACTTGTCTTGTTTTAACGTATGTCTGTCTGTTACGAATGCTATGAACATTGTGTTGTTGTTTTTAGTTACAAACTGCTGAATTTGTCTTTTATTTTTAAATGGGAAATCATGAATGACTTCTCCCGTTTTTGGGCGGAGCGGGAGAGCGTGTCAGATTTTTACTGATTAAAACTCATTCCTTTGTTTCTTTTTGACCTTCGATCCAGGGTACCAGGTTTACCTTTCAAAAGCCAACCCGCAGCCCGATACTGAATTTGTCATATCGTTATAGGTTGGACCGAAATGAAAAACGTTTTATAATTAGGTAAACACAAAGATATTGTGTAATAATAAGGAGTGTTTGATAACATCAACACTATCTAGCCGTTATCTTAAATAAACGATTACGTAAACAAGTTATTTTTTTATGAATTGACCAATTTGACTCACTTTTGAGTCGATTCACGTTCACTAAACGTTCTTACTACTTTACAATTTGTGAAAATAAAATTAAAATTCAGTTCATGTTTGTGCCAATATTAGAGATAACACTCGGCCTGTGTAATACAAAGACGCGCCCAGAGAGATACGCGTGGGATCACTTCAGCGCGAGGATACCCCTTCCATACAACTTCCTACATCTCAACCGTAATCCTAGGACTAATCTTCATTTCAGATACTACTTTTACTCAAAGAATACTCATCATTTTGCTAGGACGCATACAAAAAAAACGCAATAGTTTATTACAACAATACGAACTCAAAATCAATAATATTCTAAAACACTATAATGACCAGCGTCTAAGTATCCCGAAAACAGCAGATGTTTGACATTTCGTCCTCTACCGTAATCTATGGTCCTAGAGCACGAGTCCCGATGGATTTTGAAAGTGTACTGTGGGAACAGCTCACTGACGCAGTGCAGTTCTACGTGACCTGCGTACTCCCCGTCCCTCGACATCAGTCTTCTGTAGTCAGTAGCAGAGTACATGTGATACCCGTAAGACCGGTCTCCAATAATAAAATCCTTATACCGGTGCCAATTGTTCACTATTCTATCTACAACACTCAGACGAATCTCCCGATGACGGTCTTGAGTCCCGTAAATACTGTACGAAACAGAACGGAACATACAGTTACCATCCCCTCGAATCGGTACCAGTCTTCGTGCCATCCTGTTTCTCCTTCGTCTTTTAGGCGAGTTTCTTCTCGACTTCTTTCGGCCGATCCTTCGACATCGATACCGACTCATTGGAATTGTTGCACATCACTAGTTCGGGTTTCAAATATGGCGGGGAAAATATTTTGCGTAAACGCGGCTTCTTTTGAACAATATAAATCAATTTATTATGGTGAATAACGAGGTTAAAATTTCGTCGCAAAAAATTTCAGTATTGGAAAAATTTCGTTTTAAAATTTATCGGCCATATTGAAATTATATTTGTGCTATTTTCTTATTTTTATAATGACGTTATTTACGGACAGTCTTCCGTAGTGATTAATTATGACAGAGAATTGACACTGATTCATAATGTCCGTCATAGTTTAAAAATGTCAGCGGAAATCGCGCCAACCAAAGAGGAAAATGTCACAACGAATTATTGAGGCAAGTATAAATGTATATTTTGGATTAATTTACGTTTCCTCTTACTTAAAGAAATTACCAATAAAACTGTGTATAACACAGGTCTACAGTGATTTTGTTGCCGACAAAACTATAACAGATTTTTAATATATTAGATCCCTGAATCAAAACTGCATACTTATTTTTTTAATGCTACGTGTAGTTTTTGAGATAGGAGATATGTAAAAAATTAACAAAATAATTAAATTTCAAACATTTGATTCATTATTTTACAGGTAAGAAGCTTCTTTTTGCAGTTTTTTTAGAATGTGTAGTATTATAATCCTCCCGTGTGATACTCCAACAGTAATCTGCTATCATATGCACATCCCAGCGACCTTGGTACCAATCTTCCATCCATTTTCGATCGTGATTGAATCGCTCTCCTTATTCTTCACTATAGGAACCAAGATTTTCAGGGAACTTATCCAAGTGACTGTTCAGGCAGTGCAGTTTTATGCTCATGTAACAACCAACATTTTTAAAGTTATCCAGAAGCTCCGGAACTAATTCTACGTAATTTTTTGCCTTTTCATTACCTAAGAAATTTTGGACAACTTTGACGAAAGATTTCCAAGCTGCTGATTTCAAATTATTCATTGTATTGATGAAATCCTTGTCTTTTATCAAAGTTCTTATTTGAGGCCCATCGAAAATACCAGCTTTTAGCTTCTCTACATTTTGTGTAAAGAGTAAGGGCACCGCCGATGATTCAAACTCACTGTCTGTGCATTTGAAGAAGCCTCCATCATATTTATGTCCGACAAATTGATGGCACTGTCTTTATAACATCGTTTGAATGTGGCAAAGGTCTTCTAGCAAAGGGGAGGTCAGGATATGTCGTTTTTTTCAATTTATCCTATGTAATTTCACTAAACAAAAATAACAAACGTCAAAATGGTTTTTTGGTTCTGACTATATCATAGGTACACCGAACTTCAATTGGGTTCTTTTACCACTCTACCACTGTCTTAAATATTCATTACACAATTTACACACGATATTTGGTACCCATGGCTGGTCTTGGTCCTTAATTTTGATCTTGAAATAGTCAAAATATGCCTTTTTTACGAAGGCCGTTATAGGTTTTTAATTTTTTTTCGCCACATATTCATCGCAAACCTAGCAAAATGTATTCGGATCATTTAAACAACTCCTTCTAGACGAGGACATAATGCTATTATCCAATAATTACAAATATTGGCAGAATGCGAACACTGTAAACACAACAAAATGGGTATTTTTTTCCGATGTGTGTAGTTTAAAAATTACACGTAGCTTTGATGTTTTTCTACTTCAGTACGATCTAATATCAAGTAATTCATCAAATTTTAAGATGGGATTGCCAGCAAAAAAATTTTTGGCATTTTTGTAGGCCTGTGTAATTGATACCGGGGAGATATTAGTAGTACCATATTAAAGATCAGGAAATACGAATCGCTCTTGTTCCTGAGCGGGCAATAATGATTAGTTTATTAATTAAAAAACATTTACCGCTAGATACAGACAACAGCATCAATTGGCTCTCTCACATTTAAATAGGTATTAATTACGTTTTCAAGGTAAATTAGTGGCCACTGCTAGTAGTTTCCTAGGCAAGAGAACACTGCTGGCTATTCTACTAACATTTCTCCCTTAAATACACCCCCCAGTACACCCCAGGGAGATAAAAAGGTGGCCTATTGTGTTGACCACACATTTTACTTTACTTCATCTGTTTCGTTGCAAGTTTCATATACAACGCGACCTGAAATTGTCTAACCTGCACAACCCCGGGGGAGAGTAACCTCATCCATCTACGAGTTACCCTCATGTCCACTTCGGCTAGACTCGGCAATGTTCGGTGATATTCGGCTTTGCAAAACGTATTATACCAAGAGTGTAAGCGACCAAAATGGAATGTTCTAGCTAGTTGCATTAATTTTATTTTCGCAGGTGTTAAGGTGGCCTTTCGAACCGAGCGTCTATAGCGTCAGTGACGCCGCGACTGTGACGCCGCGACAGAGCGACAGATAGATGTTCTATGCAAATGTATGAAATTCTAGGGAACGACTTTCGAACCCAGCGACACTGACGCGGCGTCAATGACGTCACTGAAGCGGCGTCACTGACGCTATAGACGCTCGGTTCGAAAGGCCACCTTTATAAAATGAAACAAAGTATTGAGTCTAGAATCGTTAAAATTGCGAACTTGTCTCGGAATCACACGAACGAAATCAATAAAATATTTTCTCTCGCAGCCAACTCACGTCAACATCAGAAAGGCTGACCTTCAGGCGTGAATTTACATAGAAATAACTTATTGTTACTCTCATAATAATCGCGCTAGCCTTTTATAACGTAGAACTCGCCATATTAAAAGCTTCATAACAAAAAAAATCTCTGTGACAATGTTTTATTTGACTGTCGCCCATTGTACGCGTCGGCTTGTATTATTTAATGGAACATTACGCCATAAGTATCTAAAGAATTTGAATCAGACGACGCGTGTGAATGAACTTAAAAACAACTCAATGTCATCCGCGAAACTGGTCGATATGGATTGACAGTGACCTACACGAATAGTGATAGTGTCTTCGGCAGACTTCGGTATCGTTCGGGGCGTTACGAACTCGCACGAATGCAAGTTTGAAACAATTTGGACGTTCGATTCGCGGTTTGGGGAGTATGGGGAGGATCGGCCCATCGAAGTTTTTTTGTTTATTTAGTTTGAAAAGAAGTAAATTAGAGTTAGTCTGTGTGAGTAAAATGTATTGGATATTTCGAGCGCGTTGCGAAAATTTGGGTGATATCAGTTTAATTACGACATAAGTAAAGGTAATATCGGTTTTGAAATAGTCAGTACGCTGTGTAGCATTTGACAGGATTAATGCCTAGATGGCTAACTAACAATATGTACTTTTGGCGGCAAACAATAATACACTAATATAAAAATCTCGTGTCACAGTGTTTCTTATCAAAGTCCTCCAGAACAGCAAAGCCGATTTTTATGGTTTTTAATGTGTATTTAGGTCAAAGGCTATTTTTTGCTCTCCTACTCCCATCTATTTTTTTTGACACATTTATAATGTCAGGACGTTTGCCGAGTCAGCTTATAGCTGCATGAAAAAATGTAATACTCTCAAATGTGTTAAAGATAACTTGCTATCTTTTTTTTTTTGCTGAAAGTTGGCACAAGCTAGATCAGTTTTATTCTATTTTTTGTAGACTGTAGAACAGATTTTCCCGCGAGAAAAACGTTTAGGGATAATTGAAAGCAAAGTCCCCTCTCGTCAGAACTGCACATGCTGTAAAATCTGCATTTTTAACCTGTGGCGCCCCGTGGGGACCGCCATTTTTTATTATTTATTTATTTATTTAATATTAAAAAAAAATATACAAATAATATTAATAATATAAACTGTTATTGCTCTGTTTCTGTTGCTTCTGTAATTATACTACTAGAGCATAATTTTTAATCGGTCAGGTTTTGGTGGCACAATTTTTTTCCAGCGGTTCTCAAAGTTAAAAGGTAATTACTTGTTTACTGGCACGTTTTTGTGCCACGGGGCTCTACAAGTTAAAGCAGAGTTATGTAATATTAAAACTTGCGCTTTAACTGCTTGCTTGCAGTTAGAATGCGGGCTGTCTGCGTCTCTGGTTACGGTTTGATGTTCCGGGATAAACTTTAAGTATTCGTTTTATGAGGTTAAATTAAACTAGCTAGCGAACTCCACATAAGAAAATATCGATCGAAGTAAGATGAAGAAAATATGTCTGGCAATCTTTATTTTGGGTCACTTCAGGTATTTACGACAAAGACTGCTCGATTTCAGTTGAAAGATGTCAACTTCTGGACATAGGCATCCCCTAAGTATTGCCACAACGACCGGTACCTGTGCGTCTCGCAACCATTAGATTTTCGCTTTTCGCCACCCTCGCTTTTTTTGCCTCCCGTTAAGTAAATTGATGTAGGTAGGTACATTGATACACTTTACGGGAGGCAAAAAAAAAACAAAAAGTTATATATACTCTTATTAGATACTTACCCATCATATCTATTGAATTCAACTACACTAAAATGTACTTCAATATTTATAACGTATTAAATTTACCTTTCAAGCTCTATTTCAAAAATCCTGCCACCCAAAAACCCGAATCTATAAAACCTATTCCACCTTCAACAGATCCTCTTTATATCCACAAAAAAGCTCGTGAAACGCGCCTAGCCAACAAATTACCTCAGATACACACGCTACACCAAAAATAATGATGAGTAGTCCGTACTCCCCAAACCGGTACGTCTCCTATCTCTTTCTCATCCGTTGAATAGGACAGGGATGGAGCAATCGACCAGTCCTACGCTTTCGGGCGAACGATGCGGTAACTCTCGTAATATTTACCATTCGCTCCCAGATGGCTTGTGGTCTTTACTCTGTATATAAAGTGGGTAAGCAGAATTCTAGGTCAATTATGACGGTAATGGCTGAAGGGAAATTGATTTATTGGTGGCGGATTGATTTTTGAAGCGTGGTTTAATGGAAGCTCTGCTTGACGTAGTTTTACTTTTAGATTTTTCATTTAGATTTCCTCTGCTATGTTTTATTTCTTTGATTGTTAGAAATTTACCTACAGTCAAACGGGATGAATAGGAACAACAATTTGAAGGATTTTTTACGTTATTGTTTACACGTTTTTCCAGCATTTAAGTTCTCCTATTTGAATACAACTGTTTAATACCAATTGATTAGATACAATTGATGAATATGAACACTGTTTTAGGCTATCATGGTTTATTTCATACTTTAAAATGTCACTTACGGAAAACAATAAACAATCACGAAAGATATCCCATAAGTGACATTTTAAAGTGATGATTATGAATTGTAATAAAAGTCGATGTTTCGATAGAAATCTATACTGTACAATATTTAACCAAAGCAAAATTCACTCCTGTCTTCATATTCACCCCGTTTGACAGTTAGTCCTTTGGACTAATTCCTAAACAACAGTGGTTTAACTCCATACAAGTGTTCACAACACACTAGACAGATCTTACCGTGTACAACGCGCGATGACCACACGGTCGGTGTAAAAGCATTCCACGCGTTATGACTCATCGCCGCTAAATATTTATGTATTTCGACCGTTGGCATGCCTTTATAAAAACTTTGAATCGTGAGGAAAAAAAACACAGGTTATTATCATCCGTTTGGTTTTGAATTCAAATAAATCTTCACGGTTATTTTCCTTATATTGGTTAGCAGAGAAGTATTGTAAATTTTAGTGAATCCGATGGACGCGAGACGTACTGGAACGGTCATTGTGGCGATGTTTGGGGGAGTATGCCCAACAGTGGACTTCTTTCGGTTGAAATGATGATGATGATGAATATCAATCTTACAGTTTACAGAGGCACAATTTCTAATGAAGAGGTTTCCGATCCGTCTATCGTCAACGTGATTATGGTTTAAAAATTGTAAGTTTTCTATAAATAAGTATATTTTCAAAATTTACACAAGAAAAACCAACTTTAAAACATTTTTAATAGATTTTTTTTTATAACAAATCATGTTTTGAGTTCAATTAGAACCACAAGATATTCGTGTTTCCAGAAATATCTAGAAAAAGCAATGTAACTCGCGTTTGGTGCTCTTAATTTTCGTATCTTTTTCTTCGTTTATAACTTCTTGTCACGTTTTTATTAGCCTAGCCCTTGTCGTATCAGTCACCAGTCCCTGCTGGAATTTTAATACCGCATCGCGTCGCCTCGGTCCTGTCCTACATTTTAACCTACTTAAACTTGAACCAACCTATAGTATCCAAACATTCCAAACTTGGACCAACCTTCCTATAGTATCCAAAATTGGTCCAACCGTTCAAAGCCCGTACCGAGAGCAACTGTCAGTAATCGTGCAATCTCTTATCCAAGAGGAGTTTCAATTTCCGATTCAACTTCATCTGCAGAGCTCGAATTCCTATCAGTTTCGGTAAATATGGGCTACGCTTCGTGAGTCCAGTTCGATTTCCACGGGGAACAGTGTTTGTATAGCCTGTATCTATAGCTAGCTATATGAGATGGCTAGGGATGCTGCTACTGACCTGATTCCTAGAGTTAATCTTCTAGCTGATTGGAATGGTCTTAAAACTGGTACAACAGTCTGACTTGTGTCAATAGTTCCATGGGTTCTATGCAATTGTTCCGAGAATGGTGATGTAGGTAGTTTACGATAAACACTCAAATGATTTAAGTTTATATCTCTTTCTCATCATTATCTTCTTGCTCTTATTTCGTTTTATTCGGAGTCAGTGTTACACGTTTTCTTCCGTACCCCAAGGCACTGGAACGAAGGCAAAGAAGGAACACGAGTGGGATTTAGTCAATAAAAGTCTGACACTCCCTCCTACCCCGCACAGAGAGACACAGATTATTTTTTTTGGGTAGGAAATCATTGCTTGATAATTATCCCACCCAAAAAAAAACACGAAACATTCATATTCATATTCATTTAATCATTTGTAGACATAGGTAACATTATGTCTTAAAATAAATAAATAAAATAAAAACATTGATAAGTGTTTTTATTCCTATGCATAAATAATAAAATCTATGATATATCCACCAGTTCAAAATTACTCATCTAAAAAAAAAGAGTTCAGAAACCCCCACCAATTCGTACGCCCAGTTCCAGCGACCCCATTTCCGCTGACGCGTCTCATCAAATTGGAGGTGTACACCAAGCCAGCCGGCATCATCGCATTCTACACGTCTGAAGGTCGTTGGCATTACGCAACGCTATCACGTGTCGCGTTATCTATAGGTCTGTTATGACAGACAGCCTCTGTCTCTACGTCCGTCTGGCTTCGAAATGTTGTTGTCCCTTATTAGAGTTTGTTGCTCTCAAAGGGTAATTGGTCTGTGAATCTGTTGCCTGAAGCCCTAGTTATGCTGTCCGTGTGTCCAATTTAGTGTTTCATTAGATACTGTTGTGATATTGGCGTCAGTGATAGGATATACTGTTTGCTTTAATGGATATGCGATGAAGACTGAGGAGAATTGACTGCTTACCATCAAGAGGGATCGCAGTCAAGCACTAGTTTAAATAAAAATAAAACTAGTTTATTAAGAGCCTACTAATATTATAAAAATAAAGATTTGATTTGTTATTTCTTTCTGTTACGATTTAACTCAAAAACTACTCGACCGATATTTAATCCCGTGAAACATCAATCACAATTTAATCTTCATATTCACCTACTCGTACGGTTAAACTCAGGTATTGTTTACCTACTATTGTTTAATACGTCCGAATCGGACAAGTACTCGCACCTAATTATTAGCCGAATGTACGTTTGCTATTCCGCCGGAATCCCACACATTGTAGCATGGGATACAAATTGATTCAAGGCACTAATGAGGACCGCCCGTTAATTGATAGACTACATAACAATCTTTGCTACATAACTACTCATACAACACTGTTTGACCAATCAACTTGGAATATGCACTGTTACAGTGTTCTCTTAATTAAATTTGGATTTAGTGGAGTGAAATGACCTGCAAGAGTGTGTTTCCTGATAGCTACAACTTAGGGTAGGTACTGTTTTTGTCATAAAGAATGCTTGAACGCGCAGTGCACATGCAAAAATAAACCTTACCAAAAATACTTAAAGCTCTGTTTTCAACGTGAAAAAAAAACTGCTCTCCTCTCCGAGCCGGTCTGTGTGAACGGACCCTTAACAGGCATAAAAGGAACGGGGTGGGTCTAGTCAGTAAAAGTATGACACGCTCTACCTTTCCACCCAAGAGCGAGAGAAGTCATTGGATGATATCCCGCCCAAAAAAAATGGTTTGTGAAAAAGGGGTCTTTAAGTCAAGACCCGACTTCTAGGCAAGCGTGCTTCATGGTTGGCCACATGATCGCTTACCATCAGGTGCGATAGTGGTCAAAACCGAACCTAAACATCATCATTATCTACCTTTTCCCAACTATCCCGGCCGACTAACTAGCCGGATTTAGCTGAATACCAGTATTTTACGAGGAGTGGCTGCCTACCAGACCTCCACAACCCATTAACTGGGGTAACTCGGTCCTTCACGGAAAGACTGGAGTCAGATTTACTGGCTTCTGACTATCCGTAACGACTGCCAAAGATCTACAAATGACAGCCGGGAACTACGGCTTAACATGCTTAAATCGCCTAAACATAATAAATAAAAACATGAAAGGGATCATTTTACTGGAACTTCGTGCGAACTAGGCTAACTAGGTGGATGACCTGTCATAACATGGATTTTGATCGAGTTCAATGACTTAGTGCCTACTTTAGGGTTAGAGTTACTAGACTTTATAGAAAAGAGGTCGTTTGAAACCAGGACATGTAAGGTAGGTACGTTTTTTTTTTCATTTACTCAGAATTTCAGTTTCGTGGTGTTAGACCGAGTAAAGAATATTTTGATAGTTTTTTAGGACGGTGTTAACGAAATATTCCACTTATTTATTACAAAGATTGAAAGATCTTGGATACTCAGACTTTCTGACGTATAAAAACAACGTAACAAATTGAATAGAACAAAACAATGATCAGTTGTGTAACTAGGTATTTAAGTGTGCAATAAAGTATTATTGTATCTAACAGTCCATGATTATCAAGTTTTAATCAGATTATCGAAATAATCTTGAAAATGTATCTAATTATTATCATCTGTGTAATATGAAAGGAAAAGTCCCGACTGACTCAATGACTCATCACTCTCCAGTTCAAACCCTTGGACGTTTTTTTAATATAACACTAGCTTTAGCCCGCAGCTTCGCCCGCGTACATAAAATATAGCCTATGTCACTCAGGAATACAGCAGCTTTCTATTGGTGAAAAAATTTTAGCAATCGGACCAGTACTTCCACAGATTACCTCATACAAACAAAAAAAACAAACTTTACCTCTTTATTATATTAGTGTAGATAATATAACTAGCGACCCGCCCCGGCTTCGCACGGGTGCAAAATAATTAGTGTTTCTCTACTATATAATGCATGTATTATACATATTTATAAACCTTCCTCTTGAATCACTCTATCTATTAAAAAAAACCGCTTCAAAATCCATTGCGTAGTTTTAAAGATTTAAACATATAAAGGGATATAGGGACAGCGACGAAAAAGCGACTTTGTTTTATACTATGTAGTGATAAGCTCGCATTTAACCACTATCTCACCTGACCTGGATAGGATGTTCACCATTTAATATAGTAATACCTATTGTTAGTTAAGTCTTTCGTATAGTTATGTTGGTTTGCTAATTAATTTAATGGGCAGGCGGCGTAATTTGTCGCAGCCAATTACAGACACCGCAGCTTTGTTAATATAATTGGAAATTATTGTCGTTTGCCGATTAGCCTGATTAAATTATCTAGGTCACAGATTAGCTAAGATATTAGTCGGTAAAATAAATGTTAATAATGCAATCACTAAATTAGTGTTTGAAAAAAGAACTGCAGTAAGTAAAAATGAAAATACGTGTAGGTCAAGTTTCTAATATGCTGGAAACTGAACAAAATCGAAAATATAAAAACAAAATCATACTGCGACCTGAATGAAAAATTTATAAATTTACACCCAACCCGCACAAACTATGAAAAGAAACTATTATCTCTGAAGGATCAAAATATATAAAAGGAAATACTGACTGACAGACATATTAATGCACAGTCGAAACTGTAGGGTCTGGGAGTGTGAAATCTTGCACTAAGTTTCTCTTAATGACGTAGGTGAACTCTAAGATTTTTAAAATTTCATCCTATTTCACGCTCTAAGACGATGAAACGGGGATCTAAACTTTAATGAAGATATCTACTTTCACACGGGCGAAACTGCTGGCAGAAGCTAGTTATTTCATAAAATCTAAAATCCAAAAACCAACCAAATGTTACTCAGACACTTTACAGAAACACTCACATTCCCTAACACTAACGAGTCATATTCAGTTACGCTTATGTCCACATGACCTTGTGTAAATGATTACCTTGATAGTAGTGAACCAGTGTATCAAAATAACTATGTAATTATTATGGAAATAAACAACCTCGAACCTCAAATAATTGTATCGATAGATATTATACCATAAAAAGCAACTGGTGGAAGCGGTCTCGCATACAGCTAAAGAGTGGAATTCCCTTTTGGAGTCTGTGTTGCCACCATTGACATGGGTTTGCGGACGGCGAGTAACGGGTAGTTCGCCGTGTAGTAGTCCGGTAACCATCCTGACTGACCCCAAGTCGCTGACGCCAGGAGTGTTTTACGCTTGCCTCAAGGAAATGTCAGCCGAACCGTAGGGACCTGAAGAGTCGAAGCCTACTGGGGCCATGAAGCCCGGGTTTTCCTTTCAGAAGCGAATCATAGGCAAAGAAGAAACATCGGAAAGACAACAGGAAACAAAACAAAAGGCAAAGAAGGAATATAGGAGTGGGTTTTAGTCAGTAAAAGTCCGATACACCCTCCCGCTCCGCGGCGAAGTCATTAAATAAAAAACCCATCTAAATAAAAAAAAGCTTCCATAATCGACCTAAAACCAAAACGAAAGACTACGCTCGCTCCACAAACTGTGTTATAAAGTAAAATGTCCGCTATATTAAATTTTTACTCAAAGAGTAACCTGTATTTTGTACAAACAGAATGTTTTCTATAAATAGCCGGTGGTAGTACGATGCACGGAGTGCGCGATGCTCGTTGTACGGAGTGGGGGGCGGCCCGTCTGTCGTACTTGTTGAAATAGTCAATGAACGACACGGAGTATTCACCGACAGAAACATTTCATTTTACTTCTACTAATATTGTATTTTTTTGACGAGTTTATGTCAAAAAGTATAAGACCCGTTTTGACATTTGTCAACGTGGTGTTACTAGTGGAGGAATAGGATGCCAATGTATTCTATCATATTATTTATAAAGTTGACAAAAAATAAAAAATACACTTTTTGACAGTAAGTTGTCAACGCGACGTAACTAGTCAAGAAATATAAGGCCTGAAACTGCGTTAAGCGGGCGCCCGCGACGGGCAACCGTCGCGTGTCTACGCGCGTGGACACGCGCGTGGGCTCCGTGGCTACGCGACGGTCCCCGTCGCGGGGACCCGTCGCGGAGACCGATTTACGCAGTGTCGCTAGTTCAATTTTAACGGTGTGCTTGTATAGTCGTGTCGATGGAGAACTTAATATATTATGACATAGCAAAACGACAACTAGCAAAAAAAAAACTGTCCCACTTTGGAAGCGAAGACAGTTTCGTGGATGGCGGTGCACTAGTTTTCGATGCAAAAAAGGGGCTAGATGACCATCACAAGGAAATGAATTCTAATCGATATGAAGATTGGTTAAAAAATATTCTTCCAAAATTAAAACCGATTGCAGTATACAGTATCAGTATAACTGCATTCTGTTTCAATTTTGGGAGAATATTTTTTAACCAGTCTTCATATCGATTAGAATTCTGAGTTTGTTTCGGTGTTTCTTCTCAGGGTAGTCAGTTAGTAAACACCGGCCTCATCTAGTAAAAAAAAGTCCAACAAAAAAATTGACGTGTAAAAGTGTTTGTGAAAACCTATTTGCAAAATAAATATCATTTATCATTCATTAAATATTTTTTAAATGTTTAACATAAAAATATACGTTATTACTTCTGTATTTTTTCATTTTAAATAGCTATCTACTATTCAGGAAAAATTATTATAAAAACGATACTACTTGATTTTATTAACGGCAATTTACGGTTGAGGTACATCACTATTTAAGAATTGCAAAAAAGTGGCAACATTCGTTATGTCATTTTTGTCAAATGATGAAATGACAACCCTGAACAAGCCCGTGCGTGTTCCCTGGCGGGGACCGCGCGTGCCCCCGCGACGGGTTCCGTCGCACGGAGGCGGGCCCCGTCGCGTGGGTGCGGAGTGCGCCTCCCCGTGACGGACACCCGCGTTGGTCCCCGCGACGGAGCACTTTTGTATGAAACCGCGCGGGTGCCCGCTTAACGCAGTTTCAGGCCTAATAATCGCAATATACCAATTCCATTATATTATTTGACGCCGAAAAAATGTATGTATTTTATTAAAACACTTTTTGTAAGTGATTATTATTTAATTTTATGTTACATTCTAGCGTCTTTCTCAAATGTAAAAATGGGCGTTTTAATTTTTGATAACTTTTACTGACTCGACAAACTTTTTCTGTCCTATAAATTAAAATTAAAAAGTGATTGGGGGCAGGAGGATAATAAGTAGCCTTCCAAATGTAGGTATTCCAAAGATTTCTTAAAATTCGCTTAAGTCCTTTCGGAGGAGTTCAATTACAGTGACACGAGATTTAAGATTTGTATTTCTTTACTATTTATTTTTTACTGACTTCAAAAGGCCGTTTTACCTCAGAACTCAGTAATTTAATTAAATGATCCGATTTAAAAAATTATCTCTTCATTTGGAGGGATTCACTTCCTGATTACTTCCATTTTTGTAATGTGATCTTTGAGAAATTGGATGTCTTCAAAGATTATGTTTTAAGATGATTTTGGTATTTTTATTAAGAAGTACATGTTTTACCTATATTAAACAACTTTTCATGAGATCTAACTTGTACTCAGGCTATAGGTCGCTTAAATGGTAACATATTTTGAAGAGGCACCTTATTATTAGAACTTATACACTATTTAGGTTTAGCTAAAGGTTTACCACAACAAAATAGCATAAAATAAAAAAAGAAACACAGAAATAACAACTCCTCTGTCTTTTAAGAACAAAAAATACGATGAAAGTCACTTAATAACTTTACGAAACACATACACAACGAACATCTAACTTATTTACTTAAACAAAATCCTAAAACACATTTAACACCTATCCTAGAAGTCAACGACCCCAAAACTATAAACAAACCATCATTCCCCAAAGGTTTAACGTGGAGTCTCTGTCCGAGGCTACTTCCATCTAAACTGTCATCAGTTTTGACTGATTGGACCAGGAGAGTGTGTTGCACCAGCGCGGCGGTGAGTGACCGGACAATGTACAATGTTGCTACAAACTACACTCGTCATTACACTATCGGGAATCGAGGTACTAGTATGGCCTAGTATCTATTCAAGCCTCTTTGGAGTTAGTACGAGTATATTACGCAGAACAGTTGAAAGAGGTAGGTATATTATTCTCATGTATGTAGTTTGTATTTCATCTTTTTTTATTTAAGGGATTTTCGTACACTAATCCATACTATTACATTTTAATCACAAAATAAATCTATGACAGAATACAAAACTTTTGCCACATTACAGTTAGGTATCGCTAAGAAGCTATTAAAATTTCTCGTTAGTTGTTTTAGCTTAATCACTAGTAATAGTTGTACAGGGTCTTTGGGGTCAAAAAATTAAGTGTCTCTTTCTATTTTTTTTTAAATGAAACAAGCTTTTAAAATTTGACTAAAATTCCTTCTGATGCAATAATGCAGTTGTTGATAGTGAAGCGCTCTAATTTATTAACAGCATATTCACTCTAGCTTTAGAGTCACCTAGATTATAACGGGACGGGGCGACCGCAGCAGACACATTGTTCTAGTCTCCCAATATGCGATATAAGCCACAAGCTGAAAGGCTTAGTTCGGACCGTATCGGTAGCAACACTCCAAAATGCCTCCTATACAATAACAGGAGGCTGAATATCGTACGCCGGAGGTCCAAGCTTTGTAGATTGATCTCAACCGAATCTGGATTACCTGTTAGCCTCTGTGCAGTGCATGCCTCTTCATAGTCTAAAGTTACTAGAAGGCATTTTGCAACAACATGACCTGTGCTTTGTATCAATATTTTACCAAATAGTACTTTTGTTTGGTTTCCATTTATTTATTGCCCAATTTGGCATTCATTCACTGACGTGTAAAAGCTTTCCGTGATAAATTAACATCAAATAAAAAGTTAACATCGAATGTGATTGAAATTCGGTAGAGCGTGTGAAATTGGAGGTGCAATTGTATAAAAAAGCTAAATAAAACTAACCGTGCAGCTAAACTGAAAGCTAACTACTGGTATTCCGAATGGAAAATACTGAAAAATGTTTATTGTGAAAAAATATTATAGGTAGGATTGCAAAATAAAAAAAGTTTTTTTTTATGTTTTATTGACTAGTGCTTGACTGCGATCCCACCTGATCGTATCGTTCCCAGTTTAAATGTATCAGGTTTCAATTCGGGTAACTGATACTAAACCATTGGAATTGAATCGTAACAAGAGTAGAATCCAAATAAAATTCGATTTAAAATTTGAAATTAATAATCGGAAAAGCTAATGAATGTCGTATATAACTAAAAATAAAACTAGGTTTCGCAAAATAACCTGCTACCTATCGATTAGAACAGTAGGCCTAAATAAGTGAGTTTTCGGTTAGTATTTCCGTTAAACGCTAAATATTTTTTTTGTTTCTTCACCCCGTTTGGGCAGGCCAAAGTTTTAGACCTTACCACATTGTCTTTTAGTAATAAATACGGGTGCAAAACACACTAATGTTTTCACAGTATTTGGCAGCAAATCTATCGAGTCAGCTTTCTTAGAAAATTTCGCTGAGATAGTCAACACTATAATAAGATTCTCAGCTTTATTTTCCTGAGATCGATGATTCCACATATTGTCAAATTGCGCAGTAAAATTGCTCCAATTTAATAATGTGTAGTGTAGTTTCTAGATGATTTTTCCTATTAAAAAACTGTGACGTAACCCGGTCTTTCACCTTTAATATTTGTATTTGAACTTTCTATTTTTGGTTCAGAAGTCATTAAAAGTAAAAACAAAAAAGAGTTAAAAGTTTATGAACAGATGGTGGAAATACAATTGAAATTTTGCTGAGTTCTGGAAACGGTTTCCACAACTTGTTTGTTAGTTTGAGTTCGCGAGTTTCTGATATTAGTATGGCTTCTGCAGCTAAAGTTTTAAATTTGTGCGATTTACTGAGAACCGTTTGCGTAGAATGTCGCCCGCATCAGGACGTCGACTCTCTTCTCCGAAACACGAAGTTTCGACCGAAATTTTGCGTGTTTCCTACTACGGTTTCATTTGTTTCCGAAATTTTGAATAAACGAAAATAGTTCAACGTTTCGAATCTTTAAATCTACTCTAATTCGTAATGTTCCGAAAAAAAAAATTACAGATAGATTATTCGAAATTTTAACACGTCGATCGAGTTGTTTTTACGTTCATCATCATCATTACAGTCGAAAGACGTCCACTTCTGGACATGGTATGCTTCTTTATATGCCTGAACTAAAATAAACCTGTATCGTTTTGTAGGATAATAAAATTAAGAACAATATTTATCATTCAATGTCTCCATATAGGGAAAAAAGTAAACCTAATTCGTACGAGTAAGTGGGTGAGCCTTTTTCTTTTACAGATATCTCACGATATTGGAAAATAATATAAACGCCAATCATGTCAATCAGAGAGGTAAATACCTCTCCGATTTGAAGAGGGAAAATATATTTATTTAATGTTTCGCTTTTACCTTTCAACAATGAGAGGAAAATTATCATTTCGCACTTAATTTTTTACGTCAATAACTACAGCTGTCTTAGTAACAGAATAGTGTAGGTAGGGCTTATTGAAAGTGTTCAGAAAAATAATTTTCCTTTAGGACGCAAAAATCACGGTCGGAATTTATCTTTATATTTTCTATTAGGTGTTTTCTTTGAAAAGGAATAAACGGCGTGGGAAATTCACAATGCGGACGGAAAATCTGTTTTCATTTTCACCAAATGTTTTTGTTGTTTATAAGTTGTTGTTCCTGTTTGTGTGGGGAGCTTATACTTGTTTTTGTGTAAACTGTTTTGTATTTTAAGGACAGGTGTTCTGTAGGTGTCAGTGTTCACGAGCTCTTAGCGCGATCTATTGTGCAATGTAAACTGTATTGTGAAAGGGGTTGAGGATGGGGCGAATACATATTTATATAAGTTTGTATTTATTAGACTGTATTCGTTTCTGCACCACCCTAACGTAGACTAAGGTTTTAAGTCCGCCTTTGTTCAGTGTTTATTTGTACATACAGCTTAAATAATTACACAAATATTTGGTGTATACGAGTAGCTCCATCCGTGTTTCTCGCTCGTATGCCTAACACTTTAACAAATCATGTTAATTCCCAATATTCCCAAACAATTAGGTTGATAGTTCTTAACGAAGTTTTAGTTTAAACTGAAAATTATATTACATCACATAGGCCTACATAGGCAGAAGCAGGAAGCTAGTGCACGGTTCTAATTATTCGCTTCCTATGGAGAAGAACCGGCAAGGAAATATGATTATGCGGATCGTGATTAGTTTATTTAGTAAAATTGAGTCTTAGGTACTGTTTAGAATGGTTAGTTTATCAGAACTGTGTTTTGCATCAATATAGTTACTTTTTAGAATGGTTAGTTTATCAGAAAAGTTTTCTGCATCATCATCATCTACCTAGCCTTTTTCCAACTATATTAGGATCGGCTTCCAGTTAAGCCGGATTTAGCTGAATACCAATTTTTTACGAAGAGCGACTGCCTACCAGACTTCCACAACCCATTAACTGGGATAACACGGTACTTCAAAAGTTTTCTGCACCAATACGAGGAATATCAAAAGCCTTTTTTTAAGTGCAGGCGCTTGTTTTTTAACAGTTTTTTAGCTTCAAAATCACTTGTGCTCCGAATATCGGACACGAGGTAGCTGGACGCAAAAATTCCGTCCGGTTGTCATAAAAAAATCAAATGGAAATTCTTTTCAAACGTTGGATGTTCCACCTCCTGCGTTTCAACTTTTATAAAATGGTGACTAGGTTCAAATGAAATGAAATACATAGATGGTAACAATCTAGCGAAATACCTAGAAAAGTAAAATAGTAAATGACCAATGACAAGTTGTAAAAATATGGTTTGCCCAAGAAAATTGTCCCAAGGAAACATACTGCAGGGATAAAAAGTATTTTATACGCTATTCCAGGACATAGTCTATTCGTCATCATCATCATCATCATCATCATCTCAGCCGAAAGACGTCCGCTGCTGGACATAGCCCCCCCCCCCAAGCTTCGCCACAGCGACCGGTCCTGTGCGTCTCGCATCCATCGGATTCCTGCAGTCTACTCGTGTAATAAATTTTATTCAAACCTGTTCAGTCGTTAGAGTGTGAAGAAGTATTCATTACTTCTTCACACTTTTTTTTGTTGTGTGTTTGTATTTACGTAGGTATTATTTTATACGTATTATTTATAATTTTAATATTCTACACTGGATCCTACCCTCTATTATTTCATGAATCGTCCGACCGGTCCTATGAGACCGCGCTGTTATTGTTTTACTATTGTGTTTCGTTTTGCGGGTATGTGATAGGTTAAGATCTCTCTCTACCACGCAATAATTTGCTGAAGAAACCTTAACTTTAAGTTAAGTTCGCCAATCTACATGAACTTTGTTATCCTCTTATAAGTTGTTGTGTGTACAATAAAAAACTTATCTCTGAAGTATGAGGAATTTTATAATCCGACTACCATTATTGTATTACAGACTTTTCTGTGAACATTTCCAATATTTCAGAATATGTAGGTATTCAAATATTTTATTGAAAAAAGAATTCTCCGTACAAAAGAATTGAATCGGCTTATAAAATATTGGAATATTAAATAAACGGCTCTTCGGAAGCTTTTCAGAACAGTTTAAATGCACGATCCAGTTGCGAATAAGAAATAAATTCCTGTTAATAATACATTTTATGCGAATTAAACGGACATGTAGGGTGAATCCGAAGTCTGTCAAATTGGCGAGGAAATGCTTCTTGTAAATAAACAGGTATGATTTCATTAAGCCAATAAAAGAATATTGGTTTACGTTTTAATTAAGATTAATTTATTGTTATTCTCAAAGAGGATGTGCGAATTGGATTTCTACGTAAATAAATGAGAGATTTTCTTTTGTCAAAGGGAAAAAATAGTAGAAAGAAAAAGCTGAGGTCTTTGCTCTGCTGTAGGATAGTATGGAATTTAATAACTCGTTGCAGAGTAGACGGAATTTAATATCTTGTTGAGAGCAATTGTAATAGCCCTGTGGTCGTCTGACTGGTTAAAAAGAAAGAAAGAACGAAAAACTGTTTGATTTGCGGGACAACATAAGACTAATTAAAAAAAACCCGCAGCTTCATAGCTGAAACCGGGCAAGTAAATGTTAATGTTTTCAAGAGCTCTTCTAATTTTATTTAGGAGATTGCTGACAATTCGTGCCTTGGAAATCGGGATCACGTAAAGCCTTTGGTCCCGGTAGTTATTCAACACAACTTACTTAAAATTACATATAAATTGGGGGATTTTTACGGCAATTTTATGTTGCTATAACTATTGATGTTAGCAAAATATTGCTTAGGAAAATCGAAATAGATTTTTTAGCATCTAAAGACGTAAGCCCGCCGATAGCGGCATTTCAATAAGGAGACGAATTCAATTCCTAAATTTTTGTCAATAGTTACAGGCAGTAGGTACGCCAGAAACTCTGACCATGAGTCTATATTCGTCTATATTTGTCTATATTCGTCTATATTCGTCTATATTCGTCTATATTCGTCTATATTCGTCTATATTCGTCTATATTCGTCTATATTCGTCTATATTCGTCTATATTCGTCTATATTCGTCTATATTCGTCTATATTCGTCTATATTCGTCTATATTCGTCTATATTCGTCTATATTCGTCTATATTCGTCTATATTCGTCTATATTCGTCTATATTCGTCTATATTCGTCTATATTCGTCTATATTCGTCTATATTCGTCTATATTCGTCTATATTCGTCTATATTCGTCTATATTCGTCTATATTCGTCTATATTCGTCTATATTCGTCTATATTCGTCTATATTCGTCTATATTCGTCTATATTCGTCTATATTCGTCTATATTCGTCTATATTCGTCTATATTCGTCTATATTCGTCTATATTCGTCTATATTCGTCTATATTCGTCTATATTCGTCTATATTCGTCTATATTCGTCTATATTCGTCTATATTCGTCTATATTCGTCTATATTCGTCTATATTCGTCTATATTCGTCTATATTCGTCTATATTCGTCTATATTCGTCTATATTCTAGAGTATTGTGCTTCCTAGTAATTGGGTTGTGGAGGTCTGAAAGGCACTCGCTCTATACAAAACGAGGCTATTCAGTCGCTTCGGGTCAGATTGAAAAGCCTCAAGCTAGTTGGGGAAAGCTAGGGAAATGAGAGTTGAAGAATTGCATTTGAACTTTTTAATACTACTCCGGTAAAAATATTACGGGATTTATTTGTACTCGCATTTTCTATTAAGGAGATTTTTATTTGTTGGTAACCATGAATGTATAAAGGTCTCGTGAAAAGAAATCGTTTTAAGACTTGCGTTTCTTAGCTGCCTACCCTGAGAAGAAACACCGAAACAAACTCAGGGGGCACAGTCTCTTTTAAAGTCTTCAGAGCAAACATTTAATTTACATTGTCATTCATCTTTCATTCATTTCATTTTCATCATCGTCATTTTTTCATTTATTTTTTATGGGTCACTTAGAACTAGACAAAATGTATCCTAAAAGTGTTTTAGTTTGAAAGAGATGCAATTTAATGGTTGGCACAATTATTTATTTCAATCGGATGCAAGGAACAAAGTTTTTATGATATTGACATAGGTGTCTCGGGTCTGGGTGTCTTGTCTAGATTGTGAAAACAACTGGTTTTTTTTAAGTAAATATAAAAAAGCTACACGTTTTCTTTTTGCAATTGAATAAGGAACTCGTCTCTAGGGTGACATCGGGGTGAATCGCTCCCAGGAAGCCACAACCCCGGAAATTCGTTTACAGTTTCCAACTTTCGACTCGATACCTACATGAGTAATATCGATTTTTCAAGAGACGCACCTTTAAACCCTCACATGATATCGTGTTGCCAAATATTGCGTGAATTGATATATTTTTTGCTTTGTTTGGTATACCCATAAAATGGTGACGCATCGCACTATTAGGTACCTACTTGAAAATAATATTAGTATCTATACATTCCGAAACCATGGGTGGGCTTCCGAAAGTTAAACCCGGGACCCTGGATAGAAGACAAATAAGGAACGGGGTGGGGTTTAGTAAGTAAAAGTCTGACACGCCCTCCCGCTCTACTCAAGAGCGGGACAACTCATTCTGATGACTCACCACCTAAAAAAATTGCAACAACATAATTACATGCCTTCCGGTATAACCAACCCTTTTATTAACACAACCAACATTTGAACCCTCCATAGGTCTCATTCCAAACATAATTACGTACTACTATAAAGTATAAAATGTATTATTTTCCCTTCAAAAGGTTTGAAACATGATTTTCTAAAAGTACCTGTTCCCCTTCATCACGCTATACGCATGCAGTAAGGGTAGCGTTATTTATAACGCGAAAATCATGAGGGTGCGTGGTAAAGATGTGGTTGTACTGACGCTGAACTGAGTGGAGCGGAGCGGAGCGTGAACTAGCTGATCATAGCGAACCAGTGGAAACTGTGTAAGTGAAACGGTATGAAAAACCCGGTCGAGTGCGAGTCAGACTGAAGGTCCGTACAAACTAACCTGTGAAAACAGTTCAATTCTCGAAGATTTTGAACTATTTTCAATGATTTGTCGAATCGTACAATATATTTTTTTTCTGATTTAACTACTTGACAGTTTTCAGACTTTTGGTACGGTTTTAATTTCAACTTGATGCCTCCTTGCCTTCTAGAGTTGGGCGTTGACATAAAAATAGACAGATGGACAATAACGAGGTCCTTTATGGGTTCTATTTTTTTTGATAGAATGGAATCGAGCGGAGGATACGAAGCTTCTGGTAGCTCAACTCCAGTCCGCCCCGCTCCGCTTCAATGTAAAAGCACCCTAACAGGGCCTTTGAATAAATAAGGGCTGTGTCTGACTAAGCTTTCTGCCACCGTGATTAATGAGGACGGGTGTTTGTTCTGAAACCTGGAGGACGAGATAGAAGCATCGAGATAATGCTATATCTGATGTTTTTATTTGGTGGGAAATTATCCAATGACTTCTCCCTCTCTCGACGGAGTGGAAGGGCGTGTCAGACGCCACATCTGTTCCTTCTTTGCCTTTATTCCAGGGTCCCAGGTTTCATTTAAACATAACCCATGAGAAGTAATTGAATGATTTCCCACCTAAAAAAAATAGTGAATAGGAACAAAACTTTGATGGGTTATTGTAATCTCGTCACAGTTTGACACGCCACACAATGCACTGGTGAATGAAAATGAAATAAAAATGTAACAAGTTTACAATAACCCCTTTGATAAGGATTTTCACGTTACCATACATGTATTAGTTATGATTATGAAGATAAAAATAAATATAAAGTATGTAGCTTTCGAATGGCGACAGAATTTTTGGTATCGGTAATCGGATTTGGTACTTTTTAATTAAATCGTAACGTACAAAAAAAAATTCAAATCTTCCCTCTTCATAATATGAGTTTAGATTTCCACGATCAAAAAAGACAAACAAATAACTCGTATTTCATTTAAAAACAAAGACAGTCAAGCTTCAATGGCGTATCACGCTTATTAGTACCCACGCCGACGTGACTCAAAAGAAAACACGCGACTTCGTATCGCTTCGCTGGGCAGTTGTCATAAAACAACAAAGAAATAGGGGGAGGCCACTGGTCACAGGGATAGGGTTGCCAGATCTTCAAAACGAAAAGCCGGACAACCCAAACAGTTTAGTCGGACAAACCAGTTTAGCTGGACAAACCAAACATAAACTGTTTAAACGCCGGACATTTCAGTAAAAAGGCCGACATTTTTTTATGCCATTACGGAAATTTTGTTCTTACATTCTAATTAAATAACAAGTCATTGCTGGTCTGCAAACGCTTGCAATTGCAAGAACACATGAGAAATCTATAAAAATGGTCAAATTAAAAAAGCCTAACAAAAGCCGGACAGGCCGTACTCCGCCTAATTTGGCCGGACACACAACTAAAAAGCCTGACCATGTCCGGCTTTATCCGGACGCCTGGCAACGATACACAGGGGGGTGTGGACGTGTATGACAGCTTTATGGACACTGCAGTCACTGTGTGTCTTTGTTTAGAAACATAACTTGTAAAATGCTTCTTCTTTCGATGTGATTGTAAGCTTTTTCATTGTTTTGCGTCTCGTAAATGGCTTTTTTGTTATTGATGGGCTCGTGTTTGACTACTTTCTCACCTTATGCACATTTATTACTGTTTTTATTTATAATGCTACTTAGAAAATGTGTGAAAACCCATGAGAACACCTCTCTAAGACATAGGTATAGATTCTTTATTTTTGAGAATCCTGTCCTTTGACATTTGTTTTTATGATGAAAAAATGTAGTTCTTTCGAAACTGATTTTGTGTATATGAGTTTACATTTTTGTGGAGGTAGCCACGATATAGAAGTAATTGCTAGTGTGGAACGAGGTTTTTTTTTTAAAAAAACTTAAAAAGGTATTAGCTCGTAAACATTTCTTAAGAATCTAAACAATAGTTCCTTAACCTATCAATACCCGCGAAACGAGACACAATAGTAAAACAATAACAGCGCGGTCGACTGAGACCGGTCGGGGATTCATGAATTAAGCTACTTTCGACCCTAAATTATTTAAATATTTAAAGCATTACACAATATGACATTTCTAAAAATACCTACTCCACACTGTTACACTACCTGTAATATTACTGTGACCTCAAGAGGTGACCCACAGATTGAGATGTAAATCTCACGGGCCCGAATATTCTCTAGTCACCTAATCTACTATTTTTTTTTTTTTTTTTTAAAATAAATAATATGCATTTAATCAAATTCAATTGGCAGGTCTTGTTGCCTTTTCATGTCCAATTCCACCCAATCAGGCACCAATAGATCACTCAATTGACGCCACTAGAATTAGTTAAGGACTTTAAAACGCGAGGTGCCTTTTGTCGTGGACTCGCGTCTTTGATTACAGCTAGGTTACCGTGGCCCGTGATGTGGATTTGCTGCAGAAATGCTTCATTTATTTCTCCACTTTACAGTTTAAAGCGAGGCTATATGACTGGTTATGGATGCAGAGTTATGGCGAAATAGAATATCTTAAAGTTATAGTTTTCCAAAATAATGATATTTTCTGTAAACACTCTCCCTAAGTCACAACTCACATACACAAACCATTCACGAACATAAAAGGGTTTTTAATTTTTGGGTTTTTGATCGATAACTTTGTAACCTTCTGCCAGAATTCATTCCTTTTTACTACTTTCATTTCCTAATTTATCTTTGCTTTTTGTGTGGTTTATGTATTGGATTTTTTGAAGTGATTGTTGCAGTCCAATTAATTATTACCTGTAGTTCCTGAGTTTAAAACATTCAATTCTTCAGCTTTTTAATAGCTATTAGTATACATTTGACCTACAGGTAAATCACCAAGAGTATTGACTTGCTTCAGACAGCCAACTTTAACGACGGATTTCTTCGTTTTCGAGTCTTTAGGAAATAGAGGATTTAGCTGACTATTTGGAGTGCTTAACCTAGATAGATGTAGGTACAAGCTCGGAGGCGGGACGTTTTATTGCAGCTAAAGCAAGTTTGAGCCCAGGTATTGGGATGTTGGTTTGGGGACCTAGATAATTGAAAATGGACTGGATATTTTATTTGAAATGTTCTTTATCTATACTTTTATACTAATATTATAAAGAGGTAAAATTTGTAAGTTTGTAAGTTTGTTTGTAGGGGGTAATCTCTGGAACTACTGGTCCGATTTGAAAAATTCTTTCAGTGTTAGATAGCCCATTTATCGAGGAATGCTATAGGCTATATACCATCACGCTACGACCCACGGGAGCGGAGCAGTAATGAAAAATGCGGATGAAACCGCAGGGGACAGCTAGTTACAAATATACGAAAAAACACGCAATGGCCCAAATGGGTCGAAATCTACTGGGGCCATGAGTTATGTATAAATGAACCCCGTGGCCCTGGAACGAAGGAACAGGAGTGAACAGAGTCAGTAAGGGTTTGATACGCCTTCGTTCTTGCCAAGAGTGAGACAAGTTATTTGATGATTTCCCACCTACAAAAAGTGGTAATAAAATAAACCCACGACCTGCAACTTGTAAGTCAATAACACTGGGTCACCACTGCTCAAATTCCATTTCCACTACTATCACACGCTGTGCTCTCAAATATCAGACGTTCTCTCTGAAATATGTCGCATTTTCCAGGAATACTGAAGAGGGTTGTCTATTGTGTCAGTTTTTATTGAGTGATCGACAGTTGAACTCATGCACAATAACAGTACAAACTGAGTGTGCTTCATAAATGCATTTTCTGCTTTCAAAGGTTTTGTATATCTTTGACATGCTTTTTATTTACGCAATTTTTATCTCTACGAATAGTGCGCCAACTGTTCGTGAAAAATGGTAACAAAAACAGGTGAATTACGAGTTGGACTAGTGCACGAAGGGTTCCGTACCGTCCGTAGCAAATTAAATATTTATTGTATTCTGTTATTTAGTATTTGTTGTAATATCGGCAACAGATATAAATCAATTGTGAAAATTTAAAAAACAGACAACTCTTAATAATAGGGTTTATCCTTTAGGTACGGGACCCAAAAAAAATATAGTACTTAGGGCCTGTTTCTCCACCTATGTTTAAGTTTCGAGTATCTTACTTGACAGATAATTTCATACGAATTCTGTCACATTTTTGAATTTATTCAGTGAGTAGTGCTTATTCGGACATTGTGAAACAGGCCCTTAATGAAAAGACTGGTATATTTTCATGTTCTGTATTCAAAGATCTTCATTAAATGTTAAACATAATATTATTAACCTTTACAAAATGACACCAAAACAAATACTTTTCTTTAGGCACAAGTTCTGCCATTCACAAAACACCTACAATTTCCTCTCACGAATGGCGAGTATTGCAAACAAAACTACATGGGACCTCTCGATATTCGATTTCGTGTTAGGCCCGTCCGTTTGCCGAATGTGACAAATACGCGGCATTGCGCCCGTCGCCTGTCGCCGCCGCCCCGGGCCATTCGCCTAATATTGGCCCTGCCGCCGAACCGGATAGGCTCCAACACAATTGAGCATGCTCAATTTGCTTACACTAATATTTGCTCAAATTGTGTGTCGAATCAACATTTCATCCTTACGTACATGTAAAAGCTCGGGTCGAAGCCTCTGGGGTTGGGGGTAGGCTTCCGAAAGGAAAACCCGGGACGATAGAACGAAGGCATAGAAGGTGGGGTGGGCTTTAGTCAGTAAAAATCTGACACGCCTTACTCTACCCAGGAACGGAAGAAATCATTAAAAACAAAATACGCAGATGTAAAAACTTTTTCAGAAATGATTTTCGCGAAACTGATCGGATTAAATTCGATGCAGTGATTCAGTTACATTTTAAAGAACTTTATTAAATAATATATTTATTGCGCTGACGCGTAGAGAGGACGGTATTGGTATAATTACTGAAAATGTTGAAATCGATACGTTTCGCATGTATCTCGATTTAATTTCCGAATAAATTTCCACCATATTAGTCGATACGAAGCTGATACGAATGATATAGGAATAGTAATTTCAATGACATTTCAAACGTTCTGTGGTTTCATTCCATACATTTTATTGCACAATCTATTTACATTTACCGTTACGGCTGTTTGTCATTTTCAGATGTAGGTACATGTTTAGGAATAATTTTCTTACGTAATATTGTACTTTATTCTAACTCTTATTTACTTGAATGATTGTACTATTGCTTCAGTTAAATACGTGGTCTGTGATCACTCGTATCTGTTGTGGTGATTTCAGCGCCAGGATATCGTCCAAATAGAAGGACTATTTGGGCGATATCCTGTATTATTTTTAATAAAAATCTTTGCCGTAACATATTAGAAAACAGTGCAGTGACTATTAGCTAGGGTGTCCCAGAAAGTATTACCAAAAGAACAATTAAAAAGCTGTTCAATTGGTCGAAGATTCTTATTTCGACAAGTGCCAATACAAATGGTTTGCAAGAGTTTTTTAAGCGAAAAAGTACAACAGAAGGTATTGAAAATCACGACATGGACTCCGCGATATTTGAATTCTAACCCATTTGAATTATTATAGGCATATATCTGATAGTCAGTTATAGAAAAGCTATCATTTAGCTTAGAAAAAATGTTGGTACTGTTAGGTCAACTTGCCAGTTTAAAACGTATTCAAATACGGTCATTTGTGTTACAAATATTAGAAATATCGCCAAAAAGCAATATAGCAATACTGATATCCCGATTCTGCCCTCAATTGAACCTTTAACTATCGTCTGCAAACGTTTATGTGAAAGCAGACGGCAGAAAATGTAAACGATTCAAGCATACTGAAAATTTTGCAACTTTGAAAGTCCGCAATGAATAAGGAAGGACGAACTGTGGAAATTGGAAGGTGCATTTGACGTGTTTATAGCCTGCCTTTAGCCCCGATCTCAAAGGATCAGGTGCATCTGAAGCGACGTGGCAGGAAATGGAAAACGTCAGTGGTAACTTCAAAAGCCTTTGAAAATATTTCTCTTGAAAATTCTAAAATGTAAGATTAAAAGGATTTCGTTTGAATACTATCTGATAACCGGCGATGTTGCCGTCTCGACGAAGTTTAAAATGCACTTGACTTTGACTCTCTCTGATCTAGGATCTTAATTTCCGTCTCTTTCTGAATTCGTCTTTTAGTAAACTAAACTTATCTCAGTTTCGTTTCGGTACAATTTTACGAAACGAAATGCTTTTTAGTAGTAATATATCATCATTATCTTTTGTGGGTTTAGTTCAAATTCAATTTTTCTTCTATTCTGTCCCGTTAACAGGGATAAGATGATCGGGTGAGCATCGTAAGAATCCGATAGATGCGAGACGCACAGGACTAATCATTGTGGTGACACTTAGGGCTAACTAACAATGGATGTCTAGGTTGTAATGATGATTATGATGAATCAGCATTCTATCACTGACTCCCATTTCTCACACCTCACACTCACCATATTTTAGAAATTATATGTACGAACATTTGCATAAAATCACGACGAGTCTAACGCAGCCGTGCAATACTTTCATTCATCCTTTTCCATTCAACCTTTTGCATTCGTTCTTTTTTTAGTTCAGTCGCTCGCAGACTACTCTGGGTGGGTAAAGTTCAGTTGTTTGTTTACTATTAGTCGTAGTGGGAAGGATTAATTTCTTGTTTTATTTACAAGTTCGTAGAGCGCTATTTACGGCGCTAACTAGAAAAAGTTTGACGAGGTTATTTTAGTACTACGCAGGGCGTAATTAAAATGGGTATTTTAAAATGTTAATTATTAAGTATCATTTTTAATTAATTATAGGTTAAGGCATTAGGATTTAAAGGAGGAAAGATTAGATATTTGATACAAAATAATATATTTTTTACTCATCCTGTCTACAAAATTTCACTGGTTAATTAAGACTGTTTTTTTGAGTGGATTTTAATCAGTAAAAGTCTGATACGTCTTCTCGCTTTGCTCAAGAGCGGAAGAAGTCATTCTGATGATTACCCACCTAAAAAAAAGAACCCTATATCCTTAAAATTCCCCAAAATAACAATGCATGACACAACATCAGCCTTATAATGTTCTTACTCTTGGCACTCAGGGGCCTCCTGTCTAGGAGAGGGCTCAACAAATAACAATAAATATACAAGCTACGATACTCTCAACAAGAAAGCAACTGTAATCGGATTCATTTACGTTAACTACGAGTTTGAATAAAAAATAGGAAAAACTTCTTTGTCTGCAAAGTGCTCTGCTCCCTTTACTTAATGTTTTTTATTGCAACTGAGTGCTTTCCTAGGAAATGCCGTTCCTTTAGCAGAAATATAACTATCTGCACTTTGTTACCAACAAATATTTCTGCACGCAGGTATTTTTAAAATCCACTCTGAAAGCTTTTCAAGTGAATTAATTTGTTTCGTTAGCATTCCAATTAGATTAGGTTCTAAAAGGTTTTAAAAATCCTCTACATTTTCTTTACATAGAATGTCTTTGTGTTCATTCGTTCATGTTTTTGATTTTTGCTTACCCTGGAAAGAGAAGTCGGTCCCGACTTACGAATTGTTCGTTGGGAGTTCAAAATCCAGTCTAGTGCAAACATTTCGGAAAAATATAAAAAGCAATTTTGTAATGTTGCGAAAATTTTAAAAACCCTCCAATCACGTCTGATATGTGAAATCCGCCAGTCCACGGAACCCGCATGGTGGAGTACTGCCTATTGCCTCTCTTAGAGAGAAAATCTAAATTCAAACAGGGGGAATTTTTAAGACCGATTTTGTTAATGCAGTTTAATAAAGCAGTAAGAATATGACTGCATATTTAAAAGAATTCTTTTACAATTCATAACAATTAAATAGTGGACATAATTTGTTTATAAAACTCAACGTTGCTCATTTAATTTTAATGCTTCCAGCTTTTCTACCATCTTTTAATAATTTCAGCAGCAAGCCATCTGCACACAGAAACGCTAAAAGCAAAATAATTTGTAGCGTAGTCAACGTTCAAATGGATGCTGAATAAACATAGAACTGTTGCCATATTGAGCAGAAAATACAACAGCGAGGCTTTTGCGGCATCGAAACACTCTGCCTAGGCTAAAGCCTGCCATGCTGGAGATATTATACCATCCAGTAGTTTGGAACTTGCTTCATAATATCTGTGTTCTAAACTAGAAGTCGTATGTATTTGAGTGAAGCATAACATACGACAAAGTTTGTTTTATGTGGCCCTTAACTTATACTTAAGTTAGTAAATGAAGGAAGGTTTATGAGATTATGTTGATATAGGTAAATATATACCATCTTGTAAAGAATACGTGACCGTAATTTTACGAATATTGTCACCTATTATTGTATTTTTATTGAGTGTGGTAGTTAAAGTTAATATTTGTTTTTGTTTTAGTCTATAAAGACAGCATGTGAAGACTAAACTTAAATCAACAAATTTACTACAAATTGGTTGAGTTGTTTAGTAAAATTAATTGCCGTTCCTTGTAAAAATAATAATGTACAAAATTTACCCTACATTAATTGCGTACTTCTTGGAGTTGCGCAACCTCTAAATATTAACCGATTATGGGGTTTTAGTATAAGAAAACTGTGCATGAGTGGTATCAAAATTCCGAGCAAAGCCAACTGAAACACGCTACTGGTTATTTATGTATTTCAGAAGCAGGATGAAATGTTGTCTGGTACCAAACAACACACTCACCAAGTGTCCACATGTGGTATCCACAGATCAATGCGGCATTGTTGTTTGAGTCCGCTGCAGGTCCATTGACTAACACAGATAATGTAATCGTATGTCATCGACCTCAAGTCATGAGCACCTCGAGCTCTGACGTCCGCAGGCACAAAGACCAATCAACTAGATAAGCGATTGAATAGCTTCCGTCAAAGCCTTCGGAGATGCTCATCTGGCGACCTGATTGTCTGTTAATGGCTTCAGCATCATTTGGAAATGACTGACATGATTGACATGTTAATTAGAGATAGCAGCTTTGGACGGAAACTTGATCCCTTTTGGCATGAGCTTTGGTAAGGGGTATATAACCCTCGCATGTTAGAGCAAGCGAATTAATAATAATGTTTTTTCGTTATTGTTTGGTTTGCATTTGACCACTATCTCACTTGATGGTAAGCAATAATGTGGTGGAAGTTAGAGCACGTTTTCCATAACCGATTTTCTCTTGACTCCAAAGAGGTTGTAACTTTCAGAATAAATACAGATTCCAGTAGCGAATTCCACTTATGGATTCCAAAAACCTTTTATGCGTATAGAAATAGATTCCGAAAACCATTTATACTTATAGATGGTTTGTCTATCATGTACCGTGGGTGCATCGTAGTTTGGGAACGGGTTTGGCGGAATTAAATTATGTAGGTAATTCCGACGGACGCTCCCCGAAATTTAACCGATAGATAAATATGGAATATGGTTAAACATATGTGGTGTGGTGTGTGGTTTTTAGGTCTAACACGCTTTATCACAAAATAATTTTATGTGTATCGGGATTTGGATAAAGTTGTGAAAGGAAAAACTGATGAAAAAATAAGCAAAAGTTTTTGTAATTATGAGAGATGGTGGGTAACCCTCAATCCTTCAGAAACTGAAAGTGCCGGTACTGAAATTACACATCCAGGTTTTAAATTAAAAGATGACTGAAAAATGACGGCTTTACAAATCAAAACTTCTCTTGAAATCAAAGCGACTTCATTCATTTTATGGGTGAAACTCGGTGCGGTTTTTTTCTAATTGGTCAACACGAGCCAAAAATGTTCTCGTTAGTTCGAAATGTATATACCTATTCTAACAAAAGATCAGAAGCAAACATATTCATTCTGTTTCCTTTGCATTGTTCTATTGATGGAATGAGTTCCGTGAACACTCTTTGAAGAGTAAGTATTTCTGTTGCTTTCATTTATAATTTTGCAAATTGGAATCTTGTCCATTCCTATATTTCTGAGAATCCTAGAAATTCTACTGGTTTTTCATTAAGATCACACAGATAACATTTTTCTGCACCTTTGATATCACTACGAGGTTTAATTTAATTCAATGAAGCGTCATGGCGGCTGTGTGGCCACAACCGCATGCCGACTTTCGTTAATTTCCCAATAATTTCTGCTTCCATTAAATCTTTCTGTTTAACACAAGTTTTCGTAAAAGCTTTTGTTTCGTGAGTAAAGTTATGAATTTTGCAAAGTGCTCATGACATTGATTGGCTCTCGTTTGATTGATTTGACAATTGAGGTTGGGTCAAATAATGCGTGACCCTCCCTCGGTAAGTAGATATTTTTAGGCTCGTCGTCATTTGGATCTTTATTGCCGATAATATGTTTATTGATTGTGCTGATGGCTTTGGAAAAGGTCAAGTGAGTTCTGCTGGCGAGTGCTCAAGTTAGAGAGCAAACGTTTTTACTTTTGGTGATTTCTTCAACTTGTATAGTGACAAGAAAATGAAGACAAATGAAATTTTCCCCCCTAACTTGGAGTCGGCTTCCAGTCCAACTGAATGCAATTGAATATCTGTGTTTAACATGGAGCGGTTTCTATGGATTTACTGAACAACATGATACTCCTTAGATAAACTCTCAAAGGTCAAACTCTCGGGCATCTGAATACCTGTAACGGCTGTCAAAGAACTGGGCTTTACGTGCTTACCGAGACAAATGAAATTCTATCAGAGATAAAGATTATCGACAAGTTAAAGATGGATTGACATATTTTCGGAATGTTTAGTGACCATATAATTTTGTTATTTGGTTTTATATTTCTATCGAATAGGAAAATCTATTATGCTTTTCAGCTTCTATACATTTTTAAATATACATTATAATATCAAGTATTTAAATGGCCTATAAAATTATATACAAATACTAAAAATTTAAATAAAAAACTTAAGTTAAACCTAGCTATGTACATATAATACAAATATTAAATATACACTCAGGCGTCGAAGTACTCCTCTACATCGCTGTCATCGTTATTGAATAGCGTGTCGCTTTATTTAGGAACTTTGGTAAATACAACTATGTTAGTCGATAAATTAGTATCTCAACCACACTTCCATTAACATTTCAGCCAAAAGAAGTCTACTGCTGGACATAGGCCTCCTCCAAGCGTCGCCGCAACGACCTGTCCTGGATGTCTCGCATCTCGCAACGGCCTATCTTAAGGTCCACTGTTCCTTAGTCAAAGAAATTTAATTAAATCCCAGCTCAGACTCATATAGATTTCTCATTATTTTGGACGTTAGGGATGCGGACAAAGACTAATTGGATTTATCGGTGGTAGGTAATTATGGAGATGCCATCCGGATAGGCGTCCTCTCGTTATAAACTTAATAAGGAACGATAGACACACACACAACACGATAGACGTCGATTGATTTGCATTTCTAGTAAACGGATTTTTTTTATTTTACTAAGCCAAGACACAACTCCTGCTATTTGCAGCAAAAGTCTGAGAAGTTCTAAAGTTTTATCAATCCGTACTATAGTTATGAATGAGCTTTCCTGTACAATAAAATCTATTCAAAACTCCTATTGGATTTTACCGTGAAGTACTTTTGAATTCTTTATAAATCACGATGCTTGGAGCCCGCAGTAGAATTTTTAATACCATAGTAGAATTAGTTCGAATTTGTCAGGACTTTAAAGATTTTATCGTTGTACCTGATATTTATATGTAACGTTATTTATTTCTAGTAAGAAATAATTTGATTCAGCTATTCCATTAAGGATCGGTAGGTAACGTTGTTACTTCTCCATAAGTGAGTTAGACTCAAAGAGCTGTCGTTTGTAAGGGTGGGTAGAAAATTAAGGGGTAACTTGTGGACTGGCGCGTGCTTGGGTATGCGTTTTAATGTAATTTCCTGCCAATACGGTGATAAAATACTGGCCAAGTGCAATATGAACTCTCACATGAAGGCTTCCTTATTACAATATTAATATCAAGTCAAAAACGCCGATAAAATAACGTTTCTTGGTGTAGAACCCTTAAATGTTTGCTTTATTTTAATTTTTATTATTTGTTGTTGTAACGGCAATCGAAGTACGCAGTTTTATAAAAATTTCCACTCTCAACCTTTTACGGTTTATTTTATAATATACAGCCCGCTGAAAAACGGTCAGGGAGGCAGACAGACGGACGGCTAACATAGGTTAAATAAATTAGCACCTTAAAACGTTTTGTTTAAGGTACAGAGTCCTAAAATTATCTTAAGTGTACGTAATTTGTATCTTTCAGTAGTTCCATAATTTTGTGTTTATTTGCGTTTAACCTATCACATACCCGCTAAACGAGACACAATAGTAAAACAATAACAGCGCGGTCTCATAGGACCGGTCGGGGATTCATGAACTAATTTAGCTTCAAGCGATGCAGCGCAGATTTTCGGCTGGAGTGTCATTTTGGTGATTGGCACATCCTCCTAGGGTCCATATTTTAGCAGACATGTTGTGGAGCGATGAACCTTTTGATGTGCTGTGTCAATCGCAACATTAATGCGAAAATTGAGGGTACAGACAGCGTCAAAAGAGATGAATATTTTATACAACAATAACTATAGAATATCCTATGAATATTAAGTAAAAACTCACACTAAATAAAAGCGAAACTACTAAAAATTCAGAGCACGTTACTCATACTTTTGGTGTATTAAGTTAAGTTAATCATGGAGCTACCTAAGTATACATATCAGAAACATGGAGATTTAGTTGGCATCGCTTGTAGTTAAATCATTTGTAATGATTTTGGACTTCACAACATAAGCAGGTAATTTTGAAGTTTGCTTAAGACAAGAATGAGTACTTACTAACCCGATATCAATTTATTATGATAGAGAAAATAAATTATTGTAAATCGAGTATAGATCCCATTCGCGATAATTTTTATGGTCCGTTCAACCAATTTTGACTTTTATTGCGTTGGTGGCATGATAAATGTCGGCTGCAGTAAATAGCCTTTTGTACCATCCACATACCCACGGAATAGAAGTTAGAATCTATTTTACGAACAGTAAAAAAAGTTTTTTTACAGTGTCTAATTTTAATATAATCAATCGAGTGTATGTGGTTTTTACTCCTTTACATGGAAATAACTAAAAGGAGTTCGACGAATCTTGGGTCACGGGTAGACGGTATCCTGAATGGCCCATAGGACATTTATATCTCCGGAATATGTTCTTTTGGGATATTTGTCTGACTTTTTCGGTAGTGAAACCATTGGTAGAAGGTAGTAATGTGATATTACTTCTATTGTATAACATTGTTCTAGAAAATAAGTTTATCTGACTGACCTGGAAAAATGTTTCTCTGCGAAACTTTGTAAATAACTTACTTGGTACACCGGTACCTATTCGTATGTTTGAAATTATTCTGAAAGTTGTTTTTGAAGACGGATTGTTTTGCTCTCGGAATAACAACATTGTGCTCCAAGTTTTACTTGTTCCACGAACATATCATGACTTGGCCGAGTTTTCTTCAAAGTGATAGATAATGTTTGTTTCAAATTTGGAGTTTTGGAATACTCTTTGGAAATGGAGAATTGAAATGTATTTTAGAATATCTTCATTCAGTATCGAGTCTTTATAATTTAAACTGATTTAGGAAAAAATACCTTTTTAGAGGTTTGTTGTGTACGGACTAATGTCGTGATGACACAGTAAATAAAACCTTCATGGTTGAGGTTTTATGGTTCGAAACCGGGAAAGTAAAAATTCTAAATCAAAAATTTTTTGTACATTCTTCTCCATACATAGAGCGCTTCGCAATGGTTATTTGAGATAATTTTTTTGACTTCGACAAATTGTATGAAAATAATGACGACGAAGCTGAAAATGTAGTGTTTAAATAGTAGATCAGACTAAAAATTAAACACAGCTAAATCACACATATGATGGTCGGTTACAATATAAAGCTAGTATCTTAGTCATCTTATAGATGAGACCGGTGCAACCAAACGCTACGAATGTCAAGTGTCGGCGCCATTTCAAGTGTTGACTCTTGGATCAATGGTAATCTCGGGAGCAAAGATCAGCGGTACTTGTAAGTGAGTAATGCTGTAATTACGGTTCATTAGAAATGGAGATGAATGAAATTAATTGTTGCACAGGAGGTACAAAGTGCAGGGAGATGTTTGTTAGTTTTAAGGTCTTGTAACATTGTTTAAGCAACGACTTAGTCTTAACTTAGTTCTTGGTAACCTGTCCACTTAAGCCTCAAAAAACGATAATTGTTATATCTTTGAAGAAAACGTTCTGTGCTGTCCGTCTGACAAGAGTTTTATACCATTTAGCATGCCATAGCCTTAATTCATTCATTCTGATATTTTTTTTGGATTCTGCTACATGAAAATGTATTTCAGCAAAAGTAAGCCGTAAATCGCCAAACTTAAGTGGCAGTGGGAAGTGCACATTGCTCGTAGTCTAGATGGCCGATGGGGCTGACAGATTCTTAAGTGGTGACCGGTTCCTCTAAGATCTGATGAGGCTCACGGGAATCCGATGGAAGAGAGACGCACAGAACCTGTCATTGTATACGTGTATGTCCAGCAGCGTTCGTCTTTCAGCTAAAATGATAATGATAAAGCCGAAAATTAACGCGTACATTTTCTGCACATCTAGTACATAATAGTGGCTGCTGGCAAAATTGCAGCAATTACTACTAAAATATGCGAGCAGAATATGAGAGCTAATTTTGATGATATTGCCTGCTAAACTCGCATCGCTCGGAGGATTTCGACCACCTCTATTATTATTCTGCCCATAATTAATGTTACCACTAATTCTGGGATGTTAATAAATTGATGAATTTGCAAATTACAGTGTGTTTGTGTTTACAGCTGAGGACGTGATCGGAAATTTTAGATTAAAGTCCCGATCAGCTTCATCAATATTAAATTTTAGTTTAACACCTCTAACGTTTTTACATACGCGGTGTCGACATTATTTCTTTTGGAATAAGCTGCACATTTGTGCTCTCCTATTTTCTATAAATCTTCTCTTCGATTAAAAAAATAGAAAAAGTAATAATAGCCAGCATTATAATTCGATTCCAACCCAAAACAATTGTTTGTGTGGTAATAATCATTTATTCTCAGATGGGTGTAATTCATCTACATATATGTACATACATAAGAGAAAGAAAAAAGAAATGAATGAGAAATGTATGATATTTAGAAATACATATTTCTAAATACCATACATACTTGAGCAGAGGTGAGAGGGTAATTATAATGTAATGAGTTTACATTATAATTACCCTCTCACCTCTGCTCAAGTTTTTGCAAATAATAAATCAATTTATGGTTAGGCAAATCATTATTATAATCAAGAATTTTGTTGAAAGAAATGACTGATGAAGATTAAAAATGGCAGTTTGATATTTTTGCATTCAAAACATCAATTTCACTCTTTAGTTATCTGACTATCGAAGCATCGTTCCAAAGTGTTACTATTTATTGAGAATCCATGCAAAACTTTACTGTGATTTATCTCAAATTAGGTCGACTTTCCTATCGCAAAACAAATTATTCTCGCTCCAACTCCGAGAGATTCGCTTTAAATAAGTTGCCCGTTTTAATAAAATTGAAGAAACTTTGCCGTTGCGACCGAGCAGAGTGCTGCAGTGACAGAAAATCTATATATAATTTTAGATTTTTACATGCTTTCAAATTATGTTTATTTAATCTTAATCTCTATTGTACACCCCGTGATGTGGCCAAGAATGTGGCTTGCCTAAAATGCGGAATAACTTTAATTTCGGAATTCGTCAAAAAACTGAACTGACTTCCGAATTTAAGTTATTTCGCATTTTTTTTTTGTTTTTTTTTTCCCAAAGCACGTTGTTTTTTTTATTACATCAAAATATCAGCCCAATTTTTTTCTGTCTGTCCATACTATCGACAGATCAAAAATAACATGATGATTGACCTCAAGATTTGCTCCCAATTTCGTGAGGGTACCAATTAGCAGTACTGGCGCGAGTTAGCGACAATCTGGGAGGGTCGCGACCTCTCGCTGACTCACAGATACCACACGACGACTCGAGGAAAGTTCTTGAATAATAAGTGCCTCTGTTCGAGCATTAAATCTTTGAACGATGCGAGATAGGAGTGTTATTAAATAATACGAACAATGAAAGTTTCAACCGAATGATATTATGTAAATTATTTCGCGAAATGCGCACGTAGGAAAAGATATGGCTTTTTTATGGGTAGGAAATCATCTGAAGACTTATCTCCGCTCTGAGGCGGAGCCAGAAAAGCGTGTCAGCCTTTCACTGACTAAAGTCAACTCCTTTGTTTGCCTTCGTTTTAGGGCCCTGGGATTCTCTTCCGCACAAAGCATGGCCCCAGTACATTTTGACCATGCTGAGCCCCTAAGGCTTTAATAATATTAGTAGGAAGTACAACAAGCCAATTCTAACTACAAATTCAACGTCAAATTTCCCTGTAAACAGTGTACACACCTGTCCCAAATCAGTGCGTCTATAATTAGGGTACAGGGGACCACACATCCGCCGACACAGTTGACACACGAGCGGTCAAGTGCAATGGGTCACAGCCTCCGATAGACCGCTGTTACATAAAAATAAACGTTATCTTTCAACGCGTGGATAGAATTACACATGTCTGTGTTGATTTTGGTTGGATTTTTTACTGTTTTACGAAAGTCTTATTTATTATTTAAGCAATGAAGCAAACTCTAGGTCCTCTTGGCAATTGCACGGCGTCCTATCATTCGGTACCCGTGAGGACGAAACTCAAGTCGTCAACGGCGCGTAGTGTTCCACGCGCGGATTTCCAGCAAATCGAACTGCCCAGCAGGGACATGGTTAAAGTGAAAATGAACCCAGAAGTTCTGAAACGCAAGGCATATAATAGTGGCTTTTGGTCACGCCCTCCCGCTTCGCTCAGGGATGGGGGAAAAGTCACTGGATGATTTTCTACCAAAAAAATGGTCCTTTTTGAATTAGCCGTAAGTATCTAAAAGGTTTACATGAGTCTTTTTTTAAAATTGATATTAACTAATGCTTGACTGCGATCCCACCTGATGCAATCGTTAATAGTGGAGCGGACTAGTTTATTAAGAGCTTATCCAGTCTAGCCTTGAAGGCATCTCAATTAGGTATAATCACACGGGAAGACTGCAACAGGTAAATCTTTCCAGACCTTCGATGTCGGTACGCGGAAACGCTTAGTCCGGACCGTAGAGGTCTCGGTCGTCGGGTTATTGCCATTACGGTCTATGTTTTATTAAGATTCGAGGTTTTAATATTTTTTTATAACTTAAAAATCTTAATATCGATCCTAGGTTTTAATTTGCAGGCTTAGATAAATGATACTTCTGTTATCGTTCCCGCCAAATGCTAAGCACAAAATGTATGGCAATGACATTCCCTGTCATGTCACATGTCACGTGACTTCTCTACAGGGGACATGTCATTGCCATAAAATTTGTACTGAGCGTTTAGCAGCAACGCTAACAGAAAAGTCATTTGCCTAAGCCTACTGATCTAGTATTTCGAAAAAAAGTAACTGCAATGGTTGAAATGAATAAGTGTTTGTTTCGAACCAAAAACTCATTATTTTCAATCATTAACATCATTTTTTTCTGGATAATTCTAAATCTATGCATTATTTACTATAATTATACTACATTTGTCGAGTAAATCTATATAGATAATGACAAATTGTGTAGATAACACGATAGTAAACAATATTGTCGGTATGATTCAAAGCAAATATAGTGTACGTAACTAGTCAAACAGTTTGGAGGACACCATTCATTAAATGAATGTCAGTTTACTTGGAAATGAATGAACGTAGAACTACATTGGGTACACGTGGGCCAAGTACGCCGATTTGGGCGCGTTAGTCTCCATACATTTTATATGGCATAGATGCCATGTCTAGAGATTTGTAGAGCTACATTACTCGTAGATCCACGACACGCGACGTGGTTCTGTCTGCGTACAACTCAGGCGTAGCTCACGTATGCATCGGTCTAGTGTAGGTAACTTATAAACATGTATGAAGTATTTACTTTCATTCAAATACATAGCATCATCTTAGAATAAAATGCTTAGGAATGTAATTTTAGTAATTTATGTTTTATGACCCTTTTTAAATCCTTGGCATCTTAATTTTACCTCAAGATGTGACTTAACTAACCAGCAAACAAGGTTCCAAGAAAAATTTGTCAACATTCGCAATTGTCTTTGGAAACATGCACATAAATCTGTGGTCCTAGTTAAAAGGGTGTATACTCGTTTCAAATGATTTTTGTGGTAACCAAGTACCTTATTCAAAAAAGTGAAAACAAAGACTATTGTTTTCACATCAAGTAATTTTTTAATTTTAGATATTACTCAGATCAGTTTTTACCAAATGCGTCTTTTTTTCTGATCATTTTTGGTATAGGTACCTGCTTAATCGTGTTTGACAAAAACCCCTTTTCACTGGGGTCACAGATATAAATTGTAGTAATAAAATTATACAGGTTTATTTTCAGTTCAAGGTGACTATGAGCAGGATAGAGAATGGTAATGGTTTTGCATAGAATCGTCCAACATACGAATGAGAATCGGCTTCCAGCTTTAGCTACATTTATTTATTATATCAAAGTTGTATTATTGTTTTAATTAAGTGTATATACTTTCCAAAATGAATAAAATACTTCGAAAATTGCCTTTGCCTAGGAGTGGGACAGAATAGGCTCATAAAAAAAAACTTCGAAAATTTGCTGAGCCAATTTGAATAGATATCGTTTCTTCCTTATATGTATCTTAAACTAACGCTCACGCTTGAAAGGCAAAAATGAGTCATACATACCAAACGATACAGAGATAACTCATTTTTCTGGTATTTATGCCGTTTAGATATTATAGCCTTTCAAGCGTCGATAGTTTTTACCATTCTCTAAACCTATTAAAAACTAGCACTCACCGAATAAAATTTGTCCGTTGAGCGATGCCCGGTCGTCGATGACATGATGAAGATGATGATGATGCTAATGATGATCTGGATGCTGTGGACGATGACGCGGGCGTAGATTAGCGCTTGTTACGGCGCTTGTTACGCGTGTACTCGGCGTAGAGGAGGAGTATCTGCCGTATGCACGCGTTGTTGTCCCTCGGTATCAGTGGCTCCTTCTCCTCGTCGGGCCTACGCCGATTGGCCCACGCTTGGCAGATCGCGTGCACGATGTCGCGTAAGCCACGGCTGTCCGGAGCGTCGGCCATTTTAAGTCTAGTAAAGTTTTTTGAGTAAAGTCTGTGGACAAAAGAGAGATTGTGGTTAATGATATGAAATATTTAATTACAATTTCGTAAGCAGTAGCTTAAGGGGATCAGCATACTCGTCCACTGCTGGGACTCTCTTTCTAGGAGAGGGAATGGGCCGTATTCCACCACGCGGGCCAAGTGCGGGTTGGTCAAGGTGGTTAGGGTATTAAAAGTGACATAATATTATGCTGCAGTGCTGCTAAATTATGGAACAAGAGATTATGAGAAAGTTTGAATTATAATAGAAGTCTCTGTATGAAACATGAAACTCGTAGTTTATCTACATTTTCGATACCTATTGATTCTATGGTAAGATTACTACTTGAATTTGTTTTTTGATGGTTAAATCCTACTAATATTATAAATGCGAAAGTTTGTGAGGATGGATGTATGTTTGTTACTCTTTCACGCAAAAACGGCTGGACCGATTTGGTTGAAATTTGGTACGTAGATAGGTTATACCCTGGATTAACATATAGGATACTTTTATCCCGGTCAAAAGAAAAAAAAAATGAAACTTTATCTTATTTATTCTTCAATTTTGTTATAGGCTGCTTTTTATCAACACACCACGCGGGTGAAGCCGCGGGCGAAAGCTAGTAAAAGCATATTTTGAGGCACTACAGTATCACATGTTTTTTTACCCAAAACTTCAATGTGTTCAATCTGACCTCCTTTAAATATGCCTTCAGCGTAAGTATATGTAAACTGTAAATACATACTTAAACAGAATTTAATAACATAAATTTGTATTCCAAACAGTAAACCCTGCATACGACGCCGCTCCACATTTTAGATAAACCCCATAAAATGTGAATAGACACTAAAGTACCATAGAAATAGATTTAGTGGCACTAAAAACAACATGTGACGCCATCGCACTTGATTTGAGACGCCAATAAAATCGTATTAGTGATGAAATGTCGTATTGTGAATCCTGAAAGATATATTGGAATATACATAAATATACATACATACATATGTCATGGATCATATGAAACCCTTCTTCTGTAATGAAACTTTCTGTAATGTCAGATATAAGGCCAATTTTATTGTGACTATGTTGAGGCATTAAGATTGCGACTATGTTGAAGCCTGAAACACTGACATAGACGCAATTTGAAGTCAAAAATGCTGCAACTTAACCATTGTCCTGCACAAAGTATGCAGTAGTGCCATGTCTTATACTTTTTTTACTTCTTCTCTCAAAGACTACGGCAGTGTAACAGCAGTGGTATGTTAAATGACTTAACCCTTTTCTTTCTTCAAAACACGGGACATAAAATAAGAGTAAATAAGGGCAAAGCAAAAATAAAATAAAGCACAATAAAAAACATTTTCAATACACAATAACTCGAGAAAGACAATTCTCACAGCATTATATAGGTATTATACCCGAAACATAGCAAGCCTTCTGCCATTCTCCTCTCAAATGTACAAAGAGGCTTATGCTATAATCCTGACGCGATCAATCAACACATCTGCGTCCAACATGGTTATTAATGGCCCAGCATGGCTATGGCTATAGACTGGATTATTAATGCCTTCGTCTAATACTGTAATACTATACGGCTATAGCTCGCCTGAGATGCATTGTATTGTCAAACGTGTATTTTGATCTATGTATAGGTGATGCTCGTTACTCCTGTATCGGGTGTGCGTTTACAAACATGTATAGATACTCTACTCACATACACAAGACACTCAGACCAGGAACAATATTGCAGTCGATCCATATAATCATAATTATAATTATCCATTATTTAACTTGTCAAACATAAGTACTACAGTTGGTGTGGTGATATAACTCGTTATACAGTGCTCTAGGTTTTACCAAATATTGGCATACAAACTTATAAATAATCTCAGCATGAATCTTAATAACTATTAAAAATTAAAAGAAATGTTATGTAAAAAACATATTAAATAAGTATCTCTATTAAAAAACAAGATACCAAAAAATTTAAAACGATATCAAAAAATGGCATAATTATATTTATGTCATCATGTAGGTAAGTAAATCAAGTTTCTGTCATAATGTGTAATAAAAGTAAAAGCATAATCAGGCTTATAATGTTCTTACGACTGGAACTCAGGCCTACTCGGAGACGGAATGGGACGTAATCCTCCACGCGGGGCCATTGTGGTTCGGTGGATGTGAATTTTAATTTGTAGGACATGCCAGTTTCCTTACAAAGTTTTCCTTCACCGTTTTGAGAGCAACGGTGTTGAAATATATTATGCAAAGCTTCGTTCAACAATGCACATGCAAAGTGATGCGCCTGACTGGGTTTGAACCCGCGACCTAACTCGAGAGACGGAGCCGAGATCACTGGGTCGCCACTGCAAGGATATAAGTGTACACTTAAGTACCAGTTATTACATAGTATCGGTTATTGCCCTTTCCTTTTCTTTCGAACGAAGGCAAGGACATACGAGTAGTAGGTTTTAGTCATTAAAAGTCTGACATGCCCTCCGCTCCGCCCTAGAGTGGGAGAAATTAGATGATTCCCCACCAAATGAATGTGTAGTTTTAGTCAGTGAAAGTCTGATACCTCTCCATCTCCGAGAGAAAAAAGTCTCTAGATTATTTCCCATCTTAAAAAAGTACACACTCTTGTGCTTTTATGTTTCATGTTAGTGTGACTGGTGATTCCATGCTTTGGATGCAAGTTGTCATGACCATCGTCTTCCTCATGGCTTTTATCATGTCTCTTGAATACCATCAACTCAGTTAATGATTTAAATTTTCCATCTATTATAAATAAACCACTCACACTCATACCTATTTATCTTGAAACCCTTTAAACGTGAATATCAGTAAATGGGCAGGATTTCATTAAATTTTCAACACAACGAGTAGGCGGAAAGCCTACGATATTAAAAACTCCAAATATAGTATTTCTCATGAAACAATACTTATAAAGTTTAAAGTTAAATCCTACAAATATTTACTCTTTCACGCGAAAAGTACTTAATGGATTTCGATGAAACTTGGTATACAGGTAGGTATCCTGTAATAACAAATAAGATTTGTTTTTATCCTGCAGTTATGTTGGTATAATTTTCCACTGTTACATGGGCGAAGCAGATAGCGGCAGCTAGTATTACAGACGCAAAAGTTTGTATGTATGGAAGTTTGTTACTCTTTCACGAAAAAAATACTAAATGGATTTCGATGAAACTTGGTATACAAGTAGACCATATCCTGGAATAACATATAGGAAAGGAAACTTTTTTATCCTGCAAGTACGTAAATGTATCCTTGGGACGAGTTTTCACTGTTACACGGGCGAAGCCGTTAGCGGCGGCTAGTATATGATACAACATGTCCTGGAATAGTAAACGGAATATTTTTTAAATTAATTTTTTATCCTGCAATTACGTATACGTTCCCTTGGGATGATTTTCTACTATCACACGGACGAAGCCGCTGGCACCAGCTAGTATCACAATAAACGTAAATAAATACATAATGTAGCTCTTTTGTAACCAGTGACTGTGTATGAACGTGCATTCATTCGGTTCTGGGAGGAAATAGCGTGGAACCGGTGAGTTTTACATTTCCTAACGTTAGCCGTTCAATGGCTAGTTTGTGTGCAGAAAGACTGGTTCGCAATGAGAAAATGATGATGATTCATGAAAGGCTTGGGTTATTGGGTATAGGACGACTATTAATTCTGATTTTGTAAGTAAAAGTGCCTACGAATATCTACAAACTGTATAAAAGGATCAAGATTTAAGATTGAGTTATGTATCTATTAATATTGTAATATGGAAATATTATAAACCCAATGATTTTTTGAAAAGAGTAACTATAGAGTTTCTTTGCTGGTTATTCTCCAACGGAAACGACTAATTGGAACCGTGCGCTAGCTTCTGATGTTTTATAAGTGCCCATGTAGGCTCATATAAAATAAAAACATTATTGTGATTGATTTTTTTAAACAGCTTTTTTGAAGTAATTCCTAGTGTGGGACAACGTTTTTCTTTTTTTAACTAAAATATTGCTTCAAAATATTGTCCCATATCCATCATAGAAGCTAGCTCGCATAAGCTAGCATAAAACAAATTGAAATAGCTGAGTTGGCGACCCTCTCAGATCGGGCGCGCTCAGCGCAACTATATTTTTTCCTGTACCTACATTTTTTTATTATTGTGTGTCGTTGCTGTTGTATTGCAATACCCGTGTTGAATAAATACTATTTCTATTCGGCAAGTCACTCAAAGATGAGATTATAAAGAATAGAATAGAATAAACTTTATTTATACACCAAAAAGGGAGTATTCCCGTTACGGTACCTAGATTTTCGGCACCAAAATTTGTATAGGTTACTACCATCCAAAATACCTATTGGTGCCGATACGGGAATAGCTTGGGTGCCGAAAATTTTGGTGCCGAAAATCTGGGTGCCTAAACAGGGGAAAATTCCCGTTAAAAAGTAACAAAAAAATGAAATAAAAAATTGTAAAGATAGAAAGAAAAAAGAGAATTGAAAAAGAAAGAGAGAAAAGAATTGTTACTGTACGAGTAAGTACCCGACACGTGCATTGAGCTTAATAAGGCTCTAAAGTACGTAATTACAAAGTGAATTAATTAGTTGTTGAAAGTCACTTTACCTACTAAGGCAACATGACAGCATCACGTTGCCAATTTGAAGCCTCCCTTTCCCACCTTCATCCCCTAATTGAGCTGCATGACTTGTAATTTCACCCTTATTATGGTAAAGGTGTTACATGTCGCTCTGATGGCGTGCTAGGAGGATATAATAATGGATTAATATTGGTTAATTAGTGACTTTATGGTCTATTCAATGATAATTTTTAACATACACACACAAACACACAGATATAAATACGTTTTAAGAAATATTAAAATGTATGAAAGATGTAGGTATAGAAAATAAATGAAGTAAATGATAATTTACACAATGATCCACATTTTCAAATGTAATGACTTGTTATATTATAATGATAATTTAAATTTTCCAATTTAATACATATGTATTCAAGAGTGCTTCTTAATCATCTAATTAAAATAAACAGTGAATGATGATGCGTCCACACGGTGCAGATATAGTGCTACCTTGCGAAGATTTCTATAAAATTTTGTGTGTCTAACATAGTTAGTCAGATAAATGTCGGTGCATAACCTACATAAGTCTGTAAGTACTTTAATATGTTAGAGGTAGGTAAAGCCCTCATAACAACAAACCAAATAATATCGTCAAACAATAATAAAAATAAAACTATCTGCAATATAAAAACAAACCATTGTTACGGCAGTCTAATAATATTGTAACAATAAGGAAAAAACAGTAATTAACAGTTTCAACGGGTGATGTCAACCGTCCAATTATGTTGGAACATAGGTACAATATAAAATGATATTATATTGTATCAACCCGTGTTGCATCCTCTCGGGAACCGTAAATCCGGTTAACTTGAAGCGTGTATCCTTATTAGTCGTTAAAGTTTAATATGATAAAAATATCACTGCAATTTTATGGTAGTATTTATTAAACTGTAACTAACTCGTATATCACTGAAGGAAAAAGGCATTTCGAAAAGAATGGAATATCTTTATATGATAGATATTATTATTTTTGGGTAGGTATAAACATATAGGTGGATCGATGACCTGGCGAGGGTCGTCAGGACCTGTCGTTTTGACGACGCTTGGGGGAGGCCTATGTCCAGCTATGGACGTCTTTCGCTGCGATGATGATCATGATGATGATATACACACATATATAAATATTATAAAAGTTATCAATCATTTACATTTACGACGTTATCTGAACTTCTCAGTAAGTAAATCTCAAAGATACAATGTGAATGGTAGTTAAAATTACTGGAATACTTGGGTTGTAGATCGGCAAAGGCCGCGCGTGTGATAAAGCCAAGTATTTAGCGTGTACTTAGTTGAGTAGGTATGCAGTAGTACGTTCACTAGATACACTGTGAGGCAGTAGGGTGGCCAACAAAGGAAGTATTCCTGTTTTGGCACCAAACATTTTCGGCACCCAAGCTATTCTCGTTTTACCACCAATAGGTGTTTAGGATATAGATACTAACCGCGTACAAAATATCAGTCAAAAATACCTATTACCGAAACCTTTGGTGTCAAAAAACTGGGTGGCGAATCAGGAATACTTTCAACAAAGATAATACTTACTGGGCCCATAAACTAACAATGATGTCACCCTGCTTCTTTGTGGTGCTTCTGCTTTGTGTCATTGTGTGGTTTCTTCTTCTTCTCGAGTCGATGTTTTGTTTGCTGTTCGATGACGACAGAGCACTGATAATCAGCAACATTACTTTAATAGCTGTAAAACTAAGACGTGGTTACAAACAGGGCTCAATGGTCCTTCATTGTCATCATTTCTGCCGAAAGACGTCCGCAGCTGGACGTAGGCTTCCCCCTAGCATCGCCATAACGATCATTGAATCGCATTGAAGTGGTATGATCTTGGATTCGTGATGCTTCAGTCCCATTTTATTTGGGGTCGGCGCAACATGTTTTTTTCTTCCATTCTATCCTGTCACTCGTCACGCTATCACTAACGTGATGCTTTATGGACACATTTATTCTATATTCATAACCAACACCAATCAACATAATAAACTAGTGCTTGACTGCGATCCCACCTGATAATAGGCAGTGATGTAATCATTGACGGTGAGGCACTCTAGTTTATTAGGATTCCTGCGAATAGTAAACTGAGGGACATAATACTCTCAAAGGACTCTTCAACACAATTCTGCATAGTTGAGTCGGCGCGGAATCTACTCAACTATCACCCGACTATGTACACTCGACAGCATACCGCATAGTCTAGTCATTTAAGCGGTAGACCCTCGGAATGAAAGGTAAACTGACAATTTGTGCAAATATTTAAACATCAGAGTCTTTCTAGCTGAAAAATTCCAATAAAGAATTTACCTTTTCTTGTTTACAAAAATGTACCTAATAGTAGTGTGATTGAATTCTCAACTAATTTAGCTTCGAGTTATTTTTTATGTTTTACGGTTTTCGCGTGAAGTTTCAGCATTTGATTTTAGTTTTTGTGGTGTTGGCAGAGATCTCGGCTATGCCAACGGTTGCAAATAATCTTGTGGATTTGAAAACAGCGTTTGTGGCATACCTTTTGTACAAAAGATTGGAGTGAGTGTCATCTAGGTTTGAGGGCATAATGAATGGACTTTTACTCGTAGGATTATTAAACATAGATTAATTTATATAGTAACCTGCAAAAAATGGCTGAGAAGCAATCAAGTACTTATGTCAAACATAGACAGTTGTGACGCAACAATGTGCAAATGTGAAAACATTAGTAATTTCTCCACAGATGCAAAAACGTGTTAGTAATCGCATTGTTACGACGCGTCTTTGTATCTACGAGTATAAAAACAAAAGCGCTATAAATGCTAACATAGAAGTATTAGCTAGAATAAGCTCATATTGCTACGCTAGCCGGGCTAATTACTACGGCTAAGTAGGTCAGAAAAATGGTTGCAACTAGCAACTAGTGCACAGGGTGACCCTATTTATATCTACAGGGGGATTATTAATTGGCATCTGCTGAGTTTACATAATTTTATTTATTTTATAATAATATGTACTGGTAGGTAAGAGCAGTGGTGGCCCAGTGGTAACGGCCACGACTTACGAGTGTAGGTCGCGAGTTCAGACCCAGTCAGGCACATTACTTTGTGTAAACTTATATCATCACCACTGTTTTCAAACGATGAAGGAAAACATCGTGAGGAAACCGGCATGTCCTAGAACCAAAAATTCGAAGACATGTGACATCCACCAATCCGCACTGGGCCCGCGCGGAGGATTACGGCCTATTCCTTCTCCTAGAGCGAAGGCCTGAGTCCCAGCAGTGGGAACATTGACAAGGCCGATAATGCTAATGTAATAGTAGTAGTTTTGTAGTAGATAAATACCTACTACAAAACTAACTTTGTCATATGTAGAAAATCTGCTCAGTCCGACATACAGAAGTAGGTAAGCCGTATTTTATTTTCAAACATCACATCAGTGTTATTTTTTACCTACAAAAATTATTCATTGCATTTTGTCGGCTTAAAATGAACCGAACAGCTGTTCCTCTTTTGTTTTTAATGTGTATTTTCGCAACATTCGTCATTGATATGATGTAACGCCTGGGAAAAGTTTGGATTGTTAAAAAAATACGTCACATTTCATGTGTTTTTTCTTTTGGGTTTACACGGTTTGTGCATTTAGCTGGTATCCCGTTTTTTTTAGAATACATTCGCTGTTTTATAAACAATGTAAATGTTATAATATTCTACTTACGCATCAGCGGAGCTAAAAGCTCACATTGAGCAATTCTTCTAATAGCAAATCATTTCCCGAATTCAATTGAAATGTAATATTCGTAATGGTTTCACAAATTAACCGAATCATCAATTCCTTTTATATCAGAATAATTTTTCCCGTGTATTTTTTCATGCGGCATGCGCATGAAATATCCTAATAGGTTTCCCGTTCGGAAACGTTCGTGAGTTTCACCCTTGAAAGAGTGCTAATGAATTAAAATCACCCTGTACACAGGGCAACGGTAATCTCAGGGACGATGAAATAATAGCCCACGCTATGAGCAATACTCATTGATAGCTATACAACGACCGATCGATAGAATATAAATATACCGCATACATCGAGGAACTGGAACAATTTACCTGCTGCGGTTTTCCCGTTCGATTATAATTTGGGTGTCTTCAAGGCTAGAGTGAATAGGCTCTTAACAAACTAGTGCGCCTCACTATCGACGATTGCATTACTGCTTACCATCAGGTGGGATCGCAGTCAAGCACTAGTTTATAACAATGAAAAAAAAAGAATGCTCACGCTGCCCGCCTACGTCAGACTTTTTGTAGGATCGATCATCATCTGCCTAGCCTTTTCCCAACTATATTGGGGTCGGCTTCCAGTCAAGCCGGATTTAGCTGAATACCAGTATTTTACGAGGAGCGGCTGCCTACCAGACCTCCACAACCCATTAACTGGGGTAACACGGTACTTCATGGCAAGACTGGAGTCAGATTTACTGGCTTCTAACTATCCGTAACGACTACCAAAGATCTACAAATGACAGCCGGGACCAACGGCTTAACGTGCTTTCCGAGGCACGGAGGAAACTCGTTATGTTAAGATGGTCAAGCTCTAGTTTATAACAATAAAAAAGAGAATGCTCACGCTGCCCGCCTACGTCAGACTTTTTGTAGGATCGATAATCGTCACAAATTATAATCCTGTAGGATATTCTGACCGACTTTTTGTAAGCCGTGTGCGTTGCACTATTGCTATCAGTGTGTTCTATTTTTCACCTACAAAAAATCGGTCACCGATTATCGGACGTGGGCGCGAGTGGGAGTGATATGCGATATTTTATACGTAAGCCATTTTAGTGGTTTTTGACAGCTTCAAGTTACGGCAGACTTTAGTATATGGTTCTAATTTAATCGCATATACCTCCATGCGTTCTCGTTCGAGATAAAGGGTCTTTACAGGCAGACGGACAACAAAGAGATAGATGTTCCGTGTTTTCCTTATGCAAAGACTTTGAACTCTTTAATTCATGAATCCCCGACCGGTCTCATAGGCCCGCGCTGTTATTGTCTTACTATTGTGTCTCGTTTCGCGAATATTGATAGGTTAAGACGGATGACAATAACGAAATCATCCTCAAAAGAACGCCGAAACACCTCTCTCATTCAAAATTCCGTCCACGCTTGTTTACACGAGTTAAACAAACGTCCCAAACACACAGTCATAACTGTTATACAATTGATAAGGACTCTTATCGGAGATAACGTATCTGGCATCACGCTTGGGACAAGGCTCGAGTGCGAAAATATTTCGAAACTGCAATGGTAATGACTGGCCAGTTGGTCTAGTGGTTAGTGACCCTGACTGCTATGCCAGCGGTCGTGGGTTCGATTCGCATATTTTGCGCATTCGCATTTCTGGGTGATGAGCACGATCATTTTTTCTGTGGCTGGGTGTTATTTATATAAAATACTAGCTTTAGCCCGCAGCTTCGCCCGCGAACATAAAATATAGCCTATGTCACTCAGGAATATAGCAGCTTTCTTTTGGTAAAAAAATTTTAGCGATCGGACCAGTACTTCCACAGATTACCTCATGCAAACAGAAAAAAAAAACTTTACCTCTTTATTATATTAGTATAGATGTATGTATGTATTTAGAAACATGTAAGTATGTTTATTAGTTGTCTAGGACCTATATACACAAGTTCTACTTAACTTGAAATGCGGCAAAGAAAAAGGACCAAAACTAAAGGTCAACGGATGTAGTAGACTTGTATGGGAGTCAAGTATCAAGACCGGAGATTGGCTGCATCCATCCGATCGGTCTGGTAGCCTTCCGGTAAAAGTTAAGTAATCCACTATTCGTCAACATCGAAGCGAATTCAGATATAGTGTAGTGAAGCTGATCATAATAGCCTGAAAAGTTTCAGCTCGTCAATATTTTACTACGCAACTTAAATATTTATTTAGGCCAGTTTCTTGAATTATGTTCGAACAAAAATATCGATTGAAATGGATTACATATTTAGAATAATAATCGTTCTCGAATCATCATCATAATCATCATCTCAGCTGGAAGACGTCCACAGCTGGACATAGGTCTCCCCCAAGCGTCGTTACAACGACCGGTCCTGTGCGTCCCGCATCCATCGGATTCCCGCGACCCTCACCAGCTATGCTATTCTCTAAAAGTCATTTTCATGGCTGTAGGCTGCGACGAGCTCGACGTCGAGATAGCCTTCAAACAGCGAACGCAAATGTATGAAGAATCGTCATTGTCAACACCACAGTTGTCACAGCCATGAAAGCTAGTGCAAGACAATTCCTGTCAAGACTTCCATAAAATAAATAGATAGATAATGCGTTTTTCGCTACAACACAGAACACACGTACAAAACACATTAAATTTAAAAAAGTAAGAACTTACACGAATACAAAAACAAAAAAGAAAAATAATAACTCAAGTAGGTAAACATATTTTTCGAATAAATCCTAAGTCTTATTTCAAAAATATGAATTTATGCTTGCCGGAATGACATATCGGTATAAGGCCTAAGCCGCATAGAAATGCGACGTAACATCCCCGTTACAGTATATTTTGGTTTGACGCCATTGCCGGGCCAATGGCGTTTAAACCGGGGTTCAAAACGGGGAGGACATTGTCAGCAAAGCCGGGGATTCGTGCCGTATCCGCACTGCATCCGGCTCGGCACGGCGTTATTTGTTCACATGCAAACTGAATATTATTTTCTATTAGGCTGTTTATTTATTTATTCATATATAATATACAATAATTTATTGTACACCGCGATTACAATATTCTTCTGAATTATGGCAGTTTTCCCCATTCGAGTCCAAACTGCATGACCAAGGTTCAAGTTCCACTGCGAACACGTGGAGCGGTTCTGTGGAAAACTAAAAAAAAAAACAAAAAGTTCATGTTTTGAAGTAAATAAAATGCAGTCTATAACACGTTAAATAAAAATCCTATCATGATTTTATTGCTAATTTAATACTCAATTATATTATTCTTTGTTGCAGGTAAAGTGAATGTCGAAATAAGACTTATAAATCAAGAATATTGTAAGTAGTTCTTTGGCTTAAGTCATGGAAGAATTAGTAAGTATTTCAACAAGACGACGGGATGACTCGGAAGACAGAAAAACGATACATCATCAAACGGCAAAGGATTCCTTAAATACTTCATTATTGAATACGTCACAGGGAAGATGGATATGTCATAATATTAATGATGAACAAGTTAGCTCCTGGGCTAGTGGGCCACAGAATTGTTTGTATATACCGGATTCAATATTAGAACGAAGCACGAGATATATATCAGCACTCCCGGATGAACCGGTAGAAGAAGTACATTGGAATGCATCAAAATCCTGATATGAACAGCATCCGTCATTAAAACGAACAAAACGAAAACTTACATATACACCCGAATCTTCTGACAATGAAACAAAAAAGTCTACGAAACGGAAACGTCGAAGTTCATCAGAATCTTGGGAAGAGCAGAATCATCCAGAGACAGCAGGCTCTTCAGATGAGTTATCAGATTTTGCACAGAAAAAAGTAAATATATCAGGATCATCAAGAAAAATGCTTAAAGGGAAGAAATTAGCAAACCCAAAAAAACAGAAAACCTCTAGAATAATAAACTACCCACAGGACACATCATCCTCGGATGAGACACATAAAGCAAAACAGGAATTAAAACTGGAATCATATCTGGAATCAAAACATAAACGGAAACATAAACGAAAACATAAAAAAAAATATATGATCGTTAAGGTAGCACCAACCTCAGGAATACCAATTGAAATAAACCGTCAATATATCATCGTCGAGGCATCAAAAGACTCAACTAACGAATTAGATACACCTTCTACCTCAGGAATTCAAGCAAATCCGTTAAATGACACCCTTGGGGCACCATCGACCTCGGGTGTGTCACGCGAACAGGCGCACAGCGTTTTTGATAAACCGTCCACCTCAGGAGTAGCAATTCATGCAAAACCTCAAGATGTCATCGTTGGGGCGCCATCCACCTCGGGTGTCTCGCGCAAACAGGCGCACAGCGTTTTTGATAAACCGTCCACCTCAGGAGTAGCAATTCATGCAACACCTCAAGATGTCATCGTTGGGGCGCCATCCACCTCGGGTGTCTCACGCAAAGAGGCGCACAGCGTTTTTGATAAACCGTCCAGCTCAGGAGTAGCAATTCATGCAAAACCTCACGATGTCATCGTTGGGGCGCCATCCACCTCGGGTGTCTCACGCAAACAGGCGCACAGCGTTTTTGATATACCTTCCACCTCCGGAGTATCAATTGAAGAAAAAAGACAAAACGTCATGGATGGGGCACCATCAACCTCGGGCGTTCGACTCAAATGGGCGCATAACATTTTTGATACACTTTCCACCTCCAATGTATCAATTGTAGAACAAAGACCAAATGTCATGGATGGGACACCATCAACCTCGGGCGTTCAACGCAAACGGGCGCATAACATTTTTGATACACCTTCCACCTCAGAATTATCAATTGAAGAAAAAATACAAAATATCGTGGATGGAGCAATATCATCCTCGGGCGTTCAAAACAAACGGGCGCATAAAATTTTTGATACACCTTCCACCTCAGAATTATCAATTGAAGAAAAACTACAAAATATCATGGATGGGGCAACATCAACCTCGGGCGTTCAAAACAAACGGGTGCATAACATTTTTGATACACCTTCCACCTCCGGAGTATCAGTTAAAGAAAAAAGACAAAATGTCATGGATGGGGCACCATCAACCTCGGGCGTTCAACGCAAACGGGCGCATAACATTTGTAATACACCTTCTACCTCAGAATTATCAATTGAAGAAAAACTACAAAATATCATGGAAGGCGCAACATCAACCTCGGGCGTTCAAAACAAACGGGTGCATAACATTTTTGATACACCTACCTCCAGAGTATCAGTTGAAGAAAAAAGACAAAATGTCATGGATGGGGCACCGTCAACTTCAGGCGTTCAACGCAAACGGGCGAATAACATTTTTGATACACCTTCCACCTCCAGAGTATCAGTTGAAGAAAAAAGACAAAATGTCATGGATGGGGCACAATCAACCTTGGGCGTTCAACGCAAACAGGCGCATAACATTTTTGATACACCTTCTACCTCAGAATTATCAATTGAAGAAAAACTACAAAATATGATGTATGGGGCACCGTCAACCTCAGGCGTTCAACGCAAACGGGCGCATAACATTTTTGATACACCTTCCACCTCCAGAGTATCAATTGAAAAAAAAAGACAAAATGTCATGGATGGGGCACCATCAACCTCGGGCGTTCAACGCAAACGGGCGCATAACATTTTTGATACACCTTCCACCTCCAGAGTATCAGTTGAAGAAAAAAGACAAAATGTCATAGATGGGGCACCATCAACCTCGGGCGTTCAACGCAAACGGGCGCATAACATTTTTTATACACCTTCTACCTCCAGAGTATCAGTTGAAGAAAAAAGACAAAATGTCATGGATCCATCAACCTCGGGCGTTCAGCGCGAATCGGCGCATAACATTTTTGATACACCTTCCACCTCCGGAGTATCAGTTGAAGAAAAAAGACAAAATGTCATGGATGGGGCACAATCAACCTTGGGCGTTCAACGCAAACAGGCGCATAACATTTTTGATACACCTTCTACCTCAGAATTATCAATTGAAGAAAAACTACAAAATATGATGGATGGGGCACCATCAGTCTCGGGCGTTCAACACAAACGGGCGCATAACATTTTTGATACACCTTCCACCTCCAGAGTATCAGTTGAAGAAAAAAGACAAAATGTTATGGATGGGGCACCATCAACCTCGGGCGTTCAATGCAAACGGGCGCATAACATTTTTGATACACCTTCTACCTCAGAATTATCAATTGAAGAAAATCTACAAAATATCATGGATGGGGCACCATCAACCTCGGGCGTTCAAAACAAACGGGCGCATAACATTTTTGATACACCTTCCACCTCCAGAGTATCAGTTGAAGAAATAAAACAAAATGTCATGGATGGGGCACCATCAACCTCGGGCGTTCAACGCAAACAGGCGCATAACATTTTTGATACACCTTCGACCTCAGCAGTATCAATTGAAGAAAAAAGACAAAATGTCATGGATGGGGCACCATCAACCTCGGGCGTTCAGCACAAACGGGTGCATTACATTTTTGATACACTTTCGACCTCAACATTATCAATTGAAGAACAAATACAAAATTTAATAGTTGGGGCACCATCAACCTCGGGAGTTTCGCGTGAACCGACGGATGCCGCCTCTGATGAATCAGAACCGGATTGGGCAATACCTGTAGAAGAACGAAATAACGTGTTCAATTCACAAATACCTGCTTCTGAATTACCTCGCCTAATGCAGATGTTCGAAACTATGGAAGAAGCTTCTCAATACTACGATAAACATAAAGTCGTTGAGGCACCATCGCCCACAAATAAATCACATACATCGAAATTACAAGAAAATGTTGTCGACACACACTCAGATGCAAATAAACTGGATCATCGATATATTATCGAGGTACTAGCATCATTGGATGAATCAGATTTTGAGGATTTTATGAAACTAAACTTCCCAGAATTATTTGACCCACACAAACTGGAAGGTCGAGATGTTCCCTCGGATAAGTCACGCCAACTGGGCGGTCCAGATACTGCCCAGGACAAGTCACATAGACAGAAAGGTCCAGATCTTGCCTCAGATAAGTCACGCCAACTGGGCGGTCCAGATACTGCCCAGGAGAAGTCACATAGACTGAAAGGTCCAGATTTTGCCTCGGATAAGTCACTCCAACTGGGCAGTCCAGATACTGCCCAGGACAAGTCACATAGACATAAAGGTCCAGATCTTGCCTCGGATAAGTCACGCCAACTGGGCGGTCCAGATACTGCCCAGGAGAAGTCACATAGACTGAAAGGTCTTGATTTTGCCTCGGATAAGTCACGTCAACTGGGCGGTCCAGATACTGCCCAGGAGGACAAGTCACGTAGTCTAGTAGATCCAGATAAGGCCCCGAACAAAACACTTCTACTGGGAGGTACAGATACTACCCAGAACAAAATCCCTCTACTAGGAGGTACAGATACTACCCAAGACAAGTCAATTCTAACAGGACGTACAGATACTACCCAGGTCAAGTCAATTATACTAGGAGGTACAGATACTACCCAGGACAAATCTCTTCGTATAGGAGGTACAGACACTACCCAGGGCAAAACCCTTCTAATAGGAGGTACAGATACTACCCAGGACAAATCTATTCTTATAGGAGGTACAGACACTACCCAGGACAAAACACTTTCAATAGGCGGTACAGATACTACCCAGAACAAAACTGTTCTACCAAGAGGTACAGATACTACTCGCATCCACGAGATGGCATCATCCTCAGACAAACCACGAATACAGCTAGATACTATCATCGAGATATCATCATCATCGAATGAGTCAACAGATCTTAAGCAGCAAGAGGCTCCAGTGAGCAGCAATGATCCGAAGTTAAATGATAGAAGGAGATTTTCAAATAACCGTATCATTTTGGGATCAAAACCTAAACAGGTAAGTTCAATGATTTAATGTGTAATGAAAACAATTTTACTGTTTTATTATATATTGTGTAGATGAGGAATGAGCTATGACTAATGAGCAACCGTTATAATTAGTTGTTTATATTAAGATATACTCGTACTGATACGTTGTTTCGTCTTAGCTAGGTTTATACTGTCAAAAGCGTGAATGTTCAAAAGTTACATTAAGTTTTTTTTTTTTGTAATGTTTCGTGCAATTTTTCAAAAGAAATACTTTTTTCTTTTGTATGAACCTTATCCTGACAATAATAAAAATAACAAAAACGTATTAGCGAAGTTAGCCCAGCCGGTCACACATGATCTCGTAAATAAGTAAAATAGGGAAAAGTTTTTAACCACTGCGTAAATTTTTTTTGTGGGTCAGTGTAAGTAATAGAACACAGGTCGATCTTCACTTACCTACACTGCGCCACCAAAAAAAAATTACGCAGTGGTTAAAAACTTTTCCTGTATATTACTATTTTTACATAATATAATCCGCATTGAAATTCGTTCAAAGCACATCGGTGTCACTGACATCATGAAAAGCGGTTTTATTTTATTAATGTGTAAGTAAATAGGTTTCTAACATTCACGCCAATTTACACTCTGCAGCATGACCGATATATCGGACAACCAAGGTATAAAATACAGAGGGCTGTATAAATCATTCAACGTTTAATGAAGCATATGCATCATTCTGCTCACCTCACATGCTTTAACAGGCGTGCGGTCAACTGCCTGCCTTACATAATATTCACCCTCATTTTTCAATAACCGTCGACAGTAAACTCTAAAATTTACTGCTGATATAAATCGAAACGAAATTGGTTTTCAAACTTTTAACGCGAATAGTAATCATGTTTCACATGCAGAAAATTGTCGTCATACTTACGTTTTGTTCGTGTAAGTTTTTATTTTGTTTTTCTTATAAAAACGTTGTATATTGTGCTAATTCAATAAGAATTCAATATTAATAACACAGGATTGGTTCATCGAAGATAGTGTATACTAATTTAGTGACGATAAAGTGAAATAATATTCACAAGAATGGAATGATGATGGTTTTGTAATCAATAATGTGTAATAAAAGAACAAACCGACTGACATATCAATATGCAGCCAAAACTACAGAGCCAAGGTGCATGAAACTTGCACAAGTTTTCGATTTATGACGTAGGTGAACACTAAGAAAGGATTTTCCAAAATTCACCTCTGAGTCGACGAGGGACGGTGCATGCGGGGATTCAAAGTTAAAATTTGTTTAGAAAAACCTACTTTCACGAAAGAAAAGCCGCTAGCAGAAGCTAGTGTACAATATTGTGTTATTTAACTTCTCAAAGTCAAGCCGCTTTTATAAAACGAAAACAATTAATTGTAAAATTAGGCCTTGAATTCGAGTTCACATCTACAAAATTAATATTATGCTTTTCAATTTAAAAACATCAAAGCAGATCGTGGCAAAATTGGCCAGTAGGAAACCTTAAGAAATAATTTAAGAAAAAGTAAATGTATTTTTATGAAAGAAATGTAATATAACACCTTGCCTTTGTTGTACCATTGTTCGTTACCGCTAAGGGTGGTAGGAGTAAGTTTAGTGGTGTAATGACGCAAGATGGTGGTTTCGCTTACAACATTGTTTTGACTTTAGATCGCTTCGAAATACGAATAGTTTTATACAACTTATCAATAGAGGTTGAAAACAAACCAAAGTCCTGTGAAAGTAACCTGTACAGTGTACAGTAGATATCATATTAAATTAACTCAATACTGAACGCTGGGAGGTACATTGTAATCTTACGTGAACAGAATAGATATAAAAAGTACCATTAGCAGTATTAGTTATGCTTATTATAAATATAGGTAACGTAATGTCTGACCTAGGCTAAGTCTTATTATTATTGCATCGGACTTTAAATTTTATTTTCGATTCAGATACAATATTCTGCGCAACCAAAACGCGGACCGCGGACTCTATCTACTTTAATATTCTACCGCATCAAATACGAGATACACACAATGTTAATAACTATGAACCAGAAGACATTGCAGTTGCCAACAACGACTCTGTTCTATTTGACACGTTCGTCAGCGTTCTTCTAGAAGTGTCAAACGAACAACTGAAGAATGTAAAGTCCAATATTATGAATAATTATGATTTGTATCCAGCTGATATTGTAGACGTTAAAAAAGCATTCAATAACATTGAAGAAAAATATACAGAGATAGTTAACACTAAACTAAAAGCTATGTTAGAAGGAAAACGAATCAATATAACTGATCATTTTATGATAGATTTCATGGATGTTTCAAACTATATTCTAGAAAAGGTGTTGAGGTACCATATAAAAAATGTTAAGGGGAAATTGATGATGCAGACAAATTGGTACCAACAGACGCTAAAGGAGAAAATTTTGAGACAACAGGTGAAAGTTTCGTCCAATTTTATCGAAAACAACATCTGCGATACTCTACAGATTTGTAGAGATAGATATTACTACAGTGACTATTTGGTAGATTGGCTGCGGACATTAATGAACATAGCTGCACGTGACTTGAAGCGATTCTTTGTGCCAGTCACAGAAGTTTTGGAAAAACACAAGATATTTATACCGTCTAGTGTAAAGTTTCGACAAACTATTAAATATTTAATAAATTCAAACCACATGGTGAAAAGGGATACTCTCGACTTTGTGGATGAGATTTTGACGAATCCTGACAAAGTTTTGCAATTTGCTCCAGATCAATTAAAACCTGTTGTGAGCCTTTTGCGTGAATTATTTAATATCATTGATGGAGTGTATGACGTCAATTATCAGAACGTTGAATATCTAGAAAATATAACAGAAATGTTAAGAGACTGGACCGAAGGTAAAACGTTCGATATTCATAAAGTACTACACGCAATTGTGGAAAATATGAAATTTAATTTAAAAATATGGCCTTTAGATATTCAAAATAAAATCTTTTATGTGTGGTCTGAAATTATAGCGTAATAAATCAATATTTAAGTAGATTTTTATAGAAGTTGTATAGTTTTTCACAATAAACATAACGTAAAAACTAAATTGTATTTTCCATCGATTTCTAATCATCATCATCATCATCTCAGCCGAAAGATGTCCACTGCTGGACATGGGCCGATTTCTAATAGGTCAAAATTTTTTTACGAAAAGAAATTACTGTCTGACTATGTTTTCTGAAATGTTTTGACTAACCGCTGCCATCAGTCCGCGTGAAGTAGAAAATTTTGTCAAGAAAACAGATTGTCCAAATATAAAGTCGAAAATTCTATGTACTATTCCAGGACACTGTCGACAAAATCATCAAAATCTCTTTAAGCGCAAATAAGTAACCAACAAACTTACACTTACAAATCTCCTTTATGATTAATTAATAACATTATTAAGGAGATAGGAAATATTCTTGTCTTCGAGCTAATTGAAGTTTACTCTTCAATAGAGATATCATTAACCATTGAATAGTACTCGTAGAATATAATTGATAAATACTATACACCTTCTGCAGTTTGTTTTGCACGTGTATTCCTTCATCATAATAGCGCATAAATAGCTTATACTGTAATGAGTATGTAACGAAATGTTTATTAAATGTGGTATTAAGAACACTGTACTCCAAGGTTTACTCCATACTCTGTCATTTTCATTTCAACTCAGTCAGTTTCATTAATATGGTATTAAATCTACTTACAACTGGATCTCAACCCAATTTTGACTCTGTCATAATATATCAAAAGTTTTAACTTTTTGTTTTTTTGCCGTCAATGGTTGAGTGTTTTGACCTGTGTCATGGATTTTGAGTCGAATGGAGTGAACGGCGTCTTCTTAACCAAACCAATGTTCTCTGTAAACTTTTTCTTACTTATTAACAAAGAATCGAGACATTCTGTGCTGTCTTCTTCTTCTTCCTGCCCTTGTTTTATTTTACTTGGGGTTAGCACAACTTGTTTTCCATTTTTTTCTGTCACCTGTTTGGCCTCCCTTTTCGTCCATCTACATGTACTCGTATACTCGTAACTCTTTAAGCAACATGTTTTTCACCCCTCATCTTCACAATAATCATACCAAGACAAAGGAATTAATTTATGTGATAAATTTTCTGTCAACCGTACCAGTTGGAGGAGAAAAAACCCAAACACAGGTTTGGTAGGAAAGTTTCATAAGAAACGATGACATTCAATGCCTAACCATCATTAAGTGAGTCACGTGTTGTCTTGAGACGTTGGGACTTGCTGTGAATCATGCAAACAGCTGTTGATGCCGTTACTCTGTCATTTGATCTTTGTCCTTGTAAGAAAAATAGAGCTCCAAAAGAGGCTTGAAACTGGTAGGGTATGTTCTATATATAACATTGTTTGATAAGAAAGATTTTTTCAAAATAAGGAGACAACATTTTCATGAAGAAACTTACATTCACACGGGCTAAGCCGTTAGCTAAGGCAGAAGCTAGTATAATATAATATGTCTATGTCCAGCAATGGACGTCTTTTGGAATTGAAGATGATGATATAATATTCAAACTCAAAAGATGAAGCGGCGCGAAAATCTCCCCAATAACATAAACATTTCGTTTTTATTTAAAGAATCTAAATTATATCTAGAAACTATAGATATAAGAACAGTCCAACAAGAATGCCACAAGGCAAACACACGTGTAAGTATTCTCTACACGTTTCATGGAAGCATTTTCCCATAATATTATGGAGAAACAATAGGTGATCTCACCGCGGTTTCAGTCTTACACAACTTCCTAAGAGTTGCGATATAACACACAACATCCTAGTAACATGGAACTAAAACAAAGCACGAGGCTATAAAGTACATGCTTATGTAAGTGACGCTTCTTCAATAATATACTGCCATGAAGTTGTCAACTTACACATCCATGAAGCATATACGACACTGTAGGTGACAAAAATTTCAAAACTCGATAAAGAATCGCAACAAAATGGAACCACGGTCCCAACTTTTGCACATATAAAAGAACCAATTTTTAGTGTTAGCGTTTTTGGACTACATATAAAATAAATGCAGCTGTTTTGGTAACTACTTTAATGCCTTTTTGTGCGGTCCCAAAACACAACTAAAAAAAATTGAAGTTAGGACCGCAGTCCCGGACTCCCAATCCAAAGAATACGACAACCCGATAGCAGTAAGACGAATTTAACTACCTAAATCCTCACTCTACTCGTACACATTATAAAAGTATTTCCCTACACCCATTCCAATACGCAAACTTCCAAACACTTGCCTTCCTGACTTACCAATAAACTTCGTCATTGAAAACTAAAATAGACACGAATCAAACAGTGTAACAGCTAGCCCTTTGACTACTCCAAGAATTCCAACTTTACACTTATCACTTTAAAGTTCACTTTTGCTAGTTGCGTCATCGTCAGTCAAATCACGTTCAGAAAATACAATAGCGACCATTTGTATGTACCTGTACGGAATATGTTCCATACATCCATTGTGTGATATGATTCAGGCTACTCGTAAGTAATTGCTGTGATAACTACGATTATGATCGTTGGGACAAGTCATTGCCCTTTTGTCGAAGTTATGATGTGAGAAGTGGGTATTTGGGTAGCAAAACTTTGACTCAATTATGTGCTTGGTCAGTTCATGTATTACTCGACTTGACTACACAGTGACTATGCTATATGCTATAGATGCATATTCACATATATCTCGAAAGCTGTGAACTCTTATGAGGTTTTTTGCGTCCTACTAGAACAATGTTCTTCAAATAAAGAAGAAAAAAGATGGCGCGTTAACACGCGTTGTGTTCCTAAGAGTATCGAGAACAGAGTGTAAAAAAATTCCATAGTATAAGAATTCGGCCTCAGACAGCGAATGGTAAGTCACAGTGTAGTCGCGCATTCCATATATTTTGATAGCGTATATCGATCTCATACATTTCGGCAACGATGTCGATCCTATACTTTTCGGCAACAATGTCAATCCTATTCATATCGGTAGCAATGTCACTCCTACACATTTCGGCAGCGTAAGTCAATCCCATACATTTTTGACTATCAACATCACTCCTAGAATGTCACTATGTCCGTGAACCGTCGTGTGGACGACACTTCACAACAATTATGTAGTTAGCATCAACCGCCAGAGCAGTTCTATATTTAGCAGTGGACGTCGAAGTTCTATTGTTATGATTGTTAGCTCGCTTCATAGACGACCCGCTCTGGCCACCTATTGACAGTTCAAATTCTAGTGTTCAGCTAAACGACTAGACGTTTCTGGTGTTACTTGTACATCTACGAGTACTATTCTCTTGGGAATTATTTCTCTTTGCGGCTTTAAGAAATTCTAGACTTTAAGAACTTGATGAGCATGTTAAGCCGTAAGTCCCGACTGTAAAGAAAGAAAGAAGAAAGAAAGAAAAAATGTTTTATTTGGCACACATATATATACACACAGTGTAGTAAAACAAAAATTTGTAGATCTTTGGCAGTCGTTAAGGATAGTCAGAAGCCAGTAAATCTGACTCCAGTCTTGCCATGAAGTACCGTGCTACCCCAGTTAATGGGTTATGGAGGTCTGGTAGGCAGCCGCTCTTCGTAAAATACTGGTATTCAGCTTAATCCGGCTTGACTGGAAGCCGACCCCAATATAAGTAGTTGGAAAAGGCTAGGTAGATGATGGCTTCAAAATATACTACATATGAAGTATTTGATTAACAGTGGTATTTGACCAATGTATACTGATGACCTAGTAAGGGTTGCGGGAATCCGATGGATACAAGACGCAAGGAACCGTTTATTGTGGCGATACTTAGGGGAGGCTTGAGTTCAATAGTGGAGGCCATTCGGTTGAAATGATGATGATGAGTGATGTTTCAAGTTTTCCGCGGCAAATTTTCCACCTTCAAGTATGTTATACAGTTGGTTCTCCTACGAATAAATAAGTAAATCCTTCTTTCTCACTTCCACGCCTGTTATTTTGCCCTGCCATTGTAAGGTTCCTGAAGTTATTTGTGTTCATAATAGCACACAGTATTATTCGGAACGAAACAAGAGTTTCGGGTAATCATTTTATTTATAGAAGGGTTTCCTAAAATAATTAATTTGTTGTACATATTGTTAGAATATAATTTCGTTTTAAGTATATTCTGGATACAAATAATTCTTGTGCTATTTTAAGATTCCTACCTCCGCACCTCCTACATGAAATATATCAGAACTTATTGTTCAAGTTTACTTACAATAGTTCCGAGAAACCAAATAACACATATTCCAAATAATAAAAGTAACGTAGGTTATATTTTTAGTTCACATCATTATCATTTCAGCGGAAATATGTCCACTGTTAGACATAGGCCTCGATCAAAGGTCACCATAGCAACTGGTCCTGTGCGTCTCGCATCTTCTGGATTCCCGTGGTCTTAGAACTCAGGAGGAAACTGAAGAATATAGTTGCAGTTTTAGTCAGTAAAAGTCTGATATACCCTCCTGTTTTTCCCTAAAGAGGGATAAGTAATTTGATAACTTCCCACCCCAAAAACGTGGATTAATAATGATTCTTTAAATCTAAAAGTCAGACACACCATCTCACTCAGAACGGAAGCAGTTATTTTATAATTTCCCACAAAAAACGGCAAATACTCATTCGTTATTCGGACCGCATATTGTAGTACGAGTAACAAACTAGCTTTGTTAACAAAAAAGACATCGTACAAATGATATCAAACGTTCGCCATTCATATTTTTTCTATAAATAACGAACATCTGATGTCACAAAAAAGCTATTGAAAACTTGCCCGAAATAAACACTATCAATTATCTATATACGAGTATACCTACATAAAGACAAACTGACTGACTGATTTATTAAAGTGCAACAGAATGTACTTGGTACTATGAACATGAAATTTTACAATTTCACGAGACTTCGTTTTATGATTTAGGTTTTCAACTTTTAAGGGGGTGAAAAGGGAAAATTCTTTTCTAGGTAAAATTTTATTCCTTGGGCCCATATTAAAGCATAGTATAAATAGTCATCCAAACACGTTTTTATAAAAGTCTATTTTCAAAACTCCCCCTAACGGTTGAAGTAGTATGAGACAATCTTTTTCCTCGGGTTAATAATCTTGTGCACAAATTCTAATCAAAATGAATAACAAACACTGTCATTATTAGTTTTTACCCATAAAACCCTCAAAATACCCATTTAAGGAGGGATAAAAACATTCTAGCAAACAAAGTCGCGAGCAACATGCTAGTTGAATAATCTAATACCAAAATAATAAATAATATAATCATAATGTTTTTGTATTCAAAGTCGACTCGCGACATTCCTATGTACCGTGGTTACGTCACCGAACATTTGCCGGTAAGGCTGCGTATACACTGGAGATTAAACGCAATTTGGCACGACAATCGACAATCGTTAAAAGCGATTATATCGGACGGAATCGTGTCGCGCTTTGGAGTGGGGATGGTTTGGTTTGCCAACGTTTAAATTGATTGTTTGATGTTGATTGTAATGTATGCTTTTGGAATCATTGTCATCGAATGTAGAATTCAGCAAATCTGAAAAAATGAGTTTTCTTTTAATCTTAACCTGGGATTCAATCATGTTCCAATTACACCTTTCTGCATTACACCCATTAGGATGTGCAATTTTAAAATGATACTCATACATACTAAAAAATTATTGTTTTAAAAAAATTAACAACAATTTATTAAAAACAAAATAAGTAGTTTTTTTTCAATTTCGATCGATATCGATCCTTTTCAGAAAGAACATCGTACGAACGTTTTTTTTTTAGTCTTTACAAAATGAACTTTGTGAGTGGGCAGAATAAATAAATAAATTGTAGTGACTTTCTTTAAGATTCGTAAAATTAAATTATAAACCAAAAGTAATAAAACTGTTTATTTAGAAAGAAAACAAACCTTGCCAAAAGCGTGAACAGACGCTTATTATGTTTTTCCTGAAAAGGCTCGATATGATAGGTGCGTAATGAGGCTTTTATACACATAAGTCACGAGTATTTAATTAGTTAATTGGAAGGAGGGCCTTTCCCAACCCATCTGTCGTCACCCTTAGCATGGTTTAAAAGCTTGTCGGTTCATTCAACGCTATGTTTGATAAAGAGCCTAAACACCTGAACACTCTGTTGGCATTCGGCAATTCAGCCATTCTCTCGAATATTTCACAAAACTCGTTCCAGGAAATATGTGTTTTTTTGAAAACCTTAAAAGTTTTTAGAAAAAAAAACATCTTTCAAAATCTTGATAAAATGTGTAAGGTTTACATAGTTATTTTAAGGTTTATTTTTAAAATTTACTATTACATTATGAAGGGTACAAAGTTCAAGCAAAAAAAAACAGATTTAGACGACTTTACTGGATTTTTCTTACACAAAATGCTTTGATTTCAATATAAACCTAAATAATATCTACAAGATATCTATGATTTTCTAAAACATTTATAAAAAAAAAAGTGTAACAACGTCATAATCACGTAAGAGCGGTATATGAAAATGTCGAGAAGGACGCTTCCTAAGCTGTACTAAACAGTTTTCGGTAAATCGATGTTGTGGCTATAGCCTTATGTCTACATTAAATATTCGTAGTTTTATGCAAACGGTTTTGTTCCTAGTCTAATAAATTGCTGCAATCTAGTAAAATGGCTGAATTCCTGGAATGCCATATTACTTTACGTAGTTGGTAGTGATGGTAGGCAATTTAAAAAAAATATAGCCTATGTTAGCATTGTACGATACGGCCTACATAATTATAAAGTCACAATATTTGTTTTTAGTTGTACTCGTATTATAAAATACATTAAGCACAAACTTTATCACATTCAGCGTCTATTTTTTTATGTGTGAAATCATAAGAATGACTTCTCCCGCTCTTGGGCGGAGCGGGAGGTAGTTGCAGACTTTTACTGACTAAAACCCATTTCGTTGTTCTTGGCGTCTAGTACTGTGATCTTAAACTGGTTAAAATGTAATTATTATGAGTGCAAATGCAAAAACATCGGTAAAATTATTTCCTAAATTACTTATACAATAACCAGTTCCAAAAACAGCGATAAGACTTGGTACATAAGTGGACCATACCCTGGCATAGCACATAGAATACTAGCAGCGTCGAAGCCTCTGGAGCCATGGTTTGGTTTCTGAAAGGAAAACCATCGCAGGTTTTTCTTTGATCTCCTGGAACGAAGGTAAAGAAGGAACGTGGTGGGGCTTAGTCAGTAAAAACCTGGCACGCTCTCCCGTTTTACCCAAGAGCTAAGAGAAGTAGAGTTTTTTTTGGGTGGGAAATCATCAGAATGACTTCTCACCTAAAAAAAAAACGTAGGATACTTTTTATCTCGGCAGTATGTTCCCTTGGGATAATTTTCGCGTGAAACCACTGGCAGCTAGTACCTACATATAAATACACAGAACAGTTGCAAGACGTTACAAATACATATTTTCGTCTATGTGATAGTAGTGTAATTCTTTAGATAAATATAGATATATTATCTAATAATAGTAAACCAGTCGCTCTCTAGCCTTGAGCGGAACTCGCAATAGGCAAATATTGTTAACATAGTGACTAAGAATGCCTTAGTGGATTCTTAGCCCAAGACCTTATAAGGATAAAAGATATATAGTTGTTACCTGCTGGTTGAACCTAAACTAACCTAAGTTATACAAGGCAAGAGCATAGTTTAACATAAAAAAAACCTGTTGTTGGTTGCGCACCCAGATAGGTCACTACAAACACAATTTGGCCAAATGGGGTTTTATAGACCCGTCGGATATTCAACGTGAGTGCGGTACTTCTGTTCAAAACATGAGCCACCTTTTGGAGTGCCCCAAGTGCCCGGACACCTGCACTTTGGAGGACTTAATGGGTGCCACCGATGCTGCAATCAACGTAGCTACCTACTGGACCCAAAGAATTTGACGAGTCTACCTTCGATTCGAAAAGAAGAAGAAGAACATAAAAAAAAATGGGAACATGCGTGTCGGACTCGCACACTGAGGGTTCTGTACAAACTAACTTATGATGAAAATAGTTCAATTCCCGTATCGAGTCTCGGAAGATTTTTCCGAATCGAAACAAATGTATTTTTTTTGTGACTTACCAAATTTACACAAAAAAAAAAAAAATACGTTCAAGTCATTTCAGGGGAGTTCTATAACAAACACTGTGACACGAGATTTTTGTAGTACAGTAGCGGTTCCGACTACCGTTGTCCTGCTCGAAAGCATTTTATCAGTAAAAATATAGTTGTTCCGGGCCTTATATATTTGAGTTTACATGTTTGCAAACGCATCCACGATACACTAGTAACTCCTAGTGTGGGGCAACGTTCTATTTTAACATGAATGAATGAATGAATGAAATGAATGGTTGTTCGTCCGTATCACACGGGAAAAACTCAAGTCGGTGCGAAAGCATGCTTGAATGAACATGCATCTCTTCTAACAAAGGAAGCATGACCACTTGGTTCGTTTGTTTAGAGAGTAGCAGCATCCATAGATACGACTAGTAATGTATACTGGTCAATCAAAAATACAGTTAACTACACTTCTACCTTATCAATTTCTCTTCGCTAACGTCTTCATTTCGAAGCAAAACGCCGGCTTTCGCAGCTCAAAATGGCACTAATGACGTAAGTTGACTGTACACATCTGTGTGAGCCATATGCAAATCTTCGCAATGACTCAATCTAGGTTATAAGTCCACGGTCGTTGCAATTTAGTATTTTTTTACACATTCCTGCTCATTATTTTTTTATATGGCGACTCTCGAGTCAAATGTCACCTCCTTATGGTAACTTGTGCAAATGTCAGTTGCTGACCACTTTTTGTAAAGTTTGTGATGTTTTTGTTGTTTTTTGACGTTGAACATATGGTTGTATGTGATTCTTGAACGCGTGTTAATTTATATTAATGTTATAATTAAATTTTATTTATACTGGAACGCCGACGTATCATTTCTCGGAGTTGGGTGCTAATAACTTCAACACATTTATGAACTATTGCAGTTGTTAACGAGTACATACAATTTTGTAAACCTGTTCCAATAAATTCAAAATACAACAAATACGCAATCCGATTTAACCAATCAGCGGGCTTAAAAATTTCTCAAAAACACATCTCATTCACTTTTATCACATTCACAGCAGGTTTATTTCCCAAAATTAATTTAGCTTCTGTATTAACAGAAATACGAGTAATCCACTCTATTTCGTCTGCTGCAAAGTCCTATAAAAAGCATTTCATTTCTATTCAAAAACGTGTAAAACTCCCAATTGAAAATATCCACAGCTGTAAGCTAAAAGATCCTTTCAGAGCTGGTCATAGCAATCAGTTCCGTAATGAATGCCCGCCTAGAACGTAATGGCATCGGGGTATAAATTCCCAAATCACACACTAGTGCGTCAAAGCGAGTTGTTTGACCAACTTGGAAAGCGTAGCTTTGGCGCAGTTCTGTGAGATCGGGTGCAACTCCATTTGTTTCATTTCTGCGAAGTGTTCGTCAGTATCTGAAGTGTGATTGGTTAAATTGAACGGGAATACGTAGTGAGTGTTTAGCGCCTATTGGCTTGCGTTGATGGGTTTGATAGACATGTGTGTAGAGAGGTCAATTGGAATGCGGTCTGTTTGAAATTTGCATTTACTCGTACTGTTAAGACAAAGCTTTCCTCTAAGTATTCCATTTGGATAATACTTGTAGATGTGTACGAAATAATAAGTTAAATAGGAGTTTTTTTTTGGATTTAGCTTCCTTTGTACAATGTAAATTTTTCTGTTTCTTTTCATGTCATAACTTTTTACTGGCTGCCAGCGTGTAAGTAGAAAGTTGTGCTACGGGAATATCCTCCTGAGATCAAAAGTATCGTAAGTGCTATTCCAGGACACAGTCTTCCCGTGCATTTAAATTAATTCAGACGGTTGAACGTGAAGAAGTAATAAACATACACATTTACCAATTTTCACTTTTATAATACTCATGTGATTCGTGTGCATACACGAAGTGATAAATAAATTAATAAAAGTTAACTCGTTGAAAAATTTATCAAAACGAGCGGAACTGAAAAAATATTTGTAAACGTTTCTGTATTTTCATGAAAAATAACTCATTCCTAGAATGGGATGATATCTACTAGCAGGCACTTATGCGATTAACCTCGCTTGAATTTTGAGGAAAAATCTTTTTATTCAGAAAAATCAGTGAGCTACATGTTTTTTATGTCGTTGATTTCATTTTAACCTATCAATACCCGCGAAACGAGACACAATAGTAAAACAATAACAGCGCGATCCAATGAGACCGGTCGGGGATTCATGAATTAATTTCTCCTGATAAGAACTGTATATTTTTAGATTTTTGTTAATTTATTTACGGAATATCTAAAAATATTACAAATATATATTTACAATTATTTATTTTGATTGCATTTCGTTGAATAAATTGAAAACAAAAAATACCGACTTTAACAAAATAAAATTATGAAAATGTAACGTTATAATCTGGCTTCCTTTTATTAGTTAAAAACTTTAAAAATAATTTTGCTTCCCCTCCAACCCTGTGCGAACGCACGTTCGCTAATTATATTCGCATGCCTACAGAAGCAATGCGAAAAACATTTTTTTTTAAGTATTTTTTAAGTATTTTTTTATGAATTTTATGAAGTTTTAAACGTCTCTCACTGTACCCGTATTTGTGAAAAATTCGCGAACGCGCATTCAAACAGGGTTCGACGAATTAATACTCATGATAGCACGCTCACATAAACTACCTAACTCAACCCTCACTGTGTCTTCCTTGTATACCAAATTGATTTATGAGACAGCAGCCCGTCAAACAATGACTGAATGAACGGAATGAACCAATCGCAGCCGTTCACCGGTCGGTCGTCAAATTGCACAAATGTCATTTGCATGTCATTCATTCGTACGTGACCTGACGATGAATGACATTCCAAGTGCTGTTCTGTTGTACAATAGACAATACGCCTTTGGCTATTGAGGCGTTGATTTTAATTAGACGTTTGACGTTTGGATAGCTTCTGTATACTCCATGAACAAAGGGTTTAGTTTTGGAACGAATGTTAATTAACAAATTTTCAAGTGTGTCACTAAAATAACACTTCAAAATTTTTAACGTGTGGTTAAAAATTTTGAAGCGTTTTTTTTATTTATTTTGAATTCGTTTAGTAGTTTTTTGGTTACTAATATTAATAATCAACATGTAGGTACTTTGTTATGGTGGCCCAAGAGTTCGAAAGGAACCAAGAAAGTACGAATGTGAATTTTTCAATTCATTATGTACTTACTAGGCTCCCATTTGACCACTATCTATACACCTACATGCACCTGATGGTAAGCGATGATATGGTCGACGATGGAGCCTACTTGCATAATTGTAACCTATTCACTCTTTACTTAATTCATGAATCCCCGACCGGTCCTATGAGACCGCGCTGTTACTGTTTTACTATTGTGTCTCATTTTGCAGGTATGTGATAGGTTAAAGACCCCGAGATTTCATCATCATATAGCCTCCCTAAGCGTCGCCACAACGACCAGTCCTATGCGTCTTGCAATAAATTTAAGAGATAAAAGTTTTAAATTAATAAATGCAATATCGAGGCACGTGTTTGCAATGAGTGCATTGCACCCCTCCCCTTTTACTCTGTCACTACCGCGTTGCCTGTCACTGTTAGTGAACGAACAATATTGCTTTTTATTTTGTTTTTTATTTACGCCCCGCTGACCGAAGGACCGTTGGATGAAGCCAGTGTATATTTGAGTTGGAGGACGGATTGTCCCACTTTATTGCATCTCTGTTTAATCGAGTGCAATGGTGGGAAACTTTTGTTGAACAGTCCTGCGATCGATCTGGTCTGGTGGCTTTTTGGTTTTGTAGGATTAAAAGAAGAATGTTTGAGCATATATGCTCACAAACTTTCGCCTTTAGAATATCAGTAAAATAATAATTGAGATTATACATGGACGTTCGATCTTCTTCTTTTTGTATCGATGCACTCATATCAAACCTCTTTTGACCAGTATTTGGCAACCTGCTTTGACGTTTGATAATAATAATACGGAATTGACGGTGGTGGAATAATTTATTTAACTTTAATTTATAATTAACTTGTTTTTTCTTTAAATTGTTTTGATGTCGAATTATTTGCAACGTTTCGGTTTATTCCATTAATTTTTAATATTTTTAAATTATTTTAATTTGTAGTGGTAGTACAATAGTAATAATGTTAATGGGTTTTGATTTATTTGATTCTATTTTGGTGTTAATTGTTTTAAAATTTTATTTGATGACTTTCCACTTCAAAAAAAGGTGTTGCTTCTGTCTGACTGGATAAAACCCCCTGTTAAAAATAGCTAGCGCAAAAATTAATTTACCACCAAAAATGAACCGACGCTTTTCCCCGAATATGGAATTATTGACAGCTGAAAAATGACTGTTATCCGATATGATTGCCGCGCTCCACCCTCACTGCAAGTGGTGGTTAATTCGCCAATTAATATTTTAATAGGCAATTACTACGAAACTCCACCGCATACGACAACACTACGTACATAGGCACACTATGTTACTACACTACATATTTTATATGTACAGGTACAACACTACGTAATTACTTCCGAAATACATTATTAACTCAAATTTTAATTATGAAAACGTCACTCAGTTTATTTTAGCACATTACTAGCTTCGGCCAGTGGCTTCGTTCGTGTGCATTTGGTACATTTGCTCATTATAAATCATAGTTTATTAGTGGAGTCCATGAAGTTTCTTGTCGGTTCTTCTCTATAGAAAACAACCAATTAGAACCGGACGCTAGCTTCTGATGTTTTATTAGTATCCATGTAGGTCTACGTGAAATAAAAACAAAATCCGTATGAGCCCCGGGGCTCTAGAACGAAGACAAGAAAGTAACAGAAGTGGTAAAAAAAAAAAATCAAATCAAAGTCTGAGACGCCCTCTCTGATCTAGGTTAGGTTAGGAAGGTTTTTTTGGTGGGAAATCACTGAATGACTTTAACTGATTTCCCACCAAAAAAAAATCGCTTCACGTACACATACAGACAATCTTTCGCCTTTATTATTTTGGGGTGATTGACCGATCATTGTTGTGATTTACAAAATTTTAGCGCCATAATTATTATCACCACAAATAAATCAGAAATTGGTTTAAAATAACAGCAAAGTTGAATAAACTCTTCTGTGGTTACGCTGAAAACTGAAACTTGTTATATAATATTTACGAGTTTTTCAGGATTCATGATATTGTTTGGCTACCGAGGTGGTGGGTGGAAGGAATCACTCTTCTAACGCTTAGGGTTGTAAGACTGTATTTTTTTAGAAGCATTTTATACTTGCTTATGTAATTTCCCGCCCGAATATAATATGGATGTCTTCAAGGCTAGACTCCAACAAAACAAAGATAAATTATGATCTCCCGTGAATAGGCTCTTAATAAACTGGTGCGCCTCTATTAACGATTGCATCACTGCTTATCATCAGATGGGATCGCAGTCAAGTATTAGTTTGAACCAAATGTAAAAAATAGGTACATATTTAGATATAGTATGCCCATCAGTTGATATAAACATCCCTTACTAATTCACTAAAATAACACATAGATATAATTATCCTGAAAACAATGACAACTGTTGTATTCCTCAGCAGTCATTTTGGGAACACATTATGCATACAGCCAATGAGTGGAAAGCAGAAGCTAGTTGTAAATACAAAGAGAAAAACTGCTCCATATTGTAATAACGGAGTGACACAAGGACGTGGATGAAGCCACAGGTAGAAGCTAGTTATAAAATACAACAACAAGAACTGGTCCATTTCACCAAGCTAGATCCAAGACTACGGAAATCGTGGTCGACCACAGTTATATGGTCTCCAGAGACTTCTAGTTACCACAAACCTATGGTCGATAAAGCTTTATAGATCAGAAATATTATTCTGATTCAAAGATTTTACGAATCACCACTATGTTTATTTGACCGTTTGCCAAACGACGCCGATCTCAGATGATCATTAAAAACAATAATTTCAAATCATTTTCTAGCAGTTTTCTCCGTTGATGTGTATTTATTTAGAGCTGAATTCAGAGGCCACAATGTACGGAAAACTCGAGTTGAATGGTCTGTAAACACATGCTGCGGTAATGAATACAGTTTCTTGGTATTAGATATTAATCTATCACACACCCGTGAAACGAGACACAATAGTAAAACAATAACAGCGCGGTCCAGTGAGACCAGTTGGGGATTCATGAATTAAATAGCGATGGGCGATATGTATGTTTAACCAATCGAATGATTCGTTGTTAAAATATACCATCGAGTCAACCATCCTTTCTTCAAAATAATCGAGAAGTTCTTCGATGGTTTCGAGTCTACGGAATCGACTGCTAGTTTTCGATTGTTCGAATCAGTCACTCTTACTCACCGAGTCTCGCTCGGTCACCGGTGTGAGACTTGTAATAACAGACCGAGTCAAAGTTGAAATAATCGAGTACCACCAAGGTATTCGATCAATCGAATAAAACTTCTCGCTATCGTGCATCATAATATCAAATTTGTAGTAACTAACAACAGACTAATTAGACGTTCCGTGCAATATAGCATTCTATTCCAAATTGAATAAAGCTTAAAATCGCAAAGCATTTAATTCCAGCTACAGTTTCAATGTTTGTGATTTACCTATTAAGATGAATTCCCTCGACACTCATGTAGCTCTAAATGAGAAGTATTTAGCACATTTAATTACTCTCATAAGCCATACTAATTAATGACAGTCTTGTAAGCAATGTGAATAAAAAGAAAGAAAGAAAAAACGTTTATTTGTGGACACGAAGTATTTTAGAAAAACAGGAATGCAAAATGAACATGAAAATCTGTGCGAGGCCAAAAAGGTCTAATAATTTAAAGTAGTTAATTTCAGAAAGACGAAATCGTACTTTTATTTTAAAAGCTCCAAAATAACGCGTTAATCCATCTCTATCTCCTGTTAGTGGTTTCACTGAAAGTAGGTTTCTCTACATACATTTTGGATCCCATTTTGGTTTTATTCCTATAGGTGGTGAATTTTGGTAAATACTGTCTTAGTGCTCGCATAGCCTAGATACGTCACAAAAGGAAACCGTCTACAAAATTTCACGCTTCTAGTCACTTGTAGCTTCGACTGTGCTTTGATATATCAGTCAGTGAGTTTTCTTATGAATATAGCTGTCAACATACACTCAATAATAAAAAATAAATACATGAGTATTTACATCAAAAAGGAGCAACAGTACATCATTCTACTTCAAATATTTACATCAATTCCATATTCAAACATGGGTGCCTACTTCACTCACTCTATCGGAACTCCCTTCCAAAGAGGTCCCTATACAGGTTCCCCATTAATAGCAAATTACCCCTAGCATAACATTGACCTATTTTCCGCTCCCCTGAGTTTAAAACCCTGTCCGCGATCGATACGAAACAAAAATAAAGTACGACGAGATACACTGACAATATTACGGTCTGACAACATTTTATTTCCATTGAATTTTAATGGTCGAGCTTGAATCGGGAAACTGTAGCTTGTTAAATTTTTTATCTGCTTTGCATTCTTAAAAAAAAAAAGAAAATAATGATGCAATGTTTTTTGAATTGTTGAAGATAGAGATGGCAGGTTTTGGGCAGAATTTTGTTGAGTGCAGTTCAGTGGTTGTTTTAATAATTTAACAAACTAAATTCTGCTGTTTCGGATCCCCATTTTTATCCTTTAGAAGGTGAATTTTGAAAATTCCTTTTTTAATGCTCGTCTACGTCATAAAAGGAAATTTCGTGAAAAATTTTACGTTTCTATTCTTATTATTTTTGGCTGTGCGGCGATATGTCAATCAGTCAGTTTCTCTTTTTATTTAAATAGATCGATGCCTTGTGTTTTGTGATGGACCACTGATTAAGACACATACAATAAATTAATACATTTTTTATTATTGACAAGCTCGCATTTGACCACTATCTTACCTGGTAAGCGATGATGAGATCGACTATAGAAAACGCTTGCATAAAAGTAACTCAATATAAGCCAAAAAGCGTCGCATATAAGCAAAAATGGGCCGTTAAAGAGCGTTCAACGATGAAATTGCACGTTTATATATTTAGCCATCGCGATACGTTGTTAATTACTTAATTCTCGGATGAATACAAGGGAACGTGTTAAGCTGCTTCGGTGGCATTATATCGGTCCGTTTAATGATGCACTGGCTCTCCATTGAGACTGGTTTCAAAATTGATTTTATTTGGTAAATAATTTCATCCTGTATTCTACTTTAACATTTTTAATAATAGAGGAGAATAGTGGTGGCCCATTTGGGTAGTGTCCCAGCTTAGAAGATGTAGCTCGTGACTTCAAATCCAGCCAGGCGCATTACTTTGTCTTATTCCTCCACTGCTTTCAAAACGTCGTGAGGAAACCGGCACATAGGATATGCAACGTATAACCGGCGGCAGATAACTTGGCAATGCGCAGAAATCGTTTTTTAGGTCTATTTGGTGGTCAAGCAGGACGCGGGGTACAAGGTAGCGCCGATCCGGCGCGCGATTGGTGCAGCATTATAATAGTAGTTTATGATTGGTGCGTTAGACGACTTTTGCCTTTGCACTGCGTTACGTCCTGTTCGCTTATTGGCTGTTTTGTGCACCATGCGCGAAACTTGCCAACGTATTTGCCGAGTATTATACAACTTGTAAGTCGAGGCCGTTACCACTGAGCCTACACAGCCCTATAAAATAATGAATTAGAACTTTTCAACTATAAATAATGAAAACACCATGAAAAGGGCACGCAATTTTTTGTTTGAGTATCAAAGATGATATAGTGCGGGGCGATGACAGTAGGGATGCGCGTATGTATCGACTTTTTAGTCTAATAGTAAAAAAAGTCTGGCAACGAAAGATTGCGGTAAGGTTAGGTTAGTCAGTGAAAGTCTGACACGATGCCCCTCTCCGCCCAAGTGGTAGAAGCCATTCTGATGATTCCCTCACTTGAAAAAAAAGCAGTAAAAAGGTATCTGCTATCTGTTCTGTCGTAATAAATTCACATCACATACATACTTTCTTTAAGTAGGTACTTTAAAGATTATGCTTTCGACTAATTGTCTGACTGTGTTTATCTATTGCATTTGTTTATCAAAATGGGTTTAGTAATTACACAGGTCTAAAAATACTAACATTCCGTCGAAGGATTTGTTGACAATTTGTTTTTGGAAATAATCAAATATATGGACTTAAATGACTTAGATATATACCTGCATAAATCAATACGCATATTCAAAAGATTATGTAACCTATCACATACCCACAAAACGAGACACAATAGTAAAACAATAACAGCGCGGTCTCATAGGACCGGTCGGGGATTCATGAAATAAATATCAGTTTCATGTGTATTACATATTGTTACAATAAAACTGAAACCGGCTAAAAACCGAGGCAAAAACATTAATGATTCATTGAACAAGTTTTAGCTTTTATTTTATTTTAATCACACTATCTCTTGCAACAGAATTCCATACGAACATAACTAAAATTAGATTTTCCTCAGGCTATGGGGTTAAGCCTCCATAACCCTCTGCTAGAATAAATCCAACGGCTCTTCCGATACAGGGAAATAATATCAACTTTTTACCGGTCGGTCCATTTCTGTAGTCCTATTCGATATCGGAATTCATAAAATATTAAAGATACGTTTATACCGCGTACACTGAAGGACTGGAAAAATTTTATTTGCTTGCTGCAGTCTTCCCGTCTGATTATAGTTTGGGTGTCTTGAAGGCTAGAGTGAATAGGCTCTTAATATACTAGTGTGCCTAAACATCAACGATTGCATCACTGCTAAATTGCAACAAGGACTTGTTTATATTAAAATAGAAAAAAAAGGCTTGTTTTTTATCACACTCAAATTATAAAGGCAAAAGTTTGTGAGCGTGTTTGATGGCGTGTGTATGTGAATGTCTTGAAGATACCAAAGACTAGCAAAAAAAAAGGTTGGAAAACAGACAGAAATATCGTAAAAGTAGTTCAGAAATGGTCCGTCTGTCTTTTTATCAGACATACAAAATGAAATAGAACACATCGCTATAGTTCTCACAGTCGACAGACTTCTATGAAGCATGAACAATAGATAGAACAGATCGCTCCTATATTGCTCCTATATTGCTCTTATGTTCACTGTTACCAAACCTTTGTAGTTTTCAGCAAAATAAATATACTTCTGTTTGGAAAACAAAGCCTTTTTCTTGTTACTCAGCCTGTAGTACTATTTACTTCTATTTACTTTGAAGGCAAAGAAAAATACTTGGAACCTTTCATTTTGATGATTTGCTTGAGACAACACAACCACAGTTATTACAGGCGAGTCTTCAAAGTGGACGGTTTTGTTGAATATTGTACGAGTGTATCGTGCACCGCGCAAAGGAATTTTCTATTAAATATTTGATTTAGTGTTTCGATAGTTATCTTCAATTTCTGGTAGATTTTAAGGCGGAAAAAGTTCGCTCAGACTAAGACAGCTTAGGACTTAAAGATGAACTCAATACACAGCATGGTTAAAAAGAAATAAGTTCTTATAAAGGTGAAGAAACATTATTTATATTGAAATTCCGATTATCACAAGTTTTTGCAGGTATAGTCAAGTTGATAATTTACAATCGTTAACGCTATCCAAAAAGTAATTAAATGTATGGGTATGACATCATCTGAGAAAATGAATAGAACATTCGTAGCCAAGTTCACATCGTTCAAAATGATAGAATGAAATGTAACCGTTTCTACAGTATTCATCGCTACATCCCATAGTATTATGGAACTAAAGTAAAGGTTTATTTTGACGCATCAACATGGCTACACACTTATCATTTTATTAAATCGCTTACGTAGATGTTACCGATTGCAGAAAAAGATTCATCACGAAACAGTCGTAACTAGTCATCCATCTGAAGTATAACTATTATTATAGCTTGAAACTGTCATGGAAATGAGAACTCCAGGCCACAACATTAGCATTGAGTTCTCAGTAACTGAAATAGCAGAGGGACTCGGTTGCCGAGAACCCAGTACTGAAATCGAACTATTACATTTACAATTCAGTTTAACCTATCAATACCCGCGAAACGAGACACAATAGTAAAACAATAACAGCGCGGTCCAATGAGACCGGTCGGGGATTCATGAATTAAATCAGTCCACGGTTATAGAATACAGATCGAATCAAAATATTCAGTCACAATAGTGTAGATGGAAATCGATGAACGTTATAATTTGAGTGTTGCGGAGTATTCAGAAGATATAGCTTTGGACGATAGCCAACTCAATCTCGATCCGGATGTTATAGGGTGAGAGGAGATGTATTATATCTTAGAATGGGCAAAATAACAAGGAAAACTTTGCACCCGCTTTACGTGACTTTATTTTAATAGCTTTTGTTTTTGGCAAAAAAGAAACTGTTTATATACAAATATGTATGTTTCTTTTTATTATTATGAATAGGCTCGCGTTTGACAACTATCTCAGCTAATAGTAAGGGATGATTTTGCCGACTTTGGAGCACGCTTGCCTAGAAGTAACCTCATCATCTGCCTAGCCTTTTCCCAACTATATTGGGGTCGGCTTCCAGTCAAGCCGGATTTAGCTGAATACCAGTATTTTACGAGGAGCGGCTGCCTACCAGACCTTCACAACCCATTATCTGGGGTAACACGGTACTAGCCTAGAAGTAACCTATTCACTCTTAACTTAAAGATCCTTAAGTTGTAGCTATCAGGAAACATACTACTGCGTCTGCGTGTTCGAATACGCTGCTTTTTCTTTTTATGTGGCTTTTAAAATCGATAGGAAACAGATTCTACATTGCAAAGGCGTGAGAACGAATTGACGTCGCATATTTAAGGTAATAGAGAGTTATATTTAACGGCAGGGAGTGTAGCATATTATGCAAATTTTTGCATACCCAATGCGCGTTTCCCTTTTTTTACTGACAGTTTTCCTTCCACCAGAGGTTTTTTTCTACTTACTTAATTTTGAAACAAAAATCTAAAAATCTTTCTGTTTGTGATTTTGGATAAAGTTACTATTAGATTACTTTCCTTTATAACATCAATCGTCCAATTTTCTATTAGCAAATACTGTTAATTACTTAGCAGTAATAATAAATTAAAATATCATAAGATGTTAAAAGTAGCTGTCAAGCAGTTTATTTATCGATAAACACATTTCCAGTAATAACACTCAACAGCATTAGTTAGGACTGGAAAATGGAAATGATGGAGAGGGAAGTAATTGCTTCCAGGCAAAGTAGGAAGGAAACTGGGGTTTAAATCGATATCGCCGTAGTAACCGTCACCGACGTCTAAAAAACTTGCGCAGAAAGATATTGGATATGGCATTCTGTCGTTTGAATTTTTTACCCAATGGGATAAGCAGGAGTGCCCGGATGATCCGGATGTATATTTTACCAGTAACTTTAGTTTAAGCCCCAAGTTAGAGCGCATGAGAACGATAGTAAAGCCTAAATAATAATATTAACATAATAATAATATAACATATTCCACAACTTTCACAAATATCTTGAAAACAAAAATAAATCGAAGGAATGAAACGTCTATCTATCTATCAATACAGTAACGGGTAACAATTTTTTATTTGACAAGCAATGATTAAACATGAATTATCACAAAACAAAATAATTCACTTTACAAAATAGTTTTATGAATAAACTTTTTTCAAATAAACGTTCTTGTCGCTATTATAAACACCAAAATTATGGTGGTAACATGTACCATCAACACGATATTAAAAAAGCCCTGGTTTCATTATCCAAAACCGTGTAATAGGCCCAAAGAGGCGATTCGCTTCACGTACCGCTGCAGCACCGTAACCAAAAAACCTATTGTGACCCACCACAGTATGACGTCATGGCTCTTTGAAGCCTCACAATGTTGGAGCGCATACCGAGGGCATTACCGTAATATCACCACAAATTATCACTCTGAGGTAGGAGGTACTGAGACCCTTTTGTTTAGAGTAGGGCTATCAAACATAACTAAGTGTGCGTTGAAGGTTGTGGAAAGCCCGCGTAGTGTTCAACACGAGTCAAACTAAAAGCATTTATTTCAAATAAATTAATACAGGCACTTTTGAAAGGGACAGACTAACCTCTTGAGGTTAGGTTAGGTTAGGTTTAACCTCTTGAGGTTAGTCTGTCAGAAAAAAAGATGCTAATTGCACTTTCCAAAGCGTAGATCTCTATGGAGAATACACAAGAAATTCCATGAGAGTAACAAAGATCTGTCAACAAAACTAAAGGGGACCTGATAGATCGGGAATATTCCAAGTAGTTACCGTGGGCCTTGAATTTAAAAAAACAATTGAAGGAACACAGATGGTTCTACTCATAGTAGAAATTATTTGATATATTCCCACTACAAAAAAAAACAACAAATAAATGATACGATACATTGAAACTAATGATATTGACAGTTCACTACTATTAAGATACGAATCAGAAAATTGCTTTAAGAAGTGAAAATATACAAACTAAAATTTCACACATTCCCACTTCTGTAATCTTAAGAGGAATTAGTATTTTTATCAATATTTTTATCTGTTTTTATCCCAGTCCTGGGCAAAGACCTCTCCTTCCTCTTTCTCTCTCTGTAGGGTGATTTTTACCCAAGTTTGCCTCACTACTCAAATAGTTAGGGTAGCTGTTTGGAGGTAGCCCTAAGCGTACACACGCGACCACACTATCTATAGGCTCCTACTTGCCTAGTACACGCCGTGAACGCGTTCAGTAGTTGATGAGCAATCAGTGAGTCACAGATAGCTAGAGTAAACAATATAATGTTTTGTTTTGTTTCACTACGCCTAATGTGCGTGGCCTCTCGGATGACGAGTCTTAGGTTGTATATCGTCTGTTTTTATACCCTGAAACTAAATTGACACAAGTTACGTCAAACTTACTGTAGGAATGATGCCAGTTCTTTTGTATTGTAATGTCATTTTAGTCTCAAGGTTTAAAAAACAGACGATAGAATAGAATATTTATTGTACGCCAAAAACAGTAACTATTTTTTTGTATAGTGTAGATTTAGATCAAGTACTCGTATGTACATGTGTATGTACATGTTTTAGTAGAGTGTTTATGATGAGTTAGGAAGCGAATATCGGAAGAGTGAATTCTTTTTGCGTCTAAAGTGCTGATCGACTTGCGACAGACAGGAGGCATTATAATTTATATAAATCATAATATAGCTTATATAAATCAGGAATAAAGCAGCTTTTTAAAAGTGAAAAATTTTTAGCAATTAGACCAGTACTTTTAGAGATTACTACAAACAAAAATAAAAAATTAAACAGACGTATAATGGCTTCTGCATTTTTTTATGTTTTACCTTTAATACCGAATAATAAGTCAGAAAAGCTGATCTTTCTCTTTATAGTACTTTACACAATACAGACTGTAAACCAAATCCTTGCCAGATATGAGACAACAAAAAAATTGGACCAATTTTATAATAATTGCACCACCCAACTTCTCATAACAAACAATTAATATTCTCATGTTCCCCAAAATTCGATATTCAAATGCAATTCCCTCCTTTGTCCTCTCAATCAGGCCCAGATGAATGCAGTTCATCCTAGCGGCACGAACGAAAAATTTGCATCACTTTACTATGCAGATCAGGCGTGTGAGCTGCGACGTCAATCAACGTACATTTTGGTCCATATTTTGATTGCAGTTTGTTCAAACTGACACAGTTTTATTAGTTTGCATTTTATGTAGGGTATTTTTGTATAAATTTGAAAGCATTGTTCTATGTATTAACCTCTAATCAATGCCCGCGAAACGAGACACAATAGTAAAACAATAACAGCGCGGTCCAATGAGACCGGTCGGGGATTCATGAATTAAGTATTCATGATAGAAAAGAGTGACCATGGAGTTTGTTGCACATTATTCGCTTTGGATTGTGAAATAAGCATCTCTTTTTTTGACTGATTTCTTCACATTTTAAAAATGTCTCTTAATGGTTTATTTGGAATAAAATGTCGCTGACTGTTGCTAGTCGACTTTTCGTGAACGTGTGAATTAGAATTATTCACACGTCCGGTTCCGATATTCGCATCCTACTCGTAGCTCAACATTTATACTCTATTATATAAGGTTTTACAATATAATGAAATGATGATGATCATCATCATCATTACCTATTGTGTTGTGTAGTGTGTGTATACCAACACCTCTTATACATACGTCGTAAAAAAGTGCATATTTTGAGGAGAAGCATTTTTGTATTTGTTAATTATGTAAGTAATTCTTGAAGACCTTTTTAACTGATGTATATTTTGCTTTAATTAATCAGTTTAATTTCACAGTAATAGAAGCTGAATGTATCAAGAAATAATAATATTTATTTTATATTTTTATAAGTAACTAGCAGCCGGTCCCGGCTTCGCACGGGGTAGACAATTATTTATTTTTGGAAATTTGGATATAAAACACTTTTTTTAGTGTTAGTTTTCTACACCTTCGGTTACATTGTTCAAATTTTACCAAGGATCCCTAATTTTTTCAAAATGAAATGTAGCCTATGTCAAATTGGAAGAACGTAGCATTCTATTGGTGAAAGAATTTTTTAAATCGGCCCAGTACTTTTTGAGCCTATTCATTACAAACATACAAAAATAGGTACAAATCTTTCCTCTTTATAATATTAGTATAGATAATACAATTTTATTCAAAAATATATTTTACGACTTTATCGTTGGAGGTATCGATATATACACGCAAAGGTTTTAGTTCCTGTTAACGACAAAACTAATTATTTTGTTTTCTCTTCTTACAGGTAAATGACAGTGATTCGGAGTATTACTCAGACGATGCAGTAAGTCATTAGCTCTTTGTAACAGCTAAGCGGTAAACACAGCACGGCATAGCATCAGCCTTACAATGTTCCCACTGCTGGGACTCAGGCCTCCTCTCTATAACTGTAACTCTGCCGCGCTAATTAAAAGTGCAGTAAGGAGGTTATTAGTAGTTTTGAGTAATTTTAGTATTATGTACAATTTGTTTATGACAATAAATGAAAACACTGGCAATACTCATCAGTATGAATAACTTTTAGTATGTGACCAACCCTGAAACCGCCAAAAAAAATGTATCTGACCCGTACATTTTATCGACTTATGCAAAAGTAATGTATGGGTCACCTGATTTTTTTTCTGTGATTTCTGATTTTGTCCCAAACTAAAAGTGAAAATGAGCATTACCAGTGTTTTCATTTATTGTCGTATTGTCATAAACATATTATATATACAGAGCTCATTACAAGGAGTCCGAAACTATGTGTTGAACTCAATTTTTCAAAAATCTTCATCTATGTGTAAATAATTTTTTTTGTAATTCTTCCTTTACTGCGTTTTAATTAGTGTAGCAGAACTGCTGAGCGTTAAACGACGCCTAAAATAACTGTTACCCTAACATGAATAAATTCTGTTGTCATCGTAAGTATTCACATATCTAAACACCATCAATTCATGATGCACGTTTTCATAAATAAACGAAATTTTGATGAAAATGGACTAAGGAAAGGAAAATTTCATTTTTTTTTCTTTTATCCGTTCAATTTTATAACTGCATCAATGAAAACTAGGTATTACTTCTCCTTCTCGAGTCGATCGAGAAGAAGAAGGTTTTATTAAACGGCCGTACACTGATATGATACAAGGCGCTGATGGTATCTCGATAATTAATATAGTTTAGCAAACAATTGTAATTTTTTTTAATGATATAAACTAGTGCTTGACTGCGATCTCACCTGATGGTTAACAGCGATAATGGTTGGTGAACTGCACTAGTTTATTAAGAGCTATTGCTTTTTATTGCTAGTTATTTATCACACTTTATTATTGTCTTTATTACATCAAAATGCACACAATAGAACATACTTCATTTTAATTTCACGACAGACATCACTTTCACGTCACACACACCACTTTAACGTCACAACACACCTCTCTTCACTTTGCACGTCACAACACACACCACACATCATGTTTCACGTCACAACACACACACAACATATCACGTTTTACGTCACGCGTATTTTGTCTGTTAATATTTGAAAATCAGCTTTATAATATAGGGTATAGCATTACAGCATAGCATAGTATCAGTCGTATAATATTCCCACTGCTGGGACTCAAGGCTCCTCTCTCGGAAAGGGATTTTTAATATGGGGTAATTCTGAGGACTTTAAAAGAATGCTTCGAGTTCAGAAAAAATGCGTTGTATTCCGCTATTTAAAAAAAAACATAAAATACTGTCGCTTTCATTTTTTGAAATTTGTATCTCCGTAAACCAAAACAGGTATGAATTTGATATGTTTAATGATGTTGTATCCAGACCCAGTCGTAAAGTGCATTTGCTTAGTGTCCCTAGACGTAGAATTAAATTGTTTTCTAATAATATATTATATACTGAATGACTATTACTATTTATAACAAATTAACTAATTACTTCAAAAATCTCAACTTCAAAACATAAATTAACTTAATATAGGTGTATTCAAGCCTAGAGCGAATAGGCTCTTAATAAACTAGTGCACCTTACCCTCAACGATTGCATCACTGCTTACCATCAGGTGGTATTGTGGCTAAGCACTGGTTTACATTATTAAAAAAAAATATCTTTGATGAAACTGTGAAATATAACTAAATATTTTTTTATTATATACCTTTATACATTATTATTAACTATTATATAATATATTATATATCCTTGACTTCCTTCAATTTTGACTTATACAAAGTGTAACGTTAAATGCGCGAAACCGGAAAATGGATCAGAACAACGAGGAGAATCAATCGAACCGATTTTTAATATAGGTCACATTTTTTTTAAACCCTAATTAAAAAGATTATTTGTTAATAGGTCAAGTTATCACGTGCGTAAACCGGCCAAAATATGTAAACAAACAAAAATGGTTGTCGTCCTATTTAAATTTTCTCACATGTGGGATTTATCCCCCTAGCTCATAAAACCTTTTTTTTAATGCTTTATTTTTCACCCAGAATTAGGTTCAATGAATCAAAAATCATTTGGGCTGTCTGAGGTTTTGCGCATTTAACGTTACACGTTGTATAATTACTCACTCTTATAACTATTGCTCAATTTAAAATTATTTGTAATTCTAATGATAAATATTGTAATCTTAATGTTTTACAAATCACATTTGTACGCCGCCAACGGCAAAATATTATATGTATTATAAATCACAAAACATTTCTGTACAATATTCTGACAAAGTCAAAGCCGACCCCAATATAGTTGGGAAAAGGCTAGGTAGACGTAATCTGACAAAGTCAAACATTGAATTTTATTCTGTAATGTTCCCACTGGTGGGAGTGAGCCTCTTCTCTAGGAGAGGGAATGGACCGCACTAGGCCTTCGTGGAGGATCTACGTGGGCCTAGTGCAGATAGGTAGAAGTGCCGATTTTTTCAAGATGATATTTCATCACCATCACTTTTAAGAGCAGTGGTGATGAAATAAATTACACAAAATAACGCGCCTGGTTGGCTTTGAAACCACGACTTGAAAGTCAGGGCTGTTACCGTATTATTAATATCAGGCTGAACATATTGGCATATAATTTCCCGAGTACCCGAATTACGTACGTGATGAAAACCGAATATCCGATGCAAGCTCTAGATAATGCGAGCACGGTATAATCCTTGTATATTACCCGCTTGAACAAAGCACATAAACGGGTAATGCATGTGTTTGGTGCTCCAAGCGCTCGAGTTTGTTCATTGAAGTATTTTGTATAATGAGTATAGATTGCACAAACAAATGTGACGTCATGGATGTCGCTACATGAGAATAGATATACTGGCTAAAATATCAGCCAGTCGGTAAGGCATTTTAAGGAAGGGATATTCCATGCTTATCCAGGAAGGATGCTCATGGTAAGAATACCCATCCCGAGATATAGTTCTACATGATTATGACGTTACACGTCTTCATCTAGAACCATGCTTTCGTTGATGATAGACGGATCGAGAGTCTTAAGTACAGTATACTTGAAAGAGTCACCGCGGTCTTAAAATGCAAAGGGCCACTAAAGGAATACCAGTGAACTTCAGTTAGTAAAAGCATGACAATCGCTTCCGTTACACCTAGAGTGGAAGAAGTTTTCCTTAGATTTTCCACACTTCAAATAAAATAGGAGGAGACGATGGAAAACCATCGTCTCCGCTCTTGTGTAATATTCCACAGAAACCGCAATTGAGATCGTTTTTCTGCTCTTTTTGTGAGGGCTACGGTAAGTCCTTCGAACAATCCTCAACCCTGATTGGACACTACTGGGCTCCTTCAGCTTTGAGGCGCAAGTGGCCGAAAACACACGCCGACTAGGGCCTGCTTCTTACTAGACTGGCGGACAACGAACTACCCATTGCTCGTAGTCCCAAGGTCGCTCAAAATCGCCCTGTGACTTTGACGCTTGAGGCGTCTCCTTCTAAGCGTGCTTATACTAACAGTCTGCCTTCGGCGGTCTTCCCGTCCGATTATAATTTAGGTGTATTCAAGGCTCGTGTGATTATTATGCTAGTACATGTAACCAACATTGTGCCAAAAGATGTAATTCACAGAATTCCTTTGAAGTAGAAAGACCACAAATTCATATTATGTTTCGTATTTTGATAGATGGAAACCAAATACTGGATTGGTTTCCAATCGCTCTTAGAGAAACTGAGGTGAATGATGTGGGTTTCTGTTCATGAAACTTTTATGTCTGTGAAATTGAGTGGCTGTGTGTAAGTACTAAGGATTAAAGTGTATGTTTAAGTCAATTTAGAATAGAGGAGCGTGTTTCCGGCAACTATGTGCTGGATTGTGAGATTCTTGTTAAACAATTAAGTATTTTTGCTTTAGATATTTACGAAACGTATTTTTAGTGTAAGAGTTTTATCAGGAAATTACCGTTCTTCAAGCGTTTACACAAAAAGTCTTCAAACAATTCAAAAGGAAAATATTTTTCCTTTGTCCTTCATGTAATCTTGCTATATCTAACGGCACTATTCTCGTAAACCGAGCGATAAAATGATTCATCGCTGCGATTCATTGAGTATCGTAATATCTCAGAAGCGATAATCATTCCGACAGCTGATTGGAGGCTGTATGAAAAGATTCTTATGTATTTAAAAAAATAAAGTTTTTTCTTACTTTTTTTAGTTTTATCGGCCTTGTGGTTCCCACTGTAGGGACAAAGGTCTCCTCTCTAGGAGAGGGAATGGGTCGTAACCCACCATGCGCACTCAGTGCGGATTGCTGAATGACATAATTGTCTTCGAATTTTTAGTTCTAGTCACCGTTTTGAGAGTAGTGGTGATAATATAAATTACAAAGTAATGCGCCTAACTGGGTTTGAACCCACGGCCTACAATTTGTAAGTCGGGGCCAGTTACCACTGGGCCACCACTGCTCTTTTTACGGGTTAGGTTAGGTTATTTGTATTTAATGAATAATATATAATTAATCATTTGTTTAATTTTTTTCGATGCGTAATTAACTGACAATTTAGTTGAGCATCGAAAGAAATTCGATCGATATCGATACCTCAATTACCGATTATCGATTCTTATATTATATCTCGATACTAATTAATCGACTAGTGTGTAACTAATCTAAACTATATACTTACTCATATAATACAAAAACACAATTAACTTTTTATCAATGTTTCTATCTATGTATGGAGGCTTTAATTAGCCATTTTCTAGTCAGTAAGCCTTCTGTAAAACGAAATAAATATAAACTCGTTTTGGTCAAACCAAGATTTTAAGATGTACGTTGTACGTATTCAGTAAAAAAACAATGTGAGCTTATCGTTTGTATGACATAAGAACATACCTATTTATGTATTAGTGCCGATTTTTCAATAATAGTAAGTTTTTACTGAGGAATAAATATAATAATGGCGAGTTGACAGGTTTTGCAGAGAAAGTACGAGTATGTCAAACAGCCATATTTATTCTTATGATAAATATTTTTCGACTGTTGCAAAATCGACTCTTAGTTAGTATGTAATCTTATGTGTAATCCGGAATAACTATTAGTTATTCCGGAATAAATAACCTAATAATAAAAAAATAAAAATATTATGTATTCTATGTGTGTAGTGAGATAAGCGATAAAGACCAGGATAAATAATTTTTGAAACGGATAAAATTTACAGTAGAATGAAACCTATTGGAAAAGGAAAAATAAAACACGGGCGATCTCAGATCCCTAGCTTGTAAGGAAGCAAACGGTTTCCGACAAGACTACGATTCCTATGTAAAAAAATTAAACGGCAAAGTTGTAGGTAGTAAAAAGATTTACACTTTTATATTTACAGTTTTTTTTTTCAGAATACCTCAAAATGTATATGAAAAATTCCAATTATTATGTTTTCTTTTATTTTTATCTTTTACCAAAAGTATTTTTTCCACGAAATTGATGAAAATTTACCTTTTTATGTTAAAAAAGTGTACCGGATTTTTTATTTAAAATAATTATTTCTTCTCCTTTATTTTGACCTGATATCGTAAAAGTATCCAATTTTCAATCGAAAATTCTGACGTCAAAATACTTACATGTTTTTTTAAATTCGTGGGCTTTTTAAATTGTTTGTTAAAATCTCTTCTTTCGGATGGTGTAAAAATATATTCATTAATTTGATAAATTTTCTCAGAAAATGCATAACTCTAGGAATGGCGAGCGGTCGCCTCCATTACTAACATTATTACTTAGGTTTAGTGAAAAAAGTGTAAATATAGAAGTTGTAGGTTTTTTTTATTACCAACAACTTTGCCATTAAACCTTTATCCATAGTGCTTGTAGTTTTCTCGGAAATCGAGATAAACCGTTGTCCCCTTAAAAGTTCGGTCCGCCCGTAATTTATTATTCATCCTACTAAAATTTTGTGTCGTTTTTTACTGTTAACGATGAAACCTTCGTCCAGCAGCACTGGTCTAATTATGAAAGAATCGAATCAATTTATTAATACTAAGTATAATATTGTATAATCAACTATTTAAAAAAAGTAACCATGGAGTTTCTTGCCGGTTCTTCTCCATGGTAAACAATATGAACCGTGCGTGTGTAGCCTACCTTCTAAGCGCCCATGCAGGCCTGTGTCAAAGATTTTTAAGCGTATAATTAAATAAATCTTTTCATACAAAAACTCAAGTTTTATTTACCCCACCTGTTTTATCACGAGGTTGAAAATCAACAAAACAACATCAAAACTCTGCTTCTTATCGCGAAAAACAATTGAATATCTAAACGTACGAACATTTTTAACGGAACGCCTGAGACTACCTTAAAAAAGAACAGTTGTGCAAAAAGAAAGCCTGTCGAAAAACAAAAAAATGCCGTGAATTTTTGGCGATAACTGCGATAAAATATACGATTAAAAAGCATAACTAACGCACCATTTGTTGTAAAACTAAAATCAATAGACCTATTATTTAATAGACCTTCATGACTCGATACGGAAATTTAACTGTTTTCATCGGTAAGTTGGTACGGAGTCCTATCGACAATGCCCGGTTTTTTTTTATTGTATCCAATCTCAAACTCCAAAAAAACTAAAAGGACAAAGTCTTTTTTCAAGTCCTTACAATAACAATAATATACTATATTCTGTTCAATAATTCCGGAGACTAAAATGACATTTCAACACCAAAGAACTGGCGTCATTCCTATAGAAATTTTGACATTACTTATGTCAATTTAGTCTCCGGGTTTATTGAACAGAATATACCTATAAATCACCATGTTGGTAATGTCTAAGATCTACAGAGAACCACACCACACAGATTTGAGTAAATCTTTTCGTTTTTACTTGTGAAATCATCAAATGATTTCTCCCACTTTAGGTGGAGCGAGAGTGTTAGACTTTTACTAACTTCAATTACCTTTTTTGTAAAAGCTATGGTTACTCATTATTTTATTTTTTTAAACCCCCGACTACGTTCCACCTCTCAGGTCCTGATGACCTTGAAGACTTGAACCGATTTCCTCCAAACATAGCTAAGAACACTCTCGACTGATATAACTTTCAAACAAAAGAAACTTCATTAAAATTGGATCATCCGTTTGGGAGCTACGATGCCACAGACAGACACATACACATTTACACACTAGACACGTCAAACTTATAACACCCCGTCGTTTTTGCGTCGGGGGTTAAAAACAATCCTACAGCTTTGGAGTAAACCAGTCCTGACAGTGCTAAAATGTAGCAGATATAGTTTTGATTCAATCAGAACCTATGGAAGTCAAAGATCTTCGAGTAATCCTTCTGGCTATCCAGTTTAAAATCCGACATTAAATGTAAATAGAAACAGACGACTATCTAGTGAAAAATTGAAATGAAAAAGTGTTTTTGAAAAATCTCTTTTGCAATAATAAATATCATTTATCATCATTTATCAATGTCGCTTAAAAGTTAAGGTAGGCTTTCGAACCGAGCGTCTATAGCGTCAGTGACGCCGCGACAGATAGATGTTCTATGCAAATGTATGAAATTCTAGGGAACGACTTTCGAACCCAGCGACACTGACGCGGCGTCAATGACGTCACTGACGCCGCGCAGGTCAAGCAAAATTCAATATAATGTGACTTAATAGTCACATTATATTGAATTTTGCTTGACCTACTAAACTTCAATTTTATATATACGTTCATTACTGTCGCGGCGGCACTGACGCTATAGACGCTCGGTTCGAAAGCGTACCTTTAAGGAGACAAGTACAGAAATCGCATTAAGACAAAAGTATTTTATGTATTCGTAGGTTTTTCTCTAAAGGGAAAGAAGGTTTTCTTAATCCGTCACACATTAGGTACTTATTTCATTAATATCAGAGCATGGTTAATATATCGATTTTTGGGTAGTAGGTACTAGTGATGTAACAAAAGCTAGATTTGTCACATTTGCGAATGCGAATATCAAAAAAATGTGCGAATGTTTGCGAGCGCCAATGCGAATATTTGTTACATCACTAATAGAATACATACATAAAAAAATACATGTTATTTGTACACAGTATATACGTGGTTTACCCAGTTTCACAAACAGTAGGTAGAGTGCGTCTAATGAAAGCGCGACCTGGAGATTTTTTTAAAATTTAATTCACAACATTATTCAGCCGCAATTGTAGGAAATAAAAAAAATTATGAAGTGTCAAGACATGATTCTCCTACTAGTTAGTAATACCACATACAAAGTTTTTGGATTAAAATTAAACCTCCTTTTTCGGTAAATTAATTAAAGTTGTGTTATGATGGCGTAGTGGTTAAGGCACCCCCCTCTCATGCACGAGGTTGCGGTTTCGAAACCAGGCAAGTACCAATGTGAATTTTTCAAGCATTCGAGCTACGAGTCACACAGCTTTAAGGGTTAAACCTCTTTTTCTCAGGTCGGGCTTTCATTAGACGGACTATAGTAACCAAGATTATAGAGACAAATAATTCGCACAGCAAATATTGATAAAATTTCACTCACCTCTCAATGTACACTTTTGGCCACACAAAACTTCACTATTCACCCACAGTTCACTAATTAGTGAATCCTGAACTCACCCTCACTCACTATTGTCACTAAAGTCTGTGAACAAGAGAAAAAGATAATTAACCGATCACATACCCACAAAACGAGATACAATAGTAAAACAATAACAGCGCGGTCTCATAGGACAGGTCGGGGATTCATGAATAATACCATAAATGATAAAAAATATTTTCAAGAGACAAGATTATCGCAGATAGAAACATACGTCGTTTAACCACAATTAATTTAATAAATGATTATTTATTTCAACGTCAAAAGTGAAATACCTAAACGATTTTGACGTTGACTTTGAAAAGGAATTAAAAACGTAGAGTAAAACCTTCACAGAATAAGCTGATTAGTAATAAGTCTGTCTTTGATTCCCCCCCAACAAATACCGCTATAAAATTTAATCCGGTTTAAGGAAAAAACTGCGCCCCTGCTTCCTGAGATTGGTTTAACGAGAAAAGTCGGGAGAATCCGCGAGCTTTATTGGTTTTTAATCAAAACTTTGCAGACATAGACTTAAGTTCTTAATTATTGGTCTAGACACTTTTCTGTTTATACTTAAGACTATTGTAAAATCGAAACGGGAAATAAAAAGCAACCAGCAGCTTCGCCCGCGTAAATTATCAATAGGGAAACATTCCCTTGGGATGAAATCATGTCGCCTTTATAATAGTGGTGTGATATTTTTTTTGCTACAAGTAGTCTTTTTAGCAGTCTTTTGATTGAGGAAGTAGTAAGTAGCTAGGCTATTAGATGCCATTGCTGAAGGTAATAGTGATTGGTCGCCAAATTAGTGACAGAATTTATTAAATGAAAGTAGGTATTTAGAGCTACAAAAACGTAAGCATTCGTATGATATGTTCACCCAAAAGATTGATAATTCCATGCGCAAAACTTGTTGACGGAGCCTATGTGCCAATTTTAAGAGTTACTATAGACAACGTCAAGTACAGTTGAAGGAATACTGCAGAGTTAAAATCAATAAAAATCCACCATCAATGATTGCACCACTGCTTCCCATCAGGTGGAATCGCAGTCAAGCACTAGTTTATACCAATGAAAAAAATTGTTTTCCACGCGCGCCTCAAAGAGATGTCATCAAACCGTAAAGGCCCAGTACAACCGATATTCGTTAGGGCTGTGGAGAATTTCTAAAAAGCAAAAACCGCGATACTAGAACGCAAACGATATCTAACGGAAACACCTTTATTCAGTAAAAGTTTGACACTGATCGCTCCAGGCCGAGTCACTTGATGATTTCCCAGTAAAAATAGTCCAATTTATACCTAACGTAATAGTTTCTTTTTTTTTAATTGTAAAACACTGATTGCAAAGACTGTTGAATACATATTTTTCTTTTTAATGAACACATAACTAAAAGCCTTCAGAAAACCAAGCAGGAGATGAGTTCCGTACCAATTTTAAATGAGCAAAAAACACAACGTACGAGTATGTTGAAACTAACTATTCAGACTTTTAGTACTGAAATGTTCAATTGTTTTTTGTTATAAAGAACTGCAAAACACGACCTATCTGCTTTTGTTTTTAAGTAAAGAAATGCGAGAGCCTTTCTTTAGGGAAAAATGTATACAAGCAAAGGTTTTGCTCGTAATTTCGAGCATGATGTGACGGCAAGATGAGATGCGCTCGTAAGTGCTCTACAGTTGGCTAATTAGTAGCTCGAGCGCGAATTCGAGCTGGATTTTGTTTTTGGAATTTTAATGTATAGCCTTTTATTTATATTTATACGTATTTTTAGTTTACTTAAGTGTAAACATACTAGCAGATACTCGCAAAAATTGATTATGGGAAGGAAACACGCATATTTTTACGAAGAAAATTAAAGGATTTTTTACCATCCGTCTGTCTGTATGTCAGTTCATCTGTCAACGTTTCAATCGCACTTAGGCACTTTTCTTTACTAGTAAAGTAGCGTTAGCATCCGCTACATATCCATCATTCGGAAAAAATACTTGTCACAAACATGTAAACTTACATACACTTACCTACTACACACCCAAACCCTCGTTTTACCACTGCTTTAACCATGCCATCATTTTTATTTATTCATCATCAACATCATCATCACCAACATCATCAACATCCTCACCATCATCATTTCACTACTGGACAAGGCCTCCCCAAGCGTCGCCACAACGAGACGCACTGGACGGGTGCGTCTCGCACCCATCAGATTTCCGCAACCCTCACAAGGTGATCGGTCTACATTGTGGGAGGCCTTCCAACACTGCATCATCCGGTAAGTTGTCACCACTCCATTTTTTCATTACATTTATTTAAACTTTTTATTGTTTTAAGTTTTATCTTCTAAGTTCACGTTGCATATTGCAATTTTATTGAGTTAACTTTCTACGATCTCTTTTGAAGGTTATTTTATAGCTTCCTAAAATAAAATATTTTTTAAAGACACTAAAGGCAAATGCTATACCTTTTCTAAGAAGATTAAATCTGCGATACGTTTTATTATTCAATGCTTTGCAGACGAATAAAATCATTTAAGAGGACTATGGTAACTGAAGCGCTGTCACTCGTGACCTATACACAAAAGAAACAGACGCACATAGACACGATTTGTGCAAATTTGGAGCAATTTAGCGATTTATTAAAGATCTTCAGATTTGATTATAAAGTAACTTTTGTGTAGAATAATCTGTCAAACAATACCAGTAATTAAAAAACTTATAATTGAATAAATATATTTGGATCCATCTTCATCAAAACTGTAAGGGACCCAGCAGGGACGAAGCCTTCTGTGACCATGGGTTCGCTTCTGAAAACCCGGAGGTCTGGAACGAAAGTCAAAGAAGGAACATACGAGTAGGTTTTAGTTAGTAAAAGTCTAACACGTCTTCCCTCCCAAGTCATTACATGATTTCCCATCTAAAAAAAAGCTGTTAATAGACAGTGATCTATCTACCATTTATCTTGAAGATAATAATATATTTTTCTGATTCGATTTACTGCAGTGAATCATCATTTCATCATCATTTCACTCCCTCACTCACTTGCGTGCATCATAAAACTCGCGATCAGGTCCTGTATTCCTCTTAACACAAAAACATGAATCTCGTTGTAACGTACCCTCGTCCCAAGAGGGGATAGACAGATGTACATTATACATATTATATGTATATTATCGATCGTTCGTAGGTATTTGGTACCCAGGGGAAACGCATCGCAAAGGCTTGGCTGTTTGAGTTATAACTTCACTGTCCTTCTGTCTGATGTATTTTATGAACCGTGATAACAAGAAACTTGAAATTTTCACTGAAGATTCTTGTTTCTTAAAGCCAAGGATACACTAGGGGACAAATGGAGCAACATGTTGCGGAACATGTTGCTCAACAACTACGTGGAACATGCATACTGACGCGGGACTCGTGCGCTCGCTCTCGAGGCGGGAGCAAGCAACATACCCCGCGTCACGTACTATGTTGCGGGGCATGTTGCAGGACAATATGCAACGTTGCAGCGTCACGTAAATTTAGTGTTGCGCGTCGTGTTTCGGGACAAAATGTTCCTTAGTGTATCCCAGGCTTAATTCATTATTGTACACAAACAACATGGTGATATAGATAGTTGAAGTCAAGCTTAACTCAGCAATGAGTTTTCTTCCAGCACACTTTTGAGTTATAGAGAGAAAACATATGCCCTCGAGTAGGATCCAGTGCACAATATAAAGTTACATTCTTACCAAGTTTAATCTATATAAACAGAATCAGAAGACTATGTATCAGAAGATATATTTTTGTTGCTGCCAAGCTATAATAAATACGTAAAAAATAAATAAATAAGCTCCTATACATTAAGCGTCATTTTTGCCGATATTTACTACGAAAGGTAGGGAATCCTTTACACGCCTGTTCGACTGGCACTTGGCTGGAATTTTTATTGTTTTTAGTAGTACACTGATTCGATACGATATTTATTTCGGCGGACGTAAGCTTCCAAAGAAAAAATCCGCTGTACAACAATAATGTAGTACATAACTTTTTGAAACGTCGATGATACAGAAAAGCTTTCCACTTACGTAAAACGTAACTGTTTTAAGTCTTATTATTTTAACAAACAGAATCAGACTTCTTTTGAAGTTATTTTCTCAGAAATACGTTGTACAAATCTACATGAAAAACATCAGCCATATTCTTGTAAAGATGTGGTGTAGTCCAGATTTTCCATTCGTTCAGAATGGAAAATAAATATGATATCAAATAAATACAAAAGTATTATATTTACATAGATCTATGTAAATATAATACATAGATCATCATAGATAGTTGTATCTATAAAACATGAAAAATAAAAAACACATAACTAATTAAAGCTACATATACACTTACTCTAACCCAAAATATAGCGTCAAAAAATACTTCACATCGCTGTCGACCGGAAGTTCCCAAAAGACTGGCAGCATTGCCATATTGTATGGCAATGCTAAATTTCACCAAGGTATAGTATTAGTTTTTAATGGAATAAATGGCCTCGTCTATCTACCAAACCCTTTACGCAAACAACGGCAAACGGTTCGAACGGTACGCCAAACTAATTAGGCCCCGTTCCGAACTCAGTAAATGCCTTTAAACGCTTCAATACAACCACTGTCTTAACTACTAAAACACACATTAGTAACACAGGAATGCTTTGTACTGTTAAATACCAAAATAATTAACAGTCAGTAGCTTTATGTAACTGCTAAATGGGTTGGGAAAGAGCTAAACTGTACTTGAGAATATTAAGGGTTACTGTACTCCGAGCTTTATTAATGTAATTCAACTTTAGGATTCATTAGTCAGTCTGATTTCATTCTGATTTGTGTTTAAGGTGGGAAATTACGCAGTGACCTCTCGCTGAAGTCATTCTAATGATTTCCCACCTAAAAAAAAAACAATAAAGAAGGGTGGAACATCTGTAAAGAAAAAGAAAGTACTTAAATCTGCATTTCATTTTATAAAATTGGTTTTACTTAATAACCATTCAGCCCCGTTGGTTTTATTGTGATAAGTAGGTACCTACCAACATAATTCATCATCATCATTTCAGTCGAAAGACGTCCACTGCTGGACATAGGACTCCCCCAAACGTCGCCACAACGACCGGTCCTGTGCGTCTAGCATCCATCGGATTCCCACGACCCTCGCAAGGTCGTCGTCTAACATAATTAGTTTCTTACAAAGTTAATGAATAAACCGTGAATCAGTGTGATAAACAGAAAAATTACAAAAAATAATTGAGCAGCGGTCATTCTGCATAATAAATCTTTGTCACATAAACGAAGTAGATAGCGTTCAGATGAATGTAGGTACTCGTGTATATATTACATGACGCATACATGAGTAATGCAGTTCAGCTAGTTATATACCTACAGAACATACATAATAAATCACGTGTCAATTAAATTAAAGTGTCGGTTTGTAATATTAAAATAACAATACTATATATATTTTCACATACATTATATAATGCATGTGAAAGTATATTCGATGCATATAGCAACAACATATTATTTAAAACTTTAGTCTGTCTGTCGGCCTGTTCTGACTTATCTCGGAAAAGCTGAACAGATTTTGTCGGCACTTTCGTTGAAGGAATCAAAAGCTACTTTTCATTTGCTCACAAGAAATTTCAAACTACAAAATACGTCTTTGAAAAAGACGGGACTTTCATTGTTTTATTAAATTTTTGTTAAATTAAATTTCATTTTTGTCGGTTTTGAAAACTCGTAAACACCAGTTTCTTTGAAATATTGGCATAGTAATAACGTAGCAGTTACTTAATAGTTTCCGCAAAAGATACGAAACACGAAGAAGAACACGAAGATACGATATTCATATGACGTAAAGCTCCATATTAATATGGAGCTCAACATCTACCACAAGCTAAGCTGAGCTAAGCTGACCTGAACTATCAAAGAGCTGTTATAATAACCGATATTGAATCAGATATTCTGAGGTAAAGCCTCTGAGGTAGATGGGTCGCAGTATTAAAGGAATTTTATAATATTAAACTAAGTAAGTTTCAAATATTTCCTTCTTATCTTATGATAAAAAGGAAGAATTAAGTAATAAAATGTCTAAGGTTAAGCAATGTTTGCTCAAGTCAATCTGTTGATGGGTGTAAAAAAATAAATGAAAGTTTGATTTTAAATCCAAACTGGCCAGACAGATATATTGTCCAGCCCAAAAGCTGGATTTGTGACAGAAATAAAAATTGAGAAAATGATTGCAGTTTAATAGTATTTGTAAAACATCTAGAAGCCACTCAAGTGTATATACAGAAAATTTTAAAAGGAAGAGTTGGGTGACAACATACGTACAGGAAAACTATATGATCACGATCATTTGTTCTGTGTCTGAGTTTAATTTATCTATAATATGTATGTATTTAGAAGTATATAAGTATTTATCAGTTGTCTAGTACCCATAACACAAGCTCTGCTTAGCTTGGGGACTAGATGGCGTTGTGTGAAAGTTGTGGAATATTATATTATACATATTGTATTATATACCTGTATAAATATATCTCATATCTGTGGCTATCAAAAACAGATTAATTAAATGGTAAAACTTTTCAGAAATAGCTAACGTACCTTTATTAAATAATCCTGTATAAAATCATTTTAATATTTCTTCCTCAGTAATATCTTCCGAGAACTGGAAAATGTTATTATCGTGAGGATTTTACACTAGACAGAGATTTTCTTGCAGCATAAATAAAATTCCTTCACGATAATAACGACACAGTAAACTGAAAACTAATATATAAATCTTTCTCAATTTAAAATTCTCTGCACTACGTGTTTACCTGAAAGCATTCTAGTTGAGAACATGTTTTGCACCGAGAAAATTTAATATTATCAGCCATTTTCTTTCGCACAAACACGGTTACACAGATAAAATGCCTGCCATGCTACATGCAGCTAGCGTTGCCAGGCGTCCGGATAAAGCCGGACATCATCATCTGCCTAGCCTTTTCCCAACTATATTGGGGTCGGCTTCCAGTCAAGCCGGATTTAGCTGAATACCAGTATTTTACGAGGAGCGGCTGCCTACCAGACCTCCACAACCCATTAACTAGGGTGACACGGTACTTCATGGCAAGACTAGAGTCAGATTTACTGGCTTCTGACTATCCGTAACGACTGCCAAAGATCTACAAATGACAGCCGGGACCTACGGCTTAACGTGCTTTCCGAGGCACGGAGGAAACTCGTTATGTTAAGATGGTCACCCATCCACAGACCAACCTTGGCAAGCGTTGCTTAACCTTGAAGATCGACCTGTGTGGCTGTTATTATCTAGCCACAAGCTCCTCTCTCCTCGGATAAAGCCGGACACGGTCAGGTTTTTTGGTCCTATGTCCGGCCAAATTAGGTGGAGTACGGCCTGTCCGGTTTTTTAAATTTGATGATTTTTATTAATTTGTCACGTGTTCTTACAATTACAAGCGTTTCTAATGACTTGTATTTCATTAGAATGTAAAAAGTAAAACTTCCGAAAGACTTAAAAAAAAATGTCTTCCTTTTTAATCAAATGTCCGGCTAAACTGTTTGGATTTTCCGGCTTTTTGGTTTGAAGATGGGGCAACCCTACATGCAGCAGAGTTTAATTATCTTGTTTGTGGAATTACTAGGCAGAACTCCTCAAAGGGACTTTATATCACTAAGTAACTCTGCTTTTAACAACGTGATTATAGAAATTATTATTGACGTTGCTTCGTTATTTTTTCTCGTGCTACGTTAATTTGTTTTTCTTTCATCGAGTATTTTTCTATGTTAAATAGAATGCATTTGAGAATTTTTTCTCAATAGATATATGAGAATCTTGCATCATTATCTCCACAGTATTTTCGAAATTATCCTTTTGTTAGGTGGGAAATCTTCCAATGATTTCTCTTGTTCGGGGCAGACCGGGAGGGCGTGTCAGTCTTTTAGTGACTAAAACCCACTCCTATTCTTTCTTTGCCGTTGCTCCTGGGCCCGGGTTCATTTTAGATCAGAGATTTAGACTGAATAGGCAAAGAAGGAACAAATGAATGTGTTTTAGTAAGTAATAATATGACACGCCTAGTCTGACTTTTCCCGTCAAGAAGTTATTCTATGATTTTCCACCTAAAAAAAAACTTTAGGCCGAAACGGAGTTATAAAGAAGGAGTTATAAATATGTATCTAGTCACATGAAATTACCTTCAAAACATACCGCAAGTCGGCAATTAAACGAACTAGGCTCCGTGACAATGGTTTCACCGTGCCTAGATGGATTTGTCCTTACATCAATACGATGTAATTGTTCACATTTAGGTACTTCAAATCGATATACACAGACCTAAGAGTCTTATTACACTGCTCGATACGACGAGCCTGGTTTTGCTGTCAGAATTACGAGTAAGACCGTCTTACCCTTATTGCACTACGCGATGGAGACTAAGGGCCTGTTTCACAATGTCCGAGTAGGCACTACTCACTGAATAAATTCAAAAATGTGACAGAATTCGTATGAAATTATCTGTCAAGTAAGGTACTCGAAACTTAATCATAGGTGGTGAAACAGACCCTAATGCCCGTTTTCACCAACATCCCCTAAAATTTAAGTGTCTCTTAAGCCAATATAACAACGGTTTTTGCATATTATTAAGTTTTTATTCCGAATTAAAGAATTAAATCGAACACATACGTTTAAAGATTTCATATTTTAATTTAGAATAATAACTTTATTATGTGCAAAAAACGTGATTATAACAGCTTAAGAGACACTTAAATTTTAGGGGTTGTTGGTGAAAACGGGCATTAGACCGTATTCTTTCTTTGACAGTATTCACAAAACTCAACTCAGGACTACCTAAGGTGCTCAATGACTTGACGAAAAATATTAAGGAAAGGACATTTGGGTTGGCTGCAGAATACTTAAATTGCTAGATATACTTTAATTACTCAGATACCCGCGAAACGAGACACAATAGTAAAACAATAACAGCGCGGTCTCATAGGACCGGTTGGGGATTCAAACGTTAAAATTACTGAAGCTCCTCTTCTTTCTCTTTAGAAAAAAAGCAAACTACATACTTAGTCCATATTATATAGGTACTTACTTCGCTATGAGTTAGCAATAGCATTCATTAAAACGCAATTTTTATAAAAACAAAAGCCGACTATTTTGTATACGTGACTGCGGTCATTTACGCAAATTGTACCGCTTACGATTTTATCGGTAAATTCTGGTAAGTATTTTCATATAATATAAACTAGTGGAGGCCAATTCCAGCGGTGATTTTGGACTGATTTAACATTAATCTATTCAGGACGATAATAAACAAAATATTTGCTTTCCCAAAACAAATTCTAGGAATGAAATCGTGCTATTGAAGTTTGGTAATACAAAACCTCGTGTACCTACCTGACTATAATTGAACTAAAACAGTTTAGATTTCTAACAAAATTAAATTAATCGAATTTTAGGTACTAGTAAATATAAACAGTACAACAAACAGAAAGAACCAATTCGCTGAAATATTTCATTATTTCAAGTAACATTCATAATAAATATACACATTCATCGGTGTCAGCAGTGTCCTAGATAAACATAGAAAAGTACATATATATTACCAAAAGGAGTAGAATTCACTACCAGAGTCCGTGTTTCCTGATAGCTACAACCTAGGGGACTTTAAGTCAAGAGGGAATAAGTTACGTCTAGGCAAACGTGTTCCATCGTCAGCCACATCATCGCTTACCATCACGTAAGATAGTGGTGAAACGCAAGCCTATCAATAATAAAAAAATATCACATCGGTACTTGCCAGGTACCGATTCCGCAAACCTAAGCATGAAAAACTGTGTCTTTACCACTGGGTCATCACAACACTACTCGTCCATTCCTACCTATCTATCTATCTCCCCAAATCAAATCTATACATTATCACGCTTGTTTCCCTCAAAGGGTTAGACACAAATCAAACCTTTATATACTTGTACATAGAATATTAATATTCGACTGCCTATATACTTACATTTATAACACAAGTATCCTCAGCAAGCCTCTGTAATCTAAAAGGGTCGGTTTTCCTCACTATCTATCTCACTCTTTCTCTTGTGAATATCTATCTGTCCTTATCGCTCTTAGTGGCAATTGGAAACTTTATTTAATGTTCAGGGGTCAATACTTTGGGATTGTTCGAAAGAGTTATGGCGGCCCTGGACCGGGAAAGGCAGCTGAAAGAATATAGGTGGGTATTAGTAAAATTCTGACACTTCCTATCGCTCTGCGGGGGAAGTTTTTCTTTGAATTCCCGTCTTAAAAATGGGGTCAATAATTTTAATCAGATTATCGCGTTACTTTGCTTGAAAAATCTATGACTATTGTAATATACTTTCGTTTGGTTTTAGTCTCAAGTAATAGAGTTTGTGCCCTCTGTGCCCGCCAATCAGGTTCTAGTACAGACTCCAGATTGTTACAGAGAAATTCCAGGTAGCAAAATTCAAAGACATACCCTACCCAGGGATTGTACCCAAGACCTCTTACTCACCAATTACATGCGGCCACTGTGTCAACAAGAAGGAAAAATAAATATATTTCGTAAAAACATAACTCCAGTAAACTCATAAGGATTCGTCAATCGGCTGAAATATAACTCCGTTTAAAGAAGCCGGATTATTATTACAAAATACTTTCCAAATTATTCGGAAAAGTTCGGCGAAACTTTCTCATATCAAATGCCAAAAAGAAGCAATTAAAAGAGGGTAATTTCTGGGAAGCAATTTTTCCGCGGTTTCGCAATAACTTCACGAGTTTTCCACATCTTAAGGAAAAAAATACACGCTATTACTTTGTTTGACCTTTTAGGAGATAGGTACATGAAAAATAATGTTCTCTCCTTATAAGGAAAAATAGAAGTTCTTAAAAATATAATGCCAAAATTTGAAAAATTTGAGCTCCGAAAACTAAACACATTCACTGTTTCATACAGCAAAAGAGTGGAATTCTTTGCCGGAATCTGTGTTTTCCGATAGCTATAACTTGGGGATCTTTAAGTACAGTGAGTAGGTACGTCACTTTTAGGTAAGCGTGCTTCGTCGACCATTAGGTTAGATATTGGTCAAGCACGAGCTTTCAAAAATAAATGATAAATAAGCTTTAATTGACCAACACATTAGTTTCGCACGCCTGTCGTAGCTAGATGTCATCTTTTTAAAATCCTTAGTGTATTGCCACACAGACAGAACGATATAAGCTTTCGACATAAGTGAAAGAAACCTTTTAGTTTCAAGAGTTTAAAATGGCTGCTAAAATTTGTTGACAAGCAGAAATAATCCGTATGCAGTTATAGTAACATTGAAAGGGCCTTTCTCAAGCCTTCTATCGTCAATGTGAGCATGGTTTAATAGCTTGTTTTATTCAACGCAATGTATCATTAAAAGACAACACAAAAAAATGAGAGATAACATCTGAACAATCTAGTGGCACTATGTAATTCCATCATTGACTGGAATATTTCATAGAACTTGATCCAGAAAATATGCATTTTTATAAAAGTCTTAAAAGTTTATGAAAAAAACGATAAGGTAAGATGATAAGATGAGATGAGGAGATCAGGTAAGATAGTGCTCAAACGTGTGCCTATCAATAATAATAAAAAAGATATAGCGCTTATTTATGTCAGCAACTAGTACATTAGTGACTTTTACTACCAAAATACTAGTCCAAAACTTCACAAACTTTCAATATGAAGCGAAAAAAATATGAAACTGTAAATGTCTGCGCGATTTTCCCCAACATTTTCGAGTCATAATGTTGTATCAATATTTTTTATTGCATGTACAAAGTGGGTTAACACCGCTCTGTAAGGGTATTTGTACAAAAATCATGAATTACTGCTTCCCAATACTTTTAAATACTATTTACAGGCTTACCGTTGCTCGCAATCCGATATTTTCGTACCGTAAATTCCATTTCGGTAGCTGGTTAAACAAAAATATTTACCAATTAAGAAATGAAGAATTATTTTAAAGTAATTACATTAATAAGTGTTCCGATTGAATCGAGAAGTGTAACGTAATATTTTTTCTGACTATTTAATAAATATTTAAAGTAGAATCAATATTTTTAACTTTAAAAACATTTTATACACTACTTTTTAAATAAATTTTTACTAGAAACTGCATTTTGTAAAGAATGGGAGACAAATAAAGACATTGTTAGTAATTTTTTTTTTCTTTTTATTAGAGAATAATTACTTTTTTATCGTGGTAAAAGAGATAACCATGGAGTTTCTTGTTGGTTCTTCTCTGTAGAGAAACCTATGAGATACGACCAATTGAAACCGTGCACTAGTTTCTGACGTTGTACTCACTTATACAACGTCAGAAGCTATGTGGAATAAAAACATTGTTATTATAATTTTGTTACGCGCGATATTCAAACCCGCAGTATGCACCACAGCAGCCACAGAATAAAAAGAGCCACGTTTTGCCTCGCTATACAGTTTTCGTTCCGGGATTATCCGAAGCTCAAAACAGGGCGACAAACCAATACAGAGAGGAAAATAGAAAGAGGAATTCAAAAGAGACTTGATTGCCTATTGTTTCTCTACGTCCTCAAAAGCGAAAAAGAGGATAAACCTATTCATGTTATTTAACAGAGTTTTTCCAATTGTTTGGAATGTACGAGTAATTGTGTTCTCTCGTTTCGCTTGTTTTTGTTTTCCAATTGACGAAGTTTATCCACCTCGTTTGGGGATGATTGTTAAAAGAAATACTACCCTCATTTCTTAGTTTTTTGTTTTGGGTCGTTGACACAGTATCTAGACCTTACATAGTATAAAACGAAGTCTAAGTCTAAGTTTGCTTTATTTTCTTTTATATTAAGTAGAAGGTTAAGGTATGGTGTCAACAGACATCTGCCTGTTTGTTTATCTGAAACCTTCTTGATAAGTACTTAACGGATTTCGGTCTGGTTGTAAGTAATAGAAAAGTAAGAAACGAGAAAGGTTTGTACAATATGCACCGTGCAAATACGGGTGTATCATCAATAAACAAATAATTTTGAAAGTGAAAGCACTTTCTCTCTTAGGAGTAGTGCGCTAGTATAGATTATTATTCCCAGCAGGTTCGAAGCCTGCTGGGACCATGGGTTGTACGAAAGAGAACCCTAGAACGAAGGCATAGAAGGAACAGGAGTGGGTTTTAGTCAGTAAAAGTCTGCCACGCCCTCCAGTTCCGCCCAAAGTGGGAGAAGTCGTTATGATGACTTCTTACCTAAAAAGTATAGATTGACAATTTATGTATTTTTATTTGCACACCAACGAAGTAATTTTACCTTCCACATTTTGCACTTAATCAATTACCTGCCAATAAAACAAGCCAATAATTTTGACAGCTCCAACACGCAATAAATAACTACAACCGCAACGTTCATTCCCGTCTCTTTTGACAGCGCCAAAATGCAAAATTGAAAACGGAAAAGCAGTAAAATACTCGATAAAGGTTTTCAGTACATTTGGCAGGTCTGAGGGAAAAACTACCGCCGTACACTCCCCCCGTGCACCTCCCACAATGTTGCGATACAAGCTCAAATTGTTGCAAGAACAGACTACCAACACATTTTCTGTGAAGCACACAAGTGACCTAAATTAGACCTACGTCAGCTTTATTGCAAGCTGAAGGAGCGTAGCTACCGCGGTATTTTTTTATTAGTGATAGGCCCGTGCTTGACCACTATCTCACCTGATGGTAAGCGATGATGTGGTCGACGATGGAGCACGCTTGCCTAGAAGTAAGTTGACTTAAAGATCCTAGATTTCAGCCGTATCAATAAAACGGGACCCATAGACTTCAGGGGCCCCGGTTGGAAGCATATACTTAAAAACTCACATTCACACAGGCTAGTGGCCTTTCGAATTGCCGAATTGTCAATTAACGAAATAAACCCAAATGGTACCATTTGGGTTTATTTCGTAACAAAAACAATATAAAAGAAATATTATTTTTACTACTCAATACCTACCTAAACCAATACCTAAGCACTGAGCTTTACTGCAATCAGATAAAAGAGGGGCCCCAATTTTCTTATAAGAGATATTGTTAACCTAAACCTATACCTAAGCACTGGGCTTTACTATCAATCAAGATAAAAGTGGGGGCCCCAGTTTTTATTATTATGCCCCGTAATATGCCCTTAGGAACTAGCTACGCCACTAGCAAGCTGTCAAAATGTTCCACATTGTGCTTAGAAAAGGCCAGAAATAGTCGTCACGTATTGTCTGACTGCCGGCCTCGAATGGGGACAAGACGACCACGTCTGACTCGCCATGTCAATGGGTCAGACTGTGAGATGAAAGATATTTGCGGATTAACTCGGAATTGCGCTGGTATTTTGAGATAGAGGTTTTTTGGTGATTGTAGTCTTTAAACAGCATGTAGAATTTAAATTAAAACATGAATCAAAATTAAACGAAGTAATAATGAAATCAAAGAAGAAACGGGTGTAGGTTTTAGCCAGTAAAAATCTGACACGAAAGAGTGAGAAAAGTCATTGGATGATTTCACACCTGAAAAAAAACGACCAACTAAAAAGGAATGCGTGAAGGGTTTAGTCCGGTCAATTTAGACATCCAAGGTTACAATAATTGGCACTTGGCTGAATATTGGTACGATTGCTCAAAACATTATTATAAAGGAAATGTGAAAAGTCCTCATCGATTCAGCACGTGCAAAAAAATATACACGCGGTCAAAGGTCACAAAAATGGGTTTTTCGCGATTTTCAGCAAAATGGTAAGTTTTATCATAAAATTAGCTCAGACAAAAATTGTAGATCAAACAATTATCTTAATATTCCGCAAGAAAATCTTTAAACATGAAGAAAATGAATGATTTATAAAAAACAAAAATAAGTTAATCAAGACAAATTCTTCCTTCTAAACACGATGTAATTAACAGTACTTTAATCCACTATTTACCGATAGCAAGATTAAAGCAAAATTCGGTGCTTAATCACACCCACGGAAAACACAGTAATCCGCTATTAGTAAATAGTAAACACGAATTCTCTCGGGCCGTACCCACGGGACGGTTCGAACGTTTGACGTCACAAACCGAAACGGGACGGGACGACATTGAGACGGTCAAGAAATAAGAGGAAGCGAGGAATTTAAAATTGCGGAGAAACTGTATGAAGGACTTGTGGTCACAGATCATTGTCTGAAGACTGATTGGTTAATTTGGATCTACATATGTAGCTACATGTTTGACTAGCCAATGCCACGGTTCTGACGTTTATTGGAATGAGTCGTAGTGGATACGATAGAGAGCAGTGGTGGCCAAGTAACTGTCTCGACTTGCAAATTGTTAATCGAGGGTTCAAAAATAGTAGTCATGGGTTCAAAGTCAGGTGCATTTCTCTGTGTAATTTATTTTGTCGCCACTGCTCTCAAAAACTTGAGGAAACCGGCCGAGAGGAAAGATCTTCACGAAGATCTTCACTCATAGATCAGGTTTTACGTAGGAATATTTAAGTCAGCCTGGGCCTGCGTGGTGGATTACAGCCCATTCCCTATCCTAGAGAGGAGGCCTGAGTCCCAACAGTGGGAACATTAAAAGGCCGATAATGCTAATTTAAGTCAGGAGTAAATAGGTTACTTCTAGGCAAGCATGTTCGATCGTTGGCCACATCATCGCTTACCATCAGGTAAAATAGTGGTCAAGCGTGAACTTAAATGACCTCTGCACCGCCACTGAGTATTGAAAAAATTAACTTTAGATTGAGACAGAATTATCTAATGAAGTTTTAGGCAAACTAGGAGATACCAGCGTGCCGATAGAACAAGAATATCCTAAGTTAAAGGTAAGAAGCACCTAACCTAGATATCGAATCACCGATACGAGTACACATACACGAAATACTGAAACTTCCATCGATAACATCAGAATTTCATTTGCAACCGGAAAATATTCTTCCGTAGTTAAAAATACAAGTTACACACGCTCCGATTGAATCGCTCGTACGTTTGGCCCCGTTTCGAATTCGCGCTATAAACTCTTACCCAGTCAGTGCGGCCGTATTTTTAGTCTGTACCCTGAAAACAGATCGTGTGATACGGAATTGGAAATAATGGATAAATGGATACGGCAATTTGGGAATTATTGGTGGCAGTCATGTTCTATTTACTTTAGATATAAAGGTAGTAAATCACACTTCACGGTAATGTTATAAAGACGAAAGTTTTTATGAGTCTGTTTGTCGAGTGGATTCTTTTGTTTGAAAGGCATACAGGTAGACCCTGGAATAGCTTTTGTCCCGGTAGTATTTTCTACTTTCACTCGTTGAACATTCGTCATGAATTCATAAAGAATTATGGATTTCAATTTCCACTTGCAAAAGCTTGCGGCTTGCGAAGCCGTGAGACCTTTTTATATTGTTAATCTTCCTTCCCATTTTTATTTTTTATGTTTCATTTTAGATTTAGTTACAATTAGGTTTGTGAATCATGGTGTGCCAAATAAACATATTTCTTTCTTTCTTTCTTTTCTATCAATATATTTTGTCTGAGTCGACACAAAGTGACATTTCGGTAACTCTTGTCAACTCTATGTATAATGGATCTCTGAGAACCTTTGTCGCTGATAAAATGTATTTATCTGTTATTCAACCACTCTCTTCCCCATAAAAATAACTGTAGTTAACTGTAGTTATTTTCGGTCTTAAAACTATTCTAATAAAATTAGAAGCGGGCAGATCACCAGACTTGCAAAAATTCAATGCCAACAAGAACGGTTAGTATAATTTGGGTTTAATTCACCGTTTCGGGCAGAAAAAACAGTAAACAATTGAATTTTTTGCGCCGCGTCTGTCGCAAAGGAAATCCTCTAGTTTATAATTAACTCCATCTTAACTCTTCACGTTTAGAGGTCAATGGAATAGAAGCTGGGAAGTGTGCCATGTCTGAGTTGCTCATTTACAAATCTGCAAACATTCTATTAGCTAAAGAAACTACGCTAGCCAACGTGCGAGGGAATGGTCCTGACGTCCGAGCCGCCGGAATCCCGATCCCAATTTCCAGGCGTGGGCTTGCGGACAGCAAGCAATAGGTAGCTCGCCGTCTAGCAGTCTGAATCCACATAGAAGATTTTTATTAAATTTGAATAAACTGGTGCTTGACCGCGATCCCATCAGGGCATCAGGTAGTCTTGTAACATTTAGTATACTACAAAACTTGTCAAAATCAACAACTATGAAGCCAGTGATCGACATTTCTGACATTATTGTAATAGCAGAATTGAGACCCTGATGGTAAGCAGTGATGCAATCGTTTATGGTGAGGGAGATTATTAATATAAAGATGAAATCTCTAGTACCCTCACATACGAATATCAAGACAATACTAAACGAAAACAAAAGAATTGCTTCTACCAACATTTGGATTACAAAAATACCTACTCCAATTCCTCTTGAAATCTCTGTGTTTATCAATATTAAAGCATTTACATTAGGCTCCCGTACCCTTGGCTGACTCCATATTAACACAGGGCCCGATTCACAGAACTACAGATGTTTTCGACGGGAGAATTTTCATAAAGGCAATGTGTTGTGCAATAAATATGCTTTAAGCCCATGGAATTTGTATTGGCTCAGATGGTTGTTCGATTTTACAGAGACTTTTCTGTTGGGTTAATCGTATATTTATATTACGCATATAAAAGGAGAAACTAACTGACTGATATATTAACGCATACGTTAATATCGACGCATAGTCAACGCATAGTCGAAACTACTGGTACAAGGAGCGTGAGTTTTTACATAAGGTTTTCTTTTTGTAAAAGGCAATCTTATACAAAATTCAGGTTCGTTCATTTCGTAGGCGAGCACTAAGAGAGAATTTTTCAAAATTCATCCTCTAAGTCGATAAAAAGGTGTCCAAAATTTCTATGGAAAAACCTGCTTTAACGCGAGCGAAACTACTGACAGAAGCTATAGTATAAACGTAAACAAAACAATTCATCTAAAAGCAAATCAAGTCCCGAATTTCTAGCAGATCATAAGCTCCTTAATTCTTTATAATATAAAATGGTTACACAAACTACCCTAATCATATCCAATTCATTTCATATCAGAATCATATTCCCTGTCAATATTACCACATGAAGAAAAAATTGATTCCTGTTATGATCCTAAAACGATTTTTAGTAAAGTGGCCTTTTTTGACCCGCTTCTCTTACATCGGTGAGATTGTGATATAACCTAATATCAAACGGAGCTTGGGGGCTAAATAATCGATGCGATCAACGGGGCTGTCGGTCAGGGTGTGCCTGACGTAATCGCCACAGGTGGACGCTATTTTAATCCAATTAACGATTAAATGCAGGTTAGATAACTGGCTTTATCAACTGGATTATTAATCATGAGGAGCAGTACCTAAATGGGTGACTAGCATTATTGGGAGCGAAAGGGCGTGTTAGATTTTTACTGACTAAATACCCATCTGCGTTTTAGGGTCACGGTCTAGTCTTTCAAACATTTTCGTAGCACTAGCGGACATTGGTCCTACAAAAGCGCCTGGGCTTTTGAGGATAAATCCGGGTGTGGGATAACCTCACTAAAATCACCCCGGCGATCGTCATCAGCACTGGCCTTTGGCTGACATGAAATGGGCGTAAAACACTATGTGCCATTGATTTACACTGCGACGGCAAGCTACCCATAACTCGTCGACTGAAAGCCCGCGCCTATGATAACCAAAAATCGCCCTACAATTCCCGATTTTCAGGATATACAAAGCCTTTAAAACAGACGCAAAACCATCAAGGTAAAAGCACTGAAATTCCATTACAAAATTACCTTTATTACGTCAAAATCAAAGCATAACTCGGTACAAACTAACTGAAATATTTAACCGTTCGCTGCAGTTTGCTTATCGTGAGTAAGAGCATCGTTAACCTATTTCTGCCGGCTCTTGGACTAGCTACGATGATACAAAGTGACGTTATAGTACGAGAGCTGCCCTGTTTATTATAAAAGAGGTTACGGAGGGAAATATTTTCTTTGTCCTCCTCCCGGGAATGCGTTTGAGTGAAGGATAAATTGATCTACTTGTTTGTGCTAAGGCTTAACTGGTTTTTCTTGGAAATCTTGCTGTTATAAGTAAAAATTTATATACGAGTACATACTTGTATAATTTAAGTAGCTTGAGCCAACATTTTTGCTTGCATAAAGAAGATGTAGCATTCTAAGACCGTTTTCACATTATCCGATCCGATATCGGTATCGGACGCCGATCCGATATCGGGGTAAGTAAAATGTATGAAATGCCGTGCTCCGATATCCGATATCGGGTCGGACAATATGAAAGACAGGTACATATTTCATACATTTTACTTACCCCGATATCGGATCGGCGTCCGATACCGATATCGGATCGGATAATGTGAAAACGGTCTAATGGTGAAAGTATTAAAATTTTTAGGTTTTTTTTTTCATAAAGAGCAACAAGGAATTACTCTTGTAATCGTGCGTGCGTTAACAAACATGTAAAGACACCCAGAAACACCGAAACACCTATCACATATCATACAAATCTTTGTTTTGTGCGGAAATCGTACCCACTACGCGCGACGTAGGAGTCAATTGCTCAACCACTGCGCTACCCCTATCATTTGTCAAGTTTTTACAGTGCGTAAGTAAATAATGATAACCCCGGACCGCGAGCCAAACGCGAGGCAAAGAAGTAACGTACGAGTGGGTTTTAGTCAGTAAAAGTCTGACAATCCCTCCCACTTCACCCAAGAGCGGAAAAATTCATTTGATGATCACCCACTAAAAAAAAAAACATGTAGTTAGTTACTTGCTCTTAATTAATATTCTCTTATGGAAACGGAAATGCAATAGTACAGGTACGTGCCTGACCCAGTTCTCGATAATGGATTTAAACCGCATTGCACTGGGCTCGGGCCATCACCACTGACAGGACTGTTGTGGCCAATCACCCTGATACCTATACTGCTGGTGGTGAACGACTTGATTATTTTAAATATATAGTTAGGATACTAGGATACTTATAACAGGACACTTTGAGTTTTGATATTTTTAGACTGGCTTGGACTTTATATTAAAAAGGTAATAATATTATCTATTATTAATTAATTATTCTTCTTCTTCCTGCCCTTATCCCATATTATTTGGGGTCGGCGCAACATGTTTTTTTCTTCCATTCTGTCCTGTCACCCGTCATGGTATCATCAACTCCCTTTTCTTTCATATCAGTCCTCACACAATCCATCTATCTTTTCTTTGGTCTCCCTCTTCCTCTCCATCCCTCCACATGTAAATTCATAACTGCTTTAGTATACAAATATGTAGATTAATTGGTAGACAGCCGCTCCTCGTAAAATACTGGTATTTAGCTTAATCTGTCTTGACTGGAAGCCTACCCCAATATACGAGTAGTTGGGAAAAGGCTAGGAAGATGATAAATATATAGATTAAGTAAGGTATAACATACTTAAATAAAAAGTCCTCATCTCCGCATATCCTTCTTTTGCCGTGCCCAACAGGGTCCACGAATATTTCTTTCGGCTTTCTACCAGCATTGTGGAATGCAATAAAGCATTGAGTATTGAGTCGTGAACAAAGTCAAAGGGTAGTTATAAACCAATATCTTAATTTATCAAACTTCGATATCGCAACAGAGACCTTTTAGCCACCATTTTCAGCCTTCCCCTCTCAGACTAATGGGGAAACTTCATACTATTTAATATCACAACTTGCAAACTACTTTCACGTAGTTTCCGACACCAACTTCATGAACTGAGCAACAGACCCTGTACTACAAAGTATGATTAATTAAGAACTTGGGCTACAAAATGGTGCTAGGAAAATCTAATTAAGGCAGCACTTTTTCTGCTATAAACCAAAGAGATAACGATACTTCGAGGAAAACTCTTTAGAGTAGCTCGCGTTGAATTTGGGGTAATATTATAGATCCATGCTCTGCTTTTCTTGGAATTAAAAATCGAATTGGACTGTACTCCATAAGAAAAACGGGAGGTGGAGTAGGAGGGTCCAAAATAGCCAACTCGTATGACCTATTCTCCTAACCAAACATATACAAAAATTCAACAAAAATCGGGCCAGCCGATTTCGATAACAAATACTGTGACACGAGAATTTTATTTTTAGAAATAGCGCTTTCTGGGTACAGTCTGCACTTTAGGACATCGAACCTTTAAAATAGATAGTTGCTTTCTATATAAAACACTTTTGAGATTGATGACCAGCCGAGAAACGAGACTTATCACGCAATGATTTTTTCCTACAATCGCACAACAACATATCTGTTTATACTACATGCCACATTGTGGCATGTAGTATAAACAGATAAATAAAATAGCGGGCGATTCATCCCCAAAATTTGACTAATTACTACCGAAGCTGCAATATCCCCGGGGCATTTGTCTATATTTTACCCTACAGACAAACAGAAATATGACACAATTATTATTATTGATATTTATCAACAAATAAGTCCTAATTGGCAGCTTGTTAAACGATAAACAAAAAGGAAATACAAAACATTGTCAGCAAAGCGGATCAGATTTTATTTCATACACGATCTCCAGAAATAGTTTTATCCCCATAAAATATTTATTGTGATGTTTAGCAGCAATTAGTATATTCCGTTTTCCTCCCACACAATGTTCAGAAATAGTTTTTTTTTCCATAAACTAATAACTGTGATTATTAGCAGTAATTAGTAAGTTATTCGACCGTTATCTCATCAGCTATTAGAAGTCATGGCAACCTTATGAGGATATTATTAAAATAACAAAGTAACCTTCCTTTTGCGACCCTCAGGAAGTTGCCTACTTTTGTATCAGGCAACGACCCAATTTATAACTATTTTCTAGAGGATGTAGAGTATGAGAAATAATGAGGATAAGACTCGGCTTTATAAGTCGATTTAAGCTCTAAGATGTAGAATATAATAGAATCGTTTTTTTCTGAGCTTGTGGTACAAGAAGATTTTAATATAGAAATAATAGCTTTGCCGGTATAGCAAAACCACGTCATAATTAGTTCATGCATTATGTTAGGAACAGTCATACACTAATCTGCATGGATCTCATGTAATTTGACAATTACATATTTTGCTTAGACTTTAAAAAAGGCTATGACTCCAGAGTTTGCTTCGGTGTTTCTTCTCAGGGTAGTCAGCTAAGAAACTCTAGCCTCATCTAGTTTTTTCTTCTTCCGGCCCTTACCCCATATTACTTGGGGTCGGTGCAACACGTCCTCATCTAGTATAAACTGTCCAAAAATAGACGTGTAAAAGAATTTCTTAAAACCTATTTTCAAAATTTATAGAAGGTTTATCTTCCATCCCAAAATTTATAGAAGGACAAATAGAGAATTTCAAATAGCCATATTCCTGTAGTTAACAGGTCAGGTGAGGCGTTTACAGATTATCCATTAATAGGAGGGGTTAGTCAAAGGGACGCCAATATTGCTGACAAATAGGCGCCTGAACGGGAACACAACCTGCCACCAAGCGTTCTCGATGACGCCCAAACTGACAGTTTAACTAAATGCGGCCAGTTAGCAGTACAAAGACCGGCTAGGGCTTCTGTGAGCAAATACTGTGAAATATCGAGGCATATTCTGGCCTTAGTTCAACAAACCAATCTGTAACGTATACGACATTGGCTTGAGGTAATAATTCTATGGTATGAAATCCATATATCAGCGTCGTCACAGCGACCGGTCTTGTTACGTAACGTACGGAATATAAAAGCCGAACTTTCAGAATATTTGAACAGATATTCTTTTTAATCAGCCAGAACTTCCAACATGGTTGTATTGCCATAAATCCTTACAGTAGGTACCTATCTTTTTTTATTTTCGAGTGAAAAATCCTTTAAATGAAGCATAGTTTTTTGGTAAAAATGACCAGAGAGTGTGGAATGCACAGGGCATCCGTCATTTAATACGCTGCCTACTTTTCAGGAATTTATCGAAACCAAAAAGAGAGCAGTAGTACAGATTGCCAAACACTGGTCAGAAAATAATTAGTTTGAGTACATCGACAAGAAAAGAAGAAGGTACGATTCTTTTGCTTTAGTTTATGAATAAAGTTTATTCAACAATTCATGCAACATATTTCACTGACACAATTTTACAAAAAAAAAAAAATGTAGTGTAGTAGTAGTATCTGTAATACAGATTATAAAATTTTCACAGGTGCGATTTAACTATTATTTGAGTAAATAAAAGCTTATAAAACGATCTCGTTGAATGGACGGAATGAAAAAAAAACACTACACATTTTTGAGTTAGCCTGCAAATATTTTTCCCAATAACAGGTTTGCTCGTAGAGAAATTTTTCAACAACGTTAAAAAGTAAATCGAATTTTTGTTTATTACGTAGAGATAAAGCAAGCAATTAAGAAACTGTCTTATATACTGTCTATATATATACGGAGTTTCAACTTGTATGATAAGTGTTGTATATTTTTCGGTCCATCATAGTCTGGACCGAAAAATTACTTGATTATCACCCGGATATATCATATTTTTGGACACGCTCGTGTTCTCAACGCCTCGCCCATTTTGTCATGAGAGGTGTTTGAGACCAATTTCGTACATACGTCAAAATAAGGTTTGTCTTGTTGGTCACCACACTCCGATATGGCCTGAATGACACATTTACAGGTGATTTTGAATTTTCCAGAAAACGGCGGAGCGAGAGAGGGTGTCACACTTTTACTGACTAAACCTCACCCCGTTCCTTCTCACTTGGATACAATATTCAACGTTCTCATGAAAATAAAATTGTGCTCTCGTTCGATGTATTTTCCACCGTGAATGTTTCTGCAATAAATTCCTTCAGCGGTGGTTTAGTATAAAAATATCGTAGAATCTAACTCTTTGGCGAAGTACAAGTACGTGGTCGATATCAGCAGGTACCTACTGTGGGCGACAAAACTGGGTCAAAATGTTGCCTGAAACGTGACCAATCATTGCCTTCATATTATTATCGCCTTACATCGCAAGTAGGTAGGTTTTCTACGTCATGAAATAAATTAGAATATAGAAGATTTTATTATTTAACCTATCACCTACCCACAAAACGAGACACAATAGTAAAACAATAACACCGCGGTCTCATAGAACCGGTCGGGGATTCATGAATTAACCTCTCTTTAATAAACTACTGTACCGATTAAAGTGGCTAGAAAAATAATATCTTGCAGAGCTTAAAGTTTTAACCCCACATTATACATAACTCCTGCATCATGGGTCATCAAATATGCAAACTCATACACACAAATATTTTTTTGTGCAAGATTTGAACCCATGCTATACAGGGCAGCAGCCAATCGCTGGACCACTGCGCCAATCATGTCTCTTGCAAACTGCTACCTATTTGAATATATTCGTATTATATTCCTACTTAACTATTTTTGACACAATTATCTCATTCATCTTACATACCTTTATTTTTTTAAATACGCAGTCCTGTTTGCTAGTTTCATATTAAAACAATACATTTTATTAGACTAGCTAGTAGATATAAATGAAACCATTTTAAATGCTTTCAACTGTTATCAAAATAAAACGAAATTTTTTCGTCGCGAAATGCAGCGCCGGCCTTGACGCGACGTTCCTAAGTGGGTGACGATTAGTCGTTAGGGTGTCAACAGACTGGCCGACTAATCGCAGCGACACGCGATGGCTTTGAAGTGTTTACTTGGTTGTCAACTCAAGTGGGGTTCATGATAAGTGGGTGTAGATATTAATTTTACGTGTATATTTATTAATAAGGTTACGATAACCCAAATTCTATAGAGCTCATTCGCTGTTTCCATTATTTTTCCGCTTGAAAATGTTTTTTGGTTATGTTAAACATTTTAAATTTGAATATTCCTTTTTTAATTTCTCATGTGTTCCGCCTCACCTTGTACCGCTAACACTAGCGGAACAGACTAGCAATTAAATTTTATTGTTGTTTTATTAGAATTTAAAAAGATTTTACAATCAATAAAAATAAAAATGCGGGTCATTTTTACCCAAATTTATGTCTAATTTAGACACTGGCTGGACTGTTCAGTTTCAAGATCTGGCAACCCTATTCCTGCCCCAAGGTCTTAGTTTATTATACAAATAAATTAGGCCACACAAAAAACGCTGCAACAGATGCGGTATGTTGGCGTTTTTTCTCGCCAAGTGCAACGTTGGCCTTGAGTCCTAAGTGGGTGGCGCACAGCTTAGGAACTCGACAGACTGGCTTTAAGTGGTTCCGACAGATGGTAAACACTTTTACTGACAGATTTTTTGTTGATTTTCTTTTTATGAATGAACTGTCTGGTGAGACTTTTATTTATTTGGTCTTAAGTGGCATGATGGCATTTGAACTGTGCATTTTATTGTATTGGAACAGTCATAATTAGTTCTTGAAAAATGAGTTTGTGATTTGAGCCTGTTTTCAAGCAAAACAGATGCTGCTTTACGTTTGTATAAGTACGTAAGTTGATGAAAGGAATATTGGCTGCCTGTTAATTCTCTGCCAATACCCAGTGCTCACTTTGAGAATAAAATTACACATCACGATTTTTATTTTGTTTTGGCGGAATACTCGTACGTTACATACGTTTTTGCTCCTATGCAATTTGTAGGTTTTTATGGGACTCGCGGCGTTTTTAAGGTCAGTATGTAAGCACTCTTAGCCGCGCGTGTGAATGGCGCAAATACATATTTTCGTCCTGACGCTCTGAGTGGCAAATGTGACCTACGATTAGGTAGGGCTGTCACCACTGTTTTAAAATGAGTAATTAATGACTTTTTATTTTTAACATACGTCATAAAAAAAAACATACTTTTTAATATATCTTGCCGCCCCTTTGCGTATAACATAATCAGCGTTTTAAAGTTCCCTCTGCTGGGACTCAAAGGCATATACTAGATTTTAACAACAGTAAAGAAGCAAATAAAATACAAGTACAAAGTAAGAATGTTTCTTTTATCTTAAGACTAAATAAATGAATTCAAAAGAGTTTCGAATACTACTCGAACCTGTTTTTCATTCAAAGATATGTAAATCATCAACTTATTGGCTTGAATGAATTTACATAGGCACTTGAGTGCGATATTACAATTATTGGTAGGTAAACATAGTTCAATTATTCTGTAAATAGTAAATGCTTAATGAGATCGGTTTTTTCTAGGTGAGGAATCATCAGAATGACTTCTCCCGCTCCTGGGTGGAGCGGGAAGGTGTGTCAGACCTTTGCTGACTAGACCACACCCCGTTCCTTTTTTGCCTTCGTTCTAGGGTCCCGGGTTTTCCTTTTGGAAGTACACGCATGGCCCCAGAGGCTTCGACAGAGGCGCGTACTTAGATCGGTTTCTTTCCTAATTTTTAAATTGATAATCCTTATCAAGAAAACTCAAAGATATATTTTTTTAATTGATGTGTTCTAGCGCAAAACCCGTGCTTTTTAATGGTTTTTTGTTAATCTATACATATAATAAAACAGTAAAATTGTGCATCGTTTGCCGCAAATGGCGCCAAAACTACTGAACCGATCCTGTTCAAATTTTGCATACATAATCCTTATAGGACCCTTTTTGCTTTAGGCTATATTTTATCACGCTATTTGCTATGGGGGGTGAGCAATATTGCATTTTGTCGGTTTTGAACGAGTTGCCCCGAGTTCGAATCCCACCTACAATTTATATTTCTGTCAATGTTTTATCTTATTGTTTTTGGAAAAAAAAATACTTTTACCATTTTTTCATAAAAAAATCAACATTCCTATTTGACTTTTCCCAAATATTTTGTAAAAACTAATCAAAACACGTTATAAAATCCAAACGTCCACGAAATTCACATACTACAATGTTACATTAGTCCATTTAGCTGCAAATTTATCTACTGAAATGAAAATCATCACGCTATCATCGACGAAGAGCGGGGCAGTCATTTATGACATTTATATGAGAACGTCTATTTTGCTTGGTTTTCATCGAACACTGCAGCGTGGTTGATTAATTACTAGACTGGGACGTAACACGGTGGTGGTTCGAATCCCAGGAGGTGTTTTAGATTTTTTTAATTTTTGTATATTTTTTTTTTCACATATTTTTGCATCCTCACAATTTTTTTAACAAAAATATTACCTAAAAATATTATTATTATTGTTTAACCAAAAAAAAACCATGGTGACAAATTTTACAACTGCGGAGTTGCACCCCGTTTTCAAAATACAAACAATGACATCCTTCTTCTTCTTCCTGCTCTTATCCCGTATTACTTGGGGTCGGCGCAACACGTTTTCTTCTTCCATTCTGTCCTGTCGTCCGTCACACTATCATCTGCCCTTTTCTTTCATATCAGTCCTTACACAATCCATCCATCTTTTCTTTGGCCTTCCTCTCCTTCTCCATTCATCCACATGTAAATTCAGAACTCTTTTGGTAACGTGCTTTTAATCCCTCCTCTTCACATGACCATACTAAGACAAACAATTTCCTTTCAAAATACAAACATCCATTTAATTTTTTTTAACTAAAGGCGATTTATATTTTAGGAGATTTCTTCCACTCTAGGAAGGAGCACGAGGGGATGTCAGACTTTCACTGACCAAAACCCACACCTTTGTATATGTTCCTTCTTCGCCTTGCATTCCAGGACTCCGGGTGGAGGTGATCAGCAGTAACGACCTCTCACGTCCGGTCCTGGTACAGAGAGAGAAGGTATGGAAAGCAGTCATCACTTCCTTCCGCAAATGAAGCGAAGAAGGTAGCAGAAAGCGCAAAGATGATGCCCTTGGCATTACGAGTCGCAGGGCGATTCCATGATACCGTTAGCGCGGAGTTTTGGACGGTGCACTATTGGCATTTCGCTGTTGAATAAAGACTGGTCTTAGTCGACTGACGTTGCGTTATGTGCCACGCGCACCTAAAAGAGATACGCATAAGAGAACGGCCCTAACGGGCTTCGATAGCTGGAAAATTGTTCGTATTCTAAAGGAACAAAGTGGGTATTTTTTACTACTCTGCATGCTCTAGCCGTAAAAATCGAGAGTTTACAGACTGCGTTCGATCATCAGCATATGAAGTCGACTAGGTGAAAATACTCGCACACAAGAATTCGTTTATTATCTATACATATAATAAAACAGTAAAATTGTGCATCGTTTGCCGCAAATGGCGCCAAAACTACTGAACCGATCCTGTTCAAATTTTGCATACATAATCCTTATAGGACCCTTTTTGCTTTAGGCTATATTTTATCACGCTATTTGCTATGGGGGGTGAGCAATATTGCATTTTGTCGGTTTTGAACGAGTTGCCCCGAGTTCGAATCCCACCTACAATTTATATTTCTGTCAATGTTTTATCTTATTGTTTTTGGAAAAAAAAATACTTTTACCATTTTTTCATAAAAAAATCAACATTCCTATTTGACTTTTCCCAAATATTTTGTAAAAACTAATCAAAACACGTTATAAAATCCAAACGTCCACGAAATTCACATACTACAATGTTACATTAGTCCATTTAGCTGCAAATTTATCTACTGAAATGAAAATCATCACGCTATCATCGACGAAGAGCGGGGCAGTCATTTATGACATTTATATGAGAACGTCTATTTTGCTTGGTTTTCATCGAACACTGCAGCGTGGTTGATTAATTACTAGACTGGGACGTAACACGGTGGTGGTTCGAATCCCAGGAGGTGTTTTAGATTTTTTTAATTTTTGTATATTTTTTTTTTCACATATTTTTGCATCCTCACAATTTTTTTAACAAAAATATTACCTAAAAATATTATTATTATTGTTTAACCAAAAAAAAACCATGGTGACAAATTTTACAACTGCGGAGTTGCACCCCGTTTTCAAAATACAAACAATGACATCCTTCTTCTTCTTCCTGCTCTTATCCCGTATTACTTGGGGTCGGCGCAACACGTTTTCTTCTTCCATTCTGTCCTGTCGTCCGTCACACTATCATCTGCCCTTTTCTTTCATATCAGTCCTTACACAATCCATCCATCTTTTCTTTGGCCTTCCTCTCCTTCTCCATTCATCCACATGTAAATTCAGAACTCTTTTGGTAACGTGCTTTTAATCCCTCCTCTTCACATGACCATACTAAGACAAACAATTTCCTTTCAAAATACAAACATCCATTTAATTTTTTTTAACTAAAGGCGATTTATATTTTAGGAGATTTCTTCCACTCTAGGAAGGAGCACGAGGGGATGTCAGACTTTCACTGACCAAAACCCACACCTTTGTATATGTTCCTTCTTCGCCTTGCATTCCAGGACTCCGGGTGGAGGTGATCAGCAGTAACGACCTCTCACGTCCGGTCCTGGTACAGAGAGAGAAGGTATGGAAAGCAGTCATCACTTCCTTCCGCAAATGAAGCGAAGAAGGTAGCAGAAAGCGCAAAGATGATGCCCTTGGCATTACGAGTCGCAGGGCGATTCCATGATACCGTTAGCGCGGAGTTTTGGACGGTGCACTATTGGCATTTCGCTGTTGAATAAAGACTGGTCTTAGTCGACTGACGTTGCGTTATGTGCCACGCGCACCTAAAAGAGATACGCATAAGAGAACGGCCCTAACGGGCTTCGATAGCTGGAAAATTGTTCGTATTCTAAAGGAACAAAGTGGGTATTTTTTACTACTCTGCATGCTCTAGCCGTAAAAATCGAGAGTTTACAGACTGCGTTCGATCATCAGCATATGAAGTCGACTAGGTGAAAATACTCGCACACAAGAATTCGTTTATTATTCTCACTAAAGAAAAACATTTATTTGGTGTATTAGGGTGTCAGTCAAATACCGCACCAGAAAATTCCTGCCTGAATAAACAGGTAATATAAACACAAAAAAATGATGGTGATCGGTAAACGCCCTATACATATGACACCTGGGAAGTGTCCAATTGGCGATGGGAGGGGTCTAAGGATGTCCTGTTTCGCACGGTTTCAGCCACGTTGCTTCACTCTAGGAGGTGACTGCTTTCCATTCCTCCTCCCAGCTCATACCATGATCTGAACTAGGGCAGGAGGATTCTGATTTTGACCCGCAAACAGTACGGCGGTAATCCGCCCTAGCGGGGTAACTTCGATCGTAAGGTCCACCGTGTCTTCCCGCCGAATCCAAAACATCTACCTCCCGAAACACTCATGTTCGGTTAGGACCTGCGTAAAGCGCTTGCGCAGTGAATTTATAATAGTAATAATCATGGTGTGCCAATATTAGTCGCCCTAGAATGTAAATTGCAACTAAAAGAACACTGTGGAATTTAGTTGGTAAAAGTCTGATACTCTCTCTCGGTCCACCTAGAGTGGGAGAAGGTATTTGGTGGTTACCCAACAAAAAAAAGAGGCAAATACTAAAGGCGATTATCGGCCCTAATTTGGTTTTTTGAAGAAAAAATCATTTTAATTTTGGTTTTATCGCAATATGAACTAAACTAACGACTTTACCCATAGAGTAGGCAACTATTTAGAACGTGAACTCTGCGGCTCTGTGCTTCGTTGATGTTTTTAAGGCAATTGACGTCGTGCGGAAGAAAAACCCGGGTGTTACCATTGGGTGGATCGCTGGAGGATACGTTAGATCATAAAGCACTGGTGGGCCACGCTCAGGCGGAGCACCACCGTGTCCTTGTGGGGACGATCGGTGACAGCAACCTCTCGCGCTGGGCACTGGTACAGGCCATGATCCAGAGCGAGGAGTAGTGGCAAATAGTCCCCTCACGCCCCAGTCGCTGGGAATGGCGAGCAATGGGTAGTTTACCATCTGGCTGTCCGGTAATAATCCAGACGGTCAACCGTGGGTATTGTTCCACGCGTGCTTCAAAGAGATGTCAGCAAACTGTAGGTGCCCAGCAGGTTCGAAGCCTCTGGGGCCATGGGTGAGCTTCCGAAAGGAAAACCCGGGGTGAGGTTTAGTCAGTAAAAGTCTAACTCACCCTCTGAGAAGTCATTCTGATGATTTTCCACCTAAACAAGAAACCTGGGCACGCCGTCATTGCGGCGGTAAGTTCCCTCTTTGAGAAGTAGTTGGAAAGAGGTCCTCACGTTCCGTATGCCGCAGGTCCTCACCAGACACGGTAAGTTCGGGAGGCTCCTGCATCGGATTCAGGGGTAAAGGGCGCCCCAGCCAGACTTGGGCGCACTGTCTGGACCGCCCGAAGGACACGGTGGAGCACACGGTAGAGGTATTGCGGTCGCCTTCTTCTGCGAAGCAGTAATGCTAGCCAAGAAGGCGGCCGGCCGCGAGCGCGAAAGGGAACGACCCTCACGCCCCCGCCGTCAGGATCACGAGAACGATTTCCGACCACCGTAGGCGCAAGCTTGCGGACGGCGAACACTGGGTAGCTTGCCGTCCAGCAGTTCGGTAATAACCCGGACCGAGTCAAGTCGTCAACTGTTCCACGAGCGCCTCAAGGAGATGTCAGCAAACTGTAGGGCGCGGCAGGGCCGAAGCCTCTGAGCACGTGGATCTGTATTCCGAAAGATAAGCTCGGTGTCCCAAAATTGAAGGCAACACAGGAACGGGGGTGGCGTTTAGTCAGTAAAAGTCTGTCATTACTTCTGACTCTCTTCTCTCTCTTCAATGACTTCTCCCGCTCCATTTAAGAGCGGGAGAAGTCATTCTGATGATTACCCATCTGAATAAAAAAACCTAAACAAGAAACCTACTGGGGCTATGGTTTCGCTTCTGAAAGGGAGACCCTGGAACGTAAGGCAAGGAAGGAATATAGAAGTGGCAGTAATAATCTGACACGCACTTCCGCTTCACACAAGAGCAAAAGTCATTAGATGATTTCCCAACTAAAAAAAGTACTAATTGGAGTTTTAACTTAAACAGTTTTATGTAAAATTAATTAATCAGATCTTATCGGAAGTATAGGATTAGATACTTAGATTACTTTTGTGCAGTTTTACGAACTTAACGCGGACGAAGTCGCGGGCAACAGCTAGTTATAATATAAATTAGTCCTAGACTGCTATCTCACCTGATGCAGTGATGTTAATGTTTTCCAGTGCTAAACTAAAGAATTTTTATGAAACATGATAGCTCGACTGGTGAAATTTAAACCGGCGATGTATTTCTGTTGCCGCTATAAAAACAAATACTAAAACAGAATAAATATTTAGGTTTGATGTTAGATGATTTTTTACTATTTTTTGCTATGGACGGTACGAGTACCCTTTGTGCGCGAGTTCGAATCGCAATTCGCCGGTTTTTTCTAAACTTATATTTTCGAGCGCAAAACTCGTTCATTTTCGAAATAGTTTTGGTATTCAATAAATATTCATCTATAAAAATAATATAACAAAAATTCATACAAACACGTTCAAAGGTTGCCTGGTACAGAATGCCTCAAGGCACTAAGTCCGCCTCTGTACTTGTGTGTGCCTAAAGAGTTTAATCATCTGCCTAGCCTTTTCCCAACTATATTGGGGTCGGCTTCCAGTCAAGCCGGATTTAGCTGAATACCAGTATTTTACGAGGAGCGGCTGCCTACCAGACCTCCACAACCCATTAACTGGGGTAACACGGTACTTTATGGCAAGACTGGAGTCAGATTTACTGGCTTCTGACTATCCGTAACGACTGCCAAAGATCTACAAATGACAGCCGGGACCAACGGCTTAACGTGCTTTCCGAGGCACGGAGGAAACTCGTTATGTTAAGATGATCACCCATCCATAGACCAACCTAGGCAAGCGTGGCTTAACCTTGAAGATCGACCTATGCGGCTGTTATTATTTAGCCACGAGCTCCTCAAGAGTTTAATAAATAAATAAATAAATATTTCTATAAACTCGTCTGTAGTCGTTTGCCAACCCTACACAGTTCACGCCGCCATGCTGTGAGTCACCGACAGAAATACGCGATAACAACGCGTCCTTACGATTCGCTGCATTTTAGTTTTGTTTCACTGCTCATTTACACATCGGGAATGTTAAGTATCAGTTATCCTTTTTAATATGAATCTTTTTTTTCCTGCCCTCGCCACAAATTAAGTACTTTAGGTCGGCGCTACACGTCTTTTTCTTTCCTCGCCAAACCATAAAGGTTGCGCAATGTCTAACCAAACGCGATCAGATCGTTACACCATCTTCACCCCATGGGTTCTGTGAGGTAAATTCCGGGGCCCAGGAACGGAGGTATGTTCCTTACATGAGTGTGTTTTAGATAGCAAATGTTTGAGGCGCTCTCCTGCTACGCCCAGAGCGTCAGAAGTCCACTTGCCGCAATTAACCTCAATGGCCGTTGCCATCTCCGTTGCCGTTAGTCTCTGGACGAGACAGAGATCTTCGCTTATATCTCCGTGTGTATGATAAGACCAGCTCACGCTTCTACCTAACTGTCACCAACACCCGCTACTAATTATTTTAATTTTAATTAAAAATTATTGAAAACCACAAGACAGCGGGAAATCTACCCACGCCATTGGCGGATAAATTTATTACCTCAGGCTTTATAAATTAAAAACGAACTTATATCTGCCTCCATCCACAAATAAATACTCTTTGATACCACGTCCGAAGCCATTAAAAAGATGATCTATCGTTAAAGAAGCATCTTATAAACAGTGTTAATTGATCACACTACGCTATTAATTATAGAGTAAACAAACGAAGTGTATGGTTTATAATTATCTGAGGCACGAGTTATTTATATTGGCTTTGTAGGTACATCGTTAGGGTTTGCTCACACCGATACTAAAAGCGAGGTAGTAAATTCAGTATCCAAAAAAATACAATCAGAGTGATTGGAGTACAGTGTTTAAATTTCGAAGAATATTCGAATTTGGTTTTGGGTCTATAGGTTAATTTTTAACATATTTTTTGTAAAATATTCTAGTAATTTAATCAAAAGATTTTAGATATATTTTAGATTTAATACATATGAGTTATTCATCATCATCATCTGCTTAGCCTTTTCCCAACTATATTGGGGTCGGCTTCCAGTCAAGCCGGATTTAGCTGAATACCAGTATTTTACGAGGAGCGGCTGCCTACCAGACCTCCACAACCCATTTACTGGGGTAACACGGTACTTCATGGCAAGACTGGAGTCAGATTTACTGGCATACATAAATAGATATAATCAAGAGAGGACCGGTCTTTCCTGCCACAGGTGTTTTCACACTTAAAAGGAGGGACCATTTTGGTATCGATTAAAACATTTTTAATTTTTCACCTTTTACCGAAACGTTATCTACAAAAAAAGTGAGACAATACAACTGCATTTGGCGTCAAAATTATTCTACTACAATAAGCAACTGTATAAAATACTTCGTCAATTGTCCACGATAATCCCAAATGTCTACTACTAACAATTTAAAGCCTACCTTTTTGAGAAGTTAATAAAGTTCTTATTCAAATACCGCTCACCGTCGCGTCTGCCCCAGTATGAGCAAACCCTAACAAGTATCTATGTGAGTCATGAACCAGATAGTAACCTCAATGGACGTGTAGTCGGTGACGTCATCGCGTTGAAGAGGCGCTCACTAGTGCACGGAGCTATCGAACGCGTTACGTTAATGTTTCTCCAAAGCTATTAGCTTTAGAGAGAATAATGTACCTTCGGCCAAAGTAAGCTCACATTAAGGACGATAATTGCATAGCAAGGGTGAGGCTGGATCTTTCGATACGTGTTTTGACATTAGCTACGTCTGCACAGGAATATTTTCTTAACTGCGCATGCGTAATTTTTGTCGACCGTACCTACGGTTTGGCTCGAACAAGGACCAAGAACTAGTCATGGTGTTGTCTACATATTGCTAGAAATAATCATAGTCTTGTCTAGATATTGCTAGAAAATAGAAACAAAAAACCTGTTCCTCAAATTAGTCGGCGTTAGCTTTCTTTCCGGAAACCGTACGGCTTGAGCCCGGATCGTTCACATGCGTCTCGAAGAGATTTCAGCTAAACCATAATATGATAGAGGTTCAAGAAGGGTGAAGTCTACGGGTACTAATGGTTGCGGAAGGGAAACCCTGGGTCCTGGAACGCAAGGCAAAGACACAAAACAGTGGGTGGTGACTAATAGGCAGTACAATTCTTGCACGCCCTCCCGCTCCGCCTTAGAGCGGGAGAAGTCACTGGATGACTTCCCACCCAAAAAAAAAACATATTCTATAATTGGATTAAGAATCGCGAGGTTTCCAACTCTATTTGGTAATACCAGTTACAGTCATATCAGAACTTTCATTAACTAGTAACATTCGCTTTAAAGCTAGTTCTAGAGAGACTGTAATAGGGATTTTAAACTTCGTGTTACTTGTCCAATCAGATGAGAACCCAGATTTAGTTCCCGGCCACTCAGATTAGCCGCTCAGTTTACGCTAATCTCATTTCTGTAACTCAAATGCAGTTTATCACTAAATTCAGTTGGCTGGACTTCAAATTGGATGAAGCGTATCTGTTTCATGCATGAATTAAGCTTGCCGCATGTCAAATTAGGGGACAATTTGTCCCTAATTTGACAAGCGATGCAATTTGGCTAAAAATTTTCCCGCGTCATGTGAATGTGTCGTAAAATGTTGAGGACAAGTTGCGGGATATTGGGCAACGTTGTAGCGTCACGTAGATTGAAGGTTGCGCGTCATGTTGCGGGATATTTTGTCCCCTAATGTATGTTAGTTGAGGCTGTCTGACAAAATCAATCGTATTTCTGTCAGTAACTTTAATCATTAGTGCGACCCGCGATCACGACCGGTGCCACACTGCTGTCGATTGTGCGACCCGATCGCGGGTCGCGGTCGACTTGTTTAAAAATCCGTAGCAGTAAGCAGTGGATCGCGCGGCCCGGTCGCGGTCGCGGTCACATTTGCGGAATACTACTTTTAGTTGTTTAGTATATCTCTGAAAGGTAATAAAACGAACGTGCAGATAAAAACGTGACGGTCGTCATTTCGCGGCTTCCTAATCTATACTAATAAAAAATTTAATAAGTTAGTTTGCACTGTGCGTACAGAAAAGTGTCTAAAATCTTATTGAAAAAAAAAGGATGTACCTACATTAATTACAAAAAATAGTAAATCCTGCATCACACATGCACCAAACAAACATGTAAAAAAAAGAAATTATCCCTCGGGCAGTTGCTCCCACATCACCCTCATCAGCGATCTTGGCTACGCACCCGGAGATTAATTACATGACATTTTTTATACATGAGAACGTGGTCAATGGCCGCTAGTATTGGTAAAAGATTTCGACCGTAACGTCTGCGAAATGCTACTAAGACTAATTTAATCTGACCCTTAATAATTAAACACTACGCGCCATCGACGACTTGAGCTCGGTCGGTCGCACGGTGAGATACCCAAAGCTCGCCATCCGCAAAACACAACAAAAGACACCTGCTGTTTTGTTCAACCACGATCCTCAACAAGCGTGAACCCCTGATAACCTCGAAAAACATAACCTGCACTAAACACTGCTTATTCCGACAACGAACAGTAAAATTATCGCCAATTACAGCTTCTACAAAATGGTTTCTAAACTCTCGACCTCAAATCGGTTAAACGCTAGTGAAATCGATTTTCAGTGATAAAAAAATGACCAGTTTTTGTCCACTAAAGTATTGTGGTTCGCACACAATGGACTCTTTTGTCCGTGTTACGGGCACAGTGAGTCGGATTTGAATAGACGTGGAAAAATAATTAGAGCATTATTTGGTTTCTGTTGTTTTGAAGAAAACAGGTCAATTTATTTGTGTTTGGTTACCGTTATTTTGGTTATGGTGGTGTGAACAAATGTGATCAACGTGGAATGTGAATTGGATTCGGGAATGTTTTTTTAGTGTTTTTTTTTTTGGTTAGCATGTTCTGTTCCACTCCTGAGGCAAAGGCTACCCTCCATTCCTTCCATTTTTCGCAGACCCGCGCTTCCTCTTGCCATTTCTGGTGGAATATGTCTAACTAAAGCACCATGCTCTATCGTAGTCTGCTACCCTAACCTGACCTCGTCGCACTGTTTCAGGGCACCAACTTTGTGCTACTTTAGCCCACATTTTGTCGGGCTTGCGACAGACATATCCTGCCCAGTCTCATTGCAATTGGGCAGCCTTTCGAGAAAACAACTATCCTGGTTTTGGGGCAATGGATTAATTCATTTAGGTATCACGAATGTGAACAAAAACGAAACGTTTGCAAATACATAGTGACTTGTTTCCGTAGAGCTTGACAAATGCTATTATCGTTGAAATTCCCTTTGTTGGTTCTGACAATTTGCGTGAAACGTTGTATTTGGCCAAGCTCAACGTCACCTGCATTATTATACCAGTCGAAATAGATCAACTCACTATTCACAGCCGGATTAAGGCCGAAATATATTTACCAGTATACTCATAGGTAAGTATATTCTACAATTTTCGGTACAACGGTCATCATCACCCAGTCCCAAACTAAGCAGAGCTTGAGTCATAAGTAGTTTATAAATGATAAAAATACTTATGTATATATCTAAGTACATACTTACCTACATGTTATAGATAAATTACACCCAGACGTAGTACAATTGATCACACAAACATTTGCACGAACTTCGGCATAGCAGTCAGGGCCACTAATCACTAGACCAACGGACCAGTAGATATTATATCAGTCAAACATTTTAATACTTTGTATCTTTTTACGCTTGTTGTTAGTATAATACAATGAGATTAGGACCTCTTTTTTAGCTTTTGCCTCTTTTATTTTCCTCTTCTCTTTGAGAGGTATGAGATTAACGGGTATAATCCATCATGGGTCGGTTGTGGGTTGGTCGATATCGCTAGCCTTTTCGACAAGCCAGTTTCCTCCTGATACATTGACGTACATATATATCGGATTTGTAACGTTTATCTGGCAGTTTGAGTATATTATGCGGTCTACCAAATGTCCGTTTGATAGTTCATCAATTTGTTATGCCCCTTAGTTCTGAGTTAACATACACGAATACTGATAAATGCTAGCAAGGACTGGATAGATGCACTCAAATCTGTTTAGTTCTATTCTCAATAGACCATCTCAGATACCTACTAAAAATATTAATGTCATGAATCTTTATTTAAAAACAAATTACCTACAAGTTAAATTAAATACTTCACCATGAAAACAGAAGACTTTATAGATGAAAACGAAGCCAAACTCTGTTCTATAGAACGTTAATGAGACTAGATCCCAATCTAATCAGAGCTTGTGGCATTAGTACTAGATTTTATGAGTAGAGTTTAAAAAATCCAAGAAACGATTGCTTTGGTTTGAACGACCTACTAAGCGTAAGTCGGAAAATCGATCCTGTTTTCCTTTCTCCTTTAGAAATACAATCTTATAATGAAATTATTATTTCATACTATAACATTTTCCCAGCTACAGCTAAGGTTTATTTTCCCCTAAGAGACGAGTCATAATGACTAAGAATCAGGTTTTCTTTGGTCCATGATTGATGAGTTCGCAACGGAGTCTTATTCTGAAAAAAATATGCAACGTGTTCCTGGAGAAACGCTAAGCTAACGAATAGTTTTTCTGAATAGATATCGCAACAATGAGATTATTACTTTTATCATTTTTGTCTCAAAATTTGACATAAAAATATGCTGCATAACAAAATTAATTGGGTACGTCTAAATTGGGACTGCTAACGTCAATTGAATTAATTTGATTTTTTGAGTACGAATAAAAGAGAAACAGTCAATTTCATGCTTAAAAGCGGATTTTCAAGAAAGTATATTGAAAAAATAATTAGCTTTTTCAATAAAACTAGACATTATTATCTGTAACAGTTTTAGTATGTCATTGACAGTTATCTAAATCAATATCACATTGAATAATGATATCATTAATAACATAGGTAACCCAATCAATCCCCTTTGATTGATTTTGTCTCATTACTCTCTGTCGTAATATAATAGGGAATTCGAGCCCCAATCGAATCTAGTCTAGCTATCTGCTAAATTGTATTTTGTGACTATGAAAATAGCTATCTATCTCTGATATTACAGTATTTAAAATGCCATGGGCGCTACTAGAATTGACCAAAAACATAATTTAAGTTAAGATTGAATAGGTTACTTTTAGGCAAGCATGCTCCATCGTCGACCATACCATCGCTTACCATCAGACAAGATAGTGGTCAAACGCAAATCTATCAATAATAAAAATACTACCCCATATTTTCTCAAAGGCATACGATAAAATTTATAAGAAATACACATTTTAAAATGAATAAATAATATTTTTCTATACCGTTGCTCGTATCCAGTCGTGCTTTCTATAATTTTATTGCATTGGAAACTTGCAAGTTAGGTTTGCAAGCTTCAGTTATTGGAATGTAAAGAAATCTCAGGCACAATGGTAGAAAAGAGCGTGTAATAAAATCGAGAAAACTTCGTGAGGAAAAGGTCTATATGGAATTGGAAATATGACTGGATTCCTATGATGTTACCTGGATTCAATTTTCCAGTATTAAAATGTTATTGCTTGTTGCTGTTGTAATGTTTTGGTTGTCATTTTTTATAGGTTTTGATAGTTATTAATGGTTTAATTGATGACTTACTCCGGCTTAATCCGCGTGCAAATAATATTTTGCGGGATAAAATGTATCCTGTTATTATTGCTGGTCTACCCATTTTCTACTTTTTATGCATATCTGTTGAATCGTTAAGTTTTAACTAAAATAGGAACAAACTAACACACAATACAAAATTTTAGCTGTAAATATATTGATGTGATAGGCACATAATGTTGAAGAAGCATCTAAATATTTTCTAAATGGCATAAAAATTTCTGATGCATCCAGCAATTTTCAAAAATTGCGTACTTTTTTTGCAGCATAGATACATCGCTCATCCTTTTTAAAGATTTTTTTCTGAAGTTATTTTGTCGTCATTACCACGATCGTTGCCCACTGGGCGTCCATTCGCATTTGCATAGATATTAGAGCGTGTTTTTTGCACTAATCGGGGCTGAACTGGCTTCCCTAAGACTAATTGCCTCGTTAGTCTAGTAATCTAGGTCATCTAGAGATATCTGGGTCTTAGTCAGACTATAATGGATGGATGTGGAGAATTATGGAGAATTTACTTCGTCATTAGTAGGAATGAGTATCATAATACATAGTTCTTAAAGGGTGTTTTTAGAGGCAACAGTTTTTTTTTTGTAACTGTCAATATTGTACTAACATTTGGTAGTTGATTTGAGATAAGTGGGTTCGTTTTTAACCGATTTCAAAAAGGAGGAATATATGTTCGGCTGTGTGTATTTTTTATGTATGTTCACGGATCACACGTCAATTGTGGACTGATTTTGATTTTCTTTTTTTATTGAATGGTTATACTCCCGAATAGGTCCCATAGAAATATTGTTATGATCTAATGATGAACTTTGAAGTTATGAAACGGAACTCCTTATAGGATCGTAGCAGAAATGTTGTGACAAGTAAAATTGCTTTGTTTATACGTGTAGTCGATGACCAAACTCGTGATGAACTAACGGACCCTGTCAATCTTGCTGGCATCTCTTTGAGGCACACTAGGAACCATAGAACACAACGCGCTGTTCTTTTGTTTTTAGTGTCAAGTATTTGGTTTTTTAACTAACCTACATATCACTTAGATTTAATTTATGGATTTAATGCATTAATTAATTAATTGATAGATTTAATTAACTAATTAATGTCATCATCATCATTACAATCATCATCTACCTAGCCTTTTAATTAGTTCATGAATCTCCGACCGGTCCTATGAGACCGCGGTGTTATTGTTTTACTATTGTGTCTCATTTTGTGGGTATGTGATAGGTTAATGTACTCGTATTCTATACTAATATTATAAAGAGGTAAAATTTGTAAGTTTGTATGTTTGTAAGTTTGTATGTAGGGGGTAATCTCTGGAACTACTGGTCCGATTTGAAAAATTCTTTCAGGGTTAGATAGCCCATTTATCGAGGAATGCTATAGGCTATATACCATCACGCTACGGCCCACGGGAGCGGAGCAGTAACGAAAAATGCGGGTGAAACCGCAGGGGACAGCTAGTGTTTAAATATAAACGATCCAACGACGAAATTTATGGTAAGTTTTCATCAAAGCTAGAATTTCAAAACAATATTTGGACGTCAACTTTGACATTTGCCGTAATGACAGTTCCACATATGCGTCCGACCGTAACCTAGCGCATAACATTAGCACACTGCTACAATTCACATAACATTCAGAACCGATAACATTACTCTGGACCGTTGAAACCACAGAGCATAGAGCGACAAAGACTAGACTTGCCATTTTTTTTTTTTAATATTTACTGACGCGCCTGTGCACTGAACAGAGAGGATCAAGCTGTCATATGGTAGCCACAGAGTAAATAGGATAGATTTTAAGCCCGTCAGGAATACTGAAAAAATATTCGACATATTATATTTTTTTCTTTGTCATGTGCCAACGCAAAATTTGAAAATGATACAACGAGTTAAAATTTCGCGTGTTGTGACTTGGTTCAATTTTTAGGGTTCCGTAGCCAAAATGGCAAAAACGGAACCCTTATAGTTTCGTCATGTCCGTCTGTCCGTCTGTCCGTCTGTCCGTCTGTCACAGCCGATTTACTCGGAAACTATAAGTACTACAGTGATGAAATTTGATGGGAATATGTGTTGTATGAACCGCTACAAAATTATGACACTAAATAGTAAAAAAAAGAATTGGGGGTGGGGCCCCCCATACATGTAACTGAGGGATGAAAATTTTTTTTTCGATGTACATACCCGTGTGGGGTATCAATGGAAAGGTCTTTTAAAATGATATAAAGTTTTCTAAAAAACATTTTTCTTAAAGTGAACGGTTTTTGAGATATCAGCTCTCAAAGTCGTAAAAAGTATGTCCCCCCCCCTCTATTTTTATAACTACGGGGTATAAAATTCTAAAAAAAATAGAGGTGATGCATGCTAATTAACTCTTTCAACGATTTTTGGTTTGATCAAAGTATCTCTTATAGTTTTTGAGATAGGTTGATTTAACTGTAATTTTGGTTAAGTTATTGTGCTTACACTGAAAACGATGGCTGAACCTTATAATTATATTTGCTGCTACGGAACCCTTTGTGCGCGAGCCCGACTCGCACTTGGCCGGTTTTTAATAAAATAGAAATGATGTCGAATATTTTTTTTTAATGTAATTGGACTAAAAAGCGTCTGTCTTTAACTATGGAATTTTCGTTTAAAAAAAAACTATGAACTGCCATAATTATATTGACTTTGAATTATACCTAAGTGGGAATTAAGTTTATATGTTTTACCCGTTTTAGAGTAGTTACTCATTTATTTTCGTTATTTTGTTTTAATTTGTTTATAATGTAGGAAGTTTAGCCAATAGCGTCTCTAGCAGACGCCATATCTGTGGTGGAAACACTAGAAACTGAGAAAGGCGGTTGTGAAAGCCACTCGTGCGCAACGGAAAGACGCTCGGTATGTAGTGTGGCCAGGCGGTAGGGAACTGGGAACTAGTTTAGAAATTATTCTAACTAGATTTTATTTGTTTTGCACACTGTACACTTTGTGAAAGGTATTGCAAAAAACCAAAAAAAAAGTAACTAAGTATAGCTTCGTTTTTTTTTTGCCTAAGGCTGTTCGGTCAAACTGGAAATGTGTTTCGAATTTTTTGGCGACACCGAACAAAATATTGGAAAAATTTCTTGAAAAAATTGATAAAACATAATGTTTTTTTTATTTTGTAAAAATCCTGTGTTCAACATTATCTTTGGAAAATGAAAATGTGCAGTTTTATTAAAACTGAAACTTTAGCATTAATTTCAATCAAGTAAATACTTGTATTTACTTATACAGTCACGAGCTATAAGATAAACAAATAAACATATTTATCGGTAAAAATAATATTTAAAACACAAAATAGCATCAATTGAAATGAGTACATTTTCACATTTTCAATTTAGGTATTTCATTTAAAATAGGATGAAAAATAATAAATATACAGTATTTTATTTTAAAAAATTGCAGTGTATTCAACATTTTCATTGGAAAATAAAAAAGAAACACTTTTAAAAAACATAGGTACGCCAACTTGTACTAAATTACCTATTCGATAGTTAAGTATTTGGGAACTATGTATCTATTGTGGTCTAGTTTCCACACTTAGTCCTTAGTGGACCATTGTGCGTGAACCACGGCTGCCTTCACTCCAACCAGTCCACTTCACTTCAGAAGCAGATGATTCCTTTCAGTTTACTCAATACGTCAACAATTGAATTTTCAGCTCCCATCTATTAGGAACTATTTGCCGTACACTTATTTCTTGTAGCTTGATAGAAAATGTGACAATCTATTTATATCTTACTAAATTCAGCCAGCGGCTTTGCCCACATAAAAGTAGAAAATAAATGCCTATGTTACTTAGTGAAGATGTAGCTTTCTTATAGTAAAAGATTTTTTCAAATCAGTCAAGTACTTTTTGAGTTAAATCGTAACAAAAAATAAACAAATCTTTCCTCTTTATACCTGTAATAATATAGGTTGTATCTACAACTATCCCTAAACATACTCTTAATAATTGAACAAATTATATCGTTAGAGATAAATTTTACAGGAAACTATTATTTCCTCTGATTTATTTGAGATAATTACGTGAAATGGTTTGTGAACATTAGTCTCACATCATTCTAATGTTAATGAACTCCGGCGCCCTGGAATACAAGCCCAAGAAGAAACATAGGAGTGGGTTTTAGTCAGTAACATATTGACATGCCCTCCCGCTCCGCCCTAGGGCGGGAGAAGTCATTGGATGATTACCCACTTAAAAAAAATCTTATGTTAATGAAAGTGAACTCCGATATGAAAAAGGCGTTTGTTACTGGCCACTTATTCTTGCTGGTACATCTATTTTTGAACAAAAGTCATCATCATCATCATTTCGGCCAAAAGACGTCCACTGCTGAACATAGGCCTCCTCCTCGAAGCGTCGCCACAACGACCGGTCCTGTGCGGCTCGCATTCATCGGATTCAGAAGAAAAATAATGTGTCACAATTTTTTAGTCGGAAAAAAAGGTTTTCATAGGGAAAAAGTATTTATTTATTACTTCTTCTCTTCAAGACAATTTTTTGACGTACTTCTAGCACTCACATGCAGGATTTTCTTACATCTTTGGAAATGTTTTCGTGGTTCAGCGTAGAAACATCGATAGTTCAGTAACTACTCATAGTATTTAATTTTACGCATCACTTTATTATACACTAACTTTATTTTTGTTCAAAAATTGAGTATTTTTATATACTCTATTTTTGTACAAAAATGGAGTACTTATTTTAATATAATTTATTTTTGTGCAAAAGTGGTGTATTTTTAAGTACTTTATTTTTGTGCAAAAAAGATTTTCATGAAGTCTCAGACTTTTGGGAGCAGTTTGAGACACTGTAACCAACTCCCACTTCTTAAAACACCTTGAATGCCTGCAATTCATATAGTTACAGCACAATTTTAAACTGTGGTTATAGCCACAACTTTTATTTCGTCGTGTATTTATCTGCTTGATTTAGACTTAGATTTACTTTTTTCTTTATTATGCATTGCTTTCGATGTCTAGCAGAACAATTATCTACTATAATAATAATACATTATAACCTATCTATAAAACTATTCATTTACTGTTAACATATCATGACACAAAGCACTTGTACTTCACACAAAAAAAACACATCATTAAAATAATGCGAAATTTAATAAATGCAATTCAAAATAAAATATATTTTTCGCCATTGCGAAATTATTGTACATCATTTTGAAACAAAACGGCGAATTCGAATGCTTTTTTGTAACCGCTGCGACTTTTAATGGTACAGTTAACATTTTTTTTGAATTGCGAATGCAAAATAATTTTATGATATACTTTTTTGATTTTTATTTCGCTGTGGTTGGACAGAAGTGTGCTTGCCAACGATCGTGATCATTGGTGCTTGCGTAATTAATTTTATTGGCAGTATTATTTGTTTAATTAAGCGTATTTTTATTATTGCTGATGCTCTGTTTGTTTTATTTTATGGCTGTATTGGTTGCATGCATTTATATATAGTAATTTACTTTTTTAATGATGTGGAAAATTGTCCCATGAGTTTTCCCCCTCTAGTGTGCCGAAAATGGGTTTAATCAGTAAAAGTTTAACAGGGTGTGTCGCACACCTGTGTCGCTCAGTTGCTCTTTACAATCTAGAACCACGGGTTTCCTTTGAGTTTACGTCTTCATTGTTATAAATTGAACTCGCCAAGATAATGTCTGAACTACAAAAGACACTGGTCTCTTAGTGCAGTTGAGGTTTCGTTTGAGAGCAGTTGCACAATAAACATAAACTACAATTAGGTTCCATTTAACGTGTAAAGTTGTCTCTAGAACCAATTTACGGAAAACCGTAACAGTTTTTCCGTTTTATTATTTGCTTCGTATTTCTTGTATCCTAAGGGGCCTTGCCCAAGCAAGGGCTCTTAAGAGGCCTGCGGAGACCGCGCGCAATCTCGAGTTGAGACGAAATAAAACACGTTTTTGAGGTTGATGGAAGCAATCCAGATAGTTTAAACAATTCTTGGACACACCGACTGAAGTAAAGTCATCATCCGCATACTGACAGTTGCTTGCTGTGATAGCAATACAAACTATTGGAAATTTGGGAGAGGTTCCGTAATACCAAAAATGATGAATGAAAAATTAATGTATTTCCATTATTGTTTCGAGTATTTATAACTTGATAATAATATCTGTGTTCCTACGAAAAGATATTTTGAAATATTGTTGTTTATAATATAGAAAAAACAAAATAAAAACATGACATTTTCGCTATGAAAATGTGCAAATTTAAATTCGCTTAAATTTCGTTTGGGGTAAGTTTTTCAACAAAAAGACGATGTAGGAACCTAGATAATTATTGTCTGAATCCGAATAACATCATATTATGGTGTAAATATGCTTAAATTGCAAATGATTTTGGTATTACGTTTGTATGGATAATTCTAACGTCGCGCCCGCCTTAAAGAACGTGGTGATTTTTTTCACATTGTCACATGGTGTTTTTTTTGTAATTCGTAGGCCCACGTTGGACCACTAGCGCACCTAATAGTAAGCGACAATGTGGTCGAATACGGTTGCGGTAGTCGCTGTCTCATTTAAGTATTTATCATCTCCTTAGTCTTTTCCCATCTATCCATTGATAGCTACAACTTGGGGGTCTTTAAGGTTAGATACTTCTAGGCAAGCGTGCTTCATCGGCGGCCATATCGTCGGTTACTATCAGGTGAGATAAGAGAGAAACGTGAGCCTAAAACTGATGCGGCTTAATACCCGTGTTTTACGTCTCGTTTTAGAATTCATGAAAGAAAAAGGCCTCGTCGATGCGCCTTCGCCCACATCTATATTATTTCACACTACACCTGTGTTCCTAGTGTAGTATTGTTACCTCTTGATTATGACAACGGTTTAACACCACAAACCACATTTGTATGACAGTTCTGCACTTTACATTTTCCTTCTAATCCTACCACGCATTAAACATGCGTCCCTACATAATTATATGAGTACAATGGATGGGCGAACTTTCAAATTTGGCAGTAAATCGTATAAATTATAATAATCAATGAAGTATAATTATATAGATAGTTCCTGGCTTGTTTCTAGATACATAGATACTACATTTTAAGTATAATTTCCTGTGGCTTAAGTTTCAAAATTATTAGGTCCTAGTGTTACCATTAGAATAATTGAACGAAGCCAATTATAGAATCGGTTCGCGTCAATAACTGCAACGGTTTCGTCTGACGACTTACCAGGTATGATGCAAGTGCAATGCACCGGGACTTAGGGTAAGTGCACGCGCGTCAAGGGCGCGTTTAAAAAACGTGGTGTTTTTTAGACGCGCCGTTCAAGTCTTCATTTTAAGATATTTTAGACACCCGGAACTGGAGCAATCCTCTTTATTGGGGTGAGAAATCATCAAATAACTTCTGCACTGGAAGAACGTAGCCAGATTTTTACTGACTAAGACCCAACTGTGTTCCGTCCCATGGGTTTTCTTCTAAAAGGGAACCCTGTCGTCTTGGAAGGCAAGGCAAAGAAGTGTGATTTTAGTCAGTAAAAGTCTGATACACCCTGCTGCTGCTCTACCTAGCGAGAGAAGTCATTAGATGATTTCTCACCTTAAAAAAAAAAACTGTCAGTTGCTCTTTGCGTGCCAGGATCATGATGATTGAATTGATTTGATTCTTTCGAACTATCCCACTGAGTTCTGCGTTCATGCTAACTTGTAGCATAGTAAGCCTAAGTAATACCTATATCTGTTAGGTACAATACTACAAAAATGTAGGTCATAGCTATAAAAATATACTCAACAATACACGGATAACGATAATAAGCCTAGCCTGACCGAAATAAACCGAGCCTTACCGATAAGGTACGACGCGGCCGCCATTTACCGAGCTGAGTTTCACGCTAGAAGAGGGTATTTCGATAAAATATACAACACTAACCTATCACATACCCGCGAAACGAGACACAATAGTAAAACAATAACAGCGTGGTCTCATGCGACCGGTCGGGGATTTATGAATTAATTACTCACATACCCGCGAAACGAGACACAATAGTAAAACAATAACAGCGCGGTCTCATAGGACCGGTTGGGGATTCAAACGTTAAGGTGCAGAGATAGAGCGAAAATGGGTTGATGCGGACTAAGGTATTAGTTACAGACTGAAGACACGTTTAGAACATGATGCAAAGGATTTGGTCCGTCTGCACAAAGTTCGAGCGAGCATGAATTTGATCCGTTGGACCAAGTTTGAGCGAGCATGAATTTGGTTCGACAAACTAAGTTCGAGTGAGCGTGAACCACTCTAAATTTCGATACGGATTGACCAAAGCCTTCGTAGGAAATCCGAGTATGTGTTTCACTATTAAAATGATAGAATATAGGATACTAGGAATATAATATTATGATGATAGAGAGTCAGTACTCAAGTCTCTGAAATCTAAAGTATTTGACCTTGGCGTTAAAGAATATTACGGTCTAGGCAATCTTGCACCCAATTTAGTAAAACCTTATTTAAGTGACAGACAGGCAGAGAGTATTCAAATAAATGGAATTAATTCACGCGGTCTTAAAGACAAATAAAGTACCACAAGGTTCAATTTTGGGTCCATTTCTTCTTTGTTAATGTTGGTACATTAATTATCTTTACCAAAATTTGATATAATTAAAAAGAGTTTAAATTGCATTTCTTGTACGTCTTTTTCTATTGCACGCTTTGAAATGTGCAATTAGCTATACTGTTCTGTATGACCGACTTCTTGACAATTTAAAAGTAACTATTAATATTTTAATTGAAATAAATGCACCCAGTTCTTTTGAAGAATACTGTTTCCATTTTACTCAACTCAGTCACCATGCAAACAGAATGAGTCGAGAATGTCAATAAATTATATGTAATGAATAGTAAATAACTGTCAATTTGATGCAGAAAACGTGAGTGCAGTTGAAAAAACAACCTAGAATATACTTAATATAAGGTTGAATAACTACTGCATCCTTTTAAATAACAACCTCGAATATACTTAACTAGCTTCTGCCTGCGATTTCGTCCGCGTGGTATTGTTACTTTGGGCTAACAATAACTTTAACATAGGCTTTGCACATTATGCGTTAAGCAGTACTCGATCATTATTTTGAAACATTCTTCATTAGCGCTTGCTCAGCTCCTTTTAGTCTTAGCGTGATGATATATGTATATCGAGGAAGGTTAAGCCTTCCTCGATAAATGGACTATCTAACACTGAAAGATTTTTTCTTAATAGAGCGTTCAAACAAACAAACTCTTCAGCTTTATAATATTAGTACCTATAGATGTGGGGTTGAACAACCATTTCATCCTTTTAAATAACGCAAATATTATTAGAAGTTTGCAAGTAACGTAAAAGGAGAACGTGTGGCAAACGCAAACATAATATATGAGTATGTGCCTCGGAGATATGTCAATTATACTTGATTCATACGTGCGGTGATAACGCGTGCTACGTGGGGTTGTGAGGAATCTCATAACAAGTCTGATGTATATGTGAATAAGTTAAATAATGTTTTAGTATGTTTAATGGTTGGAGTTTTGTGAGACCAGGGATTTTTGTTTGGATAGGAAGATTATACTAATAATCAGCTAAACCCTAACAAAAAAAAAAATATTTACCAGTATTTATGGTAAAATTTGAACTAATATTATATTGGTTTTACTCTAATCTCTTTCTTCGTCCGTCCCTGCTCCCATCATCCGGGGTCGGGTCTCCTCATAATTCTGCACCAGGACAGTCTTACCTGGCTTGTCAATTTTAGCAGTTGGGCTTTCTAGAAATTTCTCTTTTCAATTTTAGTCAAATATTGTAATAATATAATACTTTTCCAATAAACACATAAATTTTCTATTCATACTTTCCTCAAGTAAAACCGATTCTTTCGCGTATTTGTAAACAAGCGTCGTCTGTTGACGATTCCCATAAGAAAGGAAAGTTTTCCCACGACTGCGTGTAACGCGGTGTTCCAGTGTATTCCGAGAGCTATCTAGAAAGAAAAGTGTATGTTTAGACTTTCTCACCACACTTGTAAATAGAGAAATTAAATTATAAATTGATAGCTGTCGTAGTCGTGTTTCCTGATAGCTACGACTTGAGAGTGTTACGTTTTAGAATTCATCATCATTTCCTTAGCCTTTCCCAAGTAGCTTAGGGTCAGCTTCCAGTCTAAACTGTTAGCTGCAATTTAAGGGACTTAAAGTAAATTGTGCTGCATCGTCAACCATATCATCGCTTACCATCAGGTAAGTTAGTGGGCAAACGCTGACCTATCATCATCATCTACCTAGCCCTTTCCCAACTATATTGGGATCGGCTTCCTGTCAAGCCGGATGCTAAACGCTAGCCTGTCCATAGTAAAAAGAATCTTTAACAGCATTTAGACTTAAGAATAACAATACTTACAAAAATATTTCTTAAAGAATAAAAATAAATTTATAAAAATATAAAATTACTTAAACAAAATTTAATAAAATTTCTTTAAGAATAATGCCTGTTTAGAACAGGCACCAATAAACTAATAACATTAAATACCGGTGACAAATTGTCTCAATAACAAAATTGTTACTAAATTCGCCAAACTTATTAGTGCCTATAATATATCTTGAATTGACAAAACATCATTATCAAAACATAATTATACATTCAGTGAACGAAAAGTATCAAGCTTCGATCCTGCGAAGACTGTTCAATGTAAAACAGTTGCCTATAAAACACCGATCATAACAAAAAAAAAAACAATGAGTGATTCAATCGCATTTTTTAAACAACAATAGAACACACTGATACGGGTATACGAGTTAATCCTACCTTCTTCCTTTACATCCTTTTACACATAGCCACGCTATTTTGAACCTTAATTCCTAAGCTTAAGGTTCCCGATTAAATTATTAGAAGTAAATGTAAGTTGGTGTTTAAGTTAACCGTTAGATGGAGCTAGTATTCTAACCTTGAAGGGGTCATCGAACCTATGTTTATGCTGCAACAACCGTAGGATTGCGGTCTTAAGGGCGCTATGCACTATTAGACGTTAGTCGAGCGGTCGTTTTAACTAGACTCCTGTCTTTCTTTAGTTTTACTGCTTAGTTGTTGTTTGTAGCGGGTTCTGGGTTCGATTTTAGGGTCGATCAGAGTTATATTGGGTTGATAAACGGCCGAAACTAATAATCTATCTATCTTCAGTTTTGGCATACTGGAGATAGTAAAAGAAATGATACAATACAAAAATTATACATGTTTTCTGTTGTTTCATTTGTTTTTCTATCTCCGATATGTGATAGATAGGTTATTGATTTCGGCTGTATATCCGTTGATGTTTGAATAGCTAATGCTAGGTTGACTGGCAGAGAAGCATTGAGTCCATCTTTGTACTTTGTGTTGCATGAAGATCACGTTTAAATAACAGGCAAATGACAATTGAATGAGGAAGTTGTCGTAAATAAAGCATTTATTAAAGGTGGCTATAAAAGTAGAATTAAATCAAAGAAATTACGAGTAGTAAAACTTTATAGTAATAAAGATAAGAAGGATATTATTGATTATTAAGATGATTGATTTATGCTTACATTGATAAATTATAGACTGTTGTATTAGGGTATAAATGATCGTGTTGCTTAATAACCTGTTTGTGGAAGTCTGACACGCACCTCTGCAAAAAAAACCTCTGCAGACGCTCCGTGTAAAATTTTTCACAAGATTTCTGATGTAGGTGAGCACTAAGAGAGTATTTTCAAAAATTCACCCTCTAAAGTGACAAAACGGAGTCCAAAATATACACGAAGAAACCTACTTTTACGCAAGCAAAAATAACTAGCAGAAGCTAGTCAAGAATATGATTAAAAAACAGCTTTATTCAAGCACGCAAAGCCCCAATTACTTGTAGACCAGGAAACAGAAACGCTATAAAAACAAGCTGAGCTTCTTCAAATTGATAGACTCAATTAGCTTTCCTAGCTTACGCTATATTTACCGTAATATTTTCCCAGGAGACCTATATATTCCAGTCACATCTACCTCCAGGCGGTCCTTGGAAAATAATTACCTTATTAAGTTACTGTCCGGTGTAAAAAACGTGGATCATATTCTAGCTAGCGGAGAAAATATACCGGAGTAACATTTAATAATAGTCTAAGCTTAAGCCTTTTTATATTCTTACTGTTGGGACTTAGGCCTCATTTCTAGGAGAAGAAATAGGCCGTAATCCGCCATAATGGCTCAATGCAGGTTAGTGTATGTCACATATCTTCTTCGAAATTTGTGAGTTCTAAAACAGACCGTTTTTCACTTTTTTGAAAAGGGGTGATGAATTAGATTACTTACACAAAGTAATGCGCCTGACTGGGCTTGAACCCTCGAGCTAGAACTCGGTAAGTCGGAACAAGTACCACTGGGCCACTAATGATTTTAATTCATAAATCCCCGACCGGTCTCATGCGACCGCGCTGTTATTGTCTTACTAAATTGTGTGTCGTTTCGCGGATATTGATAGGTTAAATCTACCCAAATGGTTTTTTTTTTATAATTTACCAAATATAGCAAGAAAAACATTTCCTTTTTTCAATAAAACTTCACAAACATTTTTTAACCCTCCGCAATAAATTTATTCGGATTGATAGATTGATTGCTTCGTTTATTCAAAAGCAATTTTTATTGAACGCGAATATTAAAGCCTAAAAATGGAACAAGAGTACTTAATACAAAAAATAACAATATTGAATTGGAAAATTGGAATTACCATTAATTGAATAAAATACAAACAATGAAAAATAATAACAATGTCAAATAAAGTCAATGTTTTTTTGATTATAGTTTGACAGCAATCCCATCTGATCTTAAGCAGTGATGCAATTTTTGATGTTCCATCTATTTTTCTATTAAGAACCTATTCACTCTAGCGTTAATAATAATAATGTCAATAGAAAGAAAAAAATACCTTTGACGCCTATTTGAGTAGAGGAAGACAAAAGAAAGGATGGATCTGTGTGGAAGATAAACTAGAAAGAAAGCTTCATTGAGGAAAGGCGAAGGACTCTTGGATCGATCCGAAAATTTGAATTACTACAAGACCTAACACACGGTCCCTCTAGTACTACATATAAAAGAAAGATATGGCAAAGATGCTTGCTACATACAGAGCACTTTAACAATTTACTAAAAAACTACAGATTTCATTATAAAATTAAAACACTATAACAATAAAACCTCGCTTGCAGGATAATCTGACAAGCAATCAGACTGATGACTTGTATGGATGATCGACTAAAGTAATTTTTCATCTCCGTGATTTTTTTCAATCGTACTAATTAAATTAGCTGTAAGTTCTGAATACGCAATCTATCCAGCATTAATCCTGCGGAAAAACATATTTTTCCGATTCTTTTTACTGCAGTAAATCACATAATCACACAGATTTGCGCATTATAGGACTCGTGTAAGCAACGGGAAGCCAATTGCGTCTATAGTGCGCAAATTTCCTCTTCAACAAGAAATTGATGAAGATGTAGCTATCAAAACATAACTGACGCGGCCACGTGTTTCGATCCTTACACGTTTTCTGTCTCTACGTTCACATACATTCATATATCTCTGTCTCTGTGTTCACATACATTCCTGTATCTATCCGTCTCACTGTACACATACATTCATACATCTATCTGTCTCGTGTACCGTAGCGAGTACTACGGGCCTGACCTTTTTGTAGGCCGTTACCGTTGGGGTCGGGGAATGTCCTTGGAGGCAACCCCTCCCGGGTTTTCCAGTGAGGGAGTTATGAGCTTTATTTTCTTTCGATAAATTGTGTGTCATTCATGTATGTATAGTAATTTTCGATATTCGTGAAATTAAATAATCAACTGGAAAAACTGGGTAAGCGGGATCCTGAATTGAGTATTTTGAGTTAAAGTTTAGAAATACTTACCTTCAAATGCTTACAATAACAAAATATTCACTAACGTGCCCAAACCAAATAACGCGGCGGTTGATAGGACAGAATGGATAAAAATACTTATTTTGCAAACCCTAAGTAACATGGGCCAAGGGCAAGAAGATTACGATGATGACATCAAGATCATTCATCATCTTCATTTCAGTCGAAAAGCGGTCTCTGACGTCTGTCATTGACCGTCACTGTCTCTGTCTACAAAGGACTTTTGAGGGAGACCTATTTTGGCCATAGCTTTCCCTTAAAGGTCCTTTGTGTTTCGATCCATACGATTTCCGCGTCAAAATTGTCAACTTAAGATAAAATAAAAAATGCCGATGCTATTCAAAAAAGAACTATAAAAAATAAGAAAATTGGTTTTAGAATGAAAGTAGTTTACTTTTTCACCCTCGTTTATTAACTTAAGTATATTTATACTGGTTGTAAATACACAATAAAATATCTTCGAAGACTGAGGACATAAAATTATATTAGGTAATTACGTTTAATGGGGTCATAAAAGTATTACGTAAGCTCTACAAGGGGTCACGGGGGGTCTTTATTTTACTTATTTTTGATGGCATAGGGGTGGGAGCGTCTGGATGGTGATGACGTCAGCCTACCGGCAGTAGATATATTCATCGATGGTCCAAAATCTGTCCACACACCACTGAGCAGCAAATATCCAATGTCATTCATCATCTGCCTAGCCTTTTCCCAACTATATTGGGGTCGGCTTCCAGTCAAACCGGATTCCAGCAAATATCCAATGTCATTGAAGAGGTATAATTTGGGCGTCTTCAAGACTAGAGTGATTAGGCTCTTAATAAACCAGTGCACACTAACCATCAATGATTGCATCACTGCTTACCATCAGGTGGGATCGCAGTCAAGCACTAGTTTATGTTACATTAAAAAAAGGTCGGTATTCGTGTATCATAAACTGAGGACTCTTATTCATTTTGAATTAACATGGCAAAATTTTAAATAAACGAAGCATGTTTCGTTTTTCTCTATTTCAAGCATATTCCTTTTTCCTAGACTTCATACGCTGCTCATAAATTAATAACGTACACAGAGTTCTGTACCAATGTTTACGTAAGCATGCCCCCCCCCCCGTGCGGAGGGAGAGAGCTTTGCTTACTTTTCTGTCGAGTAGAGAGGAGGGTTAATATTTACAAAAAATTAGCTTACGTAATACGCAACCCCTTTCCTAGAATACGAGTGTTTCGTTCCCAGAGCTTCACTCAACCACAGTACAAGCTATTCCCAGCAGAAAATTACATCAAATACAAATAAAAACTAACGTCGAGGAAAATGCATGGAAAAATAAAGCTGGAAATTCTCTCTGATAAAACTGCGAAGCGCAATTTCATATTTATCTTTCCAATTGTAACGTTGAAGCTGGATTTGTATTTTAATTTAATGCTGGTTTTATTTTGTAATATTATGAGAAGTGCATACTTAATTAAGGTAATTAGGTAAACTGCTGCTTAATCCTTTCCGATATATAGCTATGTATGATGATTTTATGCTATTGAGAAATATTGGCCATGTCAACCGATAAGTGGTGCTAAGTAAACAACTCCTCCAGATCCCGTCCTCCCTCAGATCCCTCCGTCCCCTGGACGCAAAATGCAGTAGTCAATCTAGGAATCTCTTAACTGAAGCTCGCCTTCCTGCCTTCTGGTAACAATCCGCTTAATGTTTTACGTGAGCCTTAATGAGATGTTAACAAATTGGGGAGTTGAGGGTCGAAGCCTAATGGGGCCTTGTGTTTTGTGAAAGTGAACTCTGCGGCTCTAGAACGTCACTAAAAGTCACACGCTCCGATGAAGAGCGAAGAATGAACCAAAAAAAAACAAGTGTCAGTGTGGATCCACTGCAAAAGACGAGCGTCTTCGTCACCTACCATACCGCCCCCACCACCACCTGAAAATTCTAAATTTGTACGAGGCCAATAATAGAACAATAATATTTAATAACAGGCAGGTTGCCTTACTGATCAGAAAAATATAGTAATTAGAGTTTATCAACACGAAAAGAAAAAGAAGAAGTAACAAAATCTTCAATAAATATCACACGGAAGTTGTAACCAACTGCGAATGACTGTGTTCAATCCACTTAGCTTTAGCGGCAACGCTTCAGAAGTTTCACCTTTAGGAACAACTTCTCTTACTGAAATTACAGTCTCCGTCTAACAAACTTAGTTCAGGACACACTCGGAGATTTACTCGCAGACTCCAATCACATTAAATTAGCTACTTAAGTGATGAAGTGTTCGCTAGGAATGGAATTAGCACTTTAGTTATGAATTTTAAATTGTAATATTCATTATTCTTTAGCTTCAGTCAAACACTGGCTGGTAGCTAATCCCTAAGGTATTATAGGTCCGCCTCTTTACATAAAGTATTTAATCATACTAATGTTAAAAGCGTAAATTGTGTGTGTTTGTTTGTGACTGCTTTTCTACTATCACGTGGGCGAAGCCGCTGGCAGCAGATAGTGAAAAATGCGACAAAACCGAGCGATACGATTCAATTTCAACTTTCCATCCACAATCACCAGTTTCAAACTTCTTATATTAAAGTCATTTCTTATTAAATCCATTTTCGTCACACCACCCAACCATGTCAACATTCTCATCTCTGTTACAACCAATAATTTTTTCATTCATCTTTTTCACTACCAAACATTCCGATCCATACAGTATTACAGGTTTTAATCTTAAATATGACGAGATACAAGTCAAGTGGATACTGACACCACATCTTGCTGATAGAATACCAGGACCAAGACCTAACCGCCGCCCTCTTTTTCAGACATGCTACGAGATGGAGAGGTATCTCCGGGAGGAGCCGCGCAAGCGTCGCGAGTCCTCCCAAGAGGAGGAGTGGGCTCGGGCGTCGCCCTGCACCGTGACCCCGTCACCTCCGGCCTCGCCGCCCTCACCACAGCCACAAACGACCTTCACGTTCATCACGACGGTCAAGTGCGAGCCGCCCAGCGATTCGGAGTACGAGCACAGCCCTGGTATGTCGCCTAGTAGGTGTCGTGCCTCTCGAGTGGCAGGAACTCGAAGGTTCATGGTTATAGTTATGGTTTTGTTTTGCTGATTTGTTTTATCATCATTTAAACACATTTCCTTTTGAAAGATAAAGCCTTTACTCCGCGGCAGTGACATGATACAGATTCGCACTGAGCAATAATAGTTTTAACTACCACCATAAAAGTCAAACAACTTATACCATCAGGCTACATTTAAACGCATAACTTAGTACCATTTAATCTTCATCATAGCTTCACTATAACACATCAGTGACACCTTATCCATAAGAACATCAATTTTTAACCAATCCTGCAGCAACCACATCTTTTATACCATCAAATCACCTTACACGCACTTACTAACCGCAGAAGCAAAACTACCAACGCAAAAAAGACCTGCTTCTTTTGTTTTTTTTGCACTCCCCATCAGCTCGGAAGTCCTGAAGCCTTCACTAACTGTTACAGAGGAGATCCTTCCAACCCCGACGCCAGTGCAGCACCTGCTGCCCCGCAAGGCTCCGGTGGCGCGTCACCATGCCCATCCGCATGCCACCGATCCTCGCAGGCGCGTGCATCGCTGTGAGTTCCCGGCCTGCGATAAGGTCTACACCAAGAGCTCTCATCTGAAGGCCCACAAGAGGACCCATACTGGTTAGTATCTTGATATCCTTACTATTGCGAAAACCTTATATGTTGTGCTCTGTGGCAAGCCTTAGTTACAAGTCAGTTTGAACAACTTCTCTTGGAGAAAGCCCTCGAAAAATCGATACAAGAAGTATGAATTAACGTAAGGGACATTTACCAAAACTGTAAAAGTTACTCTTATGTACGGCTAAGGACGAAAGGACCTTTTACCCAAAACATAAAAATGTCCCTTACGTTAATTCGTACTTCTGGTGTCGAAATGTCAGCAGTACTCTGTAACTGGTAATATTATGATTTGAGGTGCAAAAGACTTGACTTGAAATATAGGGTTGACAGTCTTATCAAAAAAAATCTCTCAACTGTTCCTGCTAAGCAACTAAATAGCAAAATTTTGTTTAGATAGGTATTCTACTTAAGACTTTTATAGTTCAGAGATTTTTTATGAATGAGAGTGTAGAAGTTGGCTGTGTTGTTATAGCATTGTTCAGTCCTGGTAAAGACTGTTTCAATAAAAACTGTGTCAAATCTTGTAAATTTTACTCGATACGCTACTTGATGCTTGTGTTGTCCAAAACAATTCCTGCCTGGCAATGTTTATGATTTGTATACTGTTGGTTATTACTAGGTCTTTATTTTATTATTTTTAGCGGTATATCTTCTGTTTTTCATTGTATTGGTTTACAATTATTACTTAAACTGGTTGTATGATAAGTAAACATTGTAATATCTATACTAACAATATGTCTCGCTTACAGGTAAATCCTACATGCAAACGAAGTAAAAAAATATTCAACGTCCTCATTTACATATTACAAAAAAAAAATAACAATCAAAAAAGTATAAATTCATAATTATTTAAAAAACAAACGAGAAATAGTAAACATGTCACATTTTCGTTTCATTTTTATTCGCCGGCGCCGCGCAGTGTCGCGGATCAAAAATGTGTCGAGTTTACAGTACTTAACCCAAAAAAACTACCCCGCGAAGAAACGGAAATGATTTATGGAAAGACAGTTAAAACAGTGGCTATCAACTTAAATTCGCGCGATATTTCTATAGCCTAAACGTTCCAGTTCTTTATGTTACAAAACTGACTTCGTTTCGACAGTGCGACGTGATACATATACCAACTATGATAGTATCCGACAAATCTTTAATCGTACCCTCCTCCCGGATCGATATACCTATATACTGCGTTATATACAACCCGCAAAGATAACATTAGGACATTTTCAACCTTATTGCTTTAACTTAAGGTTGAAACTGTCCTTCCCTAAGTTTGTCGAGAGTACCTGCGGATATTGCCGGTTGACCAGCGAACGTGCCACGTGGAATCACAATGATTCTCAAAGTTTTGACTAGATAGTGTATTTATATAGGAATTTATTTTCGGCTCGTATTGACGTATACGGAGGGGCAGATGCCCCGATATTACAGTTATTCGGATGAGTAACAAGAATATATATCACTCTACACTATTCTATAGTGTTGTAGTAAAGCATTGTTGAGGAGATCTAACTCTAATAGGAGATTACCTACGATTTTAACTGACTTAATTCATGAATCCCCGACCGGTCCTATGAGACCGCGCTGTTATTGTTTTACTATTGTGTCTCGTTTTTTGGGTATGTGATAGGTTAAAAAGGGCTCGGCTATATGAATTTTTTCTAATGTACCTATGTTTGCCGATATCTCAGTCAATTGTGGACAGATTTTGAAAATCGTAATGATCTGATGATGAACTTCGGAGTTATGGAACGGAACTCCTCATAGGATCATAGCAGAAATCTTATTATAGGTAGGTACATGTAGTCGATGACTGACCAAAGGAAGGAGAGAGTAGGGCAGGGCCACAACTAAAAAGTTTTAAATGATTTTTTTTTACTAAACACATTTTTTTAACACTGCAGTCTATCATATTCGACTGCAGTGTTAAAAAAAAATTCATATCGTATCGAAGTCGTATCTTCGTTATTTAATCCCAAAATCCGATACTAAAGTTATTTTGAAACTTTTTTAATTTTTTTTTTAGCTTAAAGTCGGTTATAAGTTTTTTGTAAAAAAAAATATAATTATGCAAGTATTGTAGGTATAACCTGTTATTTTTTACAAAATCGTTCGAATGAATGTTCGTTTTATGAATCAACTTCTGCTTTCTGAGATACAAAATGATGATCGGCAAATGTGTTGTCATTTCTATTTAGAGTGATTCCGTCAGACTGCGGTTATTTTGTCGATATTGAATCGTAAAATTGAATCATAACTCTTCTGTTCATATTCTGATTTCAAAGTTTCAAGTTATTGCACTTACTTTTTTATTTTAATTTAATTATCGTACTATTAAAACTAGGTGTTCAAAATGCGAGATATAGTACCAAAGTACCCAGGTTGTTATTTTAGGTCTCTCACAAATATGGCCAATTCGTCAAATCGCCATATTTTATTATATAACTGAATCACATAAAAATAAGTGACCAAAAATGCAATAAATTTCAAAAACCTCTTAAAAATAATCTGAATAAAAGTCAGCAGTTTAGGCACGAATCAATAACGACAAAACATGCTTACTGTCTGACGGAATCTCTTAATAAGTTGACATCACGTTTTAAAATCGTCATCATTTAGGTCTAGCAGGTAGACACTCATAAAATCCGACTTATCCGAACGGTTTCCTGTACTAGTAAGATTCTAGCGCTAAATCTCCTCAACTATGCCCTACTATAACTCTGTACGGGAAGTCAAACGTAAAGTAGGCCGCTCAATTGTTATTGTGATTCCAAAGTGCAATGCACTAACACAAGTGTAAACATTTGATATTGCGCCATCTATCTTTGATAGACTGAAACACATTTATGCAACCCAAGCATAATTTAAAATAACACCATCTAGCGGAAGTTATGAGAAATCGGCGACTAGTTCAGTCTGTAGTCTGCATAATTGGCGCTGCAGATGTTGCTAGATAGGTACCTAGGTAGTGGAACTAAATGCAACCAGTACAATGTTGCAAATAGCACCATCTAGCGGAATTTCAGGGAAATGGGGAGAAACTCTACCTGTGCTCCTCTTAAATTTCGCGCAAAAGTAGGTAGGTAGGTACCTAGGTACCTAGCTGTCAAAGTGCAACCTAACCAGATTTAATATAACACCATCTAGCGGAATTTTATTGAAACTCGCTGTGCAACTATTGCCAGTTAGGGTTGGTAGGTAGGTAGGTAGGTACCTACCTAACTAAATGCAACTACTACAAGATTGCAAATAACACCATCTGGCGGAATTTCAGGGAAATAGGTAGGAACCCTAGGTACCTACCTGTGCACCTTTTAAATTTCGCGCCAAAGTAGCTGTCAAAATGCAACCTTTAATATAACACCATCTAGCGGCATTTTATGGAAACTCGCTTTGCAACATGCAACTGTTGCCAGTAACAGCGAATAACATGGCTCTGCGTTTCACAAATGTGTTCACTCTTATCAAAACTAGATGGCGCTGATAGAATAACATTCGCTATTGCAAATTCGCATGCTTTAGTCAAAAAGAGACGTAACTCAAAACAGAAGCTACCTATTTTAAAATTGAACCTTATTTTTAGTGTGTGTAAATTCAAAATCAAATACCCCCTTTTTGAGTTAAGTCTCTTTGCGATATATATTTCATCAAGAGTTTTCTAAACCATACAATTTAGTTGTCAATTTTATTAAAGGCCTATTTCACCACTCGTTTTTACGAACGGTATTACTCTACGTCGCGCATCGCGTAGTGTACCTAATAAGGGTAAGACGGTCTTACTTGTACGTAGACTCAACGACAGTCTATGTAGACCGGTCGTAAAAACGAGTGGTGTTTTAGGCCTTTTACTTACTACTCGACACTAATCAAACTGTCACACGTTGGTACAGTAATAAGTAGTTGGCAATGAATAAAATATAAAGGAGCCAGTTCGACTCGCAAATAACAAATTGTATGGCGCAGAAAACCTTGGAAATATTGAACTGTACTCAAAGGAATACACGAATGTAGGTTATCTGAAATAAATAGGACACAAATCAGGGCTTCCTGGATAGATTCACGCTTGCGCACTGGTTACAAGGTCGCAGGTACTACACATACTATCATAGCTGTGCGATTTTATTAATTAAGACACGAAATATGATCAATACATAAATGTTTCGATTCTACACCTATTGCACCACTTATGAATTTATTGGTTTTTCGTAACGTAGAGAATAAACGGAACAAGTTTTTATCTCGAACTTGGGGGTCGCAGGACGATTTCCCGCCTCTGTAGGCGCGGGCTCACGGGCGGCTAGGTCGGTAGTTTTCTGTTCTCATTTATTGCTGATTGCAGCTGGTTTTCTACCAAAATCGCTGGTCTTATTTCTGATATTATGAGCTTCAAATTTAAAGCAAATTATGCAGTAACTAATATCATGATGACGTATAGTTTTCATACATAAGCATATTATAGATTCGATTAACAGCTGAAGATGAATTTCGTGAATCTAAGGATATACATATATGTATGTGACAGTCCTACACCGTTTTTATTTTTCGATGTTCGCACATCAATGTATTCAATCATCAAAAAACTTGTCTCGCTCTAGGTCGATTGAGACCGTAATTCAGAGTTTCAGACTTTTGAACCACGCGGCCGCAGTTACTCTTTTGAACATGTCTCAAGAAGTCTGTGAATGATTCAAAAACTTATTATGGTTGCGTCCTATTTATTTTTCAAATGTGACAGTCGAAACCGATACTGTTCTTGATACAGAGCGCTCAACTGTTCATTTTTAGTTTGTTCAATTTTTAATGTATAGGAGCATTATTGAAATGCTCTTGTTATTACGGATAGGTTTGCGTTTGACCACTATTTCATTTGATAGTAAGCAATGATGTGGTCGATGAAGGGGTATAGTAACCTATTCACTCTTTACATAAAGACTAGTTTGTAGCTATCAGGAATTATAGACTCCAGCAGGGAATTCCACTCCTCAGCTATACGCACAATGTAAGTGTTCCCAAAACATTTTATGCTTATGGGTGTAATGTTCACCATATACCGGTGGTGCAATGCTATACATCTGATGATCGGATGATAGAACGTCATGATTCCGATGAAATTGCACAGTTTAATTTCTCAAAAATCTCACTCCAGGAAATGCAAGGATAGAAAATAGACAGGCTAGCAACTCGGCATCGATACTGAAGACTGGAGTTTCAACTTGACGTGTTCATTATCTGCGATGATCTACTTGACTTGTTTATCAGCTCAAGCACACCAAGATGATATATTTATGGATGGATGAATCTGCATCCAAAATATGAGAGCAGTACTCCATACACTTGACTTGTGCTTGATAAAGGTTGAGCAGCTATTCCAGTGTGAAGTAGCGTCTCACTTTTGCCAAGATGCACAAGTTTTTGCAGGCTTTTGCCTCGATGTATGAGCCAAATTTGAGGGTAGACGACAGTGTTACTCCAAGAAACTCAAAGTGGTCGGTTATCGTGAAGTAACGACTCACTTTTGCCAGAATCCCCAAGTTTTTTCAGCCTCGAATAAACGATCCACGAGCCGAAATTAAGGGTTGAAGTCACCGTTACCCCAAGAAGCTCAAGATGATCGGTTATCGGCACACGGTCGCGCCTTGGAAAGATGAAGTTGAGTGGAATTGGCTCCATTTAGAAGATAATAAGACGTGATTGGGTTTTAATGCTGCATAGCATAGCATCAGCGTTATAATGTTCCCACTGCTGGGACTCATGCTTCCTCTCTAGGAGAGGGAATGGGCTCGCGTGGTGGATTAACCACGCGAGCCAGACCCGGTTTTTTGAATGTCACATACAATGTCTTCAAATTGTTGGTTCTGGGACATGCCGGTTTCCTCACAATGTTTGCCTTCGCCGTTTCAATGCTGCTATTGAACTTAACTAGCGAAAGCTTGCTTGAAGCAGGGAGGTCACGAACCACAGCATGAAAGGTGAGATCTGGATCAAATCGCCATCGCCTCGTTCGGTAACCGCTTTCGCTGCTAAAATCGGATATCGTCATCGTCATCGCAGCCGAAAGACGTCTACTGCTGGACATAGGCCTCTCCTAAACGTCGCCACAACGACCTGTCCTGTACGTCTCGCATCCATCGGATATATTCCAGCTTATTAAACTTAGCCAAATAGTTGGTTAAAAACCCACAACTAAACAAAGTAAATCTAAACAGAATGTAAGTACCTATCTGTTTTGATTTTCTTACGTAGGTTATTTAGTCAAATTCTTTTTTTCGTTACTTTTGATAGGCTCCCGTTTGACTGCTATTTTTATAAAATTCTTTTGTTTTTCAAAGATTTATGGTGGATTATATGACCGCGGGGATAAAACATAACACTGTTTTATCATGCATAGGTAATCGGGATTCAAAATGGCGTCTATGACAAAAAAAAATATGATTAATGTTTGAATCCTGACCATACTGAAGAAGTGCAGAATTAACCCACGAACAGTGTGACGCAGTTTAGAATCTAACTCACTAAAGAATTGTGGGATTCAAGCTGACTCAAAGCAAGCCATGAGGAGTAGTGCTCATGACTGCCCATCACATTATGCTGTTCGATTTTTTTTTTGTGGGCGGTAATCATCAAATGACATCTCCCACCCTGGGTGGAGTGTGTCCTTCAGTTTCTCCTTGCGTTTTAGGACTACGGGTTTCCTTTTCAGAAAATCCCCGCGGTCCTAGATTGCGGGCATCGGGCCTGCTGGTTTGCTGTCACCTCTTTGACAAGCGCGTGGATCACTACACGCTGTCGACGACTGGGCTTGGTCTGGTCAATTACCGCAGAGCCGGACGGCTAGCTATCCATTGCTCGACTTCCGCAAGCCCGGGTCTACCGTGGCTGGTAGTTGCGGTCGAGATCTCGGCGACTGGAGCTTGAGGACGTACGTTCTCTCACGTGTGCGGCCGCCTCCTTCGCTAGCATTACTGTTTCACAGAAGGAGGTGACAGTCCTCCTCCTTGTTCCGGACCTTAGCCGGAATCAGGGCCCTGCGCGAAGGGCCACTGCTGCCGATTGCTTCCCCAAGGACGCGGCGGTACTCCGCCTAACTGCGGCACACCTCCACCAAATGCTCCACCGTATCCTCAGAGCTATCATCACAACAGTGACACCCGGGATACTGTTCGGTTTACACTGCTGAATGCAGGTCAAATAGTCTAAGTTTTTAAATTGCCTGATTAATCAGCTGACCGTGAGGCTTGCCGTAATAATGTCTTTTTAATTAAAGTTAAGTTTATATGAAAAACAATTCAACGTTTTCGAGCAACTGGTGTTAAAATATTTTTATCCTGCCTCCTTATTGAAGAGAACAAACTATTTTGTGAAAACTTTTCCTGTGTCGCATGCTCGTTTCTTTTGTTTTGCTTTACTTGTGCTGGTAACCCAACCCCACCTCTTTTATCTGAAAAACTTTAAAAGCGAATATCGACTGGCGAATATGTTTCTCATGTGTCTGTGTTAGTAGAATATATTCTCAGGTTTATGCTTGTGTACGACTAACACGTTAATGTAATTGATTGCAGGCGAGAAGCCGTACAAGTGCTCCTGGGAGGGCTGCGAGTGGCGGTTCGCGCGCTCGGACGAGCTGACGCGCCACTACCGCAAGCACACCGGCGCCAAGCCGTTCCGCTGCCGCCACTGCGAGCGCTGCTTCTCGCGCTCCGACCACCTGGCGCTGCACGCCAAGCGCCACGCGTAGCCCGCGGCCCCCCACGCCGCCGCGCCCGCCCGCGCCCCGCAGCGCAAACGCAAATAAATCGCGCGCGCACCCCCTTTAGTTACACGTATGTTAATAATTCCGTTTATAGGTTGTTGTGAGTTGTGAACGCGGAATTTATTGTGATGAGCAGATACAGCGACAAGCCAAAGAATGCCGCTACGTCGTAGCCGAGTCAACACTCATTACACCTAATGCTTTAAAGTTTTGTTTTTAAGTTTAAACGAGTTTTTTATTCGGGAAAAATCTCTTGATGTTTCGGCAATTATCGTTACGGTTCTTTGTTGCTAAGAGTTCGATTTATAGCCGTTGTGTATTATATAATTTTGTGAGCTTCGTATTTGGCGCCGTCGCCTAGCGATGGCGCGAGTGTGCCATGAGTGGGGGGCCAGCCTCCTGCGCCCCCCACATGCATTTCAATCGCGGTCATATTATTTATTGGGGAGGTCGGCTAATCATCCCACCGACGCCGAGCACGACCTTTATTATTTTAGGCTTAGTGCGTCGCGTTACCTGATGTTATGTCGCGGCCGCGGCGCAGTCGCCGCACCGCCCGGCTGTGAGCCCCTGCACTCACGCTGTATGTCTGTAGGGTCACAGCGACGGTTACGTCGACTGGGCCGCGGTCTCGGCGCAGATTCGTGTTTATTTTGTATAATTGTATTTTATTCAGTAGTTTTAAGCTTCCTCTTTACTCTTTCATTCCGATATTTTGCGGTTAACTGGCCTTTATTTCGTTAATTTTAAGGATTATTATTGTCTGCACTATTTAATTTATAGCATGCTTTTACACACATAGCGTGAAAACTTAATGTTAAGCCTACAGGGAGGGTAACATCTATAGTACATTTTTTTTTTGTATTTTTGTAATGTGAGTTGCGCTAAGTGTGTAGAAGCCTCGGTCTCAGGTCGGCGACGAAGGCCAGCGGTGGCGGTGTTCGTGTTCAGTCTTGATCTCAGTACTATACAAGAACAGCACATTTCTAACTCGCCACCTGTTGCCCCCGACGTCGCCTGCCTGACACAGTTGCTAATTATAATATTTGTTTACGGCCATCATGTTAAGACCAGTACTCTCGTGAGTACTACTTCCTGCATCACAATTGCATAACACACTGATTCTAGCGATAGTTCTCTATTTAATCATTCAACAGTATTTACGATAATACTTTGAATATACCTACATCCTACATATTCAAGATATAGATAATTGAATAAGCGTGCTGATGGGATTCTGAAACATTTCTCCGACATTCGTTTCGCCGTTGATCGGTTCACCGACAGAACGATTCACTTTTCATTTTTTGTCCGACAGAACTTTTCAATGACGAACGATTCGCCGACAGAACGATTCACTTTTGAAAATTACGTCGACAGAACCTTTCACCGGTGAGCGATTCGCCGACACAACTGTTCATCTGCTCCTGGGTTATAAAACATAGGTATTCGACATGTAGACCTTTCCGTTTGTTGTTTACACCTGAATCAAGTTATGAAGACGAAACCTTAAGTTTTATGCAAAACTTGAACAAAACTAACCAAAAATTGACGTCAATACATGTATCATACATGTTATGGTTATACTTACGTTTTGTAAGGTTAACTTAAATATATTTGCAAATGAAAATAATTTTTATTATTAACAAATAGCTAACCAAAAATTATAAAATCCTTCGGAATGACTATGAGTGCAAAGTTTAATTTTACGTATTATATTGTATTATTGATTGTATTTTGTGTGTATTTGTGTTTCTTTAAAACAATAAACGAAAACAGGTCTACATGTCGAATACCTATGTTTTATAACCCAGAAGCAGATGAACAGTTGTGCCCGGGGGTCGCCACTGTGTGGACCGCCCGGAGGACACGGTGGAGCACACGGTAGAAGTGTGCCCCGCTTGGGCGGAGCACCGCCGTGTCCTTGTAGAGGCTATCGGGAGCGGCGACCTCTCGCGCCGGGCCCTGGTTCAGGCCATGGTCCGGAGCGAGGAGGGGTGGCATGCGGTCGCCTCCTTCTGCGAAGCAGTTATGCTCGTGAAGGAGGCTGCTGACCGCGAGCGCGTGAGGAAACGGTCCTCACGCCGCCGCCGCAAAGATCCCGATCCCGATTCCCGACCACCGTAGGCGCGGTTCGCAGTCTGGAAATAATCTGGACCGAGCTCAGTCGTCAACGGCGCGTTCTGTTCCACGCGCGCCTCAAGGAGATGTCAGCAAACTGTAGGGACCCGGCAGGGCCGAAGCCTCTGGGGGGAACACGTGGTATTCCTAAAGGTTGACACCGAGTCCCCCCCAGAACGAAGGCAACGAAGGAACGGGGTAGGTGTTTAGTCAGTAAGAGTCTGACACGCCCTCCCGCTCCGCCCAAGAGCGGGAGAAGATGAACAGTTGTGTCGGCGAATCGCTCGCCAGTGAAAAGTTCTGTCGGAGAAAAAATGAAAAGTGAATCGTTCTGTCGGCGAATCGTTCGTCATTGAAAAGTTCTGTCGGACAAAAAATGAAAAGTGAATCGTTCTGTCGGTGAACCGATCAACGGCGAAACGAATGTCGGAGAAATGTTTCAGAATCTGCTGATGGTGCGGAATTGTCAAAACTGGTGTGTTAAGCAATTACGATAATTACGTAACGCCACTAACTTTCGTATCGCTAACCGAATAATTTGAACAAGTATTTCTCTAGTGTTAAGGAAAACGCAATTTTTTATTTTTATTATTACCTCTTGATAAACATCACAATTAAATTAAGTTACCATAAGCACTTGCTTACTATTATCGACGACACTACCCAGCAAATGAATCTCTGCAGGATTATATGAACAACTCTGCAATATGAGATACGAACAACGAACTACTCTGCAGTGTGAGATACGCACAACTCTGCAGTATGAGATACGAACAACTCTGCTAAAGTACATACGCAAGTTGTGGCAGTTACGGAGTATCTAAACAACAGTTAAGGTATTCTGGTTAACATTGTGACTAGATAATAAGAATGAACAACGGCTGTAAGCTATAATAAACAACTCTTTAAAGAGTGGTTTTTTACTTACAGCGTCGTTGAGTCGTCAGTAACTGTGCTGATTTATTCACAAACCTCCCGGGGCCAATAATTTAGTCTTCCCTTTGATAAGTTCTACAATATACAGATTTATATGCTTTGCTGCAGAGTTACTACACGTACTGCAAATGATATTGAAAGCTAAATACAATAATATTAGAATTAAGATACGACAAATTTTGCTATAGCCAAATATTTTACATGAATTTTGACTGAATTTGAGTAATTATTATAGTACATTGACTGAGGACGAAAGTATCGAAATGATGGATCTGCTTTTTTGTGTTTCGATTGACTCTTGAATAAAGTTAATAAATAGTAGGTATTAGTCGGGAAATTTTATTAATCACGCTTAATATTACGAACAAATAATTAGTTTAGTATGGTTTGAGCATTATTTTACTCTTTTTCTCTTTTCATTGGGTAGGAAAATTACGAAGTAACTTTGTGTACGTGTGGTATCTCTGCAGCCTAGTGTTAACGCAAGAAGCAAGTCTGCATTTGCATTACGCTCAGTAAGTTGTTATATTCTGTCGTCCCATGTACCTAGATTTGATTACATTTAAATTATTGAATCACCGATAAAGTTACAATTAATTAAGTTTACACCATTTTATATTTCATTGTTATTTAGATTTTGCGCATTTTTGGCGTATTTTAGACTTTTCATTTCGAAAATCTCAGTTGGAACACATTTTTATTTATGCATTGTTTGTCGACTGTCAAAATGGTTTTTTAATTTATTTATTGTACACAATAACACGTTATAAAAATACTTTGAGTTCATGTTCACACGGGAATCATTGTATGATAGAGAGATATCACAGTAGAGGGTAGAATCCAGTACACAATTCATAATATATAAAAATATAAATATATAGAAGTATTAAACACATGTATTATGTCACTGTGAACGGAAATGCTCCTCTTAAAGACATTCAGAGAAGAGCTATCACGCTGGACGTGTGGCAGAGAGTACCAGTGACGCACTGCAGTAACAGAAAAGCCATCATAGTGCTAGAAAGCGTGACGAGGAAGAAGAAGAGAGTTGACAACACTCACAGCTTTCAGGATAGTGCAGAGAAGCCATAAGATATGGGTATCACGCCGATGTGGAAGTAGCAGCCACTTCAATTCGGTCCAACACATGTGCCACATACAAAATCTAACATAGGCCTGCTGAAAACTTACACCATTGTATCTATACGCTGGACACAGAAGATCATTCCATTCAAACTCTTAAACGCCCCAAATGAGCGATTATAAAATTACAAAGAGAGAAAGAAGAAAAAGTTTGGCAAACTTTGTTGTAGACCCTTTGCGATTGGGCAATAATTTTGTAGCTGATATATAACCACGACGGCACCTCTACATCTGCTCATTCTCATTCCGCACAAGAGGATGTGCATAAACTGAAACTTTCAACGAAAACGTAACATGACATAATAAAATATAAATATCAAATCAATAAAAAAAACGATCAAAGATAAATAATCTAAAAATAAACTACTGAAGTTCTTCATCCTCGTTGCACTGGCCGACTCGTCGAATTACATACAAAACCAAACCAAAAACGATAAAAGCATAGAGATTCAACAAGAAAGAGATATTGAAGAACTTTGACCAGATACAGTACCATCACTTCGCAGGCTTGCGAGGGTTCTATTCGACTACCAGCTTTGATGTTGAGGCTTAAGACATGGCAATGGAAAACTGGACACGAAGTTCATGATATTGTACCGCAGACTTTTTAACTTGGTCCTATTTCGCCACACAAGCTTCTACAAATTGCGAAGAAAAATAGTGATTAGCAACTTAGTCCTAAGACGAAACTACGTACGGGATGCCATTTCATGTCTAATTATACAAAGCCAGTGTGGAGCCCTTTCACAGGATATGCGTCACCTCCTTTCCTGCCCAGCATAACCTGCACCTTCAACGACTTGTACGAGGCGTACGGGAGCTGTCTAGGTCGCTAAATACTGGTCGGACCAAATTCAGATTAGAAGACCGAGAACAGTCAGATTGACACGAGAAGAAGAAGAAGAAGCTGGCAGTGGCTCCATCTGGGTGTTCAGACCTTTGAAGTCAATGAAGTCATGAGAATATGCTAAAACGTCCTCCACTGAGCATGACAATTTGGAGGACCAGATCCAATACACTGGAGTCCAGTGCTAACTGCCTATAGAAGTGTTGCGAAGGATAGTGAATGAACTGGCCTAGTGCACCAGAGGTTTTTGTACCACTTCAAAATATTTTATTCATATTAAAATATAATCAATTTTTCAATTTCCATTGTAAACTTAAAAGCTGCTGATTGAGCTTAAAAATGTTAAAATGTGTTTGTTATGGAAGTCTATAGAAGTGCTGGCTTGATGCTGGGTAAGCAAGCGCACGGGTGGGTCCCGTGCGCTTGCTTACCCTGAGCAGCTCCTTTGAAGACTACCACTACCACTCTACCGCACATATGCTGTTAGAAAGTAGCAGATTCTGAACTATATAGTTATGCTCCATTGGTGTAAATGCTGCAAGACTTTTCGATGCGAGGATAAACCAATAAAAAAAATAAGAGTTACATAAAATTGTGTAACATGGAACTACCCTCTTAAGTTTTTATAAAAAAATATATTAGTGATTTGTTTTGACAGTAGACAATAACTGAATTACGTGTTCAATAGCGATAATAAACAAAATAATGTCAATTTTTAAAAACAATAAATAACATCATTTATTGAAAGTACAAGACATTCTGTTTAGCAGTCACAAATAATCTTATCATTATGGAGTTATCTTTTTCAACTTTACTACACATACACAACACCAACACATACACACACGCGCACACATATCCACACATACATACAATGGGTGACATGAAATACAAAACATGAATGACATATGTAATTTTACAAATATTTTTAATTTAAAACATATAAGTTTGAGTAACTGTATTTTGCTGAGACTCACTACCATTTCTATTTCACAGAGTCACTCATTGAAACTATATAATTTCAATTGGGATCTGGATAGTTAATCAACACACTAGCAAAATTTGTTTTTTTCAAAACACCTACTTGGTCAAACCAATTTGACTTTCGAAGAAAGTTAATTCCATAGATATCTATTTGGATTGTCCCTTGCTTTTATAAATTGCTATTGAGTACACGTAATTAAATGCACGGGCATATACAGGGGGTTTTATACGCGTGTGAGTATAGCACACGCTTATTTTCTGTGGCGTGACATATACAGGTTGATGCAAAATAAACTTGCTTTAAAAAAAGTTTGTAAAAGCGTGATGCATTTGGGGAGCTTGGACCTGTATAAGCCCTTAGCTAGCTACCACCCGGCTAGAAAGACTGTGTTTTTGAACACACTATAAGGGTTAGGCTATATACGTAAAATCATGTGTTAGCTGTACGAATTTAGCTTTTAAAAACATGCATAACCACTCATATAATTAAATCATTCTGCATTTCTTTTCTAGATTGATGTATAAGTGTAACAACCGTGAAATCATAGAAGTAAGAAACAAAAAATTAAAAAAAAATTAATGTGATTCATAAATTTATTATACTTTAATAATAAAAATGATGACATGATAGAAATAAATGTTATTTGTATGGTATGAATACCGCTTAATGAATGGTCTATGTGTACTAGGGTTAGTATTCACGACGGCTGGTAACTGCATCGGTGTAGTGGACTAGGATATCTACATTATTGATATACTTGTAATTACCCGCCGACACTAAAATGTCACTTTTTCTGATTGCCTAATTAGTATTGGCAAAGGAGCAGAATATTCGGATCAAACATCATGGCCTCTAAATTATATAATGACTGCCATCAGCAAATAGGCCTTACCTATAGTAACTTGGATTTTAAACCTTATAAAGGTATAGAAAAAAAGAATTCGAAAATTTTGCTCCAAACATCTGGCGGGTAAAATATAAATCGATATGAATATTCCATGTCAAACTACGTCATAGTTATTGTATTAGAAAACGTAATATATAAACGAAATATACATTTATCTTATAATAAAATATATATACTTACAATATACCACTATAAAAATAGATAAATTTTCGTCATTCAAGATCGCGGCTGTGTTAAAATCAACTCTTTGTATAAATTTTCGACTCCACCGATTCGGGAACGATTTACATAATTATTTAAAAAATAGTGTTTAAGATTCATTAGCTAAAAGTATCTAATTTAAGGCAGATATTTAATGATTTAGAATTTTAAACAGGTATGAGTGAAAAAAATTATTCTTACATAAATACCAAATATCAAGTTTTGAAATTTGTCAAAGTCTAAGTTTTGTTATACAAAACAAAGTGCTGTTATAAAATCATTCAAAATAATTGTCATCTTTTGCTCATTGTAAAAAGTCATTCAAAAGCAACATTCTTTGCTATTGAAAACTATAATAGCGTTGACGCTTCTTTGTTTAAAAGTAGATAACTAAAAATAATCATGAACTGACTTTTAAAATGAACTGATAAAAAATTGTAGAAATTCACAAACAAAAACGCACAATTTTATACTAAGTAATATCACGGCATTTATGTAACGATAATTTGGTGCCATTTTCATTAATTTGATACGCGGACATATTTTGACAATAATGCTGACTGTACAAGAAACTTTACAATAATTTATCAGTAGCCGTTCACACGTTTTAAACTACTGAAAACTATCAAATCAATACTTCTCGAAAGCCTTCGATGTTGATGAAAAATAAACAGAAAAAGATTTGAGTAAACATTTCCTGTACTGCCCGGTTCTTTGATTAAAGCGGGAGCTACAGGGAATATAGCGTTCTCACTCACACACTGCACACTCACGCCAACTAGCGGGTGCTTTCCGAACTAAACGAGAAGTATGATGGAACAAATTTTTAAATTTTTGGTATTGTTTTTTTTTAACTGACATTTTCGAATACATTTTAGTAAGATTACAGTTTCTAACAAGATATTTTCGCGTGCTTTCGTAAGATAATTAATATAATTTGCTAACACGGTGCCTTACTTTGATGATTGTCATCGTTTTGTCATTACTTGAGCAACTATACCTAAGTTTAACTTTACTGCGTTAGTACATTCCATTGTGTTCCCGATTCGGATGGACATTTTGAATATCAATATTGTAAGGAAGGAGTTTTAGACTTGTAACCGGCTGTTGGATAAAACTATGTAATTTGGATGAAACACAATTTAAATATTTGTTTGCTAGTTTTTATATAATGTGTTTAATAGATAAATGTGATATATTTACCGTAAAAATAACAGTTGCAGTATATTTTCAAAACATAGAGTCATTGAAGTAACTTTTCAATTTAAACAATGTAAAAACATAAGCTTATTCAACCACAAAATGAATCACCAACAAGTATTAGATAATAATAGCTTTTTTAACAATTTAAAATAATTATACCCTATTAAATAAGTAATTAATACTATTTTTAAACTTCAAAATGGTTGTTTGTATTTCAATAATATTTAAATGAAAAAAAACTGAATAGTTAGGTTATTCAAAGGTTGTACTAGAGAATGAAATTCAAAATTAGGCTAAATACCTGAAAAGAATGATTTAGGAAACATTTTCAAATTGGTTGAATAAGCTTATAAAAATCACTTACTAAGTTATCAGCTATAACTTACCTGAAAGAAACAAATGCATTGATTAGTCCACAGTCGGTTATGAGCATATTTATTGTAAAGACTTTCGTCATAGATCAAACGATGATGACTTATAATAGCGTCATCACATTGCCAAATTGCGTTACTGATCGTCTAATATCAGTCCGTAAAGTTGCGCCTTTTTTGTATCACTTTCTGACTATCCAGCATTATTCATTATGATGTTGGGTTATACCCAGCCAGGACTACATTCGTGGGCTCAAAATACATTTATTTAATCTGACTTTTTTAGCAAAGACTACATCACATTATTGTTACCTTCTTGGCGTATAAATTTTAGCTTTAAATAAATTAATTTTATGACAAATTGCTGAAATGTTTTTTCAGAGTGTTGGACAGATAGCACAGACCGGTATGACTAGACCAGCTAGACATAGTTTAGACTAGTGCTGTGTTATCAGGTCCAATTCTTATCATTATGTCACAGATTGGTGAGAATCTTTAGTATTATTCAAAATAATAAATAGATAAAATTGTTTTTAGGAGACATCAAACGATGAATTGTTTTGCAAGCTTTGGAGCTGATTATAATTATTATGTATATTATTATTCTATGTCCTTTACGTAAGTTGTTATTATTAAGTGTACATTACAGATTCTATATTATTGTTATCTATAATCTGAATCAAGTTGCTTGTCAAACGTGAACTGGATAGTCACTTATGATTTTGATAGGATGAACAGTGTTGTATAAAAAAGGGCGAAGCTTGGGAAACCTATATATTGTCTTCTAGTTTAATACTGTAAGGGCGTTTATATTTCCAATGAGCCGTTACTGTATATAAACACTAATTATAGTTACTAATCGTAAATATTTACATTACAAATAATAATAATAATTGTTATTGTTGGCGATGAATTATTATTGTTATTTATCTTCGTTTCCTTTCCGATGTATGTATGGTAGGTCTCATTGCATGAGACAGATGATGTAGCATACACGTTTTATATTATTAAATTTTTCTTATATGTGGAATAAAGTCTGTTTTATTTGATGAAAACGTCGCTAACTGCGCAATGGATAGTGACCAATCCTTGTTTTGTATACAGGGCGCGCAGAACGCCTTAACTTACATTAGCAGAGGCGAAGAAAATACTTCTTTGTCGAATCACAATAGTTTAATTATCATCCGCACTTGCAAAACGCACTATTTCATAAAAAAAAAGGCTCCGGACCCCGGCTGGATTCTATTAATAGAATGACCTACACAATATCGATCTTATAGATGCACTTTAAATATTCGAAATACACTGTAATCTCTTATCAATCTACCTGTTAATCCGCTGTTCCTTCGTTAATCTGGCCCAGCAACTCACGGAGAGTCGTTTCACTCACATATTCACTGCACTCGCGCACTGAAACATTTATTATTTTTTATCGCTAAACAAACGCGCGCCTCGTCCTTGCTACTTGTTACATTGCCTTGAAGTCCGTCATAGTAATCATGTCAATTCCTGTGGCTTGAAGTTGCCGAACGTCAGTGATTGAACCATGGATGTCCATTAGCTCAGTGGATGGCCTAGGGAGTGCCTAGGTATCGACGTCGATAAATCAGACCGAGGTAGCTTGCTACTTAATGGGTAGCATTCGCGCGGAAATACTTTTTACTTAAAAGTTTTAAGTTTAGTGTTCTACCGTGTGTGTATCTAGATGTCTAGATGTTGTTTACTCAATCTGAGTGATGTGTTCATCTATATTTTGTCCGCAAAGAGGTGACTATTTGAATAAAACTGAACTTTCTACGAACTAAACTTTTCTATGAAAATTAAAATGTTTTATTAAAGTTTTCTAGTTACTACAGTAAAAGCTCAAGATAAGCTCGTAAAAATAAAAATCCCGAGAAAAATAAATTCGAACACAGATGTTGCTTAATCCATAAGTTATTTTTGTAAAAATCACGTCAAGAAAAAAATTCTCCAGATTAACTTTTTGAGGTTAGACAACTCGGCATAGAATGGCCACAGCAACCAATATTTCAGTTATCAAAACTCTTATTACACAAAACCTGGACCCCTTATCCTTTGAATAGCAAAATGCTGAGCTTCCAGCGGAGCAGTCTTCGACGGCTGAGCTTCACGCGGTGCCAGTATCTGTGAAAAGTAAGTATAATAAAAATGGTGTAAGTATCGAAAAAACTGAAAAATAATAAAAAACTAAGCTAAAAGAGTAAATCTAAGTCAAATTGAAAAGACAACAAGTAACCTAGGATACATGTTACTAGGCTAAATATAATAGGTATAGATTATTATCAGTAGAAAAAAACCATAATCGTTTTAGGACCCCCAGACAGGTTTCCTAACACACAAAAAAAAAATAAGTTTAGCTCTCTGCCATATTTTCTCAATTTAATGTTAAATATGATCTATTTTCATACTATCAAAGCAATTTTTGAACCCTGTTCATGCCTAAAATACTTACATTACAAAAAAACCCGAATCATCCATAAAAACAAAACAAAAAAAAAACGCGGAAAAAAAGAATCCGTTTCAGTAACAACAAAAGTGTATGTAATATGAACGAACACTACAATGTGAACACACACAATGGCTCAACAAAGAGCACCTTCTCAAACAAACTAGATCAAAGTCATTAATCACTCTGAGTGCGCAATAATACCCCATTCAAGCAGAAAATTCTCTACAACTTCCCCTTAAACTACCATCGCTAATAAAACAACCCGTTTTCAAAACAAACTCACCTTTATATACACAGCAATAAAGGTGTTATTACTACTAAAATAACATTTACTGAACGGCGTGAAAACAGCTCCGCTAGAGGCGGCACCATCGATAAGTTTTCACCTTGCTTTTGATTCGATTACATTTTCCTTGCTTGAAAAATCGACTCGTTTTATCAATGTCACTATACTTACATAACAGCATGAATAAATTCCTTTTATTTTTGTCTATATTATGTATGTTACTAACAAAAAAACAAAATAGTTTGAAGTGAATGGTGATAGTAACTTCAAGGTTGAAAATCGACTAAAATACGGGGTGGAAGCTTTCAGAGGTCGATAGATTACACCCCTTTGCCCGTGACATAACACCAAGGTTATATCGAGTACTCGGAACTTCCTTTACTTAGAAAAGGTTTTAAGTATTTTCCAAAGATTGGAAGGAAAAAGTGAGTGAGAAATCTAAATAATACGCGAAAATCGATTCGTAAGATTAATACAGTGGACTTTTTGGGCGTAAAATATTGTGTTTCGTAACAGTGTCTTGTGTCGTAAGAGTCTTGTGTGAGTCAAGTGATTTCTTGGTAGAAACAAAGGAATATACAGCAAAATCAGTTAAGTATAATGTCCTAAATAAGTTAGCAAAACAGCGAGCAAACACATTTGCGAATATTACATTTGTGTTGCAAATATTTGACTCTTATGCAAATGCGGTGTGCCAAGCAACTTTTTCTTGTGTTAGTGAGCTTAATTTTTTTCTTCATTTTGATAGATTTTGGTCTGCACCTTTGTCTTTGTGAATCTAATAAAAAACGTCTTTGGTAAATAAATTTTGTAGTAAATAAAGCGAATTTTTGTTAGTCCATTTACATGGTATTTCCTACTTAGTTGATTTCTTACAAATCAAGGAAGATTCTAACTTCTTTTCTTTGCTTAAAACCATTTTAATTATGTTACTTGCATCGCTAATCGAAATGTACATAATAATTATGTTCTAAAGCTTTTCGTAGCCATTTGCTACGGGCGATCGTAGCAAGCGTAGCGATGCTACGGCGTAGGCACGGCGTAGCTGATTTATTCAAAGCGTTTTAACATTCAGAAAGCCCTTTCTAGAAAACTAGATTAAAAGCAATCTTTTGGATAAATAAAGAACTTATTTTATTAAAAAAACGGCCAAAATAAAAGTTAAAAGTATCTTTTTTTGGAAGGTTCCAAAATTGCAAGTAGTATACAAAATTCATATTTGATACAGAACGGTGTTTTCTTATAAAAGTTTATTTAAGGGATACTGGAATAATGTCTTATATTATATAAAAGACGTAAAAGCGAATGTTTTGTAAAAAATATGTCTAAAAAAATCTGTGGCTAAAAGGCCATAAGTATTAATATATTCTACATTTTAAGCCAAGTTTTTTCAATAAAAATCCGTATTGATAAGTATAGTAGGAAATAGAATCTGACATTATAACAGCAGTGTATGGGGAGAAGAGTGACAGATCCCTCCAGGTCTTCCTGCTTCTATTAGACACTTTCTCTCCCTTTGTTTTAATTTGTTATAAGCTAATGCTTGACTGCGATCCCACTTGACGGTAACAGTGATGCAATCGTTGATGGTAAGGTGCACTAATTTATTAAGAGCCTATTCACTCTAACCTTGAAGACACTTAAAATTAAGTAGGTAGTAGTTACCAGTCATTTATAACCAGTCGTAATCACGACTGGTTAACATCAGCCTGCATATTAAAATTGAGAATCAGTAGCATAGCTAGGCGTAGGTGAAGAGTGAAGGGGCCCCTCGCTCACGGCCTCCCTTTTAAAGGGGTCCACGTAGATGAGGGTACCTACCTTAAGTGTTAGGGTTAAATTTTGTTTTCATTTCTATTGGTATTTAATATTTATAACATTGCTAGTGGCTTCACCCGCGTGATAGTAGAAAATTAACCCAAGGTACCTAATATTTCCAGGGTAATAAGTATCTTAATAGTAGACTATGTGACTAGGGGATAAAGCAGTGTCTTTAAGGCGAGGGTGGCACGTTGAATTCTGAACGAAACGAAGGTTGCTTATTTTAATCCCGAACGTTTGTGAGGGGAGTGTACGACTAAACGCCGACAGACTGAACACCGACAAGACTTTACTTCGACGGGACTCTTCGCCGACAGGACACTTCGCCGACAGGACTCTTCGCCGACAGGGCTCATCAGCGACGCAATTTATGTCCGATACAGATACTTACTTTGGAAATCGATTACTTATGCTTTTCTTGTAATTATACAATTCATACAAAATAAATGACGTTACAACATTGTAACGTATAATATGGTACCTACCTAATCCTAAAACATTAACTATTTTAAGAAGCGGATTTGAAGGTATTTATAAAATATTTATTTCACTAGTTGAAATGTTATTCTTACGGACACTTTTGCATTTTATAAATTCACATGGACTTATTATAAAAGAAACAATAAAGTGGTAAGTATAAGCGTGCTGTGTTCGTGCTGAACTCGGTGGCTAGAAATCGGGATCAGAATCCCGGCGGCGGGGGTGTGAGGGCCATGCCCTCTCGCGTACGGCCGCCTCCTTCGCTAGCATTACTGCTTCGCATAAGGATGCGACCGCCTGCCACTCCTCCTCGCTCCGGACCATGGCCTGTACCAGGGCCCGGCGCGAAAGGTCGCCGCTGCCGATAGCCTCCACAAGGACACGGCGATGCTCGGCCCAAGCGAGGCGTACCTCCACCGTATACTCCACCGTGTCCTCCGGGCGGTCATCACAATGGTGACACCCGGGCGATTCTTCAGCACGAATCCGGTGCAGGAATCTCCCGAACTTCCCATGACCGGTGAGAACCTGCGTCATGCGGAAGGTGAGAACGCCGTGTTGCCGTTCCAGCCACTCCTCAAAGAGGGGACTTACCGCCGCAATAACGGCGTGTCCATAATGATTTAGGATTAGGTAGATACCATATTATACGTTACAACGTTGTAACGTCATTTATTTTGTATGAATTGTATAATTACAAGAAAAGCATAAGTAATCGATTTCCAAAGTAAGTATCTGATTATCGGACATAAATTGCGTCGCTGATGAGCCCTGTCGGCGAAGTGTCCTGTCGGCGAAGAGTCCCGTCGAAATAAAGTCTTGTCGGTGTTCAGTCTGTCGGGGTAGTGTCTGTCGGCGTTTAGTCGTACACTCTTGTGAGGGATTTATTTAAGCAACACCCGAGCATCGCGAGGGAGTTAATGTAGAAACCTTAAGTGGAGTGAGGAATTCAACCCGCCCAAGACAAACAACAGTTTATCCCCGTGTTGGATACTCCACTTTTTACACCGTGTGTGAGATAATTAAAAGTCGATTTACTAAAACAAATAAAAAAAAATATAGAGTATTATTTTCAAGGTGATCTTAACAATCCCTCAATATGTTTGGAAATTAGAAACAAACAAAATTCAGTACTCCAAGATGCGCTGCTAGCAATTTCATCCGCGTTATTATCCCAAGGGAAAATACTTTCAGTATAATAAGTAACCTATAATATATACTATTCCAGATCATAGTCACTACTGAGTTTCACAGTTCGTCTAGAAGTTTTTTTATGAAAGAGTAACAATCACCCATACATAAAAACGTTTGTAATATTAGTAGGATTAAAATTCAATTCAATTTGATTAGTTAACTAATTTTGTAAGCACAGGGTACAATAATTATGATCTTATATGCAAAAGAATTAGAAATCTTCGATATCGATTATTTTTTTTCTTCTATCTTTCTAGGTGAGGGATTTTGACAAGTGTCATTACAGACAGATATAACCTATACTAGACAGTCTATGTACTTGAGATTTCCCGATTTAAGGCATTATTTTTAATTATGATTGCGGTTTTGCACCTGCTACAAAATAAAATAAAAATTCTATATTTTCTGCGTAATTATATTTTCATTACTGTGAAATGTATATTCTGGACTGCTTTTTTAAATATAAAAGGATGCTAGGTTTTCTGTATTAATCTGAAAAACAATTGATCTTCTCCTTCTTCTTCCTGTGCTTTTCCCATATTACTCAACAACACGCCACGTTTTTTTCTTTCATTCTGTCCTGTTACTCATCATACTATCATTAACTCCCTTTTCTTTCATAACAGTTCTCACAATATCCATCTTTTCTTTGGCCTCCCTCTTCCTCTCCATCCATCTACATGTAAACTCATAACTCATTTAATTAACATGTGTTTCATACCTTCTCGTTCTTCTTATAGTTGCTCTAAAATGAGTTTCTTAATTTTTCTAAAGGTGAAATGGGTCTATAATACTTGGGGTCAGAGGTACCCCGGTTGAGACCCAATTTTAAACAATGGTATTATTTTACTACTCTTCATTAAACCGGGAAACTGGCCACAATCAATACAATTATTAAAAATAAGTGCTAGACTAGGAGCTACAACGTTGATAAACGATTTAACAACATCCACAGAATTTACTCATAAATCCGCGGTCTTTTTTACATTAAAAGTGTTAAAGGTTTTAATTATTATGTCCACAGACGTCACATGATCGAAATTAAATAAAAATCGCAAACTTCAACATTTTCTTTAAGTAGGGACTCTGCAGCAGTGGGTGATGAGCTCAGAGACTTTGTTGTTAGTATGGGGATCCTTGAGAAGAAGTTTTCATAAGATAAATTTATAAATTTTTTATTGCTAAGTACAACATCAGCATAAATAATTATCTATGCATGTGGCATTAGTAGGAGTTATTCTTGTTGGCTCCAAAAATAAGTTAACAAGATTGTAGGATTGTAAAATGAAATAGACTTATAATTTTGCTACATAAACCTGACTTTTCTAGTAAATTAACATTAAATTTTCTAGTAAATTAACAGTAAATCAAACAAGTGATTATGTACTTGTTTGATTTAAAATTCTTATGAAACACTTCATCCATTACCTTTTCAAAGCATTCATACAATCCAGAAGGGGGTTTGTACACAATATAATAAACTGCTCCAACTCAATGCAGGCTATTTCAATTGAGGGCTCAACAATTAAACTAACAATGTCCTTCCTTTTGTTATATTCATCATCATCATCATCTACCTAGCCTTTTCCCTACCATATTAGGGTCCACTTCCAATCAAGCCGGATTTAGCTGAATACCAGTATTTTTTTATTTTGTTATATTCCATGTGGTTATTTATTATAATTAATGAGCCAACACATGTAACATCAATTCTGCTAAACGAACTACCAATGTGGTGATTACTAAATTAAACATTAACTGTTGGCTTTTATGCCAATGTTCTGTTATACAAAGAACATCAATATTATTACAAATCATAAATAGTTCTATTTCTAAATCTTTTCTTCTATTTCTTAATTCCTTAATGTACACAATAACATATTATTGACACAAAAATATACACATAGTGATTTGACAATTCATATATAAATAGCTTAACTTAACAATAAGTTTTCTCACAGCAAACCTTTGAGTGAGATAGAGATCACATTTTTGGGTAGAATCCAGTGTACAACATAAAATTACATAAATACAATAAATAAATATATCTTTGTCCATTAACCCTTGACTATTTTGATTTTATTGGAAAGATTTTCGTTCATCAAAATGTTCATATTACTCTTGCCATAGGTTGACTTTGTTGTCTTAATTTCTAATTTAAATAATTTTTGATGATTGATTTGAAAAAGTTATTGGCAAAATCAAGTGTCATATTATTGCATTGCTCAAAAGAAGCAATTTGTTTAGCCAAGTTCTTGGCTGAAATTAAAAAAAAAATAAGATAGTGATACAGCTATCTATCTCCTACAAAATAATGAGAGATAGTATTTATTTGTAAGATAATAGTTATTACCAAAATAATTTTTGGTGTCAATTAAATTGTTTATTATTTAATAGCACATTGTACCTTTAACTTTATGGTATATTATGGTACCGGTAACTTTTACTTTATGGGAATGTAACCATCACAATTTTGCAGTACAATGCCATCACAATATTGCAGTAATTCTCCTTTGCCCACATTACCTCTATTATTTCCACAAAAATTACAGGTATCTGGGTGAAATCTGAATTTTTTTTTCATTAATTATATCAAATAATGAACACCCAGGCATACAGTTATTTATTATTGAGTGACCCAGATATTCATTTGCTATAAGGTGGCCTAAACCTTTTTCTATTTCATCTCAAAAAATAACTATTTTTTATACTTTTAAACTGTTGTGACAAACAATTATTGATTTCAACTGGCAAACTAACTCTAGAACTAGACTGGGGTCACATATTGTCAATGAACGGCCCGGCTCAGAAACAACAGATTGATAATGCTGACAAATGTTTTCTTGTGAGCTCATCAGCTCATTCATTGCCAATACATATTTCCTCACTTGGTTTTCAGAATTGGTATATTTGATTGTCATTTAATTTAATTTGTGTTGTAGGTAGGATTTACTTCGCATTGCAAGACTTCAATGTCAGTTTGGTATTTCCTAGTGGTTTATTCTACGTTAGAAGAATACATATCGATGGTCCATAAGTAAAGTATCGAATCAATAAAATAGCAATTTTTATTATGACTGTTTTGAGCTCTTTTTAAAGGATGTTTTTTAATACAACTTCAAATATCGGGAAACTTAAGAGTTTTCCTAATTTTTGAAGTTGTATTAAAAAAACTTCCATTTAAAAAGAGCTCAAAACAGTCATAATAAAAAAGTGCTTGTTTGTTGATTCGATACTTTACTTAGGGACCATCGATATATCTGTTTCAAAAGATGTAACCTTTTCCTAAAGATACTACTTTCAAACTTCCCATACTATTTTCATTTTTCTTTTCTTGGATATAATAGATACTGAAAGAGAAATATTTTCCCGACGCTTTTTATTTACACCTAGATTAATCCTCGCTAAGCCTCTGCCTGAAAATTAATTACAATTTCGTTAATTTGTGAATAAGTTGGAAATAAAAATGTTTGGCTATTTTGTTGATCAAAATAAGTCTTTGGCAGGTTTAAATAACGATAGTGATAGATGTGACTTTGCAGGTATACTTATGAGTAGCAGACTTTGCCGCGTGAAAATAAGTTTATCCATTATAGAAACTTAGGACCCCGTTTCTTTCACTCAGGGAGTGAATTTTGAAAATTCCTTTCTTGCTCTTGCGTGTCCTAAGCCTTATATTTTTGGCTATGCGTTGATATGTTAGGCAACTAGTTTCTCTATTTATATGTATAGAATAACAGTGGTCCCATAGAGCCCAAAAGTACAACTTATAGATGCAAAATAATTATAAGTGTTTAACACTTTACCCGTAACTTTGAGTGAATTTCATACTTTCTTTTACCTATAATATCCTTGCATATTTTTTTAGAAAACCTTATAATGCCATATTTATTATTTATTTAGATACATATTTGTGTCATGTTACAAGTTTATCTACCTAACAAATAAGATTTTCAGTTTATAGCAGTAAAATTAAAGGGAATAGGATAAATAATAAATATCACTATTGTTTACTTAGGTTATTATTTTTGCTAAGTATCAAGTATATTGACCCAAGGACATTAAATTGTGCATTCAACCGCAGATTTTTTTAGAGCTATGGGTAAAAGCATAAAGGGGAGATATCCATGGTCCTAGAACGCAAAAGGCAATTGAAGGAACATAGGTAGGGTCTAGTCAGTAAAAGTCTAACCGGCCGTCTCGTCCCACCTTGAAAAACCTTAAGGTCTATTAAATAAAAAAATATTATTAGGAAAATAATAATAATTTACAAATGAAGAAACCAAAGGAAGACATGAAATTCATATTTTATTTGTCATTTAAAGTTTGTACAAATTATGTTTTATTAAGCAAGAGACATCTTTTATACAGGGTGTATCGAACATCGACGCTCGAACAAATGCCACGGATTAATTTCTTTTTCTGGAACCCTCAGTGGTGGAATTTTTCATCCGCATTTTCCTAATTTAAAAACACATTTTTTTTTAAATTTAAACTGTGTAAGAACTTTATCCTGACATTTTTATTGAAGGCTATGTACCATAGTAATCGTTTGTGCCACACCCTGTATACGTTTTTTTTAACAATTGCTCTTGTCTGCCCATAATATGTTGCTAAAATTAATTAGAAAGAAATGCGTGCCGAATTTTAACTTATTTCTTTATTATACACAAAACTTATTAACTTATTACATTTTGCGTTAAAGTTTTAAATTCATAAGCCATATGCAATTCTATAAGCCCTGGACGAAATCGATGCAGTTATCGGAAATAACCCTTAACCACTTTATTTATTGCTGTCTCTCTCTGATCGCGCAGAGGAGACGCGAACTACGGCGGTACAGTCGCCTTGAAAACTAAACGAGGCTTCAGGTATAAATATTTACAAGGAAAACAACAAGGTTATAGCAATGATCACAATCACATAAACATAGTTAAGGGATCTTCAAGGATTGAGTGAATAGGATTTTAATAAACTAGTGCAATTTATTGTCGACGATTGTATCACTGCTTACCAGCAGGTGGGATGCAGTCAAGGACTGGTTTGTAAAATTTATAAATGTATTTTGAAATGGCGTAATTGGAAATAATTATGTACGTACGATTGTAGTAATATATATAAGACTAGTTGCTGCCATCAGCTGAACTATTGTAGAAATAAAAAGTTGTTGGAATCCCATACACTCTTGGGGTAAAAAATTACGGGCACAAACATATAAGTAAATATACTTTGATGATTCTCGGGAAGCACGACCGTTTCTTTTTCGTAGATCTTTGACAGTAAAAAATCTTATCATCATTCTATCCAAGGAATATCGTGCTGGTCATTACATGGGTTGTAGAGTTGTGATAGGCAGTCATAGGTATTCAGTCCCATCTGCTTAGACTCGAAACCGATCCCAAACTAGTCGGAAAAACGCTAGGGAGATTGTTTACTTATTTGTTTGTTTGGAACACCAACGACATTTTTAAAATTTTTTTTTATTTAGGTATTTGTACAGAAACCTCATTTCTATAGATATATATAAATTAAATAAATTCGAAAGTAATTGGTTTAAAATAAAAAGTTTGAATTATTTAAATTACTTTTTACGTTCATGATACGCATAGGTACAAAGAGGTTAAATAAATTAAAAAAATAAATTTTTCTAATGCAATTTATGACAACAATATAACTAATACCAAGGTTATGAATGTAAACTAGATTCGTGAAAATACACACAACTGCCCAACACATACCACTAACGCTCGAATTTGCCATATCGATGCGCGATGGCAAAATGTTTTATTCAATTGTTTCGATTGTGCCAACATCCCGAAAGTTCTCGATTGTCTCCAACTGACTCGAGTCTGACTCAGTCTGTTATTGCAAGTCTCACCCCGGTAACCGAGCGACACACGGTGATTAAGAGAATCTAATTTGGACAATCGAAAACTAGCAGTCTTTCTCGATTCCGCTGACTCGAAACAGTCAAAAAATACCGGTGTATGGACTCTATGGTATATTTTAACGATCAAAATATCTCGAAATCGCTCTTCGTTCGTGAAAATGTAATTTGTAAAAAAACTTTTTTTCTTTGTTTTGTCCTCATGTGATATCTCATTACGTATGTAAGAGCGGTCAGCGAACCGTTTTCTGTCTTCTCTAACTTAGTACGACTGTAGAGAATCAGAGGCAGACCCGCGTAGTGTCGTTAATAGGGCGGTGCCAGTTGTCAAGGCGGGACTCCGCCCAAGCGCGATAAACTTTATTTATTCATTACATATTGTCACTAAGTTTTCAATTACAAATATTTTTTTACACTACATGGTCGATAAAGCCCGTTTAACTCCCATTTAAATAATTGATTCCCTCACTAACGTTCGGGATTAAAACATAGCAACCTTTCGTTTCGTTCGGAATTGAACATACCGCCCGCGAGTAAAAGACACTGCTTTATCCCCTAGTCTCATAAACTAATATAATACTCTTACGATAACTAGAGGTAGAGGATATAAAAAAATCACGAAGATGCCTCTAAAAATGACTTTTATCGATCAAAAACTAGACTTACACACAAATTATGCTACTAAAAATGGTTTTACCGATAATATTTAAATTTTATAACCAAATCTGTAGATTTTTAATGAATCTCTAAAATGCAAAGACACAATTTTGCTAAATAAAATGTTGCAAAATTGTGTCTTTGCGCATCTCTGTCTTTTTATGTGGTCCGAATGTAAACAAAGGTCCTAAAGTAATCAGATTTTTACCTGACATAAAACTTAATACAAATATTAACTTTATTGATATTTTCACAATTATTTGTCATATTTTTGTTCTTTTTCAGGTAAACTCCATCAATTTCGACGGTTTGGAACTTAAACTTAAATCAATGTTTAACACAATATTCGGCACAAAATGCCAGAAGAAATAGTTTTATTGATTATTGTTCTGCCCACACAAAAAGAAAGGGTCGTAATTATATTTTAACAGCGTTTAATATCGCCGCGAGCGCATATTTTCTTCTCGAATATTCTAGACAGTGAATAACATCAAACGGGGTAAATAAAGTTAGAGGGATAAATAGAGATAGAAGGGTAAATAGAATCACAAATTCATTGATGTTCATTTATTAATCAAATAGATGCTGCCAGTGGCATCACCCGTTTCATAGCAGAAAATTATTCTAAAACAACTAATTCCCAGGATAAAAAAATATCCAATGTGCTAATCATACACACACTAGCAAACTTTTCGTCTTTATAATACCAGTGTGATTGTAACAAATATCAACACCTTGTTACAAATCTTATAATGTAAATATATACCAAGGTGACAATCCTGGTCGAGGTGTTGTTTTCACGTATGTACTTGATTCTTATTCAAGGTGTTGTTCCCATATAAATACTGGCCTCATCTCTGAAACGTGGAGAGAGAGAGATTTATGAGCGCGACGGTACATTAATATCGATCAGCGCAGCGGCGGACTCTGACCAGCGCAGTCTCTTCCAGCTACTGTAGCCGAACACTAGCTGACTCTAGTTTCATCCCGGTAACAGAGTACTGAAACCTGAAAAATGTTGAACGCTGAGCAGAGGGAAATGCTGAAAAATGAAATCAAGAAAGTGAGGCTCGACGCTAGGGAGCAAGATCATCTGGACAAAATACCTCTTGAGCGCCTTGTCGGTGAGTTTACGTCAAATATTTTTTTTCTTTCGCAATTTTTCTTTTGTTTTTGTTGCTTTTGTATTTTCTTTTGCGTTACGTAGCGAGTTTGGGTACGAAAATATGTTTCGAAATTGTAAGGTTTCTCCGTCTTTTATATTTCATCTTGTTTACTCCAAAGTTTTTTAAAACAAAAGAAACGTTGCGTAAAACTAAACAAAAGACTTGTAAACAACTTGGAAATGGGGGAAAACGGAAAGGTCGAGAAACCTTTTATTAAGCTTGAAGTTTTTTATTTTTGTTATGTCTACGTAATATATTATGTTTTGATTTTTGTGTACTGGCCGCCTCAATTCTAGCTCTATTCGTTCAGACAATTCTAAGGTTGTCTGTAGGAGATTGCCCTGTGCGATAAGACCGCCTACTGCACACTTATTTTTAACAAATGTCTATCTTATTCACATTATGAGGTGTACAATAAAGTACAAAATAAGCCTGGTCGCTCATCATCCATTATTCTCCTTCGATTTCCTTCCCATTCGCCAAGTCATTACTCATCATCTACCTAGCCTTTTCCCAACTATATTGGGGTCGGCTTCCAGTCAAGCCGGATTTAGCTGAATACCAGTATTCGCCAAGTCATTAATGTGGAGCCCTAAATGTATGTGGAAACTCACATAAATGAAGGACACACATCCTCCCTTCGTTGGAGGTTTTCAATAGAAGAGTTAGGGAACATTTCCTGTCAACACGACCCATGAATATTCACTATATAAATTATTCATTAGAGACACACACAAAGCTATCATTACAACAACCCAGAGAGATAGTGTAGACAACAATGAAAAACATAAATAAAAATATGTACGAGTATGTATAGTTTTTATTTATTATAGGTATACCTACAGGGTTATTTGTAAAACACTAGCAACCTCTTAGGACTGTTACTATCCTCATTAACAACAACTTTTATTGTATGACTTTAAAAAATGATCATATTTTAAAATCAACATAAATATTGCATCTGATTATTGCTCTCGTTTGTGCGAGGTTATTTCTAGATTTTATCGACCCTCCTGGCTGTTAGTCTACCTGTAGCTTGATTGGCTGTTCTATGCGCCACGCCTCTCCTCCCCCCGCGCTTGCATCGTGTTCCTCTATGCTGAGAGTGACCGCACCCTGCTTCATCACATTCATTTGTATTTTTTATCATATTATAGTTCATCATACTTTCGAACAAAAATAAAAATACTTAAATTGAAGGTTCTAAATGGAACGATGGCAAAAAAGTTAAAAATGCAATGGGTTTTAGTTAGCAAAAGTCGGACACGCCCTCCGGTGTAATAAATAATGGAAACATCGTGAGGAAACTGGCATATCAAAAAATTCGAAGAATCCAGCTCGCACTGGATCCGTGGGGGTGGATACGGATACGGCCCATTTCCTTTCCTTGAAACAAGACCTGCGTCCCAGCAGAGGAAATATTAAAAGATAGATCCTATGCTATAATAAGAAACATCAATATCATCTAGATTAGCCTGTAAGGATACTGCTGTGAATAAAAATAAACCGACTTCAGTAAACAAGACAAACAGAAAAGGTACATGCAAATATATCGCATATAAAACAAGCAGGAGACTGTCAATATCGACTGAAGACATATTAATAAATAATGTATTTCAGTCGTATCTGACCCCAATTCAATCGCTTAACCCGCGTCATTTTTCAATTATTCACAATGTTGCGATCGATCAAGAAAATTACCATTGCAATCTCAATTTATAATGCAACGCGTTCGATTCTTTACTGAATACAGGTCGGCCCTGAAAACAGTTTTGTATTTTTTCTTTTGAGTTGGGAAATCGTTGATATGATTTCTCGCGCTCTGGGCGGGGCGTTGTCAGACTTCTATTGATTAAAACCCACTCCTGTTCCTTTTTAGCTTTCATTCCAGTGAATGTATTTTAGTTCAAAAAGGCGAAGCTTCATCGACAATTATAAAACGTCACGAGGTAGTGCACGGGTCCAATTGCTCGTTACCTATGGAGAAGAATTGGCAAGAAACTACGTGGTTCTTCTTTTAATGATGATAAATATCATACACTACCATAAACTATCATATTTATCATCATTCAAAGAAGAAACATGTAGTTAGTATTTTGCAAATAGGTTTTTAAAAATACTTTTACACGTCAATTTTATTTCGTCAGTATAACTAGATGAGGGCGGTTGATGATGGACTGGACTGATGACTAACTGATTCGAAGGCTACCTAAGTGCCTTGAGCTATACGAGTAGATACCAGATGGCAGTGATCATCTGGCATCTACTCGTATATTCCCTCATCTTGAAGCTTAGTCTTCCGTCGGATCCCACAGTTGTGACAGACTTAGAGTAATTTCGTTGCCTAATGACCTGAACTAATTAAAATAGTTCTTCATAATATCAGATGAAAATGTTGCCTTAATTGTGTTACAAACCTGCTCCGTTATTTGCCTACATTTGAAAGAATTCGATATATTTTTTAGAAATGCAAGCTCTGTAACAAACCAAACAAAGTTCAAATTTGAGTACACCCCTTAATTTTTAGGGCTTTTTTATAACAAAAAATCATTTAAAAATCAATTTTAAGTACAGAAACTTGAAAAGAACACTTCAGATGGCGGCGATTAATTAAATTAAACTTGAATTATCAATTCAGCATTGAATATTTTACTTTATATTACGAATAGTCATGAATTGTATGTTTTCAGAGACGTACATCGAGATGAGCGTGGAGGTGATCAAGGAGATGGAGAAGCGCCGCGACCCTCTGTTCTTGGAGGTGCTGCGCTACACGCAGATGCATCTCTCTCGCGAAGGTATGTTACACGATACAACACTCGTACGATGGACTGCAATTTTGTAAGGTACTATCTGTCCAAAATACCTATGGATGCCGAATCGGGAATAACTTGGGTGCCGACAATTTTGGTGCCGAAAGTCTGGGTGCCGAAACGGGAATACTTCCAATAATCGCGCACAGTTTTAGAGGTGAAATTCGTACTCAAGTCTCATATAGCCGATTCTCAGGCTAAACTCTGTACCAATAGCGTTGAAGCCTCTGGGGCCATGGCCTTAGGGCTAACCGAATGGGTTTACATCTGAAAGGACAACCCGAGATCCCGGCATGAAGGCAAAGAAGGAACAAAGGAGTGGGTTTTAGTCAGTAAGAGTCTGACACACCCTCCCGCTTCGGCCAAGAGCGGGAGAAGTCTTTCCGATGAATTCGCACATAAAAAAGGTTCTGTAATAATGTTGATTGGCCTGTGAGTTTCGGGCTTTCTTCTCAGGGTAAATAGCCAGTAAACACCTTTCTACGCGTAATTTTTTTGTCAAATGACGTCAATTCAGACTAAAGTAACCGTTGAAACCTTTTTGCAAAATAAATTTCATTCATGTATCCTTTACTCGTCGTCACAGAATACTTTAACATACAAATATGAAAGGAGAAATCGACTGACTAAAATATGAACTCGCTGCTGAAATTAAATGAAATTAAATGCACGAGGCTTCCTTTAACGATGTAGGCCATTTAAAAATTCAACTTATGTAATTTATAAGTTATATTGAAATGAAGGAAAAATATAGATACGGACATACATTTCAAAGTTTGATTTTTACACTGCTTCATGGGATCGCAGACTTGAGTATTCGGTTTTAATTTCAACGCGATACCTTTACGCGTTCCCGAAAGAAAGGTTCTTGATAGACAGTCAGTCAGACAGATAAACGGACAACAAATGCGTGAAGGTATCGAGTTGAAATTAAAACCTTATACTCAAATCTGCAGTCCTATCACAGGTGTTAAAGTTTTTATGAAAACATTCTGGTGAAGAAAGTCGCTGGTAGAGTGCTAGTTTACATGTCTGTAAGACTAAAATATGATAAATGTGTTATTTCTTTGCAGAGTTTCAATCTATTCAGATTGAAATCTACGCAGCTTGCAACAAGATAGCTTTGCAACAAAACGCACGTGAGTATTCTTTTCACAAAACAATAATTTTCATCATCATCATCTCAGCCGAAAGACGTCCACTGTTGGATGTAGGCCTCCCCCAAGCGTCGCCACAACGACCGGTCCTGTGCGTGTCGCATCCATCGGATTTCCGCGACCCAGGCCAGGTCGCAGGACCTTGTGGGAGGCTTCCTACGCTGCGTCTTCCGGAACGAGAACCTTCCGTTCTAATTCTGTTCTATATACCTCCAAAAATATCTTCCTAGGCGTCGACTCAATACGATCTCTACATTATTTTCTCCAATTTATATGGCAGAACAACGTTTATTGGGTCAAAATTGTCATTTACCAATAATTAATTTTCAATAAATTATTAACGACTAGCTGTCCCCTGCGGTTTCACCCGCATTTTTTCGTTACTGCTCCGCTCCCGTGGGCTGTAGCGTGATGATATAATAGCCTATAGCATTCCTCGATAAATGGGCTATATAACACTGAAAGAATTTTTAAATTGGACCAGTAGTTCCAGAGATTACCCTCTACATACAAACTTAAAAAAAATACCTCTTTATAATATTAGGATAGACGAATAATTCGTTTATTTAAAACAATGTCAATATTATTTTACTTATCTCATTTTAATGTATTGTTTTAATTTAAGGCTTTTTTTATTAGAAATAACACGAATTACGTCTGTTTCAGCAGTAGACAAGATAGCTCATCTTGTTGTCCTGCATGAAAATCCGTAAGCTTACGGAATCTTCGGAACCTAAGGGGTATGTATGATGCGTTCACTTTCTAGTACTTAAAATATTAACTAGCTTTACTGTATTAACCTATCAATACCCACGAAATGAGACACAATAGTAAAACAATAACAGCGCGGTCCAATGAGACCGGTCGGGGATTCATGAATGAAAAACAAAAAAGATGTGTAGGTTATCTAGTCACCAAGTCGAGAAATAAAGCGACACGGTCGTACCATCCTTTTCTCGGAACAGTTCAAGCCATTTCCGGTCCCGTATAACTAAGTTGTGGATAAAAATAAAAGCCTGAATTTTCAGTAACTAAACAGGCATCGTATAAACACAATCACACACAGTCAGTACAGTTGTATTTAAAATCCTATTTAATATGAACCAGTAGATTAAAAATCATATATACATAAAGAAATGAGATGTCATCAAAAACCATTTTTTTTTAAATTGTTATAAACTAGTGCTTGACTGTGAACATGTGGTTTGAGTTCCATTTCTGGTCCAATTCCAACCTCCTTTTATGAAGGCTTTTGTGAGAAATCTTGCACTTACTGGCTGCTACACACGACATCTCCATGCAGACCGATCTTGTACCTGTTTTTCCCAAGTAACGGGGTCAATAAAACTTCTCTTCATTCAAACCAACAGTACTGTGTAAATTATTTGAGTCACAATAAAAACATGAAATATTCTCCTTTTCAGAAGGGGCAGTGAATCTGACCCGGGCTGCGGACTGGATAATGTTGAACTGGAAGTAGTTTATAAGTTTCTATGTATTACCTATGATTCATAGCCGCGGCTACTTTTTTTGACGATTTTTTTCAAGTATAGTACATTGACTGTTTTGATTAAGGGCAAATTGATTCCTACTAGACATTCTGTTGTAAAATTGGTGTAGTTTTCTATGTCAAGTCAGACACTTGCACACTCACAGCTGGACAAGATCTAGAATCAGTGAAACAGGCGCGATTTCGGTAAAATGAAACTGAGAATTATTGCAGTATACACTACCACAGGGAAAGCTGACCTGTCAAATACAAAACCAAACAGTTACATCGCATTCTAAATAACAGAAATACTGACCAAAAGCACAAACCGTCTAAAACAAAAAAAAACGCCGCGGCTATTTTGTTAACAGTACGACGGTGTGACGTCATTTTGTCGACACTGAAGTGGCATTGTATGGTCGAAGTATTTTGTTAAACACCAGAATGACGATACACCGTCTTATAAAGTCTCAGATACATTAGGGGTCAAAATGACCCCCAACATGACGCGCATTGTTCAATCTACCTACGTCATCACCGCTGTAACGTTGAAGCGTACACATAAGGAGACATTTTGATACCTAATGGATTTGAAGCTAGTGTTTCTTTTACTAACAAACCATTGACAGCTGGCATCAAATGACGAGTGATAAAACAAACTATCAGCAGTGCTATTCTCTACAAAAAAAGCCTTGGGCACAGCGCTGCCGCAGCGGAGAAATTCAAATTGGTATTCTCTAAACTATCAGAAGCTACACTGGCGCAATTGACAATGACAGTTCTCCATACATTTTGCGAAGGCTGTCTCGACGTCGAGCTCGTCGCAGCTTACAGCCATGAAGATTACAGCTTTTTAGAGAATAGCATAGCTGACAGTTTCATGTAAGTTTTTGTATGAAAGCTATGAGTGCCTACAACAAGCGTATACCTATGTTATTATGAGTCCATGGTCAGTAAGCCTAACTGTTAAGAAAAAAAATTACCAACGACGAAAGTCTAATAAAACATATACAAAGGAATTCTTACTCAATATACTATAGAAAGCCACAGATAGTGCATTTCTGTTTAGAAGCTACAAATGCACTTTGTCAATCTTTTGTCATCTTAGTAGAGGTAGTTTGACCGCATTCGTATGCGGGCACTCCCAGGAGTTTCGCGTCACGGAGATGAGGATGCTGAGGTGGATGAGCGGCGTAACGCGATCCGATCGTATACGCAACTCATTCATCCGAGTTAGTCTTGGTGTCCGTGACGTGGGGAAAACTACAAGAGTGTCATCTGCATTGGTATAGTCATGCGCCGCCCTATAGAGACGTTGGTCGGAGATGTATGAATATAGCTGTCCTTGGAGCTAGGTCTCATGGTCGCCCTCGCAAGCGCTGGCTGGACGTTGTCAAGTTCGACATGAGAGCCTTTAACCTTACTGGAAAGGATGATGAAGATCGGGCAAAGTGGATCAAGCTTAGCCAGAAGGCGTACCCTGGCAAATTCGGTATTAACGCCAGGTAGAAGAAGAAGAAGAAGAGTAGAGATAGTTTGACGTTTGTCCCGTGCAAAGACTCGACTCGTAGAGGTTTTGTGTCACGAATTATCACTCTATCACTGACAGCGTCAATGGTTTGTGTCCTAGCTTTATTCTGTCTGGTTTCAAACCTCGTTCTGAAACCAGTTTATGTAGTTATCGGTGTTCAGTGTCTATATATTAATATAAATGTTTGTCTTAAATGTTAGTAGATACACGTTGTATTACAACTCTCTTTAATCATATTCAAATATACAATCATTTGTTTTTAATTAAGTTGTATTTTAGTTGTATCATTTGCAGTGTATTCAAGTACATCGTATTTTTAAAGTAAAAAAAAAGTATGGATTAAGAAAAGTAATGTAACATGCTCGTTTAAAGGGAACGCAGAAGATCTTAAAGAAATGATGGGTATAGAACGTGATATATTTTTGAAATTAAATACCATTTTCCAAAAAAAAAAGTCGACAAAAGCTGCTCATCAAGACACATCAGCTCATCTGCGATCTCCCTGAGCAGATATTTAAATTGGGGTAATGTTAAGGAGCGTGATGTAATAAAAGGTGTAAGGTAGAATACTTAATATTTGTAAAAACCCTATCAATTAATTAAAGTATTTGGATCTGTGTTCGTTCTAGAACGCAGGCTTAAATACAAGCTCAGTTGTAAATCTCGATTTCATAGCCCAATCTCAGTTTAATATTCATCAAAATCATTAACACCATTTCGGCCGAAAGATGTCCACTGTTAGAAATAGGCCTCCTCCATCGCCTTGGTGAACGGTCCTCTGCGTCTCGCATACATCGAATTCCCCCAACTTTTACCAGATCTTTGGGTTACCTTGTGGGAGGCCTTCTAACGCTGCATCTTCCGGTACGCGGTCGCCACAGCAGAACCTTTCGGCCTGCATATTGCCACTTAAGTTTGGCAGTTCAATTTCATATCGAATTCAAAGTTTTAAATGAGATTCTACAACTGAGCGTCACTGAGAATACAGGCATTAGAGACATAAAGATATCAACGATAAAAGAAAATAAATTATTAGACTTGTAATCTATTAGATAAGATGAACAAAAAGACTGTTTGTTCTGAAGAACACAGCTGAAAAATTTAACACGCAGGTATCAAAAATTAGTACGTAAAATTTGAAGTTGAGTGCACAGCGGTAGATGGCTTTTATGAGAGCAGATCAAATGCTAATGTCTGTTTTGAACAGCTTTTAAGAAAAACCCCAGCATTGCGAAGCAGTGATGTTTTTGAAGCAGTGAAACTGTTTATCAGCTTTTCAGTAAACTACTTATTAACAGATATGGGATGTTAACAGGGATTTGAACCGATTTTTGGGAGAAGACCCAAAAATCATCTGCCCTACTTTGAGTTATTAGTTACAGCATAAACAATTGTTATAACAAACTGTTTTTAAGAACGCGTTTTGTTTAATCGTAATAGTTATATTTTATGTTAACTTTGCTGCTATATTAAGAGTTTTAAATTTTTTTGTCGCTTATTGTAACAGTAGGTACTAAAATTTTTTGTTCTTCTATATAATATATAACAATGTTTTTAATAATAGTCAGTGTTATCAAATAAGTGAAGGTAAAATACCCTGTTTCTTTATATTGCTGTTGTCTAAGTAGTCTAAAAACCATGATTGTCAGAACCTGTTATTTTTATCATCCAATAAATATTAATGTGAAACAATGTAGTTTTATTTGTAATAGCCCTTAGATTTGGTATTATTATGATGGTGATAATAGTTTATCTTTATTCTGCTGAGCATCGTGTATTGATAAAACACTCAGCTTAAAGCTTTAAGATTAAGCACAGAGATTGGACACATATAAAATTAACACATATGAAATTCTCCGCTAAGGGAATAAAACAGGGGTCCAAAATTTGTATGTAAAAGAAAGTTAGTATATATAATCGAACATGAATATACTATCCAGATGTTAATTTTGTTTCACGGATGTAAAGCTCTTGTAATTGACTTTTACAAGTATCAGATGCTTTTGAAAATAGGAATATAACAATAGTTACTGGTTAGTGAAGAAAGCTGTCGTTTTCATGTAGATTCTAGCATAGCATGCAGACCATATGACTAAATTGTGTTCCTACAAGAAGATACTAGAAAAAGTCACCACTTACTTAGGCCTAAGGGGTGCCAAAAGACAAAAAAAATATTTATAAAAATATTCTAGATCTCTGAACCTACCGGTCTAATGTAGGTATGTAGAGGAGATGAGAACGTTGAGCTGAATGTGTTATGTGACGAGAATGGATAAAGTGACTAATGATTATATTATAGGAAGTTAGATTATGGTGACAGTGACTGAATAATTGAAGGGGAATCTTTTTTTATGAAGCGCATATTACTAAAAGAGTTACGAAAATACAAATAAATAAATGCAGAAGAAGGGAAAGGCCAAATAAAAGATGAACGAATTGTGTGAGGACTAACACAATAGAGAGTTAGTAATAGCATTACGAATGATAGGGCACAATGGAAGAAAAGATCGTGTTGCACTAATCCAAAATAATATGGGACAAGGGTAAGTAGATGTTGATGATGATGATTGAAATTTAATTTAAATAGGTAACTTCAAACGTCTTGTCAATAAGGTTTTTTTTTAAATTGATATAAAGCAGTGCTTCATTGCGATCCTACCTGATGGTAAGCAGTGATGCAATCGTTGAAGGTGAGACGCACTAGTTTATTAAGAGCCTATTTACTCTAGCCTTGAATCCTAAATTATAATTGGACATGAAGGCTGCAGCAGGCAAATTGTTCCAGTTCTTCGATGTACGCGGTATAAAGGACGAGGTGAAACGCTTAGTAAAGACGTAAGAGGACAACCATGTCATGGTGAATACTGGCGAGCAGTACTTCGGGTTGTCCGATGATAGAAAGGAGATGGCGGAATCAATTGCCATGACATTCTCGCGCACATTCTCGAAAAGTTATCCTGTAAAATACAAAAAGGTTGGCCATACTATGCCTGTGCTCCAGGCTTAGTAGATTGAACTTAACTAAATTTGAACCATTTATTAGCCTCTTTGTATGCTTTTCCACCGAGTTCCAAACTGCCAGGTGACATTTTGCAACATCAGCTCATATGTAGTTGCAGTACTCCACACACAATCGTTCCTGTGCTTTGTATAACATTAGAAGCTGTTCAGTAACATTGCGTTGTTGGACATCGGCTTAGATTGAAGGTGTTAATGACGAGGAACATCTATGCTGATTTTACTAAGTAGGTCGTTGAGATGTCCTATTAACAGGTTTGTGAAGTGTCAACAGATCGTTGACGACCCTTCGTCGCTTCAATGAGTACAGAAGATAAGGAAAATGTAATGAACAGGATTCTTAAATAATACAATTATAAATATACATTCAGATTCGTTTATTCAGAAAAATGTGTTTGATATATTTGTAGACCATTGTTATTTGTAGTTTAAATGATACTGGTATTAATAGTACTGTAGAAACTGACATAATAATTTAGATTCTAAAACAATCACAGTTATGGAATTCCAGTTTCAAGAACAACACTTGTATCAGAAAAATTTAATCAAATCATTATTGCTGACATATCGTTATTCGAGTGATTATAAATAAATCAGTTTCTAAGAAACTAACTACATAATAATATATGTGTATTAAGTGTAACTACTGCCTACTTAAACAACCATTTTACCAAAGACACAGATACTCCCTCCTTTTCCCTCTTCAGTCCTCCCTCTAGCTTTAGCTATTAGGTTCTCCATACAACCCATTCATAGTCTACCTCGTCTTGCACATTACAGTCTCCGATTCCACTTTCAGGCCTCCTCTAACATACAATTTTACAAACTAAGACTAACAATACTCGATCATTTTATGATAATCAACGATTTGCACACTAAATTGCTTTTTATAAATAAATATGGTAAGTAGATGTATAACATAGATCTATAAGATGATGTTACATATTGCCTCTTTCCCATTTTAATTTCTTTTTGGCTGTTACATTAAAAACCTAAGGTTTTTTAGTATTAGCCTTCCAAATACATATTTAATTATGCCTACCATTATGATCTATTTTATTTATCTACTTAACACCACAAATTCGCTGTACTATTATTTGTGCAATCAAAACTATATTCATGAAAAATACATTGGAAGAACAAGATTTGTGATCTGGAACTCAATAGAGGCATTGAAAACTTACAGAATTTAATCAATAATAAGTATTCATGTACAATATTAAATTCCTTGACATATTATTAATATTTTACTCCACCCCGAAACCTTTTTTTTTAATTTTGTAGAATGTTAAGTTTTGTATGAAACCTATTTTTGTGAAGTGACCTTAGTACGAATATTAGTTATAGATTTTAGTGAATATTGATACAATGAGTCTTTACTCCGTGTTCTAGAACGAATACGAGTCTAAATATAATATTTAAAGTGTACATATTACAATACCGACATTTCATAATAACTATAACTGAAATACCGACGTCCGAAACATCGAAGTTCAAAATACCGAAAGTTTGAAACACCGATAGCCGTTATGAAATACCGATGACCAAATGCCCGAAAGGATGAAACCCCGAAAAAAATCTGCGAGCTACTTGGAAGTAGCGCGGCTGGTCACTGTTCTAACCTAACCTAACCTATTTCACCCAGTTTAATATGATGAATCCTACTCGTACAATTGATCTTCGGGGTTTTAAGCTTCGGGATATGGATCTTCGGGATTTTAAGCTTTCGGGCAATTGAACTTTCGGTATTTCAAACTTTCGACCAAACAATCAATCAGCGTTTAATTTTTCGGGATTTCGTCCATAGGTATTTTAAAATAGGTATTTTGAATTTCGGTATTGTAATACGTACCCTATTTAAAAAATCACCTACATGTTACTGGATAGTTGTAATAAAATTTTGCAGAGTGTAAGCTTTTGATATATTACTATTATAAAAAAAATTTTTGAAATACAATAAATCTAATCTTTTAATCGTTTACAATGTTCCCGGATTTAATTTTAATTTTGCTTAAAATTTTACGAGAATTTGGTATATAAAATGACGGTGTAATAATTATCCAGTAACATATACGAGTATATACATAGTCATATTTTAATTATGATTTTAAAAGTATTATTTAAATTTTATTGCAATTTTGTAGTCTAAAATATATAATTTGATTTTGCCAGGCCATGTACTACTAGAATAATACTAAAGTAGGTAGTATAAAAATAAATTCGATGTTTTAATTTGGAAGTCTGTTTTTGTATTGTACGGATAACGTGGAAGATTAAATACTTTAAAGTCTAAACTTTATACTTATTTGTGTATAAAATTAATAAAAAAATACAGCACCTCAATATTTTTAATATATAACTTTTTTAATCTAAATGCGTAACACGCTTATAATGTTGCATCCTGTCTTATTTTAGTATTCAAGAATATTAATTGCATCTTTTTGAATTTCACACTAATATCTATACATATAATAATTTTTAATATAAAGAAAGAGAGCCTGTGTAGGTTTGTTACTTCTTCACACAAACGACAGAAGTGATTTGGATATAATTTGGCATGTAAGTAGACCATCTCTAGGAATAAGGATATTTAATTTTGCAATCCAGTGATCGAAGTCAATACTTGATTTTATTAAATAATATAAACTAGAGCTTGACTGCGATTCCACCTGATAGTAAGCGGTGATGCAATCGTTGATGGTAAGCCGTACTAGTTTATTAACCGCCTATAGACGAAGCAACAAATATATTATAATTTATAATGAATTTTATTAGAATTTTCCTTTTACTGATTGTATAAGCATGTTACGCAATGGAGGTGCTGTCTCCCGTTAACGGTTTCAGGACTCTAGAGAGAGGAAACTCTTATAATACTAAACCATTCTGTACTGGAAACACTCTTTGAATCTAGCCCTTATACCAAATGCTTACAGAGAACCACCTTGGGAGTTCGTTGAAACTTTTTCTTACAATCCTATATAATAATATATTAAATGTGAAAGGAGATCACCCATTCTGGAATAAAATACATCAATCAAATTAGCATTTTACTGAGGTGAATCTAATTCTTTTTTGTGGCGGCCGTCAATTACATATTTTTAAAGCACAGTTGTAACTCATTACTTTTTACCATGGCGTCAATGCCAAAAACTATTTTGGTGAGATATATTATTATGTCAAAATTGCATGCCACTCATCAACATCATGGATACGAATATATCATTTTTCTGACTGATATCTCGGCATTTAATTTTGGTTTACTTGAAATAAAATGCTTAGAATATTTGTAGATCAGTAGTAGATCGTCAAGCATTGTCACGATACAAAGAAATGTTTCTACTCCAACCACTGATTTAAAAAAATATAATTCAATCCTGGCCGCTGACTTTTTATTTTATCCCAAATCGTCAAACAAAATGTATGATCTCCTTTATAAAGATATAAATTACACACGTATAGTTATACTGTTCAATAAATAATTAGTGAAATTGGCACATCGATTGGATAGGATTAAGGATACATTCTATAAGATTAATTATATTGGACATAATGTTGTTGAAGTCCGACATTCACGCTGATGTTATAGCAAGCAGGAGATAATTCGTTTTTGTCCTAATGCTGGCGCAATGACCGTTGAATGAATAGATCTTCAGATGTACTAGGGGACAGATTGTCACCCAACTTGACTGTAATTGTCAACAATTTGGCTAATGTCACCAATGTTATGGAAAATTACGTGAGATTAAAAACAATCGCTTTTTCAACTCCATAAATTCATTTCACACATAGAATTAGAACTGGACACATTCCATCAAACAACCTTTTTAATAGGAAAGACTTCCCTAAATGTGATACCTGTGGGGTTAGATGTTGTATAATTAATTTATTGATGGAATGAGTTAAATTTTACGCAAAGAGTAGATTACAAGTCGAAATCATGACTAACATACTTTCAAATCCTAATAGTGAACTAGCGTTTCTTTGATTTAGACTTTTGTTTATTATGAATTTAATGTACTTTGGGACTGATGTTTGTAATTGGATAAATTGGACTAATAATACTCGCAAGACAGTATAAAAGGCTAGTAGCATAAAATTCGACATACGCCATAAAGAAATAAGATCATTGTGCCATCATTTGGATAAAACTACTACATAATTAAAGTATCTTCGTTTTCGATATTATTCCATTTGGAAACGGTATCTTCGCTGTGTTAGATCTTGTTCAAACGCTCGCGTTGTGTTGTAGTTATTCCTGCCCACTGAAATATAAAAAGTTTCTTCATTCGTTTTTATTCACGATAATTTTTATTAGTTGTTATTCTGGTTCTGTAAACATATGCATAAAGTGATTGTTCAGTATATTTTGACTAACCTAGAACCTTTATAATAACTTTTCTGTCAAATATCGCGATAAAAGAAACTATATACAAATAGGGGGCACTTAATGTTTCTAGCTCAGTTCAGGTGAAGAAGTGCCTATATGGAACAAAAACGATATGTGTGTAGATCCAGCAAATTTTGCAGAGAGTTTTAATGTAGAATTAGGGGTTCAGCAGGGTAGTGCACTGGGCCCGTTGCTTTTCAATGTAGTGAAGTTACTGCAAAAATACAAAAACTTTGGAGTCTCTTGTATGCCGATGATGTAGACCTGTTATTGTGTAACCCATACAACCGAATAAAAATATCTAACAATGGAGAAAGTCACTGGAAACCAATGTAGTGCGCATCATTAAAACAAAGACCAAATGTATGATCTGCAACTTCGACCCAAATAGCTCTATCAACGCCGCTATAAAGCTTGATGACAAACCTGAATTCAAGCAAAAAGTTTCAAACATCTCTCTGACAAGGGACGGGCCATCGAAGCTGACATCACAAATAGGACAATACCTGGATGGAACACGTGGCCTACGCTAACTGTAATCCTTTGCGATACTAAAATGCCTATAAGACCAAAGGTAAGGAGTGGAATTCTCTGCCGGAGTCTGTGTTTCCTGATAGCTGCAACTTAGGAGTCTTTAAGTCAAGAGTGAAAAGATTACTTCTAGGCAAGCGTGCTCCATCGTCAGCCACATCATACATGTTGTATACGCAAACACGCCCTTTGTAGCCTAGGGGCTGCTTACTCAGTTACAGGCTGTTTACTAAATTTTAGTGTTGTATAGTATGTAATCCACCAACCCACAGTGGGCCCGCGTGGTGCATTACGGCCCATTCCCTCTCCTTGAGAGGAGGCCTGAGTCCCAGCAGTGGGAACATTATAAGGCTGTTTACTACCTATTATGTTATATAGAGAAAAGGCCGAGGAATAGGAACATTATAAGGCCGATAATGCTACTACTCGTATGTTGTACACACGAATGTGAACTTGTTGCCTGTTGCTGTTTTATATTCAGTCAGACTCAGACTTTCACCTGGCTTAGAATGCTTCCAGTTTAGCCTGATTCCTACTAAGTACCTGTTTTTTTGTCAAGAAATCGCACTTCATTTTAAACTAATATAGCATAAGCATTATGAGCCTTTTAATCTTCCAGCTGATGCGACTAAGGCCTCTCTAGGAGAAAAAAGGGACTGTAATCCACTACGTGAGCCCAGAGCGAGTTGGTGGATGACATCTCACCCATATGTAAAAAGCGTTTTGGGAGTACATTTATTATGCGTACAGCTAAAGAGTGGAATTCCCTGCCGCGGTTTGGGTTTCCTGATAGCTACAACCTAGGGGTCTTTGAGTCAAGAGTGAATAGGTTCCTTCTAGGCAAGCGTGCTTCATCATCGACCACATGATTGCTTACCATCAGGTGAGATATGGTCAAGTGCAAGCCTATCAATAATAACAAAAAAAACGTCGAAAGTTTTAGTTTTTGAATATGCCACTTTCTACGATGTTTTCCTTCACCGTTTTGAACAACGGTAATGAAATGAACTACGCAAAGTAAAGCGCCTGGCTGGGTTTGAACCTACAACGTACAACTCATAAGTCAGGGTGACTACTGCTTGTTACTACATAGTAAAAAACGCTTTCTCTATGTCTATATCCCTATGTATGCGTAATTCTTTAAAACTACGCAACGGATTTTAATGCGGTTTTTTCAAATAGATAGAGTGCTTCAAGAGGAAGGTTTATATGTATAACAAATGCATTATACAGTAGAGAAACACTAATTATTTTGAAGCTGGGAAAGCTGGGTCACTAATTAATTAATTAATTATTAAACGATAAATACCTGTAGTTTGAATGTTTATATGGCCCACTGGCAATGGTTGAGAGGCTGGACTAGCAGCGCAAGGTCAGCAATATCGTGAACGGCTGAAAAACAACAATATCAAATGTTAAAATTATATTATGTAGTACAGGAGGAGCTCGTGGTCTGTGGATGGGTGACCATCTTAACATACCGAGTTTCCTTTGTGCTTCGGAAAGCACGTTAAGCCGTAGGTACCAGCGGTCATTTGTAGATTTTTGGCAGTCGTTATGGATAGTCTTGCTATGAAGTACCGTTTTACCCCAGTTAATGGGTTGTGGAGGTCTGGTAGGCAGCCGCTCCTTGTAAAATATTGGTATTTATAGACCTCCATAACCCATTAAGTGGGGTAACACGGTACTTCATGGGAAGACTGGAGACCAAATACTATACTGCACTCCAAAACGCAAAAAATTGACGTAGCTCAGAAGGCTGCCCTGTAGATTAAATGAGACTGAGCTGGACATGTCTGCCATATGCTGATCGAGCGGTGGATCAGTAAAACACAAGGTTTGTGCTCTGGATCACAAGACAGGTTCGCGGCAGACGAAGAAGGAGATAGTGATCCGAAAGTAGTGGCACAAATCCGATGGGAGAAATAGAGAGAAACCTTTACCCAGCATTGGGATATTATAGTCTAGATATAATAATAATTAGGGATAATAATACTTACAAAGAGCTTGACGACTTTCCAATTGGACGCGCTCATCTGTAATCATAGATAAGAAAACCATTTAAATATAAAAACAAGCAATGAAAGTACAATAATTATTAATAAGAATTTCGATGATGATGACGCAGGCGTATTTGCGACGCTGATGTGTGTGTTAAGAGAGTATTATTCAAAAGTCACCTCCTAAGACCCTCCCTAGAGAGTACCAGAGTCCCAGCGGTGGGAACATTATAAGGCTGATAATGCTAATGCTAATGCTATGCACCTCCTAAGAAAGTGAAATGTGTATCCAAGGTTAGTAAGGAAAAAAACAACTTTCATGCAAGCGAAGCCGCTGGCTGAAACTAGTATGTATTTAGAAAGAGAAACTGACTGAATAAGTAACAACGCACAGCTGAAACGACTGGGACTAGAAACGCAAGCACAAACGGAGGATTATCCAAAATGCACCGCCTAAGAGGTGAACCGGAGTTCTAAAGTATTTTTGGAGAAAACTATTTCAACGCGAATGAAGTCGCTGTTAGAAGCTACAGTCTGTTTTTTATACCCTGAGACTAAATTGACACATTTAATGTCAATCTTTCTATACGAATGATGACAGTTCTTTTGTGTTGTAATGTCATTTTAGTCTCAGGGTATAAAAGCAGACCGAGTGTAGTATTTTGTTAACAAGTTGTTGGTGTATTTAAAAATAAAAAAAACATTTCATAATGAAAATGCGTACCTTCAGCAGTCAGCACGTGTTGTTTCATATCCGCCGCGACAGCGATAATACTCTCTACATCTTGCAAGACCTCGGCGCGAAGCTTCTCGTCCTTTTCTGAAAATATATAAAAATACCATCACTATTTCATCATCTACCTAGCCTTTTTCAACTATATTGGGGTCGGCTTCCATTCAAGCCGGATTTAGCTGAATACCAGTATTTTACGAGGAGCGGCTGCCTACCAGACATCAACAACCCATTAACTGGGGTAACACGGTGCTTCATGGCAAGAGTGGAGTTCAATTTACTGGCTTCTGACTGAAGCAACAATAGCATATTTAAAAAAATGGGAAGAAAAGAATTTCATGTATTAATTAAACATTGCTTTTTGATGAAAAAAAATACTGTTTCAGCCAAAGTTGGCTTGGCGAATATTATTTGGACTCTGCACTATCAATATCAAACGTTAAAAAGTAGTACTATGTCTAAGAGAGGCGAAATGAGCATCGAAGGCAATAAAAGCATTGGACGCCTCAAAAAGTTTGTTAACGATGAAAACATGAAAACAAAATAATTTTGAATGATCATAAAGTGAAATTGATTGAGATAGCCAAAACTCTTAAGATATCAAAAGAACGTATTGGACTTATCATGCATGACAGTTTAGGCACATGAAAGCGGTGTGTAAAATGAGTGCCGTGCGTTCTCGCAATCGATTAAAAACAACAGCGTGTTTGGTGATTTGAAGCAAATTTTATTGATAGTTAAACATTGACATTTAACAAATTTCACAGCCAATATATTACAATGGACAAAATATGCTGCCATCATTACACTCCACAGTCCAATCGACAATCAGTCGAGTGGACTGCATTTATGATTGCTTGTGATTAACCGCACCTGTTCCGTATGGTGTCTGGAACCGAAGAATTTACACCATCCCATCTCTTCCCGTGGGTGTCTTAAGAGGCGACTAAGGGACACACCAGAAAATGGGCAGCAGCATTTTCTGTGCATTTCAACATCTACACTGCGATCGCCAACCCGCATGCCAAGCGTGGCGATTATGGCAAAAACCCCCCAACAATGCAGACACGCAAAACAAAACGGCCCCTAGTACCCGGCAGCCCGTCTAACCTTGACTACGGTAGCGGTCAAGGCTACGGCGAGGCAAGGGGTGCGAAGAATCTCCGGAGGAGGCTAGGCTACCCCTTACAACGACTCGACCTGGCAACATACAACACGCGTACACTGCGGACCGACGAGAAGATCACCGAACTTGAGGAAGAGTTGAGCGGGGTACGATGGAGTATTGTGGGATTATCCGAAGTCCGAAGACAGGGGGAGGACACGATAATTCTCAAATCCGGTAACCTGCTCTATTTCCGGGAGGGCGACCAGCAGTCCCAGGGTGGTGTCGGGTTTTTCGTCCACAGGTCCCTTGTGAACAATGTGGTGAGGATCGAGAGTGTGTCGACCAGGGTGGCTTACCTTATACTCAGAATATCGGCAAGATATTCGCTGAAGGTCATACAGGTATATGCCCCAACCTCGACACACTCCGACGACGAAGTAGAGACCATGTATGAGGATATATCCAGAGCCATACATGGTTATAAGACTCACTTCACCGTGGTCATGGGGGACTTCAACGCTAAACTGGGCAAACGAGACGGTGATGAGCTGCGAGTGGGGCAATTTGGATTTGGACGGCGGAACCACCGGGGACACCTACTGGCTAGCTTTATGGAGAAGGAGGGCCTCTACATGATGAACTCTTTCTTCAAAAAGCGTGAGCATAGGAGGTGGACCTGGCAAAGCCCCGATGGTGCAACTAAAAATGAGATTGACTTCATCTTGTCGACGAAGAAGCAAATATTCAATGATGTCTCTGTGATCAATGCAGTGAAAACTGGTAGTGATCACCGCATGGTGAGAGGCACATTGAATATCAACATCAAGCTTGAAAGGTCTCGACTGGTGAAGTCTACGCTCCGTCCAGCACAAATCCAGCTCCAAAACCCCGAGAGCTTTCAGCTCGAACTCCACAATCGTTTCGAGTGCCTAGGTAGCTCCGTGGACGAATGTAACGATGGGTTCGTGGAAACTGTCCATACGGTCGGGTCTAAGTTTTTCAAGACCCACCGTACAAATAGGAACAAGAAGCTCTCGGATCCGACTCTCGAGCTCATGAAGAAGAGGCGTGAGATGATTCTGCAGTCTTCAGACGATTTGTGCAGATACCGTCAGCTCAATAGACAGATTTCGAAGTCCTTAAAACGCGATCTTCGCCACTTTAATTCCGAAAGGGTTAAGGACGCGATAGAGCGGAATAAGGGCTCCAAAGTTTTTGCGAGGGATCTGTTTATTGGGCAGAGCCAACTCACGAAACTGAAGACCGACGATGGCAGAGTCATATCCGCTAAATCGGAGCTCCTGGGAGAGATCGAGGCATTCTATGGACAGTTATACACGTCTATCTCTAAACCCACGACAAATCTAGCGAGTGATCCAAGAGCTAGATTGACCCGACACTATACCGAAGATATCCCGGACGTCAGCCTGTACGAGATTAGGGTGGCTCTGAAACAACTTAAACACAATAAGGCGCCGGGTGAGGACGGAATTACGGCCGAACTTCTGAAGGCGGGTGGAAAACCGGTCCTTAAGGCCCTTCAGAAGCTATTTAATTCCGTCATACTCGAGGGCAAAACGCCACAGGCATGGGGCAGAGGTGTGGTGGTACTCTTCTTTAAGAAGGGCGACAATGCCCTCCTTAAGAACTACAGGCCCATCTCACTTCTGAGCCATGTCTACAAGTTGTTTTCCAGAGTCATCACGAATCGTCTCGCACGCAGGTTCGACGACTTCCAGCCTCCTGAACAAGCCGGATTTCGAAAAGGCTTTAGCACCGTAGACCACATACATACGCTACGGCAGGTTATACAGAAGACTGAGGAGTATAACCTGCCTCTGCTTAGCGTTTGTGGATTACGAGAAAGCCTTCGATTCGATCGAGACTTGGGCTGTACTGCAGTCTCTCCAACGGTGCCAGATTGACTATCGGTACATCGAAGTGCTGAAATGTTTGTACAAAAACGCCACCATGTCAGTCCGACTCCAGGATCAGACCTCGAAACCTATCCTTTTACAGCGGGGTGTGAGACAGGGAGACGTTATCTCTCCGAAACTGTTCACGGCCGCATTGGAGGATGTCTTCAAGGTTCTGGAATGGAGAGGGCGAGGCATCAATATCAACGGCGAGTACATCACTCACCTTCGGTTTGCCGACGACATAGTAGTCATGGCTGAGACTACGGAGAAGCTCAGTACAATGCTCGGTGATCTCAGTAGGGCTTCCAAAAGAGTGGGACTCAAAATGAACATGGACAAAACCAAAGTCATGGTAAACATCCATGTAGCTCCCACTCCTATCAAGATCGGAGACTCTACACTCGAAGTTGTGGACGACTACGTCTACCTGGGACAGACGGTCCAGTTGGGTAGATCTAACTTCGAGAAAGAGATCAATCGTCGAATCCGACTCGGCTGGGCAGCGTTCAGGAAGCTGCACGGTATCTTCTCGTCCAACCTACCGCAGTGTCTCAAGACAAAAGTCTATGACCAGTGTGTGTTGCCAGTGATGACATATGGCTCGGAAACGTGGTCGCTCACAATGGGCCTCATCAGAAGGCTTAAAGTCACCCAAAGAGCAATGGAAAGGGCTATGCTCGGAGTTTCCTTGCGCGATCACATCAGGAATGAAGAGATCCGCAAGAGAACTAAGGTTACCGACATAGCCCGAAGAATCGCCAAACTTAAGTGGCAGTGGGCAGGGCATATTGCTCGTAGAACAGATGGTGGATGGGGACGGAAGGTTCTAGAGTGGCGGCCACGTACCGGAAGACGCAGCGTCGGAAGGCCTCCCACAAGGTGGACCGACGACCTGGCGAGGGTCGCGGGAATCCGATGGATGCGAGACGCGCAGGACCGGTCGCTGTGGCGACGCTTGGGGGAGGCCTATGTCCAGCAGTGGACGTCTTTCGGCTGAGATGATGATGATGATGAACCGCACCTGAAGCGTGTGGAGACGCAAAAGGAGGCTGTCAAGATTATAACCATGGAATCGGCAATCTAGAATGCTTGAGGTATTCTATACATTGATGAAAAGGGCCAAAAAATCAACAGCGATTACTTATAACATTACGTTATTGAAACATTTCAAAGATGAAATCATGCAAAAACTTTCCCATTTGAAGACGAAAAAAGTGCATCAATTGTTCTAATGCACCATGTCCCACATCAATGAAAACGATGTCAAAATTGCACGTATTAAGCTTTGAATTGCTTCTTTATTCACTGTATTCTCCAGATCTGGCCCCCAGGGAACAGACCCTTAAAAAAAATTGCTAGTTTAAACAAAATATAGCACTTGTGAAAAGATAATTCCCGAAACTGAGACCTATTTTAAGGGTCAAAAATCATAACTATAAAAATGGTATCGAAAAAATTTCTGACTGATATAATTGTTGTATCGCTCTCAAACAAATAATTTAAATAATAAAATCAATCAATCAAAGACTAAAACAATATTATTATTAAACTGTTAAATGCTACGAAGTTTTCAGCCCACGTGTGCGAATGGTTGTGAAACTAGGGTAACAGTGGTTTTCTCGACAACACTGCCCTTGCTAATAAACCTTGGAGTGTGCAGATGACAGTACTGTTGCTAAGAAACACGTGTCCAACCTAAGAGCTAGTCTATTATATAAAGAGAGAAACTGACAAACCAACGCATTGCCGAAGAAAATACGTGGCCTACGAGGGAAATATTGTCGACGGTTTTCTATCGTTTACATTTCGGGGAGTATTACACTGGAATTCCAAAATCTAATTTTACTAAGTCCGTTCCATCATCTGAACACTAGACGTGTTTGATGCTGCAGATGCAGAACACTAGACGAGACGAATTTGATGAGTGCCACCGATGCTGCAGTTAACGTAGCTACCTACAGGGCCCTAACAATTTAACAAGTTTACCTTCGATTCGAAAAGAGGAAGACCACTACACTACTGCGTTGCGTCATCGGTATTTGGTAGACATCTCAACTTTACTAACAAAGAGTTTTCTCCCCTTCGAACGAGATACCCTTCGCGTCCTTGGACCACGGGTTACCTTTTGCATACATTTGATTTCGTAACTGGTTTGAAAAAAATACTTGAACGCACGACGCTTGACGTACTTGATAGAGTGCGTCTAATGAAAGCGCGACCTGGAGTTTTTCTTTTAAATTTAATTGGCAACATTATTAAGCCGCAATTGTAGGAATTAAAAAAAATTGTGAAGTGTAAAGACATAATTTTCTTATAAGTACACATACAACATTTTTGGATTTAACCTCTTTTTCTCTGGTCGCACTTTCGTTAGACGGACTATATCATAATATTGTATTCAGTTTGCAGTCATACAAAAAATACAGTCATCCCTTTTCAGACAGTCCACTCGCTTGTTATCCAATTCTAGCTTTCCTTACGCCGCGTAAACAAAAAAAAAGATAAAATAGCAAATGAAATAGTTCTGTGCCCAGCACCAATAGTTTCAACTGCGCGAAAGAAGTTAAAAGAGGTTAAAGAGGCTGCATAAAACAATAACTTTAAATTCCTAGGTCACCCTCTTCTTTCTTTTGTTTCTTTGTATCTATACTAATATTATAAAGAGGTAAAATTTGTAAGTTTGTTTGTAAGTTTGTAAGTTTGTATGTAGGGGGTAATCTCTGGAACTACTGGTCCGATTTGAAAAATTCTTTCAGTGTTAGATAGCCCATTTATCGAGGAATGCTATAGGCTATATACCATCACGCTACGACCCACGGGAGCGGAGCAGTAACGAAAAATGCGGGTGGAACCGCAGGGGTCAGCTAGTAAGTCATAAAAAGAAACTTTATGCAAAATTTCAGTCTTCTAGGCCCAATGATTTGGGCTGACCTTGGATGAGTCAGGACCTTGCCTTCTGTACATCATCATCTTCCTGATCTTGTCCTGTTTTATTTGGGGTGTATCCTGTTACCCGACACGCTATAAATAACTTCCTTACCTTTCATATCACTTCTTAAATAATTCATCATTATTATTTTGTCCTCCCTCTCCCTCTCCTCTCAAACTATCCACAGTTAAACATACAAATCTTTTAGTAATGTGCTTTTTGTTTTTCTTTAACAACACACAAACACAATGTCGTTTTTCACTTTTCCTTGTCGACGTGCCATAATACTTTGGATCGGTGCAACAAGTTTTTTTCTTCCATTCTGTCGTGTTACCCGTCTCACTATCACTAAATCCCTTTTTTCATATCAGTCCCCACACAATCCATCCATCTTTTATTTGGCCTCTCTCTCCCCCTCAATTCATCGACATTTATAATTGTTTTAGTTACATGATGCCTTTCATCCCTCCTCTTCACATGACCATACCAAGCCAACTGATTCCCTTTCAACTTTACAGTCAGTCACTGGCGCCACTTTCAAACTTTTCCTAATGTGCTAATTTCTTACATAACACAGTACACGTGCCTTTTAAATACAGAAGAAAACAAAATTGTATTGTTATTACAACATCGAGGTTGTCTGTGATCGGCGTAATAGATAAATGACATCCTGTCCCGAACAAAGGCTTTGTCTAACCGGCTCTGGTGCGTCACACAAGGCATAAAATAGGGCAGTGCCTCGCATCCAGCTACTTCCCGGTACTCCCAGGTCATCGGTTTACCTAGATAGAGGCTAAATGCTTTTGGCCCCATTTCGAACGAATTCCGCGAAAAAAGAGCCCCGCCCAACACTATCTCGGTTCGGTTATACTCGACTACGTTCGTAGTTTCATATTGCACATATGAATATTTTCCAAACAGAGCCCCGGGCAGCATTTCGAATTTCATTTTAAAGGTTAAACCTTGACCTTTATCAATCCAAACTAGGGAGATGGCAAATGGCTCTGAAATGGTAACACTATAGGCTGGTTTTGTCTAGGCGAAAGCCTATTCCTTGCACCCTACTGTCTCCAACCACAGAAAAGAAAGTTCTATGGCTGTAACCACCCTGCAACCTTAGTGATCGCCTAGCGAATAAAAAGGTACAAGCAGCTTAGGACACAAAGGGCCCATGCCCGTTTGAGCAAACCATCGTGGCCCTTTTCTTTGTCTCTCTATGAAAATAGATTCCAGATGCTGGATTCTTATCCGGCTGATATTTTCATTGAAATAATGAAAAATATCACATAAGTGACGTGGTGAAAACATGAGGTTCCAAACGAATCTGCGCTCACTAAAGAACGAGTAATTTATATACATAGTTCGATGCAGTTTTGTGTAGGCGTTTCAAATACATGATAATATATCTAAACAATATGACAATACCCTGTCAATCCATCAATGATATTTATTTTGCAAATAAGTTTTAAAAAATACTTTTAGACGTAAACTTTTCCGTCAGTTTAAACTAAATGAGGATGGTTTTTCTTAGCTGACTACCCTAAGAAGAAAGACCAAAACTAACTACAAAAACAAACAAAAATATATTTATTTATTAGAATTTTAAACAATAGTCTTACAGCAAAACAGTTTTAGCATGCTCTGCCATAACATCACTGCCATAACATAGCGCGCAAATGTATTTACAATGAGCGACGTCATTTATTCAAACTTACAAAATTACAGATTCTAGTCACTAATAGATAGGTATCTTAATAACCAACTTGTCAGTCCCAATAGCCATTAAACAATTAGTTCATTAGTAGCACTCATTAATTAAAAACCAATGATTGATTTGAAACGGAGTGGAGGCGGTGTTTCCTCTATCTGCTGAAATTTTGATTATATTTGTTCTTCATATCCATTCATCATTCCATTTATTTGTACATTGTTCACTGCCCTCACCTTTGGCCTTTAAGTCCTGACGCCCGAACCCCGAAAACTGTATCAAAACAATGCTCAAAACTTACCAATTGCCATCTTAAGTTGCAGCCACTTGCCGCACTGAGTGGAGACGTCTCGTGTCCTCTTCCCCAGCCTGTTGTGCTTTCTCTTGCTCTTCAGTTTGCCGGTGTTTGGTCCGGACATCGTTGATTCACAATACTTTGACTGCGCCCGGTATAAGTGCGGTGCCGAGAGGTAACCGGCTGCGGGAGCTTATTTGTAGGGACTGCCGGCCGGCACGACTGACGCGGGTCGATACTATAAAGTACAATCACGCTCATAATCTGTGTTTATAACTCTGTCTTCTCATTCATTACAGTACAGAGTTAAAGTTTAACTGTAAGGTTTAATTGAAAGAACGCTATTACTTCAAAAGTCATTGTGATAAACTTTTATTAAATGAGTAAAAAAAGTTTTTTCGAGATATGTAAGACGTTACCAAGATACCAAATTGTATCTCCGATAGGAGATGGTTTCGTAGACTTTCGAATTGGTTAATAATAAGTTTATAAAAACGATAAGTAAAGTGAAGTATTTTACAGAAATCCCGTATTTCGGCTGCGATATGAGTACCCGGCTGTGATCCTCGACTGCGATGAAAATTTCAGATTCTAACAATACGCGTTCTCGTTAATCAGTTCAGTCATGTAGAAGTTATACACCCTGGAAACATTACAAATATTTCAGATGATCTCAGATAATTTGGTGTAAAGCATGTCTGTCTCGTAAATAAAACTTATCCTCAAGAAAGAGTATTCTCTATCGCATAATTTATGACTTAACTGTATTCTTGCTTTTATTTTAGGCTGGTAATCATCTAATAACTTCTCTAGCTCTTGGGTAAATTAGAAGTGTCAAATTTTTACTGACTAAAACCGCATTCAGTTACTTTTTGTGTTCTAGGACCACGAGTATCTATTTCATAAGTTTTCCATACTCCTAGAAAGTCGATACTCTATTAGGCCTCTACAATTTCGCTGAAATCTCTCTAAAGCGCGCTTGGAAAACTGACACTTGGTCGACGACTCGGGGTTGTTCCTTTTAGGGCTTGGCGAGCTACGCATCGTTCTTCGTCCGCAAGTCCACAACTACGATGGCCGGAGATCGCTCTGAGATTTCCGACGCCTGGGACGCCTCGGGTACGGCAGCTAGGACGTGAGGCTGTAAGTACTGCTAGCATTATTACGTCACAGAAGAATGCGATCGCGTTACCTTTCCTCCCACTACAGACCATCGCCTAAACCAGGGCCCAGCACTAGACGTCGCCCCCGCGAGGTAAGTACACTTCCTTCGACTCCTCCGGTTCTCGCAATGTCGACACACGATCTTTTCTTCCGTCTGAATTCGGAACAACAACCTTCCAAATAAGTTCGGAAAGTTGTCATGTCCTTTAAGAACCTATAAAGCGCGAAAAGTGAGGACTCCGTGGTGCTTCTCCAGCTACTCCTTAAAGAGGTTGTCGTGATTCGAATATATAGCTAATAAAAGAATTTAAAGAATACAAAAACAAAATAACTGAGATACACAGGCTGGTCATAACCAACTGGTTCGGTGAACTGGTTCACAATTGTCTTATGCAATTGTGAACCAGTTCTTTTGACATACTTTAAACTGACACTGCAAAAAAATCAGCCAGACCGTCACCCCTTCCCAAACTTGGCTGCCACTACCGCCTAAGACTCTCGACTTAATCGTATGATTTATCTTATTTCAGTTTTTTGATTGACTGTACCTTCAGCTGTTGGAGCATCAGAGTAAGACAGTACATAGCACTCACCGCACACAAAACAGAGAAGACAACAAAACAAGTGATCCGACAGTCGCAGAGGGGCTGGGTCTGGATTCTATAGCCTTTGTTGACACCCCTACGAAACATTGTATTCCCGCTATTTTTCAAAAGATAAAATCCGAGCCAGACTCGTGCAAAGGATTCTGGTTTACAAAAGCTTTGGTGATTTCAATTTGTTCTTTATCTTCTTTATTGTGTGCGTTAGCATTCTGAGCAACAAGTTTTTGATGAAATAAATAAGCTGTCACAGTAATACTACTAACGCCCGTTTTCAATAAGCTATCTACCTCCGGTTTTGGCATACTGGAGACAGTAAAACAAAAGATACAATACAAAAATTTGACATGTTTCTGTTGTTTCATTTGTTTTTCTATCTCCGATATATGATAGATAGCTTATTGAAAACGGGCATAAGACATACAGACGAGTCATTATTCGGATCATTGACGAATAATCTGTTTTTTATTATCTCAATAGGCGATATTGCACGCTGAATGGTAATGCTTATCTATATATATAAAAATGAAACCCGTTTTTCGTTGTCACGGCATAACATGAAAACGGCTTGACCGATTTGGCTGATTTTTTTTTTTTTAATTTTCCTTGAAGTTCAATGATGGTTCTTACCGAGAGAAAAATTCTAAAAAAAAAAGTTAGGTAAAGTAGGGTAGGTAGAGTAGTGTAGGGTAGTGTAGGGTAGTGTAGTGTAGGGTAGTGTAGGGTAGGTAGGGAAGGTAGGGTAGGGTAGCGTAGGATATGTAGGGTAGTCATTTGACGGGAGCGAAGCCGCGGGTAAAAGCTAGTTTATTATACATTGCCAATATCCCAAGTCTTTTGGGCACATTACGAGTTGACAGCAATGTGGAAGATGTGTCTGTATTTTTTGACGCCATACTTTAGTTCGTTTTTAGTTTGTTGTAATTAGTTTAGAGTTTTTTTATTATATCACTACATAGTATAAAACAAAGTCACTTTCTCTGACCCTATATCCCTTTGTATGCTTAAATCTTTAAAACTCCGCAACGGATTTTGATGTGTTTTTTTTTTGAAAGATGTATCAAGAGAAAGATTTATATGTATAATATAGTAGAGTAAAACTGATAAATTTGCACCCGTGCGAAGACGGAGCGGGTCGCTAGTTGTAAATATTAAATGTTGTTTATTACTAAAAAAATATTATTTTTTTAATATTACTACAAAAAATATACACTAAGGGCCTGTTTCACCACCTATGATTAAGTTTCGAGTATCTTACTTGGCAGATAATTTCATACAAATTCTGTTCCATTTTTGATTTTATTCAGTGAGTAGTGCCTACTCGGACATTGTGAAACAGGCCCTTAGATGTAAATAATAAAATTGAATAACCGTAGACCATAATAAAAAAAACTTTACCATTGCCTAAAAAAGAAAACTTAACAGAAAAATACCCCGGCTCATCCAAGTCGTCACACCACTAACATTATTACAATATCTCAATATGTTGGATATTATACGCAAACCACCCCAATCGTTGCTAGGAGTACGAGGGGTCGTTGCTAAGTTACCCCGCAGAGACCATCTTTCGATGTGGCCTCCCTGGAAGCTCTCTAACTGCACTATCTATTAACTGCCCCATCATATTTTTAAAGGAGGAAACTTTTTCCTCTCTTGTGACATTGCTTTCGAAAAGATTTTTTTAAATATTATTTAATCCACTCCTCGTAAAATACTGGTATTCTGCTAAATCCAGCTTGACTGGAAGCCGACCCCAATATAGTTGGGAAAAAGGCTAGGTAGATGATGATTATTTAAACTACAGCCAACTTAAAGGCAATACAAAATATTGACATGATTTAACTACTTTTTCTTTCGCCAGATATATAATCTAGGTTATAAATGTTACAAGACAATATGAGGAATTAAATGCAAAAAGAAACAGATCTTTAAACCGTAACCGAGCGAAGATACCAATAGAATAATATATTGTATCTTTTTGTTAGACGTAACTTTTTTTATATACGAGTATTCTTATTAGAAATACTTGTACTTCCATAAGTGATGTTTGAGTTATCCGTTGATAAAATAGATTATATTTTTTATTACTAAACTCATAGTTGCCGTGCAGTATATTTATCAAAGGGAAACGTAAGACCCAACAAACACAACAGACGTGGAGTATTTTTGTTTAAGAAAAGTACCGGCTAGAAAAAAAATCATAGCAATCTTCTAAATAAATTGTTCCTTACTTCTGTCGGGTACGGTTAGTAGTGATAATTCTTTTTGCTATTGATTTCTAAAACAGTTCTTCAAGATAATTATGGCTTAAGTTTCAGTACTGTCGAAAAGAAAAAAATATTTCAGCTATATAATATCATTAGGAAAAGTTTAATTCCCCTTTCACTAGTAACATCTTATTGTATGTACCTGTGGTATGTACTATCTATCATCTATACTAATATAATAAAGAGGTAAAGTTTGTTTTTTTGTTTGTATGAGGTAATCTGTGGAAGAACTGGTCCGATTGCTAAAAAATTTTCACCAATAGAAAGTTGCTGTATTCCTGAGTGACATAGGCTATATTTTATGTACGCGGGCGAAGCTGCGGGCTAAAGCTAGTTTATTAATAGTTTTATTTTTATTTAGCTCCTTTTTATAATGTGAATGAGAACACTGTAGATTCCACAGATTCATAGATTAATTATAATTTTTATTACGTTTTTGGGTACAAAGCTGGCAGGTCTACATTACCCTCGCATATCTATTAATGTTGTAGAAATAATTTTATTTCATCATTATAAAAAGAGTACAATAGTAGATTATGTAAGGGTGTGTAATGTATGGCATAATAACAAATGCTCTAATTTCACTTGAACTAACGTTCATATGACATAATTTTCATATGACATAACATCAAATGACATAAATTCATATGACCTAATGTTTCATATCATATAATATTCATTTAACATAATAACATTTAGTATAACATTCATTTTATATAATTTTCAATATGTATAATATTCTTTTAATATAACGTCCATTTGACCTAATATTCTTTTGACCTAAAAATGTTTAATGGGCACAGTTCTAGCCTAACTCAAATGGCACTTAACCAAACCTTAAAATATTCTATGCATGGTCGAGGGTGGGCTTGGTCGACGGAGCCCCGCTTCGCGGGGCTCCTACTTCTGGGTGGTTTATAAAAAAATAACCACGAAGGGGATGGCGGGGTCTATTCGCTCGCTACGCTCGCTCACACGACCCCGCCATCCCCTTCTAACCTAACCTATCCGAGTCGGGGTGCCCTAAAGTCCAGATTGCATCCAGTTTCTCCTGATAACAATAGTTGAGGGTAGCAGGTGTGATTTTCTAAATTATATTAAAAGTTACTTAGAGATTATGAATATTATAGTAAATGAATAATATGCTAAATGAATATTATGTGAAATGTGCATTATAGGAAATGTTCATTATGTCATATGAAATTAGGTAAAATGAAATTATATCAACAATTCATTATGCCAACTGATCGTTATGTAAAACAAAATTATGTTAAATGAAATTATGTCAAGTGAACGTTAGATATTTTGTTATTATGTCAATCGTTACACACCCATTATGTAACTAGGGAGTAAAGCTTTAAGGCGAGGGCGGCATGTTGGAATTCCGAACAAAACGAAGGTTGCTAAGTTTTAATCCCGAACATCAGTGAGGGATTTATATAATTAACTCCCGAGCATTACGAGGGAGTTAATTGAGAAACCTGAGTGAAGTGAGGAATTCAAGCCGCCCAAGACAAAGACAGCTTTACCCCGTGTTGGATACTCTACTTTTTACACCATCTGTGAGATAATTACAAGTCTACTACGATTAATTAACTAGGTACTATAAATCGTATAAAACAAATTATAAATAAATTAAAAAATAACTATACAACATTATTTACAAGTTAATCTCAACTCGAAATTAGAAACAAACAAAATTCACTACTTCAATATTACTCTATAGCTATGTCCACACTGCGCCCTTTCATCTTCAACTTTCGTCATCTTTCTTATAAACTTTCGTTAGTTGCTTTCCACAATTGAATGCGTTATGGAACGCATTATCCATCTGACGTGGAATGACATGTATCACTGCGCGCGCAACACTTTCAACTGTCATTGCACTTGCGTCAAAGGCATGCCCGACTTGCGCTGTTGACTGCGCTATGACGCATGCCCTTGTTGAACAAAAAAGGGCACAGTGTGGACATAGCTAATAACTTTACTCTTTTTTAGAACCTCCTTAACCTTTTCCTCAGTATGTAACCACATTTATTATTCTTTTTCTTGTTAGTGGCCAGTTTCATTTTTGAATAAATATGTTTGATGCACGTACATTTTAAATTACTGAAGGCGTATTTGACGTTCTAAATTAAAAAAAAAAACATTATTCCCTAGAGATCGGCCATACTGCATTATCTCCCTAGGTGATAACGAGTTGCTTTAAGTGCAGGTTACATGACACATAATAAGGCCATTATCGAGCAGGTGGTGTAAAAATGGAGTTTCTTGCCGGTTTTTCTCCAACCAATTGGATTTGTGCACTAGGTTCTAACGTTTTATTTTTGTTGCCCAGTAGGCCTATGTGAAATAAAAACATTTTGAATTAAAATTTCATGTCAAAGCACTGATGAAATTTAATCGATGACAATCCCTAATTGGCACACGGCTGTTACACGATACGGAAACAACTGATTTGAGTGTACGTGTGGATTAATTATACCTACAACAATCGATGGACTACGGGCCTCTGCCTGATCAATGTAACACTACACGTCATCAAAATAGTAGGCTCTGATTTGCATACTGTACATACAATCATTTGCATCAATAAACTAACATCCGATTCCCGAGAGGATCGCGGAAATCCGATGGATGAATTTCTACAGCTACACAAATGGCATTACTTGACATCATCCAGGATATTGACGAAAATGTTACTATACAGTGTTACACATGTAATCAATTAGAAGATTGTAGGAAAATGCTGCCTAACACTAGTGACTTTAAGATCGTTTCACTAAACATAAGGAGTTATCAGCACAATTTTGACGTTTTTTACTCAGCTTTGCAGCGTCTTGATATCGAATTTGACGTAATAGTATTAACGGAGTGTTGGCTAACTGACATGACAACACTAGACACGCTACCAGGTTATTTCGCATTCCGTACTGATACACAACAGAACAAGAACGGAGGTGTCGTTATCTATACCAAAAACTCTTGTAATATTTCTATAACAGATACAAAAGTCGCAGATGCGGACAGTCTTCTTACAGTAATAGACGACAAAGTGGCCGTCTTGGGAATTTACCGCTCTCCTTCTTTTTTGAATATTGACAATTTTTTATTATCCTTAGATACGGTTCTTACCCAGTTAAAAAAGTATCAGAGTATTGTAGTTACCGGTGACCTTAATATCGATATTCATAACGCAACAAATACCAATCAAACCGAATATCTAAGTCTCATGGCATCGCACGGTCTTCTGCCTGCGATAACTAAGCCCACCAGAGGCCCCAACTGTCTAGACCATATCTTTATCAAGTCCAACTTCAAGTCCGTAGGTCTCATAGGAAAATCATCTATTACCGATCACGACATAATCATGGCTGCCATAGAACTAAAAAACATGAATAGTAAAACAAAAACCCGCTGGAAAACCAAAATCGACGAAGAAGCAGTCGTAAAAGAAATTAATGGTAATGACTGGTCTAATATCTTAAGCTCTAGCTGCACTAATACGTCAGTTAATTTACTAATGAGTACTATTACCAATTCTATCGCTAAATACTCACGTAGAATTACTATCAGTCGAAACAAACACATTCTTAAACCTTGGATAACGCCAGGGCTTATAAGGTGCATGAGGCACCGCGACAAACTGCATCTAGAACTTAGGTCTCACCCAAACGACGAAATGCGACGCCTTGTGTACAAAAGGTACAAAAATTTCTGCAACAACTTATTACATAAATTAAAAACCAATTATAATAATCAACTCGTAATAAAAAACCAAGGTAACCCTAAAATGCTGTGGGATGCCATTAAATCTATCTACAACGCAAATACAGTAAAAACCGACTCTTCCCAGCTCTTATCTAATACTCAAGACCCTATCGATGCACTCAATAGTTGTAATAGTTATTTTACTTCCATAGGCAAAAATCTCTCCGACAAAATTCTGACACGATTATCTGAGACCCAAGCATCTCTAGCGAGCAAATATAAACCGCGTGAAACTCCATCAAACTCTTTTTTCTTTCGTCCTACAGATGAAGACGAAATAGAAAATCTTATAGACCAACTTAAAATTGACAGCGCCGCCGGAGTCGATAAAATTAATGTTAAATTAATTATCCTACTTAAAAAAACACTCTTAAAACCCCTCGCCCATATTTTTAACTTGAGTTTAGAAAATGGTATTTTCCCAGACTGTTGGAAGGTTGCCTGTGTCCGACCTATTCACAAAAGTGGACTAAAAGAACTACCGGAGAACTACAGACCTATTGCTCTCTTGTCCATTTTGTCAAAACTTCTTGAAAAAGTTGTGAATAAGCGACTAATAAAATTTTTGGAAGACAACAACTTAATATCTGACAGACAGTTTGGGTTTAGAAGAGGCAAATCGACCGAGGACGCAGCCATCTTACTAACTAACTCTATAGCCTCTTGTATGGAAAAAGGTAATCATGTCATGGCAGTTTTCCTTGACCTAGCCAAGGCGTTTGATACGATTTCAATAGATCTTCTCCTGTTCAAGCTAGAGGGTATAGGAATACGAGGAAACGTGCTGGGTTGGTTTCAAAGCTACCTATCTAATCGACGACAACTGGTAAAAGTAGGTGAGTATTTTAGTGAATTACTGCCAATCAACTTTGGTGTTCCTCAAGGTAGCACTCTTGGCCCGACTCTCTTCGTCTTATATATGAATGATATACTTAATGCTCCTCTTCAAAATGCCGAAATAATCTCATATGCAGACGACACAGCAATTATATTCCACGGCAAAACATGGGAGCAGGTGTACAAGTTTGGCGAACATGGTCTGCTTTCTATCTCTGAGATCCTTAGTAGAAACTTGCTTACGCTTAACATACAAAAAACTAAGCTCATCAGTTTTTGCAAAACTATAGCTTCCAGTCCCTCCCGTCACTTAACACTTAAATTCCATACATGCATCAACGACCTCAACTCAGTACTCGCAAACTGTTCTTGTACACCTATAGAACGCGTTCCTTCTCTTAGATATTTAGGTATCACAATCGATGAACATCTATCTTTCAAACCTCACTTACACAAACTTGCAGGCCGCATCAGAAAACTTATCTTCGTTATGAAGAAACTCAGAGACTGTACACCCATTAAAATACTCCGAATAATATACCTCGGCCTCTGTCAATCAGTACTTCAGTATGGAATCTCCATCTGGGGAGGAGCCGGAAAAAGTTCGTTTATGGAAATAGAAAGAGCTCAAAGAGCTGTAATAAAAGTTATGCTTAAAAAACCCTTCAGGTGTCCGACAGACGAACTATACGAAACATTTCCGGTTCTCCGTGTACGGCAATTATTTATCCTTAGCGCCACACTTCATGCACACAAATCTGTAAAAAATAGACCCGACTACCAAACCCTGCTTTCAAAGCGTAACTTTTATGTTCCCCTTCCTAATGCAAACAGTCTTCTGGCTAGACGATGCCCCTACTACTTACACACATTGATCTACAACAACATTAACAAGAGTTGTAACATCAAAGGCCTTAGCATACAGTCATGCAAATCAACGACAAAAAAACTGCTTCTATCACTAGCATACAGTGAAACGGAGGAAATTATAAATTCAAAACACTTATATGAGTGAATTTCTTAAGCATAATATTTAAGCGGCGCAGCTGAAAATCATATCTTAAAGTAAACGTACAACGAAGTTATTTTTTCTATAGAAAGAAGGCGTACTTATCTAGTTCAGGCCGTCAATATTTTAATAGATAACATTTTTGTAGTAAAATAAAAAAATAATTATTTAGCATAATTCTAAGTTTGGTGGCGCGTCCACAATCTGTTTTTTTGGGGACGACCACCGTTTGAACGAAACTACACTAGTTTACTAGAAATTACTAATTTTATTTGTATTCAGCATTATTTTTTCTATCTAATGACAGTTTTATTTTTATATTTAGGGCATTACTTTATCCTAGAGAAAATCAAAAAAGACTGTCCGCAGGAAATTTTAAATTTTGGTGGGAGTAATCTAATCATTAAGTGACTCGTATAGAATAAACTTAGACGGACAACGATCCCAACGTAAACTTCATTTAGTCAGGCACTCACGCGCAGCAATGATAGATTTGTGCCATCCCGCTGTGATTTCCCGCCAACAACGTAAGTAAGTCTTTTCTTAGTAATCGGACAAAAAATCTGCAATTTTGGTGTAATGTTTTAAAAACGTTTTATGATTAGGTCGGTGTTGTAATTTAAATTTATAATAAAAAGGTTAAGGTATGTTTTCAAAAGTATACAAATATAAAGAGTACAATTTTAGTAGTTTTTTTTTAAATAAACATATTCAACAAGATTCTAATTTTGGTGGTGCAATTTTGGTGATTTTGGTGGTGTTATACCAATCCCAAAATTGCTTAGTTACACTAAAATTAGTTTTTAGAGTTACATAGGTAGTCAATTCAAAGACAAACGAAAACGAATCATAATAAGATCGTTTGGTCATAAAACCGTTCGGTCAAAGCGACCAGCGGCCAAGCTGAACGCAAGCCAGAGGGTCATGGCTATCCGGATGGTGCGGGGATGTGACACAGTTTCCCGCGAAGCGGCGAGCCTCCTTGCTGACCTGCCACCGTGGGATTTGAAGGTAAAAGTCCTTTTCTCGCATGTACGATCTGCGCGTGAAGATGCACTACTGGGGCAAAACGCCTCTGACGCACCAAGTTGAGGCATGCCGGACAGAGTTCCGGTGGGATCTCATGGTGTAATGGCGACAGCGACTGTCGTAACCCAGTGCTGGGCACGCTATAATTATGGCGGTAAGCCCCCTCTTTGAGGAGTGGCTGGAAAGACCTCACGGTGTCCTTACCTTCCGCATGACGCAGGTGCTCACGTGGACATGGTCAGTTCGGAAGATTCCTATACTGGATTCGTGCGGATAAAACGCCCGGGTGTTACCATTGTGTGGACCGCCGGACAGAGGACACAACCGGTAGAGTTGTGCTCCGCTTGAGCAGAGCAACGCCATATCCTCGTGGGGTTGTTTGGCGGCAGCGACCTCTCGCGCCAGGCCTTGGTACAGTTCATGGTCCGGTGCGAGGAGAAGCAGGCGGTCGCCTCCTTCTGCCAAGCAGTAATGCTAGCAAAAGAGGCGGCTGCAAGTGCGAGGCAATGGCCCTCGAGCCCCAGCCGCCGGGATATCGATCCCGGTTTCCGGCCACCGTAGGCGCGTGTTTGTTGTCAGTACCGGCAAGGGCCCAAGAGAGTAGAAATCTATTGGGGCTATGGATGATGTGAAAGTGATGCCGGGGCCCTGGAATAATGGCAAAGAAGGGACAGGAGTGGTTTTTTAGTCAGTAAGAGTCTGACACTATCTCCGGTCCGCCCAAGAGTGGAGGATGTCATTAGATGATTTTCCCACCTAATTAAAAAAAAAAACATAATAAGATGACTCGATTTGGAACCTACGAGTTGCTTGAGAGTGACGAAGAAATAAGAAAATGTATAATGTTCGTTTTCTGTACGCTTAGAACGAAAATATCATTCAATAGCATTAAAAAATAATTTAGATAATTATTATTGGTTTTCCAGCATGACAAAGAAAAGAAATTCAAAGTTGACACATGCAGAGTGCTTGGAGAGGAAAAAAATGGCAGAAAGGAAGAGAAAAGAAAGAGTTAGGAATGATCCCGTTAACCTAGAGGAGTTAAGAAGAAAAGAAAGAGAAACTGGTGTCAATATTTCTAATTTTGGTGTCAGATATCAATTTTGGTGTCGTACTAATTCTGGTGTCGACAATATATTAGAAGCTTTCAGGAATAAATAAATTTCTCTTACATTTTATGTTCCTGAATATGTATCTCTTGCTTATCAACATCTTAGATTATTAAAAAAACCTGAAACAAACTTTTCCACCAAAATTAGGTAACAAATCATAGTTGTTGAAATTCACTCATATGCATTCCACACTTCCACTCTGTTAGCTCCCACCTATCAAGCACACTGATAAGCCTACCACACTCACACCACACTCACATCACACCCATGCCACACTCACATCACACTCGCACTAAACTTACACCACACACATTATTCAAATTACTTTGTTCAATGTTTTTATATTGTTTTATCACCTATTTTAGTTCTACTTTACTTCAATGTTTTACATAAATGTATAATTTAGTTTTACTTCATTTACTTGATCTTTATGTCCATTTTCAAACTCATCGTATCTAACATTATAAAACTGCAAACATGTCTTCGAAATCACAATTATAAGTTAACGCAACTCGGGCCCCCAAGATACAGGCACTGCCTAGTTTGGGGACCATTGTTCAAATGACTAATTTTAATTTTATCTGTTACTGTAATTATATTATAAGTTAAATAATAAGGGATAATTTGTAACAATGGACCAATAAACATTATTATTATTATTATTTATGGAGGAGCTAACTACCTACATAAATAAGAAAAAAAATATGTACCAATCACCCATATTTGCAAAGAAAGTAATGATTTATGATTTAATCTTAGAAATTAAAAAAAAAATACTTTAGACGTATTACTTCACGTATGGGCGTTTTGTGAGTAGCCGTGTAGGCCTATGTGTAGTATAAATCAAATATCGGTGGAACATTCCGTGCGCTACGAGGAGCGCCTACCGACGGCGGCGCCGGCGCGTCGACGGTGTTTTACTTTCCTGCTATAAGGAAATGTCCTTTTGTAATTTGTGTTATTTGTTTACTATATGTACCTACCACAATGTTGTCTTTTTGAACCCAAAGGTTGACTGTTAGAGAATGCCTTGATGCATTAAGCTCGGTTGTGTACCACCACTACATGAAATTTATATTAACGTTTGAATCCCCAACCGGTCCTATGAGTTTTACTATAGTGTCTCGTTTCGCGGGTATCTGAGTAATTAATAAATAAATGTAGGAGATATTCCAGAAGGAATAAAAGCTGTATGCTTAACCTATCAGACCCTAGTGTACTGGAAATGGTTCACTTTGTACCAGGTATAGAATTCAAAGTTATAGTACAGAATTCCTGTGATCATAGCAGAAACATCGTAACAAGTATAATTACTTTGTTTGTATGCGTAGTCGATGATTGACCAAAGGAAGAATATAAATATGTATATAATTTATAGGGGATCCTATAAATAAAAATTGTATAGTAAAAACCCTTTTTTACGTATAAATGCAGTACAAAGTGTACCATTTTCAGTATACTGGGGCCTTACAAGCAAGTTAGATAAACATTTTATTCAGTGTTAAAAATTTCAGGTTTTTTAAATAAATTAATTGTCATCAAGACTGGACACATTACAATGCTAATTATTACTGATGAGACGCGTTGCTGCTATGCGATAATTATTAGGTGTTCCAAAGTTAAGAAATACCTGTTCAGCAGTTGATTGATGCAGGTTGATAATGATGATGATGATGCTATTCCTTCAACGCTTTTACAAAATTTAAAACTCTTGTCATATTATTAGCATCTAAACAACAAAATGATAATTTAACTAAACAACTTTGAAAAATAAAATAGAGCCCAACATTCTGATCTTAATACTGATATTAATTTTAAAATATCCAAAAAGTTTTTTCACTCTCATTTAGACTCAAACTGCCGACATTCCTCAGTGGATTAACTCTATTTCACTAACCACCAGACTGATATGAAAGCCCTCAACCTACCTCACTAATATAAACATTACCCTCGTTCAAGCGTCGTTTGACCTTAATGACACCTAATGGGGGGCGCGACCTCGACCTTCTTGGGTCGCAATATACTGTTGCCAGAGGGTCATGGCCATCTGAATGGTGCGGGGATACCACACGGTCTACCGCTGCGCGGCAGTTCTCCTTGCTGGCCTGACACCATGGGATCTGGAAGCAACAGTCCTTGCACGCATGCACAATTTTCGCGTGAACTTGCAACGCCTGTGCATTAGTTTTTCATGACCTGTATTTTTAATTTATGATTAGTTTAACATCATTGATGTAAAATATTGAGACCTTGTGACATTTTCTTCATGAAGCACCCGATTATCTACGAGTAAAGATTGTCGATTTTAACGTCTTTTCGCTTGCAGAGAGGAAGCCAACCTAATGTCTTGTTTGTAATAGGCATTTATCTGCTATAGTCCGTCTAATGAAAGCGCAACCCGAGAAAAAGAGGTTAAATCCAAAAATTGTGTATATGGTATTACTAAGTAGTAGGAGAAACACGTCTTGACACTTCTCATTTTTTTTTATTTCCTACAAATTGCCGGCTGAATTTAAAAAAAAATTGACAAATAAATTTAAAAAAAAATACTGCCGGTCGCGCTTTCTATCACTTTTTGTTTTCTTTATCAACTGTAGTTACTCAGATACCCGCGAAACGAGACACAATAGTAAGACAATAACAGCGCGGTCTCATAGGACCGGTTGGGGATTCAAACGTTAACAACACACAAACACAATGTTATTTTTCAATTTGTCGATGTCCCATAATGCTCGAGGTCGGTGCAACACGTTATTTTCTTCCATTCTGTCGTGTTACCCGTCTCACTACCACTAACTCTTTTTTTTTCCTTACACAATCTAACCATCTTTCCTTTGGCCTCTCTCCCCCTCTCTATTCATCCGCATTTATAATTGTTTTAGTAACATGCGTTTCATCCCTCCTCTTTAAATGAACGTACCAAGACAGAAATGCTATAGTCCGTCTAATGAAAACGCGACCTGAGAAAAAGAGGTTAAATCCATACATTTTATATGTGGTATTACTAACTAGTAGGAGAATCATGTCTTGACACTTCACATTTTTTTTATTTCCTACAATTGCAGCTGAATGACGTGGCGTATTAATTAAAAAAAAACTCCAGATCGCGTTTTCATTAGACGCACTCTATTTCCTTTCAACTTTCCAGTACTTTTAAACTTCCTCTAATATATTAATTTCTAACTTTATCCATACTCGTCACACCACACACACACTCATCTCAATATTCTCATCTCTGCTACATGCAATCAGATGATTCTGAACTATAAATACTTATAACTAACTATATCGGCCATTTTTAGGGTATATAATACGCACGGTTTTTAATCCCTGACTCCCTGATAAGTGCATCTTTCTAAAAAAAATACACATAGACATGTAACCGAGATATTTGTAGTACATAACATGATTGAGAAGAGTATCCATGAAGTTTCTTGCATTTTCTTTTCCAAAGAAGTCTACTAAAGACTTTGTAATGTGCAACCAACATCATTTTTCTGGCTTTTTAACAATTCAAAAGCGGCCGTAGAAGGTTACTTTGAAATTAATACTTTGAATCTTTCACACATCAACTGGTTTACTAGAATAGTTCCTATAAATACTTTTTAAATACTTAACGAAATGAAAAGCCCGTCACTGCATGAAGCGTTGTCACTAACGGTGTTCTTCTTGAAAAGCCTCGATATATTCATATAATATCGGTAAGATAGAGTCTAAGCTAAGCCTAGGCCTATATTTAAGGGCCAAGAGGTCTAAAATACAGGCCTAGGTTTAGTTTAGACTTCAGATCTCCCACAAATTACAATCTGTTTTTTGTCAAACTGCTTGTCAACTTACGAGTAAATCAGTTGTAATTTGTCAAAACTGTGTTGTTTTAATTGGAGATAAATAAACTTTTTTATAATCTATACTAATAATAATAATAAATAATAGGGCTATAGGCTATATATCATCATGCTAAGACCAATATAAGCGAAGCACCAATGAAGAATGTTTCAAAATCGAGGGATTGAGAGCTTCCACTGCGTAAAACGGTTAGTTTCGCAAAAATCATATAGGTATAACATAATAAAATTGTTCCCCTTTGAAAGTTTAAAAAAAAGTTCGCGACAATATACTTAGGTCAATCTTTTAAAGTTAGCTCACTCACTGAGCGAACCTTAAAAGCCTTTTTTATGCTAACCAAAATTATTTGCGAAGGTGTTTTTATAAACAAGATATTAATCCTTATCCAAATAAATACGTTATTCATCACAACTATTTCATTTAAAACAAAATTGCCATTTACATCATTTGATTCAAATGAATATCTTAGGAGATATCGCAGTTTCAAAATAACATCACAGCAAAATAATGATCGAGTACTGCGCGCACAATGTGCAAAGCCCTTAGGCTTACCCAATGTGACAATTCCACGCAGACGAAGTCGCGGGCGGAAGCTAGTCCTACTTAATATTATAAATGCGAAAGTTTGTGAGGATGGATGTATGTTTGTTACTCTTTCACGCAGAAACGGCTGGACCGATTTGGTTGAAATTTGGTATGTAGTTAGGTTATACCCTGGATTAACATATAGGCTATAGGAAAAAAAAAGAAGCGTGATCTTATTTATTCTTCGATTTTGTTGTTGCGGGCGAAGCCGCGGGCGGAAGCTAGTTATTAATATGTATAACTCAACACTCTATACAATATCCTATGTTCAGCTAGCCATAAGCCATAAGTAAAGAAACGCCCGTTTTCAATAAACTATCTATCTAAAGTTGCAGCTACTAAAGATAAACAAATCTATCCTTTTGCTCTTACTTGCTTTCCTATAACCTACCGACGCGCGACGGTTAGCATTTCCTACCAAAAGTTGTGGTTTTATAGATAGAATCTTACTTTTTATCGAGGATAGCTATCTATCTATGAACTGCGGTAGGTTATTGAAAACGGGCGTTAGTCGGTGGGGTCTGCGTTTGACTAGGAACTGTCATTGTCAGCTGACAGTTGACACAGTTGCGCTAGTGCAATTGACAACAACAGTTCTTCATACATTTGCGTTCGCTGTTTGAAGCATGTCTCGACGTCGAGCTCGTCGCAACTTACAGCCAATTACTTTTAGAGAATAGCATAGCTGAGTAGTCGTGGTTGTCATAGGGGTAGTTCTCCGGAAGCTATCACTTGCTGGCAGTCATCCAGGCACACTCTTTCAATGCGCCGCCAACAGCCATTTTGATCTGGTCTGTTCATCGCATAGGTGATCTGCCACGCGACCTCGTCCCGTTTACCTTTCCTTGTAGAACAAGGCGTTCGATGAAGTTCCTTCCACGTCGACATATAATGACCAAAGTGTTATAAGTAGCAAGGTTATTAGACATGGAGAAATTGTGGTTCTACCTCTGCCTCAAGGTTTTCCAACCAATAGTTTTGTTGTACAACTACCGAGGAGGGGCCAGCTCTTCTTATTAGTTGCTAAGCAACGCAGTAAATTTTTGGTTTTGGGGAAATGAGTAATACAAGTATCACATATAGATTTTATTAACTTGAAGAAACCTTACATCTATAGTACATTTGATTATGCCAATGCATGCATTAGTATTATATAATGTAATAATACTTTATTACATTAACTTACGGCAACAGTAAAATTAGTGTAGTCGTAAATACGTGAAACAATTATACCTAGTTTGATAACATCATTTATTCAAATATTTCTAAATATAACATCTTTATAAATTTGCTTAACCATTAGTACAAGGAATATACACTAATTTAGGTTGGTACATCAATTGGCTTGTATACTCAAATAAAAATATATTGTTTCCATAAACATATATTTCTCTGACCCCCACACTAGGATACCCTGTGTCGTGAGGTCCAGTCCCTACCGTAAATTAAAAAAAATAAATAATTGATAATACCTAAATGATATATCTTTTGCATTGTTTTAAAAACTACTTAACAAACTTAAATATTAACTAAATTCACCACATCCCTGTAATCCGGAAATGTGCCCCGAAGGCTTGTGGCATTGCCAGTAATTTTTATATTATGTATAATCTCTTGTCAACTAAACTTTTGGTAACGCATCATAGACATAAACTCTTACTAATACTTTATACAAGACATGATCACAACGACTCATTTTAGTACGACATTGATTAATCAAAATTGACATCAAGACACTATTTTAGTACGACACTGATATATCAAATTTGACATCGAGACGAGTGAGACGATTAGTACGACACCGATCACACAAACGACCAATACCTAGAAGCTTTGCTTGTAGCTTCTATGACGGAATAAAAGAAAATGTCTCACGTCCATTGACATAGTTATAGAAATGATGATGTTATGTGATGTGTGTGTAGTTCTTTAATGGGTTTTTCACTCCATTGTATCACGTTGAGTTCCATCTAGCAGATGGCGTGGATTGCTATACCATCTCACTATTCGGAATATGTAGAGGGATATGGAAAACCATCGTCCTCTTGTAATATGTTTATGTACTTTAGAAACCACATTGCCATAGGAGCAGTGTGATCATTTTCTGCGGAGAAATTTAAAAGCAGACGACAGAAGTGTTGCAACCTCGCAGCAATCCTTGCTCCTTTCCACTTACATTCTTTGACCTTTTGAGACGCACGTTTAAGATTATCCAAACAAGCTTTATACAATAAAGATTCGCTTTTTGAAATAGAGTGCCCTCGGCGTGATGCTCTCAATAGAGAGTTTTGGTGGCGTGCTGCCTGAACATTTAGCCTTTTTTCTGTTTTTCGTAGAGTAACTTTCAGTTTTTTGAGTGTATTTAGTTCTGTGTGTTCTTTAAATAATTTGTGAGCAATTTTCAATTTAATTTGATACTCTTCCGAAAGAGGCGGGGGTTCGGTTGCCTGTTCCTCTTCTTCTTCTTGGATCCTTTCTGGTGCTGGTCGTTTTGATTCCAGATCAACCTCGACTTCAACTGGTTCTGTATCGGAAAATTGCATTTGAGCTTGTTGTTGTGGTGGTGGGCTATCTGAGGTTTCCGGTTGTTCTCTTGTAAAGGCAAGAGGGTTTTGATTTTCTTGTAGTAGTTGTGATTCTTCTGTATAGGGAAACGAGGTTGATTCTTGTTGTGGTAGAGATTCCTCATTAGCTGAGTGTAGCAGCATTTGTTGTTCATAGGAATTATATAGGACTGGGTCTAGTTGTCGTACTAGATTCGGATTTTCTGAGAACAGCGATGGTACTTCAGCATGAAACATTAGGAGTTGTTGTGATGATAATTCCGAACTCTCTGAATATTCCGCTGGTTCTGTATGAATATATTGAATTGGTTCTTGTTGTGTTAGTGATTCCTCGTTAGCTGAGTTTCGCAGCATTTGCTGTTCATAGGAATGACATAGGACTGGGTCTAGTTGTCGTAGTAGATCTGGATTTTCTGAGAATAGCGATGGTTCTGAGAATTTCGATGGTTCTGAGAATATCGATGGTTCTTCAGCATGGATTATTGGGAGTTCTTGTGATGATGATACCGCACTATCTGAATGTCCTAATTGTGGTTCAGTGTGGAAAAACTGGATAGGTTCTTGTTGTGGTGTTGGTTCCGAACTATATGAAAGACCCAATTGTTCCTGAGTTTGGCTAAACGGCATTAGTTCTTGTGGTTCCGGACTATCTGGGAATTCTGTTTGGGTGTCTGTATCGGAAGATGACATTCCGAATACATCTTCGAATCTATTCAGTCTCTCACGTAAAATCTCTTTTCGATATCCGGGTGTTCCAGGAAGACCCGGAATTACCGGTTCTTCAGGATGGAAAAACGCCATTGGTTCTTTGGGTGTTGGCTGTGGTTCTGGTCTCTCTGGGATTTCTGTTTCGGTTGCTGTATCGGAAGATATTCCGAATGGTTCTCATCAATCTTTTTCTTTAACACTCTCTTGGATTTATCGTTTTTCCAAGTGAACTGAATTTAAATAAAACAATGCTAGGTCTGCCCGAGACCGTTCACAGTATTATGCAACAAGTTTATAAACACGACTGAACACAGACACGGAGATGTTTGCAGTGACGTAAATCTGCGAGCCGAGCGAGGCAGGGCGTTGGCTTGCATCCTTGTCTAACAAAACGGCCGCCATATTTGCATCGCCCACCTTTTTACACTAGCTGACCAATCAGTGCAACGCAGCGGCCGATCGCCTGTTACCTGCGCAGATCAATATATAATAACGGGACGACTGTCAGATGACCTAAACGACCTAATTAATTAGCTGTATTGTTTTGATTCTATATTTTCGAAAATGCTCGTAGAGCTCTCGGTGCCTGCTTAGGTTTCCTAAACTAATCATTTTGCTTTGTGAATCTTAAAAAAGGCTTCAGATTATATAGATATAAACTAATGATTTTATATTTATGCATATAAAATTCGCTCGCGCGCTGGTTACGGGAATTCGTCTTATGGCTTAGATGATGATGACATAAAATGTAACTAAATAAAATACCTACACACATCTAAAGGCCCGATTGACCCAAGTCCGTCGTCCTCTACAAACTGGACCACCCCCTTTGCCTTTTGTTTGCGATATATTTCCATGAGAAGCTATTTAGTTCTTGTCTTCTTCTTCTTCTTCTCGTGTCGATTCAACTCAAATTTTGTCCGACCAATATCTAGCCACCTGGACAGCTCTGTCGTTGGCCTCGCATGGGTTGCTGAAGGTGCAGGTAGTTGGGCATGCTGGACAGGAAAGGAGATGATGGACATCCTGTGAAGGGGCAAACTCAAATTTGGTTTTTGTGTATGTAAGGAACAATAAAAATATATATCACATTCATATCTTTATTCAGTATAATATTAAACTGTTACAGTAGATAATTTTAGTAAAGTATATTTAACCTAAAACTACGGTCACGGATAAGTAAAAATATTTAAGTTTCATCAAATATTTTGTAGGTTTCGTGAATTTGGACAACTTTTAGGATCAACACAGCAGTATCGCAAAACGATGCCACTTCATACAAAAATCAATACCTACATTCGAACACAATTAATAAATGAAACAGATGTTTGAAAGCTATTCGAGAAAGTACATAAAATGTCGAGAAAGTATTTTAACTAAACGTTTAAGTAATATTATGCGTTACATTATATAATATTATTTGACATCAAGATATTTTTGTTTATATTGATTACAGATTATTCCGCCATCTGGCAAAGATAAATAGACACATAATAGTAATATAATAGATACGAAATCTTGTATACAGATCAAACCCACCTGCAGTCAACTCATCCTCTACAAACTGTATCAGCCCTTTTGCCTAAATTAAGACTAAGTCCTATATTCTAAGTCCTTTTTAAGGAAAATCCTTCCACTCTAATGGATTCAGTTGCCAAGACAACGGACCAATGTCAATTAAAACAAGCTGTCTCTGTTAATTGAATCGAGAAGAGGAAATGGCTTAGAAGATAGGAGTATCGTATGTCTTTAAAACCCTTCTTTCACATTCAGACTTTTGATCACACTACAGCTCCCCTTTTAGGAGAAATTTTGAAAATACTAATACATTTTAAGTTATTTTTTTTCCGAATAATATAATTTATATAATTTCGTGTCTTTCCTTGTCCTGTATATATTAAACAGTCGATAGTCAGACACCCTGTATACCTAATATTTGACACTGTTCGTGCACCTTACCTTAAATTTTATAATCACATCTTACTTTCGCCAAAACACCACCTATACATTTTTTAAATTGTTTCATGTTACATTTTAAAATACTGATACTTTGTGTACCGCTGTTACATAATGCCTTACATGCCTATATACTAATAAAGTTCAATGACACTCTAGAGAAATATGATATTTTTAAAATTGGGTAGTAGGGGGCATCAAGATAGACTATAATTATGTTGAATTGATACATAGATATTTTTAAGACATTTAGTAAGCTATATGTATTTAGGATACTGGCTATAATATGTTGCCTATGGAATATTTACTCAATCTAACATTAAATTGATATTTCATCATCGATTAAAATGAAACAGCAGCTTAAAAACTAAAGAATTGATAACAGCAAAGAACTGTTGAACTGTTAAATTGATACATCGATATTGTTAAAACATTTAGTTGAGTATATGTATTTAGTTTATTGGTTGTAATATGTTGGCTACGAAATATTTTCACAATCTAACATCAAATTGATATTTCATCATTGATCATAACTGAATGACATCTTAAAATCTAAAGAATTGGTAACAGCAAAGAACTGTTGAACTGTTAAATTGATACATCGATATTGTTAAAACATTTAGTTGAGTATATGTATTTAGTATACTGGCTATAATGTTGCCTATGGAATATTTACTCAATCTAACATCAAATTGATATTTCATCATCGATCAAAACCAAATGGCGTCTTAAAATCTAAAGAATTGATAACAGTAAAGAACTGTTGAACTGTTAAATTGATACATCGATATTGTTAAAACATTTAATTGAGTATATGTATTTAATATATTGGTTGTAATATGTTGGCTACGAAACATTTTCACAATCTAACATTAAATTGATATTTCATCATCGATTAAATTGAAATGACATCTTAAAAACTAAAGAATTGATAACAGCAAAGAACTGTTAAACTGTTAAATTGATACATCGATATTGTTAAAACATTTAGTTGAGTATATGTATTTAATATATTGGCTGTAATATGTTGGCTAACAAACATTTACACAATCTAACATCAAATTGATATTTCATCATCGGTCAGAACAAAATGGCAGCTTAAAGAATATTATATATTACAGCAAAGAACTGTGTTCTTAAATATTTTTGAAATCCAAACATTACCATTATGGTAAGCATAAACATAATGTTAAATAAAATTTATGTGGCAAACAATTTTTTGTGCTTTTAAAAAGTAAACTCGTTCATAATTGACACAGTTCTTTACTAAAAACTAAAATTTGACGTTTGTGCTGCCACTCTAAGGGCTGTCGGGGTCATAAGGATAATCCGGCATCAAGATCGAGTCGTCAATGTCGTAGACACCGTTTACAGCACAGCGGAGTACTCTTCCTTGATAGACCCTGAACTTTCCATTAGGCAGTTTGGTCCATCAGAGGGGGTGTGGATGGCGCATGCTGGCAGCGGTGATCTGGACCTCGCATGGCTCGTACTCTGTAAGGAACAAACAGAAAACATTACTTTGGATGCTTCATAGCAAACTTAAAAACCCTATACAAGACTTATCATGTAGGCATTTTTCGTCATAAAAGTGCATAGCTTATTTTCATTAGTTAATTTCCACTAACACCTGAATGATTGGCATATAAACGTACAGCCGCAACTACAGGGCCTAACAGTGTGACATTTTGCAAAAGGTTTTATTTTATAACGTCGGCGAGCACTACGGGGATGAGTGGTCTAGAATTTTTACAAAGAAATCTACTTTCGCGCGGGCGAAACCGCTGGCAGAAGCTAGTAAATTCACATGATAGCTGATAAAAAGTTGCAAGATGGTCATAATAATATATTCTTCAAAAAAAAAATTACGTTATACTATGGCCTTTTCACGGGATATTTCATTTGAATGTATAATGACCCTATAACCCATAAACTACTGAATATGATTAGATTACCTTCGGCAGTCATTTCGGTCATGAAAAACAGCAGGAACTGCTTCACCAAATATTCGTTGAAGTGTTTCTTCACATCCTGCATGACCATTTCGCGCATTTTCTTGTGCAAGGCTAAAAATAAACAAAATAATACCATTATATGAAGAGATCCTAAACTCTGAGTAGTATAACGTGGTATTAGAATAACGCTTGCACCTTAACATAATATTTCGCTTTATAGACTATTCAAGATTTACATCTAAGGTTTAATTGAGGTTGAAACAGTAGAGCTACTAGATACAATTGCTTAAAATATGAAAAAAATAGCATATGCCTTTGGTCGCCCGAGCAAAACTGACTAAGTAGTCGCTAAAGTAACATTTTACGCAATAGTCGCAATTGAAACAATTGGCAGAGAAAATAAATATACAAAATGTCCACGTTAACAGTACGTATTTATTTGTATAGAACATAAACATATTATTGTAGTTACATAGTTTTTTTTTGCCGTATAAAATAAACAATACACTTCTTTGCGATCTGTATTTTCGCTAAACTGCAAAGAGAAAAAAAAAATTGCTGATTACAGCTAATGTTTTCCTTCAAATTATTGTTTTATTGGTTTTTAGATAATCTTTACAATCAAATACGCTCACAGTCAGCCCAGCTGGAATATTTTTGCATTTGAAAATAATTTTGTCACGGCATGACCATATCATTCGGTTGTGTGGAGAAAAAATGAGATGATTTTTGATATCAATTTATATTATTATATTGATTTATGATATCTTATCATTGATAATACATAAAAATAATTTATTGATCTAAATTAACTTACAAACTTCAATATCAAGCTCCTCTCCTTCCAAAGCGGTGTTATTCTCTGGCGCTGGATCTTTTTTGAAAATAAAAAATTCTTTTTCCCTCTCCATCAGTCTAGCAGATTTTCTTGCCCTTCTGTTGGCTTCATCTATAAGTTTTCTTTTTCTTGTTTCAATTTCATTAATTTCCATTGTTTCTTTTGGTTTTTCAGCAGTTGCGTTGTTTTCTTTAGGATTTTCGGTGTTTTCTTCTAGGTGAGTTGCTTCTGTGCTTGGGCCTGGTTTGTTTTCATGCTCAGCAATACAAGCTGGCTCGGCGCTAGGACCTGCTGTATCTTTATAATCTGCAACGGCTGGATGTGCGCTCGGACCTGCATTATTTTCATGTTCAGCAATACAAGCTGGACGGTCGCTAGACTCTGCTGTGTTATTATTATCTGCAAATGCCGGATCTGCGCTAGAACCTACTTTATTTTCATGCTCCACATTTAAAGCTGTCTCAGCGTTGGGGCCGGTTGTATTCTTATAATCCGCAACGGCTGGAACTGCGCTCGGACCGGAATTATTTTTATGTTCAGCAATACAAGCTGGACGGTCGCTAGACTCTGCTGTGTTATTATTATCTGCTAAAGCCGGATCTGCGCTAGGACCTGCTTTATTTTCATGTTCCACATTCAAAGCTGTCTCAGCGCTGGGGCCGGTTGTATTCTTATAATCTGCAACGGCTGGAACTGCGCTCGGACCGGAATTATTTTCATGTTCAGCAATACAAGCTGGACGGTCGCTAGACTCTGCTGTGTTATTATTATCAGCAAATGCCGCCGAACCTTCATTATCTTCATTCTCGTCATTCCAAACTGTCTCGGAGCTAGAACCTGCTGTATACTCATAATCTGCAAATACTAGATCTGTGCTAGGACTTGCTTTATTTTCATGTTCAGGAGTCCAAGCCGCGTTAGAATCTGTTATATTGTCATAGTCATAAATAAATGCTGACTCTGTGCTAGGGTCTTCCGTATTGTCAAGTGTTACGGTACCATCTGGCTTTGTACTAGAACCTGCTGTATCAATAATCCACGCCGGCTCGGAACTAGGTCCAGCTGTATTTTCTCGATCAAAACCCCGTTCCGTACTTGTGCTAGGCCCTGCAACATTCTCACTATCATAATCAAGTGCCCATTTACTGGGTCTACTGGGAGTATAATCATGTTCAAAATGTGATGGTTGCATCGTGGCAGGGATATTCACATAATCATATGCCAAAGATGACTGTGAGCTAGGGACTGCTGAAAACTCTTGTCTATAAACCGGAGTTGGTCTTGTGCTAGGACCTGCTATATTATCACGTTCATAAGCTCGACTTGAGCTTGTGCTAGGGCCTGCCATGTAGTCCCGTCCATAAGCTCGACTGGACCCTGTTCTAGGGCCTGTTATAGTATCACGTTCATAAGCTCGACTTGAGCTTGTGCTAAGGCTTGCCATGTAGTCTAGTTCAGAAGTTCCACTGGACCTTGTTCTAGGGCCTGCTATAGTATCATGTCCATAAGCTCGACTTGAGCTTGTGCTAGGGCCTGCCATGTAGTCTCGTTCAGAGGCTCGACTGGACCTTGTTCTAGGGCCTGCTATAGTATCATGTTCATAAGCTCGACTTGAGCTTGTGCTAGGGCCTGCCATGTAATCTCGTTCAGAGGCTCGACTGGATCTTGTGCTAGGGCCTGCTATAGTATCACGTTCATAAGCTCGACTTGAACTTGTGCTAGGGCCTGCCATGTAATCTCGTTCAGAGGCTCGACTGGATCTTGTGCTAGGGCCTGCTATAGTATCACGTTCATAAGCTCGACTGGAACTTGTGCTAGGGCCTGCCATGTAGTCTCGTTCAGAGGCTCGACTGGACCTTGTGCTGGGGCCTGCTATAGTATCACGTTCATAAGCTCGACTTGAGCTTGTGCTAGGGCCTGCCATGTAGTCTCGTCCAGAAGTTCGGCTTGATCCGGAGCTAGGGCCTGCCATATATTCATATTCAAAATCTCGACTGGACTCGGTGCTAGAGCTTGCCCTGAAGTCACGTTCAAAACCTCTGTTGGACCCTGTTATAAGGCCTGCCATAATAAAGTCCCGTTCAAATGTTCGACTGGCTCCTGAGGTAGGGCAATCCCTATAGTCACGTTCAATAGCTCGTCTTGAGCCTGTGCTAGGGCCTGCCATATTTTCATGTTCATAATCTCGACTGAACGCTGTACTAGGGCCTGTCATATAGTCCCGTTCAGAAGCTCGACTGGATCTTGTACTAGGGCCTGCCGTATAGTCATATTCATATGCTCGGCTGGATCCTGAGCTATGGCCTGCCATATTGTCACGTTCGTAAGCTCTTCTGTACGCTGTGCTAGGGCCTGCCATATAGTCGTGTTCAAAACTTCGACTGGATCTTGTGCTAGGGCCTGCCATGTAGTCATGTGCAGAAGCTCGACTGGATCCTGTGCTGGTGCCCGCCATATAGTCACTTTCAAAAGCTCGACTGGATCCTGTGCTGGTGCCCGCCATGTAGTCACTTCCAGAAGTTCGACTGGACCCGGTGCTAGGACCTGCCGTATTTTCACGTTCCAAAACTCGACCGGACCCTATGTTAGGGCCTGCAGTATACTCACTTTTAAAATTCAGTCCTGATCCAGTGCTAGGGACTGCTACACTTTCAAATACCAATGCTTGCTCTGTATCTTTGTTTTCATGCTCAACCATAAAAGCTGGCTCTGTGCTGGAGACTGTTCTCATCTCATACTCGAACACCGAAGTTGATGCCGTACTTGGAGTCGGGTTATTTCCATTTTCCGAAGTTCTGGCTGGCTCTGTGCTGGGGACTGTTTGTACTTCATACTCAAACACTGAAACTGAATCCTTGCTTTTGGCTGGCTCCATGCTCGGAGCTCCGTTATTTTCACAATCAGTTAACACCGTCGCCTCGAAAAAATCCATGATTTACAGTAATCAGGACCGGCCGCGCGCCCTCGCTAGAGGGTAACTGCCGGACGACGGATATTTTCGTCGCAAATACGAGTAGCGGTTCCGACCAACAGAGAGAGACGGAGCTATATCGATAGCCTAGCGTTAGAAAAGGACGAACGGTAGCCGCCCTGCGGGGCTGGCGAGGGGTTTTTATTGATCGAGCTCTGAGTGCAATGCTGGCAGAATCTAGACGGAAATTTAATTATGAAATAAAATGAAAGAGCAAGTTAACGTCTGTAATATGTACTTTGTAATAAACAACTAATATTTTTTTTATACATTGAAAAATAGTAGTTTTGGAATAACATTAATTTACACAATGTTTCTCTTTTTGTCTCCTTTAAAAAATGAAGAACAAAATTATTTATTAACTCCGGTTAATGTAGTCAAATTACCATTTTGATTTTGATTTCAATGACGGAAGCACTAGCGGTGATTGAAGTGCTTAGGAGGACCATATTACTGGCAAGATTTCTATAAAAAGAGGGTTAAATAAAAAGACAGTTTGACAAACATCCAGATTTATTTCTTGAAAAAGTTACATGAGATTACAGATTACAATTGAAAATATAATCAATAGAAACTAAATAATGAACATAAAAAAACGTAAAATATATTATTTTTTTTATAAAATTACAAATTTGAAGTTCAACGAAGAATACTAAACAAAGTTACAAACTTACTTTTAGAAGACGGTCACAAGTAATACTTATTGTGTACGTATTTTTTTATTTGCAAACGATTTTTTGCTTCCAGCTGAGAGTAGTGAAATATTTTCACTTCTCAATAAATTCAGTGCTATGCACCGTTAAGAATTAATAAAGTTTCTTGCCAATTGAAGACAAATTGTTTGTTCCAAATAGTATAAAATATTTTTGTGTAATTTGAATTTATTACACAGTTTTATTATTAATTTTGGTTCACAAGTCTTTTAGTCTCTTTTTAAATTCAATTTTTTATCCAAAATATTGGATTAATTTTTTGTCTCATTTTATTTTGATTCTAGTTTGACTTAGTACAAAATGAATTCACATTTAAGCCCGTTGTTTTCTAAAAGGCTTAACGATTAATTTAGGGGTAATCGTTACATTCGTTACCAATATCATGAGAGTGAATTGAAAAAAAAAGGGGCGCTAATAAGCGTCGAAAAAAATCAACAAAATGAATTACCAATTGGATCCTTAGATCGCTGTAACCTAAAAATAGTTTTGCGAAACTATCGCTAAATAGACATAAAGAGATTACACAAAAAGGTCGGATACAAGGACCTTTATCTACTGAATATTTAAAAGAGCAATATGAATATGTTTACCGCTTGTCATCTCAAGTTATATAGGACCGAGGTGACTGTACTTGATGTATTTGAAGATGCTGCAGTAATTGCAAATGTATTACGAATGATGATTTTGTACGTACCTATACTCCGCGAGTATAGGACGCACTTTGCCGTGAATGAGATGAATTTTTCCATGGTGTAAAAGGGTATTAACGAGAACATTTTTTTTAACCTAAACCACACATAGTAAATTTGCTGTTAATCATGAGTTGTTGTTAGTAAAATACAGTAAACCATCAGTTTATTGAAGATGACAAAAATGACGATAAAAAAATTACAGCGGTATCATATTGACAAAAAAGTGAATTATTCCGGGTTCGCTGGTTCACGACGAGTAGTAGCGAGGTTCTCCGGTTCCGAGCTCGGCGGCGGAGGCTGGTACTGAGGCTGAGGGTAGCCGTAGGACACCACGTTCACCATCTCGTCAACGGCTGTAAAACAAACAGTGAAGGACATTTCAGTCATATGAGTAAATAAATCGATTTTAACATCATCATCATTTTTCTGTCTGTTAGGCTAGTGCAGAATGGAAAAAAAAATATAGTAGGGTGAAACCTATTGTAAAGGATAGTGAATATAGCAAATATAATAGAAAAAATATTACGGGCGATCCGAGGTCGGAAAGTGGATGGGAGTGCGCTATTAAGGGGGAAAACCAGTTTATCTCGATTTCTGACAAAACTGCAAGTCCTTTGGAATAAAGTTGAAGGAAAAAACTGCTAAGTTGTAGGTCAAGATCTACTAATAATAAATAAATGATCTCTAATTTTTATGTTAACACTTTTTTCACATAACATGAAAATGTATGTGAAAAATTCAATTAACCCTGTTTTTGGTTTTTTATTTTTTTTTTCAAAAATTATTTCTTGATGACAAAATTTGGTAAAAAACCTTTTTAAACTGAATGTATTTTTAAAATTTTTAATGTTTATTTTTTCAGTTTTATCGAAAATGTATCTTTATTTTCATTCGAAAAATATGACGTTAAAATATGTATCTCCTTTTTAAAAAAGTTGGCAGGCTTTTTTTTCGTTGAAATGTCTACTTTTTGATGGTGTAAAAAATAATATATACATAGACATATTAACTACCATGGTATTTTTATATAAAAAAATAAAAAAAAACGAAACCTCGAATCTGAAATATTTTTTAATAATCATGTATAATTTTACCCTTTAATTACTCGAAAAACGTTTGATTTCATGTAACAGCGATAAATGCATAATTTGTAAACACCACGTAAGGATTGAGGTATTTTTATGTAGTTCTAATGAATTCGCTAAATAATATATTATTTATTTTATGTTATAAGGTAGATCAGAGTAGGCTTTAGGTATGCTGTTGTTTTTTTTTAGTGCTTGTTTTTTATTATGCAAAGAAATAACATGAAAAATAAAAACACTTAACTAATTAAAACTACTTTTTGTTTATTTTAAGTATTATGTGTATGTGTGTTTTCTTATATTTAGAGAACTAGATTCTTCTTTTTAATTTTCTTTTTTTTTGTTATTTTATATACTTACCTAAGTTAATTATTGTTAAGATCGTACTATCGCATTAGGTTTTCACCTGTAATGATAGTTGTAAGGGAGATGAATAAATAAATAGAGTGCGTCTAATGAAAGCGCGACCCAGAGTTTTTTTAATTGGCAACATTATTAAGCCGCAATTGTAGGAAATAAAAAAAAATGTGAAGTGTCAAGACATGAATTTCCTACTATTTAGTAATACCACATACAATTTTTTTGGATTCAACCTCTCTTTCTCAGGTCGCGCTTTCATTAGACGGACTGTATAATAAATAGCTCAAAATTGTTCATGATGTTTTAAATATTTCAGTTTCGAGTTTTTGTTTTTGTGCCTATTCTGAGAAAAAATACCATAGTAATGTATATGTTTTTAGACCGTCAGAAAGTAGAGATTTCAAGGAACAAAATACCCACCGATTTGAAGAAAAAATCATATATTTTGAATGTGAGATTTTTCGATTGAAAATTAGGATACTTTTTCGATATACAGTCAAAATATACCAGAAATAATAATTTTAAATATATATTTAAAAAATATAATGGCAAGTTTTCACAAAATGTGGTGAAAAAAAAATTGTAAAAGATAGAAAGAATAAAAAACCAAAATCACGGTTATTTGAATTTTTCACATGAACTTTGAGGTCAGGTTAAAAAAGTGTAAATCTAAAAGTTATAGAGCTTTTTATTACCTACAACTTTGCTATTTAACCTTTTTCTAACAACTTGTAGACTGGTCGGAAATCGAGATAAACCGTTGTTTCCTCTTGAAACCGCACTCCCATCCACTTCCCGGCCTTGGAGAGCCAGTAATTTATTTTTGCTATGTTCACTATCATTTACAATGGGCTTCATCTTTCTATAAATTTCTTCCCTTTCAAAACTTATCTACCCTAGTCTCCCCACCAACTGTGTTCCCACGTTGTCGTCGTGGTGGGGCTTGCGTGTCTCTATGATCTTGAGGGCTATGCCGGTAGAGCTACTCATGCCGGAAGGCCTCAAGTGAGAGACCAGACCAAGAGGAACACACTCAGAGCGGAGTCCAGTCGGACCGCCAGGGAAGGCGCGCTGTCTGGCAGGCATCGCCACCAACAGCTGCTGGTGCTGTCAGTCAGCGATATCGGAGAGTGGGTTCGCCTCTGGTACGTGTCTGCGTACCAGACATGACCAAGATGGCGAACGTGTTTATTGGGGACCCCACCCCATTATAAAAAAAAAGGGGGAAAAAAAAATAACAAAATGGACGCGACTCTAAAGAATTTTTTACCCCAGGAGGGTACCGACTGTCATGCAGTCGGAGAATCCCTCACCAAGCAGAGCTTGGTCTGCCCCTCGTATTCTGGGGGGGGCAAAGAGCGCGTCAGGTCCCCTAGGGATCTGCTACCGTCCTCTGTGGACGTATTGAGCCAGGGTGGCTCACTCACCGGTGACGTGGAGTCCCTGGGACCAGTTCCCAGCACATCCGCGGCGCCGGTTTGCACTGAACAGGTCGGCAGGAGTGCTGGCCTGAGGGAGGTGAGTGGAGACACGGAGTCGGACTCTGACGCCGCGGCTTCAATCACCTCACAAAGAATGGAGGTGGAGGACACACCGTCCAGGAGGAACGAGTTCCTCCTGAAGCGTCCCTCGTCTTCTGACGAAGCGTCAGCCCGCAAAATCTCCACCGCTGGGCGGGGATTGGGCCGCAAGACAGGAAAGGGGAGGGGGCTCACTGCCCAGGAAGCCACCCAGCGACACCAGGAAATTGCCAGGGAGGGGCGCCACCCCGGGGCAACCAATGAGCAGCCCGGCCTCACAGCGCCGGAGCCGTCTGGCAGCGAGCCAGATGGCATAGAGGAGGCAATAGCCAGATTCTCCGAGGTGGTGGCAGACGCCTTAACAAGCGTCTGCAATAAGAGGTCGAAGTCCTCGAAGGGGAAGACTAAACTTGAGGCTGAGACTTCAATTGCCAAAGCATTGGAGACCCTCGTGGATTCCCTGAAGACGTCCCTCAACGGGAAGATTGAGGGCCACGAGGAGGACCTAGTTGGTCTCCGAGCGGCTGACTCCGAGGCGGCAACCAAAGGAGGATGCAAGCACGGACAAAGCCAGCCTCAGCTCCCGCCCCAGCCGGAAAGTGAGGTGACCCTGCTGCGGCAAGAGCTAGCTGCCTTCCGGCAGCAGCAGCAGCAACAGCAGCAACAATTTCAGCGGACGGTACAGCAGCAGCTTTCCGTCCTGGAGGGAATTGTGCTGCGCCCCCCGCTAACGGCCTCTGGTCAGCGGAGGGTGGCATCGTATGCCTCTACCGCCGCGGCTACGTCTGCTACTCCCAGAGCTGGTCCGCTAGGGCAAGCCGGGCGCGGAGCCGTGGCGCCGGCGCCTGAGGGGCCGGCCCCGGCGGCGAAGCAGCGGCAGGGGAAGACAGCCCCTGCCCCTCCCACAAAGGGCAAAGCGGCGTCTGCTGCGAAGGGCAAAGTGGCACCTGCCGCGGTGGTAGTTAGGCAGTCCCTGCCGCCTCTCCCGCCAACAGAATCTTTGGCCGACACGGATTGGACAGTTGTTGGGGCCAAGAAAAAGGCGGGCAAGGTGGCTAGGGCCGCCAAAAAACGGCAACGGCGGCAGCGGCTGTAGTGATCACACTGCAGCCGGATGCGGAGAAAAGGGGCGTGACCTGGAAAAAGGTCATCGGGGAGGCGAAGCGGGCGGTGGACCTCGCAAAGCTCGGAGTCCCTGGGGGCTTCCGAATGCGGCTCACCGCGACCGGAGCCCGTATGTTGGAGGTCCCCGGGGCAAACAGTGGCCCCACTGCGGACGCCCTGGCTGACGTTATCAGGGCGTCCCTAGATGTTGAGGAGGCCCGAGTATCCAGGCCCACTAAGTGCATTGACATGCGCATCATGGGCCTGGATGACTCCGTGACGGAGGAAGAGGTTGTGGCCGCTGTCGTCGGGGCGGGTGGGTGTCTTACCGACCAAGTCCGGACGGGCACCATCCGTGCTGACGGCACGGGCATGCGAGCCGTTACGGTAAGCTGTCCCGTAACGGCGGCCAAGGCCATCACAAGGGAGGGCCGACGGCTTCTGGTGGGCTGGGTCTCCGCACAGGTAAAACTGCTGGAGCCCAGACCTCTGCGGTGCTACCGCTGCCACGTGGGGCATCACGTTGGAGCTTTCTGCAAAGCAGAGGTGGATCGCAGTGACCGCTGCTTTCAGTGTGGTCAGGCTGGTCACCAGGCTGCCGCTTGCAGCGCTGCACCGCACTGTTATGCGTGTGCGGCGGCGAACAAGTCGGCAGATCACCGGGCTGGGAGCAGGTCCTGCGACCCCCCCGCCAAGGCCAAGGGTAAGGTCCGGAAGGGCCCTCATCCCACCGCAGACTCAGCCACCGCTGCTGCCGCCATCGCCACGGCAACCGCTGTGGCAGAGCCCTCAAGGGGGGCTCGGGAGGAGACCGTAATGGATTGCCAATAACGGCCCCACTACGTCTCCTCCAGGCGAACATCAACCACTGCGCCCCCGCTCAGGATCTGTTGCTCCAGAGCATGGCGCAGTGGTCGATCAATATCGCCGTGGTCTCCGAGCCGTACTTTGTCCTGCCCAGGGAAGACTGGGTCCAGGACCTGAGCGGCTCGGTGACCCTAATTTCGTCGGCCGCCGCCGGTACCCCCGCCTCTCGAGGCCGTCACGAGAAGGCGGGGCTGCGTGGCAGCACGGGTCGGGGACATTGCAGTGGTAGGCGTCTACCTGTCCCCGAACCGAACTCTCGCCGATCTCCACAACTCCCTCATGGAGCTGAATGCCGTCGTCGCTGGGTTTGGATCCCTCCCCGTGGTCGTTTGCGGGGACTTCAATGCCTGGAATCTGGCTTGGGGTTCCCGGCTCACGAACCAACGGGGTCGGATGGTGGAGGACTGGGCTCTGGAGACAGGCCTGGTCGTCCTCAACCGGGGTTCTGTCCCCACGTGCGTGCGGATGCGGGGAGAGTCGGTGGTGGACATTTCGTTCGCCAGCCCCGCTCTGTCGCCGCGTGTCGTCGACTGGCGCGTAATGGAGGGGGTGGAGACGTATTCCGACCACCGGTACATCCGGTTTGACGTCTCCGCCCGGACCTCGACCGCGCCGGTCAGGGAGCAGACCCCGTGTGGTCCGCGGTGGGCGCTGAGGCAGATGGACCGGGACGCCTTCCTGGAAGCCGCGAGGGTACAGGCCTGGGTGCAAGCACCGGACAGGCCTGTCGACATCGACCTCGAAGCAGAGTGGTTCCAGGAGGCAATGTCGCAAATTTGCGACGAGGCGATGCCCCGAGTCCATCCAGGACGTGCTCGGCGCCAGGTGTACTGGTGGTCGCCGGAGATTGAGGCTCTGCGCGAAGCGTGCAACGCCGCGCGGCGCCGGTACACCAGGTACCGCAGGCGCCGCATTCGTCCGCCGGATGCGGAGGCCAGAGAGGCGGAGCTGTACGAGGGGTACAGAGCGGCAAGGCGCACCCTCCGAACGGAAATAAAGCGGGCCAAGTTGGAGGCCCGCAATGTGTGGCTGGAGATTCTGAACAGGGACCCATGGGGACGCCCTTACCAGGTGGTGCGGGACAAGCTCCGCCCATGGGCTCCCCCGCTAACTCAGAGTCTCCGGCCTCAGCTTGTGGAGGGTGTGGTGGCCAATCTGTTCCCTGAGCGAGGGGAACACTCTCCCCCGCTCATGGCTCCGCCATCTGCGGTGCCCGTAGCGGGCCACACCAGCGACGACGACGACGACACTCAAGAGGTGACCGAGGTGGAGATGAGGGCGGTGGTACGAAGACTTAGTGTCAAGAACACCGCCCCAGGACCCGACGGCGTGCCTGGAAGGGCTTGGGTCCTGGCCATGGAGGCTCTCGGGTCTCGATTACGGGGGCTCTTTAGCGCATGCATGGAGAGAGGCCAGTTCCCCCTTCGCTGGAAGACTGGGAAACTGGTCCTCATCGCGAAGCCGGGGCGCCCCGCGGACTCTCCATCCGCGTACCGGCCCATCGTGCTGCTCGACGAGGTAGGCAAGCTCTTTGAAAGAGTAATTGCAGACCGCCTCGTCGGGCATCTATCACGGGTGGGGCCGGATCTTGCTGACGGCCAGTTCGGCTTTCGCAGGGGGCGCTCCACCGTGGACGCCATCATGCGCGTGAGAGCCCTCACGACGGGGGATGCGGTGACTCGGGGCAGGGTTGTCTTGGCGGTGTCTTTGGACATCGCCAATGCCTTCAACTCCCTGCCCTGGAGTAGCATCGAGGCAGCACTTCGGTACCATGAGGTGCCCGCCTACCTCCGTCGTGTGATCGAGGCCTACCTGTCGGATAGGTTCATCATCTATCCCGGTCACCAGGGAGAGTGGAGACGGCGAGAGATGTCGTGCGGTGTTCCGCAGGGATCGGTACTAGGACCGCCCCTGTGGAACATCGGATACGACTACGTGCTGCGCGGCGACCTCCCCGACGGGGTCAGCGTGGTCTGCTACGCAGACGACACGCTGGTCCTGGCGCGGGGAGAGTCGTACCAGGCGGCGGCCGAAACAGCGACACGCGGGGTTGCGACAGTCGTGGAGAGGATCCAGCAACTGGGACTCAAGGTGGCATTGCACAAGTCCGAGGCTATGTGCTTTCATGGCCTTCGGACCGCGCCACCACCGGGTTCCCAAATAACGGTAGGGGGGGTTCACATCGGCGTCGGGTCGACGATGAAGTACCTGGGACTCGTCCTCGACAGCCGGTGGACTTTCGAGGAGCATTTCCGACGTTTGGCCCCCAAACTGGACAGGACTAGTGCCGCTCTGAAGCGGCTCCTGCCCAACCTAGGGGGTCCAGACGCCCCCTGCCGGAGGCTCTACGCGGGGATCGTTCGGTCCATGGCCCTTTACGGGGCGCCAGTTTGGGCGCCATCGCTAGGTAAGCGACCAGCGGCCAAACTGAACGCTTGCCAGAGGGTCATGGCCATCCGGATGGTGCGGGGATACCGCACGATCTCCCGCGAAGCGGCGAGCCTCCTTGCTGGCCTGCCACCGTGGGATTTGGAGGCAACAGTCCTTGCACGCATGCACGATTTGCGCGTGGAGATGCAACGCCGGGGCGAAACTCCGCTGCCACGACAAGTCGCGGTATGGCGGACAGAGTTCCGGCGGGATCTCAGGGTGGCATGGCGACTGCGACTGTCGCAACCCAGTGCTGGGCATGCCGTCATTGCGGCGGTAAGTCCCCTCTTTGAGGAGTGGTTGGAAAGAGGTCACGGCGTCCTCTCGTTCCGTATGACGCAGGTCCTCACCGGACACGGTAAGTTCGGGAGGTTCCTGCATCGGATCAAGGAGGAAAGGACGCCCGGGTGTCGCCACTGTGTGGACCGCCCGGAGGACACGGTGGAGCACACGGTAGAGGTGTGCCCCGCTTGGGCGGAGCACCGCCGTGTCCTTGTGGAGGCTATCGGCGGCGGTGACCTCTCGCGCCAGGCCCTGGTAGAGGCCATGGTCCGGAGCGAGGAGGGGTGGCAGGCAGTCGCCTCCTTCTGCGAAGCAGTAATGTTAGCGAAGGAGGCTGCCGACCGCGTGAGGCAACGGAACTCACGCCGCCGCCGCCGAGATCCCGATCCCGATTTCCGACCACCGTAGGCGCGGGCTCGCGGATAGCGAGCGCTGGGTAGCTCGCCGTCCGGCAGTCTGGTAATAATCTGGACCGAGCCTAGTCGTCGACGGCGCGTTCTGTTCCACGCGCGCCTCAAGGAGATGTCAGCAAACTGTAGGGGCCCGGTAGGGCCGAAGCCTCTAGGGAACACGGTATCCGAAAGGTTGTCACCGTGTCCCCCAGATCGATGGTAACGAAGGAACGGGGTAGGGGTTTAGTCAGTAAGAGTCTGACACGCCCTCCCGCTCCGCCCAAGAGTGGGAGAAGTCATTCTGATGATTCCCCTACCGGAAAAAAAAAAAAAAAAAAAAAATCTACCCTAGTCTATTTTTCATGGAAAAAAACGTAACACTTTGAGATCAAAGAAATGGTGGCTGGAGAGGTTAATAGTGACGTTCGTTTCATCCCTCCTCTTCACATGACCATACCAAGACAAACGATTGGTACCACTCTCAAACTTTCTCATCTAACACTGATTCCTCACCTTATCCATTCTCGTCACACTAAACATCCATCTCAACATTCTCATCTCCGCTACTCGCAATCTTTTTTCATCCGTCAGTATTACAGGTCTTATCAGGGACTTATCTATTTTACCCTTTAACCTGAGGAGCATCCATGGATCGCAAGTAGTTCTAGAGACCTAAACCGATTTCACTAACTGCATAGATATGCATTTTGTTGGTAACCAATCGCATACTCCGAGCAGTAATGGCCTAGTGGTAACTGCTCCGACTTATAAGTTTTGGTTGCGGTTCAAACTCAGCTAGGCGCATTAATATATTTCATTACCGCTGCTCTCAAAAATTCGAAGACATGTGACATCCACCAATCCGCACTGGGCTTGCGAGGTGGACTACACTCCATCCCTCTCTTAGAGAGGAGGCCTGTGTCCTAACACTGGGAGCATAACAAGGCCGATAATGCTAGTAGTACTAATCATATACTCACAGAGGCACTCCTGCATGGCGCGTTGGTTGCAAATGGCATAGATCCTCAGACGGTTCTTATCGAATTCTGTAAAGAATAAAACAGCATAAGAGACATAATGGATGCCTGAAAAGTACAGAAGTGAGGCGTATTTTATAAAGTGTCAAGCGGGAACTACATAAGACCGACGTACACGTGGGTCACGCCTCGCGCGTGGGTACGTAGAACGACGTCGCGTGGTGTGGATCTAATGTAGCTCTTCAAGTCTAGTTGCCATATTAAATGAACAAAGACTGACACGCCCCGATCGGTGTACGTGACCACGTGTGCGCAATGTCGTTCTACCTTTAATTTACTTTGACACAATGCACAAATTGCACAATTCGCCCAGCGTTTCTCGATTGATCGGTGGAAATCGTAGGGTCTACAAAATTTGGACCCCCGATCCTCGCATGATGACCCCGTTTTTTGTCATTTAATTAAATATGTATTAATTTCTGTTTCTTCCCTGTATTGGGCAGTAATTTCTTATACAGGATACTAACCAAATCTATATCAATTGCGTTTGGGATAGATGCCTTAAAATGTAAAGGTTCGAAAAAAGAAGTATTCTATTTAGACCAGTGCAGATACTCGTAGCTTCATTAACGGTCGTAAGAGGAACTAAGGACATTGCCAATCTTTGTATGGAAGTTGGATCAAGTGCTGCCCAGAATAAACACCTAGTGCATTTTGTTTCTCAGGCCAATACTAATCAGTGAACCGCAGCGCTTCAAAATCTGCTCCAGGAGTCAGGAGACTTTTCCCTATATTTGTGCAATAATACCTTGTTTCGTGCCAAATTTCAGGATTCTAAGTCAACGGGAAGTACCCTATGAATTTTAATTCCTTTGATAGTGTCGAAATGTACGTTTTTTGCAACATAAACGGGCGTATCTTTTTTTTCCGTCAACTTACAAGTTTGATTTTTGCATAGCTTCAAGGGACCGCAGATTTCAGTATATGGTTTTAATTTCAACTTAATACCTTTACGCGTTGCCGATATAAAGGGTCTTGACAGACAGACAGACGGACAACAAAGTGATCCTATAAGGGTTCCGTTTTTTCCTTTTGAGGTACGGAACCCTAAAAATGCACTCCTATCCATTTCCCGACCTCAGATCACCCGTAATTGATTTTTTCTATTATTTTTGTTATATTCTTTTTCACTTACAGTGAGGTATTTTGTTTTGGTTACTACAAATCCAAAAAACTTTGTGCTGAAACAGGATTACTTCCGAAAAAATTGGCAAGACTTGCACCTTCTACCCGTACGTAAGTTATTAAAAGATCTTAGAGTAGAAGCTACCTAATACCTACTACCACCAACCGAGATACAGAACGTCTACGCCGAAAAACTTCGAACGAATTTTGAGTTCCCATGCAATCACACAGAGACATGAAACACCGTTGTACCTTAATTGAGGAGTCTCTCGATAGATAAATAAAATAGTAAGCTATTCTTAATGAAACTAGAGTAATCAGAATCGAGACAACTGCAGCCGGATAGTAGCCCTGGGGGTACCCAGGGCTACTATCCGGCTTATACCCTAACAGTCAGCTTTCTTCAAGTAAATAAATCTAATTCTCAATAATACCAATGATATCAAACAAAACAAATATGCTTAATTTCTTCTGTAGCCAGTAATAGTTCGCTACGCAAGAAAACTCTTTCGTCAACTAGGTTCATTTAACCCCAACAACATACAATTTAAACATTACTAGTACTTAGGCTGCGATTTCGTTCGTGAGAGTGTTTTCATAAAAAAACTAACACCGCCATATGGGTAGTTTTGAAATACTAATATTGTGAGCCATTTGACTTATGGAGCAAGCAAAGTCAGTTGGAAGTAGGCATGATGTTAAGTGAGTAAAATATCCAACTCGAAGATAAAGCTGTTTTTGTCTTGTTGTTGTTGTTTGGTTGAATTTCTCACTTTATTTAGGTTTCTATATTAGATATTTATAATTATGACAGTCTTTATTATTCATTTTGCCTGAATTTCTACCAAGTTTTAAGTTTATTAACACTAAGGAATAAGTGTTGTTCTCATACAAACTTTAACTTTTACATCAACTTTAACTTTCATAATATCATGTTTTAAGAGTAGTATTAAAAACGACTATTGTAAACTTTTTTATTTACTTTGGTTATTATATTTACTAAATTTTGACTAGATTGGACCAAGGAATCACATTTTCCTTAGCAACCCCCCTCTTGCACCTCTTTTTCGACCGAAAAAGAGGTTCTATCCCTAGAAAGGATTTTCTAAATTCTGTCCCTAAGGGGACTCCTTAGGGACAGAATTTAGAAAATCCTTTCTTATCGGATGCCTACGTCATACAAAAAACATACGTTTCAAGTTTCAGGTCTTTACGATTAGCAGTTCAGGCTGTGCGTTGATCCGTCAGTGAGTCATTCAGGACAAAGCATTTTATAAGTCATCATCATCTACCTAGCCTTTTCCCAACTATATTGGGGTCGGCTTCCAGTCAAGCTGGATTTAGCTGAATACCAGTGTTTTACGAGAAGCCGCTGCCTACCAAACCTCCACAACCCATTAATTGGGTAACACGATACTTCATGGCAAGACTGGAGTCAGATTTACTGGCTTCTGACTATAAATATATATTCTGGATGAAGTATTTTCTTTAGTTGCACAACTTGTTGATGTACAACTGGTAGAACGTAAGGTGGTTTGAGAAAGATAATCTTACTTTCGACTGTACTATATATACTATACTATACTATACTAGCTTCTGTTTGCTGCTTCGCCCGTGTAAAAGTAGACAACAAATATCACTCAGTGATAAAATAGCATAACGTCTGGTGAGTGAATTATAAAAATCGGTCTAGGTAGGTACCAAGTTGTTGACTTTATTCATTATAAACAAAAATAAAAACTTTTAAATCTTTCTTTTTTATAATATGGGTATAGAAAAATATAGAAGAAATGCATTAGCATAGATTGCGCGCAATGCAGTCACCAATTATTTTCGATTCAATGGCTACAGCGAGTAGGCTCTCAATACATTAACATCAACAATTGCATCAGTGCTTATTATCAGGTAGGATCGCATTTAAGAACTAGTTTACATCTATATTATATTTACGTATATTATTAATATTATAAAACTGAAGAGATTTTTGTTTGAACGCGGTAATCTCAGGAACTACTGGTTCGATTTGAAATATTCTTTCAGTGTTAGATAGCCCATTTAGGGAGGAGGGCTATAGGCTATATATCATCGCTAAGACTAAACTAACTCTACACGCGGGCGAAGTCGCAGGCAGAAGCTATGGTCTGTTTTTTAAGCCCTGAGACTAAAATGACATTACAACACAAAGGAATTGGCATCATTCCTATAGTAAATTTGACATTATTTGTGTCAATTTAGTCTCAGGGTATAAAAAACAGAGGATAGTTATATAAAAATAAAATTAATCTAAGAAAAGGCATTAAATTACCGTCATCAGACAAGCATTCTTTGTACAGCTTCAAGTAACGCTGGTACAGGGGATCCTTCTGGTTCTCCATCTCCTCAATGACTTGCTCGCGCATTGCGTTGTACGTAGCTGAAAACAAAATAGAAAACCATTACTTTTCTGTCAACAAAATACCGTAAGTAACTGACTCCTTAGCCTTTTCCCAACTGTAATTGAAGCCAGCTACCAGCTGGGTTATGGAGGTCTGGTAGGCAACCGTTCCTCGTAAAATACTGGTATTCAGCTAAATCCGGCTTGACTGGAAGCCGACCCGAATATAGTTGGGAAAAAGGCTAAGCCGATGATGATGAATTGGAGCCAGCTACCAGTCTAACCGAATGCTGCTTCTACCAGTATATTACATGGACTGCCTAGCTAAACTCCACACAATAATTGGATGCCAGAAAAACAATAAAAACAATATTCTATGGAGTTTAATGTCACTTTTTCGATAAATAACAAGAAACCATAACTGTTTAACTTACCAATGTCTTGCTTGAGCTTTCGCCAACCACCATTCTTCCCAGCTTCCTTAAGCAGATGCTTCTTATCTTCCGCCGTCGCCGATTCAGGCCACGCCAACGCGCTGCCCTCAGCCATTTTTTTTATTTTTAATATAGCGAGATATCTCTCGCTACACTGTTTGCACGACACTTTTGCCGAGTGCTGACAGCTTTGAACACGGTGCATGAGTCACGGGTACAAATTCGCGGGAAAAACTAGATGAAAATGAATTCGTGGGCGATCGCGAGCTCTTGCTAGCAGTCAGTGCAGGACGCTAAGTTATCGCCAGACGAGGTGGCCGCGAGATCGATATTGCGCGGTGCCTGAGCGGGGCGGGGGTGGTGAATCTGCGCGTTACGGCGCGAGTTAACCCTATCTGTGCATTTTATAGGGCTCCCTATGTCGAAACCCGAAGTCTCGGGTTCGGGTCCGGGAAATGAAAAATGAAAATCACGTGTCCGAGACCGAGACCGGAAAAACATGGTTTTTCTGTAAAGGAAGTCTTATATTATGAAACCGGAAAAACTAATTAGCTTTCAATACACTTCTTTGAAAACTGACTCTTAATAGATACGATTAAGTTCAACATCCCGTGTATCACCCTCGAGTTTTATTTTTATAATTTCTTGCAACAAGAGTTTTTTATTCTTTCCTATTTTGTCACGGTCAATGGTGATTTTTTTAAAAGCGAATAGGCAGATTTTTTGAGCTTTTAATTATTTAAAATGATAATTAAAATAATAAATTAACAATTATCTAAGATATAAATTCAAAATATTTCAATTTATAGTTTTTAATATAAGTACCTTTTTTTAAATTTATACTTATAACTGTTTGCTTCTCTTTCAACCTGCAAAAGTTAAGCGCGGGAAAATAAAGTTTAGTCAACTTTTCATTTGAGTTATTTGTAACAAAACAAAAATCGAATTTAAGATTTGAGGATATTGTGATTGAGGTACTTGCGATAGCCTGCTGCCATCTAACTCAAAACTAAAATGTATGGTAACTTTAAAAAGTTTTCTTCAAAATGAACATAATTGCTTCGTAATTTTCAGAGAAAGTTTTTCTTTGCGAGTGTATTTAAAATGGTGGTCCAACATCCACAGACCAGCGCGACGCTCATCTTTAAAATATTTGGAAAATATTTGAAATTAGTTTCTGAAAGCCGGGACCCTGGATCGGAGTTAAAGAAGGAACGGGGTGGGGTTTAGTCAGTAAAAGTCTGACACGCCCTCTCGCTCTGCCCAGGAGCAGATAAGTCAATCTGATGATTCCCCAACTAAGAAAAAAAGCCTACTTAAAACTAAACTAACTGATGCGCCATCGCAAGTTGCTGTGAGTAAAATATAAGGCTTTTGACTTGTCTTCACAACTTCAACAGGCGTCGTCTAAGATTTTTTAATACAGTTGCTCAAAAAATGGCGTATCATTCAGGATGTGGGCTATTACATACCTGAGCTTTTTTTTCCTTTCCTTAACTCGTGCGTTCTCTTTCCCAACTGTCAAAATAATGTCTATTAAAAATAAAAAAACCAACCACGAAGGTTTTACTAAAAAAAATCATAGAAGTTTTTATGATTCATACAAATATTTCTAAAAAGAAGCTACTAATTTGTTTCAATATCAGATTTAATCATTTGATTCAATGAGTTAAGTTAGGTTTCATTTCATTATATTTCATTTTCATTTCATATTAAGAAAAAAATTCTACTGAAGACTTGGCTGTATGGCCATAATTAATGGGTGAAGAACCCTCACCTTCGGCTGCGCCTCGGCTCAGGTAGACTTTGTAGGAATTCTTTGCAATAACAGGCTTTTCGCACTCGTAATGAAATATACTCAGAGCCCAGGTTTCACAACCATATGTGATGCAGGGTAGGATACAGGTATCAAAAGTCTTCTTTTTGATCTTAATGCTCATTTCCGTGGTACTTCCCTACTTCTGATTACTAAGGTTTGAGTCAGAAGTGCTGATATAAGGCGTAAAACCAAATTAACAAATATACTATCACGTATTGATCAACCTAAATGGAGGTGGGCAGGACATATGCTTCGATGCAAAAAGAAGAAATGGAGCAAACAGGTGACGGTTTGGTACCCAAGGGATGGTGTCAGGAGCAGAGGACGGAATGCAAGACGATGGGAGGATGATATGAAGCTCACTATAGGAACTCACTGGGTTAGAGTAGCAGCAGATAGGAAACAGTGGAAAGAGTTGGAGGAGGCCTTTGCCGTAAGGCACACCGAAATCAGAGACATTCTGTAACCGCATACGTGTAAACAATACTTATAAGTTTTATTTTGTAATTAGTTTTAAGTTTTCGGAAATAAAAGGCTACATTATTATTATTATTATAATGAAATATACTGTTGAGACCCTAGGCTGATAACATTTTCGTTTTCCCTGATTTATCCTACATGAAGGTGCGAAGGTCGGTTTCCCCCTAAGGTAGAAAGGTCGAGCCCCTCCATTTGCTCGAACCCGTGGTTCTCGACCAGGTGACTTGGATAAACCCCTGCCGACAGTCATGAATTCCCAAGAATTGTATCACCTTGCAGCCCATTCCCTCTCCTAGAGAGGAGGCCTGAGTCCCAACAGTGGAAACATTATAAGGCTGATAATGCCAATGGTATTCATCGTAATTTTAATTGGTTTGGCTGGCTCTCGTCGTTTGCAAACCTTAAATAAGAGCTATTTATCAATAACTCCTACTTACACAAATCTAATATTGTTTCATCACATACTAGAACTAAAATAAATATGTTTGAGGACAATGAATCTCCTTGTCTGCCCCTTCGCAGTTAAGGACCGTCCCGCTCTGGGTAAAGTGGGAGGGTGTATCAGACTTTTCTAAGAAGAAGTCATTAGAAGATTTCACATCTAAAAATAAACTATATATCTTGAAGAAGTTCTATTGAATCAGACGTTGCTCTGTACACTTATAGAGCCACCCACAGGAGCAGCCCACATGCTGTCGTTTGTCATGAAATCAAACGCTTTTGCCAGATCAATAACTGCTAAATATAGAGGTTTCTTATGCTCCTTGTATTTTTCCACATAAATGATGTTTATATATATGCTAGAATATAGGTACTTACATAAACTGCCTCGTTGGTCTAGTGGTCGCAAGAGCGACTGCCGATCCTGAGATTATCGGGTCGGGCAAAAAGGGCTATTGGGTTTTTCCATTAAGAATTACTCTGTAGCTGCCCGGAGTTTTGAAGTTGGTGGTGGTGTACCCCCGTGCCTCGAAAAGCACGTAAAGCCGTTGGTCCTGCACCTGACCTCCCTCTGGTCGTGTCGGATTGCCGTCCCATCGGACTATGAGAGTAAAGGCATAGAAAGTGCACCTGTGTTTGCGCACACACTTGTGCACTAAAATATCTCCTGCATACTTGGTTGATCTCTGTTGAGATCGGCCACCGTGATCGAAATTCGGTAGGGGAGAATTATGTGATACTTACATAATAACATTTTAAAATATTTTTAGACTCATTATATTCGCCACTACTTTATTAATCCTCCACATTATAAACATAATGGAATGGCGACTGCGACTGTCGCAGCCCGTGGCTGCGGCAACGTTCTCACTTTCACAAAGATAAAAGTATAAGAAGGGTGAATTTCAACAAATGCCATTTTTCTTATCATATCGGTGAACTTTTTCATTTATATATATTTTTTATTTTTTTCATGTTTAATGTAATATTTAGGATACTAAATACTCCCTTATTGGTAACCATCAACGTATCTTTTAAGACTATGGAGAAAATTCAGTTTGAATTCTGGTTTCCACCGATGTGACAATCCGGCACCGATTATCTTTTCTGTACACCGATATGATAAATTTATTCACCGATGTGATATACATATACAGCGATATGATAATCTATCCACCTTTGAACATCAAAAAAGAAATAGTAGGCTTATACATTTTTGAAGGAGTGACTAAGAACTGAATACCTGAACTAAGGGTATTATTTTCTTAGAATAAAAAATAATGTTTTTTTTTATTATCATTGTGTTTATTTAAAAGAAGTATAAAAAACAAAAATTTCTTGTACGTTATTGTACAATACACATTTATTAATGTGGCGATCAAGCTAATTGTTTTGCCATGTGTACACTTAAAACATTGTGGCGTTCTAGGTTCAACAATACTAAGAATAGAAACTTTATATAAGAAAACTTTATATACCTAATTAATCAGCCTTTTAAGTTTAACCTTAATCATAACAACACTACAATAATCACAGCTTTAATTATCACTTAATTTAATATTTTTAAAATCTTTGTTCTCAGTGCGTAAGTATCATAGATTACATAGAGATCGCTTATATCTTACATCTAGCAAATAATCTTTACCCTTAAAAAAAAAACTTAAATTAAATCTGTCAGTATAATTTGGTTATTATATTAATCAGCCTTTAAGTTCAACATAAATCACTACAGAACTTGAACCGTCTTCGTACTCCACTTTTATTAAATTGCACCATAATTAGACTTTTAAGTCATAGAAGACTATGTAGTATACCTATAGTTAATCACAGCACTTAATTACGTACTTTTATAATTATTATCTGTTACAACAATTAAACCTTTTTTTTTCAATTAAAACTAAAAACAATAAAAATAAAAATTTTAAAAACAAATCAGCCCAGATCAAAATAAGTCATCATCAGTGTCACTGCAACCAAATATATTAAATCTCTGTTTGATGTCAGGAGTTGGTTTACGTGGCTCATTTTTTTCTTTTTTAAAGTTAATTTTAGATTTTATTCTAAATATTTCCTCATCGGTGTCACTGTCTTCCACGGTAGGACTTGAAAATCTATTAGATGCTTTTACCGTATCCTCTTTATTTACGAATTGAGTTGATTCCTCTAAACCAACTAAAATGTTCGTGTCAATTTTCTCTAAAAATGAACAGGCAGGAGTACTTTGATCAAGATCTACATAGTTCAATAGCAAATTTTCAGACATTTTTGTCGAAGAGGATGATCTGGGTGCCGCATTTTCCGAGATTTTTAATGTTTTTGATGGTGTAAAATACTTTGAATGTGATGGCTGTGGGAACAAAATTAATTTGTCAGTTAACTTTACTGGTCGCATTTTAGTGATATCTATTTTGGATTTAGTTCTGGATTTTTTATTACTCGAAGTAGAAAGTTGAGGTTTAGACTTAATTTCGTGTTCGGTTGACAAATTGTGGAAGTCTAGATGTTTGCCATGTGGACATTTAACAACATATTTCATACATTCATCTTCTATACAAGAAAGTCGACGTAAAACTATACGATTTTTAGCTTCTTTAGTCCAAATGACTTGTTTGACTTGCAATGTTCCACGAAATGTGTTCAAATTTGTAGGGAGAAGCCAGTCCTTTTCTTCAACTTCATATTCTTCTACAGTACTAATTTTCACGCCTTGGACAGCAGATTTTAAATAGTTTACAAAAGAGTCTATATTATTCATATCACCATCGTGTGCAACAAATCGATCCGCCGTTCGCTTCAGTAGCCCACCTACTCCATCTGGCGCACCTTTTCCATGACCACATTCACTATAGTTCCATATTATGTTAGTCAGAGAAGAGCAGTAAATACTGAGTTGGGACATAATATAAAAAAATTTCTTATTCCGATACTGGCCTGATGGAGAATCAGAAATAATAATAAGATTCTGAACAATTGGAGCTTCCTGTTTAATTTCTTCTAATATTGGAACAAGGTGAGCCCAAACGGCGGCAGCATCATGGCGCAGTGAAGAACTAATAGTGCAGAAACATTGAGTTGTTATATTCTCTTCCTTATTTTTATAGTAAATTACAGCAGTGTGTAATGTGAATTGTTGACGACTGCCACCAAAGTGCATAGATTGTATTTCGGACCCGTACTTGGAGCTATAGTTCTCACTAAAGTCAATGTGAACGACACAATCCTTTTCAGTCATGTTTTGTTTGTAGTGCTTAAAAGCTTGACTTTGATTTCGTATATTACTACAATGTGTTAAGAACGGTTTCAGATTGTTTTCAAATATTTTGATTAGTTGTAATGGTTTAACGGTTATTTTTACTTTTTCTACATTAACGGCTATTTTATCGACTCCATTTTTTTTGTAATTCTTTTTTATCTTCTTCCAATTCCAATAAATAACATCTTTGGAGTTATCAAATTCTTGATAATTTAAATGACGATTCTTACAGACAGGACATGTTCTTTGCAGGCATTCTACCTTAAAAATATCACAGCAAATACTACTTAGAATTTCAGTCGTGGTGTTTTCTTTTATGATACGATTTCTTTTTAAAGATGATATAACAAGATCCATGTTCTCATGTTTCTCACATAGGCATGTATTTCTCAAGTTTAATTTTGGCTGCGTGACCCAAAACGGCCTCATTCTTGTAAAAGTGACGTAACTGATTGGAGGGTAGCCCGAAGTCAAATACTTTTTGTGTAAATTTTTAATTGTGTCTTTCATCAATCAGCCTTTTCTGTTTTTTTACTCCATTTTGTGTGACAGTATCCTTTTTACCTGGGCAAAGATTTGAATTTTCATCATCCTCAAAAAACTGAACAACAATCTTACGGATACGTTTTTGCAGGTCTATATTTTTTGGCTTCGTTGGGATTCGTCTCACTTCTAAATTACTCTGTTTTAATTTCTTAAATTCTTGATGTAGTCTCATGTATCTCTTTTTGTACATTAGTTTCTCTTTATTAGCCTTTGCCAATTGTTTTCTTAAATCGTGTATTTGCTGAGTTTTAACGTTTTGATATTTACGAAATTTCATTTTAATGTCTTGTTTGAATTTAACAGTATTAAAGGATGTGTCTAAGTTAGGACTATTTGGGCGTAATGTTGATTCTTCTGAATTTATAGAACTAATACTTGGCGTTCGTAAAGGAGATGCTATTGATAAATCTAGGGGACTGCTTGTACGTAAATAGTGGGAACTACTCGCTACTATGGCATCAATACGCAAATTAGGACTATTACATCGAACATTCTGTCGCAATAGCCGTGGGCTATGAGGTCCTATTAGTTCTTGAGAAATACCGGGCTCATTATCTTGATTTTTCGGTAGCGATTCTGCGTCATTGGTCTCTGAAACACTTGTTGGGTTGTTGCGGTCACCATTTGCCTTATTTTTTTTCCGCTGATAATATGCACGGGCACTGATTCGGTTTTTCTTTTGTGCATTGCGACGTGCATGTGCAGTCATTTGGCTTCGGGTTAGGATAAGTCCAGCTGCCTTTCTTTTAGCTAAGCGTTCTCTGTCTTTTCTTAAATGCTGCTCTCTTAACACAGGATCACTTTTGATTTTAGCTTTTCTTATTCTTTCCATCAACCTCTTTCTCTCTTTTTTCTCCTCCTCGTTTAGTTTTGATTTCGGCATTCTTAAACAAAATTACTCGAACGAATTGTGTGCGGCACGAGCTGCACACAAGTTAATATTTATGAAAGTTAAAAAATATAATATGTGTATATGTATGTATATAATGTATGGTTGTAGGTATGCTCCATTGTTTTTTTGTTTACTTTAATGAAATGACACTATGTCTACCAATATGATAAAATTACACCGAGGTGATAATATGATCTACCGATGTGATAAAACAATCCACCGATGTGACAAAACTATGCGTCGATCATGAATCAAAACACCGATATGATATTTAAGACACCGATTGATTTTTCTTATCACATCGGTGTAAATTATCACATCGGTGGTAAAAAAGACCACCGATTACAGCGATATGAGAACAGCGACGTGAGAAATTATCGACTTTTTTGAAAATTATGAAAAATGTATAATATTTAGGCTAAATTCAAGTACCTATAATGATGCTAATTTACTTACTATGTCTGTTAGAACCAAACAATCGTAATAAAACTTCACATTACACTAGAAAAATGCAACCACCGATAATATAAAATAATTGCTTGGAAGTAACTGAAATGTCGTACTTACGTAATTGGCGGGAATATGCAGCGATTTGACACACGTCCGTCCTGACTGCGCACTAGCACACACTAACGAGGGAAATAAAATTGGGGTGGGGACACTGTCGGACTCATCGATGCAAAGTTAGGTTTAAATTACTTTTGTGCAGCGATATGACAAAATTTTGCGAGACAAGTACATTTATGCCTCTCAGTAATAAATATTATGAATTACGTAATAAAATATGCTACATATTAATAATAAAACTAATATTCTATGAAATAGAATAAGTTATATTCTTAAGTTACTTATTTTTATAACGATATAAGCGTTTTTGCTTGTAAAAAAAGTAGAGGGACAGCACCGATGTGACAAAAATAGAGGTTTATGTATTTATTTCTACCTTTGTAAATAGACTTAGACAAATAATATTTTATGCCACAACCCAATAAATACCTAATGAATACAAAAAAAAATAGTACAGAACAATATTCCTTTTTTCAAATACTAATTTCAATGAAGACAAAAAAAAAAGTCGTTTGGGAAATTCACCCAGAAACGTATATACTCGTATAAAGGGGAATCTTTTAGGATGGGGGAAGAGATCAAAAAAATCATCCATGTCGATGTGAACAGGAATAGTGCCCAGAGCTCTAGTAGCATTGCCATGTTGAATGGCAATGCATGATGGTCATCCCGTCTGGTCTCTTCCCATCATCGCGTGCCAAGCCATTTGGTTTTAAAACAGCTGGCACCCCGGCGGTGACAAGAGCTCGAAGGTTAATATCATTAATGCTAGCGTGCCTAGATTCGATCAGGGCTCCTACTGCAGGATAGACCATGATGTCATGTTACATAATATTATACTCTTAATGTTATTTTAGAAGACAATATCTTAAAGTTTATATAGTTTATACATTTATTCATTACAGTATTTCTATTATAATAATGTCAAAAGGAACAATTTAAATAAGTGTTCCTAGGTCATAATATAGGTACATAGTAATGCATCAGGTCTGCTTAAATTTAAATAATCATCTATAGAATAACAACATTATTTTGCAACACAAAGCCAGTTGTTCAAGGTTCTATCGAATTCTAAATTGTTATTTTACTTACTTTTTCTGGTGGTTTTTTATACATTTTTGCCAACATAATTTGTATGTGGTCGGTCACTGAAAACCCCTTACTAAAGTCCGCTTGTTCAATTGATTGGTGCTGATCAGGTATCTTCGAAATTTGTCGCTCAAGTCAAGTAGCCAACATTTTGTAGAAGCGTGGTTGCAGATTGATTGGTCTGTGGTTTGCCATATTTTTGGATCTTCTCTTTTGTTAAGTAATACTATATCTGACTTGCTAAGCACTCCTTCGGTATGTTTCGTCCTCCTTAAATTTTATTGCGACTTTTTTAATGTGATTTGTAAATTTTATCTGGTCCACTACCTTTATCCACTTTAAATTTTTCTAGCAAACAATCTAAACAATCTATCCTTTCAGCATTTATTCACTTGTGTATGTTTATCATGGGTATCTATTTTTTTATTATTTCCGTACTTATAGTTATTTGAAAAACTCTGTAGCGGTTTGTATTATTTCTAGTCTAGAGTATGTCGACTTATTGTTTTTAGTTATACTCGAGATCCAGTCTTTCGAGACACTAATATTCTTGAACGATTTTTTGAACTTGCTGTTTTCGATAAGTGTTTTTCAAAATTTTCTAAACTATGTTAATGTTGTCTTTTAATTTGTTTGTAAAGTTTTTTTTTAGTTTTATATGTATCTCTCTTAAAATGTAATAATTACTTTATTTAAAAAACAATCATAATGATCCATTTTGTAAATAAAGTACCCTATTATTACGCGGGACTCAAAGAGATGTCCAGTGGGCCCAGCAGAGTCGAAGCCCCTGAGGCTATGGGTTAGCTTCTGAAAGGAAAACCCTCTCGGGGTCTGAATCGGTAAAAGTCTCGTTCCGCCCAAGGGCGGGAGAAGTAATTCTGGTAATTTCACACCTTAAACAAACACTTAACTTATTATTAGTGTTAGTAAAAAGGATACAAATCTAAAAACATACATTGAAGTTGGTGTCAAAGACAAGATGTGTTGCCAACGGAGAAGTAAACAATCTGACCATTCTCACCACATTCTCAGCACACCCAGTGCTTCGGAATAGGGAAGCAAGAACTCTCGACCACTGCTTTAAGGACACCGTAGGCGCGGGCTTGAGGACGGCGAGCACTGGGTATCTTGTCGTCCGGCAGTCCGGAAATAATCCAGCCCGAGCCGAAGTCGTCAACGGCGCCAAATGTTCCATCCGCGCGCCTCAAAGAGATGTCAGCAAACTGTAGGGGGCCAACAGGGTCGAGGCCTAGCGTTGGTTTCTGAAAGGAAAACCCAGGACCCCAAAGGCAAAGAAGGAACGGGGTGGGTTTTAGCCAAAAGAAGTCTGACACGCCCTCTCGCTCCCATTTACAGCGGGAGAAGTCATTTTGATGATTCCCTGCCTTAAAAAACTTCTTTAAGGATGCTATTCCAACTGATCCGCGTTCTGTGCGTCATTGATGCGCCTGTCTTACGCGGACAGTTTAGTTCCAGTAAAATCTGCGAGTAAGATATGTAGGTCAACATACAAGTTTCAGCAGTGACATAATAAGTATAAGTCTGTAATACTCGTACTGTAATCGATTTGTAAACACGAAATGTATTTAGCTTATCTCTTAAAAATCGAATATCATAAAAATAATCGATTACTTTGACTGTTTTTTAATCTGTCAGAACTGTCAAACGGTACTTCTTGGATTTTTTTTTATTTATCTATTTATGTACAAACAAAAAAGAAAATAATAAAATACACATAGGCAAGTACAAAAATACTGCTCACAGATTTCAGCAAGTATTGTACTGTAATCTTCTTTTGCTTAAGGGCGCTATTACAATTTTTCTTAAATTTGAGCGTTTTGACAGAAATGCCATTACAACACAAAATAACTGGCATCATCTTATAGTAATTTTGACATTTCCTGTGTCAATATAGTCTCAGGGTATAAAAAACAGACGATAGGTAAATTAAACGACGGGCGGCAGCAGTCGCGCTCGATTTTTGCATTGCGTACAAAAATTATTTAAAAATATTATTTAACTTCCTGTCGAGCCCTGGGGGGCCGCCATTATTTATTTTTATTTTAATATAATTAATATTAATAAATTAATATAAATAATTTTAATAATATAAACTGTTATTGCTCTGTTTCTGTTGCTTCTGTAATTATACTACTAGAGTACAATTTTAAATCGGTCGGGGTTTGGTGGCACAATTTTTTTCCAGCGGTTCTCAAAGTTAAAAGATAATGCATTTTTAGTGGCACGTTTTCGTGCCACCGAGGACCTACAGGTTAAATAGCCCAATTTATTTTTTTCAAGATATATGGAAATACCACCTTAGTTGGTTATTTTTTTTATTTGAGTTTGGATTATAATTTCGTAGATAAAAATTGTAGTTTCGTACGGAAAACTGTCAGTAGATCTTGGTTTTACAGAATTATTTTTGGTGTATTACTGTATGAATAGTAATAAAGTGGTTTCAGCACTCCAATGTAGAAGATACAGTTGTATCATAGACATTTTTATAAATGATTAAACTTTAATATCTTCGGTGTACCAAGGCGTCAAAAGATACCCAAAAGCAACATTTTATAAAACATCCTTTGCGGAGACAAGGATTTTGCTGATGTAGGTAAACAAATTCAAATATTTATTTAAAGCACTCCCAAGATAAGTTATCAAACTTTCTTATTCATATTTTTGTTTTTTTTTATGGCTATATCTAAAGCATCGTCACACGTCAAAAATCGGATAAAACGCTGAAATTCATCAAAAATTGCGACAGCCCTCTTAAAATGGCAGCACCTAGTTGGCATGACAGTCCCGATGCCATACTTGGTGCTTGACAAGTCGTCAATCGTCACGGTTGACGGGCAAGCACGTGAACGAGGCTTAAAGATGCATTGGTGAACGAGGCTTAAAGATGCATTTAGCAAGAAAAACAAACCTTACAATGTGCCCAGAAATACCCACTATCCTAACGCTAGATTCACTCAATAATTAGCCCGGTCGAATTAGATGAAAAAATAGGAGTAAGGTTACAATAATTCGCACCCAGCTGTAAATTGGTATGATTGTTCAACACACCATCATAAATGAAACCTAAAAAGTCCTCATCGATACGACACCTAGAAAAACACAAAAACAAGTTTTTCGCAATTTGCAGCAAAACGATAACTTTTATTATAAAGTTATCCCAGACCAAGATTGTAGAACAAAAACTTTTAAATACTTTTTTCCTAAGTGTCATCATTTTCGAAATAAAACGATTCAAAAAGTTGCATCAATAGTGGATATGCCAAAGAGGTTGACAGGTGGCTCACAACCTTAGTGGAAAATCGTTTCATCAAAAAAATATTAACCGCAGTTTTAAAGATTAGGTTTTATTTTCATTTGAAATTGAAGGAAATAAACCTGAAACTACAGAAACTCGTCACATTATTTTTTTTCTTTTTATTCTTCTTCTTCGTTGGTATCACTCTTGGCAGAGTGGTCGTGGCCATCGTTTCAGATGTTGGTGGCAAGCTTCATAACACGCCGCCACTCTTACCTGATAGCCACCTTCCTCGTGCATTTGTGTATTACATTGTGTAAATAAAAGCCTTTTTCAACATTTTTATTTTTAGGTCTCACCTTTTGCATAAAAAATAACTTGTTTACCAGCGTTAAGAGGGCCTTCAGATATTATACAGTATGTAGAGTAAACTGTCGTCAATAACACATTACTATTCAGACCGAACATGTTTCTGCTACATATCCGCACAATCATTCAAGAATAAATCTTTTAAAATTCAATGTTTTGTAAGATTTTCCTCATAAAAATTTCAATTCGTAAAATATTGCGGTTTTATCCTTACTAATATAATAAAGTATGAAAACCGATAATCTCAGGAACTACAAGTTCAAAATAGAAAAATAATGAGTATACATGCACATTAAATGATTGAATAGGTTACTTCTAAGCAAGCGTGCTCCATCGTCGACCACATCATCGCTTACCATCAGGTTTTTATTTTTAGGAAGGGGAATTATTAGAATTACTTCTCCCGCTCTTGGTCGGAGCAGGAGGGCGAGTTAGACTCTTACTGACTAAACCCCACCCCGTTCCTTCGTTGTCTTCGTTCTGGGGACACTAGTTTACCTTTCGGAATATCCGTGACCCCAGAGGTTTCGGCCCTGCCGGGCCCCATCAGGTGATATACAAAACGCGAGTCTATAAATAATCATAACAAATAAAGATCATAGATTCCCAACGGGCCACCACCTCCTAGCGGGCGCTGGAGCTTTTCGTGGGGGCGGTAGCGACTTCAAAGGCAAACGGAGGTCGTTAAAAATAACTAATAATCACCTCCACACGACCATGTGTAGGACGATTACAGAGAGATTTTTATTTCATTTGTATTTATTTATAGAAAAGGAAAACGTATAAAATTGGTATCATTAAATATTATGTTAAGAGAGGCGTTTTTAGTTGGGGAATCATCGAATGACTTCTTTCGCTCTTGTGCAGAACGGGAGAGCGTCTCAGAATTTTGATTTAAAAAAATTCTTTGCCTTTCATTCCAGGGTTCGAGTTTTCCTTTCAGAAGTGAACCTATGGCCTCAGTAAGCTTCGACAATGCTCGGACCCTACGGTTTTGCGGACATCTTCTTGAGTTACGTGTGGAATGCTGCGCACCATCGAAGACTTGGGTTTGGTCTACCAGACAACCGGACGACGAGCTACCCATTACTCAACGTTCGCAACTCACATCATGTTTGAAAATCGGTTTAACTAACATTGGGAAGCAACCGCCTGCCACTGCTCCCCGCTCCAGGCCTAGGCCTGTACAAGATACTCGGCACGACAAGTCACTACCACCGTTCACCCCCATGAAAACACGGCATTGCTCTGCCCAAGCGGGGCACGCCTCTGCCGTATGTATCATCGTGTCCTTCATGGATGTAAAGGGGAGGCGTTGGAATTATGTTTTCTTGTAAAGGGGATATAGTCCGTCTAATGAAAGCGCAACCTGAGAAAAAGAAGTTAGATTCAAAAAAATCGTATGTGGTATTACTAACTAGTTAGCTACGAACTAGTTTCATAATTTTTTTAATTTCCTACAATTGCGGTTGAATAATGTTGCCAATTAAATTAAAAAAGAAACTCCAGGTCGTGTTTTCATTAGACGCACTCTAGTAGTTCATAAAAAGTTGAAAAACTGTGATGTAGATAGAAGGAAAGGGCGGCCAAAGAAAAGATGGATGGATTGTGTGAAGAGTGATATGAAAGAAAAGGGAGTTAGTGATAGTAAGATGGATGACAGGACAGATTGGAAGAAAAATACATATTGCGCCGACTCCAAATAACTGGCAAAAACGGCAGGAAGATGATGACTTATAGCTTATTTATCGAGAAAGGCTTATAGATTACATAACATTAGGGAACGATCAACGGGAGAGTAGCAATAGCAATAATCAAAGTCGTGGATAAAACCACGGAAGACAGCAAGGCAAAGTTTGTAAATGGAGTTCCTTGTGGCGAGAAATTATATTTGCCTCGCCAACGCGCCGTTTTATAATTTACTTAGAACCAACTACTGACCATCTTATTTAGAATAATACATGTGAGAAAGGTATTGGCGACAAAAAGTACTCTGATAGTTCAAATCGAAGATAACTAATATTTGAGGCCAAACTTTTCACACACATCATCACACCTCCCCCAAAGAGGCTTAAATATGTACCGTGGACTCCACTGCACGTGGACCCTTGTATAATTATTTTGACTCCACATACGGTGAGTGTGATATCAGAGTTGCAGCTGATATCAACTTTTCAACAGCGTGTATTCTTCAGAGACACTTACGCCTTTGACAACAAACAACACTTCCGTAGGATTACCTCCTAGTTTCATGGAAGATGGTTGGGCTTCTAGTGCGGGATGTGTCGGAACAAATTACAGTAAGAGACTTTTGGGGTTGAAACACTTGGGTCATGGAGCCTGAGTGCACGACAACTTTTCAAAGACAAAAAGAATTCTCAGTGACTGACACCATCATGATCTGATGTCATCATCTGATCGTCAGAGTCCCTGCTGACATCTCTTTGAGGGACAAGAGAAACAGGCCAAATGACTATGCTGAAAATGACCTTGACTAGACTTCGATCAAGTACTATACGGAACCTTTAGCGCGGGAGATTGAATCGTACTTAGCTGTTTAATGGTTGCTCAACCAAACATTGTTCTTCTTAGGGTTCCGTACTAGAAGAGTGCCAACGGTTACCTATTACTAAGACTACTGTTCGCCCAAACGCCCGTCTGTCTGTCTTTTTTAAAAGTCAAAGTCATAACGTTTATTGCGAACTAAGTGTACAATGTTGGTGTGATGTTGGTTGTTGGTGTTGGTTGGTCACCAAACCACACACCTCACCTGAACCACTAACTCACCTGATGGTAAGCGATGATGTGGTCGACGATGGAGCCCGCTTACCTAGAAACAACTTATTCGCTATTGACTTAAAGATCCCTAGGTTGTAGTTATCTGTACAGACATATAACTAAATCATTTATTAGTTAGTTTATTTTATAATTGAGCCCGTAGATAGCGGTCAGTCTGCGGGCTGTATCTCATAAATTGTAAGAGCCAGCTACAAAAACAAACAATAGTCCTAACTAACGTTACAAATGTGAATGTGTGGATGTTTGTTACTTAAGCACGCAAAATCGGCTGAACGGATTTGAATGAAAGAATCTTGGCGAATTCATAGCTGAAATTTATTGGAGTGTCTTAAAGTGACTTATATACGAAGGCATTTCGATTATTTTTCTACGTTTTTTCAAAGTATCACATTAACTAGTTATAGCCGGATAAAAAAGATATTTGAAATTAAAGTTATTTATATTTATTCTGCCAAATGACAGTAATTAATGACGGGCAAAAAGACTATTATCCCAAATAAAAAAAATATAACTTGGTTTGACTTTGTCAATTGTTGATTGGTTTTACTAATGTCACAGACGCCTATCATTTATGCATATAAAGCAACTGACGCTGAAATTATGTCCGGTCTATTTTCTTCTGGCAGTGCTGATCATATTTCAGAGAAGATGATGTGTTCATTCTGGATAGGGGTTTTAGGGACGGTATAAGTTTATTAGAGAACGTGATTTTAAAGTTTTTAGGCAAGAGTATTTTCATCGCTCTCTACCACACATGATGCAAACATTTCAAATCGCGACAGCTCTTTTGAACAAGTTTGGTGTTCGCTTTCAAAATAATGAATATGCTAATGAAATACTTGAAATAATTAGAGAATGGATGAACTTAGGTACCAAACAATTTGGCAAATATGGTGGAAGCCTTAAACATGAATAGACGAACCTCATAATTTCGTAGCTAATGCTACGAGTTACGAGACAAGTTTATCACGATCAGCGGTAATCCGCTGATCGCGATAATGTTTTATGCTTCCCAACCCTGGAATATAGAGACTTGATTCTCTTCGCCCTGGGAACGTACCAAATAAGACAAGCTCGCTCATATTATGGCGAACGTATACGTTTCCACGGTGGGTACAGAATCGAAGTTTTCAGTGAAAACATTGATTCCTCTGAATATAATCTTAGGGGCACTGGCGTGACAACACCAACAACCTAAGGTCGACTAGTAGTAAATGCCTAAGGCATTAAGTCTGCCTTTGTACAATGTTTTGTGCATAAAGCTTTAATAAATAAATAATTAGAGGAAAAATAAAGTCACTTCACGTATCCAGGAAGCAATATTATGTTTATATTGTTATAGAAAATGATATTCCTGGTAGGACAGGAATCAGCGAGTATTGTTGTAATTGTTTAGTTGGTCAGCGCACAGTAGGATGTTGTGCTCATGTCATAACGCTAGTCTGGTATTTGGGATGGGCCAGACATCAGCAAAATATTTCAGCTCCTGCAGAATTTCTGGATGAAATAGTTATAAGAGAGGATTACGAAGAATAAATAATAATATAAAAAAACTTGTTTTATTGATTCTTATGAACATACTCAATATATTCCATACGCATTCAAGGATTTTGTGTTTGTTTTTATTTATCTGAAAAGTTAGCAAGTATTTATAAAATCCCGGAATTTTATTATAGTCCTATTGCTTCAATATCTACCTAAAACAATGCTGCTGATGGTAACTGGCAGCCTCAGTCCTATTGTACACAGTCACATAGTAGGTACGTAGTAAGTATACCTAAGTTAACCTGTCAATACCCGCGAAACGAGACACAATAGTAAGACAATAACAACGCGGTCCTATGAGACCGGTCGGGGATTCATGAATTAAGGCCAAAGAGTAAGTATTTACACCTTTTACAATGCATTGCATGCTAAAATAACTGGGTCAGGAAAATAATAATCTAATATTGCCCTTTTAACTTCTTCGAATTGAAATTACCGTAGACATAACCTACAAAACTTCATGACTGAATTTCTATTAATTCCGGCCTTTTCGAACAAAAATTCTTGCACCAGCTAATTCAGAAGTTGACGCCGAGTTTAATAAGTTATTTTTCATTTAAAGACGCTAGAATTTAATTTCAGCTAATTTAATGTATAGGCGGCTGCCATTGTTCTTTGGCTTGCATAATGGCCTTTGTAGTACGGAACCCTTCGTGTGCAAGTTCGACTTGCACTTGGCCAGTTTTTTAAGGCCACGTGTTTCTTTGTTTCGAAACTGTTTTGTGTAAACTTTCACGTTGCCGGAGTCTCGAAGCAAAACCCTTTTTTTCTTTTATATAAACAAACTTGAGGAAATTTTCTTTTGTGGTGGCCTTGAAAAAACTGGAATTGACTTTTTTTATTGTTTACATTTTATAAACAAATGTTAGTAAGTACTCGTGAAGAAAAATTTGCGAGTTTCAGGTGCTTCCGAAAGGTCATTCAAAACACTGTAGAAAATTATTTTTCATTTTTCCTTCATTTAAAAAGTTTTCTTTTTATGGTTTCATGGGTAGACATTGTTTTCATTTCTTAAAATGTTTATTTACATAAATCTTTGTTATTATAGTTGCATTTTTATTTCCCTGGAAGGTTTTGGAGTGGTGACTACCGTGTCGGAAGACGCAGCGTTGGAAGGCCTCCTACAAGGTGGACCGATGACTTGGTGAGGGTTGATACTCCTGGGATAAAAAGTATATCCTATACTACTCCAGGATAAAGTCTAATAGTGTGCCAAATGTAACGACATTTGGCACACTATTAGACTTTGTCCTGGAGTAGTATAGGATATAAATCGGAGCGTGAATAGGTAACAAACACACTCACCAACTTTCGCATTTATTAGTGTGTTTTTTTACGCACAATATTGACTTCTTTAAGAAAAGTTCATAGATAATTTTAAACTTGTATAATATTCAATTATGTAGAATTTCTTTTGTGGAGTAGATGTGAACGGTGTAAAATTGTCTAAGGGCCTATTTCACCACCTATGATTAAGTTTCGAGTATCTTACTTGGCAGATAATTTCATACAAATTCTGTCACATTTTTGAATTTATTCAGTGAGTAGTGCCTACTCGGACATTGTGAAACAGGCCCTTAGCATCTTTTCACATCGTCGAAATACGAGTACAAAACATTAAAAAAAAATACTATCAAAACACGCAGGTGACAGTAATTGACGTGAACATAAGCTCCCCCGTTGAAAGGAGAAAGGGCGTAGAACTTCAACCTAGAAATGTCGTCACCAGCAGACAGTGGACAAAGGCGAGGTAATGGCCGATGACGCTGAAGTCTGGCGACACGTCTAAGGCGCCAGTTGAGTGCCGGCCTATTGTGTTCTTATAGAATAATAAAGTTTCCGATATTTAGTTTCTTAGAATCAGTCTTTTATTTGATGTGTTAACAATGTACAAAGATATCCCCCATGTCAGTGCTCCCAGAAATCTTACCTCTTTTGCTCCAGGGTACCTATTATCTATCTCTGCTGACAGATCAAATAATCAAAAGTTACTATATCGTGGTCACATAAGGTTTAAAAAGGGATATTTAGTAATAACTGTGACGTTGCGCGTAGCTCGGATTCACAATATTATCACTTTTATTGCATCCTGGACCACAGGTTATAACGAGTCATCATCATTGACCTGTCAACATAGAAAGGCAATACTTAATTTCTCTATTTTTCGATGGAACAATTCTTTCTTTGTGTACTTGCTCCGAGCGTCTTCACTCTAAAACTATCTGTGAAGGCCTTCTTTCAATATTTTTCAACTATCTATATTCTAGCTGTAAGTTTTCCGAAGATAATAAAATAAAATACCCCCACAGGAAAGCATACTTTGCAATCGTCTTGAAGTAGTATTGGCAGCGCTTTGAGTAGTCTGCCGATCAGGAGACATTGTAATGTGAAAACCTTGTACCCTTTCATTTTTTTAAAGAGAAACTGTGGAGTTTCTAGCCGGATCTTCTCTACAGGAAACGACCAATTTATAACCGTTACCGTTTTATAAGTGCCCATTTAGGGTTCATCATCTGCCATCATCGGCCTAGCCTTTTCCCAACTATATTGGAGTTGGCTTCCAGTCAAGCCGGATTTAGCTGAATACCAGTATTTTACGAGGAGCGGCTGCCTACCAGACCTCCACAACCCATTAACTGGGGTAACACGGTACTTCATGGCAAGACTGGAGTCAGATTTACTGGCTTCTGACTATCCGTAACGAATGCCAAAGATCTACAAATGACAGCCGGGACCTACGGCTTAACGTGCTTTCCGAGGCACGGAGGAGACTCGGTATGTTAAGATGGTCACACATCTACAGACCAACCTTGGCAAGCGTAGCTCCTCTGCCCATTTAGGGCTAAGTGAAATATATTTTTTTGATAAATGATATTTATTTTGTAAATTAGTTTTTACTAACACTTTTACACGTCAATTATTTCGTCAGTTTATATTTACTAGATGAAGCCGGCCAGCCGGCCTTTTAAAAGGAATTAGTAGCATTTTATTAATTTTGCACAGCGCCCCTCGTGATTTAGTATTTAAAAAGGGGCCAGAGTAATCATTTGATCAAGTTCTGACTGGTTTTCGGAGTGGAGTGGACTTTAGCAGATGCATGGTTTCAAATTATTAATTCGGAGAGTAGGGATTAGTAGAGCATTACTGTTTCGCATTGAATTTGTATTTTGTATGATGTTGTGTGCAATCCACGAGAACATAGGGGAGAGGATAAAAGGAACACGTTGTAATTACTCTTTTGAATGCTAAATACAATATTTTAAATGATTGAATCTTAAAGGGAAGCCAAACATTCATCTTCTAATGAAATAAAAGTATATTAATGAAAATATTTTATTCTTAACCCCAAATTTTTTTGACATCTTATTTTAGTTTAGTCTTTAGTGTATTACTAATTGTACGAGTATGTAGTTTTATTACATATATTACATTATATATATTATATTCATAGGAGTTTAGTCAGTAAAAGTATGACTCAAACTCTCGGTACACCCGAAGTGGGAGAAGTCATAACATGATTTCTCAACTAAAAAAAAGTGTCGTGTAAATTTTATAAGTGTTCCTGTATAAAGTTTTGAGTTACGTAATGAAAAGATTCCAAAAATATTGAAAAAAGAAAGAATAACAGTTTATTGGCACGACGCATTGAAAACGACGTAACAATTTTAAATATAACTTCTATAATATAATTTCTTTTTACCTATTATCTAAGGTTTGCTGTAAGTGGTTAAGCTCGCCTGTGTACATCAATTGTCCTATTTTATTTTTGTAAATCTTGTGTACAATCTATACATATAATAAAACAGTAAAATTGTGCATCGTTTGCCGTAGTTGGCGCCAAAACTACTGAACCGATCCTGTTCAAATTTTGCATACATAATCCTTATAGGACTTTTATTGCTTTAGGCTATATTTTATCACGTATTTGCTATGGGGGGTGAGCAATATTGCATTTTGTCGGTTTTGAACGAGTTGCCCCGAGTTCGAATCCCACCTACAATTTATATTTCTGTCAACGTTTTATCTTATTGTTTTTGGAAAAAAAATACTTTTACCATTTTTTCATAAGAAAATCAACATTCCTATTTGATTTTTCCCAAATATTTTGTAAAAACTAATCAAAACACGTTATAAAATCCAAACGTCCACGAAATTCACATACTACAATGTTACATTAGTCCATTTAGCTGCAAATTTATTTACTGAAATGAAAATCATCACGCTATCATCGACGAAGAGCGGGGCAGTCATTTATGACATTTATATGAGAACGTCTATTTTGCTTGATTTTCAGCGAACACTGCAGCGTGGTTGATTAAAGACTAGACTGGGACGTAACACGGTGGTGGTTCAAATCCCAGGAGGTGTTTTAGAAAAAGCTTTTTTTTATTTTTGTAACATTTTTTTTCACATATTTTTGCATTCTCACAATTTTTTTAACAAAAATATTACCAAAAAATATTATTATTATTGTTTAACCAAAAAAAAACCATGGTGACAAATTTTACAACTGCGGAGTTGCACCCCGTTTTCAAAATACAAACAATGACATCCTTCTTCTTCTTCCTGCTCTTATCCCGTATTACTTGGGGTCGGCGCAACACGTTTTCTTCTTCCATTCTGTCCTGTCGTCCGTCACACTATCATCTGCCCTTTTCTTTCATATCAGTCCTTACACAATCCATCCATCTTTTCTTTGGCCTTCCTCTCCCTCTCCATTCATCCACATGTAAATTCAGAACTCTTTTGGTAACGTGCTTTTAATCCCTCCTCTTCACATGACCATACTAAGACAAACGATTTCCTTTCAAAATACAAACATCCATTTAATTTTTTTTAACTAAAGGCGATTTATGTTTTAGGTGATTTCTTCCACTCTAGGAAGGAGCACGAGGGGATGTCAGACTTTCACTGACCAAAACCCACACCTTTGTATGTTCCTTCTTCGCCTTGCGTTCCAGGACTCCGGGTGTAGGTGATCAGCAGTAACGACCTCTCACGTCCGGTCCTGGTACAGAGAGAGAAGGTATGGAAAGCAGTCATCACTTCCTTCCGCAAATGAAGCGAAGAAGGTAGCAGAAAGCGCAAAGATGATGCCCTTGGCATTACGAGTCGCAGGGCGATTCCATGATACCGTTAGCGCGGAGTTTTGGACGGTGCACTATTGGCATTTCGCTGTTGAATAAAGACTGGTCTTAGTCGACTGACGTTGCGTTATGTGCCACGCGCACCTAAAAGAGATACGCATAAGCGAACGGCCCTAACGGGCATCGATAGCTGGAAAATTGTTCGTATTCTAAAGGCACAAAGTGGGTATTTTTTACTGCTCTGCATACTCTACCCGTAAAAATCGAGAGTTTACAGACTGCGTTCGATCATTAGCATGTGAAGTCGACTAGGTGAAAATACTCGCACACAAGAATTCGTTTATTATTCTCACTAAAGAAAAACATTTATTTGGTGTATTAGGGTGTCAGTCAAATACCGCACCAGAAAATTCCTGCCTGAATAAACAGGTAATAGAAACACAAAAAAATGATGGTGATCGGTAAACGCCCTATACATATGACACCTGGGAAGTGTCCAAGTGGCGATGGGAGGGGTCTAAGGATGTCCTGTTTCGCACGGTTTCAGCCACGTTGCTTCACTCTAGGAGGTGACTGCTTTCCATTCCTCCTCCCAGCTCATACCATGATCTGAACTAGGGCAGGAGGATTCTGATTTTGACCCGCAAACAGTACGGCGGTAATCCGCCCTAGCGGGGTAACTTCGATCGTAAGGTCCACTGTGTCTTCCCGCCGAATCCAAAACATCTACCTCCCGAAACACTCATGTTCGGTTAGGACCTGCGTAAAGCGCTTGCGCTTAGAGTGAATTTATAATAGTAATAATCATGGTGTGCCAATATTAGTCGCCCTAGAATGTAAATTGCAACTAAAAGAACACTGTGGAATTTAGTTGGTAAAAGTCTGATACTCTCTCTCGGTCCACCTAGAGTGGGAGAAGGTATTTGGTGGTTACCCAACAAAAAAAGAGGCAAATACTAAAAGTGATTATCGGCCCTAATTTGGTTTTTTGATGAACAAATTATTTTAATTTTGGTTTTATCGCAATATGAACTAAACTAACGACTTTACCCATAGAGTAGGCAACTATTTAGAACGTGAACTCTGCGGCTCTGTGCTTCGTTGATGTTTTTAAGGCAATTGACGTCGTGCGGAAGAAAAACCCGGGTGTTACCATTGGGTGGATCGCCCGGAGGACACGGGAGGCTCCTGCATCGGATTCAGGGGTAAAGGGCGCCCCAGCCAGAATTGGGCGCACTGTCTGGACCGCCCGGAGGACACGGTGGAGCACTCGGTAGAGGTATTGCGGTCGCCTTCTTCTGCGAAGCAGTAATGCTAGCCAAGGAGGCGGCCGGCCGCGAGCGCGAAAGGGAACGACCCTCACGCCCCCGCCGTCAGGATCACGAGAACGATTTCCGACCACCGTAGGCGCAAGCTTGCGGACGGCGTACACTGGGTAGCAAGTAGCCGAGTCAAGTCGTCAACTGTTCCACGAGCGCCTCAAGGAGATGTCAGCAAACTGTAGGGCGCGGCAGGGCCGAAGCCTCTGAGCACGTGGATCTGTATTCCGAAAGATAAGCTCGGTGTCCCAAAATTGAAGGCAACACAGGAACGGGGGTGGCGTTTAGTCAGTAAAAGTCTGACATGCCCTCCCGCTCCATTTAAGAGCGGGAGAAGTCATTCCGATGATTACCCATCTGAATAAAAAAACCTAAACAAGAAACCTACTGGGGCTATGGTTTCGCTTCTGAAAGGGAGACCCTGGAACGTAAGGCAAGGAAGGAATATAGAAGTGAGTCTTAGGCAGTAATAATCTGACACGCACTTCCGCTTCACACAAGAGCAAAAGTCATTAGATGATTTCCCAACTAAAAAAGTACTAATTGGAGTTTTAACTTAAACAGTTTTATGTAAAATTAATTAATCAGATCTTTTCGGAAGTATAGGATTAGATATAAGTTACTTTTGTGCAGTTTTACGAACTTAACGCGGACGAAGTCGCGGGCAACAGCTAGTAAAGAATAAAGATTAACTTACAGTATTTAAAAAAAAACGGAATGTAGGCGCCAGGACGAATGAACGTTTTTTGTCAAATAATTGGTATTGATATGAGAATTAATTATTCTCCCTCGAAATCTTAGATTTCGTTCTCCATTAGATTAGTTCAGATAGACATAATAATTTAGCCTTGGGTAATGATGACACTTGGCCCACGGTGACTTTTTGAAGCGATGCAGTAGCGCGGCTGTCGCGCGTTCGCATCGATACAGTCGCAATGCAGTCGCTAGCGGCTTGCCTCCGCCCACGTCACGATTCTCAGTCGCGATGCAAACGCCACATAGTAGCACAAAAAATAAAATTTTCTTCTTCATTCACGTGCCACCCTTCTTTCCTCTCCTTCTTTTACTTTAGTATCACTTTTTGTTAGGAATTTAATCGTACATTGATAGAATAGCCAGACAGAAAGTGAAGAGGCTGAATACCTAGTAGGGTGGAGTGAAACTGACCAATTTTATTTTTCTATCATAATTCTATTTTTGCCAGCAAAAATTTGTGACTTTTCTCTGAATTCAAATTTAATTCATGAATCCCCGACCGGTCTCCTAAGACCGCGCTGTTATTGTCTTACTATTGTGTCTCGTTTCGCGGGTATTGATAGGTTAATGCACCACCTGAAGATACACTTACAAAGCTGAAACTTTGCACGAACATTTTTAAGACTATGGATCATATATAGGTAATACAGGAGTATAGAAACTTGAAAATTTAAATTCGCTCCACCCTATACCTAGTGACACGGATTATGGGATATCAGACAACCTTCAAATTATTAAAAGCAGCAAGCAGCATGTGTGACATGCTTTTTAATATTCGAAGGTTGTTTTTCAATATACTTGTAAAAAATAGAGCCAATATTGTTTTTTACTTGGGAAAACATCGAATAATTTAGGTATGTAGAATTCAGGGTGGGGCGTGAGGAAGTGTCATATTTTTACTGACTAAAACCCATAGTGTTCCTTCAGATACCTCCTTCGATCCATGTGCAGCCCTGGCAGGTTTCAGCACTAAATGGCTCCAATAATTTTGCTGGCATCTCTTTGAGGCGTGCGTGGAAAATAACGCGCTGTCGATCTGGGTGTCCATACCGGACGGCCGGACTCACCTACCGGGGAAAACATCTCTACCGCATATCCAATGTATCCTCTAGACGATCCACACATTGGTAACACCCGGGTTCTAAATAAACCAGGATTGTTAATAATAAAAGACCGTTTTTTCAATAGTCGGATAACTTTTTTTAGAAGAATAAATATGGCTATTTGACAAATTTTCTTTGCAAAAACTGTCAAATTGCCATTTTTATTTCTCAGTTAAAAGTTATTCGACTTTTGAAAAATCGGCCCTTATGTTGCGATTGGTTTCTTCCCGTAGTTTTATTAAGTTTAGAGCCTATTTCACTACCTATGATTAAGTTTCGAGTATCTTACCTGGCAGATAATTTCATACAAATTCTGTTCCATTTTTGAATTTATTCAGTGAGTAGTGCCTACTCGGACATTGTAAAACAGGCCCTAAGACTGCCAGGAGGGGGTGTCAAACTTTAGCTGACTAATAAATGTGTCCTTCAGTTGCTCCTTGCGTTCTCGGAGCTGAGAGAGCCTCATCATTCAGGTTTACTATTCAGATGTAATCTCTACTGGACGGGCAAGTAACCCATTGCTCGTAGTCCACAAGTCCGTGCTTACGTTATCTGATTCATTGCTATCGGGCAATGAATCAGATAACGTTCTTATTCATAAAACTTATTTTATTTTATTCATCATTTTTAGTACCTGCAAAATTGTGATTGATTTGATTAAATTTTCCGCTAATAGTATAAAGGACGCCGCACACCGGCCACCGAACACAACCACAAAACGCCATCGGCATATCTCCTGTGTGGTCATACATTTAATATGGTTGACGCCGGTGGCCGATACACGCTACTAATCACCGCTATGTGCTTTTTGTGGCTGACACTGGCTACTAAACGCGGATATAAAAACGCCAACACACCCATTATCCATTCCATTATGATACTGTGCATAAGGGTTAACAACGCAGCATCTACCAGCCACTAGAACAACGCGGCATTTGCCTGCCTCGTTGGTCTAGTGGTCGCAAGAGCGACTGCTGAGCGAGGGGTCCTGGGTTCGATTCCCGGGTCGGGCAAAAAGTGCTATTGGGTTTTTCCATTAGGAATTACACTATAGCTGCCCGGAGTTTGGAAGTTGGTGGTGTGATACCCCCGTGCCTCGGAAAGCACGTAAAGCCGTTGGTCCTGCGCCTGATCTCTCTCCGGTCGTGTCGGATTGCCGTCCCATCGGGCTATGAGAGTAAAGGAACAGAGAGTGCACCTGTGTTTGCGCACACACTTGTGCACTATAATATCTCCTGCGTACTTGGCTGATCTCTGTTGAGATTGGCCGCCGTGATCGAAATTCGGTCGGGGGAGTATTATTATTATTATTATCTACCAGCCAGAAGTGGCTGTCACATGCTTCAGCTGCTTTTGTGGCCGCATTTAGCTTCTCGTTGCGACGTTTGTGGCTGCGGCACGTGGCCCGTATGCAGCGACCCTTACGATACAGTAAAATGGACAAACATACAAGAGTCGTTTGCGTACTAAATTAAAGATATTTCACAAAAAAGTAATCACAACTGCGGAAGATTAAAGCAGGAAAAGTCTTTCAAAGCGAATGTCGAGGCAATCTTTTGATGACAAATTAAAAAAAATGGACATGATTTCAATCAAAGAATCCCAACAAAAATTAATTAAAATACTTAGGGCCTATTTCACCACCTATGATTAAGTTTCGAGTATCTTACTTGACAGATAATTTCATACAAATTCTGTCAAATTTTTGAATTTATTCAGTGAGTAGTGCCTACTCGGAGATGGTGAACGAGGCCCTTATTGATGTAATATTAAACTGGAAGCAATTTCGTTACCAATAACATGACGATCTCTAATACCGCTAGTCACCTGTAATGAAAAAAGATATTAAAAATGATCAGATTGAAAAATTATTGAAATGGGTACCTTTGACGGGTTGCGATTGTATGGTAGCACGTTAATTCGATTTTTTAAGGCTTTCTTTTCCTCTATAACTTTTCTCGACCTCTATAAATTGTCGAAACAGGGCGTCTATGTCTTGACTTTTCTCTATGTAATTTTTTGAAAGAGGGCTATTCTTAGAGTTTCAGGAATGAACCAAGTTCGCCCGCAAAACTCGAAGAATTGTCAAACGTAAGTAGCAGTAGACAGAGTACGTTGGTTGTAGAACAGATGGTCGATGGGGTTGAAATATTTTGGAGTGGAAAGTTGCAGTATTGGAATGCCTGGGTTAGGTGGACCGATGACCTGGTGAGAATCGCAGGAATCACCAGGAGACGCACCAGACCGTTTGTTGTAGCAACCCTTGGGGAGGCCTATGTCCAACGATGGACTTCTTTCGGCTGAAATGATGATCAGTTATGCAAAGAACTAGTTTTAAGTTCTGGTTAACCTATCATGTGGAGGGTTCCAGTGCAATAAATGTGCTAAAACTTAGCACTTAAAATATGTTTTTATTAGTTATTGATTAAGAAAAATGTTGTTTACATCGTATTCATTTCTCTTTTTTTGGAAATTATTTTGTAAATTAAGTATACATAGGTAGCTAATCAACATTTTTAAAAGATGATTTGTAAGAACTGAAAATTTAAGGTTTGTTTTTATTTTATTTAACCTATTATGTCCCACTGTTGGGCGAAAATAGTTGGCTAGGTGGTTTAGTAGAGCGTATTCACTATTCAGTTCCTTCAAAACTTTCCAGACATCTGATCTCTAGATTACTCCATATTCCTTTCCGTACTAACCTTGGCATCAATGCTCCGAATATGTAAAACCCACAATAGTTGTTGTCACCAGACACCATAGAAATCTAAATATTTAGATTTCTGTGCCAGACAGCTATTTACACGTGTCAAATTTACCTACATTCAATATTTTTATATTATTATATTTTTTATTTCATATAGACCTAGGTACATGGGCACTTAATAAAACGTGAAAAGCTAGCTCACTCTTCGAATTAGTCGTTTCTCATGGAGAAGAACCGGCAAGTAACTCTATGGTTACTCTTTTCAAATAAATCAATGTTTTTATAATATTTTCATATTACAATATTAATAAATCCGCGGAATCTACATTCACATTATAAAAAGAAAAATAAACCTACCATTAAATGAATGTATAAGTACAACAATAATTTACTAAAAAAATTACTTGGCTGTGGTTTAAAGTGATAAAAAAAAGTCTGCATAAATAATGTCACAAGAGGGGGAAAAGTATAAATATAAATGTAATAAATATAAATAATGTATCATTCAATAAGTTTAGGAGAGCAGTCAATATTTGTATTAATAATTGTATGTTTTTTTCCATTTTGTATGTTTAATTTTTTAGGTATAATTTCTTTTTCGCAAACTTTATTAAACTACTAGCTTTTACCCGCGGCTTCGCTCCCGTCAAATGACTACCCTACATTACACTACCGTAGATACCTACCCTACACTACACTACCCTATACTACCCTACACTACACTACCCTACACTACCCTACACTACCCTACACTACCCTACACTACCCTACACTACCCTACACTACCCTACACTACCCTACACTACCCTACACTACCCTACACTACCCTACACTACCCTACACTACCCTACACTACCCTACACTACCCTACACTACCCTACACTACTCTACACTACCCTACACTACCCTACACTACCCTACACTACCCTACACTACCCTACACTACCCTACACTACCCTACACTACCCTACCTACCCTACTTTACCTAACTTTTTTCTTTTTTAGAAATTTTCTCTCCGTAAGAACCATCATTGAACATTTAAAAAAAAAAATCAGCCAAATCGGTCAAGCCGTTTTCATGTTATGACACACGGACAACGGAAAACGGGTTTCATTTTTATATATAGATTAACCTTAATGTCATACCTAATTTGGTACAAGCTGTGCATACTTATAATAGGTATGCATACCATGACCTTAGTTTTAATAATTTAAAGTTATCATAATACTCCTGTACGTAATGCTGTTAGTGTGCCAATAAATAAATAAGGCCTCATTTCCTTTTTCCATACACGCCTACTCGCGATCTATTCGGGTTCAGTTCCTTCAGTAAGGGTCAAGCTCATCTTTCCACATTTACCTTGGTCTGCCACGATGTTACTTTGCGTTTAATAGGACCCAATAAGTGGCTCTTTAAACCATCTCATCTGACATGCTTCGGTCATATCTGACCTAACACCAATTAAAAGTAGTAATTTTTCGACCAACATCTTTTATTTTAGTTTTTTGCGACGCATCACTTCTTGGCTCGCTTCTCAGTGAGCCAAGAAGATCATCGGTAATGATGCACTTGTTGAGTCGAAACTCCAAAGTCTTGGGCATTGGCGCCAAGTTGCTAGCTTGTCGGTTTTCTATCGTTTGCACTTCGGGGAGTGTGCACAGGAATTGCACAATTTAATTCCGTCAAGTCCTTTCCATCATCCGACCATTAGGCGTATTGTGATGCGAGGAACATTCCACCCATACGCACAAAGCGGTTTGGAAACACATTTATTATGCTTACAGCTAAGGAATGGAATTCCCTGCCAGAGTCTGTGTTTCCCGATAGCTACAACTTAGGAGTCTTCAAGTCAAGAGTGAATAGGTTACTTCTAAGCAAGCGTGCTCCATCTTCGGCCACATCATCGCTTACCATCAGGTGAGATAGTGGTCAAACTCCAGCCTATGTATATATGTATAATAAAAAAAACTTCTTCTTTTTTCTGCCCTTATCCCATATTACTTGGGGTCGTCACAACATGACGTTTTCTTCTTCCACTCTGTCCTGTCGTCCGTCACACTATCACTAACTCAAAGGGAGTTAGTGGTAGTGTGTCTTTTATATCACTCCTTACACAATCTATCCATCTTTTCTTTACCCTCCCTTTCCCTTTTCATACATCCACATGTAAATTCAGAAATCTTTTAGTAACATGCGATTCATCCCTCCTCTTCACATGACCATACCTAGACAAGCGATTTCCTTTCAACTTTGTGCGACGAACGCTAAATAAAATAATTCATGATGTTACACGCGTCAAACACACACGCACAAACACATCAGGTGACCACTACCTACCTATAATATACTTAGATACGTTACAGTCTAGACGGGAAAAATGTAACTAGAATCATCTATAACAAACATTAAAGTGCGAGGAGGAAGTCAGATGTAAAGGTTCAATAAAATATTTATTGCTATCCTTCTCTATCATAATCAATCATGGCCGCCAACTGCATATCATCTACGTACAGGTAGCTTGTGTTAAAAGTGACCAATCGCATCATCCAATCGTATGCTTCCTGGTTGTATTGATTAGTATCAATATTTTGCATGGGAAGCCCGCCGCCGGACCTCAAAATAATTAATGTGCTTTACAATGTCTGGCTCGGACACCCACACACTCACAATAAAGGGGAGTCTAAAAACGGACGCTGGTACGAAGTCGCGTAGCAACAAGGGGTGTACTGCCGTGGTATAACTATAATGCCGTTATCTGCTAAAGTCATTTTTTTTAATAATATAAAAAAACCGCGGCAAATTTTTAAATCGATGTAATTTTTCGATTACAACACATATCAGAGATTTGGAAGTACCAAAACATAGATGAAATCGCATACTTTCGAACTACTTACCCTATCATATCGTAAATATAATTTAATTTCATGAAAAAGCGTTTTTTGTGTTCTAGTTCATCAGAGATGTAACCGAAATCATAATGGATCATCGACTAAAACGCCGCTGCATATAGCGTAACGGCGTTTAAGTGTATCTATTTCATAGCAAATTATTGTTTTTTAAAATGCAAAATTTTATCACTTCAATGATTAACTAAAATGTTGTTATTTGCACATAACGACAATTTAGCTTACGATTATTATATTATAGAACTGATTCATGTTAAACTTTAGTGCGTTTAACGTTACTTTACTGCTTTTAAGTCTGGTAACCTTTAGATGCGTTTTAATTAAAAGGATAAACTTGAATCGTTGTTAAGCTAAAACGTGGTTCAACTAAAAACCTTACAGTTTAACGACATTATAACTTAATAATAAAAAAATAGTGAATAATTTTATTGCACAAAATAAATTAAATATATGGAAATTAAAGATAATATTTTTAAATAATTGTCATAGTATTATCAATCAACTAGTCTTTATTAACAATATTTCTTTATTGCTTTTATAATAATATGTAATTATGCTTAAACTTATAACTTTCACAAAACTGTACTTATAATTAGATTTTTTAGGAACTTTCAAACAAGAATCACATCAGTTATTTAGCAATATAATTATGTACTACTTGTTCTTTAAAATAAGATAACATAAAACAAAATTTATAGACAAACTTCAGTCTTCCATTAAACCCGAGTAAACAAACAATCAAAACTAAGTCTAATCTTCTCTTTGAACTCAAAACTTTATATTTCTAGGACTTATCTTTTAAAAAACAATCATCAACTGAAAAACAAAAACAAAAAACAATTTTCCTTATTGTAGTTCTTACTTTTTACCTACATTTATTAAAACCTTTTGGATAAAATTTATATATTCTTAAAAACACAGTATTCAAAATCGTATCACAGTTACATTACAAACTTAGAAATTATTATTTAGTTGAAATCAGTCTCAATAAACTGGCAGTACTCTATATTTATTATTATTCTAATCAGAACTTGTACCGGAATGCTCAATTTCTCTTGTTGGTAATTTTTTCCACAATAACAATTTGTGAGGGGGAATTTATTTATTTATTTAAACTTTATGTACAGTGGTGGTACATAGGCGGACTTAATGCATCAGGGCATTCTCTACCAGTCAACCTTAGGGTTAAAAAGAAAACACTGTGGTAGGTCTGCACAATAAATAAATAAGTGATTATTAAAATAGAGGTTTTGACGATAAAATTTGATTATAATTTATTATAAAATACGTATATATGCTAATAAAATAAACTAATAAATAGTGTAATATATACTAAATCAATATAAATAAGAGAACTTAAATTAGATAGAACAATTATGACGACGACCAAACTAAGTTTGAGAGGACTTCAAGTAGTAGTTCCGGATTTTACGTTTAAAACAAAATTTACTTTCGGCTTTTTTGATGTCAAGGGGAAGCACATTCCAGAGAATTATGTTCGATAGGTTTTTAAGTAAATCTGTTTTCCTCTTAGATTCGATACCTTTCGGTTCGGTTCTAAATTTAAATACCATTGTACGTGGGTTTTTTAAATATCTATCGTTCATGAAACGAAGAGTTGTATATGATGCATCATCGAAATTATTTTTATACATAAGATCATAACTTTTACATACGAAACATACCTCAACTATATTTTTTAAATAAGCTCTTGGATTGGATGTTTGAATCCTTCTTTGGGACACGCAGTTAGGTATATTTAAAAAGTTTTCTGGCAACATAGACTGAACGATGACTTTTGATTTATTTATGGATGATACACACTCTTCGAAATCTGTAAAATCGTAAAGCTTACCCTTTTTCTTCATAGCCAACTAGCCAACTCTACCTGGTGATGCACTTGATCTCAGCTCATAAAAGTGTGGCCGGGTTCGAAGTAATATAGAGTTATTCTTTGTGTGGCAATATCTTCACTATTAATCATAATGAGTGAGCATCGCATACAACAACTAATTTTTATTTTGTGAGCTACAGTTATCGAGCCAGAGGTGTACTTTTTCAACATCTCTGTTACGCAATAGAAAATTATAAAATGCTGACATTATATCTTCTTGCCTTCTCCCTGCAATGCCATCATGCCAGATAACTGTCAGGGGTTTTAATTCTGCGGTAATCTTACCAAGTGGTGGAAAGGTTTGATTATAGGCTGAAAGCCGTAGACAGAAAATTGCGACTTTAAACATCTCCAATCTGCACTAGTTTCACCTCCGCCCCTTGATTTCGGTACAGGATCGTTACGTAGCCGGTGTCCCTCCGCCCATAGCGAGATCAGTTAACGGCTTTGTAGTGTATTAGTGTGAGATAACGTCATTTTAGTCTAATAATGACGGACAATACATTTTTGATTAGTTTTGTAAGTGCCGCTATAGGCTTCTACGTACGTTAAATCAAAATACGAGTATCTCAAAAATTAAGCAATAATGCCGTTAAACATCGTTAGTCAAGTTTAAGTCTAACATTTTCAATTAACGACGTTATAGTTTAAAAAAAGCGAACTCGTTTATTGAAAAAAAAAATCCTATAAAACAGTTACAGTACCTTTACTGCTTTGTAGTGTACAAAAGACTGCTAACGGCAATTAAGGCAAGTAACCATATAGACTTTTTGTGATAGAAATATGTGTTAATGAACCTTAGCGGCTTTATAGACTCATAAAGTTACTTAATGTCATTTTTGCTTATTTCACACGTGAGAAATATGTACTTAACGGCATTTTTTAAATTATTATTTTCATAACTATTCAAGATATTGAAAATTTGCAAACACAGATCGATAGATTTTTTTTTCTCATTAATATAGCATCAAAAGTTGAAAATCGACCAGATGTTGGATAACGGCATTTTAGTTATACCACGGCAGTGTAGTTACTCATACATTGTTTCTGACACATGATTGAATTGTGTAAGAGTTGCATCGTTTTTGTACCCTTTGACTGTTTCGAATAACATATTAATTTTATGTTTAAAGAAGTCGCTCTCCGTACTGGGTCTGTAACAACAGCGTACAATTCTTAAGCTTTTTTTTAAGGTGGGAAATCATCGATATACCTTCTCCGGCTCTAGGCGGAGCGGGAGGGTTTGTCAGACATCTACGGACTAAAACCAACTCCTGTTCCTTCTTTGCCTTCATTCCAGGGTCACGGGGTTCTCTTTCGTTCAACCCAGGGGCTCGGCACTCGGCAGGTTTGGAGCTTACCGGGACGGTTTCGAACCAGCCAAGCCCCTAAATTTTGCTGACACTGTCTATTTGAGGCGAGCTACCCATTCCTCACCGCTTGCAAGCCTATACCTATGATTAGACCTATGCATATGGTGGCCGGAAATCGGGATCGGAATCCCGGTAGCATAAATTAATAATCTGGTAAAGCATCCTTCCTGATTTCCATCAATTATCATACGAGTGACCCTACTACGGTCACGGACGGAAGATGCAGCTTTGGAAGGCCTCCCACAAGGTAAACCGATGACGTTGCGTCTGACCGGTCATTATGGGGCCACTTGGAGGAGGCCTAAATCCAGCTGTGGGAGTTTTTCGGCTGAAATGATGGTGATGATGACCTTACTGCACACCTCACTAGACCTGCACAGCCAGCGACGGAAAAGGGGCAGTCATTAATTTATTGCTGGACACCTACCACAGTTTAATGTTTTGTAACATAAATTGTGAAATATTTATTTTGAAAACTGGACTAGATTGGTGTGATCTTAAGAGGGCCCTTCCCGACCCATGTATTGTCAACTTGAGCTTGGTTTAAAATTTTGTTGTGTTGTTGTGTCCAACGCAATCTAATCAAACATTACGTATTTAAAAAATAACGTGTAAAAAGAAAGATAACTCCTGAACGCTCTGTTGGCATTAGGTAACTCCATCATTCACTCGAACATTTCAGAAAACTTTATTATTTTCATTGATTTCTGAAGGGATAACCTTGTGGTCTTGGGATGCAAAGGCTAACTGAAGTAATTTTGGTGTGGTTTTAGTCAGAAGAAGTCTGCCTCGCCCTCCCGCTTCGCCCTAGAGCGGTAAAAGTCATCAGATTGATGTTCCACCTCAAAATACAGCCGAACAGTCTCGAGTATCTATCTAGTAGTAACAACAAATTAGATCTTTCATTAGAAAAGTGTGAAACCACCAATATCATGTCGTCCTATCGTTACTGTGTAACGAAAATGAAAATGCGCTCCGTGTAGTGAGTTCGATTCCTACACGGAAAAAATATTACCTACGGATAGTTGTTCTAGGTCTTGGTGTCTTGTGTATGTACCTGAGTTTACTTGTTTGAGAACATGGGATTCAGGTAAATACTGGTGTAAAGATACGTTAAAAAAACTTGCCTTTAATTTTCACTCCTAAGATTCAGGCACCCTCTTGATAAAGGTACGTAATCCATCACGCAAGCTCAGATTAGACCTTGCTCATTTCTAATCCAATACTTACGTGACATTTGAAGAGCACTGAAATAGAAAAACACCAAGGATGATGTGAAATGGTTGAAGCGTTCAGGGGCCTGGGTCAACGAAAGAGAACCCCGGGACCAATAGTATTATGGCAAAGAAGGAATAGGAGTGGGTTTTAGTCAGTAAAAGTCTGAGGCGAAAGTCAAAAGTCCCGCTACGCCCAAAGTGGGGAGCGGCTGCCTGCCAGACCTGCACAACCCATTAACTGGGGTAATACGGTACTTCATGGCAAGACTGGAGTCAGATTTACTGGCTTCTGACTATCCGTAACGACTGCCAAAGATCTACAAATGACAGCCGGGACCAACGGCTTAATGTGCTTTCCGAGGCACGGAGGAAACTCGTTATGTTAAGATGGTCACCCATCTACAGACCAACCTAGGCAAGCGTTGCTTAACCTTGAAGATCGACCTGTGCGGCTGTTATTATCTAGCCACGAGCTCCTCGATTAATTACATTTTATAAAGAAGATTGGCAAAACCCCATGTACTTTCAGTATCACATACAGGCTTAACGTTTCATAGAATGAATATATGGATTAGAATGCTACAATAGAGTATAACAAAATATGTAATGGTAAGACATACATAAGAGTTGGGGATATAAAATGATTTATAGACATAACCTCAAAATGGGCCATCAAAAATAATACAAGGTACCTACCTAATTATGTAACTTAGAGCTTGACCAGAATGGGCGAATTCATCGCGATTCTCTCGTGCGTATCACGCGCAACCGTCGCGCCCAGAAAGAGCGTATCAACGCTGGAGCATTCAACAATTCCGTATCAAATGTAGGTGCTCAATTTCCCTGGATATGTGCACTCGCTCTGGAGTTCGCCCGTTTAACTGGACGCAACAAGGTGCCCCTAGTATCTCGACTCGCGTGTAATACGCGCGAGTTGAGGGTCTGGCGTTGTGCACGCGATTTACGCGCGTATTCGGAATTCGCGCGATACTTGTGGACGCGACGTATTTGTGCTAGTATCTTACTAGTATATTACTAGCGCGCGAATGAATTCGCGCGAAACGTTTCTAAACGAATTCGCTTCTTCTGGACAAGGTTTTAAGGCAGACCCTTAAGCGTCGTCCTATTACCTAACTATCATACGATTGAACGATGTGATTTTGTCGCACGATGAGATTAGTTTTATCGACGAAACCCTATGCTCGCGCGATGATTTACAAGCTTCTATTAGGACACTCTAAAGAATGTGTGTTTAATCACATCGTTCAATCGTACGATGCGATTAAACACACACGATGCGCAAACCCTAAGGTCAGCTCACACCGAGACGCAACGCTGCGCACACATTTTAATAGAGTGACTCAAAATATAACTTTATTTAATACGCGAAAAAATACACATTTCATTGTGAGAATTTAGAATACGTTGCTTCATGCAGCGCTGCCCCCCGTGATGCCATGCGGCGTCGCGCTGCACTTCTTGATGCCGCGCGGCGTCTCGTAACAGGTAAAATACAAAACCATAGTATTTATAACATTTTTTTATTATAATTGTAACAATACATTGTCAAGAAATACCGCAGGGAGATTGTTCCTTCGTGTCGATCGTAAGCTAAATACCAGACTACGCTCATGACATGTGAACAACAGCCCACGGTTCTGAGTTATACTTTACAATTACAACAGTAGCCGATAATGGCTTCGGTTTTCTCCTTTAAAATGGTCAAATCAAGACACGTCGGCGAAGGCGTCATAAGCGCACATAACAGTTTATACACCGAAGATCAACTGCTGACATTGTTAAAGCATGAAAAACATTCACAGAATAAATAAGAGTCCTATTTCAGTCCTGCGCAGGTTTATACACTAAACGCAAATTGTAATGTACTAAAGTAACGTGGCGGCACAAAATAAGAGTTCACACTTCATTTATAGATGCAGACAACATTACAAATAACACGAACGACGAATTATGTTTAGGCAGGGTCAAACAAAAATATCATGACAGTTTATATTTTTTTTTGTATTTGACATACCTAAGTAACAGCTGACGCAATAAGCCTATTTTATGCGTTTTGTTTTTACCGACTTCACAAAAAGAACGAGGTACTATTGCATTATTGCGTTTTGTTTCCGTAACGGGACTGTACCCTAAAATCATGATTTTTAATTACTCCGGACTGCTAATATTGTATTTTAGCTTGGAAAATAACTAACGATATATGACCCATAAGTTGCATATAACTAGATGTGTGTATGTTTGGATTTTGATGTGATACCCCGCTCGCCAATCTTCTTTACGTTTTTCAGATTTTTTCTTATACTTGTGCAATGAAACCTTGCTTCATGCCGAATTTCAGAATTCTAAGTCAACGGGAAGTACCCTATGAATTTAGATTCCTTTGAGAGTAACGGAATATACATTTTTTAGGACATAAACGGTTATATCTTTTTTTCGTTAACTTACAAGTTTGATTTTTTCACTATGGCAAGGGACCGCAGACCTTTGTATATGATTTTAATTTCAACTCGATGCCTCCACGCTACCCTCTCCTAGAGAGAAGGTCTGAATCCCAACAGTGGGAATATTACAAGGCCGATAATACTAATGCCTCCACGCATTCCTGAGAGAAAGGGTCTTGATAGACAGACAGATAGACAGACAACAAAGTGATGCTTAAGGGTTCCGGTTTTTCCTAATGAGGTTGTTTTCTGCACTTACTCGTAGTGCATAGTAATAGAATCGCCAAACTTACAAAGAGTATCGGTTAGCAGGGCACATAGCTCGTAGAACGGATGATCGATGGGGACGAATGGTCCTGGCGTGGTGGCCACGTACCGGAAGACGCAGCTTTGGAAGGCCTCCCAAAAGATAGACCGATTCGGATGACCTGATGAGGTTCTTGGAAATCCGATGGATGCGACTACGTCGTACGTACTGTCGTTGTGACTACGCTTGGGGGAGGGCTCGGGTCCAGCAGAGGACGTCTTTCGGCTGAAATGATTATGATGACTTAGTCCAGGCTGGACCATTGTACGATGTAGGCACGTGGGCCGCAGTATTCTTCATTCCAAACAGCCCAACTATCTCGAGAAACCGACTAGGCCTCTATTGGAAGCGTCCTAAGGGATGACTAGGATCATCTCTTAAAACGACAGTTTGCACGCGTATATTGTATTTACGGTGTACATGCGTGACCATTTCCTTCCCCTCCATGCATGTTCAGCACAGGGGACTGTCTGTTATACAAACGTCTGACTAGATGCAGCTGATTACCATATGGAGTGACTCCCTATCTGATCTCAACAACCCAGTCACTAGGTTGGTCTGGCCTTTGTCAGATTTCCTGGCTATAGACTTTTAGGTCTATAAATGATAGACGAGATTAATCGTTTGTGGCTGTTATAATTTAAATACTGCTTTACGAGTAATTTATGTTGAAAAACAAGATTTTCATCACCGTTTCGAGAGCAGTAGTGATGCAATAAGTTACACAAAGTAATGCGTCTGGCTGGGTTCGCAAGTCAGGGCCGCTGCTACTGCGCCTCCTCAGCTCTCAGTCATATGCCTTTTGTGACGATAATAGACATACAACTGATTATTTCTTTTGTTACCATATTTCTTTTCAGTAGTGGTACTACGTATGTTTGCTGAAAACCGTGAAAAACTGGTTTTTATGACCTGTTACCCCGAATATTTTTTTTCCAGGTGTTGGATCGATGAGGACATTTTAGGTTTCATTTATGATGGTGTATTGAACAGTCAAACTCATTTTTAAAAGGGTGTGAATTATTGTAAAATGTGTCGTCTGACTTGGAAAAATGATGCTTGTTTACAGTTTGTTAAACTAGATTAAATTTCCATATTTATATATTTGATGATGATGATGTGTACTAACTTTTTATGTTAAATTTGTAAAGTATGAATAAGTAGTTTTATAAATTATGAGTAATATGAGTATAGCAAAGTCTGCGATGAATAATGATTTCTAGGTAATCATGTAATTGGGCACGCCATCATTATGGCGATAAGTCTTTGAGGAGTGGTTGGAACAGCAACATGGTGTTCTCACCTTCCGCATGACACAGGTCCTCACTGGTCACGGGAAATTCAGGAGGTATATGCCTCTTTGGTAAAAAATGGCTCAACTAGTTTTCTATATTTATCTGTCATCTTTAACTGTTACTCATATTTGCAAAATATAATTATCTTTATCTTTAAACTATGATCTACTACGCAAGGAGGGTAAGACAATAATAGGCAAATATTTTTTTAAGTTTTTTATCACTACAATGACTACAATCTTATCACTATTACTTATTCTAAAGATGATCAAAATAATCATCACACTACCATTTTTTTTTGTATTTTCAATTTTTTTTTAGTTTTTTTTTTGTCTTAATATCTATATTTATATTTAAGTAAGTTGTTAAAAAGTAGATCGGTTTTTAACCACATCTCAAAAAGTAAATATTTTGTAAACATTTAATTTCTTAATTTCGAATTGACTTTAAAAGAAATAAATTTGTAATTTGCAAATATGATTACTACACAAGATTGTAGTGAATCGTGAATATAATAATTTTTGTATATGAAAAAATACCAAATTGTTTAATAATATTTCATTAGGCGTACTGATATACTGATATAAATTTCGAAGATGTTTATATAATGGTAACCTTACTTATACATCTAATTCACTTATAAATAATCTGCCAAAGTGCAGTATAATATATAAGATACCTATAATTAAGTAGTAAGTGAATAATCCTAGTAATATTTAAAATGTAAAAACAAAAAGCATTAGGTGTAATTATCTGGGGGTTCTGTAAGTCAAGACTAAAATTACGTTATTTCTAGGCAAGCGTGCTCCAGTGCTCCGTGCCAGAACATCAAAAACTAAAAAAATTAAAAACTGTTTTTGTTTGGTTTTCTTCAAGAAAGCCTTAAAACTACCCACACTTATATTTAAGAAATATTTCACTACATATCAAAAATCGCTTATAGCACTAAGTTACATACTACAGTAAATTTAATGAAATTTAAAACTTCGATGATTACTGAACATTAATTTTAGTACCCTAGACAAGTTATGTCTGAAACCGGTGTAGTAATAAGAAGCTGGATTGCATCCAGGTTGGTTGGTCAAAGTAAGTCTTCTGGTACTATAATTTACAATATTGATCACAAAATGCCCTGTAGTTGGTCTGGCTGAAGTTCGAGCTGATCGGAGCTTAGTGGTGGTGATGAGGAGCTCCCGATCTGTAAAAATAAAGTTGGAATCTGAAACTTCATGTACCTGGTACAGAAAAGTGAGACGTTTGATTGATATACACTTAAATGTACACTAAAAATAAAATTACAATAAAACGAAAATCAAATAAAACACCATTAAAAAAAAACGAAAAGAAGGAACAAACCAAACGACAGCTGAAAAAAAAAGAAATTAATTACTCAGATACCCGCGAAACGAGACACAATAGTAAAACAATAACAGCGCGGTCTCATAGGACCGGTTGGGGATTCAAACGTTAAACTTAAATTAAAAATAATGAAACACACATTTGTCTATTATTTTAACTTGTCAAAATTCTTTATTCATTTATTTACTAGTAAAAGAATAAACCCTCTCCTAGAGAGTAGGCCTAAGTCCCAACAGTGGGAACATTGCAAAGCTGCTAATGCTAATGCTAAAATAATAAAGTATTTTTACAATATACGAGTATAAGTACCTACATAATGAGTTTATCAGTTGTTTAGTACTCTTAGGGCCTGTTTCACCACCTATGATTAAGTTGCCAATATCTTACTTGGCAGATAATTTCATACAAATTCTGTTCCATTTTTTTATTTATTCAGGAAGTAGTGGCTACTCGGACATTGTGATACAGGCCCTTAGCACAACCGCTACTTAGTTTGGGAAATTGGGACTAGAAGACGACGTGTAAAAAAAAATTACCTTGAAGTTGTTTACTTAAACTCGAAGACATCATCATCTTCATCCGGGCTCTCGAGTTTTGCTTTCTTGGAGCTGCTCTCGCCCTCTTCCGGATCATCTTTGATCTCAATGATTGGTATGAATCCTTTGTTTCCTGGATCCGCATCATCTTTGATTTCAATTGTTGGTATAAATGCTTTTTTTTCCGGCTCCGAACTAGAATCCGTATCATCTTTCTTTCCACCAGCCTTGCTGGTAGTAGATTCTGCAAATTTATAATTCAATGTTAATTAATCATACAAGAGTGGTTAAGTCAGTTAAATCTGACACGCCCACCCAATCCGCCTAGAGCGGGAGACGTCATATTGGCGATTTCCCGCCCAGAGCGAGACCAGAGTTTCATGCCTAAAAATACTAAGTTACTCAATAAAGCACCGCTTTTGATAATACAATTTATTTATTTTCAACCTACTGTACCTAGCGATTTTGAAAGTTTACAACCAAAATGTCGCACGAAGCACTACCTAAAGAAAAGGACCAAGCGATCATTTGATCTTAAGTTTGCCTCGCATATACGAGTATACTTCCATTATCTTTCCTTTATTCATTCATTTTATAAATGAAATAATGATTTTTAACTCGTTAATTTTTTACCTATCAATTTAAAAACTTTACCTATAAATTGGAGAACAGTGGTGGCCCGCTCCGACTTGTAAGTTAAGGTTAAGGTTGTGGGTTCAAACCCAGCTAAGTGCATTACTTATTCAGCTTACTTTGTGTAATTTTTTTCATCACTGCTGCTCTTAAAAACGGTGAAAACATCGTGAGAACATAAGACAAGACACAAGACATGTTTGATAAAATATGAAATGTGGCTGCTTCACTTTAAACTGCTTTAAATTATGCTGAAAAGCGAGATTTCCATCACCGTTTCGAGAGCAGTGGTGATACAATAAGTTACACAAAATAATGCGTCTGGCTGGGTTCGCAAGTCAGGGCCGTTGCCGCTGAGCCACCGCTGCTTTCCGTCATATGTCTTTTGTGACAATAATAGACATACAACTGATTATCTCTTTTGTCACAAAGACACACTTACCTTTACTAACTATATTACTTTACAGTGATTATATACTATGTATGTTGGTATGAATGGCAAGCTCAGGTATGGTGTGAAAATGAATTAGGGCGCAGTAATGACATGATAAGCAAGGATATCAATTAATGTGTTCGCATGTACAGAAGAATAAACGAATATTATAATCTACTTAAAAACAGTTCCACACGCGCCTCGAAGTGGTGTCAGCAAAACTGAAGGGGCTCAGCAGAGTCGAAGGTTACGAAGGCTATCGATAGATTTTATGTAAAACTTACCGTCTTGCTGAAAATCATATCAATAAATAATAATCAATCAAAAAGTAGTTTTTGTGACCTTTGATCCCATTTTTTTTCCAGCTTTGCATCGGTGAGGACTTTTTAGGTTTTTTTTTTCTTTCAATACACCATTATTGAACAATCATACCAATTTTTAGCTGGGTGCAAATTATTGTAATCCGCCTGGCCTGTTGGTCTGCCGGAGGGCGTGGGTTCGATTCCCACTCAGGACAAAAGTTTGTGTGATAAGTACAATCATTTGTTCTATGCCTGGTTGTAATTTATCTATAGTATGATGTATTTAAAATATATAAGTATGTTTATCAGTTATCTCGTACCCATAAAACAAGCTCTGCTTAGCTTGAGATTAGATGGCGTTGTGTGCAAAAACTTTGTGAAATATTATTTTTTTGTCTAATTTGACCGGACTATATTTATAGCCCGGTTAGGTTTGCAATTTTGCATACCACTGTGATATCTTTTTTAACCCAAAAGTTGATTGGTAGAGAATGCTTTGTCACATTAACTCCGTCTTAGTACCATTACTGTACAAAAAGTTCTGGTTCCCAATAAACAATGCACCTCATCATCAACGACTGCATCACTGCTTACCATCAGGGGGATCGCAGTCAAGCACTAGTTTGCATTATTAAAAAAAGTTCGCAAGGAAATAATGCCAAATATCTGAACTAGGGCGATTCTTAGTAAAAAATGCTACAGTTGTTTACCTAGTCAAATTGAGTCAGCCTAGCTACATCGTTGAATGTCATGAATTTGAATCCAGGCACTTTATATGTAGGCAGGTGCTTTATTATTTATCACCAAAGCATTCAAAACAATGAAGGAGTATCGAACATCTTGAAGTAACTGGCAAAACCTAAAACCAAAAATTTGAAGTCTAAATGCAATAACTGCCAACGCGCTTAGTTCATTGTTTGTGCGCGCACAGCGATCCCCTCATCAATCACAGGCTTTGGCTTCACATTATAAATTACTTACGCTATTCAATAATATATCAACTAATTAAAACTAAAATGCAAACATTTTCGCAGTGCCAGCTTTTGCTAGACTTGTTCAAAGTCACATACTCCACATGTGGGACCTAACTTAAAGTGAGTTCGCTTTTAAGTTCGCTAGAATACACGCATAGTACTTTACAATAGGATAATTCACATTAGCGGTTTTACTCAGCAAGCAAAAATTATCCTATTGTCTAATAATCACTAAAACAGTCAAATAGGGACTGTTTCACTGATTATTATTATTAAATTTACGCAGTTGCAGTATCAATAAACGCTAGTTAAACGTACCTATAACTGTAGACCGACGTTGGTATATGTGTCGTCGGCGGGAATACGAACGCTTTTTACGTTTTTTACCCTTATCTTGCGATTCCTTCGCCTCCACAGGTGGTTCTGGTACTTTTGGCTTTACTTGCTGCTCTGCAACAGGTTCGTCTTTCAGTTCCTCCATCAACTCTTCTTTTAACTCCTCCATTAATTCTTCTGTAAGTTCTTCCATCAGGTCTTGCTTCATTTCTTCGTCGGTTTCTTTTTTCTTCACTTTGACGTCAATGTTGTCATTTTCTTCTGCCACTGACTTCATCATTTGTTCTAGGACAGAAAAAATTCCATTATCACCTTCGCTACTATCGCTATCAATGTGTTCATCAGGTCGGCGAAGCTCACTCATCTCAAAATCAGTGTTTTGCTCAGCCGCGTTGCCTTGTTCGCCGGGTTGTTGAGAAGATCCAGCTTGAACTGGAACCGCCTCAGCTGGTTCCACGTTCATGCCTTCGTCTTCAAGTGCGAAATTGTAAGTTAGATCAGGTTCGTTACGGAATAAGTCACCCATAGTACTTAAGTTACGTTATCTCAAATTGTTTAGATACTTGAAAGACTTATTAGGGTCTGGGAGCCAGAGGGGGAGAACCGCTCGCTAGCTTTAGCCCGTACAGACTGGCGGCAGGGACAGCCGGCATGACGCTGGTCGATAGCGTAGTAGTACAGTCACGCACGTTATTGTTGCTTACATTTTGAGAGCATCCAATAACTTGTTACATAACATAATAGTCTCGCTTCTGAGTGTTCATTCATCTAAAATCATTTCATACATATTGAAGTTATTTCGACAGAAAAGCTTAAAACTTAAAAGTTAAACTATGAATAAATAATATACACTGTGAGGTGTAACAATATATTTATTACGGCTAGTACCCGAAGTGTAGCTACACCTAGTTTTGGACAGCTAGAACTAGGTGCAGCCGGCCACATGCGGTTAAACCTAGATGTTTCCTATTACGAGTATCTTCGGTAAGAACCAAGTTTAGCCTTCATCATCGCGGCTAGAACTAGGTGCAGCCACTTAGTGGCGGGGAAACTTAGGTGTACCCTATTTAGCATTACATTAGCATTATCGGCCTTATAATATTCCCACTGCTGGGTTTCAGGCCTCCTCTCTGGAGAGGGAGTGGGCCATAATCCACCGCGCGGGCCAAGTGTACCCTATTTATCATCGGCTAAAACTAGGTTTCCTGTAAAGTTATACGTTTCGTGTTGTGTTTGAGATTCTTATCTTGCGTTTCCAGATTGATATGATTATATTGCAAAAAATAAAAGCCAATAATGTTAATGTCATAAACTTTCATTTGAGATGTAAAAGATATAAAAAAAATGTGGTTTTTTTATAGGAAATCGTCAGAATGATTTTTCCCGCTGTTGGGCGGAGTGTCAGACTTTTGTTGACTAAAATTCACTCTATTGGCCTTTGGTTTTCCTTTCAGAATCGAACACATGACCCCAGAAGTTTTGATCCAGCTCCCCAGAGTCACGTAACATCTCTTTGAGTAACGCATGGAACACTATGAACTGTTAATGACTTGAGCTCAGTCCGGATGATTACCGGATTGCCGGACGGCATGCTACTCGTTGCTCGCCGTCCGCAAGCCCGCGTCTACAGTGGTTGGAAATCGGGATTGAGATCCCGACGGTTGGAGCGTGAAGGGCCATACACTTCGCGTGCAGTCGCCTCTTTTGCATTACTGCTTTGCATAAGGAGGCGACCGTCTACCATTCCTCCTCGCTCCAGACCATGGCCTGTACCAGGGCCCGGCGCGAGAAGTAATTGCCGCCAATCGCCTCCGCGAGGACACAGCGGTGCTCCACCCACGTGGTGCATACTTCTACCATATACCCCACCATGTCACGACTGTGTCATGACTCACAGGTGTTTTTTCACCTGGATCCAATGCAGGGACACCCTAACTTCAATGTGGACCTACGTCATACGGAAGGTGGAGAAGCCGTGATGTCACTCCTCAAAGAGGGCACTTAGATCTATAATAATTATGAAGTGCTTAGCACTACATTGGGACAGCCGCAGACGACATTTCATCATGAGCTTGATGTAACAGTAATAGTATGTTGTAAAAATGTCTTTCACTTTTTTGAACAAGATAAGCTTAAATTACATTAAGGGCCTGTTTCACAATGTCCGAGTAGCCACTACTTCCTGAATAAATTAAAAAATGGAACAGAATTTGTATGTAATTATCTGTCAAGTAAGATATTGGAAACTTAATCATAGGTGATGAAACAGGCCCTTAGAGTTACACAAAATAGCGACTGCTTTACCATGCATTTAATTTTTGCCACAGAAAAACTGCACATGAAAACACATTTAATTAAGCATTATCTTTTATTTTTTACAATATAATCAAATCAATTTGGAAATGCAAGATAGGAATCTCAAAACAAAATCAAATGCATTACAGAAGACCTAGTTCTAGATGATGAAAAATAGGTACACCTAAATTTTACCACCAGTATGTGGCTGCACCTAGTTCTAGCCGCTATGATGAAGGCTAAACCTAGTACTAACCCAAAATAGTAGGTTACACCTAGGTTTAACCACAAGTGGCCTGCTACACCTAGTTCTAGCCGGCTAAAACTTGGTGTAGCCGTACTTCGGGTATTTGCCGTATCATATTATTTAAATAATAATAGATTTTTTTGTAGAAGACTGATACATATTACTACTATCGGCCTTGTAATGTTCCCACTGTTAGGATTCAGGCCTCCTCTCTAGGAAAGGGAATGGACCGTAATTCACCACGCGGACCCAGTGCTGATTGGTGGATGTCACATGTCATCTCATTTTTGATTCTTAGACGTATCGGCTAGTCTCCTGACGATGTTTTCCTTCACCGTTTTTGAGAATAGCGGTGATGAAATAAACTATACAAAGTAATGAGTCTGGCTGAGTTTTAAGCCGCGACCTACCTAACTACCTACTACCTAACTACTACTTTTACTACCTAACTTACAAGTCGGGGCAGTTACCACTGGGCCACAACTACTCTGCTAACACAGTACTGTAATATCTTATTTTTGTGTTCTCAAAAAATGATAATTCAAGTAAGTTAAGAACTTTCGATTGATTCATCCGTCTGATAGCATTTTACATGACAGCTTTGTATCTGACTGTACATATTTATTAATAGCCGATTGGGGGGAGCGACAGAAAGAGATGGCTCTATACAGTTAGATTTCTTGAATGAATAAGTTATTGAAGAAGCCTGTTTTCGCCGAGGGGACGAGTAGAAGAGATAGTATTGCTAATCTGCCTATTTTAGTTAGCCTCAGTTTGTTTGTCTGCCTAGTTGTTTTGCAACAACTTTGGGGTCAGTTTTTAATGTAATCAGATGCAGTTGGGAATTAATATTTTTTATATGGAGTGTTTGCTGTTCTGGCCTTCAAAACCTAGGAATTGTGAAGTGTTCCTACACGCAACTTAGGTAAAATTAGTGTCAGATTTCTGGCCTTCTGACCATCTGTCACGATTGCCAAACATCTACAAATGACGGCCGGGAACTTAACGTGCTTTCCGAGCCACGGATGAATCTTGGTATCGGAAGATTAGCATTATCGGCCTTGTAGTGTGCCCTATGTTGGGACTCAGGCCTCCTCTCTAGGAGAGGGAACACCTTAAGATGATCTCACACAAATCCCCAGGCCGATTTCCGTCCAGGCTGATTGGAGAACATGTGGTTATTACTCTTAGCAACGAGTTCCTCACAGCATATCACGCATCCTTCAAACACAGCGGACTAGCAGAATACCAACTCTGTGTAACTTACTATTTTTAAATATTGGAGCATATTATACTGAGTTAGGCCTTTCAGCCTTGCATAGATTTTTACTTCATACGTGTTTTTAATTTTAGTATCGTTTACTAAAACTCAGGCATACCTATGAGTATTATGTTGTGTCTTTGAAAACTGTAAAATGTTTCATGGCTTATTGTTAAGGCATGGTGGAGCATACAGTAGAGGTCTGCCCCGTTTGGGCGGAGCGTCGCTTTGTCCTCGTTTGGTCCTGGTCTAAACCATGGTGTAGAGCGAGAGGCCATGGGGTGCAGTCACCTCCTTTTGTGAAGCAGTAATGGGAGGGAACGAGATGGTGTAAACCGTGAGGGAGATGACATCTGTAGGCAACCCATGCGTAGGCGTTGGCAGACACCAAAGGTTAAAAGGCATGTATTGTTAGCAGCTTACCTTTGTGGAAGTTATAAATAGGAATGTTTCTACGTATTGATATATATTACGGACAAGTATTTATTTTCGGTTGGAAATAGACTTGCCTTTGTTCCAGCGCCCGAGGGTTCTCTTTCATACAATCTGAGGCCTCAGTAGGCTTCGACCCTGCTGGGTCCCTACGGTTTGCTGAACGTGAGCGCCGCTTTGAGGCGCGTGGAAAACTACTCGCCCTCGACGACTTGGGTTTGGTGTTTGCTTTTAGCTTCAATCAATCTTGGTTACCGGACTGCTGGACGGCAAGCTACTTTTTACCCGCCGTCCGCAAGCCCACGCCTTCGGTGGCTGGAAATCGGGGTCTTTGTAGGAGTTGGTTGGTTGTAGCTTTTAATTTTGTTTAGTAATAATTATTTCAAATTAACCATTAAACAATATAACTAACTTCTGTCAGCGGTTTCACTCACGTAAAAATAGAAAATAATAACCACCTCATTGACTGATTTTTTAAGGGTGGAGATCATCTAATGATTGCTCCCACTCTGAGCGGAGCGGGAGGGCGTGTCCGCATTTTTTTGACTAAAACCGCACCTGTGATCTTCAGTTGCCGTTTGCATTCTAGGACTACGGCTTTCCTTTTCAAAAATTAAATTGCTACTCCGCAAAAGGAGGCGGCCACCTGCCATTCTTCTTAGCCTCGGACCATAGCCTAAACCAGGGGTCGGTGCGAGAAGACTTAGGCCAAATGTTTTTTATACCCAAGAAATGCTGTACATAGAAGCTGTTGGTTTTACCTTAATAAATAAATATAAATATAATAGAAGTCGACCACGTCGATTGCCTGCACAAGGACAAGGCGGTGCTCCACCGAAGCGGAATCTGATTTCCAGGTTGTCCATGACAACTCGAGTCCGGGTGAGAGGCTCTCTGACGGCTTACTGGTAAAGATTTTACTGGTGAACCATAAGCAGGTTACCGTCATAAAGCCGGCTTTCAAAATACGTGAACCTGATAACATAATATATCACACTTGACAAATACCATCAACATACTCGTACCGTACAGTACAGTCACCAAAACTCTTCACTACACCCAACGCGGATAACCCAGACTTGCGTTCAGCTGACGATGACGTCATCAAAACGACGCGGTCGGGACGTCACGTCAAATTTCCCGACTTTAATCCCCCTTGGCGGTCTCTGGAAAGGGGTGATGTTGTAACCCGTTGAAAACTGTTCTGTGTTGTAACCCATTAGCCCTTATTTATAAAATCTTTTAAATAGAAATGCTTTGGTGAACGAACAACATTATATTATGATTTCTCAATTCTCGACTGTTCACAAATCATCTACCTAGCCTTTTCCCAACTATATTGTTTATTCCCAACTATTCTATTATTACACGGTACTTCATGGCAAGACTGGAGTCAGATTTACTGGCTTCTGACTATCCGTAACGACTGCCAAAGATCTACAAATGACAGCCCGGACCTACGGCTTAACGTGCTTTCCGAGGCACGGAGGAAACTCGGTATGTTAAGATAGTCACCCATCCACAGACCAACCTTGGCAAGCGTTGCTTAACCTTGAAGATAGACCCGTGCGGCTGTTATTATCTAGCCACGAGTTCCTCCTGACTGTTCACAAATATTGTAAAACACTGTTAATTGTTCGTATAGTAAAAATATAAACGTATCTGTAAGATAATTGGCAGCGCTAAAATCGACTGCAAATCTACGTTCTTGCTGTGTGTTTATCATTTTCTTATTTCTAGCCTACCTTACCTACCTGATTTAAAGCCTACCTATGTTCCTTACTAAGCGGTTCCTGACCTAGCCACCGAGAGAAACCCTTGGAACGAGGGCAAATAAGATTAAAAGTAAAAAGCTTTTTTAAAATAATGCGCCAACAATACTAAAGTTTTTCTTTAAAACTTTTACAACTATTTTATAAAGCTTCTCATGAGATGCGAGAACTCGTATTTATTTATTTTGAAAATTAAGATCATTTAGATCAAGTACTCAGGTGAATTTGGCGACTAGCTTTTATTTCATACTAGCTGACCTTTTTTCCGTATTTTTCTCACCGTTTTAAAATTTTCTTAGACCTCCACTAACATTTCAAGACCAAGATAAGTTAAATCCCTTCAGCCGTTCTCAAGTTTTAGCGAGACTAACGATAAGCAATTGATTTTTATAAATATAGATATCAATTCTGTAAAAACGCTTGTCTCAGCATAAATCATAATTTTAGTGGCACCTGTTCAAGTTACTTTAGCATGAGGGTTTACTTTATTATTAACGTAAGTTACATCTTCAGTGGCATGGGGGACAAGATTTTTTCAATTTTTAGTGGATCGATTCTCTGGTGATAATAGAAAGCTACATAATGGATAGGTAGTGATTTGATTTACACATTTATCCATAATATTTATTCAATTGTTTCAATTTTGTCGGCTCAATTTTGATGGTTTTGGTGGCGATTTTAAGTAATTTATATACTGTTTATGTAATTTTTTGTACCTATAGAACCAGTTTTTATGTTACAAATCAAACTCTGGCCTGAATGCCTGAATAGACTAGCGCAGAGACACTGTCTAAAAAGAGAATGTCATCATTTCAGCCAAAAGACGTCCACTGTTGGACATAGGCCTCCATCAAGTGTCGCCACGATGAACGGTCCTGTGCGTTTCACATTCATTGGATTTCTGCAACCCTTACCGCGCAGCTTCCCGAACGCTGCCCAGCCAACTTTCGTTCGGTTCGACAGTTGACATCTTTCTCGAAGTTAGACCTACCCAACTAGACTTTCTGTCCGAGGTAAACGTAATCGTAGCCAACTTTCAGTTAGAGTGTCTGATCTTGATAGGAAAGGGTGTTTATTATGATGTTAGTTTTGTTCTTGTTCATTTTAAAACCACTCTTTTGGAACCTGTACTGAGGTCAACGAGCATTATGCAGAGCTTTTCCATTGTATCCGATAACTACTACGTCTTCGGCAAACCGAAGGTAAGTGATGTACTCGTCATTGACACTAATGCCTAGTCCTCTCCAGTCCAGAACCTTGAAGACATGTCCATTGTAGCCGTGAATAGTTTCGTAGAAATGACGTCTTCCTATCTCACACCCCATTGCAGGAAGACAGGTTTTGATTCTGGTCCTAAAGTTGAACTGTCATAGTGGTCTTTTCGTACAAACTTTTCAGCACTTCAATGTAGCGATTGTCAATTTGGTACCGTTGGAGAGAATGCAGCACAGCCCAAGTCTCATTTAAATCTCATTTAAGGCTTTCTCGTAGACCACAAACACGAAACAGAAAGGCACTTAATACTTCTCAGTCTTCTGTATAATAATAATAATTGTTTATTTTCATAAAACCAAATACAATTTGTACACCACACTCGAACCTAGAAATAATGAAATATAACACCCTGCATTATTTGAGACAGAGTGAAAGTGTGTGTCTGTGATAGTATAAACTGTGTTACACACAGGCACCTTCCCCTACCAGTCCATTTAAAAGCTTTTATAGACTTAAAACTTAATCCAACATTCACATTTATTAACAACTTGTGTAAGCAAGAAATAGGTGTGTGGAAGTGTGTGTGTAGGTAACTGTTTGCGTGTTTCAGTATAAAATAGACATCAAAGAACGATTTAATATCTATTTTCAGATGCGGCACTCGTAAGATTATTCTGCAAAACGTTGTAAAACCTGCCGTGTGCAGTGCTGAAGCCTTTATGTTCGGGAGGCTAGAAATCGTCAAACCCACGCGCGAAAAAGTTCGTGACGACTCAGAAAAACTCCTTGTAGACGAAGCAAGATGGGCCTTTAATTCAGACTCTGTAAAGCATTATTTATTATTTAAATTAAAAATTAAAATTAATTAAAATTAATTTTTTTGAACTTCACGTACAGTAGTGGTACAAAGGCGGACTTAATGCATCAATTATTTACGTATTCTCTACCAGTCAACCTTTGGGGGAAAAAAACACTGTGGTAGGTTTGCACAATACATGAATAACTGATACTTCAAATAGGTGTACTATCGATAAACTAAGTCTATTACTGCATTACTTATTAAAGAAGAGTAGAACCACCCCTCTGCGCGATGTCTGTAGCGGTTTTCCCGCGAGTATAACGCTGAGGGCGAAAGGATTCAAATTACAATAATACGAGTACATACTAATTACTGGACATAGGGGTATACACCGACCCCTGTGCTTCACCCTAAACGACTCAATTAGCAGCTTTCACAGTTGTTTGGGTGAACAAAGTGATGTTTATTGTTTACGTTTTTATATTAAAAAAGGCTTACAGACTAAGAGAAATAAAATGATGTAAAAAGAGTATTGGGATTCATACTGGAGAGGAGCAGTAGAGGAAATGGGGCAGTAATCCAACACGCGGGCCCAGTGCGGATTGGTGGATATCACAAGTCTTCGAATTTTTAATAAAGCGCACAGTAATGCGTCTGGCTGGGTTTGAACCCGGGACCTACAGCTTGTAAGTCGGGGCAGTTACCACTTGGCCATTACTGCTCTCTATAAAAAGAGTAATACCAAGCCTCCACACATAGATTCAATAGAAATCATTAGTATATAAAATCACAATCAATCATAATAGAATAATATATTTTTTTGTAATTTACTGACTAGCTTTAGCTGCATTATTATTTTTAATCTCTTTTGTATCACAAGCAAAGAGTTTTGGAAATTATTTTTTCACTCATTTATTGTACGTACAGCTACAAAATGAAATTCCCTGTCAGAGTTTTAGGTAAGCGTGCTCCATCGTCGACCACATCATCGCTTACCATCGGTGACATAGTGGTCTAACGCGAAGCTACCGAAATAAAATATATCTGCCTAGGGACACTACCTACTTATTGGGGGCTGTTTTACCTTGATAGACCATTTATATTGATTCCAAAGTTATTATTAGTTACTTCATATTGTTTCCGGACCGGATTAATTGGGAGAGATTATCTTCCATCTTTTATATTAAATTACTTACGTCTATCAGTTTCTTCGCCCACTATTAATTAGTATCTTCATATCTATTATTCTTTTATTGATATTATTTCGATGTAATGCTATATTTATAAGCCTTAGGCATGGTACATCGCGCCGCCAATACATGGCAGCTTATATCCCACGCACTTGTACTAAAATAAATACACAACAGTACATACGTGCTAGTATATACTCGTATTTATCACAATAGAGAGGAAAGTTCAAGTGAAATTCTTAAAATAACAATCTATTTCAAGAATTGACTTGCCATCTTATGGAAAACGATGTTCTGCCAAGGTGAAACGTTCCTTTGAAGATTATTTTTCCCCTCAGAAAAAAAATCAAATATCGAAAAGAATTTAACATTCATCTGAGCAGCTTAACTACAATTACGTACGTTCCCATCAACTTCAAACGTAATGGCAGGTATTAATAGTTGATATTTGAGGAAAATGATCCCTCGTTATATTTTCCCCATTTTAATCACAAAGGGAATTTCGTCAGGTGGCGGACTCCCCTCATTTCTATCTATAGAATATCGAGGGGAACATATCTAGTTAAATTAGGAACATGCTAGGTTTATTTTTGCTACGGTTTCCCAATGAGTCATGTAATAGATGATTATAAAAATAATCATCTATTACATTTTTTTTGTGATGCAAAATCATTCAATGACTTCTCCCGCTCAAGGGTGGAGCAAAAAGGCGTGTCAGATTTTTACTAACTAAAACCCACTTGTGTCATTCAGTGGTCCATTGCCTTCCAAAAAATTCTCGTCCGTATTTACCCTTACGGTATTTACCCTAGTACCGGCATTTACCCTTACGGTTCTACTGACATCTCTTTGAGGCTCGTGTTGTACACTACCCACTTTCAAAAACTCGGTCTCGGTCCTTACCGGAAGGCCGGACGGCGAGTTACCCGTTGCATGTTGTTCGTAAGTCCGTGTTTGCGGTGACCAGGGATCGCCTCCTGACTCTATGCGCCCCATGTGACTCCTGTGGCGACGGCTTTTTTTATCGTAGATAGGTTTGCGGTCGACGATGGAGCGCGCTTACCAAGAAGTAACCTATTCACTCGTGACTTAAAGATTCCTGGGTTGTAGCTGGGTCGTGAATGTGACTGTTTCCTTACGGATGCGGCCATCTTTATCGCATTAGTGGCGCGAGAGGTCACCACCATCAATCGCCTCCACGATGACATGACGGTGCTACACTCAAACACGACACAACTCCAATGGTATCCGCACATTGGTGACACCCGGGCTTTTCTTCCGCCCGAATCTGATACAAGAACTTCCCAAACTTGCTAGGTCTGATGAGGACGTGCTTCAGGTGGAAGCTACAAAACCTTATCTGAAACTTGTATGTGCTAGACAACTATAATTATGTATAATAGCCGTGACAGAAAACATCGACTCCTGGCAGTTCCAACGTGTCAAACAGTTGCTCATAATTAACCATACTCTCTCTCTACGCTTAATGCTCTCCTTGACAAGAAGACAGATTTTGATATGTTTGTAGAAGGAATGGAATACGATACTATCAGGATGTCTAAAATTTGTCAGAGTTGAGTATTTGAATGTGAATTTTATATACCAAAACCTTGCTACCCTAAGGGCCTGTTTCACCACCTATGATTAAGTTTCGAGTATCTTACTTGACAGACGATTTCATACAAAATCTGTCACATTTTTGAATTTATTCAGTGAGTGGTGCCTACTCAGACATTGTGAAACAGGCCCTAAAAGTACTGGGCAACTTATTACTTGTATGTTGTTAATTTTATTTTATATTTTATTTTTCTATCTTTGTACTTGTTTCTTTTTTTAAGTGACTCCGATATTTGTCAACTTCTTTCTTTGTTTTAATGGTATAATTGAGTTCGGCCGGTCTGTTTAAATACATAAATTACCGCTGCGATTTATCGTTCCCAATCCTTTTGAACATGTGACTTGCTTTACGGAAATGAATTCACATGTGCAAAAGGTAATGTTACTGTTATGATTGACAAACATGTTTAGTTTTTAGCTTAGGGATGGTCCGCAAAAGTTACCGCAACTTTGAAACGCAAAGGGCAACTGAACGAGTAGAGTGACTGGAGTTATTTCATGAGGGATTGATGAAATAAATATAACGAAAAAATAAATTGTCATACAGACCTTTTTTCTTAAATAACAACTGGCCCAAAACCAACAAAAGAAATAATTCGTCTTGTTATCTTCGTGGCTTATTAATGCCGATTTCATGATATGAAATAGAAGTAGAAATAATCATTTAGGTTTTTTTGTAATATTTGTGACAATTTCCAATACAATAGACTTTATTAGGAAACTTGTTGAAATAAAAACAGCAGGTGTGATATATTTATTGATGATTTTCTAGTATTTATTCAATTTTTCTAACACAAAATTTTTCAAGCTAGTTTATAACAATAAAAAAAAGTCAGTTACAGTTATTATATGGCAATTTCATACATTCAGTCAAAAAGGTATCGGGAATGGATGATTTGTTTATGGTTCCAAATTCAAATTTTTGTTTTTTCTGTAGTTGTTAGATTGGCACAACTGTTTTCCATTTTGGCGCGGAGTTTGAGTTGCATCTGTTATTTATATTAAATACAGTGCTGGTTTTAGTAATATCATATATAGTGTGTATTGCGAATTTCATAATGGTAAAAAAATATCGAACAAAGAGTTTGTCTTAAATTTTGCATCGCCAATGGAATTTCGTGTTCGGAGTCACTGAAAATGTTACAGAAGGCTTACGGTGAATCGACTTTATCAAAAACTCGTGCTTATGAGTGGTTCAAAGCGTTCAAAAGCGGTCGAGATGTGATGGAAGATTTGCCTCACTCTGGTAGGCCGTCAACGTCTGCAACTGAAGTTAACATCGCAAAAGTGAAGAAAATAGTGACTGAAAATCTCCATTCAACTCTGAGAGAGATAGCCGCCGAACTTTCTGTATCTCACGAGTCGATCCGTACCATTTTAACTATATAGGGTATGAAAAATGTTGCTGCTCGGTTAGTCCCAAAAGATCTGAATTTTCTCCAAAAACTCAATCGCATGAAAGTCGCTGAGGACATGCTAGAACGAGTCAGTTCGGAACCAACATTCATGAAACGCATTGTTACTGGTGACGAGACGTGGGTTTACGAGTTTGACATGCAAACTAGTCAACAAGCTTTGGAGTGGCGCCTTCCAACTGAACCAAAACCGAAAAAAGGAGAATTCGCGGCGAGAACTGAACTCCATTCCGGAAGCAGCGTTTAAAAAATGTTTTGATGAATGGATTATTCGTTGGTGTATCGTTTCTAAAGGATCATACTTTGATGGTGATAAAATAAATTTGGATGAATAACAGACATTTTGTGTATTATTGATCTTTTCCCGGTACTTTCTTGACAGAGTAGTATGAAAGAATAGACACCAAGAATTCTATATTCATGTATTAAGGGGTGACGGAATCTCCAAGATTTTTGTAATCTGTTTGTACATTTTGGGATAACATTTACATAATAATACTATGTAGGTACCTACTTGAAGTTGATCCTCATTTCCAGAGTGAATGATGATTGCTCCTTCTGTGACTGTATCTTTTTTTTCAGGTGTGTTATCATCGATATCGAGGGTATAGTGCTCAAACCCAATAAGTACGAAATTGACACTTTTGAGATATTTAATATTTAAGTTTTATGGGCAAAAATACCTATGTTATTCAAATAATATCATTGTAATGAGTATTTATGGTAAAAGTGGATACGTTGAATTAGTGTAAAACAGTATTATTAAGTTTCTGAGGTAGTCCATTTTGTCGTAATAAAAATATAAGTTACAAAGGGTACCGACTTATTGGGTTTTAGATCTAGAGAAATTAAACATGTTATGTACTTTACCTATTTCGAGGAGCTCGTGACTAGATAATAACAGCCGCACGGATTAACCTTCAAGGTTAAGCAACGCTTGCCAAGGTTGGTCTGTGGATGGGTGACCATTTTAACACAGCGAGTTTCCTTCATGCCTCGGAAAACACGCTAAGCCGTAGGTCCCGGTTGCCATTTGTAAATCTTTGGCAGTCGTTACGGATAGTCAGAAGCCAGTAAATCTGACTCTAGTCTTGCCATGAAGTACCGTGTTACCCCAGTTAATGGGTTGTGGAGGTCTGGTCTGGTAGGCAGCCGCTCCTCGTAAAACACTGGTATTCAGCTAAATCCGGCTTGACTGGAAGCCGACCCCAATATAGTTGGGAAAAGGCTAGGTAGATAATGATGTACTTTACCTATTTCGCCGAAATTCATTTTTAAAAGTTGGACATACTTTATACTTTACACGTCAGGCAAATATACACCAAAAATACTGGGTAAATGAAAAAGGAATTTAAACGACAAAAACGTACAATTAATGTAAGCATGCTCTCGCAAATTTTTTATGAGTGCTGTTGTAAACAAATACGACGTATGTAGTTTTTGAATTCGTCTACGATCTTGCGCTATCAGTACACGTTATCCAGCTGAAGGTTGGTGTCCCGATTTTTTTCTTTTATTGTCTTCTGCCAAAGTTGTGTAACTCTGCAGAGAAATGTTATCGGAGCTAAAATTCTTATGGCAAGTAACTCTGTCAAAAGTCTCGCAGTCCTAGCAGACATCGGCCGTAGAGGGCCTTATCATTTGCTGACTTCACTTGGAGTCACGCCATTGACTTGGGCTTGCTTTCACTCGACAGCTCGATGGCACCATCACAAGCCCGTGCTTGCGTGCTTGGGAATCTCCCTAAAGCTTGACACCCGGAGCATCACGAAGCGAGATGATATCCTATACCTCATATTTACAGCTACCTCCTTCGATCGCATTAGTGATTCATTGAATGAGACGACAGGATGACATTTTCTCCGCCTTTGTTCTAGGGTCCCAGGTTTTCCTTTCAGAAGCTAACCTGTGGCTCCAGAGGCTTCAATCCTGGTGTGCACACAGCTGTACAGTTTTGCTGACATCTCTTTGAGGCGCGTGCCGATGACGACTTGGGCTCGGTTCGGATTATTACCGGACTGCCGGACGGCTAGCTACCCATTGCTCGCCGTCCGCAAGCCCGCTATGCTGATTGGAAATTGGAATTGGAATTCTAGCGGCAGGGGCAGGAGGGCCTTCCCACTCGCGTGCGGCTGCCTTCTTCACCAGCATTACGGCTTCGCAGAAGGAGGCGACCGCCTGCTACTCCTTCTCGCTCCGGAACTTGGCTTGTACCAGAAAACCAGTGCGAGAGGTAGCTGCCGCCGATCGCCTTCACGAGGATGCGGCGGTGCTCCGCCCAAGCAGTTCCACCGTGTCCTCCGGGCGATCCACATGGTGGTGACATCCAGATGTTTCTTCCGCTTAAATCTGATGCAGGAACCTTCCGAACTTACCATGCCCGGTAAGGACTTGCGTCATAAGGAAGGTGAGGACGACGTGACGTCTTTCCAACCACTCCTCAAAGAGGGGACTTACCGCCATAATGATGGCATGCCCAATAGATTAACTTAACCCTTCACTAGGGTTAAGCAGAAACGCCAACTGCTACGACCCTTGCAAAATACTCTTTCTGCTCATTGACGTTCGTACATCTGGTCGTAATACATTAGTACACAACATGTTTCCTCTTGGTCATTTGTGTTTTTTCTTTTAAACGGTTTTTATCAAAGTTAAATTAATAATTTCGATGCTTTCGGAATGAATTACAAGCACAGATTGATAGGACTCTTTTCGAACTTAACGCGGACAAAGTCGCGGGTAACAGCTAGTACCGTACCATATAACTAGACGTAACTTTTTACTTTTTAAATATAATCGAACAATAAAACCCGACAAATACATTTGTTTTGATTTACCTTTTGGTTTTTGTTGTTTTTTTTATCGACGTATTTAAAGGTAAAACCCGATAAATACAGATAGTGATTATTGCCTCGAAACCGTTGGGTGATTTTAGTTGAAATTCTTGAACACTCAATGCCAATAATAAGCTTTATGTGGTTTAAGCGTGAAATAAAAATATTATTTAACAAGATAACACGCTTTATAGGGTACTACTTTTTAAGTATTGGCTAAACACGGTGACTTTATTGGGTTATTACCTAACGTAACTTTGTTTCTACTGCGAATTCCACTTATTGGATTAGACCACTGGAAAGAGCGTCAAAAATGCATCGAGATGCACTAATAAAACGATTTTTGATTTTTCAACACTTATTGGGTTTGAACACTATACCCTCGATATGACATCTCTCGCTTTGGGCAGAGTGGGAGTGCAAGTCAGAATTCTACTGACTAGACCTTCCTGTTCCTTCCTTTTCTTCTTTCCGTTCCTTTTTATTCTTGTTGCTTCTTTGCCTTCATTCCAACGTCCCGGGGTTTATTTACTTATTAAAACTTTATGCAACATAAAAGGTACACAGACGGACCTAATGCCATAGGCGTTCTCTACCAATCAACCTAAGGTGGTGAAGAGAGAACATGGCTGGTGCTTAAAAAAAATTGAATATCAAGAAAACGATGGCTCATATTAAAAAATATTAAGAGTATATTTTTCATTTCGTTCATTTTTATGTTCGTTTCAGGGTAGTCAGCTAGAAAACATCGCGCTCAATTAGTACCGTACATATGTATAAACTGACGAAAAAAATCGACGTGTAAAAGTGTTTGGAAAACAACTTGCAAAATGAATATTATTTAATTTTATCATATAAATAAAATATCCAACCCAGGGCTCCGATAGGTTTCAACCCTGCCGGACACCTACAGTTTGCTAACAATCCCCTTTTACAGAAATACAAAACTTTTCCATGGCCGACCTGTATTCGATACAGAATCGAACGCATTGCATTATAAATTGAGATTGCAACGGTAATTTTCTCGATCGATCGCACTGTTTTAAATAATTGAAAAAAATCGAGCAAGTGCGAGTCGGACTCGCGCGGGTCGCTTAGGGTTCTGTACCAACTTACCTATGAAAACTATCATCATCTATCCCGGTCACCAGGGAGAGTGGAGACGGCGAGAGATGTCGTGCGGTGTTCCGCAGGGATCGGTACTCGGACCGCCCCTGTAGAACATCGGATACGACTACGTGCTGCGCGGCGACCTCCCCGACGGGGTCCTGGCGCGGGGAGAGTCGTAACAGGCGGCGGCCGAAACAGCGACACGCGGGGTTGCGACAGTCGTGGAGAGGATCCAGCAACTGGGACTCAAGGTGGCATTGCACAAGTCCGAGGCCATGTGCTTTCATGGCCCTCGGTACGCGCCACCACCGGGTTCCCAAATAACGGTAGGGGGGGTCCACATCGGCGTCGGGTCGGCGATGAAGTACCTGGGACTCGTCCTCGACAGCCGGTGGACTTTCGAGGAGCATTTCCGACGTTTGGCCCCCAAACTGGACAGGTCTGGGGCCGCTCTGAAGCGGCTCCTGCCCAACCTAGGGGGTCCAGACGCCCCCTGCCGGAGGCTCTACGCGGGGATCGTTCGGTCCATGGCCCTTTACGGGGCGCCGGTTTGGGCGCCGTCGCTAGGTAAGCGACCGGCGGCCAAGCTGAACGCTTGCCAGAGGGTCATGGCCATCCGGATGGTGCGAGGATACCGCACGATCTCCCGCAAAGCTGCGAGCCTCCTCGCTGGCCTGCCACCGTGGGATCTGGAGGCAACAGTCCTTGCTGCTGACCGCGAGCGCGTGAGGGAACGGTCCTCACGCCGCCGCCGCCGAGATCCCGATCCCGATTTCCGACCACCGTAGGCGCGGGTTCGCGGACGGCGAGCACTGGGTAGCTCGCTGTCCGGCAGTCTGGAAATAATCTGGACCGAGCCCAGTCGTCAACGGCGCGTTCTGTTCCACGCGCGCCTCAAGGAGATATCAGCAAACTGTAGGGGCCCGGTAGGGCCGAAGCCTCTGGGGGGAACATGTGGTATTCCTAACGGTTGACACCGAGTCCCCCCCAGAACGAAGGCTACGAAGGAACGGGGTAGGGGTTTAGTCAGTAAGAGTCTGACACGCCCTCCCGCTCCGTCCAAGAGCGGGGGAAGTCATTCTGATGATTCCCCTACCAAAAAAAAAACCTATGAAAACTATATATTTGTGCTATAAGACCTTGCTTGCCAAATTTAAAGATTCTAGGTCAACGGGAAGTAGGGGAGAGGTGGCATGAAAGGGACGCGTATTGAAAGGGACAAATCGAATTTATTACTCGTAAACTAAGAAACGTCTCGAAACGAGAATATTTCTATTCTGTGGCAATCCCGAAGCCCAACCATTCGTACCTAATGTCCCACTCCTATCATTTCAAACATGGCGATGGCGAGCAAGTGTTTGTAATCGTACACAAAAGTAAATTTTCGTTATTCTTTAGAAATGCTTTGCAGAATGTTGTAAATGAATAAACATTGTTTTACCAGTGTTTTCGATCGACTTAGTTATCGATAGATACGAGGACAAAAGGTCAGTAAACTTGTGTTTATTGGCAAGGTTTTAAGGTAATTTTTATTATTTTTGTGTCATATTTATGAAAGGGACACGAAAAATGGTTATGAATGGGACGTCCCTTTCATAACTGTCCCTTTCATAAATAGTACATTAATTAGCTAATTTCTACACAATCTCTGTAACACCTAGAATCTGACTTACGAATGACCAGTTTTAAGCTTTTCTTATTATTATGTTGTGCAATGAAAAGTATTCTATCTATTTGTTTATCTTTTTTGTTGATTATATAGTAATATTTTTGTTATTATTATTTTTGCAGTTTAAAGGACATTGCCAATCCTTGTATGGGAGTTGGACCAAGTGCTGCCCAGAATGAAGACCTAGTGCATTTTGTTCCTCAGGCTAATACTAATCATTAACATGAAGCGCATCCAAATCGGCTCCTGGAGTCAAGAAAAAAAAAGGTTTTTCTAACCTAACCTAACCTAAGTTAAAAATCTTTGTGTGGTAGTTTGACCAAGTGCTGCCCAGAATGAACACCTAGTGCATTTTGTTCCTCAGGCCGATACTAATCATTAAACCAAAGCGCTTCAAAATCGGCTCCTGGAGTCAAGAAAAAAAAGGGTTTTTCTAACCTAACCTAACCTAACCTAAGTTAAAATCTTTGTGTGGAAGTTTGACCAAGTGCTGCCCAGAATGAACACCTAGTGCATTTTGTTTCTCAGGCCAATACTAATCATTAAACCGAAGCCCATCAAAATCGGCTCCTGGAGTCAAGACAAAAAGGGATTTTCTAACCTAACCTAACCTAAGTTAAAAATCTTTGTGTGGAAGTTTGACCAAGTGCTGCCCAGAATGAACACCTAGTGCATTTTGTTCTTCAGGCCAATACTAATCATTAAACCAAAGCGCTTCAAAATCGGCTCCTGGAGGCAAGAAAAAAAAGAGTTTTTCTAACCTAACCTAACTTAAGTTAAAATCTTTGTGTGGAAGTTTGACCAAGTGCTGCCCAGAATGAACACCTAGTGCATTTTGTTCCTCAGGCCATTACTAATAATTAAACCAAAGCGCTTCAAAATCGGCTACTGGAGTCTAGAAAAAAACTGTTTTTCTAACCTAACCTAACCTATGTAAGTTAAAAATCTTTGTGTAGAAGTTTGACCAAGTACTGCCCAGAATGAAGACCTAGTGAATTTTATTTCTCAGGCCAATACTAATCATTAAACCGAAGTGCATCAAAATCGACTTCTGGAGTCAAGAAAAAAAAGTGTTTTTCTAACCTAACCTAACCTAAGTTAAAAATCTTTGTGTGGAAGTTTGACCAAGTGCTGTCCAGAATGAACACCTAGTGCATTTTGTTTCTCAGGCCAATACTAATCAGTTAAATACTAATTACTAGTATTGGTCCGAGGTGTGATTACAGAAAGATTTTTAAGTTAGGTTAGGTTAGGTTAGATTAGTAAAACCCTTTTTTTTCTTGACTCCAGGAGCCGATTTTGATGCACTTCGGTTTAATGATTAGTATTGACCTGAGGAACAAAATGCACTAGGTGTTCATTCTGGGCAGTACTTGGTCAAACTTCTACACAAAGATTTTTAACTTACATGGGGTAGGTTAGGATAGAAAAACAACTTTTTTTCTTGATTCCAGGAGCCGATTTTGAAGCGCTTTGGTTTAATGATTAGTGTTGGCCTGCGGAACAAAAGGCACTAGGTGTTCATTCTGGGCAGCACTTGGTCAAACTTCTACACAAAGATTTTTAACTAAGGTTGGGTTAGGTTAGAAAAACCCTTTTTGTTCTTGACTCCAGGAGCCGATTTTGAAGCGCTTTGGTTTAATGATTAGAATTGGCCTGCGGAACAAAAGGCACTAGGTGTTCATTCTGGGCAGCACTTGGTCAAACTTCCACACAAAGATTTTTAACTTAGGTTAGGTTAGGTTAGAAAAACCCTTTTTTTTCTTGACTCCAGGAGCCGATTTTGATGCGCTTCGGTTAAATGATTAGTATTGGCCTGAGGAACAAAATGCACTAGGTCTTCATTCTGGGCAGCACTTGGTCAAACTTCCACACAAAGATTTTTAACTTAGGTTAGGTTAGGTTAGAAAATTTTTTTTTTCTTGACTCCAGGAGCCGATTTTGATGCGCTTCATTTTAATGATTAGTATTGGCCTGAGGAACAAAATGCACTAAGTGTTCATTCTGGGCAGCACTTGGTCCACACCCTGTCAATCTCCTTTATCAAGAACACTTGTAAAAGCACACAAAATGGAAAAAACTGTGAATGAAACTGTATATGAGCATTATAATTGTCTTAGTCTCTCTTATATATCTTAGTTGATGATTAAATGTAACCAAGAAACCAAATTAGTAATGACAATTGAGTAAAACTCATATGAAAAAGATATAAACACCTAATTTGCTTAAAAAAAAACCAATTAAAAACGGTTCATTACTGTTTTATTTCAGTTTCAGTTTTTCTCCAAATAATTGATTAAAAATTATTGGTTATTTTATTTTTTTGCTCGCTTTATTACTAGTCAAAATTTCACGATTAGTACCTAAGTCGATTTATGTCAGGATAGCCAGATAACCAAATTTTAAAATTGTTGATTGTTTGTTACTCAAATAATTAGATTTTTAAACATTACCAAACTAGTATTAATGTATTATAAAGTGATTTTACATGGATATTATGTACTGTCCCTTTCATAAATGAATCCGTCCCTTTCAATACAGCAAATTTATGAAAGGGACAAAATCTACATTTTTTTAAATCGTTAAAATAAGTACCTAAGAATAAAGATATGTTAATTATTTACTTTAATTTCATTAGAAGATGAATGTAGGTTTCTCATTCAGGTTCAACCTATTTAAAATATTGTATAGAGCATTCACTAGAGCCTCTAGAATAAAAATGTCCCTTTCATGCCACCTCTCCCCTACTCTCTGAATTTTGATTCCTTAGAGTGTCAATATGTACGTATTTTACGATATAAACGGCTGTATCTTTTTTTTATCGTTAACTTACAAAGATATTTGCACAACTTCAAGGGGCCGCAGACTTAAGTATATGGTTTTAATTTCAACTCGATACCTCCAACTTCCCTATGAAAACATTTCAATTCTCGAATCGAGATTAGAAGATTTAAAAAAGAACTTGTGACGTAACTACAAATTTTCAGTTTTCAGACTTCTCCCTTCAATTGTACTATGAACCAAATCAGAATTCTAAGTCAACGGTAAGTACCCACTTAATTTTGATTCCTCTATGAGTGTCAAAATGTACGCTTTTTGCGATATAAACGGTCGTATCTTTTTTTTCGTTAACTTACAAGTTTGTTTTATGCACGTAGCTTCAAGGGACTGCAAACTTTAGTATATGGTTTTAATTTAAACTTTTCCTTCACGCGTTTCCTAGATAAAGAGTCTTGACACACAGACAGGCAGATGGACAGACAGACGGACAACAAAGTGATCTTAAATGAAACCCTTATGTTCCGTTTTTTCCCTTTGAGGCACAGAACCCTAAAAATGACACGGGTACGAAACGACCGCAATACATTATTTATTAATATGACTTCAGTCTGTTGTTGACAGTGTGTTGCCTGTTTTATATGCGATATATTTGCATGTGCCACACATTTAGGTGACCGACAGGCCTTCCATTGCGAAGTTAAGATAATCTTGCGAAACAAAATACCTACAAACACAAAAAGTTTATTTTTGCATACGGATACAAATATTAAGGTGTTATAAAATACCTATTTATAGGTATCAGTACAAAGTATCAGTGCAGCCCTTGAAAAGCATGACGTCGACCCGACCTTAAGTGGCTGGATCACGAACATGCTCAAACTAAGGGCAGTGCAAGTCACCGTAATTAGCACAACAAGGGCCACCGTAGCAAAGGGCTGTCCCCAAGGGGGCGTCCTCTCACCACTGCTATGGATCCTAGTCGCAGACAGCCTCGTAAAAAAACTAAACGATAAAGGATACTATACCGTGGGATACGCCGACGACATAACCATAATAGTCAACGGCACTCACGAAAACACCTTATGCAACCTTATGGGCCAAGCCCTGAAAATAGTAGAGGATTAGTGTAAAGATTACCAACTCACCGTCAACCCCACGAAAACAGAACTAGTACTTTTCACAAAAAAAAAGGAAACCACCCGCACTTAAACTACCACGTCTCTTCGGTACTACCCTAAGCCTTTCAACTGAAGCCAAGTACCTGGGCATCTACCTGGACAAGCAGTTAAACTGGGCAACACACATGGACCACTTAATCAAAAAAGCCAGCATATCCATGTGGCAATGCAGACGCATGTTGGGACGCAGCTGGGGCATTAGCCCCAAAGTCACCCACTGGCTATACACCACAGTTATCAGACCAATCATCACGTACGGCTCCTTAGTTTGGTGGCCGAGAACTAACCTAAGTACAGCCCAAAAAGACATGGAAAAACTTCCACGACTCGCCTACATAGCAATAACTAGCAGCATGAGAACAACACTCCCTACAAGCAATGATAGGACTGCCTCCGCTCCATCTCATAGTAAGAGAGGAAGCGGCCATGACAGGTCTCAGACTAAAGCAAGCAGGCACACTGAAAACGGACTCTCGCATAAAACATACAGGCATCATCGAGGATGCTGTTAAAAGACAGCCCATGATGATGGCCCCAAATGACAGAGCCCCCAAAGCTCTATACTTCCAAAAGCAATACAGTATCCAGCTCACAGAAGAATTGCACGACTACTCAGGCCCGAAGGAACTGAGAATCTACACTGACGGATCAAAGACAAATACTGGGACAAGAGTCGGAGTCTACTCCGAAGACCTGAATATCAGGATATCCAGACCGCTAGGCACACTAAACTCTGTCTATCAGGCAGAGTGTATTGGTATCACCCTCGCAGCCCACGCCATAAAAGCCAGAGGAGTCAGGGATAGTCGCATCCGCATAATCTCCGACAGTGCCTCAGTACTACAATCTTTAGAAAAAACCGAAAAAATCTCGAAACTCATACAAGAGTGTCATCTTGCACTGGAACGTGCAACGATGCCATATAACAACACCATAACTCTGCAATGGATAAAGGGACACAGTGGCTCACTAGGCAATGACGCGGCTGATGAACTAGCGAGACGGGGATCTGGGGCGGTGGTCTTCGGGCCCGAACCTATCGTGCCGATCCCCTTTGGTCAGCTGCGTGGTTGGCTAAGGGAGCACACTAACACACAGGCGGGAAGGTGGTGGTCCCTTGTACCAGGCTGCAGGCAGGCCAAAGAGGCCGAAGACAATAACAAATACCCTGAGCAAACCCAAGAAACTAGTTTGTTTTTGGAATGAGGTGGGCTGGCTGGAGTAAAGGCCGGATGGCCCATGCTCAATGGTCCAACGGGACTAAGTGCGGAAACCAAATACAAAGATAAGATAAGATAAGGTATCACTGTTTTCTGCCACTGTAAGTGGCATGTAAATATTAATAAAATAGGTATAAAAAGCTGGCGAGGGTCGCGGGAATCCGATGGATGCGAGACGCACAGGACCGGTCGCTGTGGCGACGCTTGGGGGAGGCCTATGTACTGCAGTGGACGTCTTTCGGCTGAGATAATGATGATGATGATGATGAGGTATAAAAAATAATATTGTAGCCTACTGAATAATATTGTGTGTGCACTTTACTAATGAATAGGTACCATAACAAGAACTAATTAATTTTTTTTTATTATGTAATGGTATTCCTTCGTATTACTTACAAGTATTTAACTATACTTTTTTTTTAGGAAGTGGTATCATCAGAATGACTTCTCACGCTCTTGGGTGGAGCGGGAGAGCGACCACGTTCTTTTGTTGCCTTCGCCTCTACTATATTGCACATTTTTTAAATGCGCTATGCTATCTATAGGTGAAACATATAACTTTCTACCTTCACTTTTAATTAATAAAACAAACTTATATCGTTTTCAACGAGCATACCACCTTTGACCATGACGCGGAATGAGGGGCGTATAAAAGTTTCTAAGACCTCAGCAACCGAATTGGATAGGATGGATGGTTCTGTAAATTTTTTGAAGTATGGTTCAAGAACCACGTATCGTATGGTAGGTAGTGTCGTATGGTGCCGGCCGTAAAGAATGTCACCATCCCATCTCTTCCCGTGGGTGTCGTAAGAGGCGACTAAGGGACATTTTAAGACCGTGCGTACTGATGAGCACCTTAGGTCACCGCGTGGTGGCGGGTAAACCACCAACAAAAGCATTCCCAAGGAGGGTTGGTGTCAGGCAGGCGGCCGACCGTAAAACAATTGCCAAATCACTTGTAACATGATTAGTACAAATGGAATGCGCGATAGGACTAGGGCGTCCCCCACAGGCGACGCGCAGGGGCAGCACCCGGCTCCTGTGGGAAATGGACGAGGGTTGTTGCACCATCCCGGGCGGGTGCAACGTAAGAAGTTAGCTCGGGAAATTAGATTGAGGTATGCTAGTTGGAATGTTGGGACGATGACTGGAAGGGCCAGAGAGTTAGCGGATGTATTAAAAAGAAGACGGATAAATATGGCATGCTTGCAGGAAACTAAATGGAGAGGAACAAAAGCGAGGGAAATTGGTGAAGGATATAAGTTTTATTACTGTGGAAGTGATGGAAAAAGAAATGGTGTAGGAATAGTACTAGACAGTAAATTGAAAGAAAGCGTGATGGAAGTACAAAGAATTAATGATAGAATTATAGTTGTGAAAGTTATGATAGAGAATGTGATGTTGAATGTAGTCAGTGTGTATGCTCCACAAGTAGGATGTGATGAAATGGCGAAAGAGAAGTTTTGGGAGGATTTTGATACTGCGTTAATGACCATCCCTGTACATGAGGAATTAATAGTTGGAGGCGATTTTAATGGACATGTGGGAAGAATGAAAGGTATTTATGAAAGAGTACATGGAGGATGGGGTTTTGGAAGTGTGAATAATGAAGGAGAGACGCTGCTGCAATCTGCTACTGCTTTCGATCTTGCAGTAGCTAATACTTGGTTTCAGAAAAGTGAGGAACATCTGATCACATATAAAAGCGGTCACCACAAAACGCAAATCGACTACTTTCTAGTTAGGCGCAATAACATACAGTACGTTAAAAATTGCAAAGTACTGCCAGGAGAAGATCTAGTAACCCATCATCGACTCCTAGTTATGGTGGCAGTAGTCAAAGTACAATGCAGCAAAAGCAAAGAGCGTCCTCCTCCTAGGATAAAATGGCATATGTTAGAGAAGAATGACTGTGCAAAGAAGTTCAGAGAGCGAGTGGTGGACAAAATGATAGAGATGGGGGACATGAATGATCGAAGTATAAATGAAAGCTGGAATGAGCTTGCGGAGTGTATTAGGTATGCAGCGAAAGGGATTTTGGGAGAGACGAGAGGAAAAGGCACAATAGATAGGGATACATGGTGGTGGTCGAGAGAAATTCAGAATGTGTTGAAAGAAAAGAAAAGAAAATTCAAGGAATGGCAGCGTGTGCCAATGGAAGACGGTAGTGTGAAAGCTGAAAAAAAGAGTGAGTATGATGTGTTGAAGAAAAAGGCTAAGAAAGCCGTGGCAATAGCCAAAGCAAAAGCCTGCGACAGACTGTACGATACACTGGACAGTCCAGCAGGCCAAAAACAGCTGTACCGGCTTGCTAGAGCAAGAGAGAGAAAGGCGAGGGATGTCTGTCAAGTAAAATGTGTAAGGAATGAAGCCGGGATTGTTCTATCAGATGATGAAAAAATCAAAGAGAGGTGGAAGGAATATTTTGAAAGACTAATGAATGAGGAAAATGATTGGAGTGGGGTTTTAGAGAGTAAACCAGAAAATGTGGGGTTAGTGAGAATGGTTAGTATGGATGAAGTCAGAATAGCAGTAAATGGAATGAAGAATGGTAAGGCCATTGGTCCAGATGGAATACCAGTAGAAGTGTGGAAGTTAATGCGAGTGGATGGATGGATGTGGGTAGCTTTGTTTTTCAATAAGTTGTTGCAAGAAGAAACCATACCTGATGATTGGTGCAACAGTTCTTTAGTGCCCATCTTTAAAAACAAAGGTGATGTCCTTGAGTGCAACAATTATAGAGGAATAAAGCTAATGTCACATACTATGAAAGTCTGGGAGAAAGTTATTGAAAGGCGGGTGAGAGAAGAGAGTGAAATTTCACAGAACCAATTCGGTTTTATGCCTGGTCGGGGTACAACGGATGCCATTTTCGCTATACGCCAGCTGTGCGAGAAATACAGAGGTGCACATAAAAACTTGCACATGGTATTCATTGACCTCGAAAAGGCGTACGACCGGGTAACTCGTGAGGTTCTGTGGTGGGCCCTTAAGGAGAAAGGTGTGCCTGTGAAGTATGTGCAGTTGATCCGAGCGATGTACAGTCGGTGTAGTACCCAAGTCCGGTCCACAGTGGGCACCAGTGCCAATTTCAATGTGGCGGTCGGCCTACATCAGGGGTCGGCTCTCAGCCCTTACCTCTTCCTGCTGATAATGGACGCTTTGACGTTAGACATTCAGGAGGAGGCCCCCTGGTGTATGCTGTTTGCCGATGACATTGTGCTGGTTGCCGAGAGTGGCCTAGAGGTCCAGAGCAGATTGGAGGTGTGGTGGCAAAGATTGGAGAGTGTTGGCCTGAAATTGAGTAGAACCAAAACGGAGTACTTGTTCTGCGATTTCGGCGGTCTCTCCAATCCTTTGCCTCTATCCCTCGCCGGGACGCCCATACCGATCTGTTCCGACTTTCGGTACCTCGGGTCGCTTGTCCAAGGAGATGGTGAGGTGGATCGAGACGTAACACATCGGATCAACGCAGGATGGATGAAATGGCGACAGGTCACGGGAACAACTTGCGATCCACGGATGCCCGTCAAGTTGAAGGGTAAAATCTACAAGTCCGTGATAAGACCTGTCATACTGTATGGATCAGAATGTTGGGCTATGAAAAAGATGGATGAGAAAAGATTGCATGTAGCGGAGATGAGAATGTTAAGATGGATGTGTGGTGTGACAAGAATGGATAAAGTAAGAAATGAGTATATTAGAGGAAGTTTGAAAGTGGCGCCAGTGACAGAAAATTGAAAGGAAATCGTTTGTCTTGGTATGGTCATGTGAAGAGGAGGGATGAAATGCATGTTACTAGAAGAGTTATGAATTTACATGTGGACGGATGGAGAGGGAGAGGGAGGCCAAAGAAAAGATGGATGGATTGTGTGAGGAGCGATATGAAGGAAAAGGGAGTTGGTGATAGTCTGACGGATGACAGGACAGAATGGAAGAAGAAAACATGTTGCGCCGACCCCAAATAATATGGGATAAGGGCAGGAAGAAGAAGAAGGTTCAAGAACCACGTATACATATATGTAGGTATATCACCTGTAAAAAGACCATCACCAATTTTTTCCCAGCAATATTTTTTGGTCTAATGCCCGTTTTCACCAACAGCCCCTAAAATTTAAGTGTCTCTTAAGCCAATTTAATCAAGGTTTTTGCATATTATTAGGTTATTATTCTGAATTAAAGTATGAAATCGAACACGTAAGTTTAAAGTTTTCATATTTTAATTCAGAATAATAACTTAAAAATATGTAAAAACTGTGATTAAATTGGCTTAAGAGACACTTAAATTTTAGGGGCTGTTGGTGAAAACGGGCATAAGTTACTTAATTACATGTACAGAATGTGTAGTTATCGGCTTTGTGATCGGTCTTTTTACACCCTGTATATAACATAACCTTACCACGCCAAGGTGAGCTGAAAGTTAAGCAATGTGTATCAATCTCCAGTTTTCTGTTATCATGCCTCCAGAGCATAATCTCAGAGATTCGCTTATTAGCATTATCGGTCATGTAATGTTCCCACCGCAGGGACTCGGGCTTCCCCTCAAGGAGAGGGAATTGGCAGTTATCTACCACGCAGGCCCCGTGCGGATTGATGGATGTCACATGTTTTTGAATTTTTGATTCTGGTTCAGGTCATTCCGGTTCCTCACAATGTTTTCCTTCACCGTTTTGAAAGCAGCGATGACAAAATAAATTACACAGAGTAATGCGCCTGGCAAGGTTTGCAGCGGTGAACTACAACTTGCGAGTCGAGGCAGTTATCACTGGGCAGCCACTGCTTACTCAGCAATTGGTAATCCAAATCAATTAATAAAACTACAAATCTGTTGTCGTATGTCTAAAATCATGTTTTCTCTGATAAAATCATTTTTAGGGTTCCGTACCTCAAAAGGAAAAAAACGGAACCCTTATAGGATCACTTTGTTGTCCGTCTGTCTGTCGGTCTGTCGGTCTGTCTGTCTGTCAAGACCCTTTATCTCGAGAATGCGTGAAGATATCAAGTTGAAATTTATACTATACACTCAAATCCGCGTTCCCTTCAAACTGTGCAAAAATCAAACTTGTAAGTTGACGGTAAAAAAAGATACGCTCGTTTATGGTGCAAAAAACGTACATTTCGACACCATCAAATGAATCAAAATTCATTGTGTACTTTCCGTTGACCTAGAATCTTGAAATTTGGCACGAAGCAAGGTATAATAGCACTAATATAGGAAAAAGTCTGAAAATTCAAAATTTGTTGTTACGTAACAAGAATTTTTTTTTTGAAAAATCTCCAAGACTCGCTTCGAGAATTGAACTGTTTTCAAAGTTAAGTTGGAGGTATCAAGTTGAAATTAAAACCATATAATAAGGTCTGTGGTCCCTTGAAACTGTGCAAAAATCAAACTTATAAATTGACAGGAAAAAAAGATACGCCCGTTTATGTTAATCCGTAAAATTCGACACTGTCAAAGGAATCAAAATTCTTAGGGTACTTTCCGTTGACCTAGAATCTCTAAATTTGGCACAAAGCAAGGTATTATAGCACAAATATAGGGAAAAGTCTGAAAACTAAAGATTTGTAGTTGCGTCACAAGATTTTTTTTTTTTGAAAAATTTCAAGACTCGATTCGAGAATTGAACTGTTTTCATAGGTAAGTTGGTACGGAACCCTCAGTGCGCGAGTCCGACCCGCACTTGCCCGGTTTTTTTGAGTTACGCACAAAAAACAGCGTAAAATCCAAACTGATATTATAAATGAGAAAATAACTCTGTCTGTCTTTCTGTCTGTTACGCTAGTACTTCACTGCGATCCCACCTGATGGTAAGCAGGGATGCAATCGTTGATGACGAGGCGCACTTTTTTATTAAGAGACTAGCAGCCCGTCCCGGCTTCGCACGGGGTAGACAATTATTTATTTTTGGAATTTTTCCCGTCAAATGACTACCCTACATATCCTACGCTACCCTACCCTACCTTCCCTACACTACCCTACCTACATTACACTACCCTACACTACCCTACACTACCCTACACTACCCTACACTACCCTACACTACCCTACACTACCCTACACTACACTACGCTACACTACACTACCCTACACTACCCTACACTACACTACACTACCCTACACTACCCTACACTACCCTACACTACCCTACACTACACTACGCTACACTACACTACCCTACACTACCCTACACTACACTACACTACACTACCCTACACTACCCTACACTACCCTACACTACCCTACACTACCCTACACTACCTTACACTACCCTACACTACCCTACACTACCCTACACTACCCTACACTACACTACCCTACACTACCCTACATTACCCAATTTTTGTTTTTAGATTTAAACTATCCTATCTCTCAAGTTGCGGTGTGCGAATTTTATTATAATCGGTTAAGTGGTTTAGGAGTCCATTGAGGACAAACAATGGGACACGAGATTTATATATATTAAGATTATTCACTCTAGCCTTGAAGGCACCCAAATTATAACAGACGGAAAGACCGTATCAGGCAAATTACTCCAGTCCTTAAAAGTAAGCAGTATAAACGACTTTATCACAAAGAAAAAAAATCTTAATAATTATAATATAATTTAATTTTATTGATTACAAGCTAGATTAAAAGACTAACAAACAATTAAACTGCAACTTATAATAATGTTGCAATTTGTGTTAAAACTAATAACAATAACCTTTTTCAGTTTTATATAAGTCCGTAGCGCTATCTTAGAGTCAATAATTTGTTTGTTTGTAAATAATGACAGAAACGTTTTAACCTATCACATACCCGCAAAACGAGACACAATAGTAAAACAATAACAGTGCGGTCTCATAGGACTGGTCGGGGTTTCATGAATTAATTGCTTATTGTTGGTGTAGCGTTAAAACAATATTAGAATTAATTTAAGTGACTATTTTAGATAAATTCAAACTTTAAAATAATATCTTTAAATTATATTAATAACTCAATGACAATATTATAAAACCTAGGTGCAGTGCAGATAATTTATAAATAAGTACACCCTACACTTCACTACGTACCTAACTAATAATACACTAAAAATCTCTAAACTATTTTATATTGTCAAATAAAATTATATATGAAGGTAGCTTTTTATCTGTTTACCATAATTTATTATTTAATTTAGCTGAATGTGCTAAGTACAGTGTAATGTTTACACCTAGCTCTCTAGATGGCGTTGGCGTCGAATTAGAAGTCGCTATGGTTTCGTTACGCGCGTGGATATACACCCCTCCGCCAACTGGGATATTTTCACTCGTCAATGACCTAAGTCTTAATCATTAGCATTTAATGCTTTGAATTTTTGAATGAAGTCGGCTTAAAAAGCTCGACTTCGTATAAAACGTTGGAATGATGTGATCGGACCTGGCACGGTAGATCTTATTATGATAGCTATTACCCGCGACTTTGTTCGCGTTAACTTCGAAAACATTACTATCATGCTGTGCTTGCAATTCATTTCGAAAGCATCGAAATTATTTATTTAACTTTCCCATAAACCGTTTAAAAGTAAAAACACAAATTATCTTGAGGAAATGTTTTGTTAATGTGTTACGTCCAGATGTACGAACTTTAATGAACAGAAAGAGTATTTGTAAGGGTCGTTTATTATTATTATTATTAGTTTATGTATCGGGCACGCCATCATTATGGCGGTAAGTCCCCTCTTTGAGGAGTGGTTGGAAAGACATTACGGCGCGCGGCGTCCGTATGATGCAGATTCTCACCGGACAGGGTAAGTTCGGAAGGTTCCTGCATCGGATTCAGGCAGAAGAAACACCGCGGTATCACCACTATTTGGATCACCAGGAGGATATGGTGGAACAAACAGTGGAGGTTTGCCTAGCTTGGGCGGTGCATCGCCGTAACCTCCTGGAGGCGATCGGCGACAGCGACTGCTCGCGCTGGTTTTCTGGTACAGGCTATGGTCCGGTCACCTCTTTCTGCGAAGCAGTAATGCTAGCGAAGGTAATGGCCGCACGGGAGTGAGAACATCCCTCCTGCCCCCATCGCTGGGATTCCAATCCCGATTTCCAACCACCGCAGGCACGGGCTTGCGGACGGCGAGCAATGGGTAGCTAGCCGTCCGGAGGTCTGGTAATAATCCGAATCGAGCCCAAGGTGTCAACGGCGCGTTCGGTTACGCGCGCCTAAAAGAGATGTCAGCAAAACTGTAGGGGCCCAGCAGGGTCGAAACCTCTGTGGCCATGGGTTGGCTTATGAAAGGAAAACCCGGGACCCTGTAACAAAGGCAGAGAAGAAACGGAGTGGGTATTAGTCAGTAAAATTCTGACACGTCCTCCCGCTCTGCCAAAAGCGGAATATGAGAGTATTTTTCTCGTTTATGTTCTTTTGTTGTTCGTTGTATGATCCTAAAATGATTTATTTGTCAACAAAGGATATACACGCGGTATATTTCTAGTAACAACAAATAAATGCTTTTTAATGTAGGCTGTAAAAAAAATAGTGATCTGTGGAGCTGATCCCCCGCAACCTAGGGTTTGCAGATCTGAACTTTTTTATTAAGGTAAATCAAAGATTACCTTCTCCCATTCTGGGCGGAGCAAGAAAGACTATCAGATTTTCACTGACTAAAACCTACTTGTGTAACTTCAGTTGCCCTTTGCATTTCAAGCAAGCGCGCCACCATAGTTAGAGTGTTTCAAAGGGTTTCAGTTTCGGATCCGGCTGGAAGTACCCTGATAGTAATATTATGCGTATCACCAGGAGGATACAATAGAGCATACGGTGTAAGTCTGGCCCCGCTTATGTGGAACGGGGAAGTCATTGGATGATTTCTCAACCAAAAAAACTGACCAAGAGCGTGTTGGGCAACGCTCAGTGTAGAGTTTCCCGTCCGTCACAATAAATGTCCCCAATTTTTTAGAACTGTTCGTCCCATCAAGTTCAAAATAATTTTCCTAGAAAGTCTTTATAAAGTTCTACTTTACAATTTTTTTGTTTGTTTTTTTTACTTTTGGTGCGGCTATTTCCCAAATTATTGATATTATCAAAAAAATAATTGTAGTATACCTATTTAGTTTTGAATACCTATCCAACAATATGAGGAGCTCGTGGCTGGATAGTAACAGCCAAACAGGTCGATCTTCAAGGTTAACCAACGCTTGCCTAGGTTGGTCTGTGGATGGGTGATCATCATAACATAACGAGTTTCCTCCGTGCCTCCGCGCGTACTAAAAACTATAATAAAAAACCCTATTCACACTTAAAAGTATATTACACTAGTAGAAAAGTATTCTTGTGTTCTTCTTTATTTTGTAGTATTTTTTTTTGTTATTGTTGTAACGTTCCATAGACTTCCTTCCTTGTATAAAAAAATACCCAAATCCAAAAAAATATGAAAGTAATTATAAATCAATGCCATTTTGCGTACTTTATTCGAATTTTATTTTTGCATTTTTATGTTTTAGATTCCTCATTTATTTGTAATTCATTACTTTGGTTCTTCGTTGTTTTGTTCAATAAATAGATAAAGATTAAAAACAAAAAAAAAATAAGGAGAATACCTAAAAATCATAACAAAAAAGTATCACAAACTGTGGTAAAATACGTGTACTCTAAAGTAGGTACTATTTTTCTCAAAACTGCCGGGTCAGATTTTGATGCACCTTTACACAAGGGTGTAGTTGAGGTATACCTACATAAGTACCATAACAGCGTCGCTATTGGTTCATAGACCACTTTCGCTCAGTTTCCTTTTAGCTTTCTAGTGATCTCGGTCACAGAGATTAAGCGAGGACTGACTTTCTATTGAAATAACTCACTGAAAAACACAATAGAAAGCTAACATTTTAAATACATATTTTTAAAATTTCCAGAACGTCTTAGAAAGGAAATACTTACATACTTATATTTCTGTAGGAAGTCACGTATCTACATAGTATAAAACAAAGTTTATTTCTATGTCCCTATGACCCTATCTATGTATGCTTAAATCTTTAAAACTACGCAACGGATTTTGATGCGGTTTTTTTAATAGACAGAGTGATTCAAGAGGAACATTTAAATGTATAAGGTGCGTTGGGGTAAGATCGGAACTGGGGAAAGAACGTATAAATCAAATATCTCATTTATTTGGCTATTAAAAAATATGCTAGTCACATTGCGCGCTACGTCATTTTGTTCCGCCCCGCCCTGCACTGACCGCCAGTTGCTCCGGGTACTCGGACGTATACTACGAGCCATTAAAGAAAACAAGTCAAGTTTTATGAAAAATGTATCGATCCGGTCTTTCACCTTCATTTGTTTTTGCATATTTTAGCAAAATTATAGTTTATTTTGGTATTATTGTGCCTAAATACTTAGTTTTAAGCAGTGATAACCCGATAAAACGAATCCACAAGTGTCTACTATCTCTGTAGGCTGAAATCCGGTGTTAACCGTCTTGGGTAAAGATCGTACAAAAATATCCGGTCCTAAAAATTTTCCCTCCATCTCTACCAACCTTCAGAATTCTAAGGTTTTAAGACGTTTATTTTATTTTATAGTATGCTTGTGTTTAAAATCAAACTTTGAGAATCTCATTTTCTTCTAAATTTTGGTACCTGGGGTAAAACCGGACAGTTTAAACTAAAAAAAGGAAAAATCATTTGGTACATCCATGTTTGCAGTGTTAGGTAGATTTAGTTGATATCATGTAAAAGAACAAGAAAGACCGGATACATTCTTTTTATACACCTTGTGCTCCTAGCAATAGAAATAGTATTAAATTGTTGTCCGAACTTGCCCCTTTGCGGCAAAATCGTCATCGTACTCACAAAAAATGTGTCCTGATTTTACAGGCTTACAAAACTAAAAGTATCGAGTATTTGTACATAAATTAAATTTAAAATGAAAATGTGTTTAATGATTAACAATTCTTAAAATTTTCAAGACTGTGGGGTATACCAAACTTGAGAAAAAAAAGTTTTTGCAACACCCTTGCAACTATACCAAAATCCGTCCGGTCTTACTCCAACGCACCTTAATACATGCATAAATAGTAGAGTATACACTGATAAATTTGCATCCGTACGAAGCCGGGTCTGGTTGCTAGTATAGTATAATATTACAATAGCAATTAATTTGATTTGTATTTGTTTGTAAAAGAATCGCCAAACTTAAGTGGCAGTGGAGAGGGCTCGTAGAACAGACAGTCGATGCGGATGAAAGGTTCCGGAATGCCAACAATGTACCGGAAGACGCAGCGTTCGAAGGCCACCCACAAGGTGGCAAGATGAGGTCTCCATGGTCACGGGAATCCTAAGGATGCGAGATGCACAGGACCGGTCGTTCTGGTGAAGCTTGGCCCAAGCATCGCCACAACGACTATGCCTATAAATGTTAAATTATATTTATTTTGCAAGTAAGATTTTAAAACCTCTTTTACACGTCAATTCTTTTATCGTCAGCTCGTACTAGTCCAACAGTGGACGTCTTTCGACTCAAAAATGATGTTTTTTTCAAACAACAAGATCGCTGAAATCGGAGTTTTAGTTTTGACATCCAATTCTCGTTCAAGAGCTCCGCAGCGACATCTGTTGACGCTTTTTCAAACTATTCAAGCTTCATAGCAATCTGTAAACCTTAACTTATAAAATAAAAAAATACGACTTCAGTGTTCGGTGACATTAAATAATATAACAAAACAATAATCGAATAATTATTCCCAACATTATAAACAACACTACTTTGGCAGGAATATTTTGACAAAAGGTCAAAAGAAAAAGGAATATGGTACCGAACTATCCAGCCAGAGATTTCTCGGGTTCCATGGATTGACTGTAATCTGAATAGAAATTTAATAACCATAGCTTTAAGGCTCCGTTCCGGACATATTCCATCAAATAAATTTAACTATTTAATGAAGAAAGTCTTGTCTCCAAATTGTGATGACTGTGGAGTGGTTGATGATGTTTTCCATATCTTGATGGAGTGTGTCCGGAATGAAAATAAGAGGATCAATGTTTTTGGACACTGTAAAACCTATGATATTGGCATTTGTAATGTAATCCTTGCTTTTCCAATGTCCGATAAAGCCAAACAATTGTTTGAATTAATTTTAAGGTAGATTGTAAGATTTTTGTGTTTTTCTCTACTGGGCGATGTGGTCGCAAAGCGACAAAGCCCTTTAAGCAAATAAAAAAAAAAAAAAAAAAAAAAAATAAACAACACTAAAGGAATAATAAATTTATTTTGTACTACGCAGTTGCTTAGCAACGGGTGCCGGCATTAAAGAGAGACAGGGCATCCGAGTTGCCTAGGCAATGGCCAGGCTACCTGTAGCGTTCTCCCTCACTCCAACAAAAGCTTGTCGCAAGGGTTGGTCGTCTGGCTTCGGTCCCTTTCTAAAAGCTCGACCGTGTACTGCCATCTCTCTCTAACAAACTGATCGGCATGGCAACGGACAGTCACATAGAAAATTGCTTCAATATTTAATAAGGATACTTACTGCAATGGTGTTTTCTTCAAAGGAAAGTATATTAATAGAACTGAACACTGAAAGTGAATTGGAACCGTGCACTAGGTTGAGACGTTTTATAAGTGCCCATGTAGGCTTATAAGAAATAAAAATTTAGTTTTTTTTTGTAAATATTTTATTCGAAACAGACAAAAATAAAAACAAAGTAGATTCCTACACAGGGTTTTTTTTTGTTTTCAGGTGACTTCTCCCGCTCTTGGGCGGAGCGGGAGGGTGTGTCAGACTTTCACTGACTAACTACCTCGTTTCTTCTTTGCCTTCGTTCCAGGGTCACGATCCCCTTAGGGGGTAAATTTTAGAAAACTTCTCTTAGTACGTGAGTACTAAGAGAAGTTTTCTAAAATTTAAAGGTTTTTTAAAAGGTTTTTTTATGACGAAAGTGATTTCGTCATAAAAAAACCTTTTGGAATATTTCACGCTCCTGGGCCCTGTAGTTTCGGCTGTGCGTTGCTATATCCGACAGTCACTCTTTTATATTTATAGAAATCGTTTGTACGTGAATAAATAAATGTATATAAAATTTATGAATCATATCATAAGGATAAGGAACGGGAATACATACTTATTAATTTATTGAAATCATAGAAGGTACAGATTGCAAATTGGAGAGGCATTAGCATGAATATAACAAAACCACTTTTATCCTGATACAAATATTTGCCGAAATATGGTTCAAGATACGTTTTGTGTTTTATATGCGACCGTACAATAAGTATTTTTTGGGGTTTCCTATTCCTCGTGATGCACATTGATACTGATATCATACGACTGCGTGGCCGCAACGAGCGAATGGCGCCCTTTGATTTTACAATACAGTTGAAAGGCTTTTTTGAAAAGGATAGCGCGGTGGTCGAACAACCAATGACGAACTCTATTGTTATAACCAGGCTTAATGCAACTCTTGTTCCAAAGGGTAAGCAAAAATAGATACTAATTATAATAATATACAACGTTGATACGACAAGAGGGGCTTTCCTTAAAAGGAGTTGTTGTGCTCATCAATACGAGCAACTTTTACTATGCGACCAATCATGAAATAACGAAAAAAAATTCGCTCGTCCATACATTTTGTCAAATTATGTGAACATAAATGTATGGAGGAGCGGATTTTTAAGCGGAAAGCCCCTCTGTCGTATCGGCGATGTATAAAAAATTTAAATATCATTTATATCTCATCATCATCTGTCTAGCCTTTTCCCAACTATATTGGGGTCGGCTTCCAGTCAAGCCGAATTTAGCTGAATACCAGTTGCCGCTCTGAAGCGTCTCCTGCCCAACCTAGGGGGTCCAGACGCCCTCTGCCGGAGGCTCTACGCGGGGATCGTTCGGTCCATGGCCCTTTACGGGGCGCCAGTTTGGGCGCCATCGCTGTGTAAGCGACCAGCGGCCAAACTGAACGCTTGCCAGAGGGTCATGGCCATCCGGATGGTGCGGGGATACCGCACGATCTCCCGCGAAGCGGCGAGCCTCCTTGCTGGCCTGCCACCGTGGGATTTGGAGGCAACAGTCCTTGCACGCATGCACGATTTGCGCGTGGAGATGCAACGCCGGGGCGAAACTCCGCTGCCACGACAAGTCGCGGAATGACAGATAGAGTTCCGGCGGGATCTCAGGGTGGCATGGCGACTGCGACTGTCGCAACCCAGTGCTGGGCATGCCGTCATTGCGGCGGTAAGTCCACTCTTTGAGGAGTGGTTGGAAAGAGGTCACGGCGTCCTCTCGTTCCGTTTAACGCAGGTCCTCACCGGACACGGTAAGTTCGGGAGGTTCCTGCATCGGATCAAGGAGGAAAGGACGCCCGGGTGTCGCCACTGTGTGGACGGCCCGGAGGACACGGTGGAGCATACGGTAGAGGTGTGCCCTGCTTGGGCGGAGCACCGCCGTGTCCTTGTGGAGGCTATCGGTGGCGGTGACCTCTCGCGCCGGGCCCTGGTACAGGCCATGGTCCGGAGCGAGGAGGGGTGGCAGGCAGTCGCCTCCTTCTGCGAAGCAGTAATGTTAGCGAAGGAGGCTGCCGACCGCGTGAGGCAACGGAACTCACGCCGCCGCCGCCGAGATCCCGATCCCGATTTCCGACCACCGTAGGCGCGGGCTCGCGGATAGCGAGCACTGGGTAGCTCGCAGTCTGGTAATAATCTGGACCGAGCCTAGTCGTCAACGGCGCGTTCTGTTCCACGCGCGCCTCAAGGAGATGTCAGCAAACTGTAGGGGCCCGGTAGGGCCGAAGCCTCTGGGGAACACGGTATCCGAAAGGTTGTCACCGTGTCCCCCAGATCGATGGCAACGAAGGAACGGGGTAGTGGTTTAGTCAGTAAGAGTGACACGCCCTCCCGCTCCGCCCAAGAGTGGGAGAAGTCATTCTGATGATTACCCTACCGGAAAAAAACTGAATACCAGTATTTTACGAGGAGCGGCTACCTACCAGACTTCCACAACCCATTAACTGGGGTAACACGGTACTTCATGGCAAGACTGGAGTCAGATTTACCGGTTTCTGACTATCCGTAACGACTGCCAAAGATCTACAAATGACAGCCGGGACCAACGGCTTAACGTGCTTTCCGAGGCACGGAGGAAACTCGTTATGTTAAGATGGTCACCCATCCACAGACCAACCTAGGCAAGCGTTGCTTAACCTTGAAGATCGATCTGTGCGGCTGTTATTATCTAGCCACGAGCTCCTCAAATATCATTTATATCTAAACCTACTTAAACTCTATTTATTTCTTTGATAATTTAAATTGCAGTACGTTTACCGAGTCATTTAAAGCGAGAGACGAGTGCGTAGGATGCAGCTGAGGAAAGTATACGAAGGAAATTGTATGTGTGACGTAACATCATTTTATTACAAAGGTACACACCGTTCGACAGCTTTGCTCTGTATCCTCGTACTATACAATTAGCCTGCCACAGCCTTGACGCGACCCTGGAGGACCCGTTGCAGCATACAGTAGAGGAGCACCACTTTCCTCTCGCACCAAGCCCATGGTACAGGCCCTGGTCCTGAGTGAGGAGGACAAGCGAGAGGGCATGGCTCTGATGCCGTCGGAAACTCGACTCTGATTTTCACCCACTGTAGGTGTGGACTTGCGGACGGCGAGCACAAGTCATCGACGGCACACGGCCTTTGCCTCAAAGAGATGTCAGCAGGGTCGAAGCTTATTGGAGCCATGGAATCGCTTCTGAAAGGAAAACCTAGAGCCTATAAACGAAAGGCAAACAAGAAACATACGAGTGAGATTCAGTAAAAATCTGAGGAAAAGTCATTGGATGATCTCGAAAAAAAAGCCTATGCGAGAAAAATCCTCGCACCGGCTAGATACATATCACATATCTATAGTAAATGCACACTAGGGTACGATATCGCAGGTAACCGCGCTAGACTCGGTGGGGTTTCAAGTGATAGCTCACTCCAATTGAGTGGCATTATTCAAATTGTAGCGGGAATTATGGATACCTTTATACACTCCAATTAGAAAATGAAGTCACAATCGTATTTCAAGCTCTGAAGGCTTTCCTTAATTGAATTGAACAAAATAGAAGTAATTTTAATCGGGATAGACACAACGGTTATGGACACAAATTAAAAAAGATCAAAAGTAAAAAATACGCCAAGTATGCCAGTATTGAAGAGACTGTGAATATTAATTTCGTATTTCAAGTACTAAAGACGAGAAGAAACTATTTAGGATAGATACACAACACAACGTTTTTAAACATAGAATAAAAAAGAATATAAGTACAGAATACTCCAATTAAGCCAGTGTCGAAAAGACTCAGGGTTTGTATTCTAGGTCTATAGAAAGATATGGACAACTTATCAGGTGTGGGGTAGGAGATGACGATGAAGAACGCGGCCGTACAAAACAGCCCCATTTGTAAAGATAATACGATTAAAAATTGAATAATTGAATTACACCCCAACCCCTCAGCGTACCTTATAGGAAGAAGCCCCTGTTTCGTAAACAAATAATGAAGATGTAAAAGTAACAAACCCATATTTGGGGACCTTTCCTAACAGTGGGACAGTAAAAAAAGCCGAATAAAAAAAGCCCATATTATGGATTTCCGATACCCAAAAGTGTGTCAGTGAAAACAGCGATGCGCTCGCGGGGGTCCTCCCTAACAGTATTAGTGTCTTTTCCAATTACTGCTAGGGGTAACAAATGCCAGGGTTAGATAAAGTCAAAATCAACCTTTAAAACGGATTTTAGACTTTGTTCGATATGGTTTATTTTAAAACACCCGGTCCGCATAGAGATATTTATGAAGCTAAACAAAATAAGCTTACATATAGGATATAACTGTGTTAGTAAGATTGTTGTCACGGTGGGCGGTGGCACAGTGGTTGAGTGAATGACTGCGTTGAATGTCGCGGGTTCGATTCCAACAAAGAACAAGTATTATAATTATGGTTTACAGATAGTTGTTACGGGCTTGGGTGTTTTGTGTATGTGTGTTTACATGTTGGTGAAATCTCAGTGTGGACCAATGTTAAAGTGATCCTATAAGGGTTTCGATTCTTTTCCTTTTCAAGTACGGAATCCTAAAAAAAGGATAGATGGTACGGTATGGATGGTGGTGGTGGTGGATGCATTTCTGTGGTTTTGGGCAGTCAAAACCACAGAAATGGTCTAGGACATTGTCCCAAAAGAAGCCTAATTAAAACTGAAAAGATTCAGGCTTTTTGCAGTTAGTTATAGTAAAGGTACATATTTTCACTCTATTTTGAGATATGCGTGTAGAAGAAATATAGCCTGTTTGCTGAACTTCAATTGGATTTGATAGAGCTCTCGGAGTGGCATTCAGGGTATACTTGAAATTAAAATTTTGAAAAATGTTCGTGTGTTGTTCCCAGCAATGAGTTGCAGCTAATTAACATTTCAATAAATAAATTTAATAGTAAAGTGAGGTTTTCCTCTAAAACTTTTACTATTAACTTTAAAGTTATTACAGAATTTATATGACGTAAAAGCTTGTTGCGTTCAAAATTGAGTTTCTGGATTTCAGCTGAACAAACATACTCCAAGATAGTTACACACATACATTACCAGATAAATAAAAACCTGTTAAAAATCAAACGTCTAATTGAACGCAATCTTATGATAAAGGCATTTATATTTTGTTTTTGCACAAATTTTTACACTCGCTTGAAAATCAAAATCTATAAGATCCCATTGACCTAGAATCCTGGAATAAACCAGACTAAGTATAAGTATTTACATTTTATTTTACACAAAATAAATGTTGCTTCAATTTCACCTTTACTAAACGATTTTTTCCTTGTGTACTAGTTAGTTTCTTTTTGATTAATTTTGTTTCCTCAAGTACCTATATATATTATAATAGGAACAGGACACAACCGGCTCTCGCCCCAGTGTTCCACAGTAATCGGATAAGGGTTTCAATTCGCCTTGCTACCCTTAGGCATAGCGTCAGTGATATGACATGTTAATAGATCTGTATACGATTGCCATGCCCTTGGTATGTGTTTCAACTGATATTGGGTCATCCAACGAATCAGACGGAATCTACATTCATATCAAATCAAGTGGTCTTATTTTCCCAAACTTAAGGGTTGCCTAGAATTGGTTCACTAAGACCAAAGTACTCATTAAAACCAATCACTTAAGTCCATAGTCGGCGGGATTTTTCGATTTATTGCGGAATTCCAATGGGTACATTCCTTCGAAATGGGAGTCCAATATAACGTTTTCAGGGCGTTGTAGCGACTGCCGCGTTATTGCAGTACATCAAAGATGTTTGCTCATGTCAGAGTTGACAGTTTCTTAGCCGTCATACGCAAAAAAAGTGTGTTTCTAATTAGGTACCAGATTGCATGCCACGTAACAGCCTCCTAGAAGTGATTGCTGAAAGGCATGATGAGAGTAACGTTTGTGGCATCTTTTTAAAGTTAACCCCGTTATCTTTAGTAGTGTATACATACTAACATAGTTTATCAGTAAAAATTGTTACTAACATCCTTCCCTTCTTTTGTGCCAACCATCTTCCGGCTCCATCATCAGACCTTGGCTACCGCACATTATCAAAGTACTCATCAATACAAATCAAAAGAACCCCAACTCGACGGGGTTGTATCGTTTTGTCGCGGAATTCTTATGACCAACTTCCTGCTCCGTCATCAGATCAGCTCCACGTTATCATAATATGGCATTGTCATGCGATTTACACATGCATGCAAAATTTCAGCTCAATCGGTTGAAGATACCTGCTTCAAAATTGAGTTGCAAGATTTCACCCGAATAAACATAGTCAAAGATAGTTACAGACATACATTGTTAGTTCAATAAAAGACTGTAAAAAATCAAACTTCTATATGAATACATACACATATTGTTTTGTCATTTCTCAAGGGATTAATCCTGTTTCCGAAGCGATTATGAGCGTGGCTGTACAACTAAAATGGTAACAGGCGCGTCAAGATAACAACTCGAAGCTTGCGCTGCGTCAGTTTGGTTCGGCGAGAGCTTGCGGTCGGTCTAGCATTCAGCAAAAACCACTTAAATCCAAAGGAAGGAAGAAATCAAAAGGAGGACAAGAACCAACCATGTCTGCTTCCGCAGCCGACTCGTCTTCAACACCGAACCCACCGACTTCTACAACCAATCGCTCGCCATCACCAGAACGCGAACGATCCCCATCACCACTACTGACGGACTACGACTCATCCTCAAGCGTGGAGATAATGGTGGATAAAGACAAACTGCAGGAGGAACTCAATAAGGAGATAGAAGAAGCGAAGAAGAATGTCAAACCAGGAGAACCGACCTACAATGATGGCTGTCCCCTGCAGATTGGATCCGATGGCCGCGTGAGGAGTGGCAGGGTGGTGTGTCTTGAGAGGATTATCAGTAAGTTTACTTAATTTAGTATCTAATTAGCTAGAATAACTGCGCTGCGTTGTTGGAGCCTTAGTCTAATTGCGAGATACCTGGAGTAGACGAATGCGAATCAACATTTCTATATATATACTAGCCTCTGCCAGCTGCTGCGCTCACGTGAAAGTAAGTTTTTCTAAACAAACTTAGTGATGTACAAAGTTTAGGTTTGCTGGTGCGAGAAAGTACTTCACAATCAAGGTTTAGTGTTATGATAAGTATTTATTTTAAGCTTATTTATTGTATATTTTACTGTCGTCGATAAATTATTTCTCTTTCGAATATATACGCGTATATGTACGAGTATATATGTAAATACGCGTATAGAAGTTGACGCCATCGTTATTGATTTTAGTGCATAAACCGCGCATGAGCCCCTCCCTCTTCTGCGCAGCATGCATCCCCGCCACAGCCCTTTCCGCGAAAAGCTCAGCTCACCTAGATATCTATAAACTTGGATAGAATGAATCAATATCCTGGTACTAAGGGACTTCGACCTTTGAATGACAGCATCGAGTCTTTGATAGTAGGGATAGTAGGGGGTTCGGTTCTGGACATCTTCAAGTTTGTTGCAGTCATCGTTTTTCAACTGTTGCTATTCTTTTGTTTATTTAGAGTGGTTTCTAAACCTGTTGAATATCTTAAAGTTTCTTGCAATAGCTGTTGCACTCAGTGCTCTCTGGAGGTTTTTGTAGATTCTGAGTCTTTTTGTGATGTATAGGTCGATTCCTTCCAAGTCTTTTTGTTTTATATAGGGTGACTGGTAATTAGTGGCCGATGATGAGGCACTATCTTCCTGCGCAGGTGACCCTCCCTTTTCTGCGCATCATGCAACGGGTTGCCGGGGGCAACAGCTATTTCCGCGATCCTAAGGAACTTTGACATTTCAATGATGGCCATCCACATAACCATGATCCATGAGCATCACACTTTGATAAGATGATACTTAATATAGTTGCTCCCTGACATCTTCAGGTTTGTTGCAGTCATCGAGTTTCAACTTTCGCTATTCTTTTGTTTACTTAGAATTGTTTATAAACCTGTTGAATATCTTAAAATGTCTTGCAATAGCTATTGCACTCAGCGCTCTCTGATGATTTTCGTCGTTTCCTTTCAAGTCTTTTAGTGATAAATAGGGTGAACGATAATTAGTGACCGATACTTAGGCACTATCTGCCTGCGCAGATGACCCTCCCTTTTCTGCGCAGCGTGCAACGGGTTGCCGGGGGCAACAGCTATTTCCGCGATCCTAATAAACTTTGACATTTCAATGATGGTCATCCATCGTCTTTGATAAGATAGTACTTAATATAGTTGTGCACTGACGTCTTCAAGAATGTTGCATTCATCGAGTTTCAACTTTTGTTTACTTAGAATTGTTTATAAACCTGTTGAACATCTTAAAGTATCTTGCAATAGCTATTGCACTCGGCGCTCTTTTCGATTTTCGGCAATTCATTCATAGTCTGTTTGTGATATATATGGGGCTGTCTGTCTGGTAATATAATTAGTGGCCGATAATTGAATATAAACCGCGCATGAGACCCTCCCTTTACTGCGCAGCATGCAGCAGGGTGCCGGGGGTGGGCGGGGGACCGACACAGCTCACCTAGATATTTTTATACGCCTGGATACATAAATCAATATCCTGTTACGAAGGCACTTCGACCTTTGAATGATAGCGTAGGTGGGTTATTAGCGTCTTTGATAGGTAGGCGGTTCGGTTCTGGACATGTTCAAGTTTGTTGCAGGCATCGTGTTTCAGTTATTGCTATTCTTTTGTTTACTTTAGACTTATTTCTAAATCTTGCAATAGCTATTGCACTCTGCGATCTCTGGCGATTTTTGACGATTCCTTTTTCCGTTATATGGATGACTAGTAATTAGTGACTAAGCACTTGATTGTAGTCATGATAGCAAAAAGCTTTTACAACTGTCACGTCTTTAATTATTGTTATCGGCCACTAATTACCAGTCACCCTATGATACTAATCTCTTGCAAGCGTCTCTTAGTCAGTATATCATCGTTTTCCAGGCCTGCCTAGGCGAATTGAATTTAGCCGAATTTTTCTTTCAAGCCTATGATTAGTAGACAAAAATTTCTAAAATAATCTGATAATTTTTAGAATTAAAAAATAATGACAACAAACACTTTATTTATATTCTATTAGCTAATTATGTGATGATGTTTTTACAGGGGTTCGCAAGCAAATGAAGGCTGAATCGATGAAGAACATGGAGAAGCATTTGAAGAGACCGTTCGTGCGCAAGGCCTACGACTACTTCAGGCGTGACTTCCCGATGCAAAGTAAATATATTTTTTAACAATTATGATCTTAGGAGCTTGTGGTTAGATGCCATGCTGCATGGCAAAGAATGTATCATCTAAGAAAGGAGAGATACGGCAAATTTGGAGAACCAGTTCAATGTTATAGTCAGTGCGATGACTGGAAAGGCATTGCACTGCTGTCAATTTCCTCTAGAGTCTTCTGCAGGTTAATCCTGAATAGGCTATCGAGGACCCTGAAACCCTTACTACGCAAGGAGCAGGCTGGTTTCCGTTTGAGTCGTTCTTGCACGGACCAAATTAATACTCTACGACACTCTACGTATGTATATCCTGTGATACAAGTCCTTATTGTAACTCACACTTCTTTCCTCTTTGGAGCAAATAGTAACTACAAAACACCAACACTTACGAGTATTTTGAGATTGGAATACCCTGTACGTGTGTGTATGTGTGTATGTGTGTGTGTGCTGTGTGTGTGTATGTGTTCTTCTAATCATAACACAACATAATCATAGCAATAAGCTGTCTTCAAACACTTCAAAAGTTAAAAAAATATGCTCTATTTTATTACAGATACCCTGATGACAGACACGCGTCGGAAGGTGTTCATCTCCGCTGATGACAAGCGCATGACCGTGAGGGTGGAACACCGTGAAAAACCCTACCCCTACTAAACAAGGTACTTCGACAGCTTTAAGTATTATACTGAATTGATTCATCACCATCATCTCCCTGCCTTTGTCTTTATTTGGGGTCGGTGCAACAAGATTTTTGTTCCATTCTTTCCGGTCGCTCGTCACGCTATCACTAACTCCTTTTTCTTCTATATCATTTTTCACACAATCCATTCATCTTTTCTTTGACATTTAAACTCATAACTATTTTAGTAATGTGCCTCTTCTTTACATGACCATACGATTTCCTTTCAATTATCCTGAATTGATTATTTTATAAGTTCTTATAAATTAATGTTTTTTTTTCGTGATTTCAGATCTAAAGCGAAGTCAACACTGCATTTTTGTTCCGTTCTACCGCACGAGACTCCCATAAGGGAGGCATATTTATTTACAGACATTTTGTCTGTACCCTGCTTCACTCACTCCCAAAGGGAGGCATATTTGGTTATTACAGTAACGTTGGTGTATACTACGACCCCACTATAGGTACTCTCTTAGAGCGATATCGCTCACCTAGCCTATGTATAGCACATATGCAAATCATATTTTACAGATACATACTATTGGGTCAAAGATTGTTAAATTTTTAAAACCAAGTTTTGGGTTCATTTTATATCAGAAATTGTAATTCCGGCTATTCAAGGATAAATATCCACTTTTAAACACTAAGGGCCTATTTCACCACCTATGATTAAGTTTCGAGTATCTTACTTGGCAGATAATTTCATACAAATTCTGTCACATTTTTGAATTTATACAGTGAGTAGTGCCTACTCGGACATTGTGAAACAGGCCCATAAACTGTTAAAAATTACTTTCGCATATTGTAAATGTGTCAATATTTGATTAGGTGAGCGATATATTCTCCGAGTAGGGGAGTAGTTAGCATAGTTTAGTTTATTATTGATGTTAAATTAGGTAATTGCCATTTAGTAATGAAATGTTAATATACGCTTCTACTAACTTTTTGTATCGCGAGAGAGGCGGGGGTTATTGTAAACTCGTCACAATTTGACACGCCACACAATGCACTTATGAATGAAAATGCAATAAAAATGTGACGAGTTTACGGGCGGTGGCGCAGGACTCGACCGAAACATGACCACAACCAGTGACCACTCTGTCATGTGCACGACTAGGAAGAAAGATACTAACTTTTCATTGCTAAAAGACACAACTAGCTATGTAAGTTAACCAGTATTTAATCATATAGTATCTAAGTAAGGAAAGGCATAGAAAGTTATACCATCAGGACAGGACAGAGATAGATAAAATTTGAAAATGGTTTCGTACCCATCTAGAAACCGTTTGAGTAGAGAAAGGTTTATTTATCATTCAGTTAGCTATAAGTTCCTGTAGTTTACCCCAACCCTTTAAAATAGGTAATAGCATAAGGCTTAGCATATATATAAAGTAGTAAATGGAGAGTAACTATATTACAACTCTCTTAGAAATCTATAAATAATATATTCAGATATTCTTGATGTTAGGTTAAGGCAGGGCCGGATCTGCCAACTAGTAACTACCCGCGCCAAATACGGAATGGCCCCCGTGTGGATGTTTAAAAACCAGTAAAAATACCTTTACTGTATCAAGCGTAACCAATTACGGATTCTCCATAAATACCAGAATGTGTTAAAAAAAATGTAAAAATCTAAGCAGATTTTGCTTAAATAATAATTTATTTCTCGGACTCTTTTCTATCCAAGAATCTGGTTCAAAAATAAGTAAAAAAATGTTTTTTTATTTTTTTATTTATAATGTAAAGATTTTGGGGGCCCTTCGGTATGATTTGTTACTGGTTCCACCAGGCTTAAATCCGGTACTAGGTTATAAGTAAAGCGATCCCATCGCCAAATGGAAGGACATTATACTAGGAAACCACATAAAACAAGTAGTTGCTGAGGCAAATTAAAACTTAAGTTATTGGTAATAAGGAATAAAATTGGAAGGTATACCATCAAGATAAGAGGACAGGCAGGTTTCACCAACATCATGTAACCGTTTGAACAGAGAACAGGTTTTTACTTATCATTTAAATTAGCTATAAGATCCTATAGATTCCCCATCCCCTTAAACTAGGTAGTTCTAAGCTTAGAGTAGCCAAATGGAGAGTAATGGAATCAAATTGGAAGATATACCATCAAGATGACCCAGCCTTACAAGTTCCGCTAACTAGTAACCGTTTGAATGAAGACGAGTTGTTTAATTATTATAATCGATAAGCCAAAGTGTAGCCTACTATAATAAACATTAAATTTTGTTATATTCTATAGTTTTTTCTGGTAAGAAATTGTTTGCGACATGTCAAATTTATTAATCATTGTGTATTTTATTTAAACAGAAATTTATGAAATGTTTTGTTAATTCCTGATAATTTTATTCTCTCTGTTATCCTTATCGTTTAAAATTTCTAGTAACGTAATATTAATCAATATATTAATCTTTAGAATTAAGGAGATAAGAAGTTACATATATTCTTAGTATCGTAGTCTGTGTTGTCGCATATGAATAGCATATGAATATGTCGTTCGTCCGTTGTATGTGTTTTTATTTATCAATAAAGAACTAAAAACGTAAGCCTGTTTTATTGCCTTCAACCTTTACTGTTTGTAGATTCATTTATGCCCAACATGTCTAGTTTTTTCTACTATAACCTAAAATTTCAATAGTCTAAAGTTACATGCATTGTATTTTTGGTTCAGTCTTTTCAAAATCCCTTTCGAATCCTATATTTCGGTGAGAATAAAAATGAAAACTAGAATGTAGTGTAGATCTGTAAATAAAAATTAGTCAACCTCCTTGGTGTCCTTTATGCCTAAAATACACCTACATAAATAATAATTTTCCGGTTTTCTTTATCTCTTTCCCTCTTTTCATTCAGAATGAGTAAGAAATAAACATTGAGCCACCACCAAAAATAATATTTTTTTTTATATATTAATAAAATCTTTTCTATTATCAATTTTATTTGTGTGTACACACACACACGTACACACAAATAAAATTAATAATAACTCATTAAAATTAAAATATAACAAAAATAAATATATTAAAATCAATAATAACACAAGTATGTTTTATTTACACGCATTAAAAAATACAAAAAACTTTTTAGTTATTATTAATTTTATTTCTATGTATTTTATTTACACACTCAAATACCTAAAATTAATAATAACTCATTAAAATGTAATAAAAGTAAAATTTATAATAATATATTAATTTTATTTAAATTAAATTAACATATTAATTTAAAAAAATATAATTAATAATAACATATTAATTCTATTTGTGTATGTTTTATTATTTATATTCATGTATTAATATTATTTTCATATTAATTTTTGATTTTTAATTATAATAATTATATATAAATAAAAAATATTTTATATTTTTATGTAATTAAATAAAAATAATATTTTATTTATTATTTTTTGTATTTATATTAATTTTTATTTTTAATTATAAAATTCATTATATAAATAAAAAAATATTTTTTTAAATTTATTTATATTAATATTAATTTTATTTACACAAAAAAAAAATAATAAAAAAAGATTAATACTGAGACAGTATCAATCTTTTTTATTACCCACACAGCCCAAAAGCTTATGTGAGAGGATAGGGTTTTATAGTCAGATTGAGAGTCAATTTGGTCCGCTCTCGGCCAGATTGACAGACAATCTGCGATGCTGCAACGCAGGCAAGCCTAGTTATTCAGAATCCGAAAAATCTTAACCACGAGTTTCAGGATACTACAGTAACGCCATCTAGGCTGCGACAACGGAAGCGAGATGAGTTATAGACGACAAAACTTCAATGCATAAACACGTAATTTTTTTTTATTGTTTGTGGTTGTATAGTATTTATATTATAATATTACAAGGGTTACATTTTCAAATATGTTTTAACAATTTTCAATATGAAAATTATGTTAAATTTTGAAATAAAAATACTAGGTACATTTACCCTAGATCATAGTTAAATAATAGATTCATAAATCATCCCTATACCATAGCTTTCCACGCCATTATTTGTGTTGTATTTATATAATATCAGAAGGATTACATTTTCAAATATGTTTTAACAATTTACAAATATGAAAATTATGATAATTTTCTAGATATATCATAGATCATAGACCTATCAAAGATTCATAAACTATCTCTGTACTATAGCTTTCCACGCCATTGTTTCGTTATGTCAACTCAAATGTCAAAAAAGAAGGCGAACTTAAGGGTTTTTGGCGGGATTTTTTCAGGTGAATTTTAGTGACTGTTTTCATTATTTGCAAATTGATACCTATTATAGAGGATAATGTGATGTTAAATTGGTGCAGTAATGTATCTCAAGTCTATACAAAGCTAGACAATATTTGGAATCGTTGAAACTGGCGCGATTCCGTCAAAATTGAACTGAGAATGTTAAAATAGTATGACTACAGCGAAGCTTTCCGAGAAGGCTGACACATACATTTGCCATAAAATATCTCAAAAACATTAGGAAATGTTACATTCTAATAAAACTCAAAGTAAAGCGTAGTAACTGAAACTGAAATACTTTCTAAACTTCACAGTAGCTTAAATGCACACACAGTGCAGAGCTAAAACTAAACAAATAAAAAGGAGGACTTAATTCAACGTTTACTTCAGTTATATCACCGCCAATGAAAAACGATTTGAATTTTTTTTTTTTTAGTTTCGTTAAGTTTTTGACGTAATACTGTAAGCTCATAAAAAAAAAGAAAAAACAAAATGTTTTTTTCTTTTGTTTTATTTTAAAAGGAACTTCATCAGCTTTTTTATCCGACTCCACAATCCCAAAACTAAGATTTATGATTTTTAATTTTAAAATTTAACAAACCTCAAAAAATATTTTTAGCAACGAAACACGCGCTTCTGAATACTACTAGCGCTATCTGTTGGCAGTTTTTGACATCGTTTGTCATCCTTTTCTTTGTCAAATTATAGTTTTGATGTTTTATTACTTCAACTTATTTTAACAAAGTTTAAACAATGTCAGTCATATTAAAAAAAAAACAACCGAATTGAAAAACCGGTCCTATTTTTTTTAATCGGTTAAAAATGAAATAGGCTTCAATTCTTTTTTAGTAGAGGATAAGCAGAAGCGTCTTTTGATTATTTTCACAACCCTACTGTGATGACTAACCAAGTTGTGAGTCGTGGTGAGCATGACATTATTAAACATGGACAAACTTATCTACCAGTTTATCGGTTTTATTTATGTAAGTGTTATGCCATGCCCCCACGGCAGAAAAGACAGAGTCACGACCTGGTGGAAGCTGTGAAAATCTTAAGCTAATCTCTAGCTAGCCTAATTCTTACGCTGTCTCTACTAGAATACTCGTAAGCTTCTCCTTGACAACAATAAATCTGAAAGTCCATTTTCCTTCAAGCGTAAAATTCAGAACTACTAATTTAAGTCCTATTAATTTTGGTTCGGTCTTCGTCAACACATAATTAAAAGAACTTAAAATCGCTATATTTTAACTTATTTTTTAATTAGAATGTTTTGACGTTTAGTTTAGTATTTATTAGTATCTAATATATACTAACAAATACTAATTTAAGATAATAATAAAAAAAAACATCTCAGCCGAAAGACGTCCACAGCTGGACATAGGCCTCCCCCAGGCGTCACTACAACGGCCGGTCCTGTGCGTAATTTAATGATACTACATTTTATTTGAAGTATGTATTGTATTAGTAGTAAGCATTATTTATTTAATTGTGTTGAAAAACAGCCAATATTTTTACCTATGTGTTGACTGTTTGTTGATCCAACAAGTTCGCCTATTTAACACTACTGTTTATCATCCTCATCATCATTTTCATTTTCAATACTGTACATGAAGTTTAAGTAAATAAATATCACTTATTCGCGTAAAGAGCAGGATTGGTTATTGTGGCAATAGCATAGAAACAAGTTGAAAGAAAAGAAAAGAAAGATCATTATTCGCAGTTACGTCTATCAATATAATTTATTAGCCAGCAAGTCTACTACATCATATCAAAATCAAATACAAAAGATACACATACAACAATGTGATAATTCAAATAAGATGCCAAATAGTAACGCGTCAACATCGTATATTCTGGCCCGAACACGCAGTACGGGGGTTGGAAACTATGAGATTGATACACCTGTATTAATAGATACAGGTATATCACAGATTGTAATGGACCAATGACTGCCATTGCAATGGCCGCCCCCGCGAAATGGCACCGCGAACGAGTATTGATCTCCTCTCCACTATCGCTCAGACTATTTATAACATGTTAATAGCTAATGATCGAGTATTGATAATCAAATCTAAACAGTCATATTTATTGAATGTCAGCAATTTTTTATTGTTGTGCTTGATAATTTTATTTTTATTTTGTAATAAATATACACATAAAAAACACAATGACAACGTGTAAGAAAGCACCTGAAATATCTCAAGATAAATATATTTCAATACCGTGAGTGTGCCCATAAGAGAAGAATTTACCTACTGATTTTAAATTACAGAAGATATTAACATAAAATAAAATATAATAAACCCTGTAAAAGCTCAAATACATAATTCAACAAGCGATCACTTTAAAAAAAATTAAGTCAAAGAAAATATTTTTTTTGCAAATTAAGTCAATGAAAAATAATTACAAATATATGAAATTTTGAATAAATGTAACCCTATCACAGCTTAAACATAATTCAACAAGTGGTCATTTTAAAAAAAAATTAAAAGCAATAAAAAAATTGTAATTAAAACAATTAAAAATGTATATTATAAAAATATATAAAATGTTGAATAAATATAATAAACACCAACTCAACAAGTGATCACTTTAAGAAACAAAAACATTTTTTTTTATTATTAAAAATAAATATTATAAAAATTTAAAATAATATTTCAAAATATTATCGTTATTTTTATTATTTAATTTCCCACAGATATGTATTAACATACCTGTGGAAAACTGACATACACAGTACCACTGCATATGAAAGAGGCTAGGGTCTTATCACACTTCCTAATGTCAATTAGGTCCGCACTCGGCCAGATTGACACTAGGAGTGCGAAGCTGCAACGCGAACACGGCAGGTCATTCATTGTAGGAGAATCTTAACACCGCGATGCAGGGGTTAAATGCAACACCATCTAGGAGGACAGGTGATACTAGAAGCGGAACTATGTATGGACGATGCTGCCCTCACACATAAAACGAAAGCACTAGGTACCCTAGAGGGTGGCGTTGGCATCTGAAAGTCGTAAATCATCCCTGCACTAGTTCCGGGGTGCGAAAATAGATGGCGCTGTGTGTATGGTTGAAAGCTTTTGAAGGGCGGTATTTTTCTTTAAGCTTCAGTGTTTCATGAAAAAATAAACAAATATGGTCGATAATATGGTAATATGGTGGTAGTTTGTTTATTAAGGTGGTGTTGGTAATATGGTGGGTATAAGGGTCTCAATAAATTAAACTACGAGTGTTAGAATAGTAAAACTGAGAATTCATCTCTGGCTCTCTCATTAGAGTAGCCAAGCTTTCAGAATCGAAGCCAAAATCAAGCATTTATTTTAAATAGACCATTTACAGGCTCTTTTGAATAGTTAAAAAAAAGTGAAACTAAATGACTCGTTCCAAAGCGTAGTTTTCTATGGAAAAAAAAACGTACAAGAAACTCCATGGAAACTTTTAAATTATAATGATGACTTGCATAATTATTATAATCTTGGTTACATATTTCTTGTACCTTCACTTGCACTCTATGTTTTCATTTAGGTACCTATCGTGTTTAAAATTCATGTTGAAGTGCGTTACATAAAGCTTAAACCTGACTACAAACCATCTACCTCTAATTGATACAACGCACAGCGGATAGATGGCGCTAGTAGTTATTATTCATAAATGCTGAAATATAGTATGGTGATTTTTCTTTCATTTGACATCTCACTCGATACTAAGTATTACAAAAAATCAGGCAAGTGCAAGTCGGACTCACGCACTGAGGGTGCCGAACCAACTTGCAAACAACCCAATGAAAACAATTCAATTTTCGATTCGAGTTTTCAAGATTTTTACGAAAAAAATAAAAAATATTTTCTTATAAAGTGACCACCAATTTTCAGTTTTCAGACTTTTTTCTATACTTTTGACATGATACTACTTTATGCCAAATTTCAGGATTCTAGGTCAACGGGAATTTTGGTACCCTTGAGAGTGTCGAAATGTACGTTTTTAGGAACATCAACAGCCGTTTTTTTTTTGTTAACTTATAAGTTTGGTTTTTACACAGCTTCAGAGGTGCGGCGTAGACCTGAGTATATTATGGTTTTAATTTCAACTGGATACCTTGGTACGTTCCCGAGATAAAGGGTTTTGACAGACAAACGGACAACAAAGTGATTCTATAGGGGTTCCGTTTATTTCTCTTGAGGTACTGAACTCTAAAAAAAATTGTATATACAATAAGGGTTAGAGCAAATAGATTTAAATAAATTATTCCGCCTCTCCATCAACGATTGCATTACTGATTACCGTCAGGTGGGATCGCAATCAAACACTAGTTTATTAAAATTAGCTTTATCGGTATGTAATGTTCCCACTGTTGGCACTCAGGCCTCTTCTCTAGAAGAGGGAATGAGGGAGTTTATAATTATTTAAAAAAAAGATGTATAAATATAACCCTTCCTTTTAACTTTGCTGAAGTTGAGTAGAAACCAAACTAACCATAATACTCTTGATTGAGAGCCCAACAAAACCAATACTTAGAACTTGTATTACATAAAACAATCTAGACGCTCATACTTAGTAGCGGGACTAAGTTAGGAATAAGTTACTGTAGTAAGAACTAAGTTGCTAGTACTTAGACTTGATTGTTAAGGCCAAGACGAGCAAGTGTAAATCACAAAACTCAATAAGGGGAGAAATAATAAGGTGTTTTGATGATTTTAACATCACATCTAAACACTGACTAGGCAGCTAGACCCAAATTATACATTTGAAAAAAATATATGCTAAATTAGACTCATCTACCTAGCCTTTTCCCAACTATATTGGGGTCGGCTTCCAGTCAAGCCAGATTTAGCTGAATACCAGTATTTTACGAGGAGCGGCTGCCTACCAGACCTCCACAACCCATTAATTGGGGTAACACGGTACATGGCAAGACTGGAGACAGATTTACTGGCTTCTGACTATACCTACGTAACGACTGCCAAAGAACTACAAATTACAGCCGGGACCAACGGCTTAGCGTGCTTTCCGAGGCACGGAGGAAACTCACTATGTTAAGATGGTCACCCATCCACAGACCAATCTTGGCAAGCATTGCTTAACCTTGAAGATCGACCCGTGCGGCTGTTATTATCTAGCTCCTTATGTGCTAAATTAGACTATTATAATTATATATGAATACTTACTTTCATAGACCTCGGTGCAATTTATTTTCAAAATTATGTCTTATGTCAATTATTGGAATAATTTTGGTGCGCAATGAATCGGGGGCTCTTGATGAAGCCTAGATGAAGTGTCGCCTTAATTTTAAACTTAACCTTTTACAGTAGACACATGTAGGTAACAAAAGCACTTTGACAAAGTAGAGAACTTTGCAAATAAACCTACATTTTATTTGAGGTATGAAATCGTGAAATAGCTATATCGAGGAGTGGTATTATCAGTCTTGTACTGACCAAAGTCTACCTGTGTTCCTCCTGTTGTCTTTTGCTTTTCTGGGCCACGGTAATTTGGTTCGGTTTCGGGTTTCGGTTTTTTTTCTACTAGTCTATATAAATACTAGTATTTTACATAGAGTGACTGCCAATCTGACACAGTAACTGAAAAACACGAAAGCCTTTGCAGGAACCGGTGTCTGATTTCCTGGTTTCTGATGCAAAACAAATGCTTAAGACTTATAATATTAACAATCGGAACAAACAGCTAAACGTTCAACCGTGAAAAATAGTCTAAAGAAGGAAATGCTCTGCTTAATCCTTCAGAGGAGACAGTCGTCATGTTTTGACCAGAAAATATCTGGTTCGGATAATAATTAGTTTTTTAATTCCTAACAAGTCAAAATTACTGACTGCCTCATTACTCGTTCTAAACTTTGAGCTCTGAATTTAATTTGGGAGTCAAAGAATCCTACTACAGTATAATATCTATAATAATAATATAATATACCTACATATAAAATCCTATAACAGATAAAAATATGTTGGTGACTTTTCTAAAACTAGGACCTACAAAAGGTTTCCTAAAATATAACTAAACTCCAGTTTTCGTAGAGCGGTTCCATACATCTTTATGTCAAATTAATGAACACAACTAATTGTAAGAACTATTAATTTCCATCTAAGAAAAAGTAATCAAAAGTCGGTTCCACCATTGCCTTAACTGATAAGTAAAATTAATCACAGTCAGAGAGCGGTGAGCTAGTTCCTCCGGGTAACGGACGATTAATCTTCTGCCAATCGGACTGTCAAGCCGACGTTAACTGGAGACTGTTGTGGTGCCTACGAGCTATGGCTGCGTCTTGCGGCGTAATTGAGCGATCTTGGTGGAGGTTTTTTTTTATAGTTAGAAGTAATATGTCAGAGTGGAAATCCATTTGTAGTAGGGAATAATGCGTTTATTCTGATTAAAATTACAATATCTTGGTCTGAACTAATATTATCTGTTCGTAGTGCAATGTTTTGGTTGTTATGTCTCTGGAAGTTTTGATCCTAACATTTTTTTCCGTTCATCATTAAGTGCCTGTCATTCATTGCAAAAATACAGTTTAAATGGAATAGTCCACAGAAGCAAAAGGCGGGAAAAACTAGTACTTACACTCTTAGTAATAAAAATAACCAACCAGGATTAAAAAATTCTAGTCTAAACTTAAGTAGTATTTTTCATGGAGCTACATACCTACTCGTATATATCTTATTTGATTTCCTCAACTAAGTAACACATCTAGTTCAGAACTATATGAGATTTTAGGGTTCTAACTATTGTGACGCTTTTAAAGATCTTATACTAGATCTCTTCCTAAGCTCGGATAAGTGTAGGGTGGATAGAAAAGAGAATGTACTGAAAAGTTTTCTATTGCTTGAAAGTCGAACCGTCATTTACCGATATAATATATAGAAGTCGTCATTTACCGATAATTTAAAAATGATCTTACCTGATGGTAAGCGATGATGTTGATGTTGTCGAAGGTAGAGTGCGTTTGTCTAGATGTACCCTGTTAACTCTTGACTTAAAGATTTCCTCACTATAGCTATCAGAAAACAAGCTGAGGCAGGGAAATCCACTCTTTAGCTGTATGCATAATGAAAGTGTATCCAAAACATTTTTTTTTTAAATTATATAAACTAGTGCGATCCCACCTGATGGTAAGCAGTGATGCAATCTTAGATGGTGAGGCGCACTAGTTTATTAAGAGCCTATTCACTCTAGCCTTGAAGACACCCAAATTATAATTGGATGGGAAGACCGCAGCAGGCAAACTATTCCAGTCCTTCGATGTACGCGGTATAAACGACGAAGCGAAGCGTTTAGTCCGGACCGTAGAGGTTTCGACAACTTAAGGATGAGGTTTTCTGCTTAAGTTGAGGTTTACCATCAAAGAAAATTAAACGCATTGTCACTGTTTACCATGTATATGCGCAAGTAGTTTGTATAGGGATAAATTGCCGACTTGCATTTTAATTTTTACTCATCCTTCAGTGTCTCGTCGTAGCGGAGAATGAAAAAGCAAATTTAAAATAACAATGATTTACCCGCTCCCTCGAGGAAGAAGGCGCAACAAAAAGTGCTGGTCACCGTTGTCATTACTGCTGCAGAGGTTACCTCTTGCAAATGAGCTACGTAGGGGGGGCTACGTTCAGGACGTACAGCCATTTTTGTTTAAGTTAGAGGTGAGGGGCGAGAGAAACTGTGTAGATGATGCAGTTAAGTACAGAATAACTTGAAACCTGAAGATTTTGCCAAGATTTCTTTGAATGAATTTCAGTGGCTTTTTTAACGTTTGAATCCCCAACCGGTCCTATGAGACCGCGCTGTTATTGTTTTACTATTGTGTCTCGTTTCGCGGGTATCTGAGTAACTACTTAGCTGTTGTCCGCGACTTCGTCCGCGTTAAGTTAGTAAAACTGCACAAAAGTAGCACTACACTTGCAAATAATTCCGAAAGCATCCAATTCATTCTCATTTTACTTTCACATAAAACAGTTTAACTTAATTGCTTTTTTAGTTGGGAAATAATCCAAAGACTTCTTCCGCTCTTGGGTAGCGCGTTAGGGCGTGTCAGACTCTTACTGACCAAAACCCACTCCTATATTCTTTTTTTGCCTTGCGTTCCAGGGCCCCGGGTATTCCTTTCAGAAGCGAACCCATGACCCCAGTAAGCTTGGCGACCCTGTTGGGCCTCCATAGTTTTGCTGACCTCTCCATGAAGCACGCGTGGAACACAACCCGCCGTCGACTAGGTTTCGGTCTATATATTTACTATATTTAGTTACTAAACGGTCGAACAGCGAGCTACCCATTGCTCGCCATCCGCGAGTCCACTTCTACGGTGGCGGGAAATCGGCCTTTGCTGGCATTCTTCTCAGAAGGAGGCAACTGCCTGCCACTCCACCTCGCTCTGGACCAGGGCCCGGCGCGAGAGGTCGCTGCCACCGATCACCCCCACGAAAACACGACGACACCTCGTTCAAACGGTGCATTCCACATAATAGGTCACTATTCCACATAATGGTGATCCACATAATGGGTCACCATTATGTGAAAGAAGAAGAAGACGCCAATTGGCTTATGAACATCAACGAAGCAGAAATAATATGTGAGGGTTGCAGCAGTTGGCGTTCTAAATATTTATCTGCTTCTAGGATAAAGGCGTTAGTTTATAATACATACGAGCAGGTCCCTATTATGGTTATAGTGGTGTAGTCTATGTTACGGTTAAACAAAGATAATTATATGATTTTAAAATTATAAGCTCACCAAAAATATCGTAATAACCTTCAATGAATTACAATCACCACTAAGTCATCATCTGCCTAGCCTTTCCACAACTATATTGGGATCGGCTTCCAGTCAAACCCGATTTAGCTGAATACCAGTATTTTACGCGGAGCGGCTGCCTACCAGACCTCCACAACCCATTAACTGGGGTAACACGGTACTTTATGGCATGACTGGAGTCAGATTTACTGGCTTCTGACTATCCGTAACGACTGCCAAAGATCTACAAATGACAGCCAGGACCAACGGCTTAACGTGCTTTCCGAGGCTCGGAGGAAACTCGATATGTTAAGATGGTCACCCATCCACAGACCAACCTTGGCAAGCGTTGCTTAACCTTAAAGATCGACCCGTGCAGCTGTTATTATCTAGAACGTTCTGTCATTATTTACAAACAAAAAATTATTTATTATTATTATTATTTATTTATTCTTACCTACACTACCATTACAGATCTACATGTGATCCAATGCGACAGGTTGGCCTTACTAACTAAATCTTAAATCTACATCTTATACTAAGATAGCGGTACGGACTTACATAAAATTGAAAAAGGTTATTATTATTAGTTTTAACATAAACTGTAACATTATAATATGTTGCAGTTTAATTGTTTGTCTTTTAGTCTAGATTGTAATCAATATGATTATTTTGATATGAGTTTACATGTGGATGGATGGAGAGGCAGAGGGAGGCCAAAGAAAAGATGGATGGAAGTGATATGGAAGAAAAGGGAGTGAGTGATAGCATGACGAGTGACAGGATAAAATAGAAAAAAAAGACGTTTTGCGCCGACCCCAAATAAAACGGGACAAGGGCAGGAAGATGATGATGATGAATCAATATATTTGATCTTTATGATAAAGTCGTTTATAACGCTTACATCAAAGGACTGGAGTAATTTGCCTGGTACGGTCTTTCCGTTTGTTATAATTTCTGTGCCTTCAAGGCTAGAGTGAATAATCTCTTAATAAAGAAGTGCGCCTCGTCATCAACGATTGCATCCCTGCTTACCATCAGGTGGGATCGCAATGAAGTACTAGTTAAAAAATAATAAAAGTACTCGTAGAAAATATTTTTATCCCAAAACATCTGCTCAAGCCAATCCCACTTCAACATCAAGACTTACTACTCAAGCAACAATGTTATCTATAAGAAAAATAAATTAGTAGCATTTGTGGAAAGACGAGGCTCCCGCTTGACGGATAGCGTCTGTCTGTCTGCTACATTAGTCGGCCAACCGCCGCCTAAGGGCTCTCGCCCACGGCGACTTTTTGCAGCACTGCTGACGCACGCTTCGTAAACGCACGACAGCATCGCTACTAACGCGCGTTAGGATCAGTTCACACCATGACGCAACGCGACGCGACGCTGGGCGCGTTAATAGAGTGACTCAAAATAGAACGCGACAAGACGCGAAAAGATAAACATTTCATTGTGAGAATTTAGAATAGGTTTCTTCATGCAGCGCTGCGCCTCGAGATGCCGCGTGGCGGAACGTTTTTACATTCGCGACGTCGCCGTCGTGTTGTCAACGACTTAACTATGCACCTCGCAACGTTGCGATGCGTCTCGCGGTGCAGCGCGAAATCACTAGCCTCTTTCAGTATCGTCGCGTCGCGTCGCGTCTCGTCGTTAGCTGACCCTTAGTCATATTTGTAACGCGCTACAGAAGCGATACTAACACGCTAAAACATCGCGACTGTATCGATGCGAACGCGCGACAGCTGCGCTACTGCGTCGCTACAAAACGTCGCTGTGGGCGAGGGCCCTTACTCGGCCAACCGCCGCCTAAGAGCAATCCGTTCAGATTCACCCTTCCAGCCTGCTTCGGAGATTGCAACTAACTATAGAACACTATTTGTATTACTTTCTTACTGAGAAAGTCGCCAATAAAAAGCTAGTTTTTTTTTGTTTTTGGATACTTCAAAGAACAATTTCACATGGTCTATATATCAGAGCAGGTACCACATGGGCACAAATGAAGAGTTTTTTTTAATAGTATAAATTAATACTTGACTACGTTTCCACCTGATGGTAAGCAGTGATGCAATCTTTGATGGTAAAGCGCATTAGTTTATTAAGAGCCCATTCACTCTAGCCTTGAAGACACCTAAATAATAACCGGGTGGTGGTACGGAGGATCCCCTGATTATGTTCTGTTATGATAATTTCATATTACGACGCGAGTGAAGTCGCTAACAGCAGTTAGTTTGGATTATATCAATGGATTACTCAAGCAAGCTAATTTAATTGATTGATACCAGGACTAAGCTATTACCAATCCATCAAAACAGCTTAGATTAATCGCTTTGTGTGCAGCGGCTCGGGTAAGCCTCGATCTGATCTGCACAATATGGCTTACCTTAGTAATTAGACGGATATCGGTGTCACTCAACCGACTGCACCTATATAATAATGTTGTATAGGGTGACTGGTAATTATGGTAAATGATTGAATGCATCACTGCTTACCGTCAGGTGGGATCGCAGTGAAGCAAAGTTTATCATCTGCCTAGCCTTTTCCCAACTACATTGGGGTCGGCTTCCAGTCAAGCCGGATTTAGCTAAATACCAGTATTAGTAGTGAAGCAAAGTTTATGTTATATAAAAAAAGTGATCAATTCTCAAACACGTGATTGTACAGAAGTCATGATAATGAATAATTTTTTCTATGGGACTAAACCTGAAATTGCTGTACTGTTTAGTACATTTAGCACTCCAGCACAAACAAAGGTGATGTGCTGGAGTGCAACAATTATAGAGGAATAAAGCTAATGTCACATACTATGAAAGCTTGGGAGAAAGTTATTGAGAGGCGGTTGAGAGAAGAGAGTGAAATTTCACAGAACCAGTTCGGTTTTATGCCTGGTCGGGGTACAACGGATGCCATTTTTGCTATACGCCAGTTGTGCGAGAAATACAGAGGTGCACATAAAAACTTGCACATGGTATTCGTTGACCTCGAAAAGGCATACGACCGGGTACCTCGAGAGGTTCTGTGGTGGGCCCTTAAGGAGAAAGGTGTGCCTGGGAAGTATGTGCAGTTGATCCGGGCTATGTACAGTCGCTGCAGTACTCAAGTCCGGTCTACAGTGGGCACCAGTGGCAGCTTCAATGTGGCGGTCGGCCTACATCAAGGGTCGGCTCTCAGCCCTTACCTCTTCCTGCTGATAATCGACGCTTTGACGTTAGACATCCAGGAAGAGGCCCCTTGGTGTATGCTGTTTGCCGACGACATTGTGCTGGTTGCTGAGAGTGGCCTGGAGGTCCAGAGCAGATTGGAGGTGTGGTGGCATAGACTGGAGAGTGGGGGCCTGAAATTGAGTAGAACCAAGACGGAGTACTTGTTCTGCGATTTCGGCGGTCTCTCCAATTCTGTGCCCTTAGCTCTCGCCGGAACGCCCATACCAATCTGTTCCGACTTTCGGTACCTTGGGTCGCTTGTCCAAGGGGATGGTGAGGTAGACCGGGACGTAACACATCGGATCAACGCAGGATGGATGAAATGGCGACAGGTCACGGGAACAACCTGTGACCCACGAATGCCCCTCAAGCTGAAAGGTAAAATTTACAAGTCCGTAATAAGACCTGTCGTACTGTATGGATCAGAATGTTGGGCTGTGAAAAAGACGGATGAAAAAAGATTGCATGTAGCGGAGATGAGAATGTTGAAATGGATGTGTGGTGTGACGAGAATGGATAAAGTGAGAAATGAGTATATTAGAGGAAGTTTGAAAGTGGCACCAGTGACTGAAAAGCTGAAAGGAAATCGTTTGTCTTGGTATGGTCATGTAAAGAGGAGGGATGAAACACATGTTACGAAAATGGTTATGAATTTACATGTGGACGGATGGAGAGGAAGAGGGAGACCAAAGAAAAGATGGATGGATTGTGTGAGGACTGATATGAAAGAAAAGGGAGTTGATGATAGCATGACGTATGATAGGACAGAATGGAAGAAAAAAACATGTTGCGCCGACCCCAAGTGATGTGGGATAAGGGCAGGAAGAAGAAGAAGTTTAGTACATTTATGTTCGTCTACTAACTGGTCAAAATTTACTGAACTGCTGAGTTTTTTTGCGCTTTAAGGTTTGTATCCATCGCAGGAAGTAGGTCTTCTGTCTTTACGTAAGATATTAGGTATGCTCAGAAATTATTGGGGAATAATCTTTTTACATATTCAATTTTTATTGTACAACAATGGGCCTAAACAAGTAAAAATCTTTTAACAATTAAGTGTTTAGATGATGCAAATTTTTTTTATATTAAAATGATTTTATTATAATTCTTGAAAGTGATAAACAATATCATTAAATTATTACAGCCAAACTTTTTAAATTACTAAGCCGTTTAATTTCCTCCTCTTAGAGAAATCCTGACGTGACTTTTCAAGCACCTTTTGGAGTGAGGTTCAAAGGTTCTATATCTGTCACAGGGTCAAAAGTAAGATCAGATAAGTAGGCCCCTCCTGATTAATTCCCTGCTTCACTTAGATAAGAGTTCTTAACTTTATTTCAGGCTCCCGGCGAAAATAGAACTTTCAACATGACGGATACGCGGTATCTTTTGCTATCGCTATTTACAAAGGATTTATTTGATTTCCTTGCTTCTGTTAAAGTATTGCTTTTTGTGTTCATTTTGATTACGTCTATCAAATTCAGAGAATCATCCACTATTGAAACCATGGAGTTTCTTGCCGGTTCTTTTCCACAGGAGACGTCCAATTGGAACCGTGCGCTAGCTTCTGACGTTTTATAAGTGCCCATGTAGGCCTATGTGAAAAAAAAACGATTTTGACTTTTGCTTGATGATTTTGTTCTTTCTTACTATAAGGTAAAATTATTTGTGAGAGATTAGCTCTGTATTTTTTTCTGAATAAGACGCTACATTGACTAAAAAGTTGAAAGGGAATCGTTGGTCTTGTAATGGTTCTGTAAAAACGATAGATGAGACGCATGCTACTAAAAGATTTATGAGTGTTTACATATAGGTGGACGAAGAGGGAGAGGGAAGCAAAACAAAAGATGGATGGACACACGAGTGACAAGACAGGATAGAAGGAAAAAACGTGTTGCGCCAACCTCAAATAAAATGGGAGGAGGGCAGAAAGATGATGATAAACAAGCTACATTACACTTCCTGTTACTCAGACACATTATGGTTCCTGAAAGGTTGGTCAGGGGAGTTTACATCAGGAAAAAGATATGCTCGTATTGTAATATGGACAAAAACCAATTCGAAATCTGTACCGGTAATGTTAGTGCACAAAACAATTTTTTTTTCTGATTTACTCGTAATGATAGTCAGGTAACAATTGGCAACTTAATTTCGTAGCAGCAGTCAAGATTTTAGAAACCATGACATATGAATTGCGCGTGGTAAATACAAGATCCAAAATATTATTAGCACTAGTATTTTTTTCCTTGAAGTATTCCCCACTGTTGGGACTCAGGCCTCCTCTCCAAAAACAGTTACCACTAGTCCACCACTTTTCTCACAAAAAATCTCTACAAAATATACAGGCAAATGAAAGACTTCTATAAAATCACTCTTTCTCACTCCCGCTCGCTATTCATAACCACCCTATTCCAACTCAGTGGAACATTAAATTTTCCTGCATCACTACAAAAAAAGAATGAATGTAACTCACAAGGGTACATTTCATCTTTCCCTCTCAAAAGAGGACTAAAGTGATGACCTCCGGCGGTCCCTCACTAAAGTTTTAAAGTAAAAACCGTATTGTGAAGGCCTGAATTTCAGTTGTAGGTACAATGAGTGAGATTGAAGAAAGGACAAGGGTGCATCAGTATTATGCCTATTTTTTTCAGAAAATGCTATCTAGCAGCTTTGGACTTGGTGGAAAAGCGTGCGAAGAGGTTGATTGGTAATTTGGTTAAGTTCAATCTGCAAAGCCTCGAGTATAGGTGTAGGGTAGCAAGCAGTATTTTATTTATTTATATTTTTATTTTATCGGATCAATTTTGGAGACTATTTGCGAGAATTACATGAATTGATACCTCCATCACTTTTTTACCATCGGACATCCCGTTGTACGGCAGATATCCGACATCATATCGTTAAAAGCTCTACGGTCCGGATTAAGCACTTCGCTTGCACGTTTATACTGCGTACATCGAAGGACTGGCACAATTTTCCTGCTGCAGTCTTCCCGTTTATGTATAATTTGGGTGGCTTTAAAAGCTAGAGTGAAAAGCTTCTTAAAATAAATTAGTGCGCCTCACATCAACGATTGCATCACTGCATAACATCAGAAGTTATCGCAGTAAAACTCTAGTTCATAAATAAAAAAGTCATTCATTTCAATATCCGTTTTTCAACGGCGGATTTTTAAGATAGTTGCCTATAGTAAAAAACTGTCCCATCTGTATGTTAGTCTTTATCTAAAATGGCCTAGTAGGGAGGTACGTTTACATGAATTGCTCCGGATGGCATCCTTGAGTGACGTGTGGTGCGAGGCATAAGATAGGACGATCACAGATAATGTGTAGAGGGTTATAACAATGTCGGAAACGTTGGAACTAACTTCAAAAATATGGAAGTTTTTATCTGAAGGGAATAACTTGGCATGGGGGAATTGGGTTTCAGGAATTCAAAATACAATTTTATTAATTTTATTCGTTTTTGACGTGACTGGTAGGTACAGTTGTAATAATTTGTCACTCCCAAATGTGCAGGTCAATAAACTTTGGTGTATCTTTCTGAAAAAATCAATGTGGTAATTTGGAGAAGCTTTTGTTTAAACGCCTATCAGAAATGCACCTACTTTACTACCTAAATTCGAAATACTTATCAGTCGGGTAGGATCACGGACTTCTTTTTTCGGTCTGTGAGATTTATAGTTACTTAGCACGAAAGGGGTAACGGGGGCTTGATTTTTCCGCTTAGCGCGCTCACTCTAGCCCCCGTTATCTCTTTCTAACCTAACCTGGAACTTCAAGTCGAATTGTCCTAAAATTTAGAGCTCGCTTCGCACGCTCCAGGCTATATATGTATTTCGTAAGCATTTATTATTTGTTATTTAAAAATAATTTAAATAGAAAACTTTATTATTCTGACGAATGTTTATTTTTATTATGGAACTAGCTGTGCCCGCGACTTCGTTTGCGTGGAAGTCGGAACTTAACATTGTATTTTTTAGTGCGAAGCGCTGTTGGAGGATACCGATACAAATACTTAAAGTTTATTTATTGTAGTCGTTCATTATAAGCAACATTGGCTGTGAAACCATCTGGAGCGTACACAAAAAGATTATTTGGGTTGTTTATCCGTGAAAGAGTTACGTACTCGTTGACCATGGGAAATGCGTTCAATACTTAGGGCCACCCCCGCAACAGGTAATGTTTGGTCCTGACTTTATAAATCATCAGGGCATAACAGACACTAACTGGGAATCGCACTCGTTTGAAAGAGAAAGAAAAGTTGCTAGGTATTATAAGTATTTCTTGGAATAAAAACTATATCACCGGCGCCGCAACCAGTTAACATTTACGAATTCTTCAGACAGGCAGCAATTTCATCGGCTCTCGTTCCTCGGGGTACTATCGGGAGTATCTGCCGAAAATCACCGCAAAACAGCACCGTTATGCATCCCATCAGCCCGTCATTTTGCTTTACATCGTGTAAAGTTCTATTCTCTGCTTCTATAGCTTTGCGGTTTGCCATTGTGCACTCAACCCAAATGATTAACACACAATCGCGTAAAACCCTTGCTTTATCGCTATTTCGCGATATGTTGCAAACGTGGCTCTCCGTACGGTCTAAGTCGATAGGAATTTTAAATGTTGTGTGTGCCGTTTTTCCTCCAGGCAATAATGTGGCTGCTATCCCTGAGGAGGCGACAGCAAGGGCAATTTTATTTTGGTTCCTTATTCGAGCCAAAATAACTTTGGTTAAGAAAGTATTACCTATTCCGCCCGGTGCGTCTAAAAACAGGATTTCACCCGAGACGTTATCTACACTGCAGCATACCCTATTAAACGAACGCTCTCGGTCAGCTGATAATCGCGCTATGCGGTCCTCGCTGCTTTGCTGCAACTCCTTTTCGGTGAAAGTCTCAGACTCGCGTGAGAGGCGTAAAGCTCTCGGTCGGTCAATAAACGCGCTTTGCGTTCCTCCAAAACTCTCCTGTGATAGAGAAACTGCCGTAAGAGAACGCGGTATACTAAGTCGTGACTCACAGCGGGTAGGCGTTTCTGACGCAAGAGTACTGACTTGCCTAGCTCGAACTGCTGATACCCTCGTTACGATCTTCTTCTGATTCTTGGGACGTACTTAGTCTCACCCTTTTTGCATCTCAGCTACGTTGCGAAAGACTTGTTTTTTTTTTAGAAGGCATTTAAAATAACTGATTCGAACTAATAAAATATGGAACCAAATAATTCACAACAGCACAAACTTTCAAAATGAGAATAAAGTTTATTTGACTCAAATTGCAAGATACAATTTATTTCGCACTTCAATACTTAAACCGAATGTAAAACTCTTTTTATCGAACGATTTAACTATGTTATTTAGTCAAGGCCTTTTCAAAGACAGTACTGTAAAGACACCTAATAACCTAAGAGCCCGTGAACGCCAGACCTATTTTATAAAAGCTGAAAGTTTGTCAGTGCATTATCCAAACACAGACCTAACAACGATGGTGATAGTGGAAACCCCTTGCCAGATACCTTTATTGTTTATAAAATTATATAATTGTTAACTTTTGTACCGATAGATGGCGTTATTAGCTGAGCGTGTTATCTTAGGCGCTCCACACACTGCACCACGTCCCGTCGCGGCAGATTTTACCGTTGTACCTATGCAAATATCTCAATTTGTATAGAAATCAGCCTAGCACAGCAGACTACCTACGCGGATCTGCGCGGGAAGGCGTTCTGCGCGCAGTTTCTGCCAATCTGCGCAAGAGCGCGGGGCGTGCCGCGCGGTATGACACACTGGCTCCGCAGTCCCGCGCGTGATTTGGTAGTTACTCAGATACCCGCGAAACGAGACACAATAGTAAAACAATAACAGCGCGGTCTCATTGGACCGGTTGGGGATTCAAACGATATTGTAAAGATGTTCGTAAATAGGGATATATCCAAAACCTTCTATGGACGCAGTGTCTTTTAATTCTTGTATACAAAACCTAAAATGACAATAATATAATTGCAACATCTTGAAATTTAATAATTTCGTCTATTCTCCACGACGATCGACAGCACAGTGAACATATGAGTTTATTTAGCGCGAGGCCGTCGTAATCTGCTTCACCGCGCAGGGGAGCAGATTACACCGCTAAGTAAAGCAGATCTGCGCCTCCGTCGCCGCGCGCGTTAGCGCACCACGGCGGAATGCGGTGCAGTGTGTGGACCGCCTTAACATCGTGATTCAGAATTTAGTGTCAACTAACAACGCCATCTATCGGTACAGACGTTAACAATTATATTATAATTTTTTGAAATATATGCTCACAAAATTTTGCCTTTAAGTGTGTGCTATGAGATCAAGAATTAAGTTAGTATTAAATTGGTAATTGAATTGGTTTAAAATCAGTTTTGATTTACTAACAACGCTGATTTTATATATGTTACGGCTAATACCCGAAGTGCGGCTACAACTAGTTTTAGCCGGCTAAAACTAGGTGTAGCCGGCCACATGCGGTTAAACCTAGGTGTATCCTACTATCTTCGGTTAGAACTAGGTTTAACCTTCATGAAAGCGGCTAGAACTAGGTGCAGCCATACACTGGTGGTTAAACTTAGGTGTACCCTATTTATCATCGGCTAAAACTAGATTTTCCGTAAAGTTATGCATTTGGTGTTGTGTTTGAGATTCTTATCTTGCGTGTCCGAATTAATTTGATTATATTGCAAAAAATAAAAACCAATGATATTGAAGTAACATATATAATTATAATATAAGTAACTCTAAATATCATAAATTTTCTCTTCAGATGTAAAAGACATCAATATTTTATATGGGACATCGTCAGAATGATTTTTCTCACTCTTGGGCAAATTGGGAGGGCGTGTCAGATTTTTGTTGACTAAAACCCACTTCTTTGTTCCTTCTTTGCCTTCATTCCAGGGTCCTGGGTTTTCCTTTCAGAATCAAACCTGAAGTTTTGACCGGCCCCTACGGTTTTGCTAACATCTCTTTAAGGCACGCATGGAATACTATGCACCGTTAATGAGCTCGGTCCGGATGATTACCGCATTGTCGGACGGCATGCTACCCGTTGCTCGCCTTCTGCAAGCCCGAGCCCACAGTGGTTGGAAATTGGGATTGGGATCCCGAAAGTTGGGGCATGAAGTGCCATGCCCTTTCGCGTGCAGCCGCCATCTTAGGTAGCATTACTGCTTTGCAGAAGTACCACTCTTCAAAGGGGGCACTGGTAACGTCTATAATTATGGCTTGCCTAGCACTGGGTTGCGACAGTCGCAGTCGCATGAGTTTCATGTAATAGTAATAGTATATTGCTTAATTAATATTTATAATTACACAAAATACTGACTGTTTTACATACTTACTGTAGCGCGCATTTAGTTTTTACCACAGAGAAACTTCACGTGAAAATACATTTAGTTAAATACAGTCTTTAATTTTGTATAATATAATCAAATCAATCTGGAAATGTAAGATAAGAGTCTCAAAACAAAACCAAATGCCTAACTTTACAAAAAACCTAGTTTTAGCCGATGATAAATAGGGTACACCTAAGTTTAACCACCAGTGTGTGGCTGCACCTAGTTCTAGCCGCTTTGATGAAGGCTAAACCTAGTTCTAACCGAAGATAGTAGGATACACCTAGGTTTAACCGCATGTGGCCGGCTACACCTAGTTCTAGCCGGCTAAAACTAGGTGTAACCGCATTTCGGGTATTAGCCGTAACATATATACTGCACGCAGTTGATCTCTAAGTATGATAGATGGCGCTGTTTCAATATTTTACTTCGAAAAGACTATTATAATTTTTTTATTTTATTATAAGGTATGAACTGATTACGATGAAACAAAAAACTTAATATTACTACAATTCGCCCAATTTATTGTTATGTATAAAAGTTACGTGAAGTAATAAAACCAAGTAAACATAACCCTAATTTTACTTCTGGAAAATTTTAAATTCTAATATCTTTTGCTAAACTGAACCGATTGCAATGAAACAAAGACTAAATGTTACTATAAGTTACGCTCAATCCTTGTGTCTCAAAATTATCTACGTTGCTTTCGTACATTTACCGTGATGCCCGAACAAATAAACAGACAAACAGACAAACAGACAAAAATTCTAAAAATGCTGGAAATGGGTCCTGCTGGTTGTTCTTTAACACCCTAGCTATTTTTTTTGGATTTCTTTTTCATGTACAAAAACCACTTTTCTACAGATTTATTATATGTATAGATATAAAACGTTGGTAGTTACTCAGATACCCGCGAAACGAGACACAATAGTAAAACAATAACAGCGCGGTCTCATAGGACCGGTTGGGGATTCAAACGTTAAGATACCTCGCTATAGAGTGGAATGCTTTTAAGACACCTCGGTTTATTTTTTATGAAGTTTATATATTTTACTTGAAACCTAGTTTTAAGGAGAAATAGTTATTTGTGCAACAAGAGAGCAAAGTTGGTTTTTGCCGCGAGTGTTGATTTTGAATCCCGAGTAAGCGAAGGATTCTATATTTGAATCACGAGCGTAGCGAGTGATTCTAGGTTAGAATCCTGAGTGCAGCGAGGGATTCAAAGACACGAGATGCAAATAACTTTGGTCTCGTGTAGCACATACAACTTTTCACTTCAGCAGCGAGAACAAATAAAATTTTTACATACTGCTTCAATTCTTCCGGTGTTAAATCGCAGACATCATCACTGGATTCACTCATATTTATTTATCATTATTTTAATAATAGATATCCAACGTGTATCGCACTTTGTAGCTAGCGAACAGAAGAAGAAAACAATAAAAAATTAAAGCCCGCCATTTTTTAAAGATGCGTTCGGAAATTGCACTATTATTAAATTATTCTGTCACAATAAAGATTGTTAAAACTTTAAATAATTATGTAGATACATGATAAACTTCGTATTTTTTAATTTAACATCTCTTTATTTGATCATAAAAAAATATAATTCGATTATTAAGAGAAAAGTATAATAATTACATTTAAACCTTGATTTGAAATTTTATAGGTGACGTGTTTCCGAACGTTTTATTGTTGGTTTCTTTTTTGAGCCTATTATATATGGAATTTGAAAATCGAACTTTGAATCGACTTGTTTCTATCTCTCGCTCTTTTCGTATCGAAGTGAAAGTGACAGAACAAAGTGAAGTTCAAATCTTTCGAATGTTGCGAGTAGACCCGGCACTGACTCGGCATTTAAAAAAAATAATTAAAAAGTTACTTTGTCTCACGCTCGCAGCAAAATCGAATTTTGCTCACTGTCTTTAAACTGCAAAACATACTTGTTTGAGGTGCTGAGGTGAAAAATATATTTTGGTGCGCATTCAACTGTGCCCATTTCTAAAATAGGAAAAATATTTGTTCGTGAGGATTCTTTATTTTTCAGTAAAATTAAAACAAACTAGTGTTTTCGCTAATGGAAAGAGCTTAACAGTTTTGAAATCAAAGAAGAGTTTTGGCAATCTGCCAGAGAGATGAATAAACACTGCTAACTTGTGCCAGAAGTTCTGCTGGCAAAATAGAGAGGATGATAGGGACGAGGGACTGTTGACTATTCAATCTAGTAGTGTTATTTACACTATGTCTCAGTTTATAGTAATAGGCAAAAAGGACTTTTCGTTAATAAATGTCGTCATTTTGTAGGCATTTGTTTTTGTCAAATTTAACAGTATTCATATTGTAGAAAACAATTACTTTTTAATCCGTCTGTCTGCCTGTCCGTCTGTGAGTCTGCCAAGACCCCTTAGCCGTCTGGTCCGGAATGACCGGAAAAATTTGCCTGCTGCGGTCTTCCCGTCCTATTATAATCTTCAAGGATAGAGTAAATAAATAGGCTCTTCAATCAATGATTGCATCACAGGAGTAATAGCAGTATTTCTTTATGTAAGTAACATATACTACTGCTTGACTAGTTTATGTTAAATAAAAAAAAAATATATCAAATGTTTGGTACTTCAAACAACAGTGGAAAAATCAAACTTTAAAGTCAACACAATCTTAAGATAAGGCTGTTTATGCTACTCTGAGGTACATATTTTGACACTCACAAGGAAATCAAAACCAGGTTACTTCCTGTTGACCTAGAATCCTCTTTGTCAAGAAACCAGGACTCATGGTACAAATAAAGGAAAAAAAACGTAAATGTTTTAATTATACTCGTGTGACAAAAAATTTACTATTTTGCGAATCGGATATAGGAATCCAACTATTTACATCATCATCATCTACCTAGCCTTTTCCCAACTACATTGGGGCCGGCTACCAGTCAAGCCGTATTTAGACCAGTATTTTACGGGAAGCGGCTGCCTCCCAGGCCTTCACAACTAGGAATCAAACTATTTACATTGATCGGTTTTTGTATGACTAGTTTCTACCAGCGAATTCACTCGCGTGTAAGCAAGTTTTTTAATACAAACTTCGGATCCCCATAATATCATCCTCTTAGCAGGTATATTTTGGAAAATCGTCTCTTAATGCTCACCTGCGTCATAAAAGTCATATCACAGTTCATGAATTACAGGCAGCCTGGTGACAGACAGCGATTTTATAGCAATCGGAACTCACTTTTACCCTTTGTATAAGGAACCCTAATTAAAAACGAACTTTTCCGATTCATTCGGAGTAAATCACGGATTTGCTTTTACAAGCAGTAACGTCACATAAATAAAAATGTCGGAAACGGAGTCGGAATCCATAACCGTGCTCCATGGAGCTCGACGATTGATAGCAAATAACATGGCTCCTGCTAATAGCGGCTGATGAAACGCTTTCTGGGAAACTGGCTTTTGTTTCTATGAAATGGACTTTACTACTAGCTTTTAACGCGGTCTATTTTACGGCCTAAACTGAACTGGTAATGAGATTGAGCTATGTAGGGTGTACAGCTCTATCTCTCTTTCGCGCAAGACAAGACTGACATTTACCTCTTATTCAAAAAAGAAAAATTAAAACATGTCGGAAATGTAGCCGAAATCCATAACCGTGTAAATGATGAATGATGATTTCAAATAACATGGGTCCTGATAATAGCGGCTGATGAAATGCTTTCTGGGAAACTGGCTTTTGTTTCTATGATACGGGTCTTAGCCCCATAGCGCACTAGCGGCCAGCGGCCAGCGGCCAGGACGCGGCGGCCATCGAGATACATATATTAGTATGAAACCGCCATAGAGCGCGCGCACCTGTGGCCGCTGGCCGCGTGCGGACAGAAGTGCGCGATCTATGGCGGTTCCATTTGTTTCACATGGCCGCCTGCGGCCTGGCCGCTAGTGCGCGCCTGGCCTAACTACGAACTTTTACCGCGGTTTATTTTACGACCTAAACTGAACTGTTAATGGGATTGATCTAGCCATACAGCTCCATCTTTCTTTCTCGATCGCAAGACTGACATTCAACACGTCGTAGTAGTCTGATTTACGTCCCCGCCCGTTTACAAGTCTATTGACTTGTGTAATTTCGTTGTTGAAATTGTAGTCGTGCGATCGAAGCACTACCCAAAATCGGTATTCACGTGTTCCATGAACGGAATTCGATAGAACAACAATTCAATTGGCTTGAAACTAAACGATCTATCAAAGGCTTGTTGTCAGTTACTCGTACATTATTATGTATTCTACCAGGATAATAATTGTCATACTTAGCTGAATACGCGTCAACGAGACTTCGATCGAACGACTTTAAAATCAGTGTCGTTCAAGCTGATCGAGTCTCCTGCTTTATTAATAAAAAAAATCAAAATAGATTCAATGGAAACCACAAAATATCACATATTTCCATTTGGAATATTAAAAAATAATTAACGCCTGACATAAAGATACTAGCAATATGTCTACAGATATCTTCGTTCGGTTAACAGTATATATTTTTTTTTTGCATTTAATTCCTCGTATTGTCCTGTAACATATAAGTACCTTACATAGAATGCATTTCTCGCGAAAAGAAAAAATTAAGTTATGCCAATATTATATTGCTTTGTCTTTTAATAAATTCTAAACAGCAACATAATTGAAACATAATTTTAGGTAATTGTAAATGTTTCAGTAGGTAAGGTAGTAATTTTTATCCTAAAAATAGCTTCTGCCAGCAGCTTCGCCTGCTATAAAGTAGGTTTCTCCAAACAAATCTTAAGTCCTCGTTTCATTACGTGTTGAATTTTGAAAAATCATCTCTGAGTGCTCGCCTACGTCATAAAAGAATACCTCATGCAGAATTTCACGCTCCTAGCCTCAGTAGTTTCGGCTGCGTGTTGATATGTCAGTCAGTGAGTTTCTCCCGTTATATTATATATAAAGACACTAAGTCGTCTCTATCAAAGGAGGCCATTCTACGTGGGTTAGCGGGCGAGGAGTTACAAATGAACACACAAGAAGTCTAGTCAGTTTTTATAGAACGTTCCACACAGTACGTGAAGCCACTAATAAACTAACAATCACTTTGGTATCACAATCACGTTGGTATCACAATTAATAATCACTTTGAAATCGCTTCAACCTTTTTATCGGTAGTCCAGTAATTTAATAATGTCACTTTTTGGCGGGGGCTCCAGTACTGAGTGTTACGTCAATCTGATGCTGTCAGATTCGTTCGGAAATGTAACGTTCTTTCTTTCGACGCGCCGACACGGCCAACCTGACTATCGCACGGCCTCGTGCGCTTAGTCGTACTGATGTTGCTCATCTGAAATAGCACAAGAAAGAACAGCCCGTTAGAATCAGCTCGTCCATTCCTGACACGAAGGCTATGGAAACGCTTTCAATAACGTTGGGTATGGTATGGGCGTACCTGGTACCCCTTTAATCAACCTCTAAGTCACTATGTGACATGGCGTAGGCCGGGCGTACTGGGCCCTTTCGACTACTTATCACATTAACTAACCAAGCGGTGCGGCGAAGACCGGGCGTGCTGGGCCCCTTCGACTAGCCACCTTCCGCTGTGAGTGGTAGACCGGGCGTGCTGGGCCCCTTCGACTACCAATCACATCACCTAACTATGCGGTGCGGCGAAGACCGGGCGTGCTGGGCCCCTTCGACTAGCCACCTCCCGCTGTGAGTGGTAGACCGGGCGTGCTGGGCCCCTTCGACTAGCCACCTCCCGCTGTGAGTGGTAGACCGGGCGTGCTAGGCCCCTTCGACTACCAATCACATCACCTAACTATGCGGTGCGGCGAAGACCGGGCGTGCTGGGCCCTTTAGTCAAGCCACCTCCCGCTGCAAGGCGTAGACCGGGCGTGCTGGGCCCCTTTCGACTACGCCTAGCAATTTCCACTATTCTGTAAAAGCATCTGCATTTGTCTATACAACGTACCCTCATTCACGTGCACTTCAGCTTCATGTGTGATAGAAAGTAATTCGTTATCTGTTGCTGTAAGGGTGTCTGAACCAGCGGTCAGGGTGTCTGAGCCAGCGGTTAGGGTGCCCTCACTGGAGACCGAGAGAGTATCACTATCGCTATCAACAGGTGTTATTTCGTCAATTTGTTCCAATTCACGCGCCGCCTCGGCCTCCCCGACATCAGTCATATTCGAAGCTATTTCTAGTAATCCTTGAAAACCTCTGGGTACTAGGCGCAAATTTTCGTGTGCGTATTTATATGTCCGACTTGTACCATTCGTGGCTTTTAATTCATAACGGTCGTTGTCAAGCACACGAGTTATAACAAACGGACCGCGGAATTTACGCGACAGTTTAGTTTGGTTGCGTTCGCTACATTTTATAAAAACGTGATCACCTTGTACAAAACGTTGTACTTCGGCTTTACCTCGGTTAAATCTTTGTGTTTCGGCTGCTGCAGCCTTTTTAATTCCGTGTGATGCATTATTTCGAATTGACTCTAAGTTTGCGCGAATAGGGGTACTAGTGTTAGTATTTGGTGATATTTTCGAAATGCCTAACGACTGGGCTTGAATACCGAACATCAATTCAGTCGGTGTATATCCTGTTATCCTGGATCGAGTGCTATTAAGGGCAAGTTGCACGTCATCTAACTCTTCTCGCCAAATTTTGTTTGAATCGTTTTCTATTACTGTTAAAAGACTCTTAAGTGTACGCATTACGCGTTCTACCTGACCATTAGCTCGCGACGAACCAGTAGCGACAAGGTGCAAGTCAATGCTGTGTTCGAGGCAGAAGTTTTTGAACTCGGCACTGATATAACATCTGCCTTGGTCGGCTATGACTCTTCGCGGTGCTCCAAATAGGGAAACTGCTCTTTTAAGCGCTTTCACGGCGCAAACGGCGTCTAAAGACTGAGTATATTCTAGTAACACATATTTAGTGAATGCGTCTATAATGACAGAAGCGTACTCCTTCCTATCACTTTTACCGCTCAATTTCCCTGTAAGATCTATGTGAATGGTATGCCAGGGTACCGCAACCTTTGGGATGCTATGCAATCTTATTTGCTGGGCACCTGAAGGCCCTTTTGAAGCCTTGCAGACAATGCATGATTCCACAAACCTACGTACGTTTTTCGCCATTTCAGGAAACCAATACTGCTCGTATATTTTGTCAAGAGTTTTCTCGTATCCCAGATGTTTAATTTCGGTATGTATGTGATTGATTAGCGTCCAAATAAGAGACCTTGGTACAATTGGTAACCACGAACTAACTTTATTGCGCTCTACTTTCCTATATAAAATACCGTCACGAACATCGTAGGTGTGAGCGACAGCTTCAGGTATCTCGTTATTAAAATGTTTACTTATCAAACTTTGGATCTCGGTGTCTCGTTTCTGTTCCACTTTAAGCCAACTCTCGTGCAGCTCAACAAAGTTGACGAGTTCACGGGCATGAGAAGGTTCTGCATTAATACTTACAGCGTCATGAAGCCCCGGAGTCGCGGGTAAAGGATTTCGCGATAAGTAATCAGCGTGTTCCATGCCGCGTCCTTCTTTGTAAATTATATCAAAATCATAGGCCTGTAGATAAGCCCACCAGCGATGCACACGTGGAGAAAGGTCAGTTTTTGCCTTGGAGGCTTTGAGGGAATTGCAGTCTGTAAAAACTGTAAAATGCTGGCCATAAAGATAATGACGGAAATTCTCGACGGCGCGCAGCACCGCTAAGGTCTCTAGTTCATATGAATGATACCTGGATTCAGTTTCGGTAGTGCGTCGGCTGAAATAAGCTACGACATGAGGCACATTATTGTTCTTTTGAATTAGAATGGCTCCGTACCCATTTGCACTAGCATCCGTATGGAGTTCTATAGGGACTTGCGGGTCGAATATTGTAAGGACTGGTTCTGAAGTAAGAATTTGTACAATTTTCTTGTGAACATCGCTGTGTTTAACAGTCCAAACAATAGGGCCTTTCAGTTTCGTAAGTGGATATAATGGACCAGCCAATGTAGCGAAGTTCGATATGAATCTCCTAAAATATGAGGCTAATCCCAGAAATTGCCTTACTTGCGTTGCGGTTTTAGGAGTTGGCGCTTCTTTGAGTGCCTGAACTTTGCGAGGATTAAGTCTAACCTCTCCAGCTCTAATAACGAAGCCTAGATAGTCAATCTCGCGCTTCATAAATTTGCATTTTCGTACATTAAAGGAGAAACCTGCTTCGCAAAGGGTCGCGAGGACGTTGTCAAGACGACGTAAACCTTCTTCTATATCTAATGAAAAGCAGAGGACGTCATCCATATATGCTAAAGCAACAGAATCCTTCAAGGATTTCAACGCTCTATTGATGCATCGCTGGTATACAGACGCTGCATTGCGCAACCCAAACGGCATGGCCAAATACTCATATTGACCATCTGGAGTTACAAAGGCAGTACGCTCAATTGAGCTCAATTCTACATTAATTTGATGGTAGCCTGAAGCCATATCTAATGATGAAAAGAAATGCGCGCCATTTAAACGATCTACTTGTTCGTCAATCCTTGGAAGTGGGTAATGTTCAGGGCGCGTATTCGAGTTTAACTCTCGATAATCTACGCACATTCTGTCAGAGCCGTCCTTTTTCTTTACCAACAAGATTGGACTAGCAAAGGGTGATGAGCTTTCACGAATGATGCCAGCATCCAATAGAGTCTGTACTTTATCTCTGACAATCTCTTTTTCAGCTGGCGACAACCGATAAGGACGCCTCTGAACAGTCTTACACGGATCTATAAGGTCAATCTTTAACTCACCAGTGGTGACGCGGCGAGTGGGTACGCCATCTATGAAGAACTTACTATACTTCCTTAGTATTGAAACTAAAGCATTGCGGTCATTGCCTTCCAAGTCAGTGTCTATGTGCTCAAGGTCAAGGTTGTCTGCTGTTTGACATATTTGAATATCCCTACATAAAGAGAACTTCATACAATTACTATTAATTTCCACATGAATACCCTGTTCAAGAGCATCTCTACCTATAATTATCGGGTCAGAAATAATATCATCCGCAACAACATGAAATAGTATTGTGAGAGGTATATTTTGAATTTGAACTGAACTTAGAACTTGTGATGTACACTTTATATCATCTCCACCTATGCCTGTTAGACAGACTGAATCATTGCGCATAGTACCAGGAAGTTTACTGACAATACTACTTTTCGCTAAAGAACAAGAAGATCCACTATCAAAAAGGAACAAAATGATCTCACCAGTTGATGTCGACAGGGTACCTCTTGTTATTCCATGTTGGCAAATCTGGACTTCTTTGCGCGTTGCATGAGCAGTTGCAGACTTCTTATCCGGGCAGACTGTGCTAATGTGCCCGGGTTTCCCACAGACAAAGCAGGTAACAGGCTTTTCTTTCTCCGTCGTTTTCAATTTTTGATTTTGACTTTCCTTGTAGAGTCGTTTGCGGCAATCTTCAAACTTGTGACCCTTATGACCACAAAAGTGGCAATTTCCTGTATAACGAGAGTCACTAAGACGAGGCTTCTTATTATAGTCACTGATTTTAGCTTCAACTGTATTATAATCCTCACTACGTCTCTTTAGTGATATTCCATTTAAGACTCTGAAGAGTTGTGTTCTTGAGGTTATCACATGTGAGTTTAATTCTCTTCTTATTAAATTATCCCGTTGACAAAGGACAGATATTACAAAGCCCGTGGTTACTAACTCATTAAAGTCAACATTTGGTATGCGTTCAATTAAGCCCCAAAGGCGTACAGCTGCTTCACAAGCTGTTTCTTTATTTCCTAGCTGGAACCTTAGGATTTCATCAAAATAATCTTGCATCAACATGGGACGTCCAAACTTAGCAAGTAAAATTTCTTTTATTTTTGGCCATGTCAATTCTGACACTTGAAGTTTAGTCAGACATGATGCAGCTCGTCCTTTTAGAGCATTTATGAGAGACAATAACAGTTCTGGGCCACTTAAGTTCTTACTGACAACAATTATTTCAGTCATTCGGCACCAACCTTCAATATCCGATTCAGGGTCATCGGGGTCATACTTTATAAGTTGCGGTGAGGCATTACTCACGGATACGGCTTGACTTGCAGTCAACAAGCGTGATAAAAGAGTCTCCATGTTCTCGAGGAGATTTCCACTTTGTCTTTCACTAGACATAGGTCGTTCTATTGGGATCTCACTGATACTCTCCTCAGTATTATGCCCTTCAGATCCCACTTCTGATAAAGACACTAAGTCGTCTCTATCAAAGGAGGCCATTCTACGTGGGTTAGCGGGCGAGGAGTTACAAATGAACACACAAGAAGTCTAGTCAGTTTTTATAGAACGTTCCACACAGTACGTGAAGCCACTAATAAACTAACAATCACTTTGGTATCACAATCACGTTGGTATCACAATTAATAATCACTTTGAAATCGCTTCAACCTTTTTATCGGTAGTCCAGTAATTTAATAATGTCACTTTTTGGCGGGGGCTCCAGTACTGAGTGTTACGTCAATCTGATGCTGTCAGATTCGTTCGGAAATGTAACGTTCTTTCTTTCGACGCGCCGACATATAGATAATTTTTGGTTAATATTAATGTTTGAATCCCTAACCGGTCCTATAAGACCGCGCTGTTATTGTTTTACTATTGTGTCTCGTTTCGCGGGTATGTGATAGATTAAACAAATAAATTATAATTTTAATGGACCTTTGAGCCGGATGGTACATTTAATGGTTCTTCGAGCCGGATGCTACATGTAATGTGTACCTTTGTTAAAAATAAATGAAATCAATTTTTGAACATTCTACTTTCAGGATATGCGTTTAGAATATTATATATATTGTAAACATCACATTTCACATAGCAGTCCCTTCACTTTCATATAAATAACCAGAAAAACTCTACCAGATAAAATCCAGCCAGTGAACGTCGGTGCGCAGTGAACCAACACATTGGCAGCACACAGCTTCAATGGACTATGCAGCGCTTGCTCCATACAGCTTGAATTGCCAATAGCTCGGCGAAGATTGACGAGCCAACAGCCTAGTTAGCGTAGGCTTGAAAAACATAGCAAAGATTAATTGCTGGACTGTGACTAACAGCTTCTAGATTTTTGTTTTGAGCGATTTTTATCACATCAATATTTAAAGATGAATGGTTTTGCATGTGAACGTTTCCTACTTCTTCACAGTCAAACGATTGAATGGATTTGGGTGTTTGGCAGAAGGGCAGATAATAGCAGATGGTATTTTTAGACTCTCACACATACATCTCATAAAACATAAAAAAATAAAAAAAACAAAATTGGTAGGGATCAAAAGTAAGTCATTTTATTCCTAGGAATCGTATGTACCTACTCGTAGTATCAACCATACCACAGATTACTAAATAGTTACTACGTAACAGATACTTCACTCAGTAGAAAAATTACAATACCTACTACTATAATAGCCTACTACGTCGCGTCGGCAACCACTGCATGCTAAAATGTGCCTTAATGCTCAAGCGTACAGTTGTGATTGCTTCGCACCGCGCGATCCCACAGCAATCGCAGGGCTGCCTCTTTGATAAAATTAAATTAACATGACTTTTTGGGTTTATGTTATTGAGAACTGTGAATGTTCTGACATGTAGTTACAATTTATTTATAATTAAATACAGTTTAAAATTGTATCGTTTATAAAATATTTCTTTTATAAATTACGTCGTACTTTCGTCATTGTCAGGTAAATGGAAAAATGTTAGGTGTTAATCCCTTCTTTTACTTGATTTGCACCCATCTAAAGCAAGCAAGGCATCATAGGTACGCGTACGAACGAACAGCACTATTAAAATAGAACGGCGTGCGCGCGCTTCGCTTGCGAAAACCGCACTGAATTTGATCCGCAAGCGGACCGAGACCGCTCGGCTGGGCGGTAGGCACTTATAGCGCGCAAGTACATGGAGTGACGGAGGCCTGACCATACTACCAGAAATATTCAAACGGTATTAATTTGATATGAATTTGAAATGTCTAAAGCATTTGAAAAACCTGTGAATTAAAATGCATATAACAAACGAGTTTATTCAAAAATGTAACTGGCCACTAACTAAAAAAAATAATAAAATGTGGTGCTTGGATCAACAATGTGTAAAAGTGAAATAGCGGGAGTTTTATAGAAAATTAAAACTATTGTATCAGTTCATTTAGTAGTGCATAGTTCAATTTAGTTGTGAATTTTTGTTTGTTTTAATTCTCAAAACATGTCGAGTGAGTTATCATTAATTTTAATAACACTTGAAATTGTTTCAGTTATTGTTTTCTAAATATCTCACAGGTGTAAAAAGGTACTTAGGTTTCTATATTAATTCCCTCGCCGTGCTCGGGAGTTAATTATAATAATCCCTAACTGCAAAAACGAAATAGCATACCGCCTGCAATTTTAAGACTGCTTTATCCCCTAGTCATATACAAATACAAATAATTTATTATCATTCACAAAATTTGTACTACATCTAGGGGTTGAAGTGACCTTTTAGACAAAAATTGCCTGTGTTAGGGCACTTCGCTCTTCCGAAACTTAAAATTACACGTTAATCTACTATTTTATCCCGGGAGGATGTTAGCTTGAAACAATTTCCGACATTCACACGGGTGAAGGCGCTGTTAGTAGCTAGTGGTTCGTATTTATTTTAACAACTCTTTTATGTATGCTCTGTTCTCTTCTTCACTTATCTTAAATGGAACCTGGTTTATTAAGTTGGCAGCTCGTAAAACTATAATGTTGACATAACTTGAATGCCTGCTTGGAAGGCCTCCTACAAGGCATAGCGATGATCTGGTATGGGTTACGGGAATACGATGGATGCGAGTCGCACAGGACCATTCATTGTGGTGACACTAGGGGTCTCCCCTATGTCCAAAAGTGGACGTATTTTAGCTGAAATGATGATGAACTTGAATTCTAACACATTCACATATAAATTTAACTTGCAATAAATGATCTCAGCGACGATTTTTTTTAAGGTGGGTTTTTATCAGAATGTCTTCTCTCGCTCTTGAGAGTAGGAGGCATGTCAGACTTTTACAGACTAAACCCCACCCGTTCCTTCTTTAACTTCGTTCCATGGTGATGTTTGAAGCGTTTTCGATAATATGAGAGGGTTATGCAAATGTGGACGTCCTATAAAAACAACCACTTCGCCACGAATGCCAAAGTCAACAGCGATTAGCCAACTACGATGGAGATATTATTTCAGTGCACAAACACGTGTGCAAACACAGACACTTTCTGTTTCCACTCATAATCCGATGGGACGACAAAACGACACGCGCGAAAAATCAGCCATAAGACCAATGGCTTTACGAGCTTTGTGAAGCACGGGGTTGTCACACCATGAACTGTTCAACTCCAGTCTGGTAAAGAGTCATTTTTAATCCGAAAAAACTAATTGCACTTTTTATTCGACCTGGCTTTTTAACGACAGGGCAGCAAATCCGTGACCATTCCTTTTAGCAGAAAATTTTACGGTTACGTGTGTATGAAGTACACACTGCAGTAGTAATGAATGAAGACAGAAAATGTTAGGGACCAATACCATTTAAAAGGGAACATATTCTTAGGTTAAAAATAGCTAAAATAGCATATAACCGAACGTAGGTACTAATTCTAAGAAATGCTCAACTCGTTTTATTAAAATCCTATCAGCCATTTGAACGTGAAAAATTAACAAATATATAATATACACTTACTCGATAAAATCGATATTACTTTAAAAAATATTTTCTATACACTTACTCGAAAACCTGCTCGAACTATACCTACTGCTTTTACGGTATTTACTGTTTTCCGCACTAATACGGAAAAATGTTGGCACTAACGAACCTTACAAGTTGCTGGTCAACACCCGTTTCTTTATTTCAGCGTAAGTGTATTGAAAAACGACGTTTAATACAATGAAATTGGTCACTACATGCCTCCATCATCGGTCACTGTGGTGACGCTAGGGGGAGGCCTATATCCAGCAGTGGACGTCTTTCGGCTGAGATGATGATGATGATTTCTCGGCTCTATAACACGGTTGCAGTTAAAAGCTTTCTCCACTTGTATCAACATGTACTATTTTATCACTGGCACAAAAAAGAAACTCCTATCACCATTATTGTAACAATAGCGCAATCCCAATAGTCACGAGTCATAGAATATTTATCGGGCAGTGTACACATGGTTTTACAGTAGCGTATGTTACAGTCCTGAGAATTAATGTAAATAAATTAAATAAAAAAGTAAATTCTGAATATACTCGAAGGTATTAAAGTACAATCCGGTCACATTAACTTGACGCATCTCTGAAATGCGAGTATCCCCCCGCATCCTCCCGCATTCTCTTAGCTCGCCCGGCAAGTGTCAGGTATAGTCAGCATCTTTGTTACGTGCGTCGATAATTTGGCTAGTTCTCTGTTCTTGTTATATTATTATTCTTCTTGGACATTATTTCATCGACGCCAAGCGTCACGTTAATGTGACCGAGTTGTACGATGCCACGATACAAAATCCTGATTTTATAGAAATTTGTTTGCGGATATTTTGTCGCTCTATGAATGACTATCATATGGACCTCTTTACCATTTTACTAGGTAATTAAATATGATTCCTGTGTGATGTATTGTAACAATAGCACAATCACGCACGTTTCATAGAATATTTATCGGGCAGTGTACACATGGCCTTACAGCAGCGTATGTTACAAAGTCGACCGTGATGAGGCTTGCTTTGACAAGTCAACTGCAGATTGATGTTAGGTACACTTAATTGCTTTTGTTGTCACTATTTTTTATTATTATTAATATTTATCACCTAGTGTACACACGGCCTTACAGAAGCGTATGTTACAATCGCACCAGTGTGCACTCAGCCGTCGGATAGCGCCGACCGTGACGAGGCTTGCTCTGACAAATCAACTGCAGATTGATGTTAGGTACGCCTAATTGCTTTTGTTGTTACTATGTATTTTTTATTGTTAATATTTATCGGGTAGTGTACACAAGCCCTTACAGCAGCGTATGTTACAATCGCACCACTCAGCCGTCGGATAGCGCCGACCGTGACGAGGCTTGCTCTGACAAATCAACTGCAGATTGATGTAAGGTACGTCTAATTGCTTTTATTGTTACTATTTTGTTGTTGTTAATATTTATCAGCTAGTGTACACATGCCCTTACAGCAGCGTATGTTACAATCGCGCCAGTGTGCACTCAACCGCCGGATAGCGCCGACCGTGACGAGGCTTGCTCTGACAAATCAACTGCAGATTGATGTTAGGTACGCCTAATTGCTTTTGTTGTTACTATGTATTTTTTGCCAATGGATTCGGTGTTCGGATTTTTATGTGTATTTTCTGTCTAGTATTTTTTTTCTGTCTACTAGTTATTTTGCAATAATGATATGCTTTTTTTACTTGCTCTGTATTTTATGTGGATTATTGGTTATGATTGTATTTGTAAATAGTACATCACGAAATACTTGCGCTTCTTTTGTTCTTCGTGTCTATGAATTACATTAGGAGGTTGTTTGTAATAAATTGCTTTTATATCCATCTTATTATTTTTTCGGTTCTTTCCAATCTAGAGCTAGGAAAGTCATTGGATAACCATAACCTAGCAAAAAAAAATATGTCATTGAATTTTTAATTCTAGGATATACCAGTTTGAGAGCAGTGGTAATGAAAAACAAAGACAGAAACACGTAAGTCGGGGGCCCTTATTATTGGGTCACCACTGTTCTGATACCGAAATAAGGACTACTTAATTGAAAAAAAGATGAAATACTACAAGGTTTTGATACTACAAAGCCCTAAAAGTTGCTTCCTTATCTAGTACTTAAACTGCACCTGCTTTTAACTAGTTAAATTATTATTTTAATTGATGTATTGGTTCAAACGGGTTCCGTATGGTGTCTGGAACCGAAGAATTTACAACATCCCATCTCTTCCCGTGGGTGTCGTAAGAGGCGACTAAGGGACACACCAGAAAATGGGCAGCAGCATTTTCTGTGCTTTTCAACATCTACACTGCGATCGCCAACCCGCATGCCAAGCGTGGCGATTATGGCAAAAACCCCCCAACAATGCAGACACGCAAAACAAAACGGCCCCTAGTACCCGGCAGCCCGTCTAACCTTGACTACGGTAGCGGTCAAGGCTACGGCGAGGCAAGGGGTGCGAAGAATCTCCGGAGGAGGCTAGGCTACCCCTTACAACGACTCGACCTGGCAACATACAACACGCGTACACTGCGGACCGACGAGAAGATCACCGAACTTGAGGAAGAGTTGAGCGGGGTACGATGGAGTATTGTGGGATTATCCGAAGTCCGAAGACAGGGGGAGGACACGATAATTCTCAAATCCGGTAACCTGCTCTATTTCCGGGAGGGCGACCAGCAGTCCCAGGGTGGTGTCGGGTTTTTCGTCCACAGGTCCCTTGTGAACAATGTGGTGAGGATCGAGAGTGTGTCGACCAGGGTGGCTTACCTTATACTCAGAATATCGGCAAGATATTCGCTGAAGGTCATACAGGTATATGCCCCAACCTCGACACACTCCGACGACGAAGTAGAGACCATGTATGAGGATATATCCAGAGCCATACATGGTTATAAGACTCACTTCACCGTGGTCATGGGGGACTTCAACGCTAAACTGGGCAAACGAGACGGTGATGAGCTGCGAGTGGGGCAATTTGGATTTGGACGGCGGAACCACCGGGGACACCTACTGGCTAGCTTTATGGAGAAGGAGGGCCTCTACATGATGAACTCTTTCTTCAAAAAGCGTGAGCATAGGAGGTGGACCTGGCAAAGCCCCGATGGTGCAACTAAAAATGAGATTGACTTCATCTTGTCGACGAAGAAGCAAATATTCAATGATGTCTCTGTGATCAATGCAGTGAAAACTGGTAGTGATCACCGCATGGTGAGAGGCACATTGAATATCAACATCAAGCTTGAAAGGTCTCGACTGGTGAAGTCTACGCTCCGTCCAGCACAAATCCAGCTCCAAAACCCCGAGAGCTTTCAGCTCGAACTCCACAATCGTTTCGAGTGCCTAGGTAGCTCCGTGGACGAATGTAACGATGGGTTCGTGGAAACTGTCCATACGGTCGGGTCTAAGTTTTTCAAGACCCACCGTACAAATAAGAACAAGAAGCTCTCGGATCCGACTCTCGAGCTCATGAAGAAGAGGCGTGAGATGATTCTGCAGTCTTCAGACGATTTGTGCAGATACCGTCAGCTCAATAGACAGATTTCGAAGTCCTTAAAACGCGATCTTCGCCACTTTAATTCCGAAAGGGTTAAGGACGCGATAGAGCGGAATAAGGGCTCCAAAGTTTTTGCGAGGGATCTGTCTATTGGGCAGAGCCAACTCACGAAACTGAAGACCGACGATGGCAGAGTCATATCCGCTAAATCGGAGCTCCTGGGAGAGATCGAGGCATTCTATGGACAGTTATACACGTCTATCTCTAAACCCACGACAAATCTAGCGAATGATCCAAGAGCTAGATTGACCCGACACTATACCGAAGATATCCCGGACGTCAGCCTGTACGAGATTAGGGTGGCTCTGAAACAACTTAAACACAATAAGGCGCCGGGTGAGGACGGAATTACGGCCGAACTTCTGAAGGCGGGTGGAAAACCGGTCCTTAAGGCCCTTCAGAAGCTATTTAATTCCGTCATACTCGAGGGCAAAACGCCACAGGCATGGGGCAGAGGTGTGGTGGTACTTTTCTTTAAGAAGGGCGACAATGCCCTCCTTAAGAACTACAGGCCCATCTCACTTCTGAGCCATGTCTACAAGTTGTTTTCCAGAGTCATCACGAATCGTCTCGCACGCAGGTTCGACGACTTCCAGCCTCCTGAACAAGCCGGATTCCGAAAAGGCTTTAGCACCGTAGACCACATACATACGCTACGGCAGGTTATACAGAAGACTGAGGAGTATAACCTGCCTCTCTGCTTAGCGTTTGTGGATTACGAGAAAGCCTTCGATTCGATCGAGACTTGGGCTGTACTGCAGTCTCTCCAACGGTGCCAGATTGACTATCGGTACATCGAAGTGCTGAAATGTTTGTACAAAAACGCCACCATGTCAGTCCGACTCCAGGATCAGACCTCGAAACCTATCCTTTTACAGCGGGGTGTGAGACAGGGAGACGTTATCTCTCCGAAACTGTTCACGGCCGCATTGGAGGATGTCTTCAAGGTTCTGGAATGGAGAGGGCGAGGCATCAATATCAACGGCGAGTACATCACTCACCTTCGGTTTGCCGACGACATAGTAGTCATGGCTGAGACTACGGAGGAGCTCAGTACAATGCTCGGTGATCTCAGTAGGGCTTCCGAAAGAGTGGGACTCAAAATGAACATGGACAAAACCAAAGTCATGGTAAACATCCATGTAGCTCCCACTCCTATCAAGATCGGAGACTCTACACTCGAAGTTGTGGACGACTACATCTACCTGGGACAGACGGTCCAGTTGGGTAGATCTAACTTCGAGAAAGAGATCAATCGTCGAATCCGACTCGGCTGGGCAGCGTTCAGGAAGCTGCACGGTATCTTCTCGTCCAACCTACCGCAGTGTCTCAAGACAAAAGTCTATGACCAGTGTGTGTTGCCAGTGATGACATATGGCTCGGAAACGTGGTCGCTCACAATGGGCCTCATCAGAAGGCTTAAAGTCACCCAAAGAGCAATGGAAAGGGCTATGCTCGGAGTTTCCTTGCGCGATCACATCAGGAATGAAGAGATCCGCAAGAGAACTAAGGTTACCGACATAGCCCGAAGAATCGCCAAACTTAAGTGGCAGTGGGCAGGGCACATTGCTCGTAGAACAGATGGTCGATGGGGACGGAAGGTTCTAGAGTGGCGGCCACGTACCGGAAGACGCAGCGTCGGAAGGCCTCCCACAAGGTGGACCGACGACCTGGCGAGGGTCGCGGGAATCCGATGGATGCGAGACGCGCAGGACCGGTCGCTGTGGCGACGCTTGGGGGAGGCCTATGTCCAGCAGTGGACGTCTTTCGGCTGAGATGATGATGATGATGATTGGTTCAAACTGATCGATTCTATTTTATTAATGTGATTGGAATTTTAAAGCTACAGACATGGTTTAAAATAACTATTGTTATTAAGCCTTTTCTGAGTGAAAACTTAATATTAAACTCGAACATAATAGCGAGAAAATACAGTGAAAAGATGACTGAGTTAAATATTAATGAGAATTAATTTTTCATTGTCGCAACACCAAACGCTGTTCATTTATTTTGAACAATGGCTCTCAATCATGTAATCGGATTCGATTTATGAATTATTCACAAACCTTTGATCAAAATATAACTATTGATATTGGAAACTTTGAGTTTAATTTGAATTAAAACACTTACAAGTAAGTCTGTCGCGTATACATTTTATTGGTATTTACTTAAGTACCGTAGGGCAGTTTTTTTTAGGTGAGAAATAATGCTCCTCAATCTTTTCTTTCGCTCTTGGTGAAGGCGGGTGTATGTCAGATTTTTGTGGAATAGGACCCACTGTTCCTTATTTGTCTTCAAACAATCCAGAAACCCACTTACATTATTAACCCAAAATTTTATTTAAACGGTCAAACCGTTTAGTAGATTTAGTAGGAGTAAGGTGACAAACATGTACAAAACAACAGATTAGGTATACAACATTGATACGACAGAGGGGCTTTCCTTAAAAAGGGTTGTTGTCCATACATTTATGTTCACATAATTTTACACAATGTATGGAGCAGTTGATTTTTTTTTCGTGATTTCAGGTTTGGTCGCATAGTAAAAGTCGTTCATATTGATGAGTACAACAACCCTTTTTAAGGAAAACCCCTCTCTCGTCAACGTTGTATAAAGATATGGCATCCACCATAAACCTGACTGGCCCGTTGATCTAGTCATCTAATTAACTTCTAAACTGAAGTTCAGGTTTCAATTCCCACCCAAGACAAATGTTTGACTGATAAGCAAGATCATTTATAACAAGTACGAGTACATAATATGTACATGTACGTATTGTAACAAGTATGTTCATTAGTTGTCTAGTGCTCGTAGCATAAGCTCCGCTGTGTGAAAGTTGTGGAAAATAAGCTATTATGAGCGTTGGCAATATTACTGAAATAGCCAAAAACTACCTTCTGCCTTTTCCCGGTACACTGAGACCGCAAAACGTAGCTCGTTCACAGTAATATTACGAATGAACGATTTCAATTGAAGCTTATAAGTTTCGAAATTTCAACAAGCTGAAATACTTTTCAGTGAAAATTTTACTGTCATACCTTTTGAAAGTCTGTGATGTTTGCTTTACTTTTATTTTTGTTTACTTTGATTTTATTGCATCCGCTTATGCTTTTAATGTTTTTTTAAACCAATGAAAACCTGAAAAGTTGAATTGGGATCGTTTCTCTTTGTAAATAGGAGGGATGAACCGCGTGTTATTAAAAGAGTTATAAGTATAGAATACAAGTAGATGAAAGGAGAGGAAGGAGAAAAAAAGGATTGATGAACTGTGTGAGGAGTGAAGTAAAAGCAAAGGAAATTGGTGATGGCGTGACGAGTGATAGGGCAGAATGGACGAGGGAAACGTGACGCGCCGACCCCAAGTAAAATGAGACAGGGGCAGGAAGAAGTAGAAGACTGGGATCACTTAAACCAGTTTATATTAAGAAGGACTATAAAACCAGTTTCTATTATGATTGTTGTAAATCTACAATATACCACTTTTATTATAAATTGTCTTGTATGTTTTGATTTTACCAGTAACTTAAATAATATCTACAAAATATCTCTTTCTAAAATATCTAGCGAAAGATGAAGTGGTTGTATAAAAATGTGTCTTAGTTTGTACTTTTATAGAAATGTCATTTTTTAAATACCAACCTCTGTTCCTTTAGTAGCCCATTGCATTGTAACGGTATTTCTTTCGAACAATATCGCAGCCCGCAGCTGCAATTTACCACAACCCTATGTGACATAACCTCTCAGGCTTTCTAGGAAAAAATATGGAAATAAACCTTTACCTACCTTTTGAGTTAAGCTCGCCTATGTCCATGAACTGTGTTATCCACTTATATTTTAAGGTGTACAATAAAGAATTTAAAAAATAAACCTTTGTGCCTTTGTAACCTTTGTCTTCTAGCTGTAGTTTTTCTTGTCGTTTTCAAGCCTTTACATGTACTCGTACATAAAATAATAAATATTTTGTAATATTTTACGCAGTTAAGAAAGAAAAATTCACAGTTTAAAAACAATTTTTATAAGTAATGCGTTTATCAACAAGGCAGCCGAGTGCATTATATTTAGGGCGCAGCGGCAAACATCTCAGGTTAAAGGAGCGGCATCAAGTTACTTATTCATGTGTAACAAAGTGCTGAGCTAAGGTGAACACACATCGTAGGCTGCGCTCATAGAAAACCATCGTACAGGCCTGCGGGGTAACAGCATTAACAAGCAAGATTGTAATAATGGCAAAAAATGGAAATTCGTCTTCATCTTTCGTGTCGATTTGACACATTTTTTCTGACCAATATGTTCACACCATATATAGGTCTTAGTATGTGGAAGTGACTCCATCAAAGGTCTTGTAATACAAGGGAAGGTAAACGACACGTGGCTCCGTGGCAGATCGCCGATGTGATGGACAGACTAGATCAAGGCGGCTGCTGGCGGCGCATTGAAAGATTGCGTTCGGTTGACTACCAGTAGACAATAGTGACGGAAAGTTGAGCGGCGTACCACGACCACTCTGGCAAAAGTGTAACGATTAAAAAGAAGAGAATAGCTCTGTCGCTGGCTTTTCTATCTCTTTAGGAAAAGTGCAGGTGGTTGTGAATGCCGAGCAGAAAAGGTGGTGACGCATATCCAGTCAAGTAGCTTCACATTAACATTGTGTTTGCGATAAATGAAATATAGCATTTAGCCAGAATTGAGAACCTTTAGTCACTGTGCGTCTTGCATTCATTGATGGACATAGTCCTTACCCAAGTGTTGTACGACGCGACGTCTATTGACTGAAATGATAAGCTAAGAAAAGACAACGTCTGTCGGGTTAGCCATTAGCTTTATAAATAAACTGAAGCAATTTCCCGAGAGTGTAACCCCACCTTAAAGCAGTAAAACCTCTTCAGGATTTTAGTTGAAATTTAAATTTGGCTCAGGTTACCGTTTGCGTATAACTTTTACGTTAGCTTTCAGATATTACGGAAATTAGATTTATGATTCGAGAAGAATCTATTAGGTTTTACATGAACGTTATTGACTTATCATGCTGTGATATATTGGTTCGTTGGTATTTATTATTTCTTAGAAAAACCTGAATATGGCTGTATTAACTACTAGCTGTTGCCAGCGGCAGCGTGATAGAAGAAATTATCCCATGGGAAAATACTCCGAAAAAAATAGTAGATTATGTGACTAGGGTATAAAGCAATATCTTTAAGTCGCGGGTGGCAATTTACATTCCGAAAGAAACGAAGGTTGCTGAGTCTTAATCCTGAATGCCAGTAACGGATTTAAAAAAAATTAACTCCCGAGCGTTGCAAAGGAATTAATATAGAAACCTAAGCGAAGTGAGGAGTTCAAGCCGCCTAATACAAAGACAGTTTTATCGCCATATTGGATACTCTACTTTTTACACCATCTGTGAGATACTTAAAAGACAATTTGCTAAAACAAATTAAGTATTACTTAAAAGTTGATCTTAACTATCACTCGGCATGTTGTAAAACTTAAAACAAACATAATTCCCTTCTCTAAAAATCTATAGTTTTAATTTCCTATAACGCATCCGCTCTTTCATTGCTTTTTGTTTAGAGACTCGTCAGCAACAATAGCTTTATTCTTTTTTTTTGTTAGCGTCCAGTTTGATATTTACACGACTCGGCTACCGAAAAAAATAGTGTTATGTTTTTGTTTATTCAAATTTGTTTGATGCACGTACATTTTAATTCACTTAGAGGGATTTTTTTTTCAATAATGGTTTTGACGTTCCACATTCAAATATGTTTTAGTCCCTAGGGATTGCCTATACTGCATTATCTCCCCAGTGTGAGCGTGATTTGCTTTAAACAATGTTTGTATGACATATTATAAAAGGGCATTATTGAGCAGATGTTGTAAAAAACGATTTTAAATTCTATTCCAAAATATCGTCAAGCAATGTACCAAATTTCATCAAAATCCGTTCCAGTTGAATGGATTCAAGAGTAGAGTAACAAATACATACACAGACTTTCGCCTTTATAATATTAGTGTGATGATAACTACTACTGCGTCCCATTACTGAGTTGTTTTTTTTTAAGTCACATAAATTAGTGCTTGACTGCGATCCCACTTGATGGTAAGCAGTGATGCAATAATTGATGGTAAGGCGCACTAGTTTCATCATCATCATTATTTCAGCCGAAAGACGTCCACAGCTAGACATAGGCCTCCCCCAAGCGCCGCCACAACGACCGGTCCTGTGCGTCTCGTTACTACACTAGTTTTTGAAGACACTTGTCTGACTAAATTCCTTTAGACTAAATTCATTTACCGTTGATTCCTACCTCACCTAGTTTATTCACCACCAACCTACCGAGACCGAACCCCATAAAACTACAACCAGCACATTAGAACGGTATGAATAAACAAAATCTCATGAACGATAACAGCACGGGAAGCAAGATAATAAAAAATTCACTCGCACCTGTTTACGCCATGAAATAACCCGTGAAAATTATCGTGGCTGCTCTGCACGCGTCACGCTTGTGGTTGGCGAAGGGATTTAATATTAATGGCGGCGCGTAATGCCTTGATGACTGATCCTACCTGGTGCTGGAGTCTTAAATCTCCATTCGTTATCGTTATGATGATGTCGAGATGTAATGGGTGGGCTTAGGGACGCTTTTGTTTGGTGTTCATTTGGGAATGTATTTTTTTTCGGGATTCTTCTAAGTTTATTCCACAAGATGTGTGCATTTACAGCTAGCTGATTCGGCAGTAGTTGCAATGCAATTACAAAATTATTTAACAAAGAAAAAATTTGATGTAACTATTTTTTAACAATGGTTTTGACGTAACCAACTAAGTTCCTAGGGATTGCGTATGCTGCATTATCTCCCTTGGAAGAAAATGATTTTCTATTCCAGAATAAATATGGTCAACCCGTGAAAATTATCGTGGCTGCTCTGCACGCGTGACGTTTGTGGTTGGCGAAGGGATTTAATATGAATGGCGGCCCGTAATGCCTTGATGACTGATCCTACCTGGTGCTGTAGTCTTAAATCTCCATTCGTTATCGTTATGGTGATGTCAAGATGTAATGGGTGGGCTTAGGGACGCTTTTGTTTGGTGTTCATTTGGGAATGTTTTTTTTTTTGGGTTCTACTCTGTAAGTCTATTTCGTAAAATGTGTCCATTTTATACAGTTAGCTAACTCGGCTGCCGTTGCAATGCAATTACAAATGATTTATCAAAGAAAAAAAATTACTTGACTTTTTTTTTAAATAATGATTTTGACGTTCCAAACTCTTAGTCACTAATGATTGCCTATACTGCGTTATCTCCCTGGGGAGAAAATTATTTTCTATTCCAGAATATGGTCAACCCGTGAAAATTATCGTGGCTGCTCTGCACGCGTCACGCTTGCGGTTGCTGAAGGGATTTAATATTAATGACGGCCCGTAATGCCTTGATGACTGATCCTACCTGGTGCTGGAGTCTTAAATCTCCATTTGTTATCGTTATGATGATGTCGAGAAGTAATGGGTGGGCTTGGGGATGCTTTTGATTGGTGTTCATTAGGAAATGTATTTTTTGGGGTTCTACTTGCTCAGTTTATTCCACAAGATGTGTACATTTTATACAGCTAGCTGACTCGGTAATAAAATTACAAAGTATTTATCAAAGAAAAAATTCAATTTTACTTTTTTTTAATAATGGTTTTGACGTTCCAAACTCTTAATACTTAGGGATTGCCTATACTGCTTTATCTCCCTAGGGACAAAATGATTTTCTATTTCAGAATATGGTCAACCCATGAAAACTATCGTGGCTGCTCTGCACGCGTCACGCTTGCGGTTGGCGAAGGGATTTAATATTAATGGCGGCGCGTAATGCCTTGATGACTGATCCTACCTGGTGCTGTAGTCTTAAATCTCCATTTGTTATCGTTATGATGATGTCGAGATGTAATGGGTGGGCTTGGGGATGCTTTTGTCTGGTGTTCATTAGGGAATGTATTTTTTTCGGAGTTTTACTCTCTCAGCCTATTTCATAAGAATTTAAATTGAATAAAATGGTTCCTTCTGCAATATAAATTATTTTTAAAGAAAAAAACGTACACCAGATTTCCAAATGTTATGATTTGACTTTTTTCAATTTTTAAATACTATCGTAGTTAGTATCTCACGCAGTAGAACACGCACTGTTAAAGTTTTTACAGTAAAACATTTCCGCGAAGTTAAGGTGCTAATGGTTTCTTATGTCTCAGCGAAACTAAGAAGAAATTATAATAATAAAACACCCTAAACTAAATAAAATAAACTAAATTATAACGTCAAAAAACTCCTATTTGAAGGAGTAAGAGAGAAGGAGCAGACTGTACTGTCGACTGGTAACATGACCAAAAGACTGGCTGCATTGCCACATCGTATGGCAATGCTTATCCTCTGCCCAAGGTAGAAACCAGCCCTTGAGTCACGTGAAATGTCACCAAGATGTTTGAAAAGGTCGTTAACCAATACATAGCTACATACTACAGGTTGGTAAACTGCGGCCTTGTTACCCTGGGGGATGCAAATGCGATCTTTGTACAATTTGTGAGCACAGGACCCCATGATCCGAGTGTTGACTCAGGAATTGAACTATATTTTTAAGCGTAAATTATAGATAGCATAGGTGTAAATAAATAAAATTCCATTCTTAAAAGAAAATAGAACTTATGCAAATATTACATATGCCTACAATCACGTAAGCTGACAATCAATGTCACAAAGAATCGCTTTCAAACACTTACAAACACTAAAATATACGCTAGTCTAACCCCAAGAGGCTTCGCAGGCACGCTGCTTTTACACTAACAAATCTAGCTGAATTCAAACCGATGTATCCAAGTGTGACATTAGAAATCCCTGATGATACGTATCCGTACATTCGCGTATAAATACGGCAAGAAAGATAACACCGGTCGCATCCTTGTTGCATCTCCTGAGGGTGTTTATAGTGAATCTAAGCTTTACATTCAACTTTGAAGGGATCCTGGCTGTCGAGTGTGGCTGTGTTTAAACCCTTTTTATTGCTGCCACGGTTGTAATCACCCGTGCGCTCCTTCAAAGGTGTACTAAGCATTTGTTACTTAGCTAAGGACAAATGATGGTATGGTTGGCGCAGTTGTTAAGTGGTCGACTGCTACGCTACGTATATCGGGTTCGGTTCTCGCATGGAATAAATATTTGTATGACCTACAGATAAGTGTTTCGAGTGTGGGTCATGATACAGGAGTTTAGGTACTCTGTGGGCTAATAAATAAAATAACTGCCTCTTTAAAAGCATGTGTGGGGCAAAGATAACACCAGTCGCATCCTTGTTGCATCTCCTGAGGGTGTTCATAGTGAATCTAAGCTTTACATTCAACTTTGAAGGGATCCTGGCTGTCGAGTGTGGCTGTGTTTAAACCCTTTTTATTGCTGCCACGGTTGTAATCACCCGTGCGCTCTTCAAAGGTGTACTAAGCATTTGTTACTTAGCTAAGGACAAATGATGGTATGGTTGGCGCTGTTGTTGAGCAATCGACTGTTATGCTATGTGTATCGTGTTCGATTCCCGCACGGAACAAATATTTGTATGGCAGTGTCTTGTGTACGTGAGTTTACGAATTTGTAAACACACTCACGATACAGGAGAATATTCTAGTGAAGAGCAAAGTTAAAAAAAAATACAATAATTTTCTGAAATGGCTAAAGCATGATCAAATGATTCCCATTGTTGAAACTATGTCCTTCTGTATACCAGAGAGAGTGGGCTGTTATAGTCCACCCCTAGTTTTGCCGTCTTTTTGGTTCGTTCCCACTAGTTCTACTGAACAGTTCTACGGTAGAACTAATGGGATATCATATTTTCAAGAAGGCGAGGAAATGTTTTACTTTGGTTGAGGCATCAGTTTTACCGTCAACGAATTTATAAAAATGTCACAATTTTTATCGGCCTAACCTCATAATTGTTGATAACTTAATAAGCTATGCACGTTTGGAAATTAACACTGAATGGTCAAAAAACAACATCTGTGTGAAATAATATTTGTTCGAAGTAGTATGTTTTGTTGTATGTTAGTTTGATTTTTTTTGCAAAGATGATTGTTTTAAATCTACAAGTATACTGAACCCGAATCATAAATAAAGAAATAAACATATTTTATTGATTTCATAGATTATGAACAACAAGTACTTTTATCTTTAGTGCTTTTCCACTTTTAAAAAAATTTACAAGTACCTAAAGTTAAAAATTAATATGGAACAGAACTACTAAAAAGTTGTGTCTGAAACATGTATTGGGATTGAAAGTAGTATTAGTGAGAACAAAATAACCCATTAGTTCTACCGATGGAACAGGTAGAACAAGTGGGAAATAGAGAATCCCAGTAGTTCTACTATTTTGTTATACATAATATCGTAGAACTAGTGGGAAAAAAAATCCCAGTAGTTCTACTATTTTGTTAAACATAATATCGTAGAACTAGTGGGAAAAAATGTCCCATTAGTTCTACCGTAGAACTGTTCAGTAGAACTAGTGGGAACAAACCGTCTTTTTTGGATCTAAATCAATTTTCTCACATACATTTCTTTTAATGGTTTCAAAAGAGAACATTGGTAAGAAAATTATTGACTTAGAGATCTACTCCATAACGTAAAAGACTATCTCTCAGCTATTCTAAGCTAGACCAGCTCTTCATTTCCGTGCCATTCATTTACTTTCATCACAATTTCATCCAGCATTCAACCACCACCCCAACTACTAAGATCGTCGATCCTATCTACCGAATGTTCATTATTTTACTAAAACTGAAATATAACTAACTGCGCTTGCTTTGACACAATCAAAAACGAACCTTATCAAAACAGTAATAAAACACAAATTGTGTGTTGTACATAGAGAGGTACTTGAAGAGGCATCACTCAGGCCGCGAGTTAATATTGGTGGGGCCTGGCGAAGGTATTATTGCCTCGGCCAAGTGACGAAGGTACACATTGGACGTTGAACATAATAAAAGGGCTGTATTTGTACTTCTAAAAAAGCTATCCACTTTAGTTTATAGAAGTAGAAAATTTGTGTAACATAGTATATAGCAAAGTCATCTGTATAATGTTTCCACTGATGGGAGTCAGGCCTACTTTCTAAGAGAGGGAATGGGCCGTAAACCACCACGCGGGCCCAGTGCAGGTTGTCTTCGAATTTTTGGCTCTAGGGCATCGGTATCCTCACGATGTTTTCCTTCACCTTTTTAAAACACCACTACGGTGATGAATTAAATACGTATGGCTTGGTACCCGCGACCTACAACTCGTAAGTCGAAGCCGTTACTACTTACTAGGCCACCACTGTTCTAGTAGAAAATTGGTATTCTGTGTTAAATGGAAATTCAATCTAAGAAGTACGAGGAAAAACATTCAGAAAAACAAATGAATTACAAGAAATCTAATCTATTGATACAACAAGGAAAATAAATTAATTTGTTTATTTTTTTTATGGGTACACTTAAAAACAAAACAAGAAAAAACATGATAAATAAAAACATTTAACTAATTAACAGCCTGTGGGTGGGTGACCATCTTAACATAACGAGTTTCCTCAGTGCCTCGGAAAGCACGTTAAGCCGTTGGTCCCGGCTGTCATTTGGAGATCTTTGGCAGTCGTTACGGATAGTCAGAAGCCAGTAAATCTGACTCCAGTCTTGCCATGAAGTACCGTGTTACCCCAGTTAATGGGTTGTGGAGGTCTGGTAGGCAGCCGCTCCTCGTAAAATACTGGTATTCTGCTAAATCCGGCTTGACTGGAAGCCGACCCCAATATAGTTGGGAAAAGGCTAGGCAGATGATGAACTAATTAACAGCCGAACCCAATGACCTACGAGTATCTATCACATACCAAAGATGGAAAAACAAATGAAATAAAAAAAAAAACAGCAAAAAAAAAACAACAGAAAACATGTATAATTTTTGTAATATCATTTGTTTTACTATCTCTATCGTCTGTTTTTTAAACCCTGAGACTAAAATGACATTGCAACTCAAAAGAACTGGCATATTTCCTATAGTAAGTTTGACATTAAATGTGTCAATTTAGTCTCAGGGTATAAAAAACAGGCATTAGTATGCCCAAACTGGAGATACTCGTAGATAGGTTATTAGGTTCGGCCGTAAAACTACATACACATACACTAACAAATCTCTTATCTAAAATATGGCGTCAAAAAATTCTTCTGCATCGCTGTCGATCGGAAGTGTGCCTAAAAGACTGGCGGCATTGCCACGTTATATGGCAATGCTTAATCTCTGACCGATGTAAAAGCCAGTCCTTGGGTCACGCGAAGTGTCAACAAGACGCTTCGAAAGATCTTTTAAAAGCGTATGTGCTCTCGGACTCCACGGTCCAAGGGCTCATCGGTCAAAAGTTTCAACCTTAAACGGCTCCAAAATATAACTGCCGACGTGGTTGTTATATTTTCACTGCTTGAGGTTCTCCAGGGTTGAAATTTGAAAATTGGGTTGAACGAGATCTAGTAAGTAGTTTTTTAATATGTCATAAATCGTAAACGGTAATTAATTTATGAGTTCCCGACCGGTCGCATGAGACCGCGCTGTTATTGGTTTACTATTGTGTCTCGTTTCGCGGGTATGTGATCCGACTCGCACTTGCCCGGTTTTCCCCCCTCCTCTCTCCCATCCACTTCCCGACCTCAGATGACCCGTTATTTATTTTCCTCTCATTTTTGCTATATTCACTATCATTTACACTGGGTTTCATCAAATAAAACGAAATTATGATTTTGTAATAATACTAAAATCTCTCGCCTCAACACTCCACAAATGCCAGCTCACACACTCTACATGCTCCAAAAAGCCACCTTCCTTAACACCTGTCGTATAACTAGAAAGTTCCTGACTTCTTCAACACTGACATCCACCTTTTCCATTTAAGTCCCGCCTTACATACTTGGCCCCGGCCCGTATGTATGGTTTATTAATCTCCCTTATACGGGAAGAACTATAAAGAACTAGTCATAATAAAAATAATAATTTATAAATTTGAACCACTAATGACCGTTAACGAAGCTATCTGCACTGGTATAAATAAAGCTATAATAAAGTTCATAACTAGATCCGAACCGTGCCAGGTCCGATCACATCATTCTAACGTATTATACAAAGCCGAGCTTTTTAAGTCGACTTCATTCAAAAATTTTAAGCATGTGTAGCATGCTTGGTGAAGAAGATCTCAACAGTGAAAATATCCCAGTCGGTGGAGGAGTGTATATCCACGCGCATAACGAAACCATAGCGACTTCTAATTCGACGCCAACGCCATCTAGAGAGCTAGGTGTAAACATTGCACTGTATTTAGCACGTGCAGCCAAATTAGCTTATAAATTGTGATAAATAAATAAAAAGCTTGCTTAACTTGACAATTAAAAATATATAAGAGAATTTAAGTTTATTATTAGGTAGGTACGTAGTGAAGTGTAGAGATTATTATATTATCTGCACTCATTGTAGACCAATGCAGACAATATAATAATCTAACCTAGGATTTATAATAATGTCATTGAGTTGAGATGGTCGATGGGGACGGAAGGTTCTAGAGTGGCGGCCACGTACCGGAAGACGCAGCGTCAGAAGGCCTCCCACAAGCTGGACCGACCGCGACCTGGCGAGGGTCGCGGGTATCCGATGTATGCGAGACGCACAGGACCGGTCGTTGTGGCGACGCTTGGGGGAGGCCTATATCCAGCAGTGGATGTCTTTCGGCTGAGATGATGATGATGATGATTGAGTTATTAAAATAATTTAAAGATATCTATTATTTTAAAGTTTGAATCTATCTGAAATACTGAAATTAATTCATGAATCCCCGACCGGTCTCATAGGAGCGCGGTGTTATTGTTTTACTATTGTGTCTCGTTTCGCGGGTATTGATAGGTTAATTCTAATATTGTTTTAACGCTACACTAACAATAAGGAATTAAAACGTTCTGTCATTAATTATTTACAAACAAAAAAAAAATTGAAAAACCTCATTATAGACCAGTGCAGAACACTACACGATTATTCATGTACTAGCTGCTGCCCGCGACGTCGTCTGCGTGAAGGCTCTACAGCACCAAAAATACTTAAGATGTCGCTATAGCATTATAAGTAAACAACTTTTAAAATAGCATTAAAATATATGTTTTTTTTGCAAGCGAAGCAAGTTTAGAGAATTATATGGGAATCCTGCTGAGTTCAGTCATAAGTTGTGACTGAAGGAAATAGAGAAAATGATCTATATGTGGAATATCAGTCTTGCCATGAAGTACCGTGTTATCCCAGTTAATGGGTTGTGGAGGTCTGGTAGGCAGCCGCTCCTCGTAAAATACTGGTATTCAGCTAAATCCGGCTTGACTGGAAGCCGACCCCAATATAGTTGAGAAAAGGCTAGGCAGATGATGATGGTGATGTATGTGTGGAATGTATTCCATTCCAGGACACAAAAGTGTAAAAATACGTACAAAGATATCATACCTTACAACACTTCCCTATAAATTACGTTGCCAGGTGCCAAAATGTAAAGAGAATCAGGACTGGTGACGCGGGAGCAAGCACCGTTGTTGCCTTTGTGAGAAGCAACTCGTCCTGAGAACTGTACGCGCTTGAACTGGAACGGGAAATTGTAAGGTAGCGGGGAAATGCGTGGTATAAATGCTGCCTCGCCGATGCCACAACCATAAGAATTTCTGCTTCAATGGTGTGTCTGTGGAGTGAGACCACTTTAAGGCGAATCTCGATACACAGCTCTGGAGGAGATAAGTTCCGAAGAAGCACAATTGGGACACTGACCTTCAGCTGGATGATATGCACTGAAAGTCCACTTGCTGACAGGGTGTTCAGAAATTCCACGGGATAATGTGTAGCGTTATCTTGCTCGACAACAGTGTTTATCGAGGTGAAGACCACATCATTCCCCTCAATTTCCCAGAGAATGCATTCGTTAATTGCTGCAGCCTGATCATTTATGGGCATCTAAATGGCCTACTCACACACCCAAGAATTCTACTGGTGCAGTATACGACTGACATCCCCGTACACACAGCGAATGAGTTCTTCTACGCTGGATACTATTTTTTTGTATCACCCAAAGGTTGACTGGTAGAAAATGCCTAAGGCATTAAGTCCGCTTCTGTACTTCTACCAAGAGAGTGTACCACTCTACCGAGAGACTCTAGCAGCACCACCTGTCCACCTCTCTCTTATTGTGTGCGTTTGCCATGACTTAAAAGGACATCGTAAAATTCCTGAACACGTGCATTGTCTCCAAGCTGAGCATTAAAAATTAGCATTTCTAATTGAACTTAACTTCAGGTGCTATACGCGAGAGATCAAGTCGTGCCTGTCGTACGAAGCCTATCCTGCAAGGAGTTGAGCTGTTATTTCAGGCTACTTTGGGTTGGTAGTTATGATAGTGAAGAGGTCCGGGCGACCAAACTTTCGCACGTAATAAAATGCATCTTGGGTCCTCTCGTCCATGTACCACGGACCTTTTGTGAAGGTGGAGGGGAGAATGACCATGAATGAGCATTTGTATTATTCTGCATAGAGATAGATGTAGTTCTCAGCTTTGATCTTTCTTTAGTTGGACCTTATAAATACCAAACGCTCTGTCTCAATCCATCCAATTTTGGCGTACATGTCCTAAGAAACTGAGTAAAGAGCGTACGATAATGGCGGAGATAAGAACCATTGTTTACCCTCAGCTGGATCAAAAAGCTGTAGAAATGCATGGTGGATGGTTTTTTTATGATTTGGGGTGCCTGTCTGGGGCTCTAAATTATAGTGGGCAAAATGGTAGCCAACCTCTCCGCGACAGAACTGAAATGAGAGGATATTGAAGAGAATCGTACGCACGGTGAGTCTCGCTGATCCTTCGAAGCCGGTCATCATGCGTGCGTAAAACGATGTATCTTTTATCACACTCCTGATCGACTAACACAACAGCTACCTCATTCGTCGTTGGAGCATTATACCACCCTGGATGGGCTGTGATCGGCCTTCTATCTGCTCTGATGACAAACTTAAAGTGGTGGCGCTCGTTTTCAGGCACCGACGCGAGGGCCCTGCTTTGAAGTTGCTAATTTGCGGATTAACGTTATGCAACATACTTTGCAATCCTTTGAACCGACCAGACCAAATTGAGGATGTGCCTACTTCAACACTTGCTTGTTGTTCACCAAACGAAGTCATCTGGAAGGGGCTGTTATAAGCTCGAATGTATTTCAAAAAATGGCTGGACTTCGAATGCTCGCCATGTAGTCCCCTTTTCCATTTGCGGACTTGGCAGTGGGTACAAACTTTTTCTAAGGCAACCATATCTCCATGGGCGGCGTAGTTAATCACAATATTGTAGATAAATCCACTTCCTTCTTTATTTAGCCGTTTGCTCTTCGATATCGTAAACCGTGGATTCATCATCAGATGTCGAAAGTTGATTTATGTCACGACACAGGTGATCTTATTCTATTTGTGCCGCACGCTGTTCTCTTGGATTCTGTCACGTTCTTGCGATAAATGAGCTTCAATGTCACTTCATCAGCAATGAACATCACTTTTTTGTAATACTTAACACCGCATTTTTTTTTAATTTTCTTCCTCAACTCTGCTCAAGATTTTAAGAATAACTAACTACTAACCTCGCCAACATGATAAAATTAATTAATTAATTTTAATTACAAATTTCCAAAAAGTGTTAATATGTAACTTGATTTGATTTTTGTGAAATGTCATAGATGGCGCTGCTTTAAAATTTCCTTTATACTTCTAACATTCATTAAATTATGTTTTTCTGCCCAAGTTACTTAAATGGCGTAGTTTTTATATTGTAAAGCTGAATAATAGCATGGCTTACTCAAAAACAATATTTATATATGCGTCGTTAGATTACACGCTGCCACATATTGCGTAAGAAAAATAAAGGTTCACAGCTCCTCCCCCGTAGGTGATAGCGTGATAATATGTAGCCTATTTGTTTTCCCGACCTCTCAGTAATATTCATGCAAAATTTGAAGTAAATCCATGCAGTACTTTTTGAGTTTAGCCAGGACATACAGATAAACAGACAAACAGACATGAATTCTAAAAACTATATTTTTGGCTTCGGTATCGATTGTAGATCACGCCCCAAGTATTCTTTTAAAAAAATATTCAATGTACAGTTTTGACTTTCCTACGATTTTATTATATGTATAGATTTTAATACACTTGCTCAAAAAGTGACTAAAATTGTACTGCACTTAGGTATATAAAGGCGCTTGTTACCAAACTGTGACATTTTGATTACCATTAGGATTAGATCACACCGAGACGCGACATGTCGCGACGCTGCATGCAAATTTTAATAGAGTGACTCAAAACAATATTTTATTTACTACACGACAAGATACACATTTCATTGTGAGAATTTAGAATACGTCGCTTCATGCAGCGCTGTGCCTCGTGACGCCGCGCGGCGTCGCGCTGCGTAGCGGAACGTTTTTACATCCAAAACGTCGTGTTGCCAACGATTTTCTATGTGCCTCGCAACATTGCGATGCGGAGACGCGCGGCGCAGCGCGGCGCAGCGCAAAATCGCAGGCCTCTTCCTGCATCGTCGCATCGCGTCGCGTCTCGGTGTGAACTGACCCTTACTTAGTGCTGTAATATATAATGTAAACCTTTTTGTTAAACCATTTTGTTCTCAAAAAGAGTTTTGACATGACCAAAATTCATTAGGTTTTGCTTTACTTTTAAAGTTCATTAGGTTGCTCCAAGTTACGCTCAATCCTTGTGTCTAAAAGTTATCTACATTGCTTTCGTACATTTTAGGTGATGCCCGAACAAATAAACAAACAAACAGACAAAAATTCCAAAAAAGCTGGAAATAGGTTCTATTTGTTGTTCTTTAAGAACCTAGCTGTTTTTTTTTGGATATTTTTCATGTACAAAAACCACTTTTCTACAGTTTTATTATACGTAATGTAAGTATGTTTATCAGTTGTCTAGTACCCATAGCATAAGCTCTGCTTAGTTTAAAACTAGGTGGTTGTGTGAAAGTTAAAGAAAAAACTTTTTATTTTTATTTTTGTGCTATTCGTGCCGTATTTTTATTGCTTCCCGTTCACGTAAACGTTGAATCATCTACGCACGTAGAACACCACGTATCACTGCGATGCAGCGTTGTATTACATCGCACTGCAGTTTTGTGTAAGAGCCCACAGTAAAAGTCCTGATCAAACCACACACACACACACATTGGTTCTAGAAAGCTTGCAACTTTGCACAAACGTTCGCGACTCCATATGAACTTGTTTAAATCCATTCGTTCCCTAAACGAGTTGAAAACGAAAACTTTGCACGGAAGTCACTGATTTTTGTCGATAGGAAATTTCATCTGGTACAAGGTTTGCTTTTCACTTTATAGTCACACTAGCTTTAGCCCGCAGCTTCGCCCGCGTACATAAAATATAGCCTGTCACTCAGGAATACAGCAGCTTTCTATTGGTGAAAAAATTTTAGCAATCGGACCAGTACTTCCACAGATTACCTCATACAAACAAAAAAACAAACTTCACCTCTTTATTATATTAGTGTAGATTTCCTACCCGAAGTGGTTTGATGAAAAATTTGCGGCATATTTCGCTGGCTACCCTAGAGAGTGCCATATGTAGTACAATATGTGGTGACAAGGTCCGCACATTCAAAGGCAAAATAAAACGAATTGAAATTCAGTCCTAACCAAAAACCGGATCGTATTTCAAGTCTATAGTCAATATTGCCGATTCCGTTCTGTCTGAATCAATATACGAAACCGAAGTTGACCAAGCATGTTATTTCCATAATAATTATATTCATTTCATTCGTTTGGCTAGTTCAGTTTTAATCTGAAATAAACTTAATAAAATTAACGCTGAAAAATTATTTATTTCATACTCACTTTATTAAAGTGTACCTAGTGTGTAGTTAACATAATGTGTGTGTGTAAGTGTGTGTTTGTGTGTGTGTACAAAGGCGGACTTAATGCCTTAGGCCATGTTCTACCAGTCAACCTTTGGGTGATGCAGATAAGATAACAGATATTGAGTTGCAGGCGAAGGATCAAATCATGTTTACTACCCGTGCGAGTTATCTGTTTCGAATGAATGACGTACTCGTATAAAGAAATGACTGTAATTTTTGCTTTTTTGAACATTTCAATTTTATAATATCAACATATATTTTGCGCTTGTAGTTTCACTTAACGTATCACTTTACGATGCTTTAAACGTGCTAGTATAGTATCAACTATTTTCGAGTATTCAATTTGGCAACTGCCATGTTAACTCGCACGGGTAGTAGGTAATGCTCAATTCGAAAATCTAAAACCATTGTCTATTTTTAAAATTCGAAGTGAGTAATTCTATTGGTCAAACAGCGAGTGAGAGCAGCAGAGATTGGTCGAGCGCAATCAGTTTCGATCAGCTGTCAGATGCAGTTGGTAGGCGCAGTGTCTATGCTCCGCTCGTCGTAGATCGAAGCTGACGGCCGATGTTGGCCGAATTTTTCCGAATGGAATAGGATTTTCTATAGTCAGATAAGTAACATGACACACAGACCATTCGTTGTGATGACACTTGGGGAAGGCCCATGTTCAGCACTGGGCGTCTTTCAGGTGAGATGATAATGATGTTGAGACCTTATGTATCTACCACCTGATTGTAGGTACTATTTTTATTATGCATAAGCTCGCGTTTGAGCATTGTTTCACCTAATGGTAAGCGATGGTGTGGCCGACGATGGAGCACGCTTGCCTAGAAGTAACGTATTCACTAGCCATCAGGAAACACACACGCCAGCAGGGAATTCATCCTCAGCTCTACGCACAATAAATGTATTCCATTTTGTATGTATTTTTGATGCAGTTCTACAACGGGACTCAATAGGGAACTTGTCAGTGGTTTCTTGATGATGTATTTTAGGAGAGTTGTGTCATAAAAAATCGACAGTATTTTTTTTAATTGTTGCCAACCCACCTGATGGTAAGCAGTGATGCATTCATCGATTGTGAAGTGCACTAGTTTATTAAGAGCCTATTCACTCTAGCCTTCAAGACACAACATCTGAAATAATAATCGGACAAATGGTATGAAAAGCAGGAGTTTGCATTCTTTATGTATATGATGGATTATGACAAGAATAATTTCTTGTTATAGTCCACTGAAGCCTATTATACGCCCACTGCTGGGACTCTGCGCTCATTTCTGTAAGGGAAAGAGGGCTATCCATCACGCAGGCCCAGCGCGGGTTGGTAGGCGTTTATGAAAGAAAGAAACAAAAAAATATTTATTGCTAGCAAAGTACAATAAAATTATGGCATCAAAAATATGTATAACAAAGACTTTTATTATTAGTTGTTGCTATATTTCTTAGAGCTTTGGTTTTTTTGGTAGTTAGTGAAGGGTAGGTAGGAAGTATCGTGTTGCCCAGTGGCTGGGTTGTGGAGGTTTCACAGGCATTAGCTTTATGTAAAACAAAGGTGTTTACTCGTAGTCACATTTAATTAGACTGGAAGCCGATTCCAAGAGATATAATACTTCCTTTCATATCAATATTATAAATATGAAAGAAAATTCCATCAGTTTTTTCCCTCTTCACATCTGAACGAATCTGGATGGACTGCCAAGTCTGTCCAGCCGAACAGACACGGCCATAATGGGTATGCATCAAAAATTTCACTCATAGCAACACAATGGACTCGCTTTACCCGCAGATTCACCGGACACCGGGCATCCGGATCCGACAAAACGGCCGCCGGACCGTGTGAGTAGGTACGGGCTATCGGACACAATGTACTGAACAACCACAAAAGAGATAGGTACAGAAAGCAATCTACATACAAAGCGCGCTCGAGGAACGCACACATAGACACCATGGCATGGACGCCATGGACGCCATGGCTCGGACCATACGCGCTTGAACTATCCTCGTATGATTGAGGCTGGTGCATCGGCAGCCTTAAGGATGCTTCGGGATACTTCGACATCCTTCTATCGCCATGGACGCCATGAAATGGACGTTGCAGTATGCCATAGCATCGTTTTCGACCGCGTGCGCTTGCATGTAGGGATGTCGAAGGATCTTTTTCTTTTCCAATGCCGATAAAGGACGTCGGGCCTAAGTCTAACGTAATCGCCGAACGAAGGTATGAAAAGTGAAGTACATACATGAGATTGCCTTCAGTACCTATCTATTTTGTGGTAGTACATTATAGGTGGACGTGACCCACTAACTGCGAAGTACTGCAAACATGCACAGGTATTAGGGACGTAACGGTGGTCAAGGTGCAAACCTAAAGAGAGGGAGGGAGGATAAAAATTATGTTTTTTTTGATCTTGGAGAAACACATATATAACATAGTTTATAAAAGCAGGGGTGGCCTATTGGTAAGGGCCAACTTAAGGCGAGAAGTTATAGATCGCGGGTTCAAACCCAGCCAGGCGCATTACTTTGTGAAATTTATTTTATCGCCACCGCTCTCAAAACAATGAAGGAAAACATCGTGTAAGGAACAAACTGGTGATCCTAGAACTAAAAAGTTCACAGACATGTGACATCCACCAAACCGCATGGAGCCCGTGTGGTAGAATACGGCGCATTCCCCCTCTTAGAGAGAAGGCCTGAGTCCCGCATTGAGAACGAAAGCGAATGATGCTTATAATACCTACAGCTACAGCCTATTGAATTTGTCATCTTGTAGGCAATGGTAGTAGTTCATAAATTAAAGTAATAAAATCACTTAAAATGCCTGACTGGATCTGTGAAGACTACTCATGAAAATGTGATTTCTTAAAACATTTTTATGTTACAAACTCCGCAAAAACCTATGAATACGGACATTGTTGCGTATTTTTGCAGAAGTTCCGCACTTGAAGGTAATGTTTCGGTACAACACTAAAAGGTATGTACCTACTGCTACGTTTGGAGTACCATCTGCTACACATACGTGATTGCACTGAAGTAAAGCAAATCCGTTATTTATCCTATCCTTGTTATATTAAACAGCCTGACTAAACTTAAGCTGAAAATATTGCAGCTGTATTTTGTACTATCTATCTATACTAATATTATAAAGAGGAAAGATTTGTACCTATTTTTGTATGTTTGTAATGAATAGGCTCAAAAAGTACTGGGCCGATTTAAAAAATTCTTTCACCAATAAAATGCTACATTCTTCCAATTTGACATAGGCTACATAATCATTTTGAAAAAAATTTGGGATCCTTGGTAAAATTTGAACAATGTAATCGAAAGTGTAGAAAAATGAGTCTTAAGTCACTAAAAAAAGTGTTTTATATCCAAATTTCCAAAAATAAATAATTGTCTACCCCGTGCGAAGCCGGGACGGGCTGTTAGTTATTTATAAAGTTAAACCCACTATTATTTATGTAGTACAAGACAAACGGTTTCCTTTAAACTTTTCAGTCACTGGCGCCACTTTTAAACTTCTCCTAACAATTATACACACTAACTCTTTACTCTTTTGGTATGATCATGACAAGGTATGAAACGCATGCCACTAAAAGAGTTATGAGTTATGGGAGTTAGTTATAGCGTGACGAGTGACCGCATAGAATGAAAAGAAAGACCAATTTTAACCACGCCAGGCTTTTTAAATCTTTGAAGTTCTCGGTTTTTTTCTGCTATAATACTCGTAAACACATACCATAACCTTCCTTCACTTTATTTCATGGGAAAAACCGCATGATAATCCGTTCATGAGTTTTTCAGTGTATCGCGAACATATAGACAGAACGATTAATAGGCAGGCGCGGTCAGAAACTATATTTTCAAACACGGCTTAAAATGCAAAGTATGTTAAGCCGTAGGTCCCGGTTGTCATTTGTAGATCTTTGGCAGTCGCTACGGATAGTCAGAAGCCAGTAAATCTGACTCCAGTCTTGTCATGAAGTACCGTGTTACCCCAGTTAATGGGCTGTGGAGGTCTGGTAGGCAGCCGCTCCTCGTAAAGTACTGGTATTCAGCTAAAACCGGCTTGACTGGAAGCCGACACTAATATAGTTGGGAAAAGGCTAGGCAGATGATGATGACGGTTTAAAATGTAAACTGTCCACAGTTGAAGTGGCCCAGTGAGTTAGTAACAATAGCTACCGAACAAACAGTGTAGGTAAATGTGAAACTAGATCAATAGATTCGTAGGAAATAAGAGTAGATATTTTTCTCTGGCGTAATGCGTTCCGTGCTGTATAAATATACCGTAAACCAGAGGGCCGCGAAAAGCGCGACTTGCCCTTAATTTATTGAACGATTGTTTTGCTACTATTTCTTAAAACAAAGTAAATTAATCCTTTTATTATGTGAGAAATTATTAAATGACTTCTATCACATTCTCGACTCGGTAGGTGGCGCTGGACATCCGTATTATTTTTTTCAGAAAAATAACCTGCTTTTGGGCAGGACAACAATATTATTATGCGTACAGCAAAGGAGTAGAATTCCCTGCCAGAGTCTGTATTTCCTGATTAATACTACAACTTAGGGGTATTTAAGTCAAAAGTAAATAGATTACTTCGAGACAAGCGTGCTCCACCGTTGGCCACATGTTCGCTTGCCTTCAAGTAAGATAGTGTTCAAACGCGTATAATCATAAAAGAAAAAAAAGCAACGATTATGAGGACTTCTAGTATATCTATAAAAAGAAATATCGCTCTTGAAAAACATTTTAATTGAAAAAAATTGTTTGCACTCTACACACTAATGGATTTTCAATAAAATATTTGTTCAGACCCGTCATCGAAGCAATAACCAAATTAAAACAATATCTATCATAATTCGTTTGGTGTCTTTACCTTCATTCTATGTATTAGCCCGTGGGGAAACGGCGTGAGACATGTATGTATGATTATGTTTAAGGATAATCATAAACATAACAAGCCTTTTAATGTACCCACTGCTGGGACTTAAGCCTCCTCTTTAGGAGAGGAAAAGGCCCTTAAACCACCTCGCGAGTTCAGTGCGGGTGGGTGAATTTTTTTGGTCTAGGTTAAACATCGTGAGGAAAATGGGATGAGGTTTTCTTTATAGAAAGTGGGTGTGTAGAAAGGGTCCATAATGGCGCATTTTCATTAGTCGATAGGGCCCGCATGCCGGGTGCGAGAGACTACTGGAATGCGTGTCACATGGCCCGCATTCGGGGAACCGTATGCGGTATAACGACCATGTTACTTTCATTGGTTGTTATCTCGCATGCGGGGACTCCCCGCATGCGGTATACCGAACGAGTTAACGACCAGTGAAATTGCGCCATAAATGATACGACTACTCACAGTGGAAGGAAGAAAAGAGTTTATTTCCACATACACGAAGTACCCACACAGAAGAGTTCACAAAACAGAAAGAGTAAAAGTCAGACAGATTCACCATTTTAAGATTAGTGGCACTGAAATAAGAAATGCGCAAAATAATGCGCATGGCTGGGTTTGCTAGAACTTGTCGTAAGTTGTAGCAATTACGACTAGGCCACCACAGCATTCATATATATATGACTATATCAATCATACTTTACCCGAAAATAACTCAGGCTCAAATAAAATGTATGTTTCTTTCCTCTCCGCTGGTTTCCAAGCCGGCCGAGGCTCGTGTGAACTCATTACACTTCTTTGTCAGTGTCGGCTGCAGCTTACTCCTGGCTGAGCTTGACACATCGTCTTTGACCACGACATTCAATGTTGGAACTTTGTTAATACAATGAACTTTGGAATCGTAGATAATGAAACGAGAAAAATTAAAAAATAAGTGAAGGATAACCATTGTGAGGAAACCGGCATGTTCCTAACACCAAAAATTGGAAGACATTGTGACATCCACCAATCCACACTGGGCCCGCATGGTGGATTACTGCCCACTCCCTCTCCTAGATAGGAGGCTTGAGTCCTAACAGTTTTTTACCATTTGCAGTACAGTATCGAATAGTATTGATAAAAAATATTTGTATACGAGTATTTGCGGTATGTCTGGGTTTGGACTATACAAACTTTAGTTCATAAATCCCCCCGCGCTGTTATTTTTTTACTATTGTGTCTCGTTTTGCGGGTATGTGATAGGTTAAGGAGTGATATTTTACTCAATTTTATCACTAAAATGAATCTATATATTGTGTGGTCTAAACTGAACCTCCTCTAAATAGCAGCTATTTTTGTATTTTGGTTGACTTTTTCGTTGCGTTCATACTAAAAGTTATGTAACTAACTTAAGTGGTAACTTAGGAACTTAATGCCCGATTATCGTAAAAAAAGAATTAGTAAAATAACACAAATAATTAATTTTAATGTGACTAATTAACTAATTGACTAATGGGCCTGCATAACGCTCACCATCAAAAACGAGTCCTAGATACTTCATCGTCGAATCGACTACCGTTGCAGATAGCACTTTGTAGAAAGAAAGGACCTCTAATTTGTGCAAAGACATCTGGAGAACCAACCTATAAGTTGCTCTATCCCAACTGTCGTTAAGGTCACTTTACTTGCCTCGTGTGAGAAAACGTAGCATTAGTGCAAAGGGTAACTAATATCGGGCTTTGTGGAGGTAAGGTGGTGTAATAAATAAAAATGGAGTGACTCCAATAATATGTGTGCGAGGCTTTCGTGCGAGGAATGAGTACTGTGATCTGGACTCGCATATTTTGTATGAACAAGACTGCTTTCTTACACAGCTAACTCTGCTATGTATCAACGCACCACTCAGTTATTTTGAACTACTTCTGCAGAAAGAGTCACCAGTTATCTGTTATCATAATGCCAGTTATTGTTCATTGTTGTGGAAACGTAATCTTCACTAAAGTAAGACTTGAATGTAGTCATTTTTATGTTAGCAGTCTGGTCAGTGGTGGCAGTTTGTGAAGTCAAAACAGACAGAATCACAGTAATGGTATTAATATTATGAAAGCGAAATCTTGTATGTGTTTCATGTATGTTTGTTGTACATCTTCATGCTCAAACGGTTGAACGCAGTTGGATGAAACTTTGCAAAAAGGGTAGACCAAAATATATTTTTATCCCGGATGTAGTAATCTATTCTCTAAGGAAGCATATCACTAACCACAGATTAATTATAATTAAATGATAAAATAACCATGAGATTTCAAACGAAGTTCTGTTCCAAAGTGTAAACCGAACCCCTTTCGTTCCTTTTCAGAAACTGCCCGCGGCCCTTGCGGGGATCGGCCCTGCTGGGCCCCTACGGTTTGCTGACATCTCTTTGAAGAGCGCGTGTAACACTGCGCACTGTAAAGGACTTCAATTCAGTCTGAATGATTACCAGACGAGCGGACGGCAAGCTACTCATTGCTTATCTTCCGCCTTTCAGTTCCTAAATTTTATGTCAATTAATAAGTGGGCTTCAAAAATTTTGTTTAGAGAGATGCGACATAACATTTCTAAACTTAAGTACTACTTTTATCGTCACCATTACCTTTCTATCTATGCCCTATTATTTTCTCGGGCTCGATGCAACACGTTTTCCACTCTGAATGGGAGTGGAATCCTTCCAACCGTCAAGCTATGATTGACTCGCTAACGTTCCTAGCACAATGCAGACAATTTTAACCTCTCTGCATCTAGTCACATGTATTCTGTTCTAAAGGTAGCATTTGGTTTGAAACGTTGTTTTGGGTTCCGTACCTCAAAAGAAAAAAACGGCACCCCTATAGGATCACTATTTTGTCTGTCAATCTGTCTGTCAGTCAAGACCCTCTATCTCGAGAACAAGTGGAGGTTTCGAGTTGAAATTAAACCATATACTAAGGTCTGCGGTCCCTTGATACTGTGCAAGAATCAAACTTGTAAATAAATTAACGAAAAGAAAAGACACGCCGTTTATATCGTAAAACGCGTACATTTACACTCTCTCATCACCTGCCTAGCATTTTCCCAACTATATTGGGATCGGCTTCCAGTCAAGCTGGATTTAGCTGAATACCAGCATTTACACTCTTTAAGGAATCAAAATTCATAGGGTACTTCCCGTTGACCTAGAATCCTTAAATTTGGCATAAAGTATGGTCTTATAGTAGAAATATAGAGGAAAGTCTGAAAACTAAAAATTTATAGTTACATCACAAGAATAAATAATTGAAAAATCTTTAAGACTCGATTCGAGAATTGAACTGTTTTCATAGGTAAGTTGGTACGAAACCCTCAGTGCGCGAGACCGACTCGCACTTGCAAAGTTTTAATTTTTTTAGTATGGAGTTTTAAACGAACTAGGCGACCAAGTCGCGCGACTGGGGACGGTCGTGGTCGCCGACCCTAAAAACCAAATGCTACTTTTACAAAATGTTTGCCATGATTCCGTATACCTATAAAATTTATTACAAAATAACCATGACATTTTTACGCGTGTACGAAACATGATTTTTCTTTATGCCCTTCGGGACAGCAAGGAGGCTCCATTCCGGACACCATTTACTACACATAAAATATCTCTGTTACGACTTTTAAAGTAACAACTATAGGGAAGTTTTAACAACTTTTTCATGTCCTTTCTGCCGAAGTAAGTTCTATAACGAAACGAGGGCCTGTTATTAGAGTTTATACGGACTATTACGACTAAAGAAACTACTTTTCTGCCCTACAAAGACTCTTAAACGGACCACCAAAGGAAAATTAGCCTTACTCCTTAAGAATAGAATTTCTTTTAGGTTGGTAAAAGCTGTATTTATGACGATTTAATGGTAATAAGGGTGTAACTATGATATTATGATAAACGTTTTTATATACCCGCTTGAGTTATGGACTACTTTGCTTTGTTGATGAAACATTTTGGTAGTTTATACTTTTTCTTGACAAATTTATTATAAACAAAATTAGTCGTAAGAGATTTGTATGGGAGATTTGATTTATCTATCGTTATAACTATAATGGGAAAAGGTTCCTTTATTCACACAATTTATCATTTAAACTTAAGACGTACGGTACAAGGCAGTATATTTAATAAATTTTGATTTGAATACGAATTGAACTTAAGACAAAACAAGACTATTCACAACATACCTATTTTATGTGTTGAAAAAGATTTCAGGCTCTACTACTTCTAAAACATCCGTGCCTCCAGATAACAAGTACCTTAACTATGATTATAAAAGGTGAATTTGTTTATTACTATGTACATGTGACCCATGTACGCCTAAGGGATATAAAAACCGTTAAGAATTTCCATCACAACTGCCTCCACCGCAGACAAGATAAAATCTAAAGCTGGCCCCTCCAAGAGAACACACGAAATTTATTACAAGCGGCCACACTGCCTCAACATTCCACTCACTTTAAAACTTAGTCTTTTTCAAACATATTCCCTCTCCTCGCTCGGAAATATTACGAGAGAACTATGGTGCATCTTACACTAAAATATATACATTTGAATTTTTAATTCTTAAATAGAAATAAATTTTTCTTATTTTAAATTTTTTATGAGCTTCTCACAAAAAAAGTTGAAAAAGTTTTTATTTCCTACAGTTGGATCTTGTTTAAGAGCGAATTGATAGATTGGTTTACTCGGTTCCCGCAGGTGCGATGTGTGGTTGCGCTTAACATTTTTCAGGGTATACCTATCACTCACCCCCCCGCTGCGCCGCCATCGCGTACACACGTACATTCGTGCATCTCCGCGTTTTATAATTATATATTAAGTAAATAGTGCGCAACTTTTAATAAAAACACTCGTTAAGAACTTATAAGTGTGTGTACTTGTTTTTGTGCACAAACTGTGGTGAACTTCTAACTCTAAGTGCAAATGATCACAGTATTACATCGCACAAATTTTACTACTGTGTACTCGCTACTGTGTAAATAGTGCAGACTGTTTTACCTAACACAGGATTCAAACTACAAGTGCTTGTGAACCTTTAAATCTCAGTGAATAAAAACATTGACACTCAGTGAAAACCGTTTTGATATCGAACTAACTATAAAAATTGAAACGTGCAATTTATTTTGGACTTTGAACCTATTCGCGTCAACAAAGAGATTTGAATATTTGGTATTCCGTATTACTGTTACCGAGTTGCTAATTTCGGCCTGGCTCATTAGCGTTGGCTTGGCTCAGTTTGTTACCACCTTATAACTGTGCGCCAGAGGATCTGAGTTCGAGCCCAGCTCATCTGCAACTTTTCTTTTTTGTGTTTTTGCACGCGTTCTTTTGCTGACTATTCTTTATTATGGCCACTACTCAGAGAACTCCACCCGAAAAATCCACCCAAACACTGTTGAAACCGACTTTATTGACACAAGAATCTGATACAGCTTCGGATTGCATCGGTTCAGAAACTGAATGTGTTGGCCAACGTAATATTACACGACGTTATAAACGTGGATATGATGACTCGGTGCTGAACGAATTGAAGGATATGCTGGCCGATGTACAGCTTCGGCAAAAGAGTCAAGCGTCGAAATTCAATGAGGAGATGCAAAAACTGATACAGCAAAATGTCAAAATTACTGAGTCCATTCAATACATGTCGGACAAATATGATGAAGTCTTACGTCAACTTCAACAAACTAAATCGGAAAACTCAGCCTTTAAGACTCAAATTAAAACGCTGGAACATAAACTTGAGACCTTCGAACGTAATTCAAAGGCGTCGACACTAGAACTAAAAAATGTACCAGAATCAAAATCGGAAGACAAGTCTGCTTTAATCGAATTGGTTAGAAGTGTCGGTGACGTTCTGAACGTCAAAGTACTTGACACAGATGTAAGAACCATTTTCAGAACCAAAAAAATTCCAAATAAATCAGCGCCCATAATAGTGGAATTTTCTTCTATTTCACTTAAAGAAAATATAATTATGTCTTCTAAAAAATACAACAAGGACAAGAATAATGAAAAACTCAATTCAACCCATTTAAAACTAATTGGCGAAAAGAGACCTATCTTTATAGCAGAGTCCCTCACCACCTGCGGTCGAAAATTGTACTATATGGCCCGTCAATACGTCAAAAATCATAGGGGTGCAAGTTGCTGGACCGCATATGGAAGGGTTTACATACGCCAGAAAGAAGGTGGCCCGTCTATACTGATTTCACAAGAGGAAGACTTTTTTGAGCTAAAAACGCAATGACTAATATCTTCGTCATACTCTGCATGTTTTTTCACTTATATTTTTTCTAACCATTTTAATTATTATGGAAAAATTAGTTATAAGTCACTTTTTATTGTTATTCCACTCATGAAAATGTTTACTAAGATTCTATATAAAACTTACCATGTTATCACTCGGAATTTTGAACCACTTTACACAACATTACCTTCAAAATATAATTATTTACATAACTACACTTTCATATTTATCACTGCCACATCAAGTTACTATCCTAAATTACATAATCAAATATATATATATGCAATATATACATACAATACTTTATACATACTAACAAGATATAATTATTTAGAGAAGTTCATATCTATAATTTTTAGTATAGCATATAGTTTCGTTTCTCAACAATACATTAAAGTACATAATTATACAATATACACACATAATACTCTATACAAAGTTATGAAATACGCTACTATCCAACGACAACCTAAAACTGATGTTATTACCTCCACTGTATCGCACCATAGAATACAACTAAATATATTTTCTACTCCTACCTTATATAATGTCATCACGTCAAAAAAATTTCACAAATACCCTACAAACAGTTGCATTCGATGTCACAAGTAACTTAATTAGGGATATAGACCAATTTGATATTTCTGTCCCTGTTACATGTGACCCTGAGCAATGCCACTCATATCTTAAAAAACCTACACACTATTTAAAAATACTACAGCAAAATATTCGTAGCCTAAATTGTAACTTTCAAGAATTACATGTTTTACTTAAAAGATTGGAATTAGCATGTGATATTATTGTGCTTTCCGAATGCTGGTTATCGCGTGTCGTTAACTTACCATTACTCCAAGGTTATAATTCACACAAAAGCAATGATAATTACAACCAAAATGACGGTGTAGTTGTCTACACAAACATTAATCTCGAATGCAGTGTGGATGAACCTCACCTATCAGAAGCAAATTGCTTGACTATAAAAATTAAAAATGAAACAATAATAATTGCAATCTATAGGCCCCCTAGTTTTAAATCACCTGATATTTTTCTTAATTCATTGCATAATTTACTGGCGAGCGTGTCATCTTTTAAAAATATAATCATAGTCGGTGATATAAATATTGACCTGATCGGAGCCGGTCACGTGACTACCGCGTATCTAGATACCATTGCTTTCCATGGTCTTCTCCCGGCCATAAATACTACCACAAGAGGAAAAACATGTTTGGACCATGTTATACTGAAAACAAAACTAAAAGCGTTCACGTTTTCCTTGGGTACCACTATTACCGACCATGAGTCAGTATTATTCTGTATAAAAACACATTTGACTAAACCGAATTCCATGACATTGAAAATAAATTATAAAATTGACATAGAAAAATTAAAATCTGAATGTAATAACCTAAGTTTTGACACAGTGTATCAGGAAGAAAATGTAAACACCGCTATGAATAATTTCATACATACAATACAACAATTGATTGCGAATAATTCCATGAAACGACTTATCCCTAGAAATAAAGTTATAATTAAGCCTTGGATAACTACCGGTGTGTTACGCTGCATACGGACCAGAGACAGGATGCACAAAAAATTAAAATCTAATGGTAATGACGCCATATTAAAGATTTCGTATCTGCGATATCGGAACTATTGCAATAACCTTTTAAAAAAACTAAAAAGACAATACGAGAGAGATCAACTTACAAAGACAAAAAATAACTCTAAAAAACTATGGTCCACGATCAAAACCATCACTAACCGCAATAATACAAAGCAATTACCGCTACAACTATTAACAACAGATAAAACCCCTAAAGAATCGGTAAATAAAACGAACGAATACTTCTCAAATATCGGTAAACAGTTGTCAGACATGATTCCTTCATATATACCATCCTTTCCAAGAGTCACTAAGACACCAGTGAACTCGTTTGTACTCCTTCCCACTGATGTTGAAGAAGTTGAAACGACGATTCAATTATTAAAAAGTGACTGCGCACCTGGTTGGGACCAGATCAGTGCTGATGTATTGAAGAAAATATCCGTTACAATAACACCTGTGCTTACCGACTTAATAAATCGTTGCTTTCTGTCTGGAGTATTTCCCCTCGCGTTAAAAAGAGCTGTGGTGCACCCTATACATAAGGTAGGGGACAGAGGCAGCGTCAGTAACTATAGGCCGATTGCGATTCTTACAACTTTATCTAAAATATTTGAACGCATAATCAACAGAAGATTAACAAAATATCTTGAACAATATAACTTGTTTTCTGACGCGCAATACGGTTTTAGAGCTAACCGCTCTACTGACAACGCAGTACTTGACCTTGTAAAATTTTTAGTACATAAATTAGATAATAAGGACAAATGCTTGACTATATTTCTTGACCTAGCAAAAGCCTTTGATACTGTCTCTGTTCCACGCCTTGTGCAAAAACTAGAAGATCTTGGTATTAGAGGTGTTCCGCTTGCGTTACTATCTGATTACCTAAAAAACAGAACGCAATCAGTAAGGGTTGGCGAACACATTAGTGACGAACTTCCGGTTGTTTTTGGTGTGCCACAGGGTAGTATACTGGGTCCTACTCTTTTTCTTTGCTATATAAATGAGCTATGTTCCCTTAAAATAAAAAATTGCCGTATATCCGCATATGCTGATGACACTGCCTTAACTTTTTTCGCTGACTCGTTGGATGAACTTTTTAATATTGCCCAGAAAGGATTTAACACGGTGTGTCACTGGCTAACATCAAATTCTCTTACGTTAAATGATGATAAAACTAAATTTATTTTATTTTCTATACGAAATCAAAGTGAAGTCTCTAACCTCACTAGTTATAATATCCGAGCACACAAATGTAACTTTCCTCCAAATCCTAACTGTAATTGTCCCAGTATTAATCCCGTTAAATGTCTTAAGTATCTAGGAATTCACATCGACTCTAATTTAACTTTTGGGAACCATATCGACACTCTGTCTAAAAGAATCCGTAAGCTCACATACATTTTTAAAGAACTTCGGAGTGTAGCAGAGCAACAAATGATGAGGATGGTATACGAATCCCTGGTGCAATCAATCATTAGTTACTGCATCACCACATGGGGTGGAGCATGTAAATCGAAGCTGGTGATTGTTGAGAGAGCCCAAAGGATGATACTGAAAGTCAGCTTAAACAAACCGCGTCTTTTCTCCACCACAACACTTTACGAAGAAGCCCAAGTACTAACTGTTCGTCAGCTTTATGTTTTGCTTACTGTACTTCTTCAACACTCCAACCTACCCGAAGAACGGAAAAAACGCATAGCACACTCTAGAAGGAACTATGCAGTGTGTAGAACAACTGCGGTTAATACTTCATTCGCGCAAAAATATTTCCCTTTTCGTGGTGGCGAATTGTACAATAAATTAAATAAAATCACTCATATAGCCAACTGTCGTAAAAATGAATGTAAAAGTAAACTGGTCAAATTCTTACTAACTTTAAATTATAACGAAACGGAAAAATTACTTGATGTAGCAAAATAATAGCTAGGATTATCTACATTTATTTATCTATGTACCTACTGTATGTATACTTCCTTACCTTGATATTTATTAATTTTATATTTATGTATATATAATACAGCCTGTCTTTTTACACCTCACCGTATTTATATATTATACACGCACACACACAAACACACACTCACTCTCACACACACCCACACCCACACACGCATATACACTCATGTACGTTGACTATTTTAATTTGTGATGTAATGAGGGGGCCTGGAGCTCTAAAATACAGGCCTAGGCTTAGTTTGGACTCCAGATCTCCCACAAATTACCTTCTATCTCTTGTCTAACTGTCAACTGAACTGTGTTGTAATTTGTTGGAGATAAATAAACGTTTTTATTATTATTTATTTTATTATCTCCTTTTAGTGATAGTGGGATATGCATGTTCTGGTTTTTCCATTTGTTTAGTTTTGTAGACTTTGCTTTGTGACATGTCACGGATATACGGTGGCACCTGTTTGTTGGCTGAAAGAAAAATGGTCTCGGCTTTCCTTTCGGTATTTTTTTTGGTTCGCCTATGAGATGCTTGTATAAGTAATAGTCTTCAATAATTATTTAGACGTTGTTTTTACTTGAAAGAGTGTGGTAAGTGATATTGGGTAAAAGTGGAAGAAAAGAGTATTGTGTGCCCGGTAAATGGATGCGTTCAGTTAGACTGGAGGCCAACCCTAAGCTAGTAGGGAAAAGGCAATAAATTATGAGTAGTGATATTGGTTAATCAAATTGTCACTATTTAATACTAAAACAGTGTAATTACTAAAACAGAAAATCTCATACGATCATTTTTGTCAAGATCACTTTTCTCGAGAATGCATGAAGTCACGTAGTTACAGCTATTATCGGATGGGACTCATTAAGACCTAAGTCCGCAGGCCCAGAGAAACGGAACCCTAACCAGGCGACCAGACTCTTGGCTAGTTTTTTTTCTCTAGTTCCAAAATGAACTTAGCAAGTAACTCTCTCCATAAATCATAGATATTTTTGGCATGAGACACTTTTCCTTATTTAAATTGGCGCATTTTTTCCCCCAACTTTGGCAGTCGCTGGCAGCAGCGTCAACAAATCTACTGGATCTGTATACATAATAACTGTGGGTCACGATCGACTAGGTATTTATACGGTCGTCGATACGTCGGAGGCATTATGCGAGAGATGGATCGACGGGGTTATTACGTATGTATTTCATGTCGACCTCCCCAAATGAATCTCTTTGCATGATGTAAGAAAACAAGTTTATGACGTCACAATAGAATAGAATATATTTATTTGCTTAGAGGGTAGGTACATAAAATAAGTTGTTAAGTGATATAATAGAATCCATGTACATTCTGCCTTAATATAAGCATGCAAATGTTATACCATTTAAAGAATATAGAGATATTACATCAAATTATCATTTAAAAAATCTTGTACAGAATAATAACGTTTATTTATAAGGAGTTTTGTTTTTTTTTTAATTTTTGCAATGGCATGTTTTTAATTCGATCAGGTATTTTATTTGAGACTGTAGGAGCCATACAAAGCACATTTTTACAAATAAACTAGTTTTAAATACACCCGGGTTTAATAAATTCTGGTACTGAGATTTCATAGCTGTAGGAATAAATTCTGGTATAGAGATCTCATAGCTGTATTTCGTTTTCTAGTTTCTATTAAAGTCGGAAATAGAGATCGATTTGTTTGTTCCTTTTTTTATATTACAATGTTCTGATATGTTTCATAAAACAAACTGGAATTCAAGAAAATATACTATGTAGGGTCACGGCGCCACTTCACCTATAAAGTGAACTCAGCATTTTCATTACTTATGTATTCATGAAAAGAGTACTTATGTAAATCATGGCTACGTGAATAAAGCCAAATGATGATGATTTTTCATAGAAAATAAGTGTGGCCTCGTGTTTCTGTTTATAATATTTATAACGTTCAAGACTTTGAAGTTTTATTCTGGCTGTGTTTTGGGAAGTCTGCATCGGAATTGAGAATATACAAGCAGTTTTTTAATTTGCTAAATTAAATTGTTTTTTGAGCAGTGGTGGCCCAGTGGTAACTGCCTCGACTTGCAAGTTGTAGCTCGCGGGTTCAAACCCAGTCAGGCGCATTACTTTGTGTAATTTATTTCACCACCACTGCTCTCAAAACGGTGAAGGAAAACAACGTGAGGAAACCGGCATGTCCTAGAACCAAAAATTCGAAGACATATGATGTGACATCCGCCAATCCGCACTGGGCCGGCGCGGTGGATTATGGCCCATTCCCTCTCCTAGAGAGAAGGCCTGAGTCCCAGCAGTGGAAACATTAAAAGGCCGATAATGCTAAAAAATAAATTCTTTTTTAGTTCTGGTAAATAAATACGAATATCAACAACGAAGTCCTAAAGCTTCATAGCTGCTGTTATGCAAGATATGTCCGACATGGACTTTGATGTCGAATGCCAGGAGACTCGTACGGTGAATACGTTACTTCTTGGCAAGCGTGCTTCACCGTCGACCATATTGGGTCCATGAGCTTGCTTCTGAAAGGAGATTCCGGGGTCCTGAAACGAAAGGCAAAGAACAAAGGAGTGGGTCAGTCAAAGTCTGACACGCCCTCTCACTCCGCCCAAAAACTGGAGAAGTCATTCGATGATTTCCCACCTAAGAAAACACCGTTGACCATATCATCGTTTACCATCCTATAAAAGAAATATCTCGTCATGGTCACAAGCGCAACTGTCGAGCTTGGGATCCTGGGTTCGATTCCGGGTCGGGCAAAAGGTGCTATTAGGTTTTTCTATTAAGAATAGTACAAATCGGAGTTTAGAAGTCGGTAGTGTACTACCATATGTTCTGTGGTACTACCCCTGTACTTGTACACATAAATCCAAAGGACCTGATCTCTCTCCGGTCGTGTTTGATTGCCATCCCATCGGGCTATGAGAGCAAAGGAACACAGAGTGCATCTGTGTTTGCGTACACGCTTGTGCACTATAATATATAATTATCTCCGGGATAGGTACTTGTCTCAAGTCTTCGTTGAGATTGGCCATCGTGATTGAACTTCAGTCGAGAGGGTTATATTACAGTAGTTATATTAGTTTCTAAAAACATTGTAGGCAATACTTCAAACACAATAAATTTTAAGTTGTTGTCTTCAAACCCTCTTTCAAGAGATACTAAACAAAACTATAATAACTTCAAAAGACCTAAGAAGCCTTCTCCCGCTCTTGGGCGGAGCGGGTTCACCATTTGGGAAATAATATTTGTATTCAATGTCACCAAGTAATGTATATACATTATATCTGTGTGTAACAAGTAAATATACTTAACTTTAACTTAACAACAAAAAAGTTTAAGCGAATACATTGTCGTATTGCTTTACTGCACCGATTTACTTGACGGCAACCAAGGCCAAGTATGGGGGACACTTTTCTAGAAAAAAAAACCCGGCTCAATGTCTCTCAAGCCATTTGCAGTGTAGGGTTCCGGAGTGACTTTATGTTTATATGAGTGTGTGCGGGAATTGCATGACTTGATTCCGCCACCGCTTTTCTACCGTCGGACATCCCGACGTACGGTGATTGAGTATCCACCCCTACGTTGTTGAAACGTTTTCGGTCCACAAACTAACCTCCTCACTATACACGCAGTATCAAGGCCTTCTGTATCAGGCCCTTGATCCAACCGCACAACGACAGCTCTGACTGATGTTCGTCGAGGATTTTGGCCATTAGATCATTGGCAGTCGTTGTGTTTATTATTACCTACTATATTATATGTTACCTTAACTGTATCATTACAAGGCAAAGACCTACTTCTATGTCTTCCAATTTAATCATACCCATGTAAAGTTACAGATTTCTAATAATAATTCTTTCTCAGCTAACCAAACCGGCCGACTGGCTAACATGACGTAACTATAAGGGTTCTACGTTAGGATTACGGAACCCTTACTCATGAGGGTAGTCTATTCCCCCATTTCTTACGCCTCACTGGCCTATATTCCCCGCTGAGTTACGTGGCATAAACAGAGCCTCATGTATTTTTCATACATGATTATGACATATCTCGCGTGAGAACCTATATTGATTTACTTGCGTCATGTTTTACATTGTGTGTGAAGTTTGTATTAGCCATTGTGATGGTAGGCAAAGCCATCTGTGTGTTATTAATAGCACCTGAAGTGATGTATTAAGAAATAATATTATTATTCTTTTAAGAATCTATATTATGTATACAAGAAGAAACTGACTGAATAACATATCAAACTATAGTCAAAACTATCGAGTCTGTGAGCATAAAATCTTGGGTTTCCTTTTAATTATGTAAGCGAGCACTAAGAAAGATTTTTCATAGATTGCCCAGTAAATAGATGAAATGAAAATTCAAAGTTTGTATGGACCTACTTTCACACGAGCGATGCCGCTGGCAGTACAAAACGGACAGATCATCATCAGAAAAAAGTCAACTGCTGGATTTAGTCTTCCCCGAATCGTCGCCACAACGACCGGTGCTGTGCATCTAGCATCCACGGCATTCCTGTGACCCTCACCAAGTCATCGGTCCGCCTTGTTGGCTTCCCAACTTTTCCAACACCTTATATACACCGTTACGCGGCCGCCTCTCTAGAACCTTTCAGCCATTTCGTCTACCTATCTGTTCTGTGAGCTTTGTGCCCTGCCCACTGCCACTTAAGTCAAGTCATACGATTCTTTTGGCTATGTCGGTAACCTGGGTTATCCTGGATTCAATCACGCCAGAAAACTCCGAGCAAAAGTTTTGCTATAGCTTTTTGATATACTCAGAAAATTAAAACATTAATTTGAACTAAAATATTTTTTCACTGCATATAATAAATTGAGATTTGCATGTCTTCCTGTCCAATTATAATTTAGCTATATTCAAGGCAACAGTTAATTAGCTCTTAATAAACTAGTGCGCCTTATCATCAACGAATGCATCGGTCGGATCCCAGTCAAGCACTAGTTTACGAGTATATTATTATGAAAACGAAACTTTGTTTCTGTTTATTCTGTTCCAAAGAGATTTACTCACTGCACCGTGCAAATAGCTTCATCTTTTTAGGGTTCCGTATCTCAAAAGGAAAAACAAACCCATATAGGATCACGTTATTGTATGTCTCTTTATCTACCAAGACCCTTTATTTGTGGAAGTTTTGAGTTTAAATACTCAGGTCTGCGGTGCTTTGAAGCTGTGCAAAAATCAAACTTGTAAGTTAATGAAAAAAAAGGATACGGCCGTGTCGCAAAACACGTACGTTTTCAAACTCAAGGAACAAGGGAATAAAAATTCATAGGGTACTTCCCGTTGACTTATAAGAAGAAGTCTCATGGCACAAATATACTCGTAGGAAAAGTCTGAAAACTGAAAATTTGTACAAGAAAAGAAATGTTTGCGGTTTAGAAAAATCTTCAAGACTCCATTTAGTCCGGTGCCTGGGGCGTTAAAATCATCAAAACCTAGAACTTGGGTTTATTTTAAAAAGAAAAACTGATATGTGAAGCTAATAACAAGCATAAAAAAGTTTACCTATTAAAACCTAGTAATTTGGCTTTGAACTGTTTTTATAGGTAAGTTGGTACAGAACCCTCATTTCGCGATTCCGACTCGCACTTGTTTTTATAACTGCAGGGCAATTTCCACAATTCGAAAACCTGTAAATATTTGAATTAAAATAAACCCTTTGATAAAAACTTAAAGGATTTATTCCTTCTCTTCTTCATATAAAACACGGTCAATTTATTTTTAAACTTGATTCTCATTATCTTTATTTCCATATCGGCTGTACAAAAAACTTGGTGAAAGTCTGTCGTGGCCGTTAACAAAAATTGGAAATTCACCGCCGTGAAAGATTCTTTTAGCCGCAATCTTTTCCTTACAAACTTTTTAAAAGGGAGAAGGCACGTAATTTTGTGAGTTCGTTACGACAACGTTTCGATACGATATTGATTTCCGATATTTTCAAGATTTTTTCCAAGATTTCAGATTGTTAAGAAACTGTGTACCTTTTTGCTATAATAGAGTACTAGCGTTGGCCTACAACTTTGTTCGCGTAAATGTCGGGTATAGCGAACGCGAAGTCGAAACCAGATAAAAAGGTATGTCTTTTTTTTGGGGTTCAAGCTTAATTCGTACCTAACATGTGGCATTTTGGGCAGAGAATAAGGATTGCGACAGCGATGCGATGATGATGAGTTTTTTGACACCAAACTTTTGATTACTTTAAGTTAGTTCTTAAGGGTTTTTTAATATGTTTTATTTACTTATTAATATACTTCTTATAGTACATCATAAATACAATTTTCACTAGGAGTTCAAGATTAGTAGGGTAATACAATAGGCGGTCTTATCGCTAACAGCGATTTTTTACCACAGCCTTTGGATTTATTATGAACTAATACATTGTCAACGTAAAATAAAACCCCTACACTTGACTGACGTAATCCCTTAAATTTTATAATTACTCTTCGTAATTGATAAAGAGATTTTAAGATAACTTGATTAATGTGATCCACACAAGACAATTTGTCAACGTAGGTACTTTGATGACGTCACCGAGTCACCCTGTTGTAGCCCCTTATTTAATAATCGTTTCAGTAGCTGTATGAATTTTGATAGCCCGTACCAGGAGAGTAGAAACAAGGAAGATTATAGTACTTTCAGAAAATATGTAAAGACTAAGACGAACGTGTACGATAAAATGTACCTACGTATTCGTAAAAACCCTACTAACAGTTTTTAGCTATTTCTTCGCCTAAAGAATTAGCAATGCCATTCGTCGTGGCAAATCTGCCAGTTTTCGGGAATATTTCCGGATGACAGCGCTGTGAAGGAGTAGGTACCTAATTCGATGCGTGATTGTATATTGTATTGTAGTATTACATGTACATTGGTTTGATATCAAAACTTAGTTAAGTTATTGAAGTTTTTTAGATATCTGTGTGAATTTAACAAAAATAATTTTTCATAATAAAAACGCTAACAAACAAAATAAAAACCGATATAAAAAAAAACTAAAAACATTTCAAAATATGTCGTAGAAACACTTTTCCGCATTGCTATCGAACCTTATTATGCTCAAAAGACTGGTGACATTGCCACGCTGTATGGCAATGCTTATCCTCTGCCCGAGGTAAAAGCCAGCCCTTCGGTCACGTGAAGTGTCAACAAGACCGTTGGAAAGGTCTTTAAAAATTTCTCGAGCACTTGAACCCCATGATCCGAGGGTTTCAACCCCAAACGGCTTGAAATATAACTACCAACAAGGTATATTATTAAAAGGTTCCGCCACTTGACATTCTCCACAGCCGCAGATAAAATTGAAAAAATCCATACCTACTTTAGATAGCTTATGTGTTGGTTATAGGAAGCGGTTGAATACCTGTCTATCAGTCATCCACAGACCAGTTATTGAATCACACGATACTTTTTGGATAGACTAATGGGCAGACTTTCTGGCATCTATCTGTAAATACAATCAAAGATCTACGAATGTCAATTGGGAAAAATGGCTTTACGAACGTTTCGAGGCACTAGGTATCCGTAGTATCCTAGATAAAATTAGAAAAGTACATTGTATGTGAATTGAAAAATTTACATTGGTGAATCCAGAACCTCACGCATGAGAGTGCCTTAACCACTGGAAGATATATACTTAATTCTAGTGCCCTAAAATTAGCATTTTACTGTATTTTACAAACAAAGACTTGTAAATGATGACTGTCAGTCTAATCTATAGCATAGTATAGTCAACCGTATAATGTTCCCACTACTGGAAATCAGAATCAGTATCTTCTATAGGACAGGCTTGTAATTCATTCATTCATTAATTGAATTGGTGTACAATAAAGCGTATATTATTATTATTATTAAATCGGGGCCGTTACCACTGGACCACCATTGCTTACAAATCTAATTTACTATTATTTATCTGTTTATTTCAGCTATGATTCCTCCATATCATTTAATTAAATAAATACAGAACGTGATGTCATAAGGCCATACTAAATTGACACTTATGTTCGTATATGTACACTTTGACCATATTGAAGCGACAATAGCATTATATGTCGTAGAAGCTACACTTCTGTGCTCTTTTTCCACATGTCAAGTATAATTACAGAGAGCGATCTGTGGAAGTGTATCGTTGCGCGCTTTTTAAGGGGGTGAGCAGTAATTGAGGCAGAGTGTGTCGGTTACCCTCAAGGTCGGCTTTGGAGGAAACTGGGAGGGTTTATTTAAATGCTGATGCTGAGTGAAAAGTCTTGAGCTTACAGTTAATTTGCACAACTCCCTTATTAAATAAGGCTGCTTGTTTCTTAGGTTACTTCTAGACGAGCATGCTCTATGACGATAGATAAATATAGTTGACGGACTATATCAGATGAGATAGTAGACAAGCGCAAGTCTATCAATAAAGTATATTATTTGTGCCAAGGGGCAGGCCACATTCCTTACAGAAAAAAAGAAGGTAGGTTACTAGAGTGAGGACCACGTACCGAAAGACGCAGCGTTAGTAGGCTTCCCACAATGTGGACCAATGACCAGGTAGCGGTCGCGGGAATCCAAATGCCAGTCGCATAGGATCGGTCATAGTGGTGACGATGTCTTTCGGCTGAAATGATGACGATGATGAACTGTATTTTTATGAATACCATTCTACCGTAAAAATACTTAATTTTCGTCACAAGATTTTATACCGTCAACATCGAATTCATAAATTATAATTACGGTATGACGTTATGCCGAATTAATGACCAATTAATTAGCTGTGTTTCACTGTTTATATTACATCAGAATATCTCACGTATAATTATTTGGAGCGAATTGCAATTTTGTGTGTTCCAATAAAACAATCCACGTATGAAATCGCATGATGCACGCCGGTACAGTAATCAGAATAAATTCATTTTCGTGAAATTCGTTTTTGTGAAGTACCTAACGATTATAATTTTGAGTTTTACATAGGTACACACGGCGGCGGAGATTGCGTAGCAGGTTATAAATGTGTGCGCCGTGTACCGCGTGAAACACAACAGGTATTATCGTTGTGTGCTACAAAGTAACTCGTCGTTTCTACTCTCACACTCTTGCAAAAAGCAATTAGTAGCCGTATACCACTATGAAAGTACCTACAGCAAGAATTGGCTACTGTTGTTAACGGCGCCCTGGCGCAATGCGTATGATACGTGACTGACGAGTAAGAGGTCCCAAGTTCGATTCCAATCGTCTGGTGTAACAGAAAGTTTGCTTGTTTTTATTTTCTATTTGACCTTTTTTTTAATAGTAATGTTATAGTTACTCTCATAATAATTAAAATATTTTGAAAATATTGTGACAAAGAAAACTGCGATAACGATCCAATTATGTTTATTACAACTTATTAATTACATACATTAAACGGAATGGTCACAATTAACGAATCTGTTCATGATTATCCTTAATACAATATATAAAGTGAAAATATTCTAACGGCCGAACGCATAGTCCAGCTAATGGTTCATTAGCGTCCATTAAAGTTAAGTATTGTCAAACCTTCACTGAAAAACTGTGTAAAACTGTCAATGTGACAATTTCTTAAGTGATGATTAACGTTAATGAATGTCCCTGAGTCGGGCCGTTAGTCAGACAAGGATGGACGTCACTTTTTTTTAAGTTTTTTATTAGTGACATAAATCAACATGTTATCAAGAATGAATTATGATAGATATCGCAACTCTTGATCTCAATAACAATAGCATCATGTCACATAATACAACAACAGTATAATTACCTACAGCTTACTTCTTAGTCTTTTTTTTACTTATCAAAGTTATCAATCAACATGTTTTAAAAAATGAACTATGATAGGTATCGTAACTCTTGATGTCCAAGTAACCTTGACTGGTATTGCGACCCCCTCCTCACTAACTCACCGGGACCCATCGATGACATCCAGCCCCAATAACTAAGGTGAATGCTTCAGGTCAGCCCGCGAAATTCAAATTTTCTTACGTTTTTTGCATTTTGTAAGCCAGTGATAGGTTGTATGAAGTTAAAAATACTTACGCGACTGTAAAACGTAACTAGTTATATAATTATAACCATAAAAATCGTTAATACAAGCCTCCAAGCTCACTTAGTTGCAGGAACGTTTTTGACCTCGAAAAAATCGTTCCAACACTTAGGTGAGCTTGGAGACTAGTATTGATGATTTTTATGGTTATAATTATGTAATTAGTTACGTTTTACAGTCGCGTAAGTATTTTTAACTTCATATAACCTACCACTGGCTTGCAAAATTCAAAAAACGTAAGAAAATTTGAATTTCGCGGGCTGACCTGAAGCATCCCCCCTAACGTAATGCGACCACTAGACCTGCATGGGAGAATATTTTTGTGATGGTAACGTTCTCCATTTTTTCTGCATAATATTTTACGCCCATCCTTATCTGACTTAAAACACTTTTCATCACTAAATATAACTATGTTATTGCACCAATCGAAATCTATAAATTTTCTTGCAAACCGCATCCTTTCTTCCTTATGCAACGCCGTCAGTAAAATTTTTTTCGCGGGCTTGCGACATTTAATTTTAAGTAAGTGGCGCCGAACAATTGTCATAGACACGTCGTGCATAATTGCAGTGTTTCTTGTTGTAGCAAAGCCGTCAGCGTTATACGTAGCAACAATATTTGCACCCAAAACTGCACAGTTTTCCTCTGTAAACAATCACAAAATTACGTTAAAACCTTACAAATATCAACAATGTTAAATTATTTTGCATTACCTATTTTAAGTTTGGATTTGTTACTTACCGGTAGCATTAATCTCCTCGAAATTTCACTTATGGATACATTTTGTTTATGTAATACTATTATCTCAGCCCTCAAAAGTGTAGACAAAATAATGAGACATGTTGTTTATTATTTGTAAAAAGTATCACTTTCCACAACGATTAATTATTTTTTGTTTCGGAGTAAGTTGTAGAACACACGATCGTGATAGGCAAAAGCGTTATGCCAGGTTAACTTATTATCCGACTCATTTCTTAGTAAATAACTAATAAAGTGGGTAGATGATAATATTCATACACTTAGTTTTTAATTACTCAGATACCCGCGAAACGAGACACGATAGTATAACAATAACAGCGCGGTCTCATAGGACCGGTTGGGGATTCAAACGCTAAAGCAAATATTCTAAGTTTTAGTTTTATTAAACTTCGTTATCATTATACTACAATAAAGTAGAAAAAAATGTTTTGTCTATGGCTAGGATCGAACTCGATACACCTTTAACGGCAAGCAAGCACTTAATAATCAGTGCTAAACTACCATCTAATGATTGAAGCGAATTTGTTTATCTGATTCGTAGCAAACACATATATATGTGTCTGTGTATATCGAGTAGTAAACGAGTTTTATTTTGTTTACGAGTTGAGCTGGCTACATAATATTACTTGAATAGGTGAATTGGTTGGTGGTATGGTTTTACTTTATTTTTGATTTATACCCACAGCTACTTGATTATTGTGAACATTATTACTGATTACCTACCCATTTTCAACGACGCGCAGGCACATCGCCCTAAACCTGCGACAAGTGGGCTAGGGCTACCGTGTCAAGTACGGGCACGGCTAAAGATGCTAGTACCCAAAAGGAAGCTCCGCTTTGCCACCTGGAACATTGGCTCTCTAACTGGACGTTGCAGAGAACTCGCGGACGTACTTGCAAAGCGTCGGGTCCAGTGCGCCTTCCTTCAGGAGACGCGCTGGAAGGGGAATAAGTCCCGTGTCATCGGGCAGGGGTACCAGCTAGTGTACACCGGATCACCGTCGGGTAGGAACGGAGTAGCCGTCGTGTTGTCTAAGGACCTTCAGGATGGACTCCTTGAAGTAGACCGATACAGCGACCGTTTGATGAGAGTTAGGGTGCTGATTGAAGGATCGGTTACGAACCTAATCAGCGCCTATGCTCCCCAAACTGGTTGCTGTGAGTCTGAAAAGGAGGCCTTCTGGGAAGAGTTCGAGGACGTATTGCGCGCTATTCCGAATTCCGAAGATGTTTTGGTTGGGGGGGATCTCAACGGCCACGTGGGTCGGTCTGCTGGAGAGTACGGACGTGTCCACGGTGGTTTTGGCTATGGCCAACTAAATGCAGAGGGAGTCAGTATACTCAGGACCTGCGCAGTGTCTGACCTAGCCATCGTGAACACATTCTTTCAGAAGAAGCCCCAGCATCTCATTACGTACCGTAGTGGTGCCTACTCAACCCAAATTGATTACCTGCTGGTGCGACGGTGCCACATTGGCAAGGTTACCAACTGCAAGGTCATCCCAGGCGAAAGCTTAACGGCTCAACACCGCCTTCTGGTCCTGGACTTGGCAGTCAGGCCAAAGAAGAAAGTGACCGAGAAACGCAACCCCCGCACTAAGTGGTGGTTGCTTAGTGGGCCTAAGCAGTCAGACTTCATCGCGGAGGTCGAGCATCTCAAAATCAGTGCTCCGCATGAGTCTGCTCAAGATATCTGGAGTAGGATCCACTCAGCAATCACCGCTGCGGGTAAGCGCGTCTTTGGCACTTCTCGTGGTGGCCGCACCATAAACAAGGAGACGTGGTGGTGGGATGACGAGGTGCAGGAGGCGACTCGGAAGAAGAAGGTTTTATTTAAACAGTGGCAAGGGTCCAACTCTCCGGAGGACAGGGAGGCATATGGAGCGGCTAAGCGCGCTTGCAAAAAAGCAGTAGCCAGAGCCCGCAGCAAAAGTTTGTCGCCCTTGTACGACAAGCTGGAAACTGCGGAGGGGCAAAAACTTATTTTTAAGCTGGCGCGTGCCCGGGAAAAAGCAACACGGGACATTAGTAAATGTCTCTGTGTAAGGGACGCCCAGGGTAAACTGCTCTACGATGCCCCCTCTGTTAAGGAGAGATGGTGTACGTACTTCACGGAGCTGTCCAACAAACAGCATCCCCATAACCTTCCTCCCGAACCGCCTCCTAACCTTGGACTTATTTCCCCTATTTCCCCCGACGAAATTCGCATTGCTCTTCGCCACATGAAAAACCGGAAATCGGTCGGGCCTGACAATGTGCCAATTGAGGCGTGGAAAGCGATGGGCCCACATGGTGTGGACCTATTGACAGATCTTTTTAACCGCATCCTGACCACCAAGGAAATGCCAAACCAGTGGCGACTAAGCCTGATTATCCCGGTTTACAAGGGCAAAGGTAGCGTACAGGACTGCAGTAACTACCGCGGTATCAAGATCATGTGCCACACCATGAAGCTCTTCGAGCGCATAATTGACACAAGGCTCCGTAGCGAGTGCACTGTCTCTGAGTGTCAATATGGCTTTCGGGCGGGTAACAGCACCATGGACGCAGTGTTCGCCTTACGGACTCTGTCTGAGGCTTACAGAGAGAGAAGGAGAGCTCTGCATATGGCCTTTTTAGACCTGCAGAAGGCCTTCGACTGTATACCTCGGCAGGCTATCTGGTGGGCACTCCGCTTCAAGGGTGTTCCTGAGGCCTATGTTGACATTATCAGAGACATGTACCGTGATTCCGTGTCCTCTGTCCAGACCGCTGTTGGCGAATCCAGTGTTTTTCCAATATCTGTTGGCGTTCACCAAGGTTCGGCTCTAAGCCCGTTCTTGTTTAACGTTGTGCTTGATGTAGTTACGGCAAACATCCAAGACCAGCCTCCATGGCTAATGATGTATGCCGATGACATCGCCCTCGTTAACCAGAACAAAGCCCATCTTGAGCGCAAGGTCAACATTTGGAAGGACACGCTGGAAAACGGCGGTCTGAGACTAAATGTGGCGAAGACCGAGTACATGTCCTGTGGCGGCACGGATTCAAACACTATCCGAATAGGTTCGGATCTGGTAACAAAGACCGATAAGTTCCGGTACCTTGGATCCGTGCTGCACGAGTCTGGCAACGTGGATGACGATGTCCAAGCACGTATAGGCGCGGCTTGGGCAAAATGGCGCGAGGTAACGGGCGTTTTATGTGACCGTAGAATGCCCCCGAGGCTCAAAGGGCAGATATATAAATGCATCATTCGGCCGGTCCTCCTGTACGGTGGCGAGTGTTGGCCGGCATTAAGCAGACACACTCAGGAGCTTCGCGTCACGGAAATGAAGATGCTGAGGTGGATGTGTGGCGTAACGCGATCCGATCGCGTGCGCAACTCATTCATCCGAGGTAGTCTTGGTGTCCGTGACGTGGGGGAAAAACTGCAAGAGTGTCGTCTGCGATGGTATGGCCACATCATGCGTCGCCCTGGGGAGTACGTCGGCCGGAGATGCATGGATATGGCTGTTCTTGGGGCTAGGTCCCGTGGTCGCCCTCGCAAGCGCTGGCTGGACGTCGTCAAGTCCGACATGAGAGCCAATGGCCTTACTGGGAAGGATATTGAAGATCGGGCAAAGTGGAGTAAGCTTAGCAGGAAGGCGGACCCTGGTAACGGCCGGGAATAACGCCAGGCAGAAGAAGAAGAAGACCTACCCATATCATAAAAATATACTTTCCAAAGATTAAGTGTAAGTGTTTGATGTTATTTTAAATAACTATAATAATTTCATAAGTGAATGTTTGCGAAAATAAAAAAAAAGTTGACAATGAAAGTATTGTCAACTAACAATAATTATAATAATAACGTATCTATTATTATATTACGTAAATAATATATGTATTATATATATATTATAAAATTATTTATATTACAAGTTATATACAAAAATTTCGTTAATTAATTTCGTAAATATACATAGTTTATATGTATAAAATTACAAAATTATATTTCGAATATTTTAATTATTACAAGAGAGTAACCATAACATTACTATTAAAAAAAAGCATGAGTAAAACAAAAAGAAAATAACAGATAATTAATTATTATGGGAGTAACTATAACATTACTATTAAAAAACGGGTAAATCAAATAGAAAACAAAAACAAGCAATCTTTCTATTACATCAGACGATAGGAATCGAACTTGGGACCTCTTACTCGTCAGACATGTATCATACGCATTGCGCCACGGCGGAATGACAGTGGCGGCGCGCGCGTAAGAAAACGGAACTAAGCCCCGCACTTCCCCTCTGGGCCGACCAATCGTAGCCGCTCGCTGGGATGACGATGCGCAGACGAGTTAATTTGTAGCACACAACGATAATACCTGTTGTGTTTCACGCGCTTGCGTTTAAACACACACATTTATTACGTTAGTGTGGGGGTGCTACGCGAAATAAGTAACAGAGTGTACATACCTAATTGTTTTTAAAATTATTGTGTCCGTTACTATATGAATCACGTTTGAATTTCGATGTTTTTTTTTAAAGGGGGTGGGAATGCGTGTCCGATTTTTGCAGACTAAAATGCACTCCTGTTTCCTCTTTACCTTCTTTCGAGGGCCCCACATTTTTTTTTCGTACTCAGTAGGCTTAGACCTGACGAGCCACCGTCTGAAAGCCTACGCCTACCGTGAAATCTGAGATGCAATCCCAGCAGCTTGGGTACGAGGGCCATGCCATACGTGCGGCCGCATACTTTGCTAGCATTACTGCTTCGCAGATGAAGGCGACCAAAACCCTCGTTCCAGACCGTGGCCTGTACCAGGGCCCAGCGCGAAAGGTTACTGCCATCGATTGCCCCAACAAAGACACGACGATGCTCTGCCCAAGCGGGGCACACCTCCACCGTATGCTCCACCGTGTCCTCCATGCGGTCATCACAATGGTGACACTCAGGCGTTTCTTCTACACAAATCCGGTGCAGGAACCTCCCGTAATAGTTACATGTTAACGTCCGTGACTGTACGTGTCTGCGCCGTCGTAAAATCAATTTAAATTACGCTCTATTGAGTTTTCATTTGATTTCATTTAAAACTAGGTAGGCGCTAGGTAAAACATTTTCATATTGCGTGCAAACGAGTTCTGTTCAATTTGATTTTTGCTGTGAGCTGTGTTTTTTGGAAGTTTGGGAATCATCCAATTAATTCTCTCAGTCTAGGGCGCAACGGGAGGTTGTGTTAGGCTTTTACTGACTAAAACTACACCTGTGTCCTTCAGTTTGTGTTGTGGGGCTACGTATTTCCTTTTCAGAAAATCCTCACGGTCTTAGCTAGTGGACATCGGCCCTATAGTATGTTACTCCTTCACGCTCGAATGGCTGAAAGGATTTCGCTAAAACTTGATACAAGGGTAGACCATGTCCCGGAGTAGCACATACACTACTTACTTTATCCTAGGAGTATGTTCCTTTAGAATATTTTTCTACTAACTAAATAATTATATACTGTGACTGGTAATTGGACATGGCAATAAACACAACTTTTACAATGGGACCAAACGCAAAAAAGTCTGCGGTCCAGTACATTTATGTTCGCCTACTCACTGGTCAAAATGTAACCGCAGATTCCTTCTCGCGATTTCTGGTTCGGTCCCATAATATCAGTTGTTTGTTAACATGATAACATCACGAATTTAAGTATCGGTCACTAATTAATTTTCATTCACTCTATATATTTAAAACAGTTGGTCAAACATTTACTAATTTCCAAGTTATGAAAGATCGGACGTCATATCTGACACAAAACCTTGTACAACAGACGCGAATAATTTTCTAGCGAAATGGCAAGATGAAAAAGCCCCTTGAAGTTCCATTCAATCCCTTCGGGAACAAGGAGAGAGCCGGCAAGTAATTAAATAAATTAATGATCAAATTGGACATTTCAACAAGTAATCCGATTGGCCGCTACCGACTAGCGTTATTGTCTTTGGTATACCTAGATTGGTTTTCATTAGTAAGCTATGTACCTATATTATTTAGGGTGATTGATAGTGACCGATATTTAAACTAGTAATTGTACTCGTGATAACCAATAACTTTTAATATGGGACCAAAACTGAAAACGCGACTATGTAGTACGGTTGGTATGTTCGCCTACTAACTGGCCAAAATGTACTGAATAGCAGATTTTTTCATGGTCCCATAGCAAAATTTGTTTTTTTATCATGCGTACCTACAATTACGTGTAGTATTTGCCACTAATTACTAGTCACCCTTTATAGTCTTTTCACTGCTAGTTTTTTTTTGTTTTCAGGTAGGAAATCATTCAATGACTTTTCCTGCTCTAGGGCGGAGTTCAAGCGAATCAGATTTTTATTTATTAAGACCACCCAGCTATGTTTTTTCTTTGCCTAGCGTTCCAGGACCCTAGGTTTTCTATTCGGAAGTCAATACCAATAGACTTCGACTCTATCAATATTTAACATAGAAACATAAAATGGAGTGGTGACCACGTACCAAAACACGTGGCGTTGGAAGGCCTCTAACTACAACCGATGACCTGGTGAGGGTCACGAGAAGCCGATGAATGCAAGACGCACAGGATCGGTTATTGTAGCGACGTTTGGGGGAGGCCTATGTCCAGCTGTGAACGTCTTTCGGTTCAAAGGAAGAAAACAATTAAAATCAAAATATGAGTACCCGTAAAAGACCCAAAGGTTTCCAAAAATCAATCAGGACCATCAACAAAACGCAAGGAACCAATTCCATGGTAAATAATAAAAATATATTACTTACTTACCAAGCTAATTGCCTAAGCTGCGCCAGATGTATTTAAGTATCATTCGTACTATAAAAGCCGTTTTAATGCACGTCTTTTACTGCACTATTCCTAGTAATGTCGTAAAGAGCCACTGTGCATCGAAGAAATATGTCTCGCGTTTATTGAAAGGCGTTGGACTAGCGTTTTACGGCCGAAATTAATATTCAATCCGTAACCCAAGATCGAAATCGATCGCAGACATACACCGATCTATGAATCGATCTCCAATCCAGGTCCCAATATCGAAAAAAGGCAATCCCGCTGTGGCTCAATCCGTAGATAAGTGGAAATCCATTCCCTCTTGCTCATTCCGTTTTATGCAATCGCTATGATCAAAATCATTGTTACTTTATACAAAATATAAAAGAATTATTTATTATCAGTTGTTCTAATTTATTGTAGGTACTTTTTATTGTATACATATCTAATTGTATAAGACTCAAACGCACATTTAAATGGTGACAAAATTCTAAATGTTTTGGTTAAAATGGAACAAACTCCGTAGAACGGACTCAAAAGGACCCTTTTTTTAGTCTGTGGTAGTTTGACGGATGTTTGTTTTTTCCAAGTTGACGCCGCGTCTGGTCACTGCTGGCTGCCAGTACTAAAATAAGAATGAACTGGATCAAAGAAGGTCTTATTTAATTGCTTTTTTCGAAGTTCAATATCAAGCGATTGATATATTTATTTAACTATATATTGTGCCATTTGGTGGTGATAAGGAACCATATATTTATTTTGCTGGTGATGGTGATGGTAGTGGTGATACCTACACCAAGAACCAGTAATGGTTATTCTTTAATAATTATTTATAAGCCGTTGAAATTACAATGTAATTTAATGTAACCTTCACCGTTTCATAAAGTTAGTTTATGAAATGGTAAAGATTATTATTTACTTTTGGATTTGTTATTATCGCTGCTTAGCTCTTAAGGGCTTGTCCAGAAAGGGCGAATTCGTCGCGATTCTCTCTTGCTTATCAAGCGCAACCGTTGCGCCCAGAAAGAGCGTACTAACGCGGGAGCATTCAACAATAAAGTCCGGTTCAAAATTTTGGCGCTCAACTTCCCTGGATACGTGCACTCGCTCTGGAGTTCGCGCGTTAACTGGACGCAACAAGGGGTCTCTAGTATCTCGACTCGCGCGCAATACGCGCGAATCACGCGCGTGTCGAGGATCTGGCGTTGTACATACGATTTACGCGCGTATTTTGAATTCGCTTTTTCTGGACAAGGTTTAGACCTTGAGCTACTTATGTAGCTGAATAGATTTTACTGAATTTAGGATACTTTATTCCAGAAAGCATTGTGTTACCTTGAAACAGCAGCTACTATCAAATCAAGAATACATAATAAAGAAAAAATAATAAAACTAATTTGTTATGTGGATACATAATGTTTTATTTGCCTAAGTAAAATAATTAGCAATAGGATCCGTTCTAGTTTGGATATCATGGTCATCTGTATTCTGGCTATTATTATCATCACTCGTATGTGTTGTATCCTTGACTTGGTTCCTCAGGAGGAACGTTTGCAATATTATTATTTGTACAAATATTATGTAATACTGCAGTAGCTGGTATATAGCCTGGACAAATGGCAATGATACACGAAGTGTGAGTGCCACAACTGGAAATCTACGTTTCCAAACACCAAATGTTCTGTAAACAAACATACACTTTTATTAGATCATAAGTACCAAGGCAATAAAATGGGTACATTAAATTAATGCATTAAAAGGAAATACTCTGATATGGACTATCATAGTTAATGTAAGATTTGATCTATGTGCCTAATTTCATTAAAATTCTTTCACTCCATGGTTTCTGCAATCATGTTTACATATTTTTATATCTACTGTAATACAAATTTTCTATTTTACTAGACATTTTATATTGTTAACTATTGAACTCACCTTGATGAGGTTACACGGACATAATTTCAGTAAACAACAAATTAATGCAGATTTCGATAAACTGAACCTAAATGTAAAGTTTGCATCATCCAGACTCTGCATATAGTTCACCCTTTTCATCCTTCTTGAATTTACGCATCGGCGTCACAGCTCTTCACCCGCTTCACTATCTGAGCTATCCCAATCTAATAACTCAAACAGCTAGAGAATACCGACACTGCTATTTTTACAAAATTAAATGAAATCTGTACCTAAAGCAAATATGAAATCTGCCAAAATTCTAAGATCACAATTTGGATTGTTTTCACCGATCCAAGCAAATGTCAAAATCAACGGATTGGTTATTGACACGCTCAAACTGTCATTTCCGAAAAGAAGTCAATCTATTATCAGTGATCCGACCTCTACAGGATTGCTTGGTTTTAAAGATTGCGCTTTCAGTTCGTGGATAGCTTATTGGCACACTTTATTACATATCTGGATTTTATTTTCGATCTTCAATCGAAAGATTTTAGATTAGATTGATTATTAATTTCGGCCGTAGTCACGTTCTTTCGTTTCATGAAAAGCTTGAGGCTTGTACTCTTAGGAAAATCGAAAGAAACGCGTATTACGCGTAGTCTTATACTTTAATACATAATAATAATCGTCGTACCGTTAATGTCGTAGTGGAGCTTCATCATCATCATCATTTCAGTCAAAGCACGTCCACTGTTGGACATAAGCCTTCCCCAAATGGTCGTCACAACGGTTCTGTCTGCCTAGCATTGCATTGAAGCTATCGCGCTGTAAGAAGCCTTAGGTCTGTACCGGTCTATGGTTATGTGTGTGTGTGTAGTAGTTAGGTGTGTGGTGTGTGTGTGGTACATGGTTGTGGTCTGTGTGTGTGTGGTCTGTGTGGTCTGTGTAATCTGTGTGTGTGTAGGTGTGTAGAAATTGCTTAACCACGTAGCATGCCTATGGTCAAGGGCCAGACTAAAAAAGGTACAATACACAGGGCAGTTTTTGTGGCGAACTTTTGGGCACTAGCGACCTCACGGACCTGTTCTTATTGGAGAAATTCTTGCTCCCCATCTCAGGTTAGTCTTTATTGACCAGCTGTAGTGAACACTGACGAGAAACAGGGCTTCTACCTCTTTTGCCATTATTGGCTGGTTTTAGTGGAGGTTCGTAAAAGCAAAAGTGCTCAGAAAAATCAAGTATAACCTAGTCCTTACTGGATGGGATCTTAACCGTATTTCCAGGACAATCCTGACAGCTGTGGTATACCTCTTCAATCCTCAAGCTCCAGTATATTTTGATCTCTAGTTGCTACGTCACTTCGTGCTAACGAGCATTTTTGGGGGCTTATTTATTGAGTGTGTAAGTAACCCCATGCCTTTGTTATTGATCAAAGGTCAAAGTCTTAATATAGTTCCTGGTAACCATTCCAATTAAGCCTCCCAAACCCATAGTCCAATAATCTTTGTTTACCATCATCATCTGCCTAGCCTTTTCCCAACTATATTAGGGTCGGCTTCCAGTCAAGCCGGATTTAGCTGAATACCAGTATTTTACGAGGAGCGGCTGCCTACCAGACCTCCACAACCCATTAACTGGGGTAACACGGTACTTCATGGCAAGACTGGAGTCAGATTTACTGGCTTCTGACTATCCGTAACGACTGCCAAAGATCTACAAATGGCAGCCGGGACCAACGGCTTAACGTGCTTTCCGAGGCACGGAGGAAACTCGTTATGTTAAGATGGTCACCCATCCACAGACCAACCTAGGCAAGCGTTGCTTAACCTTGGAGATCGACCTATGCGGCTGTTATTATTTAGCCACGAGCTCCTCGTGGTAATAAAATAAGTAATCTTTGTTTACCATATAAAGCAATTTAGTTTCCTACCAAAGGGTGGTTGTTCTGTGCACAAGTATAGCGCGGAATAATCGTTGATCGGTACGAGGTTCCACGAAAATGATCTTAGGCTTCTAGGAGTTGGGTGCGGCTCCTTGTATACCTTCTAATGGTTTCCAGGAGTTCTCAGATTAATCTATAATTAATAATAATCAGTATAATACGTTAATTTTAGCACTTTCCATATTATTTTAGTAACAATTTAAACTTAGAACTAGTGTCAGGGCTGATTTTTCAATAGTCGCATAACTTTTATCAGAAGAATAAATATGGCTGTTTGACATATTTTTTGCGCAAAAGCTTTCAAACCGCCATTTTTATGCTCCAGGTAAAAGTTATCTGTCTATTGAAAAATCAGTCCTTTGTAACACATAAGGATTCGACGTTCCGAATCCGATTTCCGACCATCGTAAGCGCGGGCTTGCGGACGGCAAGCACTGGGTAGCTTGTCGTCCGGCAGTCCGGTAATAATCTGGACCGAGCCTAAGTCATCAACAGCGCTTTCTGTTCTACGCGCGCCTTACGGATATGTCAGCTAACTGTAAGGGCCCAGAAGGGTCGAAGCCTCTGCGGCCATGGATTGGATTCCGAAAGGGAAGCTCGTGACCCCAGAACGAAGGCAACGAAGGATTGGGGTAGAGTTAAGTTAGTAAAAGTCTGACATGCCCTCCCGCTCCACCCAAGAGCGGGAGAAGCCATTCTGTTGATTCTCCAAATAAAAAAAATGTGACACATAAAGATAGGTAGAAATTACAATACTCAAAATAAAATGCTTCGCTCTTGTTCAATTTCCAAGAGTGCCCGATGGGATTTCTCATTGGAAAAATTACGAACTTCCATGGAATATTCCATTCATTGTTTAATCTCTTTATGGGAGGAAATTCATTTTGTTTCATTTTATTTGAGTGCTCACTTATTGTAAAATTTAATATTTCTAGTTAGAGCGGTTTAACCTGCAAGTTTAATAAACATGTAATAACAATAAATAGAAATGTTTTTTTTTTATGTGTCAAGTTGTCTAGCACAAATTTTGTTTGTGTAATTTTATCTAGATTTTATTATACTGTGAGTTTATGTTAAATGTAAGGTTATAGTTTTTAAGGCAGCTAAATTATTGTAGTGAGCACTATTTACGCCTTAATTGTCATGTGCAATTAGTCATTTTGTTTTGAGATCGTTCTGTGGATGTCAAATTTATGTGATGAAGTATTTTTGTTTCTTTTTTTTTTAAGTGGGAAATTATCATAATGACTTCTTCCGCTCTTTGGCGAAAGCCTGACTTTTACCGAGTAAAAGTCCACTCCTTAGTTCCTTTTTTGCATCCGTTTCATGGCCCCGGCTTTTTCTTTCAGAATGCAAACCCATGGGCCACAGGCTTCGATCCTGCTGAGCCCCTTACGGTTTTTATCTTTGAGGCATGCGTGGAACACTACGCACCGTCGACGACGTGATGCAGGTAGCTGTTTTTCATTTCTATAACTAAATAAATGAATGAATTGAGGAATTGAGGAAGTCAAGTTCTATCAGGTACAACAGCCACGTTTCTCTTCCAATTTACAACTTGTAGAATCGAATCAACATTAAGCCATGGAATAGCCATCGTCGGTTGACCGCGACAGTGAGACGGCAGCTCGGATTAGCTAGCAAGACTCCTTGGTGGCCACAACGTTACCTGCGTTGGTAGCCATCCGAGCGATCGGATGTAATCGGATGTTCTCGGCTTTAGTTCCGAACGATTTGTTAGAAGTGATACGAAATTGTGGAAAGATGAAATGATATGATGTTTAAATGGGTATTGATCAATTGACTAAAATTGACTTTTAATTTGGAAGGTTATATATGACTGCTCTGTGTTTCTATCGTAGGTGTAGGAAAAAAAGGCTGCCTGGGTATAATAGGATTGGATGGGTCACATCAGCCGCATGCACACTGACCGCTAGGCAATAGTCTTCCTAGGAAGTCGACCTAAAAAGAGATGGCAGAATGACCTAGATGCCTACCACACGAGCTGGTTCAAGTTGGCTCGAGAAAAGAATTCCTGAAAGAAGTTGGGGAGATCTTTGCTCAGCAGTGGTAAATTATCGACTGAACAAAAAAAGTAAATTAATTAAAATCAAATTAAATAAGTTAGATTGGTTAGTTGCTCAATTTATATTCACGCACCAACCACTTACCCCGCAAATTTACAAGTACTGAATAGTATTCGTAGGAATGCTTCAATGTAGATAGTATTCGTTTCCGCGAAAGCACCGCTAGGAGCTTTTCGTAGAATTAAAGATAAACGCTATTTTAACACGTAAAACATTTAAGAGGCTCTCTTTAAAAATATACGTTTTTCAACACGTTTAAAGTACTTTAAAAAGGCATCAAAAAAATAAAAATAAATAAATGCATACTATGATTCTTGGTGGTCTTGGTCTTTAATTTCACGCAATTTTTTTTTATTGTTCTGTAAACTATAAAAAAATGTACATAATTATATTCACATTTATTGTTTCTGTTTCAACTTTTTTTCGGCTTTTATTATTATTTCATATCAATTAAAAAATAAAACACTGAAAAGTCGCGTAATTCTCCGTCCAATGGTCAAAAATGCTAGTGCGGGGACGATGAGTTGCGGTAACAATAGGGATGCACTCATTCATCGACTTTTTAGTGGAACAGTACATAAAATTGTATTTTACCGTGTATCCTGCAACGTTGCTCGTTGCTCGTCGTATCGTTGCATTTTCTGACAGTATGGACGTACTCAAACAATTGTGGCGATGATAATACACGGAGTTTTGTTGAGGCGCGAATATACTCGTACGGGTAAATTAATTTTAAATGTTTGGTAACTTTGCCTGATAATAATTTTGCATCATCCTATTTCTTTTCATCTGTATGTCACGTATTTTATTTGCTATTACATATCAAAGGAACTGACAATTTTTATTCTATTTAAAGCTTTAAGCAACATAAATGTACAAAAACGGACTTAATGCCTTAGGCATTCTCTACTAGTCCACCGTAACCGTGAGAGATATCGTGGTAGATGCATAAAAAAAACCACCACAAAACCATCAGGTTGTACCTCACGAACAATGATAGACAGATAGTTGAAATTTTCACAGATGATTTATTACTGTTGCCGCTATAACAACAAATACAGTACAGAATAAAATAAATATTCAAGTGGGGCTCCCATAAAACCAACGGGTTTTTGCTTCGGACGATACGGAACAATTCGTGCGAGAGTCCGACTTGCAATTGGGCGGTTTTTATCTTATTGGTGAAAACAACCAATATAGAGTGGTTTCACTCTAGAAAACGTAAAGTGCTCGGAATTTCTCGGAGTAAACAAGAGCATTTCTACGGAGGATGATTTTTATATCATTGCACGCTATCTGGCGTGCTGCGGGAACCCCCAGGGGTATCGTTTGACTAGGGTCATATAGAATAGAAGGTATAGTATAGGAAGTCCGTTGTCCGCACTTCGCTTCCTATTTGGTTCGTTGTGCGTGACCATTTGATGTAGTGAAATCAAGTGGCAGTGCCGTAGGAAGGTGATCAGTCAGTCTTGGCTGCTTGTGGCCCTTTTCCTATAGGGTTGAGTGTTACCGATATTCACCAATGTTATTGAGTGGTAATCTGGCAGTCAGTTAAGTGGGCTGTGAGAAGTGATTTCCTCTCGTAAACAGTCAGGATCAGAATCAGAATGTCTTTATTGTATAGCATAGGTTACATACAGATGTTTGTAGTGACTACAATCTACTACAATTATGACGTCCGGAGGGGCGTGATTTAGCGACTACGATCTACTACATATAACATCACAGAATCCTGCATCGCGCCCGAAATCATCTATCGGGCAGTAGCCTACCGGACATAACACCCGTCCGGCCGGAGGATCCTCCCTTTTCAACGGAGGTATGTGGAACTTTACTCTCTGTCTACCTACCTCCAAATGTTTAAACGCGATAATTGATTATAGTGCCAGTACGTCCAGCCAAATAGGCATACAATAATAAATTACTAATAAAATTAACATAATCATACTTTCAACATTTTTAATGTTTACAGTGCAAGTATTTTCTGCTTATTCAAGGCATCCTATTGAATGAACTGTCCCTTAGACAATACCTGGTTGTTATTTTAAGTATTAGTTTATAAACCCCACCAACCGTTCATTTCTCTAAGATCTTAGTTTTTATGAATTATACTAGCTTTTACCCGCGACTTCGCTCCCGTCAATTGACTACCCTACATATCCTACGCTACCCTACCCTACCTTCCCTACTCTACCCTACCTACCGTACACTACACTACTCTACCCTACACTACCCTACACTACCCTACACTACCCTACACTACCCTACACTACCCTACACTACCCTACACTACCCTACACTACCCTACACTACCCTACACTACCCTACACTACCCTACACTACCCTACACTACCCAATACTACCCTACACTACCCTACACTACCCTACACTACCCTACACTACCCTACACTACCCTACACTACCCTACACTACCCTACACTACCCTACACTACCCTACACTACTCTACCTACCCTACTTTACCTAACTTTTTTTTTTTGAATTTTTCTCTCCGTAAGAACCATCATTGAACTTCAAGGAACATTTTAAAAAAAGAATCAGCCAAATCGGTCAAGCCGTTTTCATGTGATGTCGTGACAACGGAAAACGGGTTTCATTTTTATATATATAGATTTGTTTGTAATTCATACATAAAATAAAAAACTGAAATACTGGTATTCAGCTAAATCCGGCTTGACTGGAAGCCGACTCCAATATAGTTGGGAAAAGGCTAGGAAGATGATGATGATTGGTTTGGTATTCATGGCAATATTTAACAGCCATCTCAACTTATGTTGGACTACAAGGACTGTGTAACTCCCTGTCTAGGTAGCTTTATAAAAGTTTCATAATTATGTCGTTTACGTTTTTCGTCATTAAAATTCAGCCGGAAGAAAGGTTAATTTACGTAAGCCCACTTTGATTAATCTGGTAAATTTTAATCAGTTTGTATTGCGAGTAAGCCTTGTTGGAACTGGTTTAGGAATCCATCAATCCATCAGTATTGAGCATCATGCTGTATTGGATATAGGCCAGTCATGCATAGAATTGGAGATACCTAAAGTTGCTATGATTAGTTCTATTGTTGTTCGAAATCGTGTGTTAATGAAATTAGGTTCAGATTCTGTTCCTTTGTTGAAAAGTACAAGATCATTGCTAAGAATAAAATCGATTGTATTGCTTAGGTTTTTTTCATGTGAGAAGTCATCAGAATGATTTATTTTTTGACCCACTTTTGGGCGGAGCGGGAGGGCGTGTCAGACTCTTACTGACTAAACCCCACCCCGTTCCTTCGTTGCCTTCGAGCTGGGGGGACACGGTGAGCATCTTTCGGAATTTTCATGTTCCCCAGAGGCTTCGGCCCTGCTCTTCAGTTAGGTTTTTTTAGGTGTGAAATCATCCAATAACTTCTACAGTTATTTGGAAGCTTGGAGGTGTGTGTCAGACTTTTGTTGACTAAAACCCACTTATGTTTCTTATTTGCGTTCATTCTAGGGTTATGTATGTAAAAGTGAGCTAACCCATGATTTGCTGATATCACCTTGAGACACGCATAGGACACTACGCGCTGTCGACGACTTGGGCTCGGTCTGGACGGATTGTTACGCTCAGATGACATGAAAACCGACCTTTGAGGACGGGGTTGTTTACAAATATGCGTGAAGTGATATTCCTTTTAGAGCAAAGCTGATTTTATTAAAAAAATACATTTTATTCTGTTTGCATCTAAACTGGTAAAGTGTACTTTTTGAATAAAATATTTTCACTAGCTTTTATTAGAAATTCTATAAACCGTTGAACTTTGCATCATCTCCAAAAAAGGAAATTCCAATCACAAAATATCAAAGTATTCATTTTTCAATTTTTATACTGCTTTTATGACATTTTCCTATTTTTTTCCTGTTCATCAAAGCGAGCAAAACAAAATAAAAACATGTTAAAATTGTTTTTAGTTTTAGCTTTAAAATTCAATTTCTGCTTGTCAGAAACAAACATCGATGGAATTTTTTTATATGGTACACCAGGCGTACATGCCCCAGTCAGTATATAACATTTGGTACTTATTTGAGACGATTTGATTAGTTTATAAGTATGACGGTGATGTAAACTATACAACGCAAGTTTAACTTAAGTTGTATAGTTTATGTAATTTTAAACGCGTGTTTCAGTTTAACAAGTGGGGCACATTAGCAAACTGGGTTACTTAAGCCTGGTTTTCCCTAGAATAATACTTAGGTTCATCGGTACATTAAAAATATATCTACACTTCTGGACACATCTATGGGCCCACCTTGTATTTTCAATTTCGTTTGGTCCTAGCTAAAATTTTATGCTAGGTCGAGCAAAAAGTTTTTATGCAGTTTTGAACCTGGCACATTCACAATTTCATTCAATAATCTTTTTTTTTGAATTTCGAACACAGAATTTAAAGAAACAAAAGACAATTTGGAGCCTGTTTGTTGATATCAAACAATCGAATACTAAGAACACTTGGTTTTATTGGTTTACTTGGATTTAATTCTTGAAAAAGTGATTGATATCTTTGGTTTTGCAACAAACATTACTTATTCTTAACATTAAGGTGAGGTTCTATCAATAATCTATGGATACTTCACCTGAAGTCGCGGCCCAAGCTGTGCCACTTATTCAGGCCGGACACAGCCAAAGAAACGTGAGTGATCAACTTAATTTAAGTCGATCTGCGGTCCGAAATGTTTATCGGAGGTACCTAGAGAGTGGCGGCTTTGTTCGTCGCCAAGGAAGGCCATGATCTCGGGTCACAACTGAAAGGCAGGATCGATTCATCGTGACGACCAGCTTGAGAAATCGTCACCTTACCTCTATTGAGATACAAAACCAACTTCGCGACTTCCACGGAGTATCTGTGAGCGCTCGAACTGTTCGGAGAAGGTTAAAAGAACGCGATATGGTACCACACAAGCCAGCTAATGGGCCCAAACTAACGCGAGCCCACCGAACATCGCGCCTTCATTTCGCCCGCAGTCATTTAAATTAGACACAGCAAGATTGGAGCCGTGTACTCTTTTCTGATGAGTCTAAAATTGTGTTACATGGCAATGATGGAAGGAAGAAGGTCTACCAACGTAAGGGAGAGCGTTTCGCACAATGCTGCTTTGAAGACAGGGTTGCTTATGGCGGTGGCTCATGGACTGTCTGGGGCGGTATATCCGCGAGCGGCAAAACTTTGAGGTTGTTACAGGACCACGGCTGCCAACATTAAATGCTGAAAAGTACATTCGTGAGTGCTTAGAACCTCACGTGATACCATACGCGGACTATGTGGGCCCAAATTTCCTTTTTATGCATGATAATGCAAGAGCCCATGCGGCCGGCATCGTCAGGGAATATCTTCGGATGTGAACATCACAGCTATGGACTGGCCAGCCAGAAGCCCAGACATGAACCCCATTAAGCACATGTGGGACGAGCTAACAAGACGTGTTAGGGCTCGTCAGCCAGTTGCCCAGACGATGCAGGAGTTGAAAACTGCCATAGAAGAGGAATGGGAGATGATCCCTCAAAATTTCATAGAGCGGTTGATAAACTCTATGCCTAATCGTATGAGAGCTGTGGTAGATGCCCTTGGAGGCAACACGCGTGATTAAATTAAACCTTTATTTGATAAAACATGTTTTTTATTCAAAAATCAATTGCCTTTGACAAGGCGCATATCCGACTTGTTAGGCGTAGCTCCATTCGTATGGTACCTATTCTGAATTCAAATTTAAAACAATACGATCGAAAAGGATGGTAAAATGTATCAAGTTTAAAACTGCATTAACAGTTTTTGTTCAATCTAGCAATTATATTTCGGTAGGGGCCATCGAAACCTAAACTCTAAGGTGGGCCAATAGATGTGTCCAGAAGTGTAAGAATAAAATAAGAAGAATAAACTTTATTGTACACCAAAAAGTAACAGTTTTTACAATAACTTAAGTCTATTTATTTTCAAGTTGTTTTTTAATTTTTCTTTGTAATATACCGTACGTTATTTATCTAGTGCATTTTAACGATTCCAGACTAAGGTTAACCATGAATCACGATTAGTTATTGTCAAAAAAACTTTCCCATACAGAAAACAACGAAAATAAACCCGAACTTGAAGGAAAGAAAAATTTCCCCACTAAGTCAGTTTACTTTACAAAAGGAGCGAGTTCTTTACTTCTTTATTATTCTTTCTTCGTCGCATTATAATGCCTAAGTTTAAGCTTGAGGTTAAAACAAACTTTAATAAGTTAAAAGTTTAACTTATGAGTGGGGCAGAGAAAAAGTTTGTCAACGTTAGGAACTACTTCAATACTTCTTAAATCTTGGAGGTGAAGTGGGGGGCTTATGGTAATGCTGAGAGGTCCTTGTGGTTCCACTCCTGGGTGAAGGAGGTGAGATTGTAATGTCTTTGGTTTTTCATTAGTGTGAGGGGAAAAGCTCTCGCTATCACGAAATTAATATGTTTTATTATTATACGCAGAGTTGGAAGGACTCCCAGAAAGTGAATCGGTGACCTGGAGAGGGTTGCAGAAATTCAATGGTAGACGGCAGACGCACAGGACTGGTCGTTGTGACATTGGGGACGGTCTATGTCCAACAGTGGACGTCTTTCCGCTGAAATAATGACAATTATTAGTCACCAAAAACAATCTAGTTATAGTCTTTTCTTAACTTGTGTAAAACCTTCTAAATATACTGCAGCATACTTTCTCTGGAGTCCTGACCGCCGGTAGCTTGACCGCTGTTCCCGACACCGGTGGGATACTGTTTTGTTTAATATTTATATATATAATTATATTGTATTGAAATATTAAAAAATGTAATTTATATTTTAATTTTGTTAAAAAAGAAGAATAGAACCTATAGTCCCACTCGACTTGGCTAGGACCAGTTGTCGCAATTCCAGCCTACCTGAAAATAGGTGGAAAATCTTACAGCGAGGAAATAGAATAATAGAATTAAGTTCAGACGTAGAAGTAACACAGTTATACTTTTAAGTGATCAAAGTAATGGACGCCATCTAGTTTGTTCTAACTTAGGAAAGTGTTGCTATCTCTTTTTATCTCGTCGGTTATGAAAGAGAAGGAATGTGTGCTGATATTTTTCTACGACTATATTTACGTTCCCACGTCTTCTATTGATATAAATAAAATTGAAGTAAAGGTTTAGAATATCAATGTAGCATGTTTTTATTAGATGTATACGAAAGTATATTATTTATATATTTGATATCTATAACCAAACTACGTTTTTTAATTTTCTTTCTGTTTTCTTCCGGTTAATCTCCAAAACGGTAACGAGATTTTCTTAAATAGATAGCTGATATTATAAGAAGTAACTCAAACTAATTTTAATTTACAAGAATTCAGATACCGCGCAAAAAAATAACTTTTGGAATGGTGTCCAAATAACATTAGTATGCCTATTAGCTGTTTTATCAGTTTGACGCGGGTAAAGTCACGAGCACGAGCTAGTATTTAAAAATAAAAGCTTGTGAGCAAAGTATCCTATACCCTAGACCTACCTTCCAGTACTAGTTCTACCAGTGTGCCAAGTTTCACACAAGTCTGTCCGCCTGTTGCGGCGTCAGTGTAACAAACAAACCTATTCATATGTATAATATTGCAGTTAGGACGTATATTATTCTCATAATCCAATTCGCACGTGAGATATAGGTATGTAGTAGTGACGCCTGAAATTATTTTCAAAACATTTAGTAGTTACTCGTACCTCTATTGAGAATAGTCTTATTTTATTTTTATCTTAGGAATCTGATTTTTGTTATCTTATTTTTTTCTTATTTATTTATTTGGCTCTTCAACAATGAGTACACTATTAAATGTAAAGAAATACAATTTTGCCTTAAATCTAAGTGCCCCATCACTTAAAGAAGAGCACAACATGCACTAAATTATACGCTTTAACAGCTAATAATAATAAAATAACAAAAAAAAACACAATAAGATTAAATATTAAAACGAAAGCTAAATTTGAATTTATAATTTTGAACATAAAATAATTCAAACAGGAGTTCTATTTAAACTAACCTAACCCAACTAATTAAATAAATACCATAAAAAAGGCATTTAATTCATTTTAGGGATAAAATAAATATATCTCAAAAAGATATTAAATTAAATATAGCAATTGTGAGTTGCGGGAATCCGATGGATACGAGACGCACAGGACCGGTCGTTGTGACGACGCTTGGGGGAAGGCTTATGTCCAGCTGTGGACGTCTTTTGGCTGAGATGATTATGATGATGATGAATGAATGAATTATGACCTGCTTATAAAATCTTTAAACTACTACCATGTTTTTTTGCAATCATTATTTAAATAATAGGCATAAACTATTTAATTATAACCTAATTAGACTGCAAATTCGTTTCCCTAATTCATGCATACCTACAAATACAACTTTTCACTGATTCATACATACAACAATGTATTTAATGTAACTATTACGCAAATACATTGTTAAATTAAATTAAAATAAAACAGAAAAAGAAACAATTTAAATTAAATAGGTACTAAATAAAATTAAAACTTATAACTTAATTGTAAAAATAATATTTTTGAAAAAAAAAAGGTAAATCAGATTAAGTAAATTAAATTAATGTTAAAACAATATTAATTAGAACAATTTCAAAACAAATTAATTAAAACAAAAAAAATAAAAAAGAGTAATTAATGTCAGTGTCAAATAAATTTGTTCTCAGATAGAATAGAACCCAGAATTGGTGAGTACCGAAAACTCAATCTTTTCGTTAAGTAATTATTTGGAACTTGTACATTGGCCCTTATGCAGATAGTATGAGCACAAAATAATATACACAGGCCAATTTCATGTATGTACTTCACTTTTCATTCCTTCGCTCGGCGATCGCGCCACGGTGGGCGCCGGCCGCTCAGTCCAAGCGCGTATGGTCCGAGACATCGTGTCTGTGAGCGGTGTCTATGAGTGCGTTGCTCGAGCGCGCTTTGTATGTAGATTGCCTTCTGTACCTATTTTTTTTGTGGTATGAGGCTATGAATTCATTACCATCTTAGTGTGACATGATGTCCTAGAGAGGTAAAGTTCTTTATAAAAATAGAAAAAACCATTGAAAGGCTTTATTTGCCGTATTCAAATGTATCCTTCAGCTAACCTGACTGGTCATAAAAATAGCACCGAATCAGTCTTTTAATATAGATATTTACATTTAATCATATTATTTTAGTAGGCTGTTTTTTTATATTAGTCAAATTAATGAGTTTTTTCCTTAAAAAATCAGTTCTGTTAATTACTTACTTAATATAAAACAACAACATTTTAAAAATTCTACTGGTCAGTCTATCTTACCTACTGCATAAAAATGTGTAAAATAAGAACCCAAGCAGAATTTCAAAAACGAAAAAAAAGGAAGAAAAATCCGCGCGCGAAACTTGCGTGTACCATTTAAAACAAGCGAGCCCAGATAAGAACGGCCAGTCTAAGTTGAGCCGTCATTTTTGTCTAAACACCCCCTTATCCTCTCATTTTCGTGGCGAGCGGGGTGTTGGGTAGGTCTCAAAGAATTGGCAGCTTACGCACGTGTACAGTTAACCTGCGCACAAGTTGCAGAATCAATCAACGTGGTTATTTTGCTGGGCAAACGTCGGGGAAGCCCAGCGCGCATGCGTTCTCCAGTAGTGATGTTAGACTCGATGTTTTTGTGCGTGAAACTTCGCCTATCGAATTTTCGGGAGTCTTGAAGATTGGGCGGGACGCCGTCTCTAAACGCGTTTTTCTACACTTTTTTTATTAAATTAATATTTTCTAAATTTTTTATTTTTATTTAAGAAATGTAGACTAGTATAATTATTATAAAAACACGCACATTAATTACAAACACCAATAAATAAATTTTATTCAATCGACGAAACCCAGACGGTATGATTGTCACAAACAAAGTAAGTAACGATGATTTACATTAATTACGGTCGTGATAACAATAAAATCAGACGCAGATATACTTATCGATAGTTCATGCGGTCAAGTTAGTCGATAGTCGCCTCACTCGCAGCGTGAGAATCCCGCCGAAACCAGCGAGTGGTAGCAGTTGACAGTACCCTCGCGCAACCGGTGTGCGGTAGACGTCCCCATGCCACGCTCGACGAATCTCCGCCGCGATCAAGGTACGTCACTAAAAACTTATTTTTTCTTCAATATTTTTTTTAAAACTAACAAAAATCCTCTTAAAAAATATCATCCTTTTTTTTCTCCTCTAAATTGTGTCCATTTTTTTTGTTATTTTCGTAATTCGGGCGAACGTCTTAGGACGAAGACAAGTGACAGCCAAATTGTTTACAATAGAGAAATTTTTCGGGTGTTTTAATCGGATTTTTGAGGTGTTTCGGATATTAATTGTGTGTCGGTTTAATATTTTTTGAATACGAGCTCAATGAAAAGTTTTCGCAAACTTTTTACGCGGGAATTTTTGCGGTTTCACGTGCAGTTTCATTTCTAATTTTAGATAAAATCGCGGAATACTGTGTTAAATAGTGATTTGACCCAAGATCTCGGTGTTTCAAACAAATTCGTTCGTTGTAAGACTCTTGTCTTAATAATCAAGTGACGCTTTACGGGTTCTGTTTTCTTTCAGGATTTTTCAGCCATTTTAATTCTCATTAGGACTAATTAATTACGGTCTTAACGACACTTTGTTTGTCCACGTCATAACATTGTACTTCAATGGTTTAATTTATTTTTGTTCCGTGGTGTTTAATACTATTTTTGCGGGTGTGATTTTTTTAGCATCATGCAAACAATGTTTGTTGGTATTCGGAATTCAATTTTACCCTCACGTTACAATAATCGCGTGAATCTAATATTTTTCATTTTATAAGTTGACGAAATTAAACCATTTTTTTTGACGATTTCATCTGACCCTTACGTTGGCTAGAAGCAAACTGTTTGAGTGTAAACACACTGGTTGATAGTCTGGTTGGCATCTTTCTTTTTAAGAAGGCAACGTGTTGTAACCTTTTATTATTTTTTCTTAGTTCCTACCGTCTTTCACGTACTGTTTTCATTGGAAACTTTCACAGTATTTTTCTTTCGAAACTTCCATTTCTTTTATACTTCAATGGAAAAAAATCTGTACTTTAATATTGGGTCCGAATCTATGTAAAAAGTGTTTTTTTTTCAAACGGTTTACTTATAACGTGATATCTTTGGATTGACTTGGAGTTATAATTCCAAAATGATAAATTATATCTTATTATTAAAATTACGGTATTCTTTTACTTATTTCTTTGTATTTGTATTACCACTATACTTAAAACCATTTTCTAATGAAATCTAAGAAAACTCGTATTATTTAAGAAATTGAGATCTGCCGTGGAAACAATGTTTCTCAAACAGTATGTATGTAATATTAATTGATAACGTAACCGGAGTTAGTTAATGTATGGATAGTGTATTTTTGTTTCACTCGGAAAGTTTTATCATACGAATAACTTTTCTCTCTGGACGGCCGAAGAAAATATATCGGCAGATATTAAAGTTTAAACCCGTTTAAAAAAGAACCGTAGTTTCATAAGTTAGGACCTAACATTATAAAACTGAAGAGTTTATTCGTTTGAACACGCTAGTCTCAGAAATTATTGGTTCGGATTAGAAAGGATATTTTTTCTGTTTGATAGCCCAATTATCGAAAAAGGCTATACATATAACGCTACGACCCACGGGAACTGAGCAGTATGCAAAGACGCGGGTGAAACCGTTGGGGATAGGCATTATACTATACAAACGTTGTTCTGCTATATAAATTATTATGAAAGAAAGAAAAAATGGGATCGGGCGTTTTTTTATAAAACGTGCCAAGTGCGAGTAGGGACTTGTCCATGAAAGGTTCCGTACCATCTATAAAAACGGTAAAAAATTAATGTCTGTTGTAAAGGAAAAATATTCACTTTATTTAAATTTGATTATTTATTTTTAAAGTTGTATAACTCAATATTCTATGAATATTTCAAGCGTCTACCTGTTGCCGTTAAAAATACCGAGCAAAAACGAGCAAAACAATCAAGTTCGCTGTATGGAAGCCCTTAAATATTTATTTTATTCTGTTTTTTAGTATTTATTGTTATATCGGCAACAAAAATACTCGTACATCATCTGTGAAAATTGCAATTGTCTAGCTATCACGGTTATGAGATACAGACTAAAGACTGACGGACTGACCGGCAGACAGACGGACAGCGGAGTCTTAGTAATGGGGAACCCGTTTTACCTTTTGGGTCACCCTAAAAATTTATCAAGTCGTTTCGGAGGAGTTATATATAAGGAGTTATAGAGCAAATAGTGTGACACGAAATTATTAAAATAATCTTTTTTCTTCTTTACCTTTCACCTCTTACCGTTACGTGGGGTCACAGAAATCTTAATAATGTGGGGTAGAATTGCGCCATTAATTTTTCTAATAAGCATCGTCATCTCGGCTAAGCAAAAGCATGTCCTTACGGATATTTCCCAACCAGGTAGTTTATGGTCTACCTCTCTTCTTTGTAACTATGGAGAGGCACTTTTTTACAATATGGTCAATTGGTCATTAACTTTTCGCATGGGTCCTGGGTTGTACAAAAGAGAACCTTAAGGCCCTGAAACGAAAGCAAAGAAGGAACAGGAGTGGGTGCTCCATCTAGAGCGGGAGAAGTCATATTGGTGATTTCTTCCCAAAAAATAAGGTTTTTGCATGACATGTCCACGCCATCTTAGCCCAGAATCCATGATTTTTTCGGCGACGGGCGTTATCTTAAAACTCACCCATATATGTTCGATACGTACTCTGTCTTTTAGACTCAAGATTATTAAACATTAGATAAATTTCATATCGAAAAACAATATAATATCGGCCTTCATCAGTCCCCAGCCATAAATACGCCCTCATTAATTCCAATAAAGCAATTTTACTAATAATGAAAATTCATATCTTCATTTAAAACAGGAGTCATGTAGGTACCGCTGCGCCGCTTTAAATTAGAATTAATGCTCGCATTTAACCTGAAACAGAATAAATGTAGCGAGCTCGTGGTTTACTGAGCATCTCCTAACTTGAGGGGGAAACATGCATACCTAGCTTCACGACTGGATTCCTTGATGGGATTGGCAGAAGTGTATGTATAGTGTACTAGGCACCCGTACATTTTGTTAGTTTTTTTTAGGTGGGAAATCGTCTAGTGACTTCTCCCGTTCTTGACGAAGCTAGGAGAGCGTGTCAGACTTTTGCTTACTAATACCTACTCCTATTCCTTCTTTGCCATCATTTCCGGAGGGGTTCATATTCACATAACCCATGGCTCCCAGTGGGTTTCGACTCTGCTGGGCCCGTACAGTTTTCCGACATCTCTTTGAGGCACGTGTGGTACTATGCACCGTTGACGAATTGGGCTCGGTTGGGATGGTTTACGAGATGGCTGGACGGCAAGCTACTCATTTCTCGCCGTCCGCAAACCTACTAGCACAACTAGTACTAGTAAAACTAGTTAGGTATGATATAGACCTCGAGTTATAGAGATAAATGTAACAGTGGACACGCCATAATCATGGCGGTAAGTCCCCTCTTTGAGGAAAGATCGGCAGCGCTTCTCGTTTTTTCGCACATATCTTCAAAGTTTATATTTTTTCACACACATGAATAGATAATGTGAAAACAAATCGATATCATTGTTTATTTTATAAATTACACCAGCAAACACTGACGTTATCGCCAGAATATGTTGTTTGTTTGGAAGAATTATCGATTCGTTATCCGTTTGTTGCTTTTGTTTTTTTTTTGTCATACGAGTACACATATTATAATATATGAAATCTAAACAAAAACAAGCAATAGTAAATTTTGAAGTATTTGAGGAGCTCGTGGCTAGATAATAACAGCCGCACAGGTCGATCTTCAAGGTTAAGCAACGCTTGCCTAGGTTGGTCTGTGGATGGGTGACCATCTTAACATAACGAGTTTCCTCCGTGCCTCGGAAAGCACGTTAAGCCGTTGGTCCCGGCTGCCATTTGGAGATCTTTGGCAGTCGTTACGGATTGTCAAAAGCCAGTAAATCTGACTCCAGTCTTGCCATGAAGTACCGTTGTTACCCCAGTTAATGGGTTGTGGAGGTCTGGTAGGCAGCCGCTCCTCGTAAAATATTGGTATTCAGCTAAATCCGGCTTGACTGGAAGCCGACCCCAATATATAGTTGGGAAAAGGCTAGGCAGATGATGAGTAAATTTTGAAGTATTTCTGTTTCGGCACCAACATTTTCGGCAGCAAAGGTTTTGACACCCTAGCTATTCCCGTTTCGACACCAATAGGTATTTTGGATTTATAATTTGTATGGTTTTACTACCGATCCTAAATGCCAATTGGTGCCGAAGTAGGAATAATTCTATATTTTAACTTAAACTTACTTCTGTCTGCGGCTTCGCCTACGTAAAAGTAGTTTTCTCTATACAAACTTTGAACCTCGTATAATATTTCCATTGTAGTTGTAGCGTATAAGTTGGCTAATTAAAATGAGTTTCAGTAGTCAATCCATACATATAAAAGGAGAAACTGACTGACTGACATATCAATGCACAGCCAAAACTATTTGAACTAGGAGCGTGAAATTTGCACAATGTTTCCTTTTATGACGTAGGCGAGTACTAAGAGAAGATTTTTCAAAATTATCCATAGACGCGGAATTTCAAAGTTACTTTGATGAAACGATAAAACCTAACTACCTCTATCCGGGCAAAGCCGCAGGCAGAAGCTAGTTCCTCATATATAGGTATATACGAAATATAAATGTATGTTTATTTTAACCTATCACGTACCCGCAAAACGAGACACAATAGTAAAACAATTACAGCGCGGTCTCATGCGACCGGTCGGGGATTCAACAACTACGTAATGTATACTTTTACCCTTGTGAAGTATTTGCCTTTTTAAGCACCTACCACATTATCTCTTCACGATCCTAGAACTATTAGAAAATGCCTGATTTCTGCCTATTCGCCTTTGTGCTTTTGTGTAGTATAAACAAAACAAACTCATACTGTTATATTTCGAGCCATTACCGCCGATTTATCGTAACCGACAAAAACTAAATTTTACAGGAGAAGGTTTTATTTAAATATTTAAATAATTGCAAAATTAAAGTGAAACTTAACATATAATAATTATCTTAGATTAATTATTATAAATAATTATAGCAGTAATATTTAAATAAAACCTTCTCCTGTAAAATTTTGTTTTTGTCGGTTACGATAAGTCCGGGTAATGGCTCGATTTTTTTAAATACTTTTTATACCTATGTACCTTTTATAATAATTAATAAACTAAAGATTAAATAAATATACGTACAAATTCACTTTGTCTAGGTTGTTATCCCGGTCCAGAAAACAAATTTTTGTACAAGCCATATTTAAGTAACTATTTCGGGAATTTCATCGAAAAAAAGAAAATCTCCGTAGCAATAGTTTTACAATTTTACTCTTCAATACCTATTTTGGTTCAACAAATAAGCTTAAAGTTTATCCGTCAATTCAAAGCCTCCATCATCTTCTCAAAACAGGTGGGCGGCAAACAACGCGGCTAAGTTAGCTCGAGGGTACTGCGTGGGTTCCGTATCGTGCCGGATATTAGACGGATCTCTGAATAGAACTGAGCTATTTCTGTTTAATTGTCACACTAGGACAATTAAACAGGAATAGCACACAGATGATGTTGGTGTGGGCTATAAATATATTATATGTTTTGATAAGTTTTAGCATTAACGTAAATATTGCTGCTGTCTGCTGGCAGAACTTTCTTTTGAAATAAGCATTTCCTTTGTACAATTGTTTATTATAATGTTTCCTTATCCGTGTTTATGTGTGTATATAAATAATAAAATAAATACCTTACCAAGCTTGTCAAAGACATTGCTGACACTCCGTGCCTTAGTTACTACGTATAGCCGTTGATCCCGGTTGTAATTTTTTGACAATACCAGATCTTTGACAATAGTTACAGCAAACAGACGCTAGAAAATCTGACCATCAGTCTAACCATGAAGTATCGTGTTGCCCAGCAGCTGTTAAAACTGACGAGCAGCGGAGGCTTGACATGCAGTCAGAACAAGGATATTCAGCCACTTCTGGGTAAAGTGGAGTGTGTGGAAGTAACAAACACACACTTGTTGCCTTTATAACTATTTTTTTTTAATAATAATATTCGACAACTTTCACACAACGTCGTCTAGTTCCAAGCTAAGCAGAGCTTGTGTTATGGGTACTAGACAACTGTTAAACATACCTACTTATATATTTCTAAAATTAATTTTTTTTTAATTAAATGATTCATTATATTTGTTTTATATGTACATAACTAGGTTTAACTTAAACTATTTTATTCTGAATACATACAAAATCATAAACTAATTGTAAACTTATGAATAGATGGTTAGTAACTGTCAGAAACTTATAAACTATGTTAGTAAGACATATCCTATGTTTAATAGACCATACTAATTAATTTCTAAATACATACATATTCATAGATAAATTACACCCAGACATAGAACAAATGATCGTGCTCATCACACAAACATTTGTCCTGGGTGGAAATCGAACCCACGACCTCCGGCATAGCAGTCAGGGTCACTGACCACTAGACCAACAGGCCAGTCAAGAAATGAATGATTTCATGAAACAAATTAGTGTGAGCATGGAAGTATTATGCTTTTAATCTTTACATTTCGGTACTTAACTACAACTGCTTAAGCTCGTGAGCGGTCGGCAACATCGCGACACTTGAGACTGGTTCTCTTAACTGCCAGTGGTTTATTTCAATTTATATTTCTTTCTTTCTTTATTCATAATTTATTTACATTGTACTCACATACTCGTAATAGAAGCGTCAAGATATATGTAACCATATTTTTTGTAACTCATAACATGATTTAAAGAGTGACCGTGGAGTTTGTTGCAAGTTCATCTCCATAGAAATTTACGCTTTGGAACGAGCAATTAAGCTTCACTTTTTTTCAGACCTTTTTGAAAACTCAAAAGTGCCCGTAAATGGTTTATTTGAAATAAATGTTTCTGATTTCTGGTTACTGTCCATTCTTTCTCCTAAAGAGAGGGGGCTTGAGTTTCAACAGTGGGAACTTTATAAGTCTTTTTTTTAGTGTTGTATTCTGTTGATAGATTCGCGCTTGACCGCTATTTCTATGATTATGATTATGCTATCTTGATCAATGCTTTGACAAACATCCAAAATTCCAAGGTTTACCAATGTAACACGAAACACAGTAAACTTTGAATTAAATTGAGAGCTCATGTTCGAAACACCACTGCGCTCTGAAATGCAAAACGTTGATATAGCTCAAAAGGTCAACTTAAATGGGACTGGGCAGGACATGTCTGCCGCATGTCTAGCGAGCTGTAAGCCTGTTATACACAGGTCTGTTGTCCTAAGACCGTTTTCACATTTTCCGATCCGATACCGATATCGGATCGGATAATGTGAAAACGGTCTAAGTAAAATGTATGAAATGCTGTGCTCCGATATCCGATATCGGGTCGGACAATATGAAAGACAGGTACATATCTCATATATTTACCTTACCCCGATATCGTATCGGCGTCCGATACCGATATCGGATCGGAAAATGTGAAAACGGTCTAAGTAAAATGTATGAAATGCCGTGCTCCGATATCCGATATCGGGCCGGACAATATGAAAGACAGGTACATATTTCATACATTTTATTTACCCCGATATCGTATCGGCGTCCGATACCGATATCGGATCGGATAATGCGAAAACGCTCTAACATTTACTTATTTATATATTAAATTGTAACACTTTTACAGATGAGTTCAAGGTGATGTTATAACGAACATTACAATATATTTTACTATGTATTGTAAGTGCTCGTTATAGCAATCTATTTTTAAATCTATTATCTTATAAATAAGCCGCTTCTACAAATATCGGCAGGCTTTAGCCCAATACTCGTATATCTTTAGATAGCGCTGTTCTATAAATGGGTCATTGTACATTCGACACACATTCCATTCCCCATTGTTAAAAATATGTGTAAACTCGCCACAAATTTATTTTTTCTTAATAAAATATTTTGGAGTATTGTAAACTCGTCACACGTGTTTTCTACGTACGGACAGCAGAGAAATCAAACACAAAAATAAAAAAATAATCATGTATTTTTTTTAATTATAGACAATCTTTATAAAATCACTATTATCACAGTTTTAATTGCAGTAGGTACCTAATTCGCAGCTAAGTATACATTACTACTTGCTGATTTACCGCTAACATAGGTACTAATATTTATCTTATGACTCTCAAATCACAGGACTATTAATAATAAATTACCTTAAATCTAATTAAAAAATCAGGTTTAAGCTTTTCTATTCAGCTGATAGGTTAGGTTTAAGGATTTTCTATTCAGCTGATTAACAATTTTTACTTCACAACGGTTATAGAAAAAATGAATTTCATTACTTTAAAGTTATTATATAAACGTTTGTTTTTTTTTGGTAGGGAAATCATCAGAATGACTTCTCCCGCTCTTGGGCGGAGCGGGAGGGCGTGTCAGACTCTTACTAACTAAACCCCTACCCCGTTCCTTCATTGCCTTCGATCTGGGGGACACGGTGACAACCTTTCGGATTTTCCGTATTCCCCAGAGGCTTCGGCCCTGCCGAGCCCCTATAGTTTGCTGACATCTCCTTGAGGCGCGCGTGGAACAGAACGCGCCGTTGCCGACTGGGCTCGGTCCAGATCATTACCAGACTGCCGGACGGCGTGCTACCCAGTGCGAGCCCGCGCCTACGGTGGTCGGAAATCGGGATCGGGATCTCGGCGGCGGTGGCGTGAGGGCTGTTCCCTTACGTGCTCGCGGTTGACAGCCTCCTTCGCTAGTATTACTGCTTCGCAGAAGGAGGCAACCGCCCGCCAACCCTTCTCGCTCCGGACCATGGCCTGTACCAAAGCCCGGCGCAAGTGGTCGCCGCCACCGATAGCCTCCACAAGGACAAAGCAGTGCTTTGCCCAAGCGGGGCACACCTCTACCGTGTGCTCCACCGTATCCTCCGGGCGGTCCACACAGTGGCGACACCCCAACGTCCTTTCCTCCTTAATCAATGACGGCGTGCCCAGAAACTTTTGATATATTTCCTTATTTATTTTATTGTTAACCAAATAATTCATTTCTGTTTGAAGAGTTTGTTTCATATTAAAATTATGTAAACGTACGTAGTACTTTACTTGCTAACGCTACTTTCCTCAAAAATAGCATGAAATTAAAATGTGTGTCGAGTTTACAACAAGTTTTATTTATAAATAATATTTTTTTGTGGTTGTGACGAGTTAACAATGAATGTATGGGAATTTTCAAAAGTGTGGCGAGTCGACAATGTGACGAATGTACAATGACCCCTATAAAGGGTTAATACGCAAGGCTCGTGATTAAGTCAGATCTTAAAATCTACACTAATATTATAAAGAGTTGTTTTTTTTTTGTTGTAGTTATCTCTGAAATTACTGGTCCGATTGTCATAATTTTATCACTGTTAAAAAGCTGCCATACTCGTGAGCGACATAGGGTATATTTTATTTACGCGAGCAAAGCTGTAGGTAAAAGCAAGTAAAAAAGAAAATAAAGACCTTTCTCAACATATGTTTACAAACTTTCAGGAAATAAAAATTAGACCTCATCATATTTGTTTATCAAACCATTAAAGAAAAATACACTTCCAAGATTCCAGCTCTAGTAAGGAAATATGTAGTTAGCTTCACTTGACTCTTGAGTAAACAGATTTCTACAAAATAAATTCCAATTGAGACCACCTTTCCAGGTAAATTCTTAGTATGAGTGTGCAGGGATGATAAACGCGACCCGTTTCGTTTCCTAGCGTTATTATAAAGTACTTAGCTACAATTTCACTAAACTTATTTACATAGATATAAATGATTTTATCGTTGTAATTAAAGAGTTTTGGTCAGTAGAAGTCTGACACGAGCTCCCGCTCCGTTCTGAGCGGGAGAAGTCATATCGATGATTTCCGACCTTAAAAAAAATGTTGGAGGAACTTTTGACCCTCTAATGTATCTCAGGCATGACACACAAGTAATTACATCAGGGCCCATTCGCGAATTTGCGGTATTTTCTCCACAACAGGACAAAATCGTCAGAAATACTGTTTCGACGACGTATTACTACCTACTGCGGCAAGTACTTCCCCAGTGGACTGACCTTCGACGATAATGATGACGTCATTCCCTTCAGCTCATTAAGTAAATGACAGTGTTTTATTTACATCTTTATGTAGTCACTAACTGTCCCCTTCGGTTTTACCCGCATTTTTCGTTACTGCTTCGCTCCCGTGGGTTGTAGCGTGTCGTATATAGCCTATAGCATTTCTCGATAAATGGGCTATCTCACACTGAAAGAATTTTTCAAATCGGACCAGTAGTTCCAGAGATTACCCCCTACATACAAACTTACCTTATTTTTTTTTAATATTTTATGGCTCGCGATCACTATCTCATCTGATGGTAGGCGATATTGTGGTCTGATTTGCATTAAAGTACCCGTTTATGTACTTTGACAAAGATCAAGTTGTTTGATCTTTGAAAATGGTTTACAAAAAAGCTTTTAGAATATAGAAATTATAACTGTATACGAATTTAAGTTCAAAATAATATCTCTTTTAGTCCAGTCAAAATAGACATTCCACTTTGCATTAATTCCCAACAAGCTGGATTTTTGTGTAGGCCTTGCATACGTCATTACGAATGATATGTCAAAAGTCCCCATCGATCCCGCTTGTGCGTTGTTTTTTATTCGAGGTCAAAGGTCACAAATTAGCTTTTTTTGCGTATATCTCTGAAACAATGAGAGCTATCGAAAAATGGTTCAGGCAAAGTTTGTAGATCGTAACATTGTCTGCAAAAAAGATCTCGACACTTTTCTTCTACAAAGCATCGCTTTCGAGATATCGTGACTTTAGACCGCAGGACAGTCGTATTTTAAGTGTAACAATCAGTGTAGTACTTAGCCTCAGCAGCAACTAAGTCATATTCATACTGAATGCGGGCAATGACACTACTTGCTAGCTCATGAGAACGAGTCTGAGCTTCCTTAAAGATGGTTTTCTTGAAGTCAAGGGTTGAAACTTGAGGACACTCTTGGACGAAGATGCTGCGCTTTTTTCATTTCAGCCGTTTTATCTGCTTCATTGCCACAGAACAAACAGTATTTCGTCAAAAAGACGATTCATTACCTCGTGCTCTAGTACGAGAAGGACAAATCCCAGATGTGGAAGCTATCTCCGCCTCACGCTGTCTTTTAGCTGCAGCGATGCTGCTCTTCCGGGTGTATGCTTTACGACACTGCTTATGTATCGTTACAGATGGTTTGTCCTTCAAATATTCATCGGACCCATCATTCCTTAGTACGAGTGCATATTCGTATTTTCTATGTTTAAAATAGCCATAATTCGAAAACAGTGCACCGTAGAAGAAAAAGTGTTAGATTTTTTTTGTAGACAATTTGACGATCTACAAACTTTGCCTGAACCATTTTTCGATAGCTCTCGTTGTTTCAGAGATATACGCAAAAAACGCTTATTTGTGACCTTTGACCTCGAATAAAAAACAACGCACAAGCGGGATCGATGGGGACTTTTGACATGTCATTTGTAATGACGCATCCAAGGCCTGCACAAAAATCCAGCTTGTTGGGAATTAATGCAAACTTGTATCAAAATTTAGTCTATTTTGACTGGACTGAACTCTTTTCCATTATAATTCACAAATCTTTCCCTTTTAATGATCTGTTTTTGTTTTTTAGCTGCATTTTGCGGCTTCACCCCTTTTAATTTATTTTAAGTTTTCTTGTATTTTTCCCTTTTTTTTTCTTTTAAACCAGTGTGAATACAACAAAAATACCTAAAATCAGTCAAGCCGTTTATGAGTTTTAGCGTGAAAAGTATATTTATGAAGATGCCCACGCTGCTAATCAAAAAGGGGGCACATCAAAAGAGAATTCACCACTGTCTATTAAGTTCATGTAGACAATCTAGCAATCCCACGAACTAATATGTATTTTTCACCTGAACCCACTCCGATCGTGTTAAAGATCGTGCAGGGAAAAAACTCGAAAAACAATGTCAAACAAAAAACGGTATTTACAAACACAACGATAAAACACGATGAAACATATCCAGACTTCAGAAGTTGCACCAGTCTGCACCTCGCGTAGTAATTGAGTTCCGTATCATGATATTATTAAAGCTTAACGTAACAAAATCATACAGTGCGTCAATGTTTGTGCGTCAAACATTGACGCACAAACAAATACCATGGGTAAAGTACCTTACTCGTACATGGCGATGGAATTTTTACAAAGTTTTTCACAATAAAAAAGTCTTGGTTTTTTTTTTATTTTAAACTGTATAATCGTTATTATAACATTTTAAAGATAAAATGAATTAAGTTTTTAAGATAAAAATGTCTCGTACACGTACGTACGTATTTTTTAATTTATGCATTTTTAATTAATTAATGTCATCGGAGTTGATTAGAATAACGATTTTGTACAGTTTAAATTGAAAAAAAAAAACAGATTTTTGTATAAAAAAAATTAGGAAAAATCTGACGAAAAATTCCACCACTGGACGGTCCAGAATCATGTACTGGATCCATGGTATCATTTGTGCATCAATGTCAGACACACCCTATTTTAGAATGGTTCTGCATGTTGAATTCGCAGAAACATTAGTTGCTCATTGCTCATTAAACCGGCTAAGTAGGCTTACTGCAAATTCAGCCATCATTTACCAAACTACAAAGCGAATATCAATGGGCAGTATTTGATCATTTTGATTTGGTCAAGAATTAACTAATTGCAATTTTCCGGTCGGGTAAATACCCTCCGAGCCTCGATATTCTGTTAGGGCTGTGTTCGCAATTTAATGGAGTGATTACAAATATGCTTCAAACCTAAAATTGGTTGTTAATAGTGAATACTCTTGCATTTCAACTGGAGCTCATCGCTACATCATCATCATCATCATTTCAGTCCATACTCTGGGATATAGGCCTTACTTGAGTGTCACTACAACGTTTGATCCTATGCGTCTCGCATCCATCGCATTCTTGCGACTTTCACCAGGTCATCGGTCCACCTTGCGAGGCTTTGCAATGGTGTGTCTTCTGGTAGGCGGTCCCCACTATAAAACTTTTTGGCCCTATCTACCCACCAGCCCATCGAGTCCAACGTTTGGGTGATCTTGGAATGGTTCACAGTTGTTTGGGCAACAACTGGGTCTTTGCTCTGTGCTCCGCCCGTGATGCTGACTGAGATATCGTCTGCGTGTATCGTCTTAATGATATCTAATTGTAAACTAAATGTTATTTTCAACGTAATTTATCTAGTGCACATTTACACACACACACACACTAACACACAGTACACAGGTACGGTTGCCGCCAATCTGATCTACGAGCAATGTGCCCTGCTCACTGCTTCTTTACTTTCGGGCTATGTGGGTAGCCACCGCTCCATTACATAGTATATCTTAAAGATTTGTGGAGTGACGTCATTTATAAGTATAGCATGCATTATACGGGTATATGCAGGCCTTATATTAGAATAAGGGCCTATTTCACCACCTATGATAAAGTTTCCAATATTTTACTTGGCAGATAATTTCATAGAAATTCTGTTCCATTTTTTAATTTATTCAGGAAGTAGAGGCTACTCAGGAATTGTGAAACAGGCCTTAAGTATAATTTCTTTGCTAGTTTTTTTAATGATATAAACTGTTGCTTCCCTGCGATCCTACTTGACGGTACGCAGTGATGCAATCGTTGATGGTGAAGCGCACTAGTTTTTTAGCAGCCTCACTTATTCCACCTTTCTGTACGTCTTTTCTAAAAGAGAATTTATTTTCTTCATCTTATTTACTCGCTATTCATGCTTGAGCGTCAGTAATAAAGATATTTATTTTACTAGCTTTGATATCACTAGACTTTAAAGTAATTGGTCATCGTAAATACGCTTTAATAGAGAAAGTTTTCAAGCAGATAAGATAAAAGTAAATAAGTTATCTGAGTTCATATAAAAATATATCAGTTAGTAGTCCGCTGTTCGGTAACCGTCCGGACCGTAGTGCGTAGTGTACCACGTGCGCCTCAAGGCCACATTTGTCAACAAAACCTTAGGGGGCCAGCAGGGTCGAAGCCAACTAGGACCATGAGTCCGTTTCTGTAAGAAAAATCCACAGTCCTGGAACGCAAAGCAGAGAAGGAACAAAGGAGTGCGTTTTAGTCAGTAAAATTGTAACACTCCCACTTTACGCTAGAATGAGAAAAGTCATTGGATGAGTTCCAAATTAAAAAAGCCACATTTGTATTAGTTCTGACAATAACAAATAGACAAATAGCACAAACCACAAACACTACAGTTTGTAAATACTGCAGAACAATTGAAATACAAAATGATATTTACAATTAGAAGCCACGTCATAGCTCATTATTAGGATAGCTTCTACTGTAAAACTGTATTTATGGTGTACAATAAGGCCCGGTGCCCACTATCGGTGGGCATCGGTGCGGCTCGGTACAGCTCGAGCGCTTTACGCCGGCTTCGAGCGGCTTAGGGCGCTTTAGAGCTCCGTCGGGCGACTTCGGGTGGCCTCGGCAGCCGTAAGCATGGCTAAGGATGCCGAGGCGGTCTTCGGGTAGCTCGGGTGGCATTTTCGGATCAGACACGTCGCAGAATAGTCATTTCGATCACCGCACGCGCATTCATTATCGTATCGTACAATTAGACGCAAAATAACTTGGCAGTCCTGAACATAGGCTCTGCGAACTTCTGCGCATGTACATTCGTAAAGAAAACTGTTATTGGCATTTTTTTTAACCAAAATACTAATAAAAATGTCCTAATACAGGGACCAAGTAAAAATAAAATAAATATCAAAACAATTTGAGACTAAAAGCTACAAAAATAACTTATGAATAAAGACTTAAACAAAAACAAACTTTTCATAATCCATCCTATAGTAGTCGTAAAATTTGCGAACGTCATATCGTAAGTCATTAAACAAGTTATGAAATTCACCGAAAGTACCTACATCTTTGCTTCCAAAGCTTATTTACCCAAAATCTTCTTCTTTGTCTTAAGGCTCCAAGTTTCTCTTCTTCTCCAGCAAGATGAACAATGAGAACTAAGTCCCAATCCACCATTATAAATACACACACATAACTGTTTTCACGGAACGTTACGAGTGACTGCTCTGCGATGTTTCTGCAGCCAGAACTATTCTTAGGCTACCCAAAATCAGCTACGGCGTCCTTAGGCGTGTTTACGACTGCCGAGGCAGCTCTCAGGCGCCCAAAGCCGCCCGAAGTCGCCCGACGCAGCTCTAAGGCGCCCATAGCCGCCCGAAGCCGGCGTAAAGCGCTCTAGCTCTACCGAACCCCACCGATGCCCACCGATAGTGGGCGCCGGGCCTAAAGAGTTACATATCAAACAATCAATCAATCACACTTTTTAATTTTGAAATATATTAACTATATATCTATATTAAACTAGTCTTGCGGCTTCGCCCACGTCTTAAAATATGGCATAAGTCACTCAGAAAAAATGCAGCTTACTAACCGCTTCGAAAAAATTTTAGCACTCGAACTTTCAGAGATTAGGTACCTCCTCCACAAACAAAAAACTTACTTTACCTCGTTACAATATTAGTGTATAGTCCAGTCAAAATAGACTAAATTATGATTCGAGTTTGCATTAATTCCCAACAAGCTGGATTTTGGTGCAGGTCTTGAATGCGTCATTACAAATGACATGTCAAAAGTCCCCATCGATTCCGCTTGTGCGTTGTTTTTTATACGAGGTCAAAGGTCATAAATTTGCGTTTTTTGCGTATATCACTGAAACAATGAGAGCTACCGAAAAATGGTTCAGACAAAGTTTGTAGATGGTAAAATTGTCTACAAAAAAGATCTAACACTTTTTCTTCTACGGTGCGCTGTTCTCGAATTATGGCTATTTTAAACATAGAAAATACGAATATGCACTCATACTAAGGGGTGATGGGTTCGTTGAATATTTGAAGGACAAATCATCTGTAACGACACATAAGCAGTGTCGTAAAGCATACACCCAGCAGAGCAGCATTGCTGTAGCTAAAAGACAGCGTGAGGCGGAGATAGTTACCACATCTGGGATTAGTCCTCCTAGATTTTGTTTTTTTAAATCGTGTTTTTTTTTTCAAGAAATATTGTTTGTTCTGTGGCAATGAAGCAGATAAAACGGCTGAAATAAAAAAAAAGCACAGCATCTTCGACGAAGAGTGTCTCAATTTTCAACCTTTGACTTCAAGAAAACCATCTTGAAGGAAGCTCAGACTGGTTTTGATGAGCTAGCAAGTAGTGTCATTGCCCGCATTCAATATGAATATGACTTCGTTGCTGCTGAGGCTAACCGCTGCGGTCTAAAGTCACGATATCTCGAAAACGATGCTTTGTAGAAGAAAAGTGTTAAGATCTTTTCTGTAGACAATTTTACGATTTACAAACTTTCTCTGAACCATTTTTCGATAGCTCTCGTATTTTCAGAGATATACGCAAAAAACGCAAATTTGTGACCTTTGACCTCGAATAAAAAACAACGCACAAGCTGGATCGATGGGGACTTTTGATATATCATTTGTAATGACGTACTCAAGGCCTGCACAAAAATCCAGCTTGTTGGGAATTAATGCAAACTTGAATGTCTATTTTGACTGGACTAGTAGATAAAAGGAGAAACTGCAAAACTGACAAATTCACCCACACCCAAAACTACTGTGACTCGGAATGTGAAATATTGTATCCTAATGTGCCGTAGGCGAGCACTAAGGGATTCTAGGATATTCAACCTTTAAGTGGGTGAAAAGGGGGAATTTAGTTTGCAAGCAAAATCTTATTTTGAGGGATAATATACTTGAATCGTAGTGTAAAAAGTAACCGTAACTAACTTAAAACTACCCTCGCAAGACGATTTAGTGTGGGAGCAGAGGTAACGGTCCCGACTTACGAGTTGTAGGTCGTGGGTTCAAACCAGGCACGTTACTTGGTGTAATTTATTTGATTGCCATTACTCTCAAAGCGGTGAAGGAAAACATCGTGGGGAAACCGGTATGCCCTAACCAAAAAATTCGAAGACATGCGACTTCCACCAAATCGAACTAGGCCCCCATAGTGGATTATGGCCCATTTCCTCTATTAGAGAGGAGGCCCGAGTCCCATCAGTAGGAACTTTAAAAGGCTGATTAGTCATGTTAATCTTAATTACTCAGATACCCGCGAAACGAGACACAATAGTAAAACAATAACAGCGCGGTCTCATAGGACCGGTCGGGGATTCAAACGTTAAAATCATTTAGGGTGTGTTGAAAAATGTATGAACGATTCTTATTTTTGAGGTTTAAGAACTTGAAACTTGGCCCAAAGAAGAACGGTCACGTCCCATATAAAAAAAACCCAGACCCGACAGAAAAGTGACATATCTCAGTTTTTTTGTTATTATTTATCTATCTATACATCTATACATCTATACATATATAATAAAATCATAGGAAAGTCAAAACTGTACAATGAATATTTTTTTAAAAGAATACTTGGGGCGTGATCTACAATCGATACCGAAGCCAAAAATATAGTTTTTAGAATTCATGTCTGTTTGTCTGTTTATCTGTTTATCTGTTTGTCTGTTTGTCTGTTTATCTGTATGTCCGGGCTAAACTCAAAAAGTACTGCATGGATTTACTTCAAATTTTGCATGAATATTACTGAGAGGTCGGGAAAACAAATAGGCTACATATTATCACGCTATCACCTACGGAGGAGGAGCTGTGAATCTTTATTTTTCTTACGCATTATGTGGCAGCGTGTAATCTAACGACGCATATATAAATGTTGTTTTTGAGTAAGCCATGCTATTATTTAGCTTTACAATATAAAAACTACGCCATTTAAGTAACTTGGGCAGAAAAAACATAATTTAATAAATGTTAGTAGTATAAAGACAATTTTAAAGCAGCGCCATCTATGACATTTCATAAAAATCAAATCAAGTTACATATTAACACGTTTTGGAAATTTATAATTAAAATTTTATGATGTTGGCGAGGTTAGTAGTTAGTTATTCTTAAAATTCATAGATGGCATTTTGAATTTTCTTCATAACAGTTGTATCGTATAGTTCGTTTGACAAATACAAGTTCCAACAAAACCCTCAAAATCTTGAGCAGAGTTGAGGAAGACAATTTAAAAAAAATGCGGTGTTAAATATTACAAAAAAGTGATGTTCATTGATGATGAAGTGACATTGAAGCTCATTTATCGCAAGAACGTGACAGAATCCAAGAGAACAGCGTGCGGCACAAATAGAATGAGATCGCCTGTGTCGTGATATAACCTTTAAGTACACGCGTTGTTTAGGGTAACATTCCGTCACGCGCGGGGTCCCGAAGTATCCCCAATATAAATTTATATAAATATTCCGATTTATTAAATAATTTTTGAAAGTCGTTTTAGATTATAAGAAAAGACATTATAATCTTTATGAAAAGTATTTATTTATCATAAAACAGTCAGTTTTCAAACAGTAAGAAACATTTTTATCAAATTAACAATCTCGTACATACATTTTTTAAGGCACATGGTTAATGCACTAAAATTTAACAAAAGAGTCCACATCTGACTAACTTAAATTTTTTTCTAATAAAATAACAATCAAAAATAAGTAATTATAAGAAAAATTAACAATAAACATTACAGATAAAAAAAATGACAATTGTTGAATCGGACTACCCTAAACTGACGATAAATTTTTTTTTGGGTAAGCATGGTAAACAGTAAGTACCTAATTGTTACTGAATGAGTCATGCAAATAGTCTTTTTGCAAGATTTACAGACAATAGTATTTTTTTTTATCCGAGGATCTGGGACAATAATAGCACTAGGACCAGCTTCATCAAAACTAGGCAAAGGCTGCTCTTTGTCGATCAACTTGCACGTTATTGGCTTTTAGTCAAGTTATAATTTGGGCAATTTGATTTTCGGTTAGTCGGCGACTCATTTTTGCATTTATCAACACCAATTCTGAAAAAGAGACAAATAAAAACACAACCGAAGTGAAAAAAGTAACTACGTTAAATCACGGGTGGGGTCTGCAGGTATCCCCACGTAAGCAAAAATGTAACTTACCTTAGCAGAAGAGCGATGAATTTCCACTAGCCGAAAGGCCTTGCGTTGCACTGAGATTAGCCGAAAACGTACGATCGTAACTTGTCAATTTTAAAAAATACCGTTAAAAAAGAGCGCGTGGGGTCTGTTTAGACCCCGCCCGTGACGTTAAAGGATAAATCAACTTTCGACATCTGATGATAAATCCACGGTTTACGATATCGAAGAGCAAACGGCTAAATAAAGAAGGAAGTGGATTTATCTACAATATCCTGATTAACTACGCCGCCCATGGAGATATGGTTGCTTTAGAAGAAGTTTGTACCCACTGCCAAGTCCGCAAATGGAAAAGGGGACTAAATGGCGAGCATTCGAAGTCCAGCCATTTTTTGAAATACATTCGAGCTTATAACAGCGCCTTCAGCGATCAGGAGTGTGATAAAAGAGACATCGTCTTTTCACGCACGCATGATGACCGGCTTCGAAGGATCAGCGAGACTCACCGTGCGTACGATTCTCTTCAATATTCTCTCATTTCAGTTCTGTCGCGGAGAGGTTGGCTACCATTTTGCCCACTATAATGTAGACCCCCAGACAGGCACCCCAAATCATAAATAAAACCATCCACCATGCATTTTTACAGCTTCTTGATCCAGCTGAGGGTAAACAATGGTTCTTATCTCCGCCATTATCGTACGCTCTTTACTCAGTTTCTTTGGACATGTACGCCAAAATTGAGACAGAGCGTTTGGTATTTATAAGGTCCAACCAAAGAAAGCTCAAAGCTGAGAACTACGTCTATCGCTATGCAGAATAATACAAATGCTCATTCATGGTTATTCTCGCCTCCACCCTCCACAAAAGGTCCGTGGTACATGCACGAGAGGACCCAAGATGCATTTTGTTACGTGCGAAAGTTTGGTCGCCCGGACCTCTTCACTATCATCACTACCAACCCAAAGTAGCCTGAAATAACAGCTCAACTCCTTGCAGGATAGGCTTCGTACGACAGGCACGACTTGATCTCTCGCATATTCCACCTGAAGTTAAGTTCAATTAGAAATGCTAATTTTTAATGCTCAGCTTGGAGACAATGCACGTGTTCAGGAATTTTACGATGTCCTTCTAAGTCATGGCAAACGCACACAAGAAGAGAGAGGTGGACAGGTGGTGCTGCTAGAGTCTCTCGGTAGAGTGGTACACTCTCTTGGTAGAAGTACAGAAGCGGACTTAATGCCTTAGGCATTTTCTACCAGTCAACCTTTGGGTGATACAAAAAAATAGTATCCAGCTTAGAAGAACTCATTCGCTGTGTGTACGGGGATGTCAGTCGTATACTGCACTAGTAAAATTCTTGGGTGTGTGAGTAGGCCATTTAGATGCCCATAAATGATCATGAGGCTGCAGCAATTAACGAATGCATTATCTGAGAAATTGAGGGGAATGATGTGGTCTACACCTCGATAAACACTGTTGTCGAGCAAGATAACGCTACACATTATCCCGTGGAATTTCTGAACACCCTGTCAGCAAGTGAACTTTCAGTGCATATCATCCAGCTGAAGGTCAGTGTCCCAAATGTGCTTCTTCGGAACCTATCTCCTCCAGAGCTGTATAACGAGACTCGCCTTAAAGTCGTCTCACTCCACAGACACACCATTGGAGCAGAAATTCTTATGGTTGTGGCATCGGCGAGGCAGCATTTATACCACGCATTTCCCCGCAACTTTCCGTTCCAGTTCAAGCGCGTACAGTTCTCAGGACGAGTTGCTTCTCACAAAGGCAACTGTACGGTGCTTGCTCCCGCGTCACCAGTCCTGATTCTCCTGATTTTGACACCTGGCAACGTAATTTATAGGGAAGTGTTGTAAGGTACGATATAGTTTGTACGTATTTTTACACTTTTGTGTCCTGGAATGGAATACATTCCACACATACAACACCATCATCATCTGCCTAGCCTTTTCTCAACTATATTGTGGTCGGCTTCCAGTCAAGCCGGATTTAGCTGAATACCAGTATTTTACGAGGAGCGGCTGCCTACCAGACCTCTACAACCCATTAACTGGGCTAACACGGTACTTCATGGCAAGACTGATATTCCACACATACATCATTTTCTCTATTTTCTTCAGTCACAACTTATGACTGAACTCAGCAAGATTCCCATATAATTCTCTAAACTTGCTTCGCTTGCAAAAAAAACATGTATTTTAATGCTATTTTAAAAGTTGTTTACTTATAATGCTATAGCGACATCTTAAGTATTTTTGGTGCTGTAGAGCTTTCACGCAGACGACGTCGCGGGCAGCAGCTAGTATAATCATATTATATAGTTTTTATATTCGAAATCAATGGCTAACACCAAAATAAAGCCTTATGTTTTTGTTCAGGGTTTACACTAAAAAAATACAAAATGCCTACTTATCTACACAATTCGTAATGTATGTAACTAAATGACGATAAATAGTTATGGGATGTATCCAGGAAACCTGGAGATACAGCTGTATTATATAATTTTTGAACTCCTAGTACAACATTCAACTTAGGATTTTTTTAAGGTGGTTTAAAATCATCTAATGGAGGAGCTCGTGGCTAGATAATAACAGCCGCATGGGTCGATCTTCAAGGTTAAGCAATGCTGGCCAAGGTTGGTCTATGGATGGGTGACCATCTTAACATAACGAGTTTCCTCCGTGCCTCGGAAAGCACGTTAAGACTTAGGTCCCGGCTGTCATTTGGAGATCTTTGGCAGTCGTTACGGATAGTCAGAAGCCAGTAAATCTGACTCCAGTCTTGCCATGAAGTACCGTGTTACCCCAGTTAATGGGTTGTGGAGGTCTGGCAGGCAGCCGCTCCTCGTAAAATACTGGTATTCAGCTAAATCCGGCTTGACTGGAAGCCGACCTCAATATACCTAGTTAGGAAAAAGGCTAAGCAGATGAAAATCATCTAATGACTTACTGACTAAAAAATTCCACCCCGTTCCTTTTTGCCTCTGGTACTGGGGTCAGAGCATGCTCTTCTGGATTCGCCCTCAACTTAGGATTAATTAAAATCGTTATATTCGATGATTCAGATCGGATTATTCCACTAATTCGTTGACGCCAATTCGAGCTTATAAAGCGATTAGTGATACATCCCGTAACTACTTACTTTTCTACGTCATTTAGTTACATAATATTGACGATTTGTGTAGATACGTAGGCATTTTGTACTTTTTTAGTGTAAAGCCTGAACAAAAACATAAGGCAATATTTTGGTGTTAGCCATTGATTTCGAATATAAAAACTATGTAATATGATTATACAAATAATAACAAAAAAACTGAGGTATGTTACTTTTCTGTCGGGTCTGGGTTTTTTTTGCCTGTTCTTCTTTAAATAAATAAAAACTAACAGTATTAAGAAAATATTCTCGCGAACAAAGTTACAGGCAAAGTGCTAGTGATTTTATAAGTTTCTACTCAATTATGTCAACTTATTCAATATCAAAATAATAAAAAACATGACAGTTATAATTTCAAGAGCAACACTGTAGTCATCATAATTTCAGCCGAAAGACCTCCACTCTTAGACATAGCTATGCTTCCCCCAAGCGTTGCCATAACGACCCGTTCTGTGCGTCACGAATCCTCGCGACCTTCACCAGATCATCGGTCTACCTTATGAGAGGCCTTCCAACGCTACGTCTTATGACTCGTGGTCGCCACTCCAAAACCTTTTATCCCCATCGAACGCAGTATACAATCTAGTTACTACAGCAAAAAATACCTAACCACATTATGCAACGATGAGTATAAAAAAAGGTCCTTCTCGGACATAAACCCGGACGCTCCCGAACATGTCACACGCTCGAACGAACATGTTGTAATTAAAAAGGTTCTTTGTTTCTCCACGGAACCCCAAACCCGGCCAAAGATTATTCAGAAACAAATAAAAAACCCTGCCTGTCCGAGTAGTAGGCAAAATGTTTATCGACCAAGTCTTTTTAGCTCCATTTCTGTTAAAGCATTGTGTAGATTTTCCATTAATTGACTATCGGAAACAACCGTTCGAAAAAATGTTGTTTCATCTACATTGTTTTAGAGGTTTTTAATCCCTTTTTGTGTTTTTAGATGACCATTCATTAATTTTCGCAGCAAAAAATTTAACAATGAAAAGCTGTTTTTTTTTCAAGTTTTGTTATCATTTTTATGTATTTTAGGTTATTTTTTTATGGTCTATCTTTAGTCTGTATTCAGCGAGTGTGTCCATAGCATCACCAGGTCCTATTAGAATACCAGCGCTTTGTTATTTTTTTTAATATTCTGTGATAGGAGTCTTTTTAGCACAGAACCGATCTTTTTTTAAATTTCTAACTTATGTTTAGATTTTATTTTATTCTTTGTTTGTCCTGTTCGAGTCACGAATTATGTTTTTGATTTTATTTAATTTTTTAATTCTCTGTTTGTCCTGTCCAAGTCACGTATCTTTGTTTTTTTCTTTCTTTTCTTTTTCAGCTCTTTTGATTTCATAGAACTATATTAATTTTAGCTTGTATGTCATAATGTTTTCCCTATAATTGCTTCCCATAAGTGGGATCACATGAATAACAACGTGTGATGCATATTGCTAATATTACCTACAGTTAGCCCATCAATTATCACAGCCTGAGGTCGACTGCTGCCCGGGCCGGGTTCGATCTTACGACCTTTCGGTCACCGCGGCTCGCTGGCAGGCTGGGCCATCGATATATTATTGGAGTACGGAAATTGTGTAATATACTTTCATAGACTATGGCTTATTGTACTGCTCTTAGTAATTTAAGCAACCCGTTAATAAAAAGATAAGTCCTTAAATTCTTATGTTTATTAGCGCCTACTTTAAAAGTCTGTATTTCAAGTATTCCCCAAAATCATTTTGTTGTGAAATTAGGTCATTAATATAGGAATTTTAAAAAGTTAAGAAAAAGTATCGAAGGTGAATGTGACGACTGTATTGCCAGTGGCAGTAAAACATTTTCTTACAAACACACAAAATGCAATCATGTTGTTTGTAAAAAACTCCAATTGCTTAACGTTTGAATCCCCAACCGGTCCTATGAGACCGCGCTGTTATTGTTTTACTATTGTGTCTCGTTTCGCGGGTATCTGAGTAATTAACCAACGGGTACTGCAAACACCAATTTGTACTTTCTTGAGTCCATACGGTTCCTACTACTTCCACACGAAAGGTAAGCTATACTATACTAAATTTGTTATGAGATGGTATCGGTGATAGCTGTCACATCTATACAATGTAGCTATCTATCCTTTTCTCTCATCTTAAAGATGCATATTTTCGTCCTGCTATCACCCAACCCATGCTTTGTAAAAAAGACTATAGGTACATTTTCAACTAAAGATTAGCAGAAAAATAAAGCAGGTACAGTAAGATAATAGGACAGCTTTCCCACAACCACAAAAACACTACGGAATCTGAAAAAATATACGCTACGTTTGCATGTTCCCGTCCACAATCCGAAAAGCTAACATCACAATTTCCGCGGCATTCTCACAAACAAGGTTCGTTTACGGAGCCCGGTAGCACGGTACACCGCTAATTATCCGAGGCCTTATACCGCTGCCATCGACATACATAATATGTGTTATAATTACGCCATAACTTTCGCCAGGGCAGACAGGAAGGTAAGTAAAGCTGGTGAAATATTGCTTGGTGTATAGGCGATATTTTGAGAAATAGTTTTTGACCAGACCTTTACTCCTGGAGCGTTTTGCACAGTTAATGTGATTTTTTCTTCGTTCAGCTATAGTGTTTTTGGAAAGCTATCTAGCAGTGAAAGCATGTTCATAATCGAATCTGGGGCCTTATCAAAACTGTTTAAAATATAAACCGTGCGAGCGAGAAACAGGCCAAGAGGTACCTATACACCCTATGTAGCGCAATCCCTTTAATATTTCAGTTTCGATCGTCAAATGGATCGTTAATTATTTATTAACGACCCATTTGAAGGCATTTTTTTTAAATTAAGTGGCCGGACCTCAGGGTTTCTAGACAATATGTTATTCTAAGGGCCTATTTCACCATCTATGATTAAGTTTCGAGTATCTTACTTGACAGATAATTTCATACGAATTCTGTCACATTTTTGAATTTATTCAGTGAGTAGTGCCTACTCGGAGATGGTGAACGAGGCCCTAATTGAAATTGTTAATTCGAAATTATGAAACAATTACTGACGTATATCAAAACGTCACAGGTCGTGATGGCACATTGCTTAAGGCACCCGCCTCTCATGCTCTAATCATACTTATACACCTAACATAGGAAGGTAGGTAGCGAAGGGAGCATAAGGTAGGTAGGTATGTAAAATCTTACTAATATTTTAATTGAACAACCAAAAATATTCACTACAAAATACTTTATAGGTAAGGCAACACGACATTTGCCTTTGGGTCAGCACCAAACATTTCAGTGAAATTAGTTTAGATATATCTGGAAGACTAGTAGTATGTTGGAGAGGCAGACAGGCATATCCGAGGAGACAGCTTGTATCTGCACGTGCAGCTTAATTACATTGAGTTCAGTTCGGAATTCAATCGGCTGGCGGCTGCCTCCACGATATTGCTACTAGATACGATCGTGAACTCAATTGCATTGTATCGTTTTTCTTATATAATATGGTGAGGCTTTTCTTTGAGAGTACTATTAATTTAGATGTATAGTTTACGAGTATTTTTGTAGAATTAGTTTTAGACTTTTTTTGTGTTTGATGGGTTTTAGATTTTGGTTTCTTTTTAACTCACGGAAGAGAATGCTTTCATCTGATCTGTGATCTAACCAACCTAAATATAGGATGTGTTAAAACATCAATCATCAACAGTCACGGACGGACGGACGGGGTGTCGGTATTCACGTAGTAACATTATTAATTTGAAAGAACAAAAATTGGCTAAACAGATTTATTTTGCTATTATATGAAAGGTTACCACTAAGTAAATATAAAAAAAACACCATAATAAAATATGTTGATAGAAAATCCCACCAGAAAGAAGCATATAGCTTGTAAAGTGTATACTTATCTGCCATCGCGAACCCTTTCATATGATATTCTATCCTTTCAACCATATAAAAATCAATTCCCGACCTATGCCCACTGTGACATCACTAATATCTCCACTCGACTATTTATAGCAACTATCTGTAACACAACTCGTCAAAATGTCAAGTGTACTATGTTATGACTTTATCAAGTGAAGTGTTGATAATGTACACCTACTTAATTTGCGTAATAGGGGCGGTGAAATTAGGGGTAGTAAGTGGCTTCATCGGTTTGGCTACTTATAATTTCCTGGTAATATGAGGGCTGATGTTTATAATTTTGATAAGCATAATATTGGAATAAATTAATAGCTATTAATTGAGAAGTGGTGGCCCAATGGTAACAGTTGAAGCTTCAAAGTTTGGAGCATCGACGACAAGTTGCTAGCCTGTCGGTTTTCTATCGTTTGCACTTCGGAGAGTGTGCACAGGAATTGCACAACTTAATTCTTTCAAGCCCGTTTTATCATCGGACCACTAGACAGACGGCAATACGCCACCGGTACACGGTGAACATCCCATCCATACGTACAAAGCGTTTTGGGAGTACATTTATTATACGTACAGCTAAAGAGTGGAATTTCCTGCGATCGCTTACCATCAGGTAAGATGTGGTCAAGCGCGAGTCTATCAATAATAATAGTTAGCAATGTAGGTTGCGGGTGCAAACCGTGCCAGGCGCAATACTTTGTGTAATTAATATTATATTATCACCGCTGCTCTCAAAACGGTGAAGGAAAACATTGTGAGAAAACAGGCACGTCATAGAATCAAAAATTCAAAGTCATGTGGCATCTACTAACCCGCTGGGTGGTGCCCGCGTGGTGGTTTACGGCCCATTCCCTCTCCTAGAGAGGAGGATTGAGTCCCAGCACTGGGAACATTATGAGACTGATGCAGCCGTTGCCAATGCTGCTGCTGCTAAGGTTAGGGAAGGTACCTTCGATTTAAATACGAAGCCGCTATTCCCACTTCATTTGTAAGCTTATCGTGTGTAAATGGCTCTAAATTAAATAGCTAATGGATTTAATGATTTCAATGTTTAAACTTGCTCATTAATAAGCATGAATTATTGGGTAGTTAGGTTAACCAATTACATATAGCTATACATATTATGATTATAGCCTGGGTACAACATTTGATCTAATAATATTGGCTTGAAACTTATATCCGTTCAATTTGAACTGTGGATTGACTTGGAATTATAAGTCAAAACAAAGTTTGTATTTAACCTATCAATACCCGCGAAACGAGATACAATAGTAAGACAATAACAGCGCGGTCCTATGAGACCGGTCGGGGATTCATGAATTAAGATACTTTATTTGAAACTATTTGTTTATGTTTATGTTCATTCTTTGTGTTTTTTTTTATAATATCGCTAAAATCTCGTATTATTTTGGAATACGAATTCTACCGTGGAAACCACGGAGTAAATATAAAAGCGGTAACAATATATCTCAAACAGTATGTAATATTGATGGTGTATATACGGAAATATATATTTTTAATTAAATCAGTGTTATACTTTTTCACGTTTTCGAGTTTCACGATTGAATTACTTTTAACCAAACGTAGGTAATTCAGTAAACTGAAAATCTGAGTTGTTTTTTACGACGGTAACAAATGATACGAGTATTTACGAGTAAATCTGTATTCATTGGAATCGAAAGTCGTCATTTAATTAAGCAGTTTGCATTTATGTGTACTTGTCAGGTAAATCGAAGGATAGTATGGAATTATGGATAGAAAGCAATAAAGTACTGGATTCATTTTCATTACGGAAGATTAAATTTATCTGATAAGTTATGCTGCACTTTCCGCGGTCAGTTTAAGGATGGGTATGGTTTACTCGTCAAGATCTCTCTATGATTTATATAGGTATATAAATCACAGAGATAGGTAGGTACCTATCATATCAAAATAGACAGTTTTTTAATAAATCAACTATAGGAGTAGAGATGGACCGCTGTTATAAAAAAAATCGTTTCACTGTTATTGAATTTCTCCGAAACTGGTGTCACCGATTGTTATGGATTTGTTTCGTGCATATTTTTTATGGTTCTGAGAACAGTTCGTTGGTATAGTTTTGCTCTCTCCTATTTTTGATCATTTATATGGCAGAACACCTTTTGTCCAGTCAGCTAGTATAATATTCCATAAACGTTTAGGTAGGTGATGGATTGATTATTAGTATTAATTACTACATTCCAAAGCCTTCTAAAATAAATAAAGAGTTCATCATAGTCCTCGTTTTCTAAAATGAAAAAGTGTTATTTTTATTAAATTATTTTCTTTGTCACTGTCTGTCGTGTAATTTTAAAACTATTTACTTAAAAATATTATAATTCGTTTTTTTTTATAATATAAACTAGTTCTAGACTGTTGCTGTTCCTACTTGATGGTGAGCTGTGTTGCCATCATAGATGTTGAATTTAACCCAACATACATACTATGAATATTTACATTCCTCTTCTCTCTGCTCTCAAGATCAAAGACCCTAAACACAAAATCACAGTACCTTCCCCAAGCATTAATATCTAGTCGTATTTGCGAACCCTACGTCGTATTGAGCGGCTATAAGAAACCTGAGTAAACAGTCATATCACCGATCTACGGAACCCGCTTTGAAGTCGCGTTCTTTGTTTACGAGTGGCGTTCTCATAAACGTTAGTGACAGCTACCTTGATTCGGATACTCAAGTCAAGTTGAGTAATGTCGTTGACCCTATTTCGTTTCTAACAAATTTTGAATTCAAATTGCAGTGTTCAGTTTTTGATGAATTTTCAGCACATTTGGTTAATAATAAGTTCCATACACTGTAGTTTCCAGTTTTTTTTTACTATAGTGTTCGTTCATAAAGTTGTTTATAAAAAAAAATGACAACACAACACGAAATCAAATTAAAATCACCAAAACACTGTTTGTTTACTACAAACAATTTACCAAAAAAATATGGCAGCGCGGGGCACATTCAACCAATCAGCGTGCGAGATGCGTTCCATTCTATGCCATTTGACAATTTACTAGTTTAACTTCGATATAATCGAATATAATGCATCAAATCGTAAGCTTTAACGTTAAAGTTAACGTATTTGTTGAGGTTCATAATCCTTTGATGCTTTACGATCTCGCAATTTATTTAAATTGTAATCTTAAACAGATTTGTACGATTAAACATATTTACAATTTAACGCTGACATACTATTATAGACCTATACATATGTGAAAAACTGCATCTAAATTTGTCGCGTGTTTAAAAAAAGCTAAGTGAGGTATCTAACTGAAGTATTTTGTTAAAGGTGGGGAGTCTAATTAAATAATTTCTCCCGTTTTAGGTGTGGCAGAAGGGAATAGCAGACTTTTACTAACTAAAACCCACCCATGTCCTTTGTAGACATTAGACATGAACGCACGTATCTATCCAAACACTGAGTGTAATCTTATTATGGTATATATCTATATATATAAAAATGAAACCCGTTTTCCGTTGTCACGACATAACATGAAAACGGCTTGACCGATTTGGCTGTTTTTTTTTTTAATGTTCCTTGAAGTTCAATGATGGTTTTTACGGAGAGAAAAAATCTAAAAAAAAAAGTTAGGTAAAGTAGGGTAGGTAGGGTAGTGTAGGGTAGTGTAGTGTAGTGTAGGGTAGGTAAGGTAGGGTAGGGTAGCGTAGGATATGTAGGGTAGTCATTTGACGGGAGCGAAGCCGCGGGTAAAAGCTAGTAATGGTATAATTGTACTAAATCAATGTAAACTTATACGTTCCCCTTCATAATAACTATTCCCCATAAACCAATAACCAGGCCACAAATAATGATGAAACAAAGGCTAATTTCCTGCGAGCCCTGAAAGCCTGATACCCGGCGAGTCTTCCTGTTTGCCTGAACGTACACTTGACCCAAGCCGGAAAGGGAAATTGTATTTCCCCTCACTTTTCCTGCTGATTAAATTTGTTGTGCGTCCTAAGAAAACGTAACGCTTTACACAGATATGTCCGATTAATTCTTATGAAGATTGAGTATCTTTTTTTTTATTTTGGGGGTTGTTTGGCTGATGAAAAATGTGTGCTTTTGGTCTACTTTTATAATAAATTTATGAAAAAATTGCTATTGCCAGAGGCTTCGCTCGCGTAATAATAGAAAATGATTTCTAAGTCTGACTGTCGGGATAAAAAGTATCTTATAAATGGTCTACCCGTGTACCAAGTTTCACAAACAACCATTCAGTTTTTTTGCCATCGAAAAAGTCTAATTAAAGTCTGACTATCAGTCTATAGTGAGCGCCATACCTTTTGCCATCTGACTTGTAAGGATTGACAAAGATTTTCGAATAAGACTAACGGCTTTACGTGCTTTTCGAGGCATGGTCAAAAATGTCCTATACATATAAGCTTAGAATACATTTGAATAGAAAAAGTTTATATTGGAGCTTGCCCGGTTCAAAATTCGCAACTACGTGCATGACAGGCGGATACCTCATTCAGTGGGCCATCACAACAGACAATCTGAGCTATTTATGACAAACAATATTGTGTTTTAAATAAATTTTCTCTTTCGAATAAGTGATTCTCTGGCACACTTCAAAGCTTTTGTCTGAAGCAGGCAGCAAACAGTAATAACTATGTCTCAAGTAGATCTTTCATGACCTATGTACAATATGCTCTACGATACCAAAAGTTTCAAGTAATATTTAGATGTCTAGCACTACAGTGATGCTAGACAACTTGATTATTATTGATAGCAATAGTTGTGTACGTACAAATTGTTTACAAAAAATGAAATCTAACCACATAAAATGACGAGTTTTATTGTATGAATCGGGTTGAAATCTAGCCAGGCGCGTTACATTTTGTAGTTTATTTCATCACCGCTGCTCTCAAAACGGTGAAGGAAGACATCGAGAGGAAACCGGCCTGTCACCAATCTGCTTTGGGCCCGCGTTAAGGTTGATTATGTTCATGATGAACTTGAAGTATTGATTGTCTGCCATCGGCTGTCACTTGTAGATCTTTAGCAGTTGTTACGGATAGTCAGAAGCCAGAAAATCTGACTCCAGTCTTGCCATGAAGTACCGTATTACCCCAGTTAATGGGTTGTGGAGGTCTGGTAGGCAGCCGCTCCTCGTAAAATACTGGTATTCAGCTAAATCCGGCTTGACTGGAAGCCGACCCTAATATAGTTGGGAAAAGGCTAGCCAGATGATGAACTTGAAGTATTGATTAAACGATTTTAGATTTAAACTCTATAAAAAATTCGAATGATTAATTTAAAAACCAGTGTTTGGTTATGTTATTCATTTAAAATTACGATCATAGCTTTCGAAAATTTTGCAAAATATGAGTTTTGCGAACACATTCATTGTGCGTACAGCTGAAGAGTGAAATATCTTGCCAGAGTCTGTGATTCCACATGTGTGTATCTGTATAGGTTACTTTTAAGTAACCGATAAAAATAAAAACCGATTACACTATGGCTTGCTATGAGACGTGATAATGGTCAAGCGCGAGCCTAAACAAAATAATAAAAAAAAACTAAAGTAAATCACTGACAAGTTGAACGTTGAGCACAGTCGTCAGACGTTCCAATAATCTCCGTATGATATGTTTCATCGTCCGTACATGAGCCATTCCGTCTGGCTCAACTGGTCAGATGACCCGCAATTCCTCTGTGTACGAGATTGAGCTCAGAGATCTAGGTCCATCCGGTGCTGAAGCTGCTCGATTAGAAATGTACGACACATGATCCAATAAGCTTCCCACTTAAGCCGGAATATTAAGAGTAAACACGTTTATGTTTTTGTATATTTCGGTTATTTTTGGGTAGGTATATAACAGTATATACCTACCCAAAAATAATGGACTCAAACTCAACTCAAATAATGGATGGATCAGGACTGTGGATATTACCTGCCTGAAAGGTTAGGTAGAGAGGCAATCTATAGTACAACAAGCCTGTTGTAATCAAACGGTCAGAAATTAGGCCACCGAGTTCTGAACAAAACTGTAGAGATATGCGAAATATGTTTTTCTTTTTATCGCTAAAGAAATATTTTTCTTTCTTTTTTTATAAAGTACAAGGGATCTGACTGGTTTCCGAAAATTTTCTTTTTCCAAGGAAGGTTTGCGCAACTTTTTCACCTTGTTCCACATATATCTAAACTATTGACCGTGACGTGACCAATATGGTGTAGACTGCTCCAAAATTTTACCCAACTAAACCCATCATTACATGCTTAGCGATAGTAAATGAGATCACTTGACTAGCAAAACAGTCTATTTCACCAGTTAAAACACGCAATGAGAATAGTTTTATTAATCGTTCAGTCTTTATAAACATAATATTTTCTCCTAAAGATGGGCCTGATGACCTTGAGAATAATGGCAACTTCAGTTAAGGCGAGGTTGCACTCATTTTGTACTTTTTTGAACCTGTAGAAGTCCTAAACTATAAAACAGAACGCAATGAAAAATTATTTTATAAAAATTGAACATATGATCAAGGGCATGGCAAAAACCAAAACATGATATCAATAAGTTGACTCGATAAAAAAAAATCACAAACTTGACTCTAACTTGCGACTTCAAACGTATTTTTCTCTATGAGATTATGTCACAGAAGTTATTGAAAATTACATAAAACAATCAAACTTGGTTAATAGAAGGGCGTCGCAAAAAAAATTGAAATAATCGTGAAACTTTTTTTTTAATAAAAATAAAATTGCTTTTTCGGGGTCGCGAAGTCGACATACACCGGCCAGTGCTCGCTGAGGCGCGACCGAGAGCGGACGCATGTCGGTTTGCGCACAGAGCTACCCCTCTTATCAATTACGTCCGCTTCGTTTTCGTTTCTTTTTATTATCTTAGATTATTCTTGTTTTTAGTGTTTCTTTTAGAAATAGTTTTGTTTTTTATTAGCTATAGGTACATTAGTTAGTTTAGGTAGTTAGTTCAGTTAGTAAAAAGTTAAATAATAAATTAAAAAGAAGTAAAGAACCATCTCGATTTTTAGTCAGTCATAGTCATAGTAATTTATTGGTAAGGGATTCTTACAAGTCATATTATACAGAAAGATACATTATAAACAAGTCAAATGATTATAGATTATAAATAACAATGTCAATTTATTAATCAAAATGTCAAACAAATTTAATTTTTTTTATTAGTAATATTAATATGGTTTAAAAAAAATGCCAAAGTAAATAAATAACATTTAACATGTTTAAGTAATTAAGTACTTACTGTGTTTTATAATTTTTGTATGGTTATTATAACACTTTGTTATACGATTATTCATGAAATGAAACTATATTTTTCTTCCATACCCAAAAATAACGAAGTTATACCTGACATACTGCATTACACTATTCTGTGACGCTAGGCAAGTTCCCGCAACGCGCCGCACGGTGGGCTGAAATCATGCTTTCATAGATAGTTGGGAAAAAAGCTAAGCAGATGATGATGATGCATGAGATATTTCCTCTGTATTTATAGTAGTATGAATATGTTCTATACGTCTCTTTTTTTGCTTAGGTCATAATTCACAAAATGGTTTTCTTGGACTTACATTCGTGGATTTGGCAGTAGACACTTTTGCTGGAGATTCATGTTCACTTGATGTACTAGGAACAGAGTCTTGGTTTCTTTCAAATACACTTACAATAAAATCAGGCCAGTTTATTTCCGATAACAGCCATTCGCTAAAGTTCTTCTTTGCTATGAGCATTTTGCCATCTCCTTTGCAGATTATAGCAATATTTTGCAAAAAACGTTTTTGCGCTTTATTGTTTCCATCACAACATAGTGGAGACTAATCTAGATTTAATAGCACTATATGAAACACTATTATTATTACAACAATAAGTATCAACATTTGACACCAAATCGATTTTTTTTACGTAATAAAAATAGTATGGAATATAAGGAATGGAGGGAGGCCTTTGCCCAGCAGTGGGACAGCATAGGCTAGATATAATAATATATATATAATATATAATAATAAAAATAGTACTTATTAGTATTTCGAAAATGTGAGATAGGATAGTGCGTTTATTACGATGTGTAAGAACGTACTGAGCATGGTTGTTTTTCAAATGTAACTGTGTCATTTTTGATGACGTCATAAGAGTGGTGTAGAATTTTAGTTATCTGATCTATACTAATATAATAAAGAGGTAAAGTTTGTTTTTTTGTTTGTATGAGGTAATCTATGGAAGTACTGGGCCGATTGCTAAAATTTTTTCGCCAATAGAAAGCTGCTGTATTCCTAAGTGACATACCTAAGCTATATTTTATGTACGCGGGCGAAGCTGCGGGCTAAAGCTAGTAATATATAAAGTTATTGGTAAACAACTTGTTTTTTTGCTATAGGTATTTCTGTAATACAATATTAAAACATGTCAGATTAAACCAAAAACCGATTAATATTTCATACGAAGTTTAGGGGTCTATAACTCGAAAAATACTAGGTATAAAAAAATTACAAACCACAAAAAATATTTGTATTAGTACATAAAATTCAAAAATATTCATTTAAACCCCACTTATCCCACCGTGCGTCGCCGCACGCGGCCGGCGGCACGGCGCAGGCGGCGCGATCGACTCGCCCAAAGAATAGACTCGCCCGACACTCGTCGCGCGCGGGGAACGCGGTACCGAAATCATACCTACATGCAGCACTACAACCGGGCCTTAAGCGGTGACCTTAGTTACCTACCTAACTACATGGTTTTTTGAAAAGGGCACACCGCTGTCAGCCCTCACAAAATGATTCTCCAGCCTCCTTTGACATAAACGAGTACAAAGAGAACCTTGTCATATAGAAACCAATAGCCTAGCCTGTTTACTTTTTAATAAGTGACATAACACCCAAAGTATTATGCTCCCGTAAACATAACGAGCCTTTTTAAAAGTCACTTAAGAGCCTTATTTTGTTTTGTAACGTGAAACCTTTTTTGTGAATAAAAAAACTGAATTTTCTAAACTGGATGTGATGTTATGAATATTTCATGAAATACTTTGCTTAGCGTGCGTTTGTTGGGTGTATTTATAATTGTGAGCCCAAAATGCTGCGGGAATGTTTTATGAAAGGATGTTGCCGTTACAAAGTTTGTCCGAGGAAGTATTACCATCGTACTTGTTTCTATTTATTGTTCTGATGCTAATCATAAAAGGCCCAAGTACAGGCCCCTGTGGGATCCCAGACAGATGTGACTTCTGTACGCCGTTTGTGGGTGATTGGTGGAATTCAATTTCTTGTAGGATGCATGTGGGTCACGTATCATGTGGACGTGATCGCCTAGAGATGCAATAGATGTACTTTACAGCCTAGGACACGATATGTAATGACGAACGTTGAAAACATTAGTATGTTAGGTCTACAGGTCAAGAGAAGGCAATTTTAAACTCGGCCAAAATATTTAATGTAATTTATATTTGTTTGTTCATATTAAGATACGGCTTCAATTTTAATCATGCAAGTTTCTTACTTGTATTACCCATTATACCCGGACAGATGGGAGATGGGTCACTTACTGGACACTTGAGGGAAGACGACATTGTGTGGTGAGACGGTTTGTTCATGTTTGCGGAGTAAACTTGGCAAGAGATAGTTCGAGACAAAGTGGTTTGGAAGGCGAAGGGGTGTGGTGGGTGTAGGATACAGTATAGGCTAATAAAGCTAAAAAAGTTTAATATCTGACAATAAAATTGAATCATTTCACTTCGAATACTCACCGTTTAAACGATGCAGCTTTTATACTTATCAATTACAACTTGGAAACTTTCGTTGGTTTTTAAAGCTACAATTCATTGATATCATTATGTACTTTGAAATTGATACTGAAATCCTTTTCCACCTTTTGTAGTTGAAAGAGCTTTATTCGTAGTATTGCGAGATTTACAGTTAACTATACTTTGTATGAATTTATTATCTATTTATGAGCAATCAGTTCTATAGAAAACCGTGTTACCTCATACCTTTCTAAAGGCAAGACTCCTTTCAATTCGTTTAGCAGTGCAGCTTACTATCCCGTCCCTAATCAGACCGACTCTATTCCAACCAGAATGAATATCAGCGACTTCAGCGACCCAGTCAAACGGAAGCGGCTGGGCAGGCTGCCAGGTCCGCGAGATTTTTTACCAATTACATTTTTGCTTTCAACTGTAATTCCATTATAGAAAAATGGTGACTATTTATTCTTATGGAATATTTGCCCGGGTGCTAAAGAGAAAGGTAATCCTATAGAGTGTTTCAATTTCAAAATAATAGATGGTTATGTTCTTTGTTAAATGTAATGGATTTTTCTAGTTTCCAAAACGTGAGTCTTGATTGAAAATGCAAATAATTGAAACACTTTAAATAACGAGTCACTTAATGGTTAAATTGATTCTCGTTACAAACAATAAAATAACTATAACAGTCAAATATCAGACATATGGCTCTAATTAATTCATGAATCCCCGACCGGTCTCATAGGACCGCGCTGTTATTGTCTTACTATTGTGTCTCGTTTCGCGGGTATTGATAGGTTAAAATAATAAGAACTTTACTTTGCATATTATGTAATCTTTCATCATGGCTTTCGTTACGCCTTTTAGATCCTGGGGCCTTACAATGACATTTTAAAAGGGTCTAGCGTTTGAGCGAGGAAGAGGAATGGAGCTATACAACCTGTATAATTCTGCCCTCGTAACAGCAAATGCAGTAATCGACATTTTTACGATTTTCCGTATTTATCATAAATGACATAAGGAGAGTTCAAGGTATACGTAGTTTTTTTTATTTATTTTTTTTCTATGGCTGGAACATGGTGAAACCATAAGAAAAAATGCAGCATTTCGTGAGAAATTATCTAATGTTGTTAGCATAAATACAGCAATGAACATACTCGTATACCAGATTAAAGTGCAGTAATCACATCTAAATACTAGTAAGAAACGCAGTACTCGCATTTTGGCTGCGTTTTAATTTTGTACATTCGTATATTAGTTTATTACTATGTTGTCTAAGGTGAAATGCAGTAATGGTTTACACTGCGATTGACCCTAGTATCACGGAATAAAATATGTAAAATATGATGTCCTGTTATAGCGCATGCTGCGTTTTACATTAAGTAGGTAGTGCTTCAGTCGAAACTAAAAGCTATGGAAGTTTCTGACTTCAGCAAATATATGGATCATTTATCTCAACATAGACTTACAAAGGGCACAAACAGAGTATACTTAAAAGATATTAAGACTGTGGAGGTACACAGAAATAAAAGTAACTTATATTTGAAGACACAGTATGATGGAATGGTTCACGAAATTGAGTTCCTAAGAGTTACATACTAAAAGTCATCAATTCCTAATCCCATCACAAACATTTATCCAAGAGATATAACAGAAGCAAGAAAATCTGTTATTCTTTCTACATTGTCCAAACGTCTTTGAAAAAAAAACTGTCGGGTGTTACATCTTACGGCTAGTTGTAACAGGCTTGGGGCTAATTGTAATGTTAGGAATTGAAAATCAATTTTTTATTGTATAACTAGCGATCTGCCTCGGCTTTGCACGGGTGTAAAATAATCAGTGTTTCCCTACTATATTATACAGGAACATTAAAATTTATATTATAAATGTTCCTCTTGAATCACTCTATCTATTAACCCCAAAACAGATTGCTGTTTTAGAAAAACCTCCACATCAATGATTCTTCGAATGATCTTGTGAATAGTTTAGAAGTAGAAGACTGTGATGAAACATGAAACAAAGGCTGTGAGATTTAAGTTAAATTAAGTATTACTAAAAGACCGTTACCGTGCCATTACTAATTAAAAAAAATAGTTTCCTAGGGAAGCAGTTTTCCATTTACATATATAAATATTTTTTAGGTTTTTATGTAAGCAGCGTTCCATTTATATAAATATGTTTCAGTTTCCTATGAAAGCAGTGTTCCGTTTAATTTTAGTTAAGCCAGTAGAAGAGCGAGGGGCATATTTTAACAATTTTTCGTTTCTTGGCTATGAAAGTTTATTTGTAAAATATTTATGAAATCCAGCAGTACCATTCTAATTAACAACTATTCAACTATTTATTTCAAATTAATTTTAGATCAAAACTGTAACGATGTTATGTAAAAACGTCTTTGAAAAAAAAACTGTCGGGTGTTACATCTTACGGCTAGTTGTAACAGGCTTGGGGCTAATTGTAATGTTAGGAATTGAAAATCAATTTTTTATTGTATAACTAGCGACCTGCCTCGGCTTTGCACGGGTGTAAAATAATCAGTGTTTCCCTACTATATTATACATGTATTATACAGGAACATTAAAATTTATATTATAAATGTTCCTCTTGAATCACTCTATCTATTAAAAAAACTGCCGTTGCGTAATTTCAACGATTTAAGCATACATACCTATAGGAATATAGGGACAGAGAAAGCGACTTTGTTTTATACGATTTAGTGAAGATTTATTTGGCACATTCAGCATAAGAAACTTTACAAACGCTAAAACAGGTTGAAATTTTCCCTAATACTTCCTTTGGAAACACCCAACGAGGGGCGAGCCCGTAATGTGTATGGAATAGAATTCCACAGGCGCACAGCGCGAACTGTGAAAGATCCAGTGCAACGACTGGAGGAATGGGAAAGAAAACAAAGGAGAAAGGAGGATGATGAGCGACAAACCTTTCCTCTCGGAACAAGATACTCGAAGCGTTCCAGAAGATACAAGAGGGGAAGATACAAGGGAGTTGGGATTATGAAGGGCAGAGAAGAAAGACTGGCAATTCCGACGTTAGCGAATAGGTAGCTTCAATGGTCGTTGAAATTCCGACACATGGTCCTAGTTTCGAAGGCCAAAAATGAAGCGGATTCACAGATCCTGCAGACGCTCCAGCTTGTCAAGAAGTTCCTCAGTCCCATCAAGGAAGTAGACATTAGCGTAGTCTAGAAGAGGTAGAAGAACAAGTATTTATAACTTACTCCGTAAAGTTGTTACAACATACCCCACTGCGAGGATTTTTGAAATAACTTATATTAAAAAAAAAAGTTGCTTACTTAGTGTAAAATTACAGTTAATATAATCAAACTAAACAACTACACTGCATTATGCCTTTTATTCTACATATATTCAATAATAAATAATAATTAACTTTGCTAGTGCATAATGCAGTCAATACATTTCCTTGGTACAAATGCAGTAACAAACACACATACTGCATTTCACTTTACTTCTTGGATTTATTACTATTAGAAATACAAGGTTTAAGGGCAGTATTCAACTTTATAAAGACCTACATCAGAAAAATTAACTTCAAAACTAAACTAAATAATACTTTGTATTTTTATATACCTTTTCCGTAACAAAACATATGAGATTTATATCAGGGAAAGTAGAGATTTGATTAAAACACTTAAACGCGTTTTTCTCGAAACCACCATTTTGCAAGTACTGCATTTGCTGTTACGAGGGCAGAATTCCATCCCTTCAATACTTCAGTTTAATTGATTGCGTCTAGTGGTTGTGGTAGGATCTCTGAGCTATGGTTTGAATCGTAAGTATAATCATAGAATCATAGTTTTTACTTTGTGGTCTCTAGTATTCTTGACCATTTCATAGTCGGTTTTAGTCCAGATGTCATCCTTCTGAGATATACTATAAAAATAAGATTGAAATCAAATCAGCAAGGAATTCGGTCGTAGACTTTAAAATTGATATTTCGTCTTCGGGGATCAGATTATACCTAGGTACCGTCAAACTAAAAATTTAATACACATGTTACTATCTTGTTGCCGACATTATTTATTTATTATATTTATTTTTTTTTAATTTTATATCCAACGGTTTTTTGTTCATTACAAATATCTATATATTTGTATATAAAAAAACCGAAGAACTAACTAAAGAATGGCATCTAAATACTCCCCCGCATCGCTGTCGACTGGTAATGTACCCAAAAGGCTGGCAGCATTGCCACGCTATATGGCAATGCTTATTTTCTGACCATTAATAATACAGACTATTCACACTCGTATTCCCCGAAGTATTAGGCTTAGGCTTATGTACAGGATACTAACGTGTCACTAGTGAGGTTTAAACCCTGTATAATATATATTAAGCTTATGGCTACCAAACAGGTACAAGTACAGACTGAGCTGTTATAAAGAAATTCCATAATTATTCAGAACACTTAGTTCAACCCGACCAATACACTGAAATCCTATAAAGGTAACATTCTGTTCTAAGCGGCCGTGACCGTGACCATAACCCGCGACCGCGACTGGGTCACGCGACTCACTGCTTAGTATAGGAACCAGGTGAACTAGTCGCATGACCGGTACCATACAAATCCATACGAAACAACGGCTCTCGCGACCCGGTCGCAGACACTAAAAACCGAATGCTACCTTAACTAAAAACGAAGCAGTCAACCAATGTTCATTAGTAACTTCATACGCTTCACATTCACTTCAGTTCACAAAATTAATTGAGTCATTGCATACAAACTTCTTTTATACCAGTCCCTTTGTTCGACTGTACTTAATGTTACATCAAGATATTTCCGTCCATCCCATTCACAGAGATTTATATCACATTCGATTTTGAACTCTATTGTTTCCGTAACAAGGTTTATTGAATGAAATGTAGTTTCTGTGTTTCGGATCCTTAGTTTATACTGTTATGTACTTGTATTTCGTCTAGTCTAGTGTTCAAAATTCGTTGTTTATTGTTTGCATTCGTAACGGTATCAATACTAATGAATTTTTGAATTCCACGATGGAGTGGGAAAAGTTCTATAGTTTTTACTTGTCCCTTTGAGAAAAACATGCGTTACTACCGAGTATGTGGTCTAAGGGTCCATTCCCAAGGCTTTCAACATGTTATTCGAAATCAAGATATCTACTTGCAAGAAATAAATTGTTTGCAAGGAAGATCTAGTTTAAGTTTCATAAGATTCTAGATAGACTTGACTCGGTGGTCAATCAAGCTTGGAACATTTACTTTTGTATTAATATACAGCTTTATTGGTCCACATTATAAATATGTGAGTATATTCAGTAGACTTCTATCTTCTTCTTAGGTTTGTTCAGAATTTCAATACTATCTATTCTAAAAAGCGGCAATAATATTACACGCCCGATATACTTGCTATAAAAAAAAAAAAATATTAAATTATAATTGCCAATAAATTGAATTTCATGGAAAAATAACAAAAAATATAATAAAAAAATATGTTTGTATTTATTAAAATTGTGGATTTTAAATCTTGAATTCCCAAGTAGCAGCCCTATTTGGCTTCGTAACCGGTTCAAGGTTCAAGGCAAACGTTTCTACCGTTTTGCCGATATGGGAATCACACTAATATTATAAGGTGAAAATTGGTTTTACATATGTGTGTGTATGTTTGTTTACTCCTTCACGTTTAAATCTTAAATGGATTGGAATGAAATTTGGAAACAGAACAGCTTATATACTGGATTAACCTAAACTGGATGTACCGATTAATATTAATTTCATGCAGGCTGGTATAACAAACTGATGGACTACTTACTGATGTACTACTTACTGATGATACAATATGATACTACATAGTGATTATATTATAATATACTAGCTTTAGCCTGCAGTTTCGCCCGCGTACATGAAATATAGCCTGTACTGTGTCACTCAGGAATACAGCAGCTTTCTATTAGTGAAAATTTTTTAGCAATCAGACCAGTAGTTCCACAGATTACCTCATACAAACAAAAAAACAAACTTACTACCTCTTTATTATATTAGATGATGATTATTTAGATGTATAAAATTATCGAGTCACAGTGTTTGTAACAAAACTGTTCTGTATCCGCTGAAACGATTTCTACGTTTTCTCTTTTTTTTGTAAATATTTGGTAGGTCTGAGAATAGGTCGTAGATTATTTCTTCTATGCACTTTATTGTGCGTATATCGAAAAAGTGAAATTTACTGCCCGTGTTTCCTTATACTCGTAGATACACTCTCTTAGTCACGAGTGATTAGGTAACTTCTAGGCAAGCATGCTCCATCGTAGGACATATCGTCGCTTACCATCAGGTGAGATAGTGGTCGCAAATGATTCGAGAAGTTCGATAATTGTGAAAATGTTAAACATCGCTTAGCTGTTTAACATTTTCAAACATGTAAACATGCTGAATATGGTGAAACTGAACATCTCTAAAACATCTTTGTAAACCCATATTGATTAATGAAGCTGGTTAAACAGCTGATTAAACACTCCATTTGAAACACTTATACACACTTAGTTTATTTTGATAAGAATAATAAATCAAAGTATTTACTAAGTTTACTTTCTGTAACAGATTTAAAAGGGCCAAGATTAAAAAAAAACATCTTTTTCATAAAATAATTTTCTTCTTTAAGAAGTTAAGATGAATGCAATCCACTTTTTGATCATTATTACAATCACATTTAAAAAAAATATACAAACCTGTCTACCACCGTTCACTTGCACTCCTTAAAATCATTGAAAAGTGTAATGAATTCAATATCCCCTTGTATGTGGCTTTTGTCGACTATACAAAGGCTTTCGATAGCATAAACCATGACGCACTTTTCAACGCTTTGACCAACCAGAAAATAGAGCCCACCTACATCAATATACTAAAGACCATCTACAGTAATAGTACAGCTTCAATTAAAATTAATAATGCAGGCCCATCATTTCCAATCAAAAAAGGAGTTAAGCAAGGAGACCCATTGTCCCCAATACTCTTCACTGCCACTTTGGAGGAAGTATTTAAATCCCTAGCACAGAATTGGGCAGACAAGGGGTTAGTAATCGGTGACAAGAGGCTATCCAACTTACGCTTCGCCGATGACATCGTACTTTTCTCTTCATCGGCAGCGGACTTGGGTAACATACTCACGGATTTAGACAAGGCAAGCCTCGAGATTGGGCTTCGGATGAACATGTCAAAGACCAAACTCATGACCAACAGCATGAAAAGGAGACTGTACATTGAGGGTGAGGAGATTGCATATGTTCAGGATTATGTTTATCTTGGCCAAACAGTTTCTTTTCAGGCGCGACAAGACAAAGAAGTTGCTCGACGCACTGAGAGCGCCTGGAGGAGCTTTTGGTCAATGAAAAGTCTTCTTAAAGGAGATCTCCCTCTATGCCTGAAACGGAAGATTATGGATATGTGCATTCTCCCTATACTCCCGTACGGAGCACAAACCTGGTCTTTGACACTTCAGCAGAGGTCCAGGCTCGAGGTTTGTCAGCGAGCCATGGAGCGCAGTATCCTGGGAGTCTGAATAACTGACCGCATAAGGAACACAATACTGCGCACCAAAACTAAGATACAAGATGTTACCCGAAAAGCTGCTACTCTAAAGTGGGATTGGGCCGGACATGTCTGCCGCATGTCGGACGGGCTATGGGCTAAAAGAACAACTTACTGGACCCCATTAAACGCAAGACGACATCGTGGCAGACCGAGGCGAGGGTGGAGAGATGAGTTGGACAAATATCAGAGGGACTGGCCGGCAATGGCTGAGGATAGGCGTGTGTGGAAAAGGGAGAGGGAGGCCTTCGCCCAGCAGTGGGACACTACAGGCTAACTAACTAACAAACCTGTGCTTGACAGCGAACACATCTAATAGTAAGCAGTGATGCAATCGTTGATGGTGAGGCACACTAGTTCATTAAGAGCCAAGTTAATTTTAATCAGATGGGAAGACCGCAGCAGGCAAATTATTCCAGTTATTTGATTTACGCGGTATAAAAACAAGACAAGGCGAAACGCTTAGTCCGGACTGTGGAGATTTCTACAATTGCGGGAAGAAAAGAAGCTATCGTTATCTTTGCCAAATTCCGTACGGTACATTAAATTCTATTTTTGAAGCTCCTTCTGTTCTGATATGCATCCTTACAGACCAATTGCATGGCAGTTTGGTTCAGCGGTTGTGCTAATGATTACTTCAGTTGCCGAGAGGTTGTGTTTGAAATTAGAACTTTTTTAAAGTCATGATTGACTTTCATTTGTTCTATGTAAACTCTCAATTAAGGGACAAAATGACCCTCAACTTTACTCGCTGTGATCAGAACGAAAGAAAAATATTTTATATGCTAGAAATCACGCATTATCATAGTTTACAATTATAATCAATCAAATAGCCTACTATCAAGTAACGAACGTTTTTGATCAATCTTTATGACGCTAGAACGTTGTCCAGTATCCCACAACTTGCACCCCAATATTTAACAATACATTCTCACGACGCAAGATATGTTTTTTGACAATTTAAAAGCATTACACGTCATGTTTCGGGACATTTTGTCCCCTAGTTCACCTGAGGCCTTTTATCAGCCTTCCCTCTGTCATCGGAAACAACAACCGTCGGTCATGTTAGTCTAAACGTTTGACTAGGCACATGTAACTTACGGTCCGGGTGTCAAAGCGAGGCACACGTGTGAAACGCGAGCCGGCGAGTCCTCCCGTCATAATGTGAGCATCGTTAATTAGGGGCGGACAAAGCGAATGTGTAGTGTGTGTGTTGTAGTCTAAACTGACTATTTCACATAATTTCTTTTAACTGCAAACAAATGCTTATGAAATAGTTTTGAAAAGTTCAAACCAGTTGAAAATTATTTACATTATTTTACTAAAAAAATCGATTAATCATTTATCATCATCATTTTATTTATTTTTTCTAGTGTCTGCGTTTTCGGATAGCTACAACATAGGGGTTTTTAAGTCAAGAATGATTAGGTTACTTCTAGGCAAGCGTGTTTCTAGCCTCTGGGGCACATGGGTATTCCGAAAGGTTGACACCAAGTCCCCCCCAGATCGAAAGCAACGAAAGAACGGGGTAGAGGTTTAGTCAGTAAGAGTCTGACACGCCCTCCCGCTCCGCCCAAGAGTGGAAGAAGTCATTCTGATGATTCCCCTACCAGAAAAAAAAAGTGTGTGTTTGTTACTTATTTATGCTCGAACGGCTAAATGGATTTAGATGAAATTGTACGTAATTGCAGAACCTATCTTGGTACAGATTATACTGTATTGTACAATACTTACTAGAATAGGTACTTTTTATACCGGGAGTTGCTTCAATTTGGACAATTGTCTACTTTAACGTGGGCGAAGCCGCTGGCTGCAGCTAGTTGCTATTAAAACAACGTTTCATTTCAATACCGATTTTGACCGAAACCAGACAAAACTGGTGTTGACTATTAGTTACTTATATTAACTGTAACATTTATATGCACGTTTGTATTTGGTTTCAACGAAACGTACAACTATTGATACACGTCAAACATTGTAGACGGCAAATAATTATAATTATGATTGTACCGTAATATCTATGTATAATTATTAACTCCGTGGTATATATTTACCTGAATTTCGTAAAACTCAGTAACATAGAATTGATACATTACTGAATGAAATACATGAATGATATGAATACTTCGTCTAAAAACCTCGAATCATAAACACGGCCATTAAATTCCGGGAGTTATTAAATTTCGTATTATTTTATTGAAGAATATTATTGTGTTTTCAACTCTATTTACTTGCTTCCAGGAAAATAAGTATTAAATATATACTCTACCTATTTTGAGCTTTGAACATTACAGGTAAAATGAAATCAGACACTGCTCATTAAAATACTTATTAATAATCATATTTTGTTCGTTTTGGGCTGCGCGGTATTTAGATAAAAATAGCTTCTGAGATCATATCCACGATCCATTTGCCAACCTATACTGAACTGTTAAAGAAATGGAGTTATATAGTGTGTATAGATCCATCCCTCTTTCTCGCATTTACGACTGACATTATAACACGTCATTTTAAAACCCTTTGACATTGCTAACGCGGTGTCCTACGTGAGTGATTCAACGTGATTGCGGTTCCGAAGCGATTCGATGCGATACATTCGAATACAACAAGCAGACACCGATGTGTCTTTGTCTTACGTGCGGGTTAAGTCACTGCTTTAGCAGCAATTCATTGAAAACCAGTTACAACAACGCAAGAGTTCGCTTAAAAATGTCAAACCAACTGATTGCGACCGCTTCGCTTCTTTCATCGCTGCACCGCACTTAATTTTGTCAGCGTCTTTTGCTCGATTTTAATATAAACGTATGAGTTTCCATTCATGGGCAAGTTCGACTTATTCTTCGCTACTTTTTTCCTGATACTCAAACCACAGGTAAATATTATGACCAATGGACTGTTTCAACTCAACAATCTAGCGATGTTTTTCGTAATGTAAGACATTGCTGACCATTGTCTGTGTAACAAAGGCTATTATTTATATACATAGCACCTCGGGCGATGACTGTATGTGGCGCCATTTTTAGCGCGTTACATGAAATGTGTGTTACAGGTTATGAGGGCTACTATGTTTGCTAACTCGTTCCGTATTCGATTTTATTTCTCGGTATATTTGTTTAGTGGTGCGATGGAGAAATTGTGTGAAAGATAATTAATTTGACAGCACAGTTGATCAGTTAAACAGTTGGCTACTGCGCTTTATGTCGCAGTTTTAGTACCCACACGGAAAAAATGTTTGTATAGCCTACTTATAATTCTTCTGGGTCTAGGTGTCTTGTTTGAGTGTGAGAGCATGAGCGTGGCATCCACGATATCGCTGTAATTTATGGACTGTAACAACGTATAAAAAAATCATCATAGGGGTGGCTAGTTACAGCAAGCACAGATAAACAACTCAAATAAGAAAAATAATACTTTCTTTCTAAGTCTGTCATGTAGTCGTGACCGTGGCGTGCTGGACACATTTTGTTTTGTCATGTACACTTGCCTCATGCAGTCACAAGGTTAATCGTCTCCGGTGATGATGATACAGTTTTGTTTTAGTTATGATGGATTATATTACACCAATCTCATGTCGATTTAACACAATGTCATTTTACGATTATCTCAATCAAATTGACAAGTGATTTTACTCGGAGCTAAGGCGTTTGAAACCACTACAGATATTGACATGTACAGAGAGAATTGCGTGAATTATGTGGAGACAATTTGATTTAGTTTGATTAAGTGGAATTTCCGATTCCAGGAAATAGCACTTTCTTGACGTAATGCTCGTATAGGTACACTAGACCATGTTTGTGTATGTGTAATTAGTTTTTTAGATGTAATATTATATTAGATGTAGATTTGTTTGATATTATCTAGAATTATAAAAATCACTTAACACATCGATCTCCTAAGAAAAGGTTTGATCTATTTATCGTAAATTCTTTGATTTATATTTGAAACATAGGCTGTCTTTATTAGTTACACTAAACTGCCTTCGAAATAGGGTTTAAGGGATGTAAAAGTTTTTAAACAAAATTGCTCGCAAAGTGCTAGTTAGATATTATATGGCAGAACAACGTTTGCCGAGTCAGCTAGTATTTATTTACTTATTTAAGCTTCATATTCACTGTCGGTAGGTACATAGTTGGACTTAAAACAACATGGCATCCTCTCCCACCTTTGAGTTAAAAACAAGCATAATAAATAAATACTCTGTGTTTCCTCAAGTCAAGAGTGATTATGTTACTTCTAGGCAAGCGTGCTCCATCGTCGGCCACTACTACACTAAGCAATGATTGCTTACCATCAGGTGAGATAGTGGTGAAACGCAAGCCTACGCATAATAAAATTAAAACTCTACTGTTTAAAAATATGATAAAGTAACATTGAAATAAAGTGATCAGTATACGTCGAGTATATATAAAAACAAAAAATGTCAAGTTTAACCCCATCTAGCTCATCACGCTCCGACCCTAAAGAGCAGAAATATTATAAGTTAGTGTGTGCTCCGTATAAGCTCGAGTCTCGAAGTTTCCCCATAGTAGGTGCCCTAGTTAACGGCGCTCGTAAATAACACACAACTGAGCATTTGCGAACAAAGGATGGGCACAATCCCCGCCGGTTTTAATTCAGATTTTTTAGCTCTAAGCACGTTATGTGGTTTGTTGCCTTGTAATTAGGTTTATAGCGGCCCACAGTTTTAAAAGATGGTTTAATTAAGTTATTGTGTTATTTTCTAGTTACTGGTGTGTGGAGGTCAGATCTGGATAGTCAGTTACAATCTTGTCTAACCTAAATCGCAGCCCTTCATGACTTAAATTCAGCTCTGGAGTTGAATTTAGAGTAAAGCAGTAGTAATTATAGTTAGGGAACAAAAAATAAAAACAGTCGAATAATCTGATCTAGTAATCACACACAGCCTCACATACTTACTTCAGTGCCATTTAAGGACAGAATAAATATAAGTACAATATAATTCCTTTGTTGATTCGAAGTTTTAAATATATGTAGTAACACTATGCTAATAATATATTTTTTAAATCATCAAACTATGAACAATCAGTTAGTTAATGGTATTTCTTAATGTAATGATATTTAAACCACACCACAACTTGCCATGTAATTATTTCAGCAATAAATAAATTAATGATTATTTTATTTTGTTACAGGTAAATGGCGTTTTCATCACGGTAATGCCCATAGTGGCTCCATCTCACTCTTAGCTACGGCCTTAAACTCAGATAGATGGTCGCGCTTTATAAAATACTGATGTTCAATTGACACCCAGCTGGACTGGAAGATGGTGTGGAAAGTTCATTTAACCTATCACACACCCGCAAAACGAGACACAATAGTAAAACCACAAGTAAAACAATAACACCGCGGTCTCATAGGACCGGTCGGGGATTCATGAATTAAAACACATTACATCTACATCTACCTAGCCTTTTTCCAACTATATTGCGGTCGGCTTAAAATACATTATAACGACTTTTTTACAACAAAAAATATCCCGTAAAAATAAGCAGCCCTCTTTCATACTTTCTGATAAGAATTTATTATCACATCATCATTTCAGCCGACAGACGTTCCCTGTAATTAAACATAGGCCTTCAACGGTCCTGTGTGTCTCGCATCCATCTGATTCCCGCGACCCTTACCAGGTCATCAGTCCACCGTGATCATGAGAATTACCAAGAGATATCTCAATGAATTTACATAATATGTTACATAATATATGGCACACGTACAACACGTTTATTCTCCTATAACAAAATATTAAACTGACCTATTAAGGGTTTAACTAAAATAACAATATTCCATATTATAAAAATATGAACTCAAAACAGTAAAAAATATTTGATTTCCAATTCAAGAGTAACATTTATGTATGTATACACATACAATTACAATTACATACAATGGTTTGCAAATACGCAGGTTCGAGTATTTAGTTAAAAAAAATATTGGGATCAAATGTAAACGGTCTATGGAATATAGGTAGTAAAAACTTAATTGGGAATCCATGAGCCTAGTGCCCGGGGGTAAAACCTCGGACTTGTTTTTACAGGATGAAATTTAAACTGAAAATATGATATGTGTAGCTAAAAGTAAGTAACAAAAAGTTTTCCTATTTGGAAATTGTGATTTTGATTTTAGGAAAGCCCATTGAATTTATTGTTATTTCGTGAAAAAGTTTCAAGAAGCTAAAACTTAGAGAGACTTAGTCTTTAAGTGAAGAGTGAATAGGTTATTTCAAGGCAAGCGTGCTCCATCGTCAGCCACATTATTTATTTCCATAAGGTGAGATACTCAGCTAAATCCAGCTTGACTGGAAGCCGACCCCAATATAGATGGGAAAAGGCTAGGCAGATGGTGATGATGAAGGTGAGATACTCGTCCTCATGGTCCTACTAGGCATCAGCCCTGCTGGCGTGGAACACTACGCGTCGTGGACGACTGGGCTCGCGCCTGAATCTTCGACGGTGCATAGTGTCCCACGCGCGCATCTGAGGGAGATTAGCAAAACCGTAGAGTCCCAGCAGGGTCGAAGCCTACTGGGGCATAGGTTTACTTCCGAAAGGGAAACCTATGGTCCTGGAACGCAAAGAGAAAAGATGTGGTTTTAGTCAGTAAAACACGCCCACCCGAGCGCATCTTAGAGTGTCATTAAACGGGTTATGAACCCAAAAAAACCTGGCGGACGGACGGCGTACCTATTGCTCATCGTTCGCAAGCCCAACCCCGCCGTAACTTTAAGTACATAAATTAGTATTTCCATCGAACGTAATTTGATCGAAATCTTTTCCAGAGAGTAGGGAAGTGCTATGAATTTATAATGCGCCCTCATTCCTATACATGATGGAGTCGCTTTAGCAGTATTCATGAGCTGTGTATGACGTGCACTGAGCGGACAATTCATAGCCGCTACAATAGCTAGGGTAAATACGTAAATACCTACATTTCCATAGTAAACATGATGTTTACTGAGAAATATGACCTCATGTTTGTATACCGCAAAGAGGTACAGGTTCTTTTTTTTGTATTATTAATAGGTTCGCGCTTGACTAGGTACTATTCGTGTTTTAATGATGTGGTTAACAGTGGAGCACGCTTGCCTTGAAGTAAACTCTTGACTTAAGATTTCAGGTTGTCCCTATTAGGAAATACAGACTCCTGAAGAAAATTCCAATTTTTAACTGTACCTAGACATAATGAATGTGTTATCAAAACTTTTTGTGCGTATGGGTGGGATGGGTCCCTGTCCTCTATAAACCGATGGCTAATCCAGTGGTCCAAAGATGTAACGAACTTGTCTGAATTAAACTATGTAATTCCGATGCATACCTACCTCCCTAAAATGTAACCTATAGAAAATCGATAGGCTAAGTAGCAACTCGGTGTCGATACACAAGACTTTGGACTTTGACTCAACGAGTATACATTATTAGTGGTATACCTATTAGTATTGTAACAAATGTTATATTTCTCACGTTAACAGAGGAATCTCTATGCGAAATTCCACCATTTTAGGTCTAAGGGTTTGGGCGTTGATGAATTAGTGCGTGAGTCAGGCCTTGCCATATATGTATAAGTATTATACGCATTGTAACATATTTTCACTTTCAAACGCTCTCATCTACTAAAGGCTGTCCACACGACGTTCAGGGGAACATAATAATATTTTATTCACGATATTATACCCAAGTTTCGTCGTAAAACCTTGTCTGTTTATCTGACGTAGCTCTGAAGTAAAACTTTAATCGAATTACATGAAGCTATCGCCTTGAATCGACGTATTTTGTACGACACTACATATTTTATAGGTCTACTAAAGCTTTAAATAGGCTTTAAATATTTGTTTATTTACGAGTATTTTAATATTTTAAAAGAAAACGTTTGAAGTAATATTTTTCAATACACGTTGTGTGTAATAAAATATTTCAATATGAAAGTGGTGAGTACCACGTTAGTATCTCAGTTCATCAATACCTTACAGCCAAAGAGAATCCCATGAAACTTCTAATAAGTCCATTCACGACTACGATACTTAATTTTATTACCTTCCAGTTTATCCAACAAATCAGTTTTCACGTACCCTATAGATGATGTCCTTCTCCTGAATGCTGGTTGACCTGTAATTGGCGACTATGTAAGAATTAGGCCAATTTTTTTTATACCTGAGAAATGCTGTACATAGAAGCCGTTGGTTTTACCTTAATAAAAAAATAAATAAAATAAAATCTCCTCTTCCTCTTTGAGTCGTATTCCTCATTACTGGGGGTCGTAAAAATCCCGTTGGATTAGCTTCTAGCTGATGATTATCTGCGACGGTTCTAGACGTCATGAAGTGCGACGTGCGGAAGGTGCACCCAATGACAATTTTAATGAAACCGACACGATGTGGACAATTTGTTGTTTTATCACAGAGTTCTATTATGTACCTTCCGGTTTCATTATCAGATTAGGTAGTTCGACTGCACCTTATAACCAGAGTATAAGACAATTCTAGTAATCCCTAACATGACTAGGATAAACTGATTGGAGTGGACTTGTAAAGACAGTATGAGCCTTTGTCAGTAAACGATTAGTTTAATTTAGTATTACTAAAGTCTTTTAGAAAATACTAAAGAAGAAACGATAAAATTTGAAAGGTTTTATATTTTTTTACAAAATATTAGCTATTGATATACAAGCAAGCGTGGTGTATTGTCGACTACACAGTCGTTTTCCATCTCGTGAGATAGTGGTCAAGCGCGAGCTAATCAACAGTAAAAAAATAGTGAATCTTTCAAAATGTAGATAAAAATTTAGTACTATTGAGGATTGTACCCATCAATTTATCATTATAAAACTCTCGCTATAGAATCAGCAGCCAAGCATATTGTTCATTCATTGCCAAGATTAAATACATTGTTGAGGAGCAATCAATTACTCTTTATAGTGATTCAATGAAATCTTCAAATTAATTGCGGTGTCTTGTTTGATTATTATTCATCTCAATAGTGTACTTCAATGGATAGCGAAGGACCGATATAAATGGGGATGGAAGGAAGCCCTGACTATTCACGACTTTAATTTCATAAACAACTTCTTAGGAATGAATGCTTTCATTTGATCAGTGAGTCTTCATTGAATATTTTATTGGCAAAGTAATAATACAGGTAGAATTAAGTTTTTGTATAGAATGTCTAGTCAATCTATACAAAGTTCGCTCAGGCTATGTACAAATGTCTGTGTATTTTATACTTTGGGCTGAACTTCAGCAAGCTGTAAAATGAAGGACAAAAAGTTTAGACTAAGGCAGGTTGAAATTAATTGCAGATGGAGGGACTTCCAACGCCATATGTCCAACAATTCATTAATTAAGACCTACCTAGGTACCTTATAGTTCATTTCCTGAGACAGGTATTAGAAATACCTGATGTCAGTCTTTGGTGTGCGTGCATGCAATACCTATATATCTATCACACATGGAATGCATTCTTGTCCAATGCCTACCGTTCTGTATGGTGCCTATTGGAGAAAATATTTTGTTTCTTATGAAATACAGTGAGATTACTATCAACAGCAACATCCGTTCGTTTAAAGACCTAGGCGTCGAAATACAAAAATTTTAGACGCGAATTTAAATGACAAAGCATCGAAAAGATATATGATACGGTTTAACAGACCTTTGCAAAAAATTTACTTCGAAAAGAAATCAGAGACGGTATTCTGAAAATGTAGGTATACATTTTGGCTTACTTAGGTCTTGGTATACAACAATAGGTACTCGTATATTTCTAGGCTACACTTGGGTCGTTTTCGATATAACTCAAAACTTCCAGCGACTCAGATAACCAAAAACCCTGCGTTCGGCGACACACATTTCCGAGGTTCAATTACTCAAGGCTCACGGGTTTAAATCATTAATTTCACTTGTCACCTTCCTTTTAATCCACCCCTCAAGACGAATTTTACCTTAAAACCCTTTTTTTACGGCACATTTTAGAATAAAATTCAGTATAAGGTTGTATTAATCGTGCCAACTGAAAATCGACCCTACGGTTTCAGAGAAACCCTAGATATTCATTAGCGCGTATTTGAAGATTAATCAAAGTATTGACAAGTGGAAATTAATCTTATCTTTTAAGAATTAGAGTTTAATTTTGTGTGTTGATAACCCTCACAGTTACCCGGCAGTGCAAAACGTGCAAAACAAGTGGTTGTTTTGACTACACACGCCACGGCGTACCTTTGCCGCTACGCTCGCACCTTTGTGCGTTACACGGCGTGTGTTCACAGATCACTGATATTTTCATGACTTCACCTGCGGTTACCTTCAAAGCCTTGCCACCGGAACAATGAACAACAACAAATAAAAAAGGAATTAGAAAGGTAGTATGTTACCTTTGGTAGATTATAGTATTTACTTTTAGGCAAGCGTGCTACATTGCCCACCACATCGTCTCTTATCACCTTTCAGAAAATTTAATAGGATAAAAAAATAAAGTCTTTACATAAAAGTGTAATGAAGAGTACATTACGTCACTAAGGTGTGTGTGCATGCGTAGATAATACCAATGCGCTATGAAAGTAGTGCATTATTTGCATCGTGACATTATTTGCCTACTAATAACTAATTTCTTTAAAAAAAACTATCCTAGTGCCTTAAAGTAAGATTTCTGACCTGAAATTACGATTACAACTTAATTTTATAATTGGGGTGTATAAGGGTGTGTATTATTCTAGATACAAATGTTATAATATTATAGTAATACATTTATTTTGTCAGTTTCGAACACCATGAAAAGAAAAATAGTCAAATGGGCGAATTACAGGTACTGAGCACAGATACTAAAGCACACTGTAAGTAGGATATTTCCCAAAGTTAAGACCCCATTACCACTTTGCCAAGCTTGCTAATCAAACTAAGGACCTCTCGCTCAGCTGTTGGCTTTGTGACATTCCAGACCTACCCTACAGTCTCCAACAACACTAATGCTGCAATTTCACTTGGTCGAGTCTATATTCATGTGCAGGAAATTTCAAAAACGTTACTCGAGTTTGGGCATTCGAAGCATTAATTACATTGTTTTACTCACTTTCGGTTACTGCAACACGGGGAAATATCTCTATCGACCCTGTACGATCGATTCGGGTTAGAACATGCTTGTTAACTTGAAAAGAAAACGGCGTTGGGTAACCAAAACGAAAGCTGTTCGAGTACGGGCGTACTCGACTCCGTTCATTTACAAGCTATTCCCGTTTCGGCACCAATAGGTATTTTGGATTGGTATTTTGTATTGGTACTACCTATCCAAAATACCTATTGGTACCGAAACGGGAATAGCTCGGGTGCCGAAACCTATAATGCCGAAAAACTTGGTGCCGAAAGAAGAATATTTCACCAGTTTACCTGTCCTTTAAAAAAGTGACAAACTAGGAGTCTCTGTGCAGTAGTCGACATTACAAACAACAAACGGCATGTACGAACGGAACGAGGTAGGAACGGTAGAATGATCTGTGACGATGCCGGAAGTCAATCGAGGTCCTATTACAGTCTGTGTGAGCTAGGCTGCCGAATGAAACTGTTTGGGGAGCTGCGTTATTTGATGGGTAGAGGCATTCTGTTTCGAATCTGACAGTTTATATAGCTCATCGGAATTTAGGAAGAGGCGGTCGTACTGTTGTGTATTACTGAAACCGGTTAAATATTTTTTGAATGCTTTTTTTTTTAGTTGGAAATCATTAGACTGACTTCTCCCGCTCTTGGGAGAAGGCATAGGAGTGAGAGGGCATGTCAGACGTTTTCTGGTTCTTTCTTTGCCTTTGTTCCAGAGCCCCGAGTTTTCCTTTCAGAAGCCAACTCATGGCCTCAGAGTTCAGAATGTGGATTACCAATGTCTTTTTTTTTAATTAATTCCATGTTGGTGCTACATCTCTTCTTCTTCCATATTTCTCTATTAGTTGTTATATTTACCCATATTATCTTTCACACTCAAAACCTCTTCTAACCATCACATCTTTGGAGTTCTCCCCTTCTCATAACCATCCATTATTCATTTTCAAAACTTTCTTCAGAACATTTTCTTCATTCTTCAGTTATTTCATCTAAACACAAACATTAGAACTTCTGCCAACTCTTACATATGCGTATCCATTGTGATATATAAAGCTCTATTATCTTCATTTTAACCTTTCTCCTATTCGACTCATAAACACGATAAATAAGCGATTAGCCATTCCAAAATGCTTTAATAATCGAAAGAATCGTAGTTGTTAAAATAAACCATCGAGTCAACCACTGACTCACCATTCTCCAAAAAAACCGAGATATTTTTCGATTCTTTCGAGTCTACGGAACCGACAACTAGTTCTCTATTGTTTGAATCAGTCACTCTTACTCTAGAATCTAAACCATTGAGGAACAACTCGCAAATGAACGTGCCATATGACAGTCACGATAACAGATCGAGACGGACTCGAGTCAAAGTCGAAACCATCGAGATGTTCCAATAATTGAAACAAACGAATAAAAGCTTTCACCATCGCGTATGGCTACGATAAATATCTTTCCCTTTCGCAGCTGTCAAAAGTTTAACAAACAAACATTCAATTATATAGCCGAAACAAAATGGCAAACGAATATGGTTTGAACAAACAAACACCAGCTAATGCAGAGTTTGAACTATCATAAATCGTTGAACACACTGTAGCGAGCGCGATTCAAAAATTAATTTCATGTGTGCCTTAACGAACCGTCTACCGGCGTATGGTAATTGTGGCCCGTACTAGAGGTGTTCATTCGAGTGAGTGACTTTTCCTTGAATATCGACAGAGTGAAAAGTAAAAGAGGTAGTCCACAGTAGATCATTATCATCCCTCTAGCCTTTTCCCAACTAGTTTGAGGTCGGGTAACTGAATGCGGCTGAGTACCCGTGTTTTACATGAAGTAACTGCCTATCAGACCTCCACAACCCAGTTAATGGAAAACACTCTACTTCTTGAATAGACTGATGGACAGGATATCTGTCATCTGACTACCTGTAACGTCTGTCAAAGATCTACGAATGGTAATTGGGATCTGGTCTTGTACTTTCCGAGGCACGGGGTGTCAATAATGTCCTAGATAAGCACAAAACTTATTGGGTAGAAAAGTACACAATAGTGCCTACTTGCCTAGTTTTGAACGTTCAAACTCATATTTGAGAGGCGGGTGCCTTAACCACTGGGCCATTACGATTCACAATGCTTCTCAATAGATACTCATAGCAATAATCCGAGTCCTTTAAAATGTAATTTCCTTTAATCGATTGCATCTCATTCCCTTGACTCGGCTGCCATAACAACGGAAATGAACTGTCGCCTCGCAGACGTTTATGTCAACTTCTAAATAACAAGAGTTATGTCTAGAATCGGGATTGTCCATTGTACCTAAGCCATAACTATACCATCAGCTATATAATGTTCCCAATGTCGGGGCTTAGGTCTCCTCTCAAGGAGAGGGAATGGTATGGTATAGTTTGAGTATGGTTTCCGCACTCATTCCTATACGGACCAATGTGCATGGGCCATTGCGGCCGCAACCTTAGGTGGGCTCATTCCAATCTTTTTCCTAGATTTTATTGGTCCTTTTCAAAGTCAAAGTCAAAGTATTTTGTGTGTGTGCTTTTTGGTGATACAACAAGTCTTACAGTAATTTTATGGTAACTCAAAAAACTACCCATTAGGCATACACGTTTGAACAATATTAGAAATTAAAATGGATTTACATACATTGAAATACAAAACAAAAATGTCAAAATTGATTTACATTAAAATATAAAAAAAAGAATTGATAAACTAAATAAAAATGTCAAAATTGAGAGAATTTATATACTAATTAAAAATGTAAAAATTGAGGGAATTAATATACTAAATAAAAATGACAATTTTTGAGATAACAATTCATATTAGAATACAATTAATTATTATTACAAAAATTAAAATACAATCAGTTAGTCAAGGTGTCAAGCATAAATATATATAATTGTCAGTTTGTACATTTTGTCAAGAAGGAATTCGTCAATGGTATAGTAGCATTTTTCAATTAAAAAATCATTCAGTTTTCGTTTAAATTGTATCAAATTCAAATCTTTGATAGCATTTGGTATTTTATTATATATTTTTGGTGCTTTTATGCATAAGGGCCGTCTTTGAGGCTCTTTCCAAGAGAGTAATCCTCCACGCGGGCCCAGTGCAGGTTGGTGACTGTCACATGTTTTCGAACTTTTGTGTTTTAGGACATACCGATTTTCAGTCGCCTTTATCTATGCTACACAGGCAAGCATGACTGGACGCATGAGCAGACCAATTAACGTAACGTACAATCTCTTGATATACATCCAATGGAATGTAATATAGTACAGACATTATTAAAATAAACGGAGTGGACTGGAGCCTAAACTAGGGCAGCCCTGTATTTCAGGACTTCAGGTCCTAATTCTGCGGTGAGGGAGTAGGTCTCAATTCATTAGTGAATGTAATCAATACATGACGTGTGTCTTTGTGTGAATTCGTGTGAGCGTTGTGTGTGCGATATGTGAGAGTTCAGTTCTACGCACGTGTGTTTGTGGGAGTATGTATATTATGTATTCTTGGTTGGTGTCTAAAGACCAACCCGATGTCCTGGTGAGCGTTGCAGGGATCCGTTTGATGCGAGATGCAAAGGACCGGTCATGATGGCCGGTTATGATGACGCTTTAGGGAGCCTTACGTCCGGCAGTGTACGTCTTTTGCGGTTGAAATGCTGATGATGATGATGATGATATGGAGAGGCTGCCAACCTGTCTTTCTGCTAACGATGATAAAAGACCAACCCCAACAAGTTGGGAAAAAGTCTCGACAAATTGGTTAACTGAACATTTTTTCCATTTCGTTTTCCGGCGCTTCCTTTTAGTATTTTCAAATTCAGTGCCTTTTAAGTATTTAATCAACGTCTGGCTAATCTCTAAGCGTGGCTAACTGTGTACTTAGCAGGATTATCTTATTACGGTCACCAGCGGCGCTCAGAGGGAAACGGGTTTCATGCAAATTCTTTCATCTAGGACTTATTTCTAAGAGGATTCCGATACAAAGTGGCCTTTTCAACCTGTAACTTTGGAAAAATATGGAAGAATTTATATTCTTTTTTCATGATATACAAATTATCTTGTTTTTAAGTAGCCTATATTTTCGTTACCTTTACGTTATCTATTTTTTGTTTTGTTGGTTTCTGCTTGTTACAGTTTACTGTGGAAAAAAAGGATAATTTTTCAGGTATATTTTGGGTTACTTGTATACCAAGTTTCGACGAACTTCCATACGACATAGACTTTTACGTTTGTAATAGTAGTAATAAAATAAATTTAGTAAAATGCTATATACATAACAAATAACAATTTCATTTATACGTACAGATTATAAAGTTTAAACAGATAGTTCTTGACTGGAAAATGAATGATGACGCGGGAAGTGGAGCAAACGAACGCTCGGCAGCGTGGTAGGGGCAACCTAATCGCTAATTACTGAGCTAAACGACTTCATTGTTTGAAATATTTCCTCTCGCCCGTTTCCTACGAACATACACACCATATATATGTATATATACGTCTATACATCGCATCGTCTCGCTATTTGAGTTATGAAATTACTGTTTGATATTGCTCTGCTTTCTGGAAAGTTATCATTCATCACGAATAACAAATGAGGATCGGTTTTCGAAAACAATTGTTTCAGATCTCGTGTAACCGTATTTTGTTTGCAGATTGAAAGAAAACAAAACCGAGGAAAAGTTCTAATAGCAATTACGATTGTCTTTCTGAACATTGTATTTGCTGTTAGAAAGTTTTCGTGAACAAAATGATTGACACGCGATATACTCGTATCTATGCGAATTAGGATCTAAAACTATACTACTACTACTAAACTATATACGAAGAGTACCCAAGGAGTTTCTTGTCAGTTCTTCTCCATAGGAAACGACCAATTCGAACCGTGCACTTGCTTCTGACTTATATTTATATACCTACATGAAATTAAAACATTTTTTCTTTTAAATGCCCATGTAGGCCCATATGAAATTAAGACATTTTTGATTTTAGACCAGTATCTCACCAGATGCAAATCAAAGATGTGGCTATGAGCGCGATTCGAACATAACTATACAACCGTCTGAAATCAAATATCCGGCAGTTGACCGGTCAGACACAACACCCGTCTAGTCGGAGGATGCTCCCTTTTCAATGGATGGTTGTGGGACGTTACACCCTCTTTCATTTACCTTTAACAAAACTGTGATGGAACAGATGATGAAACAAATATAAAACAATAATGTTTTTTGTAATATGTAATTGTTGTGCATATTAGAATTGTCATGAGACGCACTTTGGTTATAAGACACGTAATCACATATCATCGTACACGTAAAACTGATCTGATAATGAAGCTAATGATGGAGCACGCTTACCTAGAAGTAACCTATTCACTTTTGACTTAAAGACCTCTAAGTTACATGTAACAGGTGTTACCTCTCAAGTTATTACCTCTACTCTTCTTTAGTTACATGAAACGCATAATGTTAGTGTTACCAAAACGTATTTATTTGGAAGCCAAATGCTGAAAACATTATCCTAGACGAGAGTAGATATATACCTAGGTATCACTTGTAAAATCAATATACGATAACTGTAACTGTTATACCCGAATAATATTTCCAGTTATCCTGTATTATTTTTGGCACAAAAAAATCACGTTGCACGTGTATTTTTAACAAGTAATATTTACACAAATCGTAACGTTTTCCGCTCGTTTTCAATTTACTTGTGTCAATTTGCGAATATTTGCTGATCGCCGCCTTTTGACTGTGTTTGTATCGAGAAGTGCTCGCCGTCTGACAAATTGCGTGGCTTTGAATATACTGGATCTGAAATATTATTTTTCCTCCCTGCTCTTAGTAAATAAGTTAAACGCGATGTCGGTGGCTTGCAAGATTTGAAATGAGCTGCTTTTTAAGCTGTAAAGCGCCATTTAAGTGGAAAGATAATTATGCTATATGAAGTTACTGTAAGGTATGAATTATAGACTCACTAATTACAATTTAAATTGACAAACCGTGATAGCCTAAAACAGTGTTCACTAATTACAGTCATATAACTTCTATCTATATGATTTTCTGACTGATTAGCAAGCTGCAAGCTGTGCTAATACAGCTTAAGCTACAGGGCTTGTGAGTGTGAAATTTCAAACATGGTTTACTTTTGTGACGTCGAAGGATTTTCAAAATTCACCTTTTAATGGGTAGAAACAGGTGTCCAAAGTTTTCATGGAGAAACCTACTTTCACGCGGGCGCAGCCGGTAGCAGGAGCTAGTATACATATACACCGTGTCTCAGACATCGACGCACAAAAGAATACCATGGACTCAGTACATTATTCTAGACTCCCAAGTAGTGCAAACTTTCGTCGGCTTACCGCCATCTAATTTTATGAACAATAGCTGAAATAAATAAAATAAAACTTTACAAAAATGAACATTTGCCAACAGTAAAAAGATTTTTCGTGCCACACTGCCTACTGTAAAAAGTGCAATTGATTATGGAATTGCAATACTTAATAGTAAACCGCCCGATTTAGGTTAATTTAAACAAGTGTTTCAGGCCAGCTATTAAAAGGTTTGATATTTTAAAAGGTTATCAATGAATGAAAATACAAAGGATTAGATCGCACCGCATCACGCACGCAGCTACTAAAAGTGCTTATGCGTGATGTTAAACCGGCCAACAGTAACAATGTTAATCAAAATGCTTGGAATTGATACATTTAAGTAGCGCTTGTGGACTTCAATTAGTACATACTTGATGTGTAGAGGCTGTCTATGGTAATGACAGAAGTTACGTTTATTCAATAGAAACCACATCTAGTATTAGTATCATCATCATCTCGGCCGAAAGACGTCCACTGCTAGACATAGACCTCCGCCAAGCTTCGCCACAGAGTCCTGTGCGTCTCGTATCCATCGGATTCCCGCGACCCTCGCCAGGTCGTCGGTCCACCTTGTGGGCAGCCTCACAACACTGCGCCTCTCGGTACGTGGCCGTCACTTCAGAACCTTTCGTCCCCATTGACCATCCGTTCTGCGAGCAATGTGCGCTGCCCACTTCCACTGAAGTTTGGCGATTCTTCGGGCTATGTCAGTAACCTTGGTTCTCCTGCAGATATCTTCATTTCCGATGTGATCACGCAAGGAGACTATCTAGTTTAAATATACAAATAAACTAATAACTTACGAGTATATAACAAACATATTCGGTATCTCCAGCACAAAACACAAAACCACAATATTCAATTTGAAACCCTTTACAAAACGTTGATTCTAAATTCCGGTAAGCAAACGTAAATAAAATCGGGCTCAGGCGTTATTTATTAAATTCTGATTGTTTTCATTCTCTTTCCCTTTTGTTAAGTCAATAAATATTTTGCGGATCCCTACTAAATTCGCTGAAATTGCGGATACGGACTCCGGAAAGCGATTGACGCTTCAAGTATTTTGATAACCCTCCATCGTATTTTTAGCTAGGAAGGTTTTTAAGTATGTTTTTTTATGACGGGGAGAGTGCCCAATAGGCCACAATAGTCTTTTGTTTTAGGTTTCATATGTTGTGTTTTTAATATCATGTAGATTTCATCTCGCATGCGGGTTTGCTCCCATACAGATTTTTTTACGCAGCGTGATACACGCTAGCCTACAATCAAGTTATCTGCCGTCTGCTGTGTCTCGTGGTTGTGTACAATGGGTGACTAATTCGCGGGGCTGTTGTTTCGTATCACGCCTCCCGTCGTCGCCGTTCTGAGTGCGTAAAGTATATTGTAAAGTATCGTCGGTTTTTTATAGCCTGAGACTAAATTGACACAAATAATGTCAAACTTACTATAGGAATGATGTCAGTTCTTTTGTGTTGTAATGTCATTTTAGTCTCAGGGTATAAAAAAGCAGATAGTAAGCGTATAGCATCAGCCTTATAATGTTCCCACTGTTTTGACTCAGGCCTCCTCTCTAGGGAGGCTGTGCTTATAATTCGCATTAAAATAGATTTTTATGAAAAGGACATTCGTGGGGGTTGCGCGTGCGGGACAATCCCACATTCAAGATCAAAATCGCATAATATTATAAGCACAAAGATCATAGGATCGTAAAAGGATAGTAAGATCAGTTGACCTTAAGTTACACACTTTTCCTTCTGTCATCAATACGATTGTAAGAAGCACAGAACATATAAAGGTAAGAAGTATGTACAGTCAGCATCAAAAGTCGATGAACAGAATCAACATAACAAAACACCTGTTCACAATAAAATGCCATAAGTTATAGTCGCAACTAGGAAACAAAATAGCCTGTACACCAGAAGTTTACAAAAGTCGTTAAACACGAGTATTTCAAAAGTACATGTGCACTAGTATTTCAAAAGTACATGTGCACTAGTATTTCAAAAGAACATGTGCACTAGTATTTCAAAAGAACGTGTGCACTAGTATTTTAAAAGTACATGTGCACTAGCATTCCTAAAGTCGCTGTACACCATCAATCCAAATGTCGCTGAACATCATTGTATCAAAGTCACTAAACAGCTAATTTCACCTGACTAAACTAACTACTACTACATATAGAAACGGCTGATATTGTTATTATTTTTATAATAGAACAACATCATTGTATCAAAAGTCACTAAACAGCAGTAAAGACAAAATTAGGTTAACAAAGTATATTTTTAATGTTGCCGTGTGTTAATATACTTTTGACGCTTATGTTGTTCAGCTACTTTTGGGACAGTGCTTGCTTGATCTTAATAATGTATGTTAACATGTTAGTATCTATTTCAATACTTATTTACAAAGCAATTATACACTCGAGAGCAATAAAATCGCACATCATGACTTGTTATGTTAAGACAGATTTTGTCATGAATATGAAATGATTTTGAAAGAAATGCATACACAAGTTTAAACACCATTTCATTATCTTTCTAATGATATGAAATACAGTGTAAAAAATACCCTTGAAAAGTTTTAGAGCACAATACCCAACATAAGGGTAAAATTACAAAATTTTGCTTAAGAGAGAATGACAGTCAAACTTAAAATTCTTAGTTAACCAGTTATAATAAAGTGTATTCCCTCTCTTAGCCTTTATTACAGCTGTTAATCGATGTCTTATGGACCGTAATAATTTTACCATGAAGTTGTATGGTATAACCTTCCACACCTCGTCAATGATAAATTGACGCTCTTGGAGTCGCGAAGAAACAAGTTTTTTGCTGTAATTCTTCTTTTAAGATTGAAATTGGATTAAGATCAGAACTACGCACAGGCCTGACTATCGCGATGATTTCAAAGTTTTCCATGTAGTGAAAAACTGTTCTAGCGACTTACGATCTGGTATTGTCATGCGTTAAGATTTTTTTTTACCAATAAGCTACACCAGCAGCTTCACAGATTCTCCGAGCATTTTTTTGACGTAACGTAAAGCCATCAACCCTCTCGATATCGGGCAGGTATTAGCTACAGTGTATGAATACAAGTCAGTTTTACTGTATAACATTATGCCACCCCTAAACGCCTCGAAAAGCAACGTGATTTATTTATTCATTTATTTATTCATTTATTGCATTTCAATGTTGTTTATAGGTTGTTACATTATGATAGTTCCAAACAATGAACCCTGCTAGGGCACAGCAATGTATAGGCGATGGGTTTTAATTAATTTAACATGATATCAATCTTCATACAATTTGTTGATATAGATTAATTTAACTATTAATTTTAATTATACATTATGTCGTTCTTATAAACTAAATAAATAAATTATCATTTTCATATTATAATCTCATACTAGAATTTATGTCATATTACAATGAGTCTAAATGTCATTATTATCTCAGTTAGTTTAATGTCAATAGATTAGTTTTACATACATATGTCACATTTTCAGATAAAATAAAATTAAAGGTAATCACTAAAAATACAGGAATGAGGTAGTAGCAGACTGATGTTTTATGGAGTACCAAGTTATGTATATATAGTGAGTTCAAGTCGATATTAGTTTATTTCTCGGTTAAAAACTCTTTTAGGCTATAATATGATTTTAAATTTAAGTAGTTTTGTAAATCATTTTTAAATTTGTTGTCATACTCTGTATCCTTAACTGAATTTGGGAGTTTATTATAAATTTTAACGCACATGGCCAGAGGCCCAGAACGAAACATAGCCAGTTTTGAGGTTGGTGCCGCTAATTCGTTTAAATATCGGTTTCTAAGACTACGTTGCTGTGGGCGTTGCTGTTTTGCTAACGGAAAAAGCGATGGGTATTTTCTCACAAATTTACTAGCTTCTAGAATATAAATACCTGATAGCGTAAGAATTTTATGTTCTATAAAGTATTGTTTGCAACTTTCCGTGCTTTCTAAATTTACTAGGATTCGAACGCATCTTTTTTGTAAAATGAATAGTTGCTCTATATCTACACTGTTTCCCCACATTATAATTCCATAGTTTAGCCACGGATATGCGTATGCGTAATAGGCTGAAAGAGCTGTTTTGAAGTCGGTTGCTTTTTTTAGTTCTCTTAAGGCGTATGTAAAGCTAGCCAATTTATTTGATAGGGTTTGTATATGAGCTTTCCAGTTTATATTTGTATCGATAGTCAGGCCTAGCAGTGAAAAGTCATTTACACGATTTCTTATGTAGCATTGATAAAATTAACCTGATGACTTTCTGTAAATCCTAAGAGGTCATGGGAGGTCATGGTCATGTAAGTCATTCTGAACTTATCAGAAAACACTATAGCCAACCAATAGTCAAACACGTAATTTAAGTGATCCATGATAAATTGTCGCCGGGCTTGTCGGGGAGCTGTGGTCAGTTTGGTACCAATTGCTGGATGATATGCAGTCAGTCCTGCTTCATCCAGTCCTTTTCTACATGTCCGCTGATTTATACTGACTTTGCAAACTTCTAAAAGCTTTTGTCTCAGTTCAATCGCTTTCGATAACCAATTTCTCAAAGTACTTGTTAAAACAAAGTGATCATCACGCCCTGAACCTATGCGCCACCGACCAGGTCCTGGTCGTCGAATGTACCCACTGGTCTCTTGAAACCTTTGGTATACCCGAAGATCAGGGAAACGGCCCAATTTTGACTGTTGAGCAACTTCATTTGTTTTATGGCCTGTTTTGGGCAAGGTAAAGTCAAAGTCAAATATTTTTATTTCACATAGGCCTACATGGGCACTTATAAAACGTCGAAAACTAGTGCACGGTTCCAAATTGGTCGTTTCCTATGGAGAAGAACCGGCAAGAAACTCCATGGTTACTCTTTTCAAAAAACTATTGGGTTTTCAACATTTCCATATTACAACACAGAGAGGTAATAACTTGAACAGCTTCTGCGGGCGTGGTATCCATATTTTTCCAGTAAATTCGTTTGTTTCCAATTGAGACGTTATCGCGTTGACGGAAACAGAGTAAAAATTAAAAAAAATACCTTTTTTTTAGCTTTGGGTAAAGGTATAAGTTGAGAAATGCGAATGCGTGAATTTGGGGAATTGGATGTATGGTTGATTTTTGTGAATTACGTGAAGGTCAAGATTCAAGATTCATTTATTGTTGTTTGTCACAGGTGTAAATTTAGTTCTTAAAATTAATATCATAACAATGTATCACTGCAACATACCCATAGGGTGTACAAACTTTAAATTTTTACAATTACATGTCAAAAGCAAAAAAAAAATCATTCAAGTAACATAATAATCACTATAAAAAATAAATAAATTATATATATCAATTGGTATTTGTTATAATTATTTAACAATTAAATTCATTACAGTACAAGACATTAACAATTAATTAAATAGTCAAGATGTCAAAAGAAAGAAAATAATAATAATAATATAAACCGTCATAACAAGTATACAAAATAATTAACACAATATTTATTACCACTACATTACATATAAATAAAATTTCACAATTAATAATTATCACTCTTTATAATTATGCATTTATCACAATACTATTAAATAAATTTCAGTCAAAATATTTGTCATTAAAGAATTCATTAATTGTATAATATACTTTCTGTAGCAGTAATTCTTTAAGTTTGTGTTTAAAAGAAGCTAATTTTTCAGTGGTTTTAATAGAGTCTGGTAATTCATTGTAAATTTTGACACCCATACCAAATATGCTTGATTTAAACTTAACTGTTCTACTCTTAGTTGCCTTAAGGTCATTTTTATATCTTGTACTTCTCATTGTCTCATAATTATTGATGTCGCGCTTTGTGATTGAGGCTGCTTCCAATATATACATTGACGCTAGGGTTAAGATTTTTAGTCTTTTGAATTCTGCTCTGCATGAATCTGTCTGTTTAAGCCCACATATACTTCGAATATATTTTTTTTGGGCTTTGAATGCAAATTCTCTGTTAGTAGAGTTACCCCAACATAGAATACAATATTTTAGAGTAGAACCCACATATGCATGATAAACATTAAGTAGTAAACTTTCATTTACTATTTTTCGAAGGATATAGAGAGCATATGAAAACTGGTTAAGTTTTTTGCAGACACTATCCACATGCATTTTCCAGTCAAGTTCTGAGTCGATATGGACTCCTAGAAATTTAGTGTTAGGTCAATGATCATAATTTTGTGTTTTTGTAAAGTTAACCTTGTATACTTTAATTTTGCTTAATAATTTATACTCCATTTCTTTACATTTAAGGGGATATCAGCATTAAACTAAATTACAAGCCATGTGCGATTTTTTTGCTCTCAAGTGTATTTTCTTGTCAGTAATCATACCAATCTATAATATGAAATAACATAAACATAACTCTAATGATCTACGAAGCGATTATTGTGACGGTACTTGTAATTTACTTTGCGCAAATCTTACAAAACCTTCTTTTAATTTTTATTTTTTGTAAAAGATAAAAATAAAAAACCAAAAACTTGGTTTTTTGAATTTTTCACATAAATTCTGAAGTTATGTGAAAAAAGTGTAAATACAAAAGTTTTAGACCTTTTTATTACCTACAACTTTGCCATTTGACTTTTTTGCGATAGGACTTTTAGTTTTGCTGGAAATCGAGGAAAACCGTTTTTTACCCTTAAAAACTCACCCTCATCCCCTTCCCGACCTCAGATCGCCCGTAAATTATTTTTCCATACATTTTTATATATACCCTCCTTTTCTAATGGGTTTCATCCTACTATTATTTTTTTTTGGTTTTAAAAATTATCGACCCTTGTCTATAAAATTATCACAAGTCATGTGAATAGAAATAATAAAGTAAAAATTAAAGGAAGGTTTTGTAAGATTTGCGCAAAGTAAATTACAAGTACCGTCACAATAATCGCTTCGTAGATTATTAGAGTTATGTTTATGTTATTTCATATTATAGATTGGTATGATTACTGACAATAAAATACGAGTATAACTGCTTTGTAAATAAGTACTGAAATAGATACTAACATGTTAACATACATTATTAAGATCAAGCAAGCACTGTCCCAAAAGTAGCTGAACAACATAAGCGTCAAAAGTATATTAACACACGGCAACATTAAAAATATACTTTGTTAACCTAATTTTGTCTTTACTGCTGTTTAGTGACTTTTGATACAATGATGTTGTTCTATAATAAAAATAATAACAATATCAGCAGTTTCTATATGTAGTAGTAGTTAGTTTAGTCAGGTGAAATTAGCTGTTTAGTGACTTTGATACAATGATGTTCAGCGAAATTTGGATTGATGGTGTACAGCGACTTTAGGAATACTAGTGCACATGTACTTTTGAAATACTAGTGCACATGTTCTTTTGAAATACTAGTGCACATGTACTTTTGAAATACTCGTGTTTAACGAGTTTTGTAAATTTCTGGTGTACAGGCTATTTTGTTTCCTAGTCGCGACTATAACTTATGGCATTTTATTGTGAACAGGTGTTTTGTAATGTTGATTCTGTTCATCGACTTTTGATGCTGACTGTACTTTACCAACTTACATTTCATTTTATAATATCTCTCTCGCAGTAGGAATGGCTCGTTATCCACGAAACGGGTCCAGTGTGGGTTGATAGATGTCATATGTCTTCAATTTTTTGGTTCTTGAACGTGCCGGTTTCCTCATGATGTTTTCCTTTACCTTTTTGAGAGCAGTGGTGATGAAATAAATCACACAAAGTTAGGTACATTTGGTACATCACTCTGGGTTTAAACTAACAACTAAAAGTCATTGCTCACATTTTGTTAGCGTAGTTCAATTAACAATGTAACTGAAATAATTCAAACTATATATTTGAAACCAATTATTTTACTTCTATAAATAAATTCAATTTATAAAGTCTAATATTTATTTATAGGTAATGTTTTTTTGTGTATACCTGTAATTGACATATTTGCACAATCAAAAATATTTTGTAAATATGTCCTTGGTGTTCCTAATAAATAAATAACTAATAATGTATTTTTGATTTTATACTCATATTGAATACTGCTGTGTCGTAGTCGGTTTTTATTACCCTGGATGGTTCAGTTTTGTTTCTAAAGTAACTTCCCGCTCTTGTCAACCGTCCTTTTTGACAATGACTGTCAAAGTATTAGCGCACTCACTTGAACACTAAAAAAATTCTGCTAATATCCTTTGGGATTGAAATGATTTATTATTTGGAATACAGCTTATTAACTTTATAGCTACATAAAACTAATAATTTAAGTAAGTTAATGCGCTGATATAATTACTTGAACCCGAGTCTTTTCAGCCGTTTTAACGATCATCGTACCGGATTAGTTTGCTCTCGGAAGGATACCAGAACCATTTTTGGATGGTTTAACACCGCCAACTTCGTCGATCGTTATATAATGCAGGCCTATACCATAAAATCTCCGTACCAGTAGCCAAGCCACCTTAACTGCTTTGCGTTCTAAAAAATTAACGTATTTTTTGTTGCATCCGAAATTCAGCTCGCACCGTGTTACTTCTATTCCTTATTTTGACTTCGTATTTTTTGCTCATGATCGTCAAATGCAATGGCTCCCTTTGAAAAAATACGTTTTAAAATTTGTATAAAGTACATAAATATTAAAAGGATATCATAAAACTCTAAAAATAAATCTGATTGATAGTCTTCAATTTTGTACAAACATTTTATTATTTTATCGTTCAAGAGAATAATAACATAGGGAAAGGGGTGTAAAAAAATGCTCAAAGTCATCGGCTAATAGGAGCTCTTTGAAGGTTGTAGCTTGGAAATTAACCTATCAATACCCGCGAAACGAGACACAATAGTAAGACAATAACAGCGCGGTCCTATGAGACCGGTCGGGGATTCATGAATTAAGGGATAATGCAGATCAAAATGGTTACAGTCCTACCATGAAATTGAGGTGGTTAATGTAAAAGTTAAAGCTGCAGCAGCAGATAGGTGATAGGTCCACTTCCCGGAAAGAAGTTGGCTGTTGAAAATTCATCCAATCAATAAATTACAGCCGTTGAAAAGTGTTCGACGATTTATATTTTACAATAATTTCCATCCTACAAAATGATGTTGAATAGCCAAGGTACAGTACTGACAGATCAAATGGTCGGTAGGGCTAAATATTTGTGGAGTATAGACCGGATACCGAAAGACACAGCGTTGAAACCTGCTGCTGACCAGACGATGGCCCACTTATTGGAGTGTCCAAATTGTCCCTACACCTGCACTTTGGAGAACTTAAATAATGCCAATGAATAAACGTGGCGACCCACTGGGTTTAAAAACTATGAGAGAAAATAAACCATCGAAACGACAAGAAGAAGCGTTGAAAGATCTCATTTGGTGTGAGTAGCGGGAAACCGATAGCTGTGAGATGCACCGAAGTAGTCACACACCAGCACATCTTTCAGCTAAAATGATGAAAATGGTCATTATACCTATCACAAAATCGTATCCTATTTTCACGTCTCATTTACAAAACTGACCTTCAGACTGAAGTACCAAAGGAGACAGATTGCTTGATCAGAAGAAAAGTTATTTATGAAATCAGAACTTTATATCATCGACGGTGCGGCGCCGTTTGGCACAACTCAATCTAAGTTTGTGCCGAAGGTAGCGTTGCTGTTAAACAAACACTGGCCGAAGTATTGAGGCTTCACTTTTGCCATTAGGTTTCCGAGAGGAAATTAATTAGGTGCCTTCGTTTGAAGTAATTATAACGATAATGAATTAGTTATCGGCGAGTTGTGTGTTATGGTTTGTGATGGATTCGGTTATTTAGTTAGCGTAAGTTCTTGAACGCCTATTGTATATAGGTACGTCTATACGACTTGAATGACCTTGAAAAACGCTTAACGGTTGTTTGTACAAACGGGTGTACAAAATTGATACGCTTAAGGTTTACTTGTATAAAATGGAGTACAAAATTGATTCGATCTAAAATTTTGGTTTCTGTATCTTCGTTTTTCGTAAGGGAGACATTAAAAAATAGTTGCTCTTTATTTTGTTTATAGATAGTGGAAATATGCATGGCAATATAAAATAAATCGTCCATTATTTTGATGATTCGAGGTAGAGTTAAGTTGGAGGACATAAAGAGATTATAACTTGAAGTTTCACCTTTATTTGTCCCATAAAACGTAACCCACACCAGGAATAACTCCTGTATCGTAAATGCGTACTCAACACCTAAATTCACATACACAAGACGCTTAGATACAGAATACTTATCTGTGGGCCATACAAATATTTGTCTTACGCGGGGATTGAACCCGGGACACGCTACACGGCAGTCAATTGCTTAACCACTGCGCCAACCATGTCGTCATAATTTGTAGTCACATGGAGGGTATTCATAAGTTACAAAATAGTAAACTGTACAGAATTAAACTGGTCTAAAAGTAGCGGAAACTGTACGTCACCTGTTTGGGATCCCGATAAATCATAGTTTTGGAACTGCGTGTGGGAAGCTTTGTTAACTTTAGTTCTGTGGCCAGACCCTCTGTTACAGAACGTACAGACAGACCTATGATTACACTTATACTTCTGAAAACTAAGGAATTATGTACCAGTTTCTGCCAGCGTTTTCACCCACATGAAAGTAGAAAATAAATAGCTTATGTTAAAGATAAAGATTTCTAAAGTAACAATTATTAGTGTAGGAATACCTGCGTCATACCTAATTTCTAGGTGCGATTTTGCTTAGTCTTTTAAGTATTGTTTTGATTGATTCTTTATAAAAAAAGGAACATAGGTGTAGCTTAAGTCAAAAAAAGTCCGACTCCGCCCTAGAGAAAAAGAAATCAATGGATGTTTTCCCACTTAAAAAAAGACTTGCCAAATATACATTTAAAAAAATCATAAAAATCGGTTTAGAAGTTTCGAAGAATTTAATAATTTTATACATTAGATTCATCCATCTGCCTAACCTTTTCCCCACTATATTGGGGTCGGCTTCCAGTCAAGCCGGATCTAGCTGAATACCAGTATTTTACGAGGAGCGGCTGCCTACCAGACCTCCACACATTAGATTAACTGCGATTTAATAATTTTGTCCTCTTATCTACAGCACTACAGCAGTTTAACAATGTATGCATAAACATGACTATCCGCCGTATACAATATAAATCACGCGCCCAAGGGATCAAGTTCCAAACTTAGAGGTGGATTTAATTGCTAATAAGAACCAGCAGAACTGCTCTAAAGTTAATAACGACGCGTATAAATATACAGGTAAGTACCGAAGTGAGTGATAAACTAGATACCTCAACTTTTCCAATAAAATAACTCACCCACGATTTCCGAGTTAAGAATGCAACCTACCTTTACTCGCAGTGCTTAAAAACTGGTGTGTTAGTTGGACTCGTGTTTCGTATCGCCCGTTGTAAAAAAAACTATTCATAAAAACTCATCTTTATCATCATCTACCTAGCCCTTTCCCAACTATAGTGGGGTCGCCTTCCAGTCAAGCCGGATTTAGCTAAATACCAGTATTTTACGACGAGCGGCTAAAACTATAAAAAATATTTCAACTTGGATGCAGTCAATCAATCAAAAGCATTTATTTCAAATAGATCATTTGCAGCGAAGATTTGCAGGCACTTTTGAATAGTCACAATATGGGTCAAAAAAAGTAAGTCTGATTTACACCCAGTCCGATAGTGATCGTACTTTAGGACTTATAGTCCTTTTAGTAACCATTAACATTGTCTTTGAAAAAAAAGTAAAAACTAAATTCGATTAAATACTTTTTGGTGATTTTTTAACTAAATGTTATACTAGTTTCATCGTAACCTTACCCAATTACATCACAATTACAGCGCTTTGGTGAGTAAACTGGTGGTGGTTGGTGGTTACTTTTTAGTTAAATTTAATGTTCTCTTGTAAGTGACAATTATGTTTTTAGTGAGAATAAAGATATTTTAAACCGAACTAAAATAGCTTCTGGTGACATTGGTTTGGTTCTTCTATCTTAAATAAACTGACTGGACTGGGCGTGACAATTTTAACTCTTTTCTGAAGGATTGGCTCAGAAATGGCTAATGACAGAAAAGAGTGGAAAATAGCAGCCTCCCTTCCATTTTCCATTCTTTTTGCAGGGCAATGCAGTGAAACATAAAAGTCTTATAATAACAATCACATAATACGAATATGTAAGGATAGGATAATGATACGAAAAGCCGTGGGACACTTTCTTTCACAATATTATTAAAATCAATGTCTCCCACGGCATCTGTCTGCCTGCAATGCACTCAAAACTTGCTGAACGGATTTTAATGTGATTTTTGCCAATAGACAGAGTGATTTGTGAGGAAATTTTAAGTGAAATATATAATGAAAAGCTTATTATATAATACGGAGAAGATGAGAATTTCTGAGATTTGAAACATCCGTACGAAGCTAATGAAATAGCAAGCTTCATTTACATAATTAAGTGTTTATAATTTAAATTTATTAGAATTTCGGTGAATTGGATTAAATTCCGCAGTTTATTAAACAAACTGGCGTTTACAGGCTTGAAATTTTTCACTAGGATTCTTAAGTAACGAGAATGAGAATAAAAGTTTTTTTTAATCGGTTTGATTTCCAAAAAGTCCCTTAGAGGGGTATAAGAGACGAAATTTGTATTCTTTTCGAAAGCAAACGGCTTGTCTTTATTTAGAAAAAGAGAAACTAACTTACTGACGTACTCGTATCAATGCACAGCCGAAACTACTTGGCGGAGGAACGTGAAAGTTTGCTCAAGGCTTCCATATTTTTTACGTAGACGTTCATCAAAAATAGATAAACACAGCCACGAATGATCCTGGTATAGTCATGGCCAGGAATTCGGTTATACTGCCTAAACAATGCATGGTCCCCAATAGTTTCCTGATCAAATTGGACATATTCGCTCATCGCCACTAACAACAGCTGCGATGTGCTGTTGTGATGCCAGTCCTGTCGAAATCCTTTGTGACTAGAGTTAACTAAAGTGTCTGGCTTTACATAAAGGCTACTTCTGTACAGCGTGCCCCATATCGCTTTCTATCAGGTGAGATAGTCGTCAAGCGCGAGTCTATCCATAAAAATGAAAAAAAAAACTGTGCCAGTGCGAATCGGACTTGCACACTTTGAGTTCTGTCCAAACTAACTTATGTAAATAGTTCAGTTCCCTAATCAAGTCTCAAAGATTTTTACGAATCAAAAAATATAGGTACCTATTATTTTTTAAGACGTAACTACATATTTAGGTACTTTTTCTTACATATTCCTTTATTTTAGCTACAAGACCTTGCTCCATGCCAAATATCCAGTTCTAGGTCAACAGGAAATACCGTATGAATTTTATTTTTAGGCTTTACAACAAAAAGTACGCTATTCATTAAAATTTGTTTCCCCTGATTTTAATTATTTACTATCTTGGAAGGACTAAAAAGCAGGTTCCTGAAACTACTTACACGTACAGACTACCAGTAAAGAGAAGCTTTATAGCACACAATTTGTATGTCATAAGCAAAGATTATTAAATATTCATGTCAACAGAAGCATCTCCCTTTACCAACATTATTCCTTTACAGCGTATTAAATTATTTGAAAAATAATAAGGTACCTTTCTCAATTTTACATAAAATGGAATTCTTTTACGGAACGGCAATACCTCGAGGCGGGATGAGAGAAAATGACAAGCAATTTATTATATTTTTAAAATACAATAGCACAATATGGAGCTTCCTCCTACCTGAGACTCAGCATGCACGGAAATTGGGATGTTTTGAGAGGAACATAAAATTACTGTACTTCGGAGTAGCTTCGGATAAGCTAGTGTTTGTAAAAATTGCTGGAGACTGGAAGAATTTGGAGTTTATTTTGTGGCTGAGTGAAATACAATTTGTTATCGAAGCTGTAACAAAGTGTTTAGCTGAGGTACTGAATTTGAGGCCTAACTTGTAGTGATTACAGAAAAATAATTATGATAATAATATATTTTTCGATACACAGTAAACATAGCTTAATTACGATAAGATAATTATTTATTTGCTCAAACGTGAGTACAGAATAAATATTGTCAGCATGCAAGAGAATAAATGTTACAATTCCAGATAAATCGTCATGTTTGCCTTGGTCAATGGCAAATATTTCCCAAATTAACACTATTTGTTCGTGTTATTTTGGAAATGAAAAAAGACAAACAAAGAAATTCTACGAGTAGCATGTCATTAATTCAAATCCACTAATTACTCAGATACCCGCGAAACGAGACACAATAGTAAAACTATAACAGCGCGGTCTCATAGGACCGGTCGGGGATTCAAACGTTAAAAATAGTATTAGCATTATCGACCTTATAATATTCCCATTGTTAGGACTCAGGCCTCCTCTCTAGGCGAGAGAATGGGCCGTAATCCACCACGCAGGCCTTGTGTGGATTGGTGGATGTCACATGTCCTCGAATTTCTAAGTCTTGCCATTAAAAAATATTAAGTAGTCCATTTATGCTTAGCCGAAAGTATCGGTCCGGTGCACAAATATTTCCATAGTAGGTATTGAAAAAAATCACAAGTAAAGTTAAATTGCCTTTTTCTCAAGGGTGAAATTCTTCTTTGCTCTGAGCGGAGCGGGAGAGCGGGACAGACTTTTACCGACTAAAATGACACCTACGTCCTTCAGTTGCTCTTTACCTTCTAGGATTACGGGTTTCCTTTTCAGAGATTCCCAGCGTTCCTAGGTTTGTTGACATCTCTTTGAGGAGTGGTATTTCATGAAAAATGGCAATTTCATAGTTACCCTTGATATTTTGAATATTTTCTCATCTACTAGTAGAAAACTAATATTTTAATTTACGAGGCTGTAGTACAAAGAGTATTACAAAGATATAAGTTAGAACCCGGTTTTAATATAAAATGCTAACTTTATCCCGCAGTTGCTCTCGCGCTGAACTGATTTGCATCCCAGGAGACCAATACATTTACCCGGCTAGACTATGTTGCTAAAAATTTACCTTAACGGGCTTTTGTAGGAAGCATTTGTATTTTAAACCAGTTTACCTAAATCTTTTTAAGTCGGCAATCGTTTTTAAATGTCGATTTTATCTTGTAACAAATCACGGCTTTTTACCAATAATCACTATCATCATCCGTCAAGTTTTTACGCAAATATGTTGAGATAGGTTTCTAGTCCAAATAATTTAATTTCGGTCTGGCTAACCCCCCAAAATCAGTAACTGTGGTATACAAGTACAATATTACGAAACTATATACTTTGACAAAATTGATGTCAGATTTTCAGGTTACATCCGTCATCATCATTTCAGTTGTAAGACGCCCATTACTAAACATAACCCCCCCCCCCCAAGAGTCGCCAAAACGACCGGTCCTGTGCGTCTCGCATCAATCGAATTCTCACGATCCTCACCAGATCGTTTTCCACCTTATGGGAGGCCTTCCAATACTGCGACTTTCGGTAGGTACGCACACGCATGATGCTCACTGACAATGATCTTGATAGGCGGAGAGAAAAAAATACAAGCAAATACTATACTTGTTTGTTTGACAAATAAACATGTTTTCTTTCTTTCTTTCTGTTTTACGTTATAGAATTTGCATTGATCAGCAAAATCAGCTTAGCGAACTAAATCCGAGTGTGGTTTAACAGGCCATAAGTAATCCCTTGGCAGCGACTCTAACACATTTGGTTCGAGATAATGAATAGCTGTGGCAGCCAAAAGGCATTGTTGGAAGTCGAGAACTTACATCGTCTAGGCCTCGGAGATCTAGTAGTCTAGCGGCTGTGTAGTGCTAGCTGCTGCCAGTAACCTTGGCCGTTTTATGTGTAGTAGAAAATTATCTTAAGGGAATGTAGTCCCGAGATAGAATGTATCCTAGGTGCTAATTATCATTTATAGTACACAGACAGACAGGCAGACCTTGTCCTAGAATAATGCTATTAAAAAGAGAACAAAATATTTTTTTAAATTTTTTATACTATTTCGGAATAAGTGCCTTTTTCTGATTCCGTATATACTTATTATCTACTTTCGTAAAAAAATGGTAGTTGTAACCTTTATAATAACGATGGCAGTATTTTAGAGTCAAGGTGTATCCGTGGGTCAAATTTCATCAAAATTTGTTCAGGCGTGCAAGAGTGAAAAAGTAACAAGCACAGGTACACACACACATTCACGAATTTCCACATTTAAAACATTAGTGTGATGTGGACGTATATTTCAAATTAGGATTCGAAACACCCACGAACCTAGGGGTCAAGTACCGAGTAATTAGATTTTTTTCCTTCAGGAGAACCAATCAATCAATTTCAATTGAAAGAGTTGGAAATGAGCTCGTCCTTTATTATCTACAGGGGAGTTAGGCGGAACTGGAGAATCGACTGAAAACTATAGACTGACTACTACACTTACTTTTGTGTGAATTGTCATGAACCTAAAGTATTCAAAATCTTCAAATGTGTTTAAATATTTTCAAAATGTAACTGCGTAGTTGCACACATATTATTTATCTGCGTCCACTAACAATAAAAGATGGATTAATTGTGTGAGGGCTGATATGAAAGAAAAGGGAGTTAGTGATAGTACGACGGGTGATAGGACAGAATGGAAGAAAAAAGAAGGAGTTGCGCCGACCCTAAGTAATTTTGGATAAGGGCAGGAAGAAGAAGAAGTTGACTAACAAGGAAAAAGATTTTTATTAATATTATTAAGGACACACACCTTTAAAGGACAGTGTACTACTGTCCTTTAAAGGGGCTGATCGATGACCGATTAAAACCGTGGTGTTATGGCTCGTCGGTAAAGCTCCTCAGTGTATCATTTCAATACCTGCTAAGAGCCTGGCTTGCGGCTTGTCAGTTTTGCTTCATTTTCTACGATACGACTATCTAGCTCACTTGTCGATCAGCACCAACGAGCCGCGAGTAAAACGGACGTTCTTTAAAACCGTGGTATAGGCTCGTACGTCAGTCGCCCACTTTACCGAGTGATTGACGGTCGCTCTTGACCTTTAAGATACAGGATTGATTTGTATTTTGGGGAATAGAATGTATAATATAGTGTATCAATATCCTCTCCCATTTTCAGAGTTTCATCACTGATGTTTCTTATACACTATTTTTTGTGCGATAAATGATTACATACTCGGTTTTTCTTTTCGGGTACAGGCATGATGTTATGTAAACAGAATATACACTTTTATACAAAAATCAATATACACGCCATCCATCACTGTTAGGACTAAGGGAGTGTTTGAAAGAGTACCGTGGCCTTGGAACGCAAAAGACAATTGAAGGAACACAAGATAGTACAGGTTTTAATGTCCGATTATAATTTAGGTGTCTTCAAGGCTAGAGTGAATAAGTATATTCTTAATAAACTAGTGTGCCTCCCCATCAACGATTGCAGCACTGCTTCCTATGAGGTGGGATCGCAGTCAAACACTGTCAAAGCGGAAAACATCGTGAGGAAACCGGCATGTCCTAGAACTAAAAATTCGAAGACATGTGTCATTTACCAATCCGCACTGGGTCCGCGTGGCGGCTCATTCCCTCTCCTAGAGAGGAGGTCTGAGTCCCAACAGCGGGAAAATTACAAGTCAAAGACTAGTTCATATAAATTAAATAAAAAGCCTGACACTCCTTCACACTCCACCCAGAGCGGGAACAGTTAATTGATGATACGTCGGAAATAATTAAAATAAAATTGACAGCAGCACTTATTCGGAGAAGGGTTGTCCATGACAGGCCACAATGAAAAGCATTGGAGGTCCTCAACCATCAGACTCACCGAATTAAAGACCTTTCTGTAACTTTTTAATTTTAGACTTTAATTGGAAATTGACAAAATTCGGAAAAAAGGTTTTATTATTATCATCCCTTAATTTTTTTTAATTACACATTTCTTATGAATTACATTTCGCAATATAATATATGTTTTAACAAACCGTACAAAATTCTTTATAAATATAAAAAAAATAGTAGTTCACCGGTGTTGAGAGCAAGGTCCAAGCTTCCTGTAGTTATAGCTCTAGATACAGGAACTTCCTCACGATACTAGTCGTAACAAGCAGTACTGCCTTCTGTATCGGGCCCTTGATCCAACCGAGTAACGACTACTTCAACTCCAGTTAAAAATGCCAAAACAAAAAATTATTTGAAAATCTGGGTACATTGCTCGTAGAACAGATGGTCGACGGGAACAATGTCCAGCAGTGGACATCTTTCCGCTGAGATGATAACTGATAACTATGATAACTAAAAAATCAGAAAAATGTCCATCAATACGATACGTTAAAGAGAAAAACAAGATACATTTGTACAACACAGCCAGTTGAACCTATCTCCCGCTTACCGCAGGAAACTCGAGCATAAAAGGGACAATCAGACGGCACGCCGGAAGCCTTGTGACGCCGTGAAAGATTGTAACCTGTTTCCATTGACATAAAGGCGATTATCGCATGTCAGGATAAACTACTAGCGATGAATGAAGTTCGGAGTATAAGTGATGTAACGATGTGAGGTTTTTTAAATGTGATGTTATGATTATTTAATGGTTACCGTGTGGTATCGATGTTTTTCCTTATTGGTTTTAATTTAATAAAGCTTATCCATTATTTATTAACACTTTATGTGGTAATGAAAACACTTAGTCCAGTCAAATTAGCTCAATTAAGGTAAGAATCTCGGAATTCGAGATACCCAGCTGTAACTTTGTAAATAGTTGTATATTGACACCCTAAAAGTTGTCTCAAAACCTACATATGGTAGGGTGTACGCAACTATTAAATTTCATGGTCGGGGGTCACAAAAATCGGGTTTTTACGCTTTTTTTGTAAATATCTCATTTCCTATAGGTTTTTTGCTGTTTGTATATTTAACAATATTGTAGAATATAAAATTCTCTACAATTTTTGTACAAAAAACTTTTTCCTACGGTGAACCGTTTTCGAGATATAGGGCGGAGACCGCGCGGACACAGCATCACTTTAGGTCAACTGGTGCCTCCGGTCGAAAACGCGCCATATACCTATATGTAGTTAATGAACTATCGATAAATCAATGATTATAAATATTTGTCTGAATAGTCGTGACTATTCGGAGAAAAATACAAAAAAAAATATAACACAATTTTTAAGTAATAAGTGAAATAACACAAATAAATTCTTTTAAAATTTAGATCTGTTGTGATATTTTCCTCTACCATTACCACAGTTGTTTAAATATTGCTGTTCTTTTTTTTGTAGCGACAACCTGAATAAAACTGCTATCTACTGCTATTCTTAAAAAATCCAGAATTCCTTTAGATTTATTACAAAAATGAATGAAACTTATGTGATTACCCAAATTTATTGAAGATTTTTACTTTGAGCCAACTTTAGCTAGTCCTGGTTTAAAAAAAAGTATGAACACTACTATGGCAAGTTTTTTTAAACATTGGTGCAACTAATCAAGATTCCAAAATGGTATACTACTTTATGAAACCCAGCCACAAAAAAATAATATCCATACAAGTTCAAAACGAGAAACTAATTTCTTAAATTATTATTGTTAACAGTAATCACTTTTCCTTCGTGCCCAAAATAGGTTTTTGCTACAATTTCTATTAATAATTGACATACCCTAGTTATTTACTTTGAAAATTAAAGAAAGATAGAGATATTTAAATTAAAAAAAAGCATAGCATAGTAAGAGAAACTAATTATTCTCAGTAAGTGAGTTCAGTTCAGTACGCACTGCTCCTTTCCATTGTACATCCGTTCACAAGCCCATAGCGACGGCGGACGGCGAGCAATGCGTAGATCGCCGTCCTGTCGTCCAATTACCATCCGGATTGTGCTCAAGTCGTCGACGACGCGTAATGATCAATGCGTACTTAAAGAACATTTCAGAAAATCGTAGGGGCCCAGCAGGGTCGAAATCCACTGGGGCCATGGGGTATGTGAAAGGGTACACTGACTGGGGCCCTAGAACAAAGGCAAAGAAGGAACAGGAGTGGGCTTTAGTGAGTAAACGTCTGACACGCCAGGTAAGTGTTGTTAAATAAATTAATACTGAATAAAAAGTGGATAGGTTAGGAAAAAAATCATAAAATATAATATACTAGTTAATAAAAATTTACAAATATTTCAACTTATATGGCGCGTTTTCGACCGGAGGAACCAGTTGACCTGAAGTGATGCTGTGACCGTGCGCTCTCCGCCCTCTATCTCGAAAACGGTTCACCGTAGGAAAAAGTTTTTTATGCAAAATTTGTAGAGAATTTTGTATTCTACAATATTGTTAAATATACAAATAGCAAAAAACTTTTAGGAAATGAGATATTTAAAAAAAAGTGCAAAAAAACAATTTTTGGGCCCTTTGACCTTGAAATTTAATAGTTGCGTACAACCTACCATATGTAGGTTTTGAGACAACTTTTAGGGTGTCAATATACAACTATTTACAAACTTACAGCTGGGTATCTCGAATTCCGAGGTGAAAGTACTAAAATGACTGGACTAACTGTACAGAGGGAGATTAAAGCTTTAGGCATTTCCTACCATTACTCGACCTATGGTGTAGAGACAAATAGTAAGAAATATAAACAACAATAAACACATGATTTTTATAAGTTCAAATTTCCTCGAAAGCCTAATTCATCTTCTCAATTTACCTTTGAAATTTCAGGCTCCAATGTTAGCCTGTTCATTTTCTATTCCTGAGAACACCGCACAAATACAGACGGACGGGATTGGATGAACATCTGGATTAGCTTTTGTCTAAGCCGAGCCAATCGGAAAGGTAATCTCTCTGTAGGAAAGAATAGAGGAATTGCATTTGTTTAAGAACACTGTCTTCTATTCATTGCATTCATTGTTCACGCGTTGTTTGTGTCGGGAGAATAAAGTGAATTAGCACTGTAACGTCATCTATTTACGAAGAATTGCGGGATTGTTAGTGAAAGTGGAAGTATGGCATTGGAACGCTAAAGGCTATTGAAAAACAGATGGGGTTTAGTTAGAAAAAGGCTGACACCATCCTCAAAGAGATTTCAGCAAAACCAAGGGGTCCCCACCACATTGCTGGGGCAAACTCGATACCTACTAAGGCTAAGGGTTTGTTTTTGAAAGGAAAATCCGGGGCCCTAGTGCCAAGGGCAAAGGAGGAACATACAATTGGGGTTTTAGTTTGTAAAAGTTTGAGACGCTCTTCTGCTTGAATTAAGTGCGGAAGATGTAGTTTTGTTGATAACTCACCTAAAAAAAATAGAAGCCGAAAACATACGATTATGTGATCCTGGTTGGTCATATTCGTAGAGAGAGTATTATATGGGTTAGCTATTTAAGCTCACCCATATAATACCCACTCTCTCTATGTACAGTATAATTATAGGTAAGCTATTTATCTACACCAAGACACAGAACAAACACATAAACATTTGTCTTGGGTGAGTACCGATCCTACGGACTCAGGAATAGAAGTCAGGGCCACTAACTACTAGACAAACAGGCTAGTCAAAAACTGATTTTATTTTCCGCAAACAGATAATAGACCTATAAGATAATATGTTATTTGCATAACAACATAACAGTGTATTTAGTGGTATATGCAATTAGCTTAGGTACACTATATTGTAAGCTAATAACGTATGCTAATGCATGGGATATTAGATTTACCGCTAGTATTAAACGATACAGTCGATTTTAATGCGCGCTCTGAAACTTGGTTAAATACGGTTTTGTGGTTACTATTAAATGTGGTGCTATTAAAATGACATATTTGATAGTTGACTAGTTTACGCGAATAAGTAATAAGTTTAAATGAAAAACTTTTTTTTTGGTGAGATATCATACAATGGCTTCTCCCGCTATTAAGCTGAGTGGGAAGGCATGTCAGACTTTTCCTGACTAAAGCCTACTCCTATTCTTTCTTTGCTTTCGTTCCAGGGGCCCAGGGTTTACTTTCATATAACCCATGGTCCAATAGGCTATGAACCTGCTGGCCGATTTGCTGACATCTTCTTGAGGCTCGGTTGGAGAACCACGTGCCGTCGACGACTTGGACTCGGTGCAGTCGGCCGGATGGCGAGCAACATATTGCTCGCCGTCCGCAAGCCTAAGATTGCTTTTTCTGAAAAAGTTGCGAGCAGGGTGATAGAGCCTAGTACTTTTTTGGAGATTTCTGTTAGATATAGGGTAATAATTTACCTAGTCTTTTTAGGGTTCCGTACCTCAAAATGAAAAAACGGAACCCTTATAGGATCACTTTGTTGTCCGTCTGTCCGTCCGTCTGTCAAGACCCTTTTTCTCAGGAACGCGTGGAGGTATGAAGCTGAAAATTATATCAATTACTCAAGTCTGCTGTCCCTTGAAGCTGTGAAAAAATCAAACTTCTAAGCCAACGCAATCAAAAGATACAGCCGTTTATGCCGCAAATTTTCGACACTTGCAAGGGAATCAAAACCTACAGGGTGCTTCCCGTGAACCTAGAATCTTGAAATTTGGTACGAAGCAACGTCTTATAGCATAGATAAAGGAAAAATTACGAAAACCATAAATTTTTAGTTACATCACATAATATATTTTTTTTTAATAATTTTAAACTTACTACCCATTTCCTCATAAACGCGTAGAGGTATTAAATTGAAATTCATACCAAATACTCAAGTCTATAATACCTTTAAGCTGTAACAAAATCAAACTTCTATGTCAACGCAATCAAAAGAAACAGCAATTTAAGCTGCATATTTTGAAACTCGCAAGTACTCGCAAAGGAATCAAAACCTAAAGGGTACTTTCAGTCGACCTAGAATCTTGAAATTTGGCACGAAGCTAGGTATTATAGCACTAACATAGGGAAAAGTCTGAAAACTGAAAATTTTTAGTCACGTCACCAGAAAAAAAAAGGAAAAGTCTTCAAGACTCGATTCGAGAATGAACTGTTTTCATAGGTCAGTTGGTACGGAACCCTCAGTGCGCGAGTCCGACTCGCACTTGTTTTCGGACATAGACCTATTTACATTAACACCTAACAAATTTCGAAACAACGTAATCAAAAAATTAACAAATTAAACTTATTTATTAACTGTATTGTAAATGAATTTGAAGGTCATGCTGATTCGCTCGCATGTCTACTTAGTTCTTATAAAATATATTAAATAGGTAACATGTGGATAACGTTGTGAGTTACACATAAATTACTAACATTAGATACTAAGGCTTTATATTTAAGAATCTGTGTGTAATTGTTTGTTTTCCCAAAATAAATAAATAAATAAAAAATAGTCTTTTCCCAACCAGCTTGGGGTCGGCTGCTAGTCTAATCGGACGCGGTTTTACATGGAGCAAAATTCCTAGTTACTGAATGGAGGTACAGTTACTGGAAATGAACACTTGTAACGACTTTGAAAGATCTATGAATGAAAACCGGGACCGAATATTGTAGGTTAATATAAATTTTATGTGAACTTACAAACTCAAGTCGTTTGAAATTTATGACACCTAAAAGGTGACCCGTTTTGTCAAACACCAATTTCATATGTAAGGACCTAATAGTAAATTTTATACCCTTGTGTGTGTTTTTAATTTTATGTACACATTATTAAGATTTTTTTATTTAAACATTATATATTTTTTATATTTGCTTATTTAAAGTGTTTTTGTATTATGTTAGGACCGCAGACTACCCCCTGTATTATTTTAAGTCCTTACGATCCATCCTAAAGTTTTCTGGTAGATATTGCTATCAGCGATAAGACCGCCATTGTACTCATAGATATAATTTTAAGATTTGTATTAGTTGTGTTACTGTGTTAAAGTAAAATAAAGTTTATTCTATTCTCTTGTAATATCTTATTAAACACCTTTACCATGTTATGTACGTATTAGTATTTGAATGCATTATTATCTATCTTGTGCTCATATTTTAAAATCATACGTTTTCTTTGTTACAGGTAAGTCATTTGGCTTCAATGTCTTCTTACGTCGGAACTATTGGTGGGTCAGCTAACCTTTTTCAGATATTTCAGGCATACCTACTTCATTTAGTGGTTCAGTGGTAAATTCATTTATTTAGTAGGCAAACTGGTGGTAATGCCCACCAGTTTGTCAGTGTGGTCACCAGTGTGTCAGTGTTTGGCAGTGTGGTCTCATAAAAGTCCTAAAAGTCTAGGCTGTTTGTCTAGACTTTTAGGAAATTACTGAAATATCACTTGCCAATTACTGTCATAGGACCATCCTATGACAGTTAATATCACTGATACAATTTTACTATATCTAGGGCACTTGAACCTTGAAACCGTAAATCCTAATTATAAATGTATAAACTGTAATATTAGGAATTCGAAGTTGATTATCTTACAGGGACAGATAATTAATTTCAGGCTACCATCACCATTCCTCATCGATTTTAAGACAAACTAAGATGGAATTTACATTTAAACAGGATTAATTTAAAACAGGTACAATTTACGCTAACGCAAATCAACCTACCAACGAGTCATGAAACCCTGCAAAGTTATCGCACCATAAATTCAAAGCTGCCTTTAATCCCATATTAGCTATGAATAATTTCTCCAATAAATACAATAATAATATGATCGTAATAAATTAAATTCGTTAAATTAAAACACCTTTAACACAAAGGTAGAATTCCGTTCTTAGCGACCGCGACGTGCGACCGCGATACGCGATCGTTACTGGTTCGTGCGATACACTGCGTAGTATGGAACTCCATACTAACTAGTACTAAACAAACCAGGCGACCGCGTCGCTTGACCGGTGCCATACAAATCCAATACAACACAGTGAGTCGCACGACCCAGCCGCGGTTACTAGCAATCGAATGCTATTTTTGTGTTGCTTAATGAATGTACCTTTAAGGTTAGCATTCGATTCTTAGTGACCGTGATCGCACTGCTTAGTGTAGATTTGTATGGCACAGGTCGCGCGACGCGGTCGCCTGGTTGGTTTAGAGCTCCATACAAATCTATATTAAGCAGTGGGTCGCAGTCACGGGTTGCGGTCGCCAACAAATGGAATGCTGCCTTAACGCAAATATACTTACACAACAAATCATAAGACCCAAACAAAGTAATTGCAACCAATAATAATATGATCGTAATAAGTTAATTTCGTAAAATTAAAACACATAAAATGTCCAAAAAGGTTTTATTGCCCCTTGTAACCAGCTAGCAATTAAAATAACATGAAGCAACTTAAACGTGAAATTAATTCCTAAATTGACTCAGACCCTTCTCAAAGTTGGACCCTGTGGCTATAGGATGTTATTTTAATCATTTTAATGGAATCTCTGTTATTTTTTTGCCCTAAACCAATAGTGGAATGAAATTAATACAATTTGTTTTAGACTAACCTCAACGATGTTGGTTTGGTTCTCATCAGTGAGGTCCAACGTTTGTGGAAAAACATTTAGAGGTGCTTTGAGCTTCCAGAAAATTATTCTTTCACAAAAATATAAAAACAGACAAATGTACGAATAAAGTTTGTGTGTATGTAGTAATAATTTATAATCGTACCGCACCTTTTCCTGCGGCAGAAATCTGCCCTCACGAAAAAATCTCGTTTACACGTGTGTATGTAGGGTGACTGGTAATTAAGGACCGATACTTAAACACATTATTGTAATCTGATAACAAACAACTTTTACGTACCTTGAAATCGCGATAAAAATCTGCTATTCAGTACATTTATGTTCGCCTACTACAACATGTACAGAACTGCTGTAATTTGTGCGTTTTCAGTTTGCGTCCCATAGTAATAGTTGAATATTAAAAAAGAGATCTCAATAACGTCAAAGTCGGGGGCTTGCAAATGGCGAGCAATCGGTAGCTCACCGTCCGGACCAAGCGCAAGTCGTCGACGGCGCGTAGTTTTCCACGCGTGACTCAAGGAGATGTCAGCAAAACCGTAGGACCCCAGCAGGGTCGAAGCCTACTGGGGCCATGGGTTCTCTTCTAAAAGGAAAACCCGAACTCATTAAACGCAAGACAAAACAAGAACATAAGAGTGGTTTTAGTCAGTAAAATTCTGATACACCCTCTGGAGAACTCATTTGATGACTCCTGATCTTAAAAAAATACGTAAATAATAAAATCCTACAACAATTTTAAACAAGTAACTCGCAAACACAAATACCCATGAAATCCCCAAAATAGAAATAAAAAGGTTTATAAGAAATAAAAGTAACCGAACAAAATGCGCAATAACAATCCATTGGCCATTGGCTTCCAGGCCACAGTTTCAAAAAGGCAGTGAAAATAAAAATAAGTAGTTCGTGGACAAGTACGGACGTAAAAACCGTCGCTACGGAACCCTTGGCGAGAGAGTGGACATCAGATAAGAGATCCGCACAAATCCCCGGATCCCTGAAGGATCGGCTGCAAGCAAGACGTAAAGATTTATTTGCTTATAGACAATATTTGCTTCGCCGTTAAAAACTACATCGATATTGTAGCGTCTGTGTGTCAGCCTTGTAATGTTCCCACTGCTGGGACTCAGGCGTCATCACTAGTACAGGGAATGTTGTCTAAGTACCACCCGTGTAATCTATCACACGGGTGATGTATTAGTAGATGTCGCAGATAACTTGAATTTTTGGTTCTAGGACACAACACAGGTTTTCACAGAATAGCATTTTAAGTAATGTATATAGTCAGCTTTATAATGTTCTCACTGCTGGGACTCAAGCCTCATCTCTAGGAGAAAGAATGGGCCGTAAGACACACGGGCCAGTCTGAATTGGTCGCATATCTTGAATTCTTGGTGATAGGACATGCCAGTTTCCTCACAATATTTTCTTTCCCGTTTTGAGAGCTGTTGAAATAAATTACACAAACTACATAATGCGCCTGGCTGAGCTCTGTGTTGCAATATTTAATCATTTATTACATAAAATTTTATTATGTAAACTTTGGAAGCTTCAAATACCTATTTATACCTAATGAGAATATTGTGGAGTATGTTGGACACAGGAAAAAACATAATAATGAGATCATTATCAAGCATGTCAGACATGTTTATATTTTTAGGTAGATTTAATTTCAATTTTCTCTGAAATATATTTTCCTAAAAGTGTATATACCTATATTTTCGCTAACAGATATCTATTTGAGATCTATAAAAATTACGAGTATGTTTAACTAGCTTCTAACAGTGAATTCGTCCGCGTGATTATTGATGATTGTGGACGCGAAATTAAAGATACAAAGTAACCTATGTCCTTCCTTGAAAGTTAAGCTTGCTCCGTAACAAATTTCATAAAAATCAGTTCAGTAGTTTAACCGTAAAAACGTAACAGACAGACCGACAGAGTTACCTTCTCATTTATTTAATAAGTATTTATTTTTACTTCCTTTAGTAAGAGGTTATTTGATCATAGTAATGGAAAACAGCAGTACAAGTTTGCTTTCTTACCCCAACACAGATTCTAACTTTACCACTTTCTATAATTCAAATATCAAAACTATTCCTTTCTTTCGATAACTTGAATAACAGATAACTGAATCAAATCACATTAGGGGAACGTTTCCAAAAGGAAATACGGAAGCCATTTTTTTTTCACGTAAATCATGGCGTCAAAATACGCGCAGGTCGTTTATCACAGGGATCTGCAAAATTTTATCATTTATTTTAGCGGGGAGCTCCGCGATCGACCCTTACGACTCATTTAGCGCGACGTGGAGGAACCCGGGGAACATCGCCTAAGATAAATATAATATGCAGGTACTTAGACTACAGTTTAAGGAAGAGTAAGAAAGATCTCTCTTACTCTTCTACAAAAGAAAGAAATCGCGTTTTTGTTTTACCAGGAAAATATTTTGGAAACGCCTTCATTTTGCGTTCATCTAAGAAGTAGAATACCCAGTCGGAATGTGCGTTTCTTGACAGCTACTACCTGGGTGTTTTTTTTATGGTAGGAGAATCATCAGAATGACCTCTCCCGCTCTTGGGCGAAGTGGGAGGGTGTGTCAGACTCTTACTGACTAAACCCCTACCCCGTTCCTTCGTCGCCTTCGATCTGGGGGACACGGTGGACACCTTTCGGATTTCCCATGTTCCCCAGAGGCTTCGGCCCTGCCGGGCCCCTACAGTTTGCTGACATCTCCTTGAGGCACGCGTGGAACAGAACGCGCCGTTGACGAAAATCAGTATTGAATAAGGTTGCTTTTAAAAATCAGTCATTTAGTGTTTTTGTGGTCGCTTATTTATCATCACGTGAAATAGTGGTTAAAACCATCACCATTATATTTTTGTTTTAATATGTCACAATAATCTCCCGGGGTTTATCCTTGGGTGTATTTGTAATCATAAAACAAATTATAATATAACAAAAATTGTATAGAAAAACCTAGATAGTTATTAATAGTTTGAGATATAGCCTCATATCTGTTTGTCCTCTGTTTAAATAAGTTGAAATAACCAAAATAGCTTATTATTCCAGTATCCTGATTTGTCGAGTCCCAAGCCAACAAAAATGGTGGCCATAACAATAACCAACAAGATTGTTATTATAATACTGAACGAGTGACCGTAACCACAAAAACAACAAGAAAAGTAAAATAGAACTCGAGTTCGGAAAGAGAACTAAAAAGTTAGTTCATCAAATAAAGCGGCCGCCTCACTGAAGTTAGTTTAGGTTAAGCCGGATATATTACGATATAAACGTTTTAGTAACCATTGTAAAACCAATATAAAAATATGACGTATGTTTTTGGATAAATAAACATCACTTTCATTACATTCATTTTTTTTTCTTTTTATATTATTGGTGATAGATTCGCGCTTGACCATTATCTCACCTGATAGTGCGAGCTTACCTTGAAGTATCCTATTCATTCTTGGTTTAAAGAACCCCGATACATCATAGTCTTCACTTCGCTTGCAGAATTTTTTGAATCCTAATTAAATCATTCAATGACTTCTCGGAGCGGCTTGTCACACTTTTACTAACTAAAACCCACTCCTGTTCCTTCTTTGCATTCGACCCAAGGCTAGTCCACACGGTTACCGGACGGGCGGACGGCGGGATATCCATTTCCAATCGCAAACCGACGCCTAAGCTTTATGCTATCCAGTAAGTGATTAAATTTTGGATGATAGATATGTAGCTAAAACACCGGTTTTGTTATTATTCGTTTTTTTAATTAATTTCTCAAACAGTTTTCACGTCAAGAATTGGAGAATTATAACACTTACCGAAATTGGTTTGCAGTTTTTCCAAATACTAATTACTTCTACTACATTTCAAATTAATGCTAACAAGATTTCATATTAATCGAAAACCTGCTAACCCATGTGAATAAAACTAGAACTAACGTGATACAAAACAAATTATTTGAAATAACAGCAAACTATCCAAGTTTGACGTCTGAAATTATTGTTGAAATATGATATTGAAAGTCATAAAAAACATATTTCATTTTGTGTTCCGTAGAAACAGAAAGAGGTACGAAATGTAGTCATAAAAAGTAAAGCCATAAAAATACATACGATCGAATTCTTTTGTAATTCTCGTAGGCCTATCGCGGCGGGTTGATTTGTAGAGATAGTTTTTTATTATTTCTCAAATTTTATTGCTAAAACAAACATGTTTCAACTGTTGTCAGCGATATGTTTTCTCAATTACATAACTATTGGAAGTTCTACTATTAATAACGAAGTGTTAAGAAATACTATTAATATGGATACAAAGAATAATAACGTGGATAACCATGATTTGGCAGATGGAGTGTACCCATTTGCTGTGTCGATAGCATTCATTGAGGATCCACTAGTGACCCGGCATTGCTCTGGCTCAGTCATACAAAGAACATGGGTCCTCTCCTCAGCGCACTGTTTCTACGACTTACTCGACGAAAAATTCTATGTATGGTACGGAAACTACACCGTCTCACCCGTGATATCCAAACTATATACTGAAGTGCTAAAAATACACATACATCCAGATTTTCTCAACACAAAGTTCACAAAACGTGGGTTCTTCTTTGGTGACCACGATATAAGCTTGTTGGAAATTAAAAAAATTGTATTGTCAAGCTACGGGAGGCTGTCATATATTGACCATTCTAAGATGTATGGGCTCCCTGTGAAGTATATCGGAGGTGCTGCGAAGAACTTTGGAAGTGCCTTTAAGTCAGTTGAACGTCTCAAGAAGACGAGAAAATGTGGTGCGAAGAACAAGACCATGGTGGAACAGTTTAAACCACTGCAGATCGCAGAAGGCATCGTCATCATCTGTGGGATGGAACTAACGATGTGGTCCAAACACGTATTATGTGTTGCTCCAAAGTGTTCTGACAGGTCGCACCAACCAGTACACGGAGACTTCGGTGGACCCTTTATCTATGACGGTAAAATAGTTGGAGTAATGTCCTTAAGTTTCAAGTTACCAAAGACGTTACTATCGTCAAATGGATTAACGCCTGTAAGTCCTTATAAAGTCTGGATCGATCACATCACTAGAAAAGTAAAAAAAACAAACTCACTGAACATCTAAAAGAAAAGAATAAGATATGTGAGAAAAAAGTAAGCAAGGGTAATAAAACAAATGAATAAAAAGAGTGTAGGTTTACAACTGTGTATTTGGTCGTAAAATTGTTAATTAGTCAGTGGTTTTATATTTTTAAGCAAGAACTACAAGAGTTCAATTACTTTGTTTTACTTTAATACTATCTTGGGTTTTTTTATCTTGGGTTGCAGTTGGCTCAAGGAGCCAGACAAAATATGAGAGCTTTGTAATTCATGCATTAATGAATTTGGCTGTCAAAATGTAACATGTTAAAACTATCCCTGGGAAGTTGAGGTCAAATAGGCAACCGGTCCATGTAGAATACTGATAACCAAATGCATCCGGTTTGAGTGTGAATTGACTCTAGGTGGATCCTACCTGACCAGGCCCTGATAAGAACTATCAACAAAACATAATTTGATAATTAGTCCAGTGGACTCTTAATATTATCCAAGCCTACAACTTCATATGCTGTAGATTAATTAAAAAATATATGAATTGAACTATTTTAATCCTAATTTTTTTAAAGTTAATAAGTCACAAATTAAAAGGTCAACTTTTTTCGACATATTATTACCTCCTCATATCATATTTTCTTTTCAAACATCTACAGTAAAAACAGTTGTAAGTTAAAACCCCCAGGCACTGGACTAAATGAAAAATATTATATTAGAAAAACATGAAATTGTTACTAAAGTTTACTTTTCTAGCATTTTGTAACTAAAAGTAGGAATGGTTATTTGAAATAAAATTTCATGTCGTAAAACTACCTAATATAATTTCATAGGATTTTTAATGCACGTTGAATATAAAATAAGATATTGAATTTTATAGTGCGGTTGCCGAATTTCTCGAGTTGCTCGTAAAAGTTTCAAACTTGCTTTTAAATTTTTGCTGTTTGATCGATCAAGGTTCTATTTGCATGCTTATAATTTAAAAATAAAGCAAAGTCTTCATAAAGAAGCAGTAGTGACCACTAGACCAGCAGAGTGTGGTCTGAAACTTCTCAAGCAAGCTGGCAATATACCACCTTCAAGCACGCCCAGCAATGGATTCCAGAGCTGCACAAAACTTAACACCCTAAGAAGTTAAACGATATGTTGAACAAGATATAACTTCACTAAAATCTATAACAAATACTTTGCGTGCTATCTGTAAAAAGAACTTAGTGAATATCGAGCACTAAAATACAATTTAAATACCGTGTGGAACTAACCACGTCTTCATCACCTTCTGAACATGAGCCGATTGCCATCGTTTTTTCTAATAATCACAGTCTGCAGTTTGATGAACTTAATTGAAAAAACCTTAAGTACTGACGATACTGAAGTACAAGAAAAGGATTACCCATTTATAATTCTGATAGCAGGTCTCGCAAGAAAGGGAATCGACAAAAGAGTTAATAGATTAGGTACGGGTATCATGCTTACTCCCACCTGGACGCTTACTGCAGCTCATATCTTTGAAAATTTAGATAAAACAAAGAAAGAAATACTATGCGTATGGTATGGCGAATTTCAAATATCGCCTTTCGATTCTAACATGTTCAATGAAGTCTTTAAGGTTTTTGTGCATCCTAGCTTTCGGAAAAGGCCATTTTTTTTCAAAGATCTGTTCTTTAACGTCAACGACGTGGCTCTCATGTACGTCAGCAAGGTGGACATGGCGCGTGTCGGCCGGCTGTCGGCGGTCGACCGCGCCGCGCTGCTGGGCCTCGAAGCCAAGTACGTCGGAGTCGCCGAGAGCTCAGTCAACGTATCAGGAGATGATGCCAATCGAAAACTGCACTTTGGACACGGGTTGGTTACAAGATGTGGTCCTCCAGTGAGTGAAGTTTCCACAAATTTGCTATGTGTAACACCAAGCTGCCAAAACAAAGAATCCAAAAGCAACTATACTGGAGTTCGCGGCGACCCGCTCTTTGTTGACAATAAAATTATCGGAGTATTTACAATGAGTTTCTTTACTCATTCTTTATTGTGGACTGCGTTTACTCCGATTGATTTGTACTTAGATTGGATTGTTAATGTAATGAGTGCTAAGAATAAGAGGTTCCGAAAGAGTTTTGAAATTTATGCTTCAGATAATAGCACCGATTGATTTGTGGTGTTCTTGGAAACGGATACATTAGAACAAAACCGAAGTTGTGGTTACAAAGTATGAATATTACAGTTATTATTCACTAGCTAGATATTATATCATACTTGGTGCATTAAGTGCAATTCATGCGGGAGATGTGCATGAAAAAGATATAGTATGACTGGGAAAGAGACGTCCACTCAATGTCCCTCAATGTCCTAGTAAAAAGCAGATTGCAGAAGAGAGATGATATGAAAATTAACCTAATATAATTATTGTATTAAACAAGGCACTTTAAAAATAAATACAAGATCCAAAATATCAAAATATTTTTCTTTCAAATAAGCCTACATTGTTGGGACAAAACATCAGAAGCTAGTGCAAGGTTCCAATAAACACGGATCTAATAAAGTCCTACTCTATCATTATCACTTGTCTCAGAGCTGTCTTTGATTAGAAGATTGTGTTCTTATCACGTGTGTATGTGAGTATGAGTGTGTTGTGAAGAATTCACGTCGAGTAGACTACTAGGAGACAAAAAATATAAGCTGTCCAAAAAAAAAATTCACTCTTATGAATCATTTTCAGAAGAAACTTACGTGCTTTAGTTGTGATGTGAAATCAAAGACTAATTTAATGGTTACCAAATAAAAGTTATGTTTTTGTAGTTTCCTGCGGGTCAAAGGCCTCTAGTTCCTCCTTCTAAAACCTGTCTAGTTCGATCTCTGGCAAACTTTAATAAGTACCTTTTTTTGTTTACTTTAAAAAATATAAGAATGGTATTATATCGATTGGCGCCAACTAAGTTTATTTTAAACAATCGCTAACTCTTACAATAGCAACGTATAAAGCGGGTGATCGGCGTATGAGATCCTTCGGGTACGGAACCCAAACCGAAAATTTATTGAATTTTTTACATTAAACAGACTCAACAATTTTTTATCCTCTCCATCGATGCGGTCGACAATGGAGCTCATTTACCTAACACGTTGACTGCCGCACTTATTTTTACATTATTTTCATTCCTGCGATCGTTCGAAAACTATCATAATGACGGTAAGAGGCTTATTAAACCCCGTAACGGGTAAGAACTTCAAGATTTTTTTTTGCTAAGTGCGGTACGAGGGTAAAGGCAATCTGTTACAATCTTAGGTATATATTACCTGTTTTTTAACTAACTACACCAAATTTAAGTAATGTCAAAACTATGAACAATATGTCTGCTGCAGTCTTCCCGTCTGTTTATAACATAGGTTACTATCTTCAAAACTAGAGTGAATAGGCTCCTAATAAACTAGTGCGCCTCTCCATCAATGATTGCATCCTGATTAACATCAGGTGTGATCGCAGTCAAGCACTAGTATGAACTAGTAGTTTTTATGGTAATTTATTTTAAATTTTATAACTTGACCACATTTAATTTATTAATGACATTTAAATATATTATTTTTACATTCTTGACATATTTACTTTTTTTTATTTATTTGTAAACTGTAATTTCTAATTTATTGTGTGAATTCAGATACAATTTCTTTGTTAATGAATAAATGACTATGACTAGTGCTTGACAGTTACATAAAAATGTTTTTGTAAGCCACAACGCAAGACAGACACATATGACGCATATTAGACGTGGTTCCGCATTGAACATTCTAGAAGTAACCTATTCACTCTTGACTTAAACACAATGCGATCTAACAATGCGATCAGGAATAAATTCTCCATTCACCCGTACTCACGAGCATCCATTATAGCAAACCATTAACCATCGCCATCGCTCAAATAGTTCCTTAACGCTAATGAACGTCTAGAATTGAGGAATTTTCATCTCAAAAGCGCTAATATTGATTTTTATTTGAGAGAGATTTATAGTTTTTTTTATTATTGATAGACTCACGCTTGACTCCTATCTCACCTGAAGGTAAGCGATGATGTAGTCGACGATGGAGCACGCTTGCCTAGAAGTAACCTATTCACTGTTGACTTAAAGACCCCTAGGTTGTAGCCTGGTTGTAGCTATCAGGAAACACAGAACCCGGCAGGGAATGCCATTCTTTAGCTGTACGCATAATAAATGTACTCCCACAACGCTTTGTACGTATAGGTGGGATGTTCATCATGTACCTACCGGTAGCGCATTGCCGTACGTCTAGTGGGCTTGGAGGAATTAAATAGATAATGTCAGGAAGTTCACTCCCAATTACATTACGCTAGTACGGTCCGATACTTCATACCGGGAAAGCTTCTAATGTTATACAAAGAACAGTCTAACCATCAGTCTATCAAAGGACTACAGAGTTTCCCAGTAACTAGGTTGTGAAGGTGTGATATTCAGTCGCATGCGACTGGCCTGAAAGCCGACCCCTATAGTTCGTTCGCGTTAAGAATGCAGTGATTTATCAGTGCAACTGCAGGATAAAGGCGTATTTACAGTGGTGTTAAATCCAAAAAAAATATATTTTAAAAGATTAAGTTTAATGAATTTATAAAAGTACACTTAGATTTGATTGGTTTGGAGGCGAGGCTAGGCCGACGGACAATGATGTCTTTACTGCATTCTTAACGCGAATGTACTATATTTGCTAGTTAGGAAAAAGGCTAGAGAGCTGATTTTTTTATTTGGGAGCCGTTTCATACTTGATCTGGTGATGTACACTAAGTCATGATTATCTTCGAAGGTTCTCAAAGACGCTAGGTGCTTACTTGAGACAGTGATGGTTTCAAGTTCATTTAATTTCCCCTGGACCCCGGAATTAGGGCAAAGAAGGAACAGGAGTGGGTTTTAGTCGGTAAAACTCTGACACGCCCTCCCGCTCCGCCCAGAGCGGGAGAAGTCATTTTGATGATTCCCCACCTAAACAAAAAATCATTTAATTAAAGTTCCGGAGATGGCTACCAGCTATAATCTCCCTAAGGAAATAAATTCAGTATACCAATTGAACATTAAAAACAATCTCTAATTCAATACAACTAAATGCAGTGCTTCTATCCTTTAGTCACACTAATGACCCTCTGCATAAGCAATATTTTTAGGTGCAAAATCGATTGTTCATGTTAATGCGGATCTTGAAGTTTTATTTGCCTCAAGATTAACCTTCCACGAATATATGCGGGACATTGCCACCGGTTAGTACCGCAGGCTAGGTTTTACGATTTGAAACATGCGTAAATTTTATGACCCCTCGGACAGTTAAATTAGTTTATATGACTTCACACATGAATAAACTAGAGTCAGTCTCAATTATATGGAATGCCTAGAGTTTATACGCGTTACCTCTTGCACCAAGAATTTTTAATCTATGTTTAAAAAACTGTTCAGATCCTATCAAAAATATTATTTTTATTTTGAAAGATAATCATTTTATCCTCCAAGTCGCTTGATGAATTCTTCAGGGAGAATGCTTTTATTGTTGATAGCCTCTCCAATATCTCCCCTGGTGGAAAGTGACAATGTTGTTGACGAAGGAGCACACTTGCCTACAAGTAACCTATTCATTCTTGACTTACATATCCCCAGATTGTAGCTATCAGCTCAGCTGTAAACAAGTGTCATACTTGTCGCAATAAAAGAACTGGCATTATTACTATCGTAAGTTTGACATTTGCCTGTGTCAATTTAGTCTCAGGGATGAATAAAACCCACTTTAGTTTGTTTAGGCATGTGAGGAACAAAAAGCCACAACTTAGGTTGTGAATATACAGAATTTTAGCAGATCCTTCATCGACATAACACAGTGTCACGAGCTAATTTGCCATGTTCGAGCGCGTTCTATGATCGATGGCTTTTTGACTTCACATTGGAGTGTTACTCGTCTCTTAGGAGATGAATAGATGTGTGTTATGAATATTTTACATTTGCCTCACGAGTAAACTATGTGTGTCTGGAATAAGCCATATTTTTTTCATGTCAGTAAACTCCCGCTCTTAGGTGGAGAGAAAGTTTACTGACTATAACCCACTCCTTTGTTCCCTTATAGCCTTCGTTCCAGAGCCTCGAGGTTCTAGATATAATATAATAGGATACTTATTAAACCAGGATACAGCAGGTAGCAGAAACTCGTAAAGAAATAACTTACAAAAACACTGCTGAGTACTTAAACTACTTTACACGTTTTGTCACGGAAAGGTTTGCTTAAGTCACTACTTTACTAAAACAATAGTAGGCCTCAACATTTATAGATTCAAACAGAAGTTCCAGTAGCACATAAAAATTAACGACTCAAACCTCGCATCGGCATGCGCTGCGCACTATCAATGCGAACAATGGAGAGAAATGGGCAAACTAAGGCAATGGATACTGAATATTTGAGAATCCCGAGTAATCCCAACTTGGTAGAGTCAATAAAAAGAAAGTGATATGTTTGGGTTCGAAGGTTGACTGTCCTCGGGTAGCATCTCGCCGTGTCACATAGAATTTTTATTGACTGCTTTGTTTTCGTTCACATTACGTAGAATGTCGGAAATGGTTAGAGTTCAGTTATTCCAGACGATTTCTTTGTAAGAGTTAAACTTAAGGGAGAACGATAAAAAGATATTGACTGACTAAATATGTTTTAGTTCAGTAATGATTGATTCGATTTTCCATCAAAATCAAATAAAAAGATAAATAGCGGCCCATATTTTTTTTAAAATATTGTTTGGCTCCCGTTTGACCTCTATTTCAACTGATGTCGATGACTGCGCACGCTTTCCTGAAGTAATCTATTCACTTTTGATTTAATTCATAAATCCCCGACCGGTCTCATTGGACCGCGCTGTTATTGTCTTACTATTGTGTCTCGTTTCGCGGGTATGTGATAGGTTAAAGTGTAGTCTTAATAATATCCATCCAACTATAAGGTATGAAATAAAAAAAAATACTTATAACGTCTGGTAACAGTCCGGACCAAGTCCATGTCGTCGACGGTGCGTATTGTCCCTTGTGCCTAAAAGAGTCAGTGTCAGCAAACTGTAGGGAACCGGCAGGGTCGAAGCTTACTGGGATCCCCGAGACTCTGGAATTAAGACAAAGAAGGAACAGAAGTGAGTTTTAGTCAGTAGAAGTCTGACAAAATGCCCAGAGCGGGAGAAGTCATGTTGATAATTTCCCCTGTAATTTTACGATTTTAAAAATGATCTAGTATCGGAATGTCTAAATATTTTTTGTCATTAAATTACTTAGTTGGGTTTTACGAGCCGATTTCCTAACATAGTCTAGGGCACATCAACATGGTGTTAGGCTATAATATGTATATACAAATGTACATAGCGTGGATATTGGACCGTGCCAAATAGGTTACTGTAAATCTGTGCCAGTAACGTCCTCTCAAGTTTAGTGGCATCATGAACTTCCAACTATCGGGTGTAAGTACCAAGTAACGGGTATTAGTTCAGTTATCTATATAAACTAATGTAAAGATAAAAAAATATTGTTTATTTGCTTGCACAAGGTCATTTTAGAAGTTGCTGAGATAAATACGTAATATCTTTTATTTTTTAAGGTGGGAAATTATCGTTAGGGCTTCTGCCGCTCTGGACGGAGCTAGAGCGTGTCAGACTTCTACTAACTATCTGCCGAACCCAATAACTTATCGAACTTATCTCTTATCTTATTTTATCGGAGATAGAAAAACAAATGAAACAACAGAAAACATGTATAATTTTTGTATTGTATAATTTGTTTTATTTTCTCCAGTATGCCAAAACTGGAGATAGATAGGTTATTGGGTTCGGCTGTAAAACCCACTCCAGTCTGTGTAGCTCTATACATCACTTCTCTATATCTCTGGCGGATGTTTAACCAATATTTGCCTACTATTGTCGCTATACTTGCTATCTCATCTGAACTGTAGGCGTTAGTACGTACACAAATTCGTGTTGGTGTTCTGAAAAAACTATTATGATCATCATTTCAGCCAAAGGACGTCCACTGTTGGACAGAAGGTTCTTCCAAGTGTCGCCACAACGAACGGTGCTGTATGTCGCACGCTAAAGGTCTCACATCTATCGCATTCCCACGACTCTCTCTCACCTTGCGAGAAGCCTAGCCTGAAAAACAAAACTATAAAGAATATAAATTGCAATCAAGAAATCCACATAAGTTATTGAGAAATCTTTCACAATTCAATTTCAACTTCACGTTTTAGTTATAAAAATCCTCATTAACTCTACACTACATTTTTATAGTAGAAAATTAGCTGAAGCTATGGAAAAACGATTAGTTTGCGATCAGATTTACAGCGTGGCTGAGTGGCCAGGGCACGCCTTCACTTTGAAATGCCACTTTATTGCGCTTTACTGGTCGTCGCTTTGAGTCGCGATCAATTTTTGATGCTGTTTTTTGCTAAGCAAAAAGATCAACCGTTTAAACTTTTTTTTTGATGTGGGAAAGCATCCAATAACTTTTCTCACTCTAAGGCGGAAGTGGAGGGCGTGTTGACTTTTACTGACCAAAACTCACTCTTGTTCCTTCTTTGCTTTTGTACCAGGGCTCCACTTACACGTAACCTATCGCCCCAGTAGACTTACTCCCTGATGGGCCGGTTCTATCGGCTACTTCTTGCTAATTCTTAAGTCTGATCTTAATGATGAGTTCATTAAGATTTATTGTTTACTGAAAAAACACAACACGAAAACATGTTTTAAATGTAACGTTGATTTTTTAAGAGCTAGCTCTTATCAACCACTTCGCTGTATGAGAAGTTAAAGAACAATGACAGCTCGTCCATCTTGTTGACATCATTTTTAAAGTATGATGTCGAAAAACATGTAAAAGTGTTTACCTTCAACTAGCTCCTACCAGCGGCTTCGCCCTCGTACAGGTAGGTTTCGTCATATAAAATTTGGACCCCCGTTTCAACCCTTTTGGAGGTGAATTTTGAAAAATGCTCCCGTGATGCTAGTCTACGTTATAAAAGAAAAACTTTTGCACAATTTCACATTCCTAGTCAGTATTTGGCTGTGTGTTGATATGTCAGTCAGTCAGTTTCTCTTTTTTTTACAAAGATAATTTTGTAGGTCTCTTTTTGTTTCAAAGATAAGCCAGGAATTAAATATATGTACTAAGATTTGATATAAAAAATACCATCGAAAAAAAATATTTCAAGACTTAGATAACAACTTTAATTTCCCAAATTATATTTATATAGGGAGACAAATACTCAAATAACTTCCCCCACTAGTCAGTCATATACTCACCTCCTTTAATCTCCTCTTTCATTCATACCGGTTTGAAAGGTAGATAATTTTATCGATATCTATATTAGTGACAAATTACGTAGATACTTTAGAATTCTATCAACAATTTTCCCCACCGCCCGAGCCCGGGGTGGGTGTAAATACGTTCTATATATAGGACACCGGTACACCTTTGTCTTATTTTTCAGAGAATACAGTCGTAATATGTGGTACTGAAGTTCATAGAACTTCAGAAAGTGGGTGGCAGTGTCAATACTTACCTGTCCGCCCACTTGTCTGTCTATCCGTCTAAACAGCTTCTCAGAAGATACAATAGAACAATAGGTGTTTTCACGTCTCAGACATATCAACTTCAGACGCACTGCCGTCACGGAAACGCACATACTACCTACATGATCTGTATCGATGATGAGTAAACAATGCTACATAAAAGCATTATCATTATCGGCCTTGTAATGTTCCCACTGCTGGGACTCAGGCCTCCTCTCTCTCCGCGGGCCCAGTGCGTATTGGAGGATGTCACATTTCTTCTAATTTTTGGTTCTAGGACATGCCGGTTTCCTCACGATGTTTTCCTTCACCGTTTTGAGAGGAGTGGTGATTAAATAAATCACGAAAGTAATGCGCCTGGTTCGGTATGAACCCGCGACCTACAACTTGTATGTCGGGGCCGTTACAGATTAATATTATAAATGTGAAACTAACTATATCTACTTATATTTGTCTGTTACGCTTTCACGGTTAAATGCTGTACCGATTTTAATGAAACTTAGTACGGAGCAAGCTTGAACATCAAGGATGGACAAAGGCCACTTTTTATCTGTCACTCGCGTCTGCAATAACCAACTCATGCGGACGAAGCTGCTGGTAAAAGCTAGTCTTTATATGTATAAATATAATTCTTTTGTACGCGAGTTTGTCATCTAACTCCTCCTAAACGGCTTAACCGAATTAGAGAGGATACCTTGATGATTTGAGAATACAACTGAACTTGGTAGTTGACGCTGTAATCGAGTTGTAATTTTTTTCTGGCTATAAGTCACTTCTTGGGCTGGAAAACATCTGCGGAGGCCGAAAATAAAATTGCTTTTGTGTTCGAAAGTCCATGATCTAATTTTAAAGTACTCCAGTGATTTTGATGAAGCTTCAATCATCATTAAGAAACTTTTTCCGATAATTTTATACCAAGACTAGTTGACGCCCGCGACTCCGCCCCCGGGAAATCAGGCCTTCGAGAAGTTCTACACAAACTTACTAATGCCCGTTTTCACCAACAGCCCCTAAAATTTAAGTGTCTCTTAAGCCAATATAATCACGGTTTTGGCAAGTTATTAATAAGTTATTATTCTGAATTAAAGTATGACATCTTTAAAAGTGTTCGATTTCATACTTTGATTCAGAATAATAACTTTATAATATGCAAAAACCGTGATTATATTGGCGTAAGAGACACTTAAATTTTAGGGGCTGTTGGTGGAAACGGGCATAAGTTTCTTATTTCTTTTTTTACTGTTTATATGCTCACGCTTGACCACTATCTCACCTGATTGAAAGTCACGATGTGGTCAACGATATAGTTTACCTAGAAGTAATCGATTCACTCTTGAATTTAAGATCCACAGGTCGTAACTATCAAAAAATACAGACTCCGGCAGGGAATAACACTCCTTCGTTTATTTATTTTTAACTGTATCATGAGTTTACCCTACTTTATTTTTTGGGTATAAAACATTAATATTATGACGCAGGTATGTACAATGATTCAGGCATGGCAAGGAAATAAAGAAGTAGAGATGTTGAGAGTACCTAACTAAAATTTGACCAACGTATTCAAGCACCACATAATCAACACAATGATAGCCGAATAGCAACTAGCTATTCGGTTATCACTGTTCCGACTATTGTCACGACCAATAGCCTAATGTTCACGAGGCTCCTTTCAAATAGCGGTATCTACAAACTCGATGTAAAAGGCAGCATCTTAGAGACGGCACGCTTTCGGAAGAAACGTCTATTTATAGGACTCTAATCGTACTTATCTGAGCAAACAATTTGCGCTGATGTGTCTCAATCTTAATGTAAACGTATTTCTTTGTATGATAAATTCACAGAAGCTTATACATAATATATTTTGTTTACTTTAGTCGCTTGAGTGTCAATCTTCCCATTTACGTAGACAAAAATGAGATGAGAAGATGTATTACGAAAGCAAATTCGCAAAAAAGTTGAATAGGCTTGATAATTCGAAACAAAAGCAATTCGGAAAGAAAAAATTAAAGACAATAATGTCAAAATCATAACTTTTAACGAGTTGTGAAACTCAATTTACAAACAGTTATACAGTACTGCAACTATTTTATAATTTTACTAACTTAGCCAGTGGTTTTCCTCGGGTTGTTTTCTAACCCTCGGGAACTGTGCTATTTTTCTGGATGACATCTGTCATAAGCACACAGGTATCTACCCTATGTGCTTGTCTGTAAACGACAACGATTATACGAAATGTTATGGAGCGTACATCGAAAGACTGGAACGTTTATAATTTAGGTGCCTCAACATCAACTGCTTGTTGATCGCAGTCGAGCACTAGTTTATAATAATTTAAAGAAAAAATATCGATCGATTGAGTAGTTAGGGCGATAGGGCGACACAAACTACATTAATATTAAACATGCAGGCAGACTTTTCATCCCTATGAATTATGGAGACGCATAATATGTCTTCCTGATGTCAAGATAATGCATAAATCGAATTTATAAGTTGTTGTTATGTTCTAAGGATAGTTTCCGTACTTAGTCTTATGCGGACAATAAAATTGTGCGTGAATTTTTTGTTAAGTCTTACTGTATATTTTCTCGTTATTTTGTAGGTACAGCTATGAACTCTTTTTAAGAAAGATTTAAAAAGCTTGGTATTTCATGTATTTTAAAAGTCACAAAACAATAGTAAAAAAAACAATCACCGCCATATGTAAAGCCGCGACCTGAGCCAAAAATCGCCAGAGCCGAAAGTCCAGCCAATATTTTTTGTCGGAACCCGTTTACCGGCTACTTCTTATTGAAACCTTGCTAACTGGACCCTGAAATCTCCAGCTAGGAGTCTTGGCTGCATGCCACGCCATAATATACGGTAAAAGTCCTTCATATTTTTAAAGTTTGCTGCTCTCTCTTTAATTAAGAACTCAAGTAAGTTACACCTTAACTTTGTTGGTTCGCGTAAAGAAACTGGACTTAGTCTTTCAAAGAAAAATATTAAAAAGTTTCTATAAAAGTGTTTCAGATTACAGTTGCAGCGGAGTAATTGCGAAGTTAAGTGGTTCTAGAGCACTCTCGAGATTATCCTGCGTTTGTCTTAGCGGATCAAATATTGTCGCTAATGGATTCAGCCAGGAATCATAGCATCTAATTTATATGCTAATGAAATCTAACCACATAACCAATGAATCAATCTATTTAGGCTATCACTGACCAAAGCCGAACATAATCACGGTATAGCTTGTTACACCTGGTAATTTTGTTTGATACTAGCTTGTGCAAGCGGCTTTGCCCGTGTTAAAAATGATTTTTCAATGCATTTGGTTCCCCTTTTTATTACTTACAGAGGTGAATTTAGGAAAATTCTTTTTTACTCTTTGCTTACTACCATCATAAAAGGAATCTCGGTGGGGATTCCAGCGTCAAGGTCCTAGGGTTTGGGCTTAGTGTTAATGAGTCAGTGAGCGATTCAGAACTTTGCTTTTTATGTATATTATACATTTTTTTTTGTTAGTTAGTCTTAATAAACTAGTGCGTGCGCCTCACCATCAACGATTGTATCACTGCTTACCATATAAAAAGAAAAGGTGTGTATTCAACTAGTTAGCATTTCTATTTTATTTTGAAGTTTGTCCTGTTTAATAAGTCTCAAATAAAAAAAGATTTCTTACAAAATATTCAAGGTAGGTATTATAGGAGATTCTATTTTAATAAAAATATACTTTCTGGAATTTATAAGCAAAGTTAAAACATTTTTTCCTTTTGACATCATTCATTAATTTTCCCCATTGATAACTTTCCCAATTAATTTTATATTACAAAAAAAATGTGAGGGGAAATTCTTGGAATTGTAAGAAACATTCACATTCGCATCTTGGGCACGCAATCATTATGGTGGCCCTCTTTGAGAAGTGGATGGAAAGACGTCACTGCATGACGCAGGTCCTCACCGGTCATGGTAAGTTCGGGAAGTTCCTGCACCGGATTCATGCGGAAGAAACGCCCAGGTATCACCATTGTGACAACTATGACACGGTGGAGGTGTGCCCTGCTTGGGGGAGCACCGCTGTATCCTCGTGCAGCGACCTTTCGCGCTGAGTCCTGGTGTGCAGCAGTAATGCTAGCGAAGGAGGCGACCGCATGCGTGACAGTTCGGTCCTCGCACCCCAGCCGCCGGGATCCCGACCCGTTTTTCAGCCACTGTAGGCTAGCGGACGGCAAACAATGGGTAGCTTGCCGTTAGGCTGTCTGGATCAAGCACAAGTTGTCGATGGCGTTTAGTGTTCCACGGGCGTGTCGAAGAGATGTCAGCAACCGTAGGGATCCAGTACAGTCGAAGCCTTCTGGGGTCATGGGTTGTGCGGAAGAGAACCCCGGGGCCCTGGAACCTTTTTACCTGCCTTTTAACCCTTTTTACTGTGTAATCTCCTAACCTTCGTTCCAGGGTAGGAGATTACACAGTAAAAGTCTGACACGCCCTCCCACTTCGCCAGAAGTTCCCGGTCCCGCTCCCGAGAAGTGATTATGATGAAGGTCAAACTAAAAAAAAAACACATTCGCATCTCAGTCGTAAACGGTAAAAATATCATCATCTGTCTAGCCTTTTCCCAACTATATTGGGGTCGGCCAATCAAGCCGGATTTAGCTGAATACCAGTATTTTACGAGGAGCGGCTGCCTACCAGACCTCCACAACCCATTAACTGGGGTAACACGGTACTTCATGGCAAGACTGGAGTCAGATTTACTGGCTTCTTACTATCCGTAACGACTGCCAAAGATCTACAAATGACAGCCGGGACCTACGGCTTAACGTGCTTTCCGAGGCACGGAGAAAACTCGTTATGTTAAGATGGTCACCCATCCACAGACCAACCTAGGCAAGCGTTGCTTAACCTTAAAGATCGATCTATCGCTGTTATTATCTAGCCACGAGCTCCTCGTAAACGGTAAAAATATAATGATGTTTATTGTCGCTGAAACAACACTGCGACTTAATTTTAAACATGTTTTAAATACAATAACAAAATTAGCTAATTATACAATTTCGTATCACCTCACATCGAAAATACACAGGTAGGTAATTATTGTAAAATGAGATTAAAATCATGATAATGATATTTACAGAAGCGCCGTCCGAGGAACATTTTCGTCTGGCCGCGGTTGTTCCCGATTCGGCATCAAATGACGTTAAATTGCTCGCAGTTATTGCCCTCATTACGCTACATTATCGTTTAATGCCATCCTCATCATTACACCCTCCAGCAATATAAAAACAGTGCTTTAATTTTAAATTTGAAACGCTGTATGAGCACAGCTCATTTTTCTATAATGGACACTTAAAAAATCCGTTTCATGTCCGTAAAATCTTTTAATAAAAAATCCAAAATCACCCATTACTTGGTGTACAATGGCGTCGCGACACTGGCTGAAATAAAATTGCCTGGACGGTCTCGGCCGGTTCAGTTTTAAAAGAAGAATTCTTTGCAACGCGATTTTATGAATTCTTCATTCACGTCCATATTTTGGGCTGGGAGCCGATCGTTTTCAAATCTCTTGTTTGGATGATTGGGCTATTTTCAGTAAAATGCAACTTGAAATGGAATATGAGGAAGGAAACTGTAAAATGTTGATGTAATATGAGGTTAAATTGATACCGATGTATCGAGTATAACTGAGCAATATATTCTAGGCTGGCTGCTCTCTGCTGTTTTTTTTCTGACTTATTTCGTTGCTGCATACGACAATTTAATCGTTACTTCGGTACGAATCAAGCTTCATTGACTCTGCCCATTTTTCGGTGGTCATCACTATTTAATTTGGCTTTCTCTCTTTTTGCTGTGATTGAAAACAGTGTAGCGGAATGTTCTAAAAAAGTTAATTAAAAGCATTCGAGTCTTTCAGAGACTATAAATTTAGAATGAAAAATTCTGATATTTGCTAAAATGCGTCTGTTAAAATATTTACATAGAGTACAGTCGGCGATATTAATATTTATGAAGAGCGCAGAGCTTTATTAAAATAACGAGTATTTCAGGTAGATGCGATTGAATTTTTTACTTGTAATATGTATTGCATGTTTGTCAAACGGAATTGTCAAACAGTCACCCCGTTAGAAACAAAACTTTGATTAGTATTTTCACTTTTGTATATATTTATGTTACTGATTTTTAACAAAGCATCCATTTTTATTACAAGAATATTAACAGCAGTACTTAAAAACTGGGGAAAATTGTAAAGTAACGTGGAAATCCCTTTCAAATTTTTGTTTCTATTCACCCCTGCTTTAATATTGACCCCGTGTACCTGTACTATAAAATATTATTAGTTGAAGAATAGTCACCGTCGTGTCAAGTTTATCTAGGACAATCCTGACATTTTATGCAAAAGGAAAGCAGGAAAAACTGTTAGTCTTGGTGATATTCGTAAATCTTTGTACATTAAAGGTAGTTAGAAGAAACACGATACCCCTTGGACAGCCAAGGAATATCGCGTTGCTCAGTACCTGGGCTGTAGAGATCTAATAGGCAGTCGCTCCATGTACAACACGGGTATTCTACTTCACCCAGTTAGTCTGGAAGCCGACCCCAAGCTAATTGGGAAAAGGCTAGGGCCATGATGTAGATATTTTGACATTAAAAGTCACGTACATTATAAATAATTTGTGGCGACCACGTACCGGAAGACGCAGCGTTGGAAGGCTTCCCAAAAGCTGGACTCACAACTTGGTGAGGGTCGCGGGAATGTGATGAAATTGAGACGGTAACCGCTCGTTATTTATTTATTTGGTTTTAACTAATTTATTTAAGTCAGTCATGCATCCTTCTCACAAAAAATCAAACATTTAACCATAATAATCGTCTTACATTCATTCGCAAACATATTATCAATACTTGCGTTTGAGTTCAGGAGAGCGTTAATGTAAGACTTGGGGAGCCTATGTTCAACAGTGGACGTGTTTCAGCTGAAATGACGATGATAATGATGATTATGATTATGACACTAACTTACGATTGTTCAAAATGATAATGTTTGTGAGCGGGACGTTCTGTACACTGAAAAAAAAATATAACGTAGCTAATTCCCTCAGACAAGGGTTTGATAAGAATTATTATTACAGCTGTCATCATTCATTATAGCAGTCATTTGTTTCGTTCGTATTGGACCAGTCAAGCTCGTAAAGCTACATTATTTTTCTGTTTGTTTCAAATACAGTTTTTTAAAATACAATGTGATTTTTTTTAAGTATTTGCGAAAAGTCAGAGAGACTCGTAGTCCCCCTGAGTAATAGTGAACAGTCTATACAAAGAATAAAGTGCTCCAGCTGACAAGTTTTATCTCTATTTTTCTGTTCTGAATATTTTAGATAAATAGTTACATTTTTCCCGTTAGTGAAATCCGCGAGTGTGAGGAAAAGGTCAGATTTGTGCGATCTTATTATGTAAGGCGTTTTGTCCGACTTTGTGCCACGATTGACGTCTGACAGCGGTGAATAGGTTCCGAGTCAGTTGTTTAGTTATTTTCTTGCTATAGCGCAAAAAGTTTGTGGTCTGATTTTACTAAGGATATTATCAAAATAGCGATTAACTGAAGAAGACACCGTTTTTTATTTAATAACTCTTTACCTAATAGAAAAAAATATGAAACCCTTAGAGAACCAGTAAATAATTATTAACAAAAATAGAAAATGTAAAGATTATTTGAACATAAAATTCCAAGTTAATCCAAGGATATCACAATTCAAAGTATCCCGTTTCAAAAACCGGGAATTTCGTAGAAAGAAAGAAAGAAAGAAAACGTGTTTATTTTGCCCAAATGGACGCACAGTACAATAACGATTACAACAACTGTCAGGCTATGTGAACCCGGCGCGTAGGCCCTTACCTTTTGCAAGAGTATTACTAAATTTTTTAATTCCCGGGATTTCTCTATTACAATATGAATGTAATATACAATTAAGCCTTTCTCATAAAATGCTCTTTGTATTGATAAAAACTGCATGAAAATCTGTTCGGTGTAGCGAATAGACGGGCATACCCGGTAGGGGACTTTATTTTTTAATTATAGAAGGATCATCTGCGGTTAAGAATTTACTGTGCCTCCTGCACATTAAATTCGGTAAGTGGTGAAAGCTGATTCGATGGCCTAGGTATTCTAATAGAGGAGATTACATTCAAAGTGTTTGGGATTCACTTACGCTCATGATATTCGATATTCATCATCACCGGTAGCTGTCTTTTTAGTATTTTTTTCTTGTCTCCCAGGTGAAATGAAAGTTAAATACAACTGTCAGTTGATTAGAACACGATACAAAATCTTATGACACCTAACATCACCTTGATATCCTTATTATCAGAATGTATAGCCATACTTCTCTAAACCTTATTCACACACAGAATTTGCAAAGATGGAATTATAATTCAAATCATTAATGTTCAAAGCAGTAATATTCTGTGATCCTATTCAGACGTATGATTACCTGTTTCATAATGTGATTACGTACCTAACAGGTGTGGACCAAAATAATTTCTAAAGAAAATATCAGCATAATACCGCATAATTACAGGGTATTGAAAATGAGATGGAAATATTTGAATAACATTATCTTTTCATTTACCTATACCTAGGTAGAACAGATGGTCGATGGGGACGAAAAATTTTAGATACCAATCTAAAATTTTTCGTCCCCATCGACCATCTGTCCACGTGCCGGATGACTCAGTGTTGGAAGGCCTTCTACAAGCTGGACCGATGACCTGGTGAGGGTCGTGGGAATCCAATGGATGCGAGACGCATAGGACCAGTCGTTGTGGTGACGCTTGGGGGAGCCCTATATCCAGCAATGGACGTCTTTTGGCTGGAATGATGATGATGATGATGGTATCTACGTTACAGTGGTGGCCCAGTGGTAACTGCCCCGACTTACAAGTTGTAGATCACGAGTCCGGCGTGTTACTTTACGTACCTAATTTATTTCATCAGCACTGCTATCTAAACGGTGAAGGAAAACATCGTGAGAAAACCGGCGGCATGTATTAAAACCAAAAATTTGAAGACATGTGACATCCACCAAACCACACTTTTAGATAGGAGGCCTGAGTCCCAACAGTGGGAACATCAAAAGGCCGATACTAATGAAGTTACAGTCTACTAGTTTTGTCCCACGACATTGCTATAGGGCCGCGGCCTATTTCACGGGATTTGGGCATTTTTTCAGGATTAAAGTCTACGACCGTCGATGATAGCGTTGTTTTTATTCAGTGGAAAATGATTTATATTCGGATCACTTTTTCCACGGATTTTTCTTTAATCTTCAAAATTGATCAACAATAAAACCATTTATTTTATTTCCAGTAAACTGTTTACAGGCATTTTGTTATTGTCAAGTCAGGCAGTTAGAAAAATAATGCTAATTCTGTTTGTGGGTGTATAGCATAGTAATCTATGAAGGTATAGGTATATACAAGAAACTCTGTGTTTAATATTAGTTGCGATGATTTTACTGGTAATAAATCCCAAAAAAAATATCATTAAATAACGAAGTGCCGATACAGTAGTGCTCTGTATGCCAGTGTGCAAAAACGAGTTCTTAACGTCACTATCGAATGTACCTTTTAGCGCAATACGGCGTGCTATGGGTAGCTCCGTCCAGTCGTCCAGTAATCATCCAGACCCAGCCCAAGTTGTCGACGGCACGTAGTGTTCCACGCGCGTTTCAAGGAGATATCAGCAAAACTGATCCAGCAAGGTCGAAGTGTTTGAGGATAAGGGTTCGCTTCTGAAAGGAAAACCCAAAGCAAAGAAGGAATAAAGCAGTGTGGGTTTTAAAGCGTTTTCGCATTATCCGATCCGATATCAGTATCGGACGCCGATCCGATATCGGAGTAAGTAAAATGTATGAAATGTGTGCCTATCTTTCATATTGTCCGACCCGATATCGGATATCGGAGCACGGTATTTCATACATTTTACTTACCCCGATATTGTATCGGCGTCCGACACCGATATCGGATCGGATAATGTGAAAACGGTCTTAGTCACTAAAAGTCTGACGAGCCCTCCCGCTCTGCCAAAGCACGGGAGAACTCATTCGACGATTTGCCACCTAAAAAAAAAACATTTTAGCGCAGTATTATCCTGCATAAAATTCAAAGCGGTTAATGACCCTATATGCGTCCCCAAAGATTTTGTTTCCGCACGAAGCACGTGGGGTGGGAATTTGTTATACAGAAGGGAAATTTGTACTCACGCAAAGATGTTACAAATGTAGTTTTATTGAAATGTGGATATTTGTCACTAACAACTTCCCAACGTGATGTTTTACACACATGTAAAAAGGCACCACGTAAACTGGCAGAAACATATTGTCATTTATTTCCAAAAGCACATTACTACTATTATAATGAGCATATTGTATCCCACTGCAAGGCCAAAGCCTCCCTTCCTTTCTTTCACTCTTTTCTGACTTTAGCCACTTCTAGCCAATCCTTTGGGAAAGAGTCTAAGTTGTCACGCCACCTTCTTCTGGGTCTACCGCGTCGCCGACTCCTGCTGTTTGGAATCCAGTCAGTGGTTGCCTTCGTCCAATTTCGTTGGAACATACATAATTATAAAATAGTACAATTAATTTTCAACACAACTTAAAAACCTTACCACAAAAATATAACATAATAACCCGAATGTCCCCGACCTACGGCAGAAGTCAGAAATCAGAAGCGCACGTGTATCAGGTCGCCGCCGCCGCGAACAATTCAATAACCGACTCCACGCACTTCCCTATTCCGGTCACGTATAAGCACGGACTGAAAAAATAGTTCCTCTCATGTTCCGCCTGCAAAATTATTCAATAATTTTGTAAAGTGAACTAATAAAATGATCGTGCTGTTTGGGTAGTGACAGGGCTTTTCATTCGCTTTTTGCAGGCTGTTAAAAATAAAACTCAGCCCTTCAATGGGACACAACAGACTCGTAATAATAATAGTTATGTGCTTTTGGAAATAAGTTACAATATTTTTCTACCTATAAAAATAAAACACATTTACGTTTTTTTTAAAATAATATAATCGAGTGCTTGAATCCCACCTGGTGGTAAGCAGTGATGCAATCGTTGATATTAAGAGCCTTTGATATTAAGAGCCTATTCACTCTAGCCTTGAAGACACTCAAATTATAAACAGACGGGCAGACTGCCGCAGGCAAATTGTCTCAGTCCCTCGATGTACGCGATATAAAAGACGAGGCGAAACACTTTTATTAGTTCGGACCATAAAGGTTTCAACAACGTAAGGGTATCCACTCGCCATACGTTGGCATGTCCGGTAGAAAGGCGATGGCGGAATCAAGTCACGCGATTACCGGGCACACTCTCCAAAATATATTTTGTAAAGTATATTTTTTAAAATCTTTATTTATTTAGAGGCTTTTACCTTACAAAGGTATGTCAGCCTCATTGTATCCTTTAAATAATTAACATCTACTCTTAATTACAATCACAATATGTATTTTTTCTATTAGGTAATGCGTCTAAACTAAGGATTTTGGCTTTAAACTTTATGTTTAAAAAATAATATCGTAAACTGATATCGCAATCGCAAAAACAATCGAATAACGCTCTCTTCCTCGCTCATCACACATTGACAACTGTAAAAAGAAAATGAAAAGCCTTTTTATGCACAAGCAACAAACTACGTCTCCAATTGCCGAAGCATAGTTATTACGCTGAATTAACTAGCCCGTTTTATTACAACAAAAATTGATCACTATTTTCTGAGTAAGTACCCATTTAAGTTCTCCCGTTGAACAATCGTCTATGAGTGGAAAGACTTAACTGCAGCCATTGCTTCTCGGCAGTTACTCCACCACTTTTCTTATTGTCTTACATTACTGCCGCGTCATAATCTGTTTTAATATCCTTGTCTATTATGAAACCAAGTTTTCCATCGCGTTTTTTTGTATGCATGAAGGAAATAAATTCAAAAACTACCTAACAGATTTTCATGCAATTTCACCAGACAGATTTCGCTTAAGTGATGTTATGGCGACGTCTGCGCGTTGCGAAAATTGACAATTGTCAATTATAAGTTGTTAAGTTTAACAATTGTTGAACTTAACAACTTACATAACTAACGTAATTGATAACGTTAACAGTTTGTGCAGGTAACTTGTGCAGTGAATGTCATATCTCCTTGCCCCTGTATCTAGAAGTTGCAATAAGCCAAGGTTTAGGTTCAGGTCTGTGAAAAGCCGAGACATTTTAGGTTTCTAACACCTAGTTTTATATTATTTTACTAACATCAGTGTTTGGTTCAGTCAATTTTATCATCACCCTCATCATCATTTCAGCCATAAAACGTCCACTATTGGACGTAGGCCTCCCCACAAATTCGCTACAATTCTTCTACCTGGCGTTAATCCCACAACACACACAAATTCGCTACAATGATCGGCCCTAAATCAAGCGGATCCACAGCCTTCACCATATGATTAGAACATCTTGAGGCAGTCCAAGTACATTAAGATTTTGGCCACGTATCGCTTATAAGATCGACCATTGTAATAAAAGTTTAATAATATCACAGCACTATAAAACCACTTTATTGGGACCTCTATCATGGCGTGCATCGGACCACGTCCTCTTGGCGTCTGTATTAAAGATGGCAGCCATTTATAGTCGCTGCCAGTTCGAGGCTATTGATAAATGTGGAGTATTAGGTCACTCTGGCGACGGTGCTGTGGCGCTGGTCTTCATGCCAGTTAAGTGGTTTAGATGAAGATGTAGAGAATATTTTTATTAAAACAGTTTTGTTTATGGCGGTTGAATTTAAGTGATAAGTGATTATTTTCGTTGATATTATTGTTGACTAGCGACTCGCCCCGGTTTCGTACGGATGTAAAATTACCAGTGTTACTGTACTATATTATGCATATATTATACATATAAATCTTCCTCTTGAACCACTATCTATTTAGAAAAACCGCTTCAGAATCCGTCACGTAGTTTTAAAGATTTAAGCATACATAGGGACAGACAGACAAACAGCGGGAAGTGTTTTATACTGTAAATATGTAGTGATGTTGAAAAATGATGACTGACTGACATACACAGCCATAATTACTGGGACTAGGAACTCGAAATTTTGTACAAGGTTTCCGTTTGTAATCTGAGCGAGCACTAAAAAGAGATTTTCTAATTCAACCTTTTTTTTAATTGTTATAAGCTAGTGCTTGACTGCGATGGAACATGGAAAGTCCGAAAGGTTGTCACCGTGTCCCCCAGATAGAAGGCAACGAAGGAATGTGGTAGGGGTTTAGTCAGAAAGAGTCTGACACACCCTCCCGCTCCACTCAAGAGTGGGAGAAGTAATTCTGATGATTCCCCTACCATTAAAAAAAAACCTGATGGTAGGCAGTGATGCAATCGTGATGCAATTACGTGAAATCTTATTTTTTCTGCCAACAAACTGGAAAGTTAGCACAAATAGTAACCTAAGTAAATAATCAAGGTTGTCACCATTTGTTCTCAGAACTACCCCCAATAGAACAATTTAGGAGTACTTAAAGGTTGTATACAAGACTCGATCTTATTGCTAAGGTTAATAAATTTGAAAGTTGGTGTAAATCCTCATTTAAATTAATGATAAAAGCGGTCGTTATTAGTTTTTCTAAATTAAAGTTCTTCAAAATACCTAAAATTTAAGGGAGTATCCAAAATATGAAAATACTTCAAAATACAGTTTCAGGAGGTGTCAAAATTTATATGAAAATACTAGTTTTGCGATGAAGTCGCTGTTAAGTTCTAGAGAGAATTTAATTGTAAAAGGTATTTAGCGACGAGTAAATACGTTAAAGTGACAAAACTTTTGATTGAAGAGAACTTTAAAAATAATTGCCATTAGTTGATTACATTAAATTATTAAGTTTAAGTTAGTAAGTAGCCTTCGCCATAGGAGATACCATGGACGTCTCAAGTCGCTGGAGTCGTGAATGACGAGCAATAGGCAGCTAGCTGACTAAACGTCTGAGCCGAGCCGTGTAGTGTATTACGCGAAACTCAAAGAGATGTCAGCAAAACCGTAGGGTCCGATGCCCACTAGGGCCGCGAAAATTATTTATAGATTTACCATGTTCCTGGAATGCAAATACATAGTAACTGTAGGATACAGTTAGCAAGGTTCAGTCAGTGGGAGCAACCTTAAATATTTATTTTATTCTGTTTTTTTTTAGTATTTTTTGTTACAACCGCAACAGAAATACGCTACTAGTATACTACCACGCTACATGACATACAGCCTGGTCACAGACAGATATACAGATGAACGAGCACCAGAGTCTTACTAACAGGTTCCCGTTTTACCCATTGGCTACGGAACTCTAACAAAATGATATACAAGTCACATTTGCAACTACTCAAAACGACGACATGAAGTCTACGATACCGATCTCCTTTCCAGAACCTTTTCAAGAGTCTCCAGAGATAGTACTCAACAGACTGTACAGTTTCACTTACGGCTTACATCCACAGATACTTTCACCAACTTTCAGGAGAAATACACATCCAACCTTTTGAAAGTCGGTTAACAAACCAGGAAAGACGTGTTTAGTTTAGAGAAACGTGCTTTTGTTCGGGTACGGGAGGAAATCGACGCCGGGCGAACAAGTAAGTGTTTAGATTTATCGTCGCGCGGCCGCCACGTATTTCAGCGCTTGTCTTGCGAGATTTGGTTTGAGTCACGAGAGGGAGCGGGAGCGAGTTTAAGGAGTCTAAAGTCTTATTTACATGATGCAGGTTGTAGGTTGGTATTAGGAAGGAATGACTAAGAACTCACAATATGAGCGGTATATTGCCAGTGGCAGATATAACTGCAGCCGTGAACGCGTCGGCGGTAGCTGTTGACTGCTGACGCTCGCCATCCCTGACAAATGAAAATCGACGGCAGCCGTCGTGTGTGCATCAAGTGTCACTATATGTAGGTTGATTGCTGCAGTCGACGCGTCGACGATTGCGAAGTCAACGTGTCAATGGCTGACGCCAACGAGTTGTTAGCTACCGGTGCCACGTGTTGTCGGCTGCAATTACCTCTGCCATTGACAACATGCTGATCGTGCGTATGAGTTCTTACTTTTTTAAGACGATATATTTTAGGACCAATTTGTGTTTAATTCTTTAATGGATTAATGTGCTTTTTCAATGTCTGTACTGCAAAATTCACAAATTACGAGCATGTAAATGACACTATAACGAAACAATAACTATTACCAATAAAATAACTAGTCATCAAACATTAAATGTTTTGAATACGTGACCAAATGGTTAATATCATTTATAAATAAATATGCTTTTTTAAAATAATATAAACAAATACTTGACTGCGTTTCTACGTGATGGTAAGCAGTGATGCAATCGTTGATATTGAGATGCATTAGTTTAATAATTCCTACGCGTATGAGCAAGTCAGAATAGAGATATGAAAATGCAATTTTTTGAGGTTTATAACTAGACGAATTTAAGTGCTAACTGCTCCACTTCCTCTCGTGACTTGGACCACACTCCACCCTCTCAGATTCGTCTTCAGCGAAAAAATAAATTATTCTTTTCTCCTGAAATTACTTCTCTCGCCGTTTTACGGTTTGTATGTTACAATACAAAAGTTCTCCCTTTGTGAGCGAAGGATTTATTTATTTTTATTAAACATTCAGCGGACGATGGCAGCGCTGTATGACGAATTTAATTTGTAACTTGTCCTTTTTTATTATATTGATGTGTGTGTTTTTATGTGGTACTATGTTTTGAGAATAGTATTATATACTTGTTTCTTTTGCTGACAACAAGCTTTTGTTGGTAAGATGCTTAGGCTATAGGCAGACAATCATACTGTTTGATATTTATGATAGTCGTAGTTCAAACTTCGGACCGCCGGGAAATGGCTAAATGGCTGAAAAGGGAAAGTAAGACCGTTTTCACATTTTCCGATCCGATATCGGTATCGGACGCCGATACGATATCGGGGTAAGGTAAATGTATGAGATATGTACCTGTCTTTCATATTGTCCGACCCGATATCGGATATCGGGGCACAGCATTTCATACATTTTACTAACCCCGATATCGTATCGGCGTCCGATACCGATATCGGATCGGATAATGTGAAAACGGTCTAACTCGTAGATGTAGAACGCAAAGAGCAACTAAAGGACACAGGTGTGGTCAGGACTGGTTTTAGTCAGTAAAGTCTGAGAAGTAATTGTATGATATTCACCCTTAAAAAAATAAACAGTGTATTCAAATACTTGTCAAGAAGACATTTTACCATTCAATGGCTGGGTAGTTATTAATGATAATTTTTGTAGATTTAGTTAAGTAATGATAAAAACATTACTTATTATATTACAAATAATTTTATCGCTGTCCATACGAGCACCATATTTTAGAATGTCATTGTAATATATATCCTCCTCAGCACCTGTTGCCATGACTCAAATTATTGACCCAAGATAATGATAAAACACCACAAGAACATACATAAACATTATCCCTTATATATATATATATATACAAAAAGAGAAACTGACTGACATATCAACGCACTGTCAAAACTATTGAAACTTGGAGCGTAAAATTTTGCACAAGATTTCCTTCCCCTAATAGGAAGAAGTAAGTGCTCAAACTTTGTATGGGAAAACATACTTTCACGCGAGCGAAACCGCTAGCAAAAGCTAGTTTTAGATATAAAAAAAATATTGTTCGAGATTACTTGTGAATATTCGGAGTGAGTTTTATAGCTCAGCTGTCAGGGCAAAAATTGTCGCCCTTCTATGCTTTTAATGCTTTATATCTTTCAATACGTTCCGTTATGCCGCCGTCCGGGCAATCTGGCACCGTCTGTCGTGCGTCCGGGTCGGTCCCGGCCGGTCCGGACGCCGGACAGATTAGAATTCAGCGAGCTTATCTAACTGTCAGTCACAGCAGAACCTATCTCTATCCACTCGGTGAAATGAACATTGCAAGGAGTTTTTATTTTAAAGGGTGTTTTAGTTTTATTTTTCTTAAAAAAAAATTGTCTTCTGGTATGAATTAAAAAAGTATAATATATATTATTATAAAAACGTGTTCTACTAATATCATACTAAAATATAAACGCGAAAGTCTTCGTATGTATAACATCCATACATAAAATAAATTTAATTCGTTACAAACGTTACTCTTTCACGAAAAATCTACTCACTGGATTTCGATGATACTTGGTGTACGGGTAGAACATGTACTAAAATAGCATATTTTTTATCCTAGGAATATGATTCTTTGGGATAATTTTCTACTATCACGCAGGCGAAGTTACTCGCAGTAGCTAATATGACATAAATAAAATGAAAACTGAGTGATCGGGTTGCGGAAACGAATTAACTTACACCAAAAAAAAACCAACAATACTGGAGTGCTCGTAATTCCTAATGAGGAGCAACTTTCTATTTTTACTATACAGAGACTAGCTATCTATTAACACGCACTTAACATAACAAACGTATACCCTGAAAATAGTACGTTCAGAATCAGATTCAGCAATTTTTTAAATAGGCATATTTTTTTAAATAACCTGTTTTGATAAATCTAGATTATAACCGACGGGAGTTTGTACGTGCGTGCTTATTTAGTTTCCTTCAATGTTTTGAGGACAGAGGTGACTCGCGGGTGACGGTATAAACTATGCTGCTTTTGTTCGAATCCACGACATACAGCTCCTAAGTCGAAGCCACCATTGCTGTGTGATTGGCTTAATAAAATTAATTCTATCAATCACAGAAGCTATTAAAAAATTCATCACATTAATTAGACCATTTTTATAACTTTTCTATGTCAGTAGTGTTAAAACGCAATCTATTGACGCGGTAAGGTAAGAATCTAACGATTTCTTTGGGAGCCACACACTCGTACTACGCGCTACGAGCTACGGTGCTACGGGGCTACGAGGCTACGCAGCTACGGTGCTAGGGAATAGCTTTAGCATATTACCAAATTTATTATATACAATATTTATTTACAGTATAATAAAAAACTCTAAACTAATTAAACTGACTAAAAACTAACTAAAGTAAGGCGTCAAAAAACTCTTCCACATCGCTGTCGACCGGTAATGTGCCCAAAAGACAGTGAAGTTGTCGACAGCCTCGGACACCACGGTCTATCATGCAGCCGAAGTGCGGGTCGCATAGCGCGACACGCGAACATCAACGACATCATCAGACGCGCTCTTGTCGCCGTCGGCGTTCCAGCTGTATTAGAACCTCATGGCCTGGCACGCGACGATGGCAAGAGACCAGACGGTATGTCGTTATTCCCTTGGAAGTTGGGTAGGCCTTTAGTATGGGACGCAACTTGTGTCGATACTCTTGCGCCATCCATCCATCCACAAGCTCGTCGTGTTGTGCTGGTTCCGCCGCTGCGGCTGCGGAGAACCTCAAGCGGCGGAAATATAATAACCTTGTGGGAAATTATATTTTCGAACCGTTTGGGGTTGAAACTCTTGGTTCGTGGGGTCCGAGTGCTCACAAGTTGTACAAAGACCTTTCTAAACGCCTTATTGACACTTCGCGTGACCCAAGGGCTGGCTTTTACCTCGGACAGAGGATAAGCATTGCCATACAGCGTGGCAATGCCGCCAGTCTTTTGGGCACATTACCGGTCGACAGCGATGTGGAAGAGTTTTTTAGCATATTGATAGTGTTGGCGAAGATTCTAATATGAAAAAGCTTCAGAATATTTTGTCAATAGTTCAGAGTATCTGAAAAAAAAACGAATAGAAAAGTAGAGATATGAACAAAGCTATGATTTATTTCAAAAACTCTAAAAATAATGGTTCGTAAACGGTTCACGAACATAACATGTGCTAACTGCATTCAGTCTACTCGTTTTGCAAGAATTCAAATAATCTAATATTAACAGAACTAAAATGATAATAAAATTGATAAAATAGATTTCACATGAAATCTATTTACCAAACATGTTTATATAATATGTTCTCACTTCTGCGAAATACGTTAGTGATGCATGAAGACTAATTAATAAAATTTCATAAAATCCACCCGTTTTCACGAATATTAGTAATTTATGTAAATGATTCAATAACATAGTTTAGACGAGCTTTCAAATATGTGCATGATTTTGGGTAATTAATTAATTTGTTATTTATTTATTAAACATTTTATGCACACAAAATTACAGAGGCGGACTTAATGCCTTAGGCATTCTCTACCAGTCAACCTTTGGGTGAAGCAGAGAAAAATGGTGGTAGGTGCAATAAGACTTGTTTTTCGGTATATTCTCCACACTTAGAAAAAATTTACTGAATAAACTCCCTTCATAGCTAATTTTCTCTTTTATACAGAGCCTTTTCCGATTATATTACTTTTACATATCAATATTACATTATTTTCCTATCCTATATATTTATATTTTGTTGTTCATAAATAAATATTCGTTGGTAATATTTACTTAAATAATAAAGGTCCTTTTAACTGAATATACTCGTATCTCAAAAACATTTTACTGAAATTCTGGTGCACGTAGTTGCTTTTTGCAATAAAGGTACGATATGTTTTCAATTCCAGGAAATACGTGAATATTGCAAGAAGATTAAATAAATAAAACATAAATATCAGAAACAAGAATATTTTCAAAAAAACAAACAGTAAAAACAACTTTGTGAAAAAATTAAATAGCGATGTTTGATTTCGCGTTTCAGGAATTCCTCTGGAATAATATTTATTTACCTGTGAACAGTCAAGCAAATGTCAAACGTTAACGCGTTAATTTCCGTTACTATACACCTGAATGGCGCAGCAAATATGTTCCTGAATTAATATTTTTCTGCGATTTGGAATTAATTGAAACTTGTCATGTAAACCGTGTCTCTCATTTTGTCAACTCATAATGTGTTCTTTCAAAGAAAATGTATTCTTTTTTAGCTTTTCTTGATCCTGTCATCTGTCGTTTTGACATTGAACGGGAAATTAAGAAGTGACTGGTCGTGTATGGAGCAATATCCGTTGATATGCCAACATAATTATTTATTAAAGCTATATGTTTAAGATATATGAGATTTATACCGATTATAATTTGGGTGTCTTGAGAGTCTTCAAAGCTAGAATGAATAGTCACTCTTAATTCATGAATCCCCGACCGGTCCTATGAGACCTCGCTGTTATTGTTTTACTATTGTGTCTCGTTTAGTGGGTATGTGATAGGTTAATAAACTAGTGCGCCTCACCATCAACGATTGCCTAACTGCTTACTATCAGGCGGGATAGCAGTCAAGCACTAGTTTATGTTATATAAAAAAAATCCTAAGGTGTGAAAATTTTGGAATGTTCTGAGTATGACATCCATCCATACATTGATCACAAAAGCAATTTAATTTCAAATAAACCAGTTACATCATACAATTAACATCAGTTAGAAAAAAAAATCAATTACACATTCCAAAGCTATCTCTATGTAGAAGAATCTGCAAGAAAATCCACGAACACTCTTTTAAATCATGTTACGAGTATTTATCACAAATATGTCTGTTACACACTTCTTTGGTACCTCTATTATGTGAGAACAATGTAAATAAATAAAAACAATTCAAAACAAAAAAAAAACCACTAAAACCCAAGTGATGACAACGTCCATTCGCGTACATGATACGCATTGTACCGTAATGTACACCATTTTGAATGAAACTGAATGATCCAACACACACAATTACAACACACCTAAATAAAAAAACCTATAAAATGTACAATGACACAATGGCCCTAATGTCCTCAGTGAAAAAAGCTACTTACTCAACTTCCAAGGCAAGTATGAAGCTGTCACAATACACCGCTCACCCCAGGGAGCGAGTCCTGAAGTCCCGACTATCACACAAAGAGATAACACATGAATCCTTCAGTTTCGGTGTTTTTTCAGCGTATTTGTAACGAGTCGCCCGTCGTCAACCTCTGGGGAGCTAATTAACGTAAATTCATTGCTCTCCATCCTTCCCAGGATTAAGGGTGGCAGCTCGGGGATCTAAGCCAATGTCTGACAATTTGGACTTTTGCTTGTGGCAAAATTGTGGGTAGTTTTGTTTCTTTGGGTTACCGTGAAAATTAGGTTACGGATTTCTATCGATATACGAAATTAAATATACACTAAATACCTAAAATATGGCTTCAAAAAATTCCTCCGCATCGCTATCGACTGGAAGTGTGCGCAAAAGACTGGCGTTATTGCCATGTTGATATGGCAATACTTAACTTCTAACAAAGCTTCTAACCGAAATTAAAGCCAGCAATTTTTTTCGGCTCTTGATTGCTGTAATTTTTTTCTCATAAATAACTCTCTCTATAAGTTACAACTGCATTAAAATCCATTCGTTATTTTTTAACTTATTTTCTTTCATATAGACGACCAGACGATACAGGGAATTTTGTTTTAAATTCTAATTATATGGAAAAAGCCTTTTCCGTACATAATAATTAAATAGGTCGTTTTTTGTGAGACCAAATATAAATAGACTGTCTGGGCTACTCGCCCAATACCCCAGACAGACAATACTAAATATACGCTCCACAAAAACGGCCCGTTTATAAATAAACTGTATTATCCTTAGACAAGTGACAGCCCTACCTGAGATAGATTCTAATGGCCTCATCTCGTCTGTGTGCCGTATTCACAATACTGTGACAAAGTCTGCGACGCGACACTACTTAGTTTAAATGTGAGTTTAGTCCCGGAACTAGGCACTTTGACGCTTCCCTTGAGCATTGGGGAAACATTATATGTTGTTATGATTATCTTTATAATGGCTGTGTGCTAGTAATACTGATTTTGTAATCATGTTTGCACTTCATATTTGCCTATATTTATTAACTAGCTGTCCCCTGCGGTTTCACCCGCATTTTTCGTTACTGCTCCGTGGGTCGTAGCGTGATGATATATATTATTCCCAATGCCTATAGCATTCCTCGATAAATGGGCTATCTAACACTGAAATAATTTTTCAAATCAGACCAGTAGTTCCAGAGATTACCCCCTACATACAAACTTACAAACCTACAAACTTACAAATTTTACCTCTTTATAATATTAGTATAGATAATTTTAAGTTGTTAGATTTTCTTGTTAGTTCCTGTTGTTGTTGATATCGCTGTTAGTACTAAGACCGTCATTGTACACATAGATTTAAATTCCTGTAAAATGATTACTATCTTGATGTACAATAAAGTTTATTCTATCTAATTCTCTGTAACAAGCCACTAAAATCATTATTGGTATAGAAATATATAACATTTTATTACGGCGCGAGAGGTCACTGCCACCAATCCCATGAGGACACGGCGGAACTCTGCCCAAGCAGGGCACAACATCACCGTATGCTCCACCGTGTCCTCCACCAGGCGGTCATCACAATAGTGACACCCGGGCGTCTGCAACACTGTGAGTCCTCATGTTTACGATGAAAGAGTTTCGACACAAAAAAGGATTCACTCTTCAACTGTGGCGAGCTGACATTAATTGGCCTTGACCAGAACTCTACAGTACACTCACGAACTTTATCTATAACCCTTATTAAAATTCACAGTCTGACTCCAACACAACATTCTCCCGCGACAAAGTTTTTGCATTTTCCACACTTTATTCGAAGCTTCCATCGATGCAATATGTTCTCTAACTAGCTAACTCCGAGCATTTTCAGAAATATAGTAACAAACAAAAACACGTCAATGCTTCCATATAATATTACATCTATCCATATGTACATCCATCCATTGATCTATACATCTATTTATACACTCGTTCATACATCCATTCTTTCGAGTTTATGCAAGTAAGATAACGCAGTAAAATGTAGGTATTTGCTGCCTAAAGATAGCATTTGACCGCGACCGGACCGGGTGCGAGCCACTGCTTAGCATGGATTTGTACGGAGTACTGAACCGTGGCGGCCACGTACCGGAAAACATAGCGTTAGAAGGCCTCCCACAAGGTGGACCGACGACCTGGCGAGGGTCGCAGGAATCCGATGGATGCAAGACGCACAGGACCGGTCGCTGTGGCGACGCTTGGGGGAGGCCTATGTCCAGGAGTGGACGTCTTTCGGCTGAGATGATGATGATAATGATGACCAAAAAACCAGACGACCGCGTTGCACGAACGGTGCCACGCAGCGACGCGGTCACTAAGAACGGAATGTAACCTTTACTCCCACCATACCACTCCACTTACTGCCACTTCAAATTGCGATGCGTCCTGTCGAACTCCATTCGAGTTCCATAACTGGGTTTATGTGCAGTTATATCGACGACAGACGCCATTACGGCGAACCTTGTTACGTGGAGCTAAGTAGGTAGGTTCTAGACGGTGCTCACGTCTCCTGGTTAAATTAGGTGAGCTAGTAACTGGCAGGGTTGCTAACGTTAATCTTTGTTGTTGCATATGGTTTATTATGATGTTCCCGTTGTTATTTTAAATTTTAAACACAGGCTGACAAAAATCAAAACAGGCTAGTGGACAATCCTACTTTTTTTTAGGTAGGAAATCATTAAAATGAATTTTCCCGCTCTCGAGCGTAGTGGAGGGCCTCAGTCAGACTTTGACTGACTAAAACCAATTCCTTTGTTCTACCTTTACCTTCGTTCCAGGTTTCCACTTCGGAAGCAAACCATGGCCCAGATTCTCTGACCCCACTGGGCACCTACGTTTGACACCCCCCTCCTATTTGTACCAAGAATTTAGAGAGCATATCCTAGAAGGAAGACTCATGATCTGGTAAGAGTTGTGGATATCCAAACTATCCAATGAATGCGAAACGTACATTCGTACGTCATTGTGGTTACATTTGGGTGGGATCTTAAGATTTATTAGACAAATAAATGAAATAGTAAAGGCTTCTATCAACCGCTTCGCCAGCGCGAAAGCAGAAAATATATAGCCTATGTTATTCAGTGAAGACGTAGCTTCCTAGCAGTAAAATTATTGTGTTTCTACTAAGTGTCTTCTCTCTGAAAGACATGATTAATCCCGTCTTGTCCCAGCGCCGCTTTCCTTCTTAGAGAAACATTTTCTAGCGATATTTAATACCTTGACAAACACAAAACAAGACGAGACGAACGGTATAATTAGACAGAATCAGGAACGGGATCCGATGAGCGATGACGGCCAATGTATTTTAACCTTGATCGATCGATGTGATCATCTGTTGTTTAGTCTCGAACTTTGAGAGTATTAACATTACCAGCCTTGTAATTTTCCCACTGTTGGGACTCAGGCCTTCTCTCTAGGAGAGGGAATGAGCCGTAATTCACTACGCGGGCCCAGTTCTAGGACATGTCGATTCCTCTCGATGTTATAGAGCAGTAGGATTAAATAAATTACATAAAGTAATGCGCCTGGCTGGGTTTGAACCCATGACCTACTACTCGACCACTAGGCCGCCACTTCTTAAGATGCTTTAGGAGATGATCATAAATAAATCAATCAAAGTTCAAAGTCACATACTAACTGATTTACCAACGCACAGATTTTCCGTTTATACATTCTATGAAAAGCAAGCATAATTATCATTCCCACACTTTTTGGAACTTTTTAACTTTTATGCACTTTAGCTAATTGACAGTTTGTGGAAAAAGGCCATTTGCCGAGTGCCTTTAGAATAAAAGTTTTTCTAAATTCGATTGGGAACAGAGGGCTTTCAAACGACGACGTTATTTTCTAAAAGCAAGTTTAAAAATAAAAAGCCTTCAACTCCAGCCATTCTCCAATAGCCGTTCATTTATAAAATACAAATGAACTAATTTGAAGTGAATTTCGTCCCAGTTTCGGCGCGGATCTAGACCGCAGGGACGGCTGAATAGATTAGCACTAGATCTAGTGACGCCGCTCTCTAATTGTAGATTGTAGACAAGCCGCCGACTTGCAGAGAGCGACTGCAGACTCACTTGTAATTTGATTTTGGAACTGCTTATTTGGAAGAAGGACGTTGTGCCAAGACTTAGCTGCTGTCAGCTTTTGTGTTTTCGTTTTGTTTGGAAACTAGTTTTTGCTAGCGGGTTCGCCAGTGTAAAATCAGGTTTCTTGATACAGACTTTCGGCACTTATTTCATTAGGGGGTGATTTTTTAGAAATAATCTCTTAGTGCTCTCCTACGTGATAAAAGGATGGCCGTGCGCAATATGACAAACGCACCGCTTCGAAACCGCAGCAGGCCATGAAAATCCGCTTATATTGAAGGTGCCCTTATGGCTTAACAAGTACCATCACCCTGCTTGTAAATGGAAGTCTAACCATCAGTCTATCCAAGGAATAGTAATGGCCATAACTGGGTTCTGGAGGTCTGATCAGCAGCCGCTCTAAGTAAAACACAGGTATTCAAACGCATCCACAAAAATCTAGTTGAGAAAATCCTAGAGATATGATGAAAATACTTCATTATAACAGGTGTGGCAAGTCAATAACACACTATGTAATCAACTGAGTATATATGTGCACGTACATTTGACCATTTTACCCTATTTGCCTCCAACAAATAACAATATAGTGTTGTATAATGAGACCAAACTAGTTTCCTGGCGAACGCTTTGTACGAAACTAAATTATTAATTTGTGAATCAAAATAGTAGAGAGCATACAACCAGCGATGCAAGCCAACACTTCCCTTTGATAGTCAGGTGTCAATTGTGCCTACATTAGTTATAGTGCATGTTTGTCCTGTCCACATTATGCGAGGTGTATTTGACTGAATAGTGTGTATATTGTGTGAGGACTGATATGAAAGAAAATAGAGTTAGTGACAGTATGGCGGATGACAGGACAGAATGGGAGAAAAAAACGTGTTGCGCCGACCCCAAGTAATACTGGACAAGAGCAGAAAGAAGAATATGAAGATTCCGCTGGTGCTAACTTTATAAAAATTGCATTGTATTTACTGTACTTAACTGATATATTCTTCTTTTATCGCGCTTGTTAGTGATACTAAGTTTTCTACTACTTTTTCTGTTTTTACCCGTGGAAATCGGTAATTAGCTCAATGTCTCATATACAATTGTTATTATTTGTTTTAGCAGTTAGTTCTCCTATGAACGAATAAATAAATCAATAACAATCATTTCAAAACAGACAAACCAAGTCGCTACCCTACTCGACAAAATCAAGCAGCCAAGTCAACACAACGCCACAGCTAGCTAACGTCAACACGACAACAAAAGATGTTCCCAATTAAATCCATACACACTCGCATCTTATCCACAGCCGAATATTCTCGTAGACGAATATTCTCGTCCCAATTGTCCTTGTAGAGCGATCGATCGGAGTATTCCTGTTTCGGCTCCCAGATTTTCGGCACCCAAACTATTCCCGATTCGGCACCAATAGGTATTTTGGATTGGGATTTTGTATAGGTTACAGCACCCGGCACGTAACTTGGCAAGATTTTGACGTAGTGGGGGTAAATTCACGCATGGTGCACAAAAAAGCAAATGCGCAGACGTAATGAGGGAGAAAAAGTCGACTAACGCACCAATCATAGACTACTATAATTATAATACTGCACCAGTCGCGCACCGGATCGGCGCTACATCATACCCCGCGTGCCGCTTGTCTACCAAATAGATCTAAAAAATGATTTCTGTGCAACTAACGACTCTTGCCAAATTACGTGCCGGGAACTGTACTACCATCCAAAATAATAAGAGAATAGCTCGGGTGCCGAAAATCTGTGTGCCGAAACGGGAATACTTGGATCGATCGTCGCCTCTCAGTTGTCTGATCTGTGCCCTGTTGTCACACTACTGCACACTGGTACAGCGACTGCGGCATAAATTAACGTGTATTAATTATTCATTACTTTTGAAGTAGATGAGCACGGCAAGTTTGTATGAGGTAGGGCAGAAGGTTATACACAAAAGATTGCACCAAGCAAGGGAATCTTTTGTGTTGTATTTTTTTGCTTAGTTCGTAAAATGAAACAAAATATTAGCAGGGTTTCAGATCTTACAATGAACTTAATGAAACACCGTAGTTTTCTATCTATTTACATACAGTAATTTAGAATTAAATATAAAAAAAGAAAATGCTGCACACTAAGTTACTACTGTATGATGGATGCGTTCACAAACATGTAAACTCACATACACAAGGCATCCAAACCCGGAACACTAATCTGTAGTGTGTAGGCCATGCAAACATTGGTTCCGTGCAGAAATCGACCCAGCGAACTGCAGCGCAGCAGCCAATCGCTCAACCACTATGCCAACAGTGACGTCCAATTTGCCCATCATGTCTCATTGTTGGGCAAAGGCCTCACTCTCTATTTCCACACACATCTGTCGTCTACCATTGCGAGCCATTACTCAATTTCATTCCACAAAATTATCAAGTCATCAAATGCCATCTCAAGACACCTAATTCTTTCAGCAAAGCCACAAAACCCGCGAAGTATAATGGCAAACAGCCACCGTCACCGTTTCAAATAGACCCGTAAAGCGATTGTCCTGAATTTATGACTATGGCGGTAAATTCGTTTCCAAGTAATTTACCTCAAAGTAGAAGAGAGTGTGAAAACAATTGCAATTAAATTAAATCGCGTGAAAGCCGCGACTCGAGTTTGTGTACTTTTAACCGCTTCATTGATTTAGTGGCGAAGGAAAACACGTTACAGCCAGTAACATATTCACAAACAAACGCTTTTATTGTAGCTCCCAGCTTTTAATATTATCGGGAAGATTTGATTTGTTTTTGTTTGTTTTTATTTTAACTAGAACTTTGCCAGTGACTTCGTACGCATTTTTTTTTCTCAAAGTCTTTAACAGCTCTTGACAAACTAATAATGATAGTCTTTATTATTCAGGCGTTTGACTACCTATAATAATTGTCAAAGATCTGCGAATGACAGCCAGGACCAACGACTTTACGAGCTTTTCGAGGCACGGAGTCCTAATAATTGTCCTAGATAAACTTAGAAAAGTACTCAATATAACAATTCACATGGGTACCAACTTTTTTGGTTTTGATCCCGCAACTCATGTACAAGAGGTGAGAGCCTTTACTACTGGACCACAGCGACAATTTTTTAGCAATTAATAATATAATATTATGATGTTACAGAAAAGTGTACAATATTTTATTAAGTGACGAGCCGTATGCCCAATGGGAATTCCGTATCGGAGAAAATGACGAACTGCCATAAAGTAAAGTTTCATCGCCTTCCACCCCCTTTGGGAGACGAATTTGCAAGAATCCTTCCGCAGTGCTTACCTTCTTAATAAAAGGGACCGTTGTACAAGCAACTTCGTAGATTTATTTCTGTAATTAACGGGTTGGATTTCTGTCTAAGAATATTGTTTTTTTCAAAAATCAGTATGCAGTTTTAGTTTCCGATAATATACTGTCTATTTTAGTTTATCCATACTAATATTATAACGCTGAAGAGTTTGTTTGAACGCGGTGATCTCAGGAACTCCTGGTCCCATTTGAAAAAAAATTGCAGTGTTAGATAGCCCATTTATCGAGAAAGGCTATAGGCTATATCTCATCACGCTAAGACCAATAGGAGTGGAGCACCAATGAAGAATGTTTCAAAATCGGGATTCCACGCGGACGAAGTTGCGAGCGGAAGCTGGTCTAATAGTAAGTGATGAGATTATGCAATGTTAAAAGGTACGATAGGGTTGGCATATCTGGTTAGATAAAACCTCAACCTAAATTAAAGGAGGCAATAAAACCGGGCTCGAACCTCCATTAACGGTATAGATATTACTCATAGTTTTTGATTTAGCTATGCCTAAGCCAGCACATAAAATTCACCCAGTAATATACAATGTTGCAATACAAAAAAAAAAAAAAAAAAAAAAAAAAAAAAAAAAAAAAAAAAAACTCGCAGTGAAGACATAAGGAGGAAAACCGGGCTTACAGATGCACTTGAACAAGCTTTGCGACTTAAGTGGAAATGGGCTGGTCACTTGTCAAGATACACAGATAAGAGATGGTCTCTACAAACTACCAAATGGGCAGGGCCTGCTGGAAAAAGAAGCAAAGGCAGACCATTTAAACGTTGGGCTGACGATATAAAAGAATTAGCAGGCAAAGACTGGTTGACAGTCTCCCAAAATAGGGACAAATGGAAGGAATTAGAGGAGGCTTTTACCCGAAAGGGGTTCGTGTAAAGGAACAGCTAGAAATATATTATATAACAAACATAATCATAAACTAACCTAGTTTAAGTAATCTACTAACACTCTGAAATGTAAACATACTTTACACTGAAATAAAAAGCTTTATTATTATTATTATTATTATTAATACAAACAACGGCGGCAGATCAATAGCCCATTAGGCTTATTTTATAAAATTTGGTTAATGTATGGGCGACCGACTGAGGGTAGAATTTATGACGAAATGAGTAACAGTCGTAAGAAATTTAAATCGAAATTGAAATGGTGTCAAAATAATGAACAAAAAATAAAAATGGACATTATTGCCAACCATAGGCATTGTAAAGATTTTGGCAAATTTTGGAACGCAACGAACAAATTAAACTCCAAACCATGTCTCCCGTTATCTGTAAATAACAGTCAAAATCCAGCAGAAATTGCTAACATGTTTGCGAGTAAGTTTTGCCCTCCGACAGCAGCGCATAGTACTGAACAATGCGGAGTCCGTGGTGACTCGGTGGCTCACTCATTTGGGCCGCCACAGCCGCGCGCGGACGCGAGTGTTGACGGCGCGCTATCGTCGTCGCTGACTAATAATGCGCATGCGCCAAGCGCGTGCGATACTGGCTGGCTTCACGTTACGTCTGACGGTTTATTTGAACTGGTGAGGCGAATGAAGCGAGGCAAGTCCCCGGGTCACGACGGGCTCAGTGTTGAACACATTTTGTATGCAGGACCATTATTGTATGATAAGCTTGCTTACTTTTTTAATGCTTGTATTGATCACAGTTACTTACCGACTGAACTTATGAAAACAAACGTGGTACCAATCATTAAAAACAAAACCGGTGACGTATCCTGTTTATCTAATTATCGCCCGATCTCACTAGCAATAATTGTGTCTAAGATTTTTGAACGTATTATTAACGGTCATTTGGGTGAAGGAAACATTCCTATATGTAAGACCCAATTTGGCTTTAGAGCCGGCTTATCTACAGACCTCGCAATATTTGCGCTAAAAAACACTGTGCGAAGATACATTACAAGAAATACCTCAGTTTATGCATGTTTTCTCGATCTTAGCCGCGCTTTTGATTGTATCAATTATAGAATACTGTGGGAGAAATTAAGAAATACAAAAGTACCCCCCACAATAATAAAAATTTTAGAATTCTGGTACGCAAATCAAACTAATCAGGTAAAATGGGGTAGTACCTTATCAGACACATATAAATTGTCGTGTGGGGTTAGGCAAGGCGGACTGACCTCTCCTGTATTATTTAATTTATATGTGAACGAGCTACTGGAGGAGTTGAGCAGCACCAGAGTCGGATGCCACGTAGGAGGCGAATGCCTTAATAACCTTAGCTACGCTGACGACATGGTGCTGCTCAGTCCCTCTGCTGGCGGACTAAGGGATCGCGATTTGCGAGCGATATGCAGCCGAGCACTGCCTGACATATAATGTCAAAAAGTCAGAAGTCATGATTTTTAAATACGGCAAAGGACCTGATCACATAATACCCATCAATTTATGCGGATCACCCCTGAAAATTGTAAGCACTTTTAGGTATCTTGGGCATATTGTTAGCGATGACCTAAGTGATAATTTTGACCTTGAGAGACAAAGACGAAGCATTGCGTGTAAAAGCAACATGCTAGCAAGGCGTTTTGCATACTGTTCAAAACAGGCGAAAGTCACTCTGTTTAAAGCATATTGTCAGGCGTTCTACACTGGCCAACTCTGGTACAGGTACACGAAGAGTACTTACAATACTCTTCGTGTACAATACAATAATGCATTTCGGGCCATGCTCAATCTGCCCTGGCGGTGTAGCGCGTCTGGCATGTTTGCCGAGAACAGAGTTGACGATTTCTATGCTGTAATGAGGAGGCTTAGAGCATCTTTTCATGCAAGACTTATGAGCTGCAAAAACAATATTGTTACCACGATTTTCGAAAACCTGTATGTGACATCTAAATATTTTATTATTGTAAACTGATTTCTGTTATTTATTTATTTTTATTTGACATTTTATTTGACATTTTTATTTGACATTTTATTTTTAATGAACCAACAATTTTTAATGAATCTGACATTGTACTATCTATTAATTGAATCTGACATTTTATTATTTATTGATCAAAATCTGACATTGTATTAAGTAATTCTGACTTTGTGCTATCATTATTCATTTTTAAACAAATTGTAAATTACTATTACTATACTATGGGTTCCTAGCCTGAAAATAAATGAATTTATTATTATTATTATTATTTTAGCTAAAACCACACTGCTGAATAAATTCGTAATTTTTTTTTATTCTGTAAGCTTTGTTGTTTCAGGAGATTAACGGTATTGTAAAATATAGGCTCAATTGTGTGTTATAAAATATTTTTATGTGTTAACCTATAAAAATATACATGAGCTGTGTTTATCATACTTCTGCCCGCAGCCTCGATCATATCTTTATCACAAGGGACCTTAGGCGAAATAAAAGTAACATCATCATCAGTTCAGCCGAAAGACGGTCACTACTGGGCCGATAGTCTTCCCCAAATGTCAAAACATTGATCGGTCCTATGCGTCTTGCGTAGTGACAGTAGCCTTCATCAGGCTATCGGTCCACCTCGTGGGAACTTCTCGTAGTCCTGTAAACGCGGTGTCACTTCGCCATAAAACCAATGTCGACTAGCCATAGCTGAGAAGGTGTAATTTAGTTGGAAGCTTATGCAAAGCTTGTATTGTATTGTATATCGTTCATCAAAATGACTACTCATGCTGTGGGCGGAGCGGGAGAGTGTGTCAAAATTTTAGTGAATAAAACCCTCTCCTATTAATTCTTTATGTTCGTTCCGGGATCCTGGGGTCCTTTTTCGCATTATATATCGGGCTGGTATCCGCAACTCCACGACTACAGAGTGTATTTTGCGTACGGGTGGGTTGTATATTGGGCTGGTATCCGCAACTCCACAACTAAAGTTTGTATTTTGCGACAAAGTGTTACTGACCATTTCACAAAAAGTACCTAGAGTTTTTATGTAAAGCTGACACTACATTCGTCACTAAACTCAATTTCATAGGTATCACGTTTCACAGACACCCGGCGGGTATTCAATCATAATTAAAACGCAATCAGCACGGGTTCCCGGTGTGCCGCTGTCCGACCACTTAAGGCCTACAGCAGTATACACGGAACCCGACCCAGCTACCCAATTTCAAGATTAAAATCATTCTTACCAACGTTTTATTACCCATTTTTTGCCATGAGAATTTTATCGGAAAATTACCGGTTAAGTGCGAGAGATTTGCGGGATTAGTCGAGTTATTTTTGTATTGGAAAATTTTTAAGATGATCTATTTTTAGTTTTCTTTTTTTGGTAATTATTTTATAAATACCTTGAAGTCTACTTAAAATACCATTAACAATAAAAAAATATTTTCGTGTTACTCGTTAAATAGTTTTATATTGTAAACTTTTTTAATCCGGCTTGACTGGAAGCCGACCCCAATATAGGGGAGAGGTGGCATGAAAGGGACATTTTTGTTCTAGAGGCTCTAGTGAATGCTCTATATAATATTTTAAATAGGTTGAACCTGAATGAGAAACCTACATTCGTCTTCTAATGAAATTAAAGTAAATAATAAACATATCTTTATTCTTAGGTACTCATTTTAACGATTTAAAAAAATGTAGATTTTGTCCCTTTCATAAATTACCTGTATTGAAAGGGACGGATTCATTTATGAAAGGGACAGTACATAATATCCATGTAAAATCACTTTATAATACATAAATACTAGTTTGGTAATGTTTAAAAATCTAATTTTTTAAGTAACAAACAATCAACAATCTTAAAATTTGGTTATTTGGCTATCCTAACATAAATCGACTTAGGTACTAATAGTGAAATTTTGACTAGTAATACAACTAGCAAAAAAATAAAATAACCAATAATTTTTAATCAATTATTTGGAGAAATACTGAAACTGAAATAAAACAGTAATTAACCGTTTTTAATTGGTTTTTTTTTAAGCAAATTAGGTGTTTATATCTTTTTTATATGAGTTTTACTCAATTTTCATTACTTATTTGGTTTCTTGGTTACATTTAATCATCAACTAAGATATATAAGAGTGACTAAGACAATTATAATGCTCATATACAGTTTCATTCACAGTTTTTTCCATTTTGTGTGCTTCTACAAGTGTTCTTGGTAAATTTAAACTGCAAAAATAATTATAACAAAAATATTACTATATAATCAACAAAAAAGCTAGACAAATAGATAGAATCCTTTTTATTGCATAACATGATAATAAGACAAGCTTAAAACTGGTCATTCGTTAGCCAGATTCTAGGTGTTACAGAGATTGTGTAGAAATTAGCTAATTAATGTACTATTTATGAAAGGGACAGTTATGAACGGACGTCCCATTCATAACCATTTTTCGTGTCCCTTTCATAAATATGACACAAAAATAATAAAAATAACCTTAAAACCTTACCAATGAACACAAGTTTACTGACCTTTTGTCCTCGTATCTGTCGATAACTAAGTCGATCGAAAAGACTGGTAAAACAATGTTTATCCATTTACAACATTCTGCAAAGCATTTCTAAAGAATAACGAAAATTTACTTTTGTGTACGATTACGAACACTTGCTCGTCATCGCCATGTTTGAAATGATAGGAGTGGGACATTAGGTACGAATGGTTGGGCTTCGGGATTGCCACAGAATAGAAATATTCTCGTTTCGAGACGTTTCTTATTTTACGAGTAAATCGATTTGTCCCTTTCAATACGCGTCCCTTTCATGCCACCTCTCCCCTAGTTATAGTGGTGAGTAATAAAGAATTACAGCGACATAAGAACTACGAATTCTGCATCGCACAATTAAACTTCGTATTGATAAAAAGCTGCTTTCTTCCTGAGTGCTATAGGCTATATTTTATGCGACCCACTTACGATCTTATTATTTTTTCTGAATTTACTTGGTTATCTGACTTCCACGCGGGCGAAGCCGCGGGCAAAAGCTAGTTACAAATAATATGAATAAAATAATACAGAAACACTAAAATAGTACTATGTCATCGTAGCATATCGGATATTGTATCGTAGTGTGAGTACATCACAGTAAGACCCCAGTTCTAATAGCCCGTTGTCAGCATGTCCGGGTGTCTGTCCGGTACAACTGTCAATGTATGCGGTCGGCAGCGTTGGCAGGCAGTACGTGATGTTCGAGGCGTGGCGTCTCGATGCGTGAACAGATGGAAGCTGACGCTCGTCAAACTGTGCTCTGCCTTGAATATTGTCATCCGTCATATTTTTACAGTTCTGAATCCGCAATATGTTGTTGATTTAAGGGCTCTGTACCTCGAAAGGAACAAATGGAACTTTTATAAGATCACTTTTACAAATTCTTCTATATAAGTACTTATATTTTTCTGAAAAAGATCTTACTAGATGTTTGAAGTGTGATTTGTGGAGATAAACATTTTTTGATTTGATTTTTGGGTTTGTTGTCTGTCTAGCAGTCTTATCCCTTTATCGCAGTAAAGCGTGGAAGTATCGAGTTGAAATTAAAAGTATATACTCAGGTCTGAAGTTCCTTGAAGCTCTGAAAAATAACATTTCTAAGTTTACGAATAACAAAGACATCGCAAAAAACGTTTATTTCGACCCTATCAAGGGAATACAAATTTTAAATACAGACACAGCACAAAATGATCGCGCTCATCACACAAATATTAATTTGTCTTGGGTAGGAATCGAACCCACAAATAACAGTCACTGACCACTAGACCAACAGGCCTGACAAAATTTATCGGCCAACCACTCTCCATATCGGATTTTTTAACCGTCCAGATCAATTCAATTGTTTTCTCAATATTTATTACGGAACTCTGAAGTTGACAGCAAACACGATGGGTCGCAAATTAATACGATTATTTTTAGAAACAGGATATTTTATATTACATATATTTTTAGGCCAACCTACCTTCTACTGACGGATTGACAGCGGCCAGTTTCATCATCATCATCATCATCATCATCATCTGCCTAGCCTTTTCCCAACTACATTGGGGTCGGCTTCCAGTCAGTTTGTACCTACATAAACATAATTTTATAAATCGCTGACGAATTTGATCGCAAACCTTTTTCTACGTAATGAGATCAATTAAAATTGTGACGGGCGGCCATGGTTTCGCGTCAATTTCGACAAACTTTATAATGGTCTGAAAAGTTTGAAAAGGTCCCTGCTTTGTGATCACCAAACCTGAAAACTGAAAATATTGATTATTTATGTATTTGAACTATCCACAGCAGTGCCATAACCACTTACATACTTTTAACTTTTACATTTGCTCCAAGTGCAACCCCATTTTGAGTCCAGGTCTGTCTCTCTCCATTCCGGGTAGCCTGGAAGGAATCGCCAAGTGGTCTCAATGAACTATTTTCGCACCCATCCGTATACACACAAAAATAAACGCAGTTTTAATACGCAGTTCTACTGAATGCGAAAATTAAGTTTAAACCATAATATAAATATCATTTTAATTGATTTAGGATCCTATGTCCCCTAGTTGGGGCAGATGGCGTTGACAGTAGTCACCCTTTGCGACCGGTCTGAGCTTTACGCTTGACCTCTTCCCTGGTCAGTCTAATGGCCGTCGGCGTCGCTTCTGCCAAAATGGTACGCCACCAAGTTTACCGAGGACGGCAACGCTTCCTTTTTATCCTTGAGGACTCCAGTCCAATGCCTGATTTGGTATATGGCCAACCCATCTCCACCTAGGACGTTTTATTTGGTTGTGGATTGAGCTCTTGTGGCTTTTATCCAACAGTTCTACGTTAGAGATGGTTTCTGGCCAGTAAATCCCGCGGATGCGATGAAGACATCGGTATAGGAAAATCTGAATTATGCGCAAGGCGTGAGGTCTCCTCCCGGTTTTGACGTTAGACCTGAAGATTTTGAGTTTAACTCTTTAGGTCCATTTACATGATTTCCAAACAGGTCTTAGCTGTGTAAAGGAACCGAAGGGCCTTGGTGATCTGAGTAATGGCGTCTTCTTCAGTACCCCCAGTTTCCGCCAAAACGCAGTTCTATTAAAAGCGACAACTAAGTTATTAAAAATATTGTAGTAACCATAATGTAAATTCAATTTTAATTACAGTAATATAATTACAAATCGCAATTTATACAAACAGTTAAAGTTAATTAATCAACTAATAAATAATTTATGAACATTATTGAAACACACATTGTTGCGCTTTTAATTATTATTTCAGCTTGATTAAACATGGCATACGCCGATTATCTATTAAAAAGAAGATCCTATTTACGATATTTAATCATATTAAATCAGCGGAGTTTATAGATTAAAGTTTAATGGCAATTTTGATTAATTTGCAAATTGATTTCTAGTGGAGTATTTCCGTTTCGACACCTAGATTTTCACCACCAAAATTTTCGGCAGCCAAGCTATTCCCGTTTCGGCACCAATAGGTATTTTGGATTAGGATTTTGTATAGATTACTCATCTACCTAGCCTTTTCCCAACTATATTGGGGTCGGCTTCCAGTCAAGCCGGATTTAGCTGAATACCAGTATTTTACGAGGAGCGGCTGCGTACCAGACCTCCACAAACCATTAACTGGGGTAACACGGTACTTCATGGCAAGACTGGAGTCAGATTTACTGGCTTCTGACTATCCGTAACGACTTCCAAAGATCTATAAATGACAGCCGGCACCTACGGCTTAACGTGTTTTCCAAGTCACGGAGGAAACTCGGTATGTCAAGATGGTCACCCATCTATAAAACCTTGGCAAGCGTTGCTTAACCTTGAAGATCGACCCGTGTGGCTGTTATTATCTAGACTCGAGCTCCTCATATGATGGTAGTAACCTATACAGGATTTTGTATAGGTTACTACCATCAAAAATACCTATTGGTGCCGAAACGGGAATAGCTAATAACATGGTGTAGTTTTGTATCGCAACAGTTCAACATAAGTGGACAATATGCAGAATCATTGAAACCGGCGCAATCTCGGTACAACGGAGCTGAGAATTTTATTGTCGTTTTGAGTACCTCGCGAAGTTTGCCGAGAAGCCTGGCTGAATACTTTGAATGTTACATACGCAGGCTAATGAAAAACAAAGTGACTGTATACGACATACGGTATTAAAATGGAATACTCGTATTTTGTTTTGAAACTGGGCAAATACACAAAAATTACGATGTTAGAAATAATTATCAAGTGAATAGAGGTTTTACCCTAATCATCATCATTTTCATGACATGCCTTCATCAAAGTTTCATTTTATATGCCTTTAGCCCAACCCAAACCTTACTTGTCTAAAAATCTTAATCCTAAATTGTACGCAAGGTCTCAAGCCTTCGTGATCCGAGAAATGTCGTCTTCAAGTATCTCACAGTTTCCGTCACAACGCAGTTATATTAAAAGCGACAACTAAGTTATTAAAACTATTGTAGTAACCATTATATAAATTCAATTTTAATTACAGTGATATAATTACAAACCTCAATTATACAAACAGTTAAAGTTAATTAATCAACTAATAAATAATTTATGAACATTATTGAAACACACATTGTTGCGCTTTTAATTATTATTTCAGCTTGATTAAACATGGCGTACACCGATTATCTATTAAAAAGAAGATCCTATTTACGATATTTAATCATATTAAATCAGCGGAGTTTATAGATTAAAGTTTAATGGCAGGTTGATTAATTTGCAAATTGATTTCTAGTGGAGTGAATATGGGCAGTATTCTCGTATCGACACCCAGATTTTCGGCACCAAAATTCTCAGCACCCATTCCCGTTTCGGCACCAATAGGTATTTTGGATTAGGATTTTGTATAGGTTTTAGCTTTAGCTTTATCGGCCTTATAATGTTCCCACTGCTGGGACTCAGGCCTCCTCTCTTGGAGAGGGAATGGGCCATAATCCATCGCGCAGGCCCATTGCGGATTGGTGGATGACCCATGTCTTCGAATTTTTGTTTCTAGGACATGCCGGTTTCCTCACAATGTTTTCCTTCACCGTTTTGAGAGCAGTGATGAGATAAATTACACAAAGTAATGCGCCTGACCGGGTTTGAACCCGCGACCTACACTTGCAAGTTAGGGCAGTTACCACTGGGCCACCACTGCTCGTATAGGTCACTACCATGAAAAATACCTCTTGGTGCCGAAACAGTAATAGCTAAAAACATGGTGTAGTTTTGTATCGAAACAGTTCAACATAAGTGGACAATACTTATGCAGAATCATTGAAACTGGTGCAATCTCAGTACAACAGAGCTGAGAATTTTATTGTCGTTTTGAGTACCTCGCGAAGTTTGCCGAGAAGCCTGGCTGAATACTTTGAATGTTACATACGCAGTCTAATGAAAAACAAAGTGGCTGTATACGACATACGGTATTAAAATGGAAAATTTTCTTCTAAAAATAGTCAAATACACAAAAAATACGATGTCAGAAAAAACATCAACTAAATGAAGGTTTTACCCCTAAACATCACAATTTTCTTGACATGTCCTCATCAAAGTTTTATTTTATATGCTTTTAATATTATCTTACGTACCTACCTAAAAAAATTAAGTACGTCGAATTGTATTCGGCAATTACTTGTGCAAACGAGTACATGGTATACAACTTCATACTTTTTACGCCGCTAGCTATGCCAAAACAAATAAGTCATTATTCTAAACACAACATACATCATGCAGTAATAACCTAACCTAACCTAACGGTGACTTGCCCGACAGGTATCAACCGTACCATCCTTCATAATAAATCAGCTGTAGTTTGAATAACTTATCATTAACGTAACATATATCTACACTACAAGCTATAAGTAACACGTAACTACTTAAACATTCAACAGCATCCTTTTAATCAAGATTTTTACACTAGCAGGACCCAATTAAGAGGCCCCTTAAGTAAAAGGAAGCGGTCCACTCAGACAAATAGTCGACATCTCGACGAGGAGACCTAAAAAGGTGGAACTAACCCGACTCACGTGCTCACCCAATTAATAAGTACTCTCTCTTTTGTTGCAGATCAACCTCCTAAAAGGAAAATTAAGTTTCTCGGCTTCTTAGCAGGAGGTAAGTAGCTTTTAATAAAGATTTTATCGTCAGTTTTGTTAAGTACTGCGTGATTCATTTTGGAAATTCTCTTAAGGAAATAAAAACATGTTTATTTAGCACACAATGAACAAACAAAAATATTGGAAACTTAAATTACCTAAACACAAAAAATAAAAAAAACACGACATTATGTGTTTCACGACTGCGCCAAAAAATAATAATAATAGTGGCTTGAAGACCGCAGCAGGCAAATTGTACTTACCAGTCCTTTGACACGAGACTAAACGAGGCGAAACGCTTAGTCCGGAACGGTAGAAGTATCAACCAATTCAAATGTCTTGTATTTTATTTATTCAAGTACAGCAAAATCAGATACGTGGACATCCACCTACATCCACAGAACAATTTTAACAAAATAATGATAAAAATTGGAGAACAAAAGAACAGGGTAGACCTAGATTGGTTTTGACAATGGATGTTTCAAACCCCTTTTTATTTTTTTTCTTCTGATGAGAATGATTCGTGTTTTCTCGTTGGTTCAATAGTCGTTTGTGTACTGTTGAAAATGAACTCTTGGATGGTTTTAGTTACTCATAACAGATTTTTTATCACCTTCTTCCCAGACTGAAAGCAATTCTTAATAATTTTCCACATAAAAAAATCTTTAACCGTTAAAGCAAAGTGTTGGAATCATTCTGAGAAATCTTTTTATAATAATATTTTTGTAAATATATTTAAAAAACGAGACGAAAGGTTCTGGAGCGGCGGCCACGTACCGGAAGACGCAGCTTCGGAAAGGCAAGGTGGACCGACGACCTGGTGAGGGTCACGGGAATCGGATGGACGTGAGACGCACAGGACCGGTCATTGTGGCGACGCTTGGGGGAGGCCTATGTTCAGCAGTGGACGTCTTTCGGCTGAAATGATGATGATGACTGGAAGGTTTTGGGAGACCAGGAAATTGAGAATGAGAGAAAAAGAGCAACACACCACTGGAATTATTGGCATCACGCACTGGTCATAGACTTTTATCTTAAGACATTGTGGCATGTAGGCCATCTAGTAACACAAAGTACCCATTATTTAGTTTTTCGATCTATGTTTCAGTAGCGGCCCAGACTCCCCGTCAGAGGGCCGGTCGATGATTTTTGGTTCGCTCCTTATTATACGGGGCTTAAACATAACTAGCGTAATGTGCGTATAAATACTAAAGGTATCCCGCCCTAGGCCTTCGGAATAATATTATGAGTAAGGGAATTTGTGGAAATAAATATTTTCTATTCATTGCGGTATTTTGTGTAGTTATAACTAGAAGGTTTGTTGATTCTAGTTTGTTATTTTTATCAAAGATAACTTAGGTACCTATTTCAAGATATTTTTCAAACGTTAGCTTCACAAGGTACATAAGTACACTTACAAAATAAAAGATTATGGGCCTATTTCACAATGTCCGAGTAGCCACTACTTCCCGGATAAATTCAAAAATGGAACAGAATTTGTATGAAATTATCTGCCAAGTAAGTTATTGGCAACTTAATCGTAGGTGGTGAAATAGGCCCTAAATATACAAAATACCTATAACATTTTACACAGAGTATAAAGTCTCACATACTCGTAACTCCTTTGAAAAGGGAGGATCCTCCAACCAGACGGGTGTTTTGTCTGGAGTGGACAACTGCCCGATAAAAGATTTCGGTCTGTCGTCGTATCTGTTCAAATTGTGCGGAGAACTTTAGTTGCGCGATATTAGGATCTCGTAGTTTTTATTTGAAGCCATGGATGCCGCTAGCTCGCTACAAACATAATAATCACATCTCCTTTAATTAGTATGTTCAGTACCGGCTATTGAAAAGATTTCAGCTATTTTGTAAAATGGGCCAATTTTGTTATCCTAAAATGATTAATGTTACTGTTGGGCATAGGCCTTTCCAAATGTCGTCACAATGAATGGTACTGTGTGTCTCGCATCCATCGGATTCCCGTGACCAAAAAATAATTAAAACATATAAATTAAAAACCTTGAACATTCAATCGAGATTCTAAATTACAAAAACTTGTAAGGTTTAAAAAAAGCCACTTATTTCCCGGAACAAGTTTTGTGAAATATTCGAGTAATAATTACAAAACGCCAACAGAGCGTTCAAGCGTTATCTTTCCTTTTTCGAGTTGCTTCGTTATCAAACTTGCTCACGTTGATGTGATGAATTGTTGATTGGGAAGGGCCTCCTTTCTTTCTTAATTCTTTATTGTACACAAAAACTATATTTAAGTACAGATATTTTTACAATGCATGCACAAAGGCGAGCTTAACTCAACAATGAGTTTTCTCCCAGCAAACCTTTGAGTGACAGAGAGATATCACATTCGAGGGCAGGATCTAGTGTACAACATGAACCTGCATAAATAAGTCTAACCTCCTTTCTGCATATCTAAGGTAAGGGCCATCTTAGATGTGTCTACAGCCTTTTCTTCAATCCTTAGTATTTAAAATAAAATCACTTTTCTCGTCTCTCTGTTTATCTGTTGATTACTTCTTAACTACGCAACAATTTTGATAGAAACAATTTTCGTGATTAAAAAGAGTGATAAACTAGAAAGATTTTTATGTCGATGGTGAAATATTTACCTATCTAATACCTACTAACAACTTTTTTCAGAAAGTCTTTATTTACTGATGTAAATTTAAAATCGATTCTTGAAGATTTTTGGTTGCAATTTTTAATTAAAATGTGGAAATACCTGCTAACTAAACCAACGTGTCTATTTTATGATACACGACAACACGTTCTATGATTACGAGTTTATTTTTCAGAAATTCTCCGCGGACCTAGCTTAGGTAGCGGTCATCCACCCTACGGTTTGCTGACATATCTTTGAAGAGCACGTGGACCACTAAACCATGCAAACGGGGTCAGATAGCCGGTGCTATACAAAATAGATAAATTCCTTAGAACAACAAGCCCGATGGGATAACCTCAATTTGGCGAGCACCGTCACTGCTCTATCAAAGCATCACGCTTCAATGGCGGACGTCACCGACAGAGCACATGCGGGCGCGTTGTTCGGAGCCAATCGTATGGGAGGCCTTTTGTTTCGCAGCCTGAGCCTCTACGGTACGGGAATGGGGTAAAATAACTGACCAGTTATTGGCTTTACCTATTGGGGAAAATTGAAGTCGATATTATATGCGTGCTGCTATACCTACTGGGGAAGATTAAAGTTTATATATGCGTTGTCACAATCTTTAGGATAGGATCGTTCAGTAAGAGGCAGGCCATTTGATATGGGGTAAGATGACATTGTCAAATTAGCTGGTAAACTCTAGGCCAGAATAACCAGACAAGTGAGTGATGAAAGCATTTGCCTTTCCTTAAATTGAAAACGAAAGCAATTAAGACGAAGATACTAATAAATAACACTAACAATTATAGGTATAAGTCTTTTTATTATATTACCATTGAATTTTTTGTGGGATAGAATGAGATGATAAAAAAGTACCGCATCTGTTTAACAATATTCCGATTTTTGATTAAAACCTGTAGCAACTTCTACGTCACCACATTGAACTATCCTACATTGCAGTATCCAGACGATTAGAATATATGCAAAAGTCGAAAATTAGCTATCGGGTAGTTGCCCAGACCAGACACGACACCCGTCTGATCAGCGGATCCTTTTGTTACAAAAAATGTTTTCGGGAATTAACACCTTATTCTGAAAATTCTAAAAAAAAACCTACTGGTAATAATAATGAACAGACTGGCAGATACACACACACATTCATTTACCTTTTGTTTAAACCAGTATTATTCAGAAAACCTCAAAAAAAATAACCTACACTGACCTACAGGTAATAATAACGAACAGACAGGCTAATCCACGCGCATTTATTTTTATTTAGAATAGTAGGCAGTATTATAAACATTGTAGGTGTATATCTTCTTCTTCTTCTTGTCGTGTCGATTAACTCAAATCTTGTCCGACCAATATTTAGCCACCTGGACAGCTCTGTCGTTGGCCTCGCATAAGTCTTTGAAGGTGCAGGTAGTTGGGCATGCTGGGCAGGAAAGGAGATGACGCATATCCTGTGAGGGGGCTCCACACTGGCATGATACTTGCGATGGGTCGAGGTAACCCCATTTGGCCAGATTATCTCTGCAGCGACCAACCTGAGCCCGCAGTCGGTTCAAAGATTTCCAGGTTGGCCACTGCAGTTCGTGTCCCGGTGGCAGATGTTCTACCGGAGAGATGAAGTTAGGAGGAGTGGGGTGTCTTTCCCTCCACAGTTCACGTCTTTGGTCCGAAGCGCTGTTCTTTAAGGAGGTCGTAAATCTTAAAAAACTTTTACGACTCTTTAGGCGCGCATGTGGTACTTGGTACCCGTATAAGGGGTGGCGGCTGTCTCGCTCCTGCTTGGATTTTTCAATTTGGCTGGCTACTTCACGGCGAACTTCCGGTGGGGCTATACCCGCCAGTGGATACAACATCGCAAGTGGGGTTGGTTTTAGGCAACCTGTTATAACAGTTTATTTGTGTATATCTTAATGTCACTTGTCATACCTGCTTTCACAGGCACTAAGTGCTTTTAAATTAAATTCGGTTACTTAGGCTTTCATTTTGGTGTCAGCTAGCGTTAGTGAAACGGCTCAGTGAGTTGACGAGTATTTATTATTCTTAAAAATATTTTTTTATATCTACGAGTATATTATTATAAAGAGGAATGTTTTGATTGTTTCTTTGTATTTTTCTTTCGACTTAACTCAAAAACCACAGGACCGATTTCAAAAATTGTTTCATCATTATAAAACTATATCTTCACTGAGTAGTAGGTAAAGGATTATTTGATTTATTTTCTACTTTCATGCAGACAAAGCCACTGGCTGAAGCTAGGGTATAAAATTTAAAAACAACTTTGCCTCACACTAGGAATTACTCCTGTTTCGTGGGTGCATTCACAAACATGTAACCTCACATAAATAAACAAGACACCCAAACCAAAACCAATGTCTGCAGATCATACAAATATTATTCCGTGCGGAAATTGAACCTGCGACACTCAGCGAAGCAGTCTATGGCTCAACCACTGTGTCATCAAATAATTAAATGAATAGATTTATAGTGTGGCTTTAATTGATATATTCAGCGTTTTTTATTATGCTATTTTATAATAAATAAATAAACTGTTAAAACAAAACAGAACACAACACAAAATAAACTATTGTAGGGTTCACGCAAGACTGAGTTCGTTTAATTTAAAACAACACCGGTATTCAATCAGTATTTCAAACATTTATGATGTAAATGAATGGTTTTAATCAAATGTAATCAAAATACCTTCAATATGCTATTGTTAAAATCACAACACTGCATATAAATAAAGTACTGTACAAATGGACCGACGACCTGGCGAGGGTCGCGCGAATCTGATGAATGCGCGACGCACAGGACCGGTCGCTGTGGCGACGCTTGGGGGAAGCCAATGTCCAGCTGTGAACATCTTTCGGCTGAGATGACGATGATAACCGTACATATGATGTAGATATATTTACATTATACATTATACGTAAAAAGGTGAAAAATTGAAAATTGTAAAACAATAACTTTGTCATTAAAACCGTGTTTGCACGGTTCAAGAGAAAAATTGCAAACTACACACATCAAAAGTGTCTAGGGATCAAGCATTTTTATGCGGATTTCTTGAGATTGAGATGTGGCTTTGTAATAAATTTATGATTTTATAAATTTATATGGATCCTTTTTGGTGCATTTCATAATTTGAATCAGGAACTGTGAATCAAATTCGAGTAAAAGATGAAAATCAGCTGTCAATATTTTCCCTATAAAAACATACAACGCATTGAAGACATTATTAGTGCTACTGTTTCCCTACTACTGATTAAAACCAACGTTATTATGGAGCGGCGACGTCATTTAAGCAGGGAAGAAATGCTCAGAGCCGTGGGAATGATAGAAGCTGGTTCCCGGCAACGTACTGTGGCTTTAGCTCTGAATACAAGTCAGAGTGTTATCAGTCGACTTTGGACACGTTACCGAAGCACTGGTACCGTGGCTGAGCGCCATGGAGGACGGTATCGCTGCACCACACGGAGACAAGACCGATACATTCAAATCTTAACTCGAAGAGCTCCAACAATAACCGCCATGATGTTAGCCGTGAGGCTTCATCACTCTTCAGGGAACTTAATTAGCGACCAAACAGTCAGAAACCGCTTGCATGAAGTGAACCTTCATTCCCGAAGACCGCTACGGGTACCACCTATAGCAATGCACAATCGTAGGATTCGATATCAATGGGCTCTTGAACACAGAAATTGGGCAGAAGAACAATGGCGTTTCGTGTGCTTTTCTGATGAGTCTCGTTTTGGTATGAGACCGGATACAAGACGTATACGACACTGGAGAACCCCTGGACGCCAACAGCGATTAAAATCCTGCCAGGAAGTCCATCCTTATAGTGGTGGAACCGTCATGGTATGGGCGGGTATTTGGATCGGCGGAAGAACTGAGTTGATTTGGATCAGAGGCAACCTCAACGCTCAAATTTATGCTGAGACGATTGTATCAGACGTCATCGTTCCTCTACAAGTGCAAATCGGTCCCTTATTTCAGTTAATGCATGATAATGCACGACCGCACACCGCAAGAGTTGTAAGACAGACTCTCGCCGCAGCTAACATCAATGTCCTGCCCTGGCCTGCTCAGTCGCCAGACTTGAACCCGATTGAGCATGCATGGGATATGCTACAGAGAAGAGCTCTGCCGAATATGGAGGGTATCCAGTCGCAAGAAGACCTTTTTTTGTTGTTGCAACGAACATGGGCGGCCATTCCACAGCGTGATTTGGATGAACTCATTTTGAGTATGCCAAACCGATGTTCTTGTGTTGTTAGTGTTCGCGGTAGAAACACGGATTATTAATTGTTTAAGTTACCCAATAAAATTTTAAAGAAAACTGTTATTTCAGTCTTTTTTTCGAACTTTAATGTTAGTGGTTCAAATGTCAAAAATCCCTTTATTAGGAAAATGGCAAAGAAGATTGGCGAGCTGGGTATCCCATCAAAATCCAAACATACACAAATCTAGTTATATGCAACTTATGGGTCATATATCGTTAGTTATTTTCCAAGCTAAAATACAATATTAGCAGTCCGGAGTAATTAAAAAACCATGATTTTAGGGTACAGTCCCGTTACGGAAACAAAACGCAATAATGCAATAGTACCTCGTCCTTTTTGTGAAGTCGGTAAAAACAAAACGCATAAAATAGGCTTATTGCGTCAGCTGTTACTTAGGTATGTCAAATACAAAAAAAATATAAACTGTCATGATATTTTTGTTTGTAATGTTATTTGTAATGTTGTCTGCATCTATAAATGAAGTGTGAACTCTTATTTTGTGCCGCCACGATACTTTAGTACATTACAATTTGCGTTCAGTGTATAAACCTGCGCAGGACTGAAATAGGACTCTTATTTATTCTGTGAATGTTTTTCATGCTTTAACAATGTCAGCAGTTGATCTTCGGTGTATAAACTGTTATGTGCGCTTATCACGCCTTCGCCGACGTGTCTTGATTTGACTAGTTTAAAGGAGAAAACCGAAGCCATTATCGGCTACTGTTGTAATTGTAAAGTATGACTCAGAACCGTGGGCTGTTGTTCACATTTCATGAGTGTAGTCTGGTATTTAGCTTACGATCGACACGAAGGAACAATCTCCCTGCGGTATTTCTTGACAATATATTGTTACAATTCTAATAAAAAAATGTTATAAATACTATGGTTTTGTTTTTTACCTGTTACGAGACGCCGCGCGGCATCAAGAGGTGCAGCGCGACGCCGCGTGGCATCACGAGGGGCAGCGCTGCATGAAGCAACGTATTCTAAATTCTCACAATGAAATGTGTATCTTTTCGCGTAGTAAATAAAGTTATATTTTGAGTCACTCTATTAAAATGTGCGCGCAGCGTCGCGTCTCGGTGTGAGCTGACCCTAACCATCGTACGATTGAACGATGTGATTAAACACACATTCTTTAGAGTGTCCTAATAGAAGCTTGTATATCATCGCGTGAGCACAGGGTTTCGTCGATAAAACTAATCTCATCGTGCGACGAAATCACATCGATCAATCGTATGATAGTTAGCTAAATAGGACGACGCTTAAGGGTCTGCCTTAAAACCTTGTCCAGAAGAAGCGAATTCGTTTAGAAACGTTTCGCGCGAATTCATTCGCGCTAGTAATATACTAGTAAGATACTAGCACAAATACGTCGCGTCCACAAGTATCGCGCGAATTCAAAATACGCGCGTAAATTGCGTGCACAACGCCAGACCCTCAACTCGCGCGTATTACACGCGAGTCGAGATACTAGGGACACCTTGTTGCGTCCAGTTAAACGCGTGAACTCCAGAGCGAGTGCACATATCCAGGGAAAGTGAGCACCTACATTTGATACGGAATTGTTGAATGCTCCAGCGTTAATACGCTCTTTCTGGGCGCAACGGTCGCGCGTGATACGCACGAGAGAATCGCGATGAATTCGCTCCTTCTGGTCAAGCTCTAAGTTACATAATTAGGTAGGTACCTTGTATTATTTTTGGTGGTCCATTTTGAGGTTATGTCTATAAATCATTTTATATCCCCAACTCTAATGTATGTCTTACCATTACATATTTTGTTATACTCTATTGTAGCATTCTAATCCATATATTCATTCTATGAAACGTTAAGCCTGTATGTGATACTGAAAGTACATGGGGTTTTGCCAATCTTCTTTCTTTATTAATGCAAAGGTGACTTGGTTTATCGTTACTGTGACAAACGAAAACACTTTATTTGATGAATCCTTAAAGAAAATTTTAATTAATATCAATCAGGAGAAAAGTTATTGCAAAAATATATGTTGATCCCTAGACACTTTTGATGTGTGTATTTGAAACTTGGCTCGTGCGTGGTGCGAGTTTAACATATTGTTAGAAAAACGTCAGTATGAGTCATCCATTAAAAGGAATGTTTGCACAATACCTGGTTACGCTGCTTTGCCGAGGACCGGCAAAGCATAACGATATAGTTAGTTTTTGAGACACAAACAATTTTTTTTTTTTTAATTTTGTGGATAGGATGCGACACTCACACTTCAGTCACATTTTTTTTGTTAAAGCTATCTGCATGGAATAGCTTTCGACAGTATTAGCTTTTATAGAAAAAAAAAATACTGGAGTGAAAAATTAATGTTAAACAGACAGGCACATTGTTTTCATATAAAATGTTTATAAATAAAGGATAATATTATTTATCATAACTTTGCCTAGCTTGCCGTAAACCTTATGCTCTGAACTCTCTATCTAATGTAACTAGCCAGCCTATGCTATCCTATCAGAGGTCCAAAAAGGCTAGCCTACGTAACCCAATTTCGTTGGAAATGAGAATTTACGCGGAAACCTATTATGGAGCCTCCATAATGGGTATCTGAAAATTAAGGTGTCAATATGCAAAGGACACCTACGGTGTTTGTAAATTAGAAAGTAATTAATTTGTGTAAAGGAAAAAAGGCATTTACAAAAACGACGAATAACATTTTTGTAGACTATATTTCGCCGTATTGTCGTATCTTCGGCGATGTGAATGACGTCGCAGACTGTGGTATCCAGACTCCAGTGTAGCGTGGATTTAGTTTGACCAACATATCAGACTCTGCCTCTGTCTTTTCCCATCTACTTTACCACCGTTATCATCTACCTGCCCTTGTCCCGTTTTATTTGGGGTCGGCGCAACATGTTTTTTCCATTCTGTCTTGTCACTCGTCACGCTATCACTAACTTCCTTTTCTTCCATATCACTTCTCACACAATAGATTCATCTTTTCTTTGGCCTCCCTCTCCCTCTCTATCCATCCATATTTAGTTTACCAATCTCCTAAAATATCACAACACCTACGTAAACATCATTAGACGCTTCACAGTCTATTCAACCGTGTCGTTTTCCATATAATTACACTTTTAATTCCACCTTTGTTCCGGCGGACAATTTTATAAAGTTTCAAGTCGAACTTCCGTCGAGAAATTAGTTTTTCTCATTAGCGCCGTCGATCGGCTTGTAGTTACAAACATTCCTCGGATTGTTCGTTTTCTTGTTTGAAAGGAGACTCGTTAAAAAACTTGTTGACTCTGTTTTTAAACTTGTTTTATAAGAGGGCCCTTCCCGAGCCGGCTACCGTTAAGGTAGGACTCCGTTCTTGGCGACGGCAACGCGCGACCGCGACCGTGAACCGCGACTGGGACACTGGGTCGCACGACCCACAGTTTAAGGCAGCATTCGTTTCTTAGCGATCGCGACCGCGTATGGATTTGCAAACAAAGCGACCGCGACCCACGAACGCGACCGGGTCGCGCGACCCACAGCAGTTTAGTATAGATTTGTTTGGATTATTAAAGAAAACAAGTGACCGCATCGCGCGACCTGCGTCATACAAATCTATAGTAAGAAGTGGGTCGTGCGACCAGGTCGCGGTGGTCGCGTGTCGTGGTCACTAATAACTGAATACTGCCTTTACGTTAGCTGGCGGTTAAGTCAATAAGGTTTACAGGCTTGTTTTTTCATGCAACACCATCCGTTGCAATGTTTGATGAAGAGGCATCGCGAAAAACGAGAGAAAACGCCTGAACGCTCTGTTGGCATTGGGTAATTCCAATATTTACTCGAATATTTCACCAAAACTCGTTCCAGGAATCTGTTAAGGTTTTTAACAAATATAAATATTTTCTATTTTTTTAAACTTTAAAAGTTTTCGTAACAAATATTTTCTTTATTCAGAATCTCGATAAAATGCACGAGATAGGATAGATATAATTTTTAAAATATTTATAACTTAGGAGTCCATTACGAAAGGTCAAAGTTCACACAAAATATTTATTTTTATTATATTTATTTATTATTAATATTCTATTTTATTTATTATCAGTTTTTTTTTTCTTTTTGTTTGTTTAACTGTTAGTTGCACCTACTACGCCATGTTTCTGCACCACCCTAAGGTCGACTGTTAGAAAATGCCCAAGGCATTAAGTCCGCCTTTGTACAATGTTTTTGTGCATAAACCTTTAAATAAATAAATAAAATAAAATATTAGATTTGCAGAGGTATCTAATAGATTCGTTGTTATTTTATGATTTGATTTCATTAGATACCTAGATGATATCAATAAGATATATTTATGTGATTTCAAAATATCTAGAGAAAGAACTGAAATATCGTCATAATCACGAATTAACCGTTCTATGATTGTTGTTGTTGTCTCGGGTTGGTCGCTCTTAACCTGATCAAAACATGCAAGTCTAATGAGTTTGAAAGTCTCTTCTTCTTCTTCCTGCCCTTATCCCATATAACTAATTTTTTAAGGTTAGCTCATAAATTGGTTTAAAAAAAATGCCTCATTGTTAATTTGTGTTAAGATTTTATTTCATTTGGTTTGTGCAAATTGATTGTCCGTGTTCAGACGGTATAATAATATTCTTTCGATTTTTGCTTAATATAAGCATCTCATCTTCTTATATACTTATATAAAAATGAAACCCGTTTTCCGTTGTCACGACATAACATGAAAACGGCTTGACCGATTTGGCTGATTTTTTTTTTTAAATGTTCCTTGAAGTTCAATGATGGTTCTTCCGGAGAGAAAAATTTAAAAAAAGAGTTAGGTAAAGTAGGGTAGTTTAGGGTAGTGTAGGGTAGTGTAGGGTAGTGTAGGGTAGTGTAGGATAGTGTAGGGTAGTGTAGGGTAGTGTAGGGTAGTGTAGGGTAGTGTAGGGTAGTGTAGTGTAGTGTAGTGTAGGGTAGTGTAGGGTAGTGTAGTGTAGTGTAGGGTAGGTAGGGAAGGTAGGGTAGGGTAGCGTAGGATATGTAGGGTAGTCATTTGACGAGAGCGAAAACGCGGGTAAAAGCTAGTATAATTTAAAATAGTTTTAATATTTGCATGCCAACTCATGGCATAATGTGTCCTTGCGCCAATATATTATATGTTACCATCTCATGTACCGCATTTAATGCAAATAAATGGCTTTGACTTTAACTTGGGATAAGCGCAACACATTTTTTTCTTCCATTCTGTTCTGTCACCCATCTTACTATCACTAACTCCCTTTTCCTTCATATCAGTCTTCACACAATCCATCCATCTTTCAATGAGTTTGAAAGTATGTGTATGGATTAACATTCATCTGTTCCTTCGTAGAGCGCAGAGATTCGAACAAGTGAGGTGTCGTGAGATTTGTTATCACACTACTATTATAAAAGCGAATGTTTGTAAGTGTGTATGTGTATGTTTGTTGCTTCTTAACGCTCGGACGGTTCAACAGATTTCGATGAACACGGATTGGCATACGATATCCTAGAATAGAGCACGGAATACTTTTTTCCCGGGAATATGTTCCTGTGAGATAATTGTCTATTATCACACTATTAATAGGCTATACATATATGACATGTAATTAAATCCTAAATAGTGAGGAGCTCGTGGCTAGATAATAACAGCCGCACAGGTCGATCTTCAAGGTTAAGCAACGCTTGTCTAGGTTGGTCTGTGGATGGGTGACCATCTTAACATAACGAATTTCCTCCGTGCCTCGGAAAGCACGTTAAGCCGTAGGTCCCGGCTGCCATTTGTAGATCTTTGGCAGTCGTTACAGATAGTCAGAAGCCAGTAAATCTGACTCCAGTCTTGCCATGAAGTACCGTGTTACCCCAGTTAATGGGTTGTCGAGCCGATCCCAATATTATATTGGGATTTAATTCATCATCATCTGATGATGATGATGAATTAAATCCTAAATAGTGAAAAAGAAATTACCACTATCAACTAGCTGCTGCCAACGACTTCGCCCGAGTGATAGTAGAAAATTATCCCAAAGTTACATACTCCCAGGATAAAAAGTATCCTATATACTATTCCTGGGAATGGCCTACCTGTTTACCAAGTTTAATCGGATTTCAGTTTTGCGTGAAACAGGAACAAACACTTACATACATCCTCACAAAATTTCGCACTTATAATATTATTAAAGCAGAATTTCCGCAATGGTAGTTTAACTAACTATATCATATTATTACTTCCACCCACAAAAACTCCACCAAAAATCACGTGACCCTTGAAACTACCCTCCAAAACTGACCTCCAAAATAGTTCTCATTAACCAAGGCTCAGATTACCATCGTCCACTCCGATCCACTAATCCAATTCTATTAAATCAGCCCACTTAATTACTTGGCACGGCATCTAGTGACCATTCGCCTTTCTATTACGGAGTAGAGGCTCCAACCAGCCTTTTTGTGATATAAATGAAAGAGTTTCTTTGTTGGCCCATTTTTGTAGTACAAAAGTGAGAGCTTGCAAACTTGCTGAGGTTCCGGGGGATAATTACACGGGGCGATTGTCGATTGTTTGATTAATATGGGGGGTGGGGGGAGTTGGAGAATTGTAATCATTTTTTTTTTGGTTTGTTCGCGCTTGACCGCTATCTCACCGTGATGGGAAGCGCCGATGCGGTCAATGATGGAGCGCGCTTTCTTAGAAATAACCTATTCATTCTTAATTTGAAGATCCTTTTTCTGTCTGAGTGTAACCCATTGTAGATTAACGTTATTACTACGTATACTAGTTAGTAGTCTTTTCAGTCGTCCTACCAAATTTTATTTGAAAAAAGTATTAAGAACCTGATTGCGCCCATTTAAATACACACTACTACTAGATTACTTTTATATTTTCACCAAATGCTTCCCCGCCTTGTATCCAGGCAATATCTGTCCATTCCAGGTTGCCTGAAAAAAGGATAGATGTCAGTCACTTTTTCCTTTTACGAGTAGATACAGAGATAAATAAAGTATCCCAACATCTGCCGCATACTGTTAACAAATCTCTCAAGCGTCAAGAATTTTAGTTTATCCTCTCTCAAAATCCTTTAGTCGTGTGCCCATACAGCTTTATCATCAAAGCGTGCTCATAAAAATATTCTAGGTCACCTCACTAAACGCTGCCCACTCGGCCCGACACAACTACCCGGTTTACCCCGCTCCGCCCCCCATTTGACGCACACTTAACCCTAAAATAAGCGCCGGCAAATCCCTTTTCAAAATACGATCTAAACAGTTTCCAAACGCTATTAATTCATAGCCCTAGTATCGGTTGGTCGTTATATAAGTAATATATTGACGGCAAACAATGATCGCATACAAAACCCAGCCATTACAGTTTCGGGATAGTTTCTATTCGGACGATAACACTATATCTTTGAGAATTTGGAGGTCAGCAAACGGAACGTTGGACGAGGTTCGGTCCGGTTCGTATAAGTGTTGTGTTAGCGCTTTCAGTGGTGTGACGGTTTTTTCTTTTATATTTTTTTGAGTTCTAACAAAAGTGTGACACCTCAATTTATGATTTATGATAGTTTTGGAGATAAGCAATTTATTACTAACTAGCTTCTGCCAGCGGCTTCGCCCGCGTGACAGTAGATTTCTCCATACAAACTTGGGACGTCCGTTTTATCCCTTTCAGGGGTGAATTTTGGAAAATTCTTTTATAGTGCTCGCCTAGGTCGTAATAGGAAGCCTTGTGTAAAATTTCACATTTCTAATGCCAGTAGTTTTGTCTGGGCGTTGATTTGTCAGTCAGTCAATTTCTCCTTTTATATAAATAGATGTGCAATCTAAACAACCATCTAAACTATTCCGGAACAAGCCACAAGAACAATGCAACCAAAACCACTCTATTTATCTGATAATATTTGAAATATCCGATGGAAATACGCGGAAATCTGGTCAGATAACTGAATTTGCTTGGCGAGCGTATGGCTTAGAGCGCTAAGCACCCGGCAGGGTCGGCGTTGCTTTCCCACTGATTCGATGTTTGTTGCGCTAAGTGGCCGCTTGAAGTGCCTGTCTCTCTGCCTTGTTGCACCAGATTAGCTAATAGCCCTTTATTAATAGTGTTACTAGCTTGCAGATTAGTTGTGTAGGTTCTGTGTTATGGAATATTAGTAGCGGTTTGTATGAGCTTCCATAATTAGTGATCCCGTGGCTTGTTTTCTGTTTGGGTTTCGTCCTCATACAATTACGCTGTTTTAAGTTGTTATTGCATCATTTTCGGTATTAGTCTCATTGTTAGAAGGTCGTTCTGGTTGGTTCACCTCTATGTAGTTGGCGGTCGACCTCTTGTTCTTTTGCCATCTTCAGTAGCTTGAACGCTTCGGGTTATGTGGTCCTCGTTTCTGCGTATTACATGCCCATACCATCGCAAGCGGCTTTTCTGCATCTTATGCTGTATTTCAGCTTATTAAAGCTCCCTCAGATCAGCTTATTGAGTCCTTTATTTCCACGTTATGAGTTTCCATAATGATAATGTTACTAAAAGAGAAGTAAGTGTAGTATAGGGACAATAATGTGGACGAAAAATATGAAAGAGTTATGTGAGAAGTGATATTAAAAAAGGAGTCAGTGATAGTATGAATGGGACAGAATAAGGATAAAATGGTGCAAGAGCAGGAAGATTATGATGACAGTATGTTGAAGAGTTGTTTGTGTTGTGTTGAATTTAAATTTTCAGTACTTGTTTGTTCATTGTGTGCCAAATAAGCGTGTTTAGTTGTTTATTTATTTTTTTAGAAATAATATTTCTTCCTTTAACATAGAGGTGTTAAAGAAATCAATATTATAGAATAGAATTGAATAGAATAAACTTTATTGTACACCAAAAAGTAACAGTATATTATCTATATAATTAACCTAATCCCAAGACCATACCGGGCACGTTTATAAGTCTACACTTTAAAATTCACACATTTTTTCACAAAATAAAAAGCTTAAATCACAAATTGAAATCACATAAGCGAAGAGAATGAAGAAACAAACTCCAAGACAGTGTTATATGAGTGACAACGTATCAATATTGGTGCTCGCGGCTTATCGACACTGCAGCGCAGATTGAGCCGTAAGGCACACACTTTCCTATAAACCGAGTGAAAAGGGTGGCTCTATTTCACCCCCTATAATTTTACGATCAGCTGCAAGTTTACATAAATATGCTGGAAGGGAACAAAAGATAGTTTGGCCAAAAAGACTAACGCCCGTTTTCAATAAGCTACGCGTATCTATCTAAAGTTGCAGCTACTAAAGATAAAGAAATCTATCCTTTTGCCCTTACTTGCTTTCCTATAACCTACGAACGGATAGCATTTTCAACCAAAAGTTGTGGATGGATAGATAGAATCTTACTGTTTATCGGGGATAGCTATCTATCTATGAACTGTGGTAGGTTATTGAAAACGGGCGTTAAAGTAGCATTTGGTTTTTAGAGACCGCGACCGGATCGCGCGAGCCACTGCTTAGTATGGATTGGTATGGCACCGGTCGATGCGGTCATGTGGTATGTTTAGTACTCCATAAAATTCCACTAAGACATTCCATCCAGCCGTCCGCCATTGTACTCATAGATTTAAGTTTCTGCATAAATTGTTGCTTTTTTGTGTACAATAAAGTTTATTCTATACTATTCTAAGCAGTGGGTCGCTAAACGCGGGTCGCGGTCGCGCATCGCGTTTTCCGAGCACCGAATGTTACTTTTAAGTAAAGGAGTTGGTAATTTATTAGCAGTTGTGTCCGTGGTAGCGAGTTGCAACTTACGATGGGACCGACCGTCGCGTTTTGTGGCTGTCGGAAGCAAGTCGGGGATAGTTTTCACGCACAGGGTACGTCGCTCTATTTGTTAGTTGCTGACGTACATAGAGCGCAGAAGCGAATGGAGAAGCCATTAGGCGCTGAGAATGCAAAATATCTGATGTAGAAAAATATACAATCATCGTCACAACAAAGCGATTTCAGCCGTAATTAGAGGAACAGACATCCCACTCCTCCTAACTTTCTCAAAGAGTGAAGTGAAAATCTGACGCTCGGACACGAACAACAATAATTTTTCTTATTTTCGTGTCGATGGACAAAATTTTATTGTGACCATTTTTGGCAACTTGTACCTGAACCCAGTGCTTGACTATGATGTCACCTGATAGTAAGCAGCGATCCGATTGTTGATGGTGAAGCACAAAAATTTATTAAGACATTTCTCACTCTAGCCTTGAAAGCACCTAAACTTACAATCTGACGGGACAATCGCAGCAGACAAATTGTTCCAGTCCAAAAAAAACTGGGCAAGTGCGAAACGGTCTCGCATCCTGAGGGTTCCGTACAATAAAATACTATGAAAACAGTTCAATCCTCGAATCGAGCCTTGAAGATTTTTCAATTTTTTTTTCTTGTGACTTATCCACAAGTTTTCAGTTTTCAGAAATTTCCCTATATTTGTGCTATGATACCTTGCTTCGTGCCAAATTTCAAGATTCTATGTCAACGGGACCCTATGAATTTTGATTCCTTTGATAGTGTCGAAATGTACGTTTTTTGCAACATAAACGGGCATATCTTTTTTCCCGTCAACTTACAAGTTTGATTTTTGCACAGTTTGAAGGGACCGCGGACTTGAGCATATAATTTTAATTTTAACTTGATACGTTCACGCATTCTCGAGATAAAGGGTCTTGACAGACAGACAGACAGACAGACGGACAACAAAGTGATCCTATAAGGGTTCCGTTTCTTCCTTTTGAGGTACGGAACCCTAAAATGCAAGGCAAGGTTTCGTCTGGAATGTAGTGGTGATAACAATGTAAGATTAGATACTCGTCGTGATACTCGACGTAGGTACTTATGTATTCTGTAAAATATCTAAAGACCGTACCGACGACCGTAAGACGTGGCTACCGTATGTCTTATTTCCTGATATCTTGAATCGTATATAAAAATATTGACAATGTCGCGCCCGTCGAGGCGTATTGGGGATCTGTGGTCAAACATCGCTTGTGTTGTTAGCTCGGGCTGTAGGCCGATTTGTTAGCGTTCAAGCGAGCACACGTGGCTTTCCTAACTTGTACGACTGGTATTATATTGTTGGTCAGCAGACTTACGTCTAACTATAAAGCTTTCAGTGTTAGCTGCTTTTAGTTCATATTAATATACGTTCGTTACTAAAGATGTTTAGACTAGATAATAACAGCCGTACTCGCCTAACTTTTAAGCTAGTTGCCCAAAGTCGACTCGTGGTTACCAGCGACAATATACAAAAAGATGTCAGCAAGCTGTAGGGCTCAGCAGGGTCGAAGCCTACTGGGGCCCTGGGTTGAACGTTAGAGAACGCTGGGACCCTGGAAAGAAGGCAACAGGAAAGAAATAGAAGTGGGTGGGTTAGTCAGTAAAAGGTTTTGCCCTCCCACTCTGCCCAGAGAGAAGTCATACTGAAGATATCCCACCAAAAAAAAATACAAAAAATGCACGTTAAGCAGTAGGTCGTAGCTGTTACTTGTTAGTAGATCTTTACATTACTTTTCTTTTTCTTTGTTGCTGAAACTACAAAAGCTGATAATAGTCTTGACAAGGGCTATTGTGTTCTCCAGTTTATTTATATATGCAATCTTCATGCAACATAAAAGCACAAAGACGGACTTAATGCCTTAAGCTTTAAGCTTTCTCTGCCAGTCAATTTAGGATGAAGAGACAATAATTTAGAAGGAGCATAAAAAGAAAATTGTATTTAGAAAACGTGAGTAAAAAAGATTATGTATAGTTAGTTAAAATTAACTTACATTTATATATTTAAAAAGAACTTTTGCCAGTGGTTTCGCCCGCGTACACAAAATATAGCCTATGTCACTCAAAAGAAAAGCTCCCAGATTTTGGTTAGGTTTAATAGTTTTTCATTTGACTCTTCTGCCTCCGCCTCTACCTCCGATTTCGGTTCCGATTGCGATAATCCAAAGTTAAAAACTCCGTTTCTGAAAATGGTTCCGATATTACCACTTCTCTAACATTCCTAACCTACCCAAGTACACACATTATAAAAAACCCTTTGGCTACAAATAAAAATATAACATAAACAATTTTATATTCAAAACAGAACTCGTCGCAACCCGCCCAACCGGATATGATGACTTAGCAAAATGACGTAATTTCCTGCCATCCAATTAGCCGAAATGGATCTTTGTTTTTACCTTTTACGTTCAAAACCTTGTAGTTAATTATCCAAAAATTTAAATTCAACTTGTATTCGTAAGCGTTTAGTATGCAAATGCGGTGTTAAAGGAATAGCTGAAACAGCTGGTGATTTCCATTCTGTAGATCGTCGTAAACGTAATTTCTTTACTTAGGACCCGTTTTCTGAGGAGATCGTGGCCGAAATAATAACAATAATACAACGTTAAGCAATAATTCCTGAGGTCAGGGTCCCCAAAGCCTCATTGGCAAACCTCTTATTGAACCACCGAGAAATTATTCCACTTTCGAAATATAAATAAAATAGTCACAACTTTACTCATAATAATTCGTTTCAGTCCATCACCCACCGTTCAATTCCATCAAGAACAAGAAAGGTTATTTTTTGATTTGCCATGAAAAAAAGGGGCCCCAATTTAGACCATGTCCTGAAATAACACATACGCTGCTGTCTATCCCGGATAGCAGCTACTTTTTTTCTCGGAAGTATGTTCCCTAAGAACAATTTTCTACTGTCTCGCGGCCGAAGCCGAAAGCAGCAGCTAGTGTTTAACATAATTTTCTACGCAATAAGAAAAAAGGGAAAGTTGGAAATTTACCCAAAATTGTATTCAACAAATAAGTAAGAAAAGAAATAAAAAACAAATCCAAACCGGGTGTTTAATTTACGACTAATTAACGACCAATTACTCTTACTCGGAAATGAGCGATTAGTTCTTTTCCAATTAAGTACGAGTTTATTTTCATTTGATTCATGTTTCTATTCACTGTACCAGTACAGCAATCAGCTCCATCACTGTCATGTTATCAGACCTGTAGCCTTTTTACCTACCTAGCCTTTCCCAACTATATTCGGGTCGGCTCCCAGTCAAGCCGGATTTAGCTGAATACCAGTATTTAGCGAGGAGCGGCTGCCTACCAGACCTCCATAACTCATTAACTGGGGTAACACGGTACTTCATGGCTAGACTGGAGTCAGATTTACTGGCTTCTGACTATCCGTAACGACTGCCAAAGATCTACAAATGACAGCCGAGACCTACGGCTTAATGTGCTTTCCGAGGCACGAAGGAAATTCGGTATGTTAAGATGGTCACCCATCCACAGACTAACCTTGGCAAGCGTTGCTTATCCTTGAAGATCGACCCGTACGGCTGTCATTATCTAGCCACGAGACAACAAGTCAATTACCGTTGGAGTTTTATAGTGGTTCGATCGAAGTCCTACCCAAAATCGGTATTCACGTGTTCCTTGAATGGGATTCAATAGAACGACAATCCAATTGGCTTCAAACTAAACGATCTATCAACGGCTTATTGCCAGTTAAATTATTATGTGTTGAGTTACAATTCACTTTCCAGTTGGAAAGTGATTGACATAGGTAACTGAATACGCGTCAACGACACTTCGATCGAACGACTTTAAAATCGGCTCGATTGATATTATTTGGATACGATAATGGTCTAAACTACTGAAGTATCTACGATATCGTTACGGTTTTAATTGCGTAAATCGAGGTACAGAGGACTAGCTATACCGTGTTAAAATGACAAGTGTGTGAGCTAAAAAGAGGTATGTAGCTATACAAACTACACAGCTCCATCCCTTTACCAGTTCAGTTTAGATCGTAAAATGGATCGCGTTGAGTACTCGTAGTAGGGATTTGCTCTAACAACTGAACGAGGCGCTCAAAAGCCTTCAATAGTGTAATCCGCGCGTGGAAAGCAAAGATTAGCTTCAGTACAATGTTCCTTTGTTCTCTACTACCAACGGTAGCAAAGGTTAGAGGTGTGCATCTGTTTTACAGTTTATAACGCAAATCAAGGGTAGTTACAAATCCAGGACAATTGAAAATGATTTTAAAGCATTTTAGGGAATGGCTTTTTTATGTTTTTTTTTTTATATACCACAAACTAGTACTAACGAAACTAACTACTACTAGTAGTAACTAGTACTAGTAGTAACAAAATCTGGCTATTATAACCTAGCATCTAGGTAAACCTAGTCGCTAGTTTAGATTGTAGTAATCAGAAGCTCAAAATAATAACTTTACACTTTTTAATGACAGGCATTAAAGCGTAAACTACATTAGACCAGCACACATGTGGGTGACGCCCGTGTTGTACGTAGAACCACATCCCGTGGCGTGGATCTAGTTGCCATATTTACTTGGGCCCAGTGTAGTTCTACCTTTAAACAGACGTACCCGTTAGGAATTTTTTATACTATCCGGACTGATCACGTCAACCTCAAAAACGTACCTACAAAAGGGTTTATCTCTTTTTCCTAAGGTGTCCATAGACTACTAAGAAAGGGACACTCTACTTCTTTCTATCGTCTTGCTAGGTAATTTTTTTCCTCTTTTACTTGTCAATAAAAAATACGAACTTAATGGTAAAGAAAATAAAGTACACTATAGAATGTGTAATATTGCTTCGTATCAGTCCAGGGTATACAAGATCCCTAGTACCAACTGTCAAAGATCTGAAAATCAAAGGACAACAATTATAACAACGTAGCCATTAGGAGAATACCGAGCATTTACCCTGCTCTCAGCAACGTTTGACATTGGAAAATTGATTAAAACCCAAAACAAATGAATTGAATTCACCCCAGAGAGTTGTATAATGAAGTAGCGAGACAGTCGTAGCTCGTCACAGCTCACCGCGCCGGCGTAGCGCGTAGCTCAAAAGCGCTATTAACACCGTCACAATAAATCGTTAACGATGGGCCGCCACTCACACCGAAGCGTAACGTAAATGTTTAGATTTGTTTGTTAGCAAAAAATATTTAAATAAACAGCGGGAAAAAGACGGGAAAGATGAAAGAGATGAGAATGTTGAGATGGATGTGTGGTGTGACGAGAGTGGATAAAGTGAGAAATGAGTATAATAAAAGATAGCGGAAGTTTGAAAGTAGCACTATTGACTGAAAAGTTAAAAGGAAATCATTTGTCTTGGTATGGTCATGTGAAGAGCAGGTATGAAACGAATGTTACTAAAAGAGTTATGAGTTTACATATAAACAGATGGAAAGGAAGATGGAAAGAAAACATGGATGGATTCTATGAGGAGTGATATGAAAGTAAAAGTAGTTAGCGATAGTATGAAGAATGACAGCAATGGGGTTGCGCCGAGCAAAGTAAAATGGCACAAGGGAGGGAAGAAGAAGAAAAGGTAACTTCGTTTTATGAGTTTCGGTCAGTCACAACATTAATGCGGCATTGACACCATAGAGTAGAACGATAGATCAGTCTAGTGAAAGTAAACAATTCACATTATTTCATCGTATTTAATTTAGAATATACTGTGCTATATTCAGTGTAAAAATACCAACAGAGCAAAAATATCTAAAATCACTAGACCAATAAGATACCGAATATATTTCTCTCCGTAAAATAAAATCGGGTATACAAAAATATGTGCTAACAAAGTTGTCGGGGGACCGTCGCGCGTCGACTGAATGAGAGTGCGCGAGAAGTTATCCGACTGTCGGCTGAACCGGGACTGTTTGTGCATATTGAATGGGATGCTGGGTGAACATGCCCGACCAACACCATATTCGATTTGAATCAAGTTTTTCACTCCGTGTTTGTGGGTGTGTTTAACATACGTTTGAATCAACATTTTGAAACCAAACTTTTGCTTAAGTCGAAAACGAATTGAGAGTTCCTTTTTTTGTTTTACATATGTACTTATCCATATCCATCAATGCTTTTTTGTCGATAATGGACAAATTTCACGTTGTATTATTTTTAATTTTAAAAGAAATGTTTTAAAATATTACCTTTAAACTTTTTTGAAAGGGCTTTACGATAATCTGCACTCTGTTTCATAAAGAGTGCAGATAAACTTACCTGCTTTTAAAATAAAACAATTTTTCACTCAGCTTATACAGGCTTTTACTACCTAATTGGCAAAGTCTGAGCCTTGCTTTTCATCAAGTTCAGTTGTTGAGATATGTACTCCGACAGTTTTCACGAAAGTGTACTGAAAGTTTTCTGAAAGTTATCGAGTCGCGTCGGTGATTGAGAATATTTTATGCGATATGTAACTTGTGATTTCAAGCTATTTTGTTTGCTTTCAAATCATGTTTTCTTTTACTGCTTTTCAAATCTTAGAAGAAAAGGATAATGGGCAAATTGTCCCAAGTGTTGTAGCACTTTGTGTGATGTATCAATTTGTAGATATCGTTTAGAGGAACAAATTATTGTATGACCACGAAGCTGGATTCCGCGTCAGAAAAAACTTACAGGTGTTTAACGTTTCTTTAAAAAAAAAATCGTTACCGTTGTTTATGGTATTTCATAAGAGATATAGAAGAAGAGCTCTGCATATGGCCTTTTTAAACCTGCAGAAGGCCTTCTACTGTATACCTTGGCAGTCCATCTGGTGGGCACTCTGCTTCAAGGGCGTTCCCGAGGCCTATATTGATAATATCAGATATATGTACCGCGATCCCGTGTCCTCTATCCAGACCGCTGTTGGTGAATCCAATGTGTTCCCAATATCTGTTGGCGTTCACCAAGGTTCAGTTCTTAGCCCTTTCTTGTTTAACGTTGTGCTCGCTGTAGTTACGACTAACATCCAAGATCAGCCTCCATGGCTAATGATGTATGCCGATGACATCGCCCTCGTTAATCAGAACAAAGCCCATCTTGAGCGCAAAGTCAACATTTGGAAAGACACGCTGGATAACGGCGGTCAGGGACTAAATGTGGCGAAAAACGAGTACATGGCCTGTGGTAGCACGGATGCAAACATTATCCGAATTGGTTCGGATTTGATCACAAAGTCCGATACGTTACGGTACCTTGGATCCGTGCTGCACAAGTCTGGCAACGTGGATGACAATGTCCAAGCACGTATAGGCGCGGCTTGGGCAAAATGGCGCGAGGTAACGGGCGTTCTACGTGACCACAAAATGTCCCCGAAACTCAAAGGGCAGATATATAAATGCATCATACGGCCTGTCCTCCTGTACGGTGGCGATTGTTGACCAGCATTAAGCAGACACACTCAGGAGCTTTGTGTCATGGAGATGAAGATGCTGAGGTGGATGAGCGGCGTAACCCGATCCGATCGCATACGCACCTCATTCATCCGGGTAGTGTTGGTGTCCGTGATGTGGGTAAAAAACTGCAAGAGTGTCGTTTACGTTGGTATGGCCACATCATGCGCCGTCCTATGGAGTACGTTGGTCGGAGACTCATGAATATGGCTATCCTTGGGGCTAGGTACCGTGGTCGCCCTCGCAAGCGCTGGCTAGACGTCGTCAAGTCCGACATGAGAGCCAATGGCCTGACTGAAAAGGATGTCGAAGATCGGGCAAAGTGGAGGAAAGTCAGCCAGAAGGCGGACTTAAGGCCAGATGGAAGAAGATATATTAGTAAAAACCAACTTGACAGGTAGAAACGCTTTGCCACAGCTTTACTGTTCATGTTTGACAGGTAATCGCACCATCTTAACTTGTGCATACATTATGAGTATTATTTGGTTCCTGGGATTTGTGAGGCACCAGGCTGATGATTTTCAACGCCCCACAAGATTTTTGGATGATGTAATTCCGATTGATCGTAACGAATAAATAAGATAATCCATTTTGTAGGTTAATGTAAATTGTGAAAAGTGTGTGTAATTATGACAGATACTTAAATAATGGTTTTATCATTTTTTATCCGTTACCGTAATACATATAAAACACTAGCATAGCAATAAAGATGTAGGACAAGCATCCTACTAAAAGCGGATGGTTTTTTTAGCTTATTTTCAAAAATATTTTTTCCTTACTTGGACATCACTTAGAGTAAAAAGGAGTGAATATATGTGATAAGGGGAACACGTACAACATTTGAGTACATATCATATATTGCTACAAGGGTTGGGACAAACTCCATACAAATCTGCCCATCATCCTTTTAGCTTTTTTGATGTTAAGCACATTGTAAGGTTTTATGGTAGAGGCAGTGTAAGAATTAGACTTAAACCCAATGTGGTGAGAAGGGATATGAAGAAGTAAGTTTTTGGATGCTCGAAGGTTAAGACTTTCTGAGAACTGCGTAACACAGTACAATTTGTCCAAAACATTTTAGATTATGATTGTGTATATTGAATCCTACAATATTTTCAACTATAAACTTCGCAAATAAAATTTTATTTCATTTATGAAATACGTTCTTGTTTTTGGAACAAATTTTATCGGAAACTCTAATTTTCAATCTCACAAAAAACAACGTTTTCATTTTTGACCATGCAATATGGTTTTTTTAGTGATAAATCATCCAACGATTAGCGTTCTAGGACGGAGCGGTAGAGTTGTCAGAATTTTACTGACTAAAACCTACTCCTATATTCCATCGTTGCCTTGCGTTCCAGGACCCCTGGCTTTTCTTTAAGAAGCGAACCCATGGCAGCAGGCTTTGACCCCTACGGTTTCGCTGCCATCGCCTACTACGCGCCATCGACGACTCGAGCTTGGTCCGAACGGTTACCGGACGGCCGGACGGCGAGCTACCCATTGTTCACCAACAGCAAGCCCGCACCTACGATGGCTGGAAATCGGGGTTAGGTTCCCGGCGGCTGCGGTGCTCTGTCAGCAGTGATGCTGTAGCTTGACCGCTTTTGCAGCGATGATGCTTGTATCAGCACCCTGTAAAGGGGAATATACAACATGGTGTGATAGTCAGCCATCCCTGGTCTTAATGTATTACTCGAGAAATTGAACAAAAGTGTCGCATTATACTACATCGACACTATACTAAAAAGTAATGGATGTCAGTTGTACTCGCGTTACTGTGGCTAGAGTGCCATGTGACAAACTTAAGGTCATCAGTCGGTACCAGGTTATCATATGCAGTTAGGTACGTACGGAAAGACCATATCTAAAAGTAAAAAGTAACATTTAAAAAAAAAACAGGGCAAGTGCGAGTCGGACTCGCGCACTGAGGGTTCCGTACCAACTGACCTATGAAAACAGTTCATTCTCGAATCGAGTCTTGAAGACTTTTCCTTTTTTTTTTCTGGTGACGTGACCTAAAATTTTCAGTTTTCAGACTTTTCCCTATGTTAGTGCTATAATACCTAGCTTCGTGCCAAATTTCAAGATTCTAGGTCGACTGGAAGTACCCTTTAGGTTTTGATTCCCTTGCGAGTACTTGCGAGTTTCAAAATATGCAGCTTAAATTGCTGTTTCTTTTGATTGCGTTGACATAGAAGTTTGATTTTGTTACAGCTTAAAGGTATTATAGACCTGAGTATTTGGTATGAATTTCAATTTAATACCTCTACGCGTTTATGAGGAAATGGGTAGTAAGTTTAAAATTATTAAAAAAATATATATTATGTGATGTAACTAAAAATTTATGGTTTTCGTAATTTTTCCTTTATCTATGCTATAAGACGTTGCTTCGTACCAAATTTCAAGATTCTGAGTTCACGGGAAGCACCCTGTAGGTTTTGATTCCTTTGCAAGTGTCGAACATTTGCGGCATAAACGGCTGTATCTTTTGATTGCGTTGGCTTAGAAGTTTGATTTTATCACAGCTTCAAGGGACAGTAGACCTGAGTAATTGATATAAATTTCAGCTTCATACCTCCACGCGTTCCTGAGAAAAAGGGTCTTGACAGACGGACGGACAGACAGACGGACAACAAAGTGATCCTATAAGGGTTCCGTTTTTTCCTTTTGAGGTACGGAACCCTAAAAACAATGAAAGAACTGGCTCACAATTAGAAAGATACTTTAACTAAGCTAGCCGAATGAACGCAGAGAATTTCTGAAAAGGAAAGCAATAGTCCTAGCACGCAAAGGGCATCTGAAGGACACAAGTATGGTTTTAGTCAGTAAAATTCTGTCACACATTCCCGCTCCGCCCAAGCGGGACAAATTATTAGATGATATCTACCCTTAAAAAAAAAGGTTCGTAGAATAAATTTTCTAAAAGACTTTTTTGTACTAATATATGTTACGTAAAGAAGGTTTAATTAACAGACCCTGTTAGACATAATTCAGTCGTCTACTGGTACAGACGTCTTCATTCGAAGTCCGTTTCTTTTTCTTAATACACTAATTACTTTAAATACTTAATGAGTCTCTTGAATTACTCAATTGGGAAGCTTGAGTACAGATTAATTTTCTGAGACCGCTGCCAAGAGTACGAAGGAACCGACGGATTCTAACAGAAATACGGTTTATTTTTACTGCTATGTTACTTTTAGTTCAAAGGCTTTTATGAATCGTCCTTTAGTTTAGCTACTAACATGGAAGATACCTTTGCAACATTGAATGCAATAAGTATTGAGTATTAGATAAGTAGTTATTAACTTATAGACAATGCCTTAGGCAATTTCTACCAGTCGACCTTAGGGTGATGCAGAAACAACTTGGCAGGTCATCATCTGCCTAGCCTTTTCCCAACTATCATTGTTTCCCAACTATCATTATTGGCAGGTGCAACTCAGAATAGAAATAAATAAGTACAACGATCAATACATAAATACATACATATAAGCACCCAGCCAATCAATGGTGTGACACGTGTGGAGTATTATCTGATCTCAAGGTTAAAATACTTCAACCCATTTATGTGAGTGTGGCAGCGAGACTGCCAAAATTATTCCTAGAAAATTCCCCTGAAAAAATTCAATTGTTTAACTAACTTTTTGCCATTTTTTGGTATGTACGACGCGGCCTCGACGTCGTAAATTTCTTCATTCCTAAAGTACGCAAGGACCATTAAAAAATTAAAGTGAAAAGGGTCTCAGCTGTACTAGATCACTCTGTAATCCAGCGAGAGACACCAATTTCGCACAAAAAGATAATCTCCAGGAGCATTTTAATTACTTTTAAAGCTCCCTTGTTAGACCTGTATTATGTATTCCGTACAAGACCGGGATTACCTGGTACCCGTCATAATATATGTTGCGTCTCTTTCGCTCTGGCGTGTGGTGATATGTGTGTCTCTGTCGCACTGACCTGTTTTTGACATGTAGAGGTAAGCTGCGACCTGTGGAGTGTTTTGATGTTGTTTCCTCTAAATCGTGTTAGTTATTCAGGGTTGGTGATTAAGGGGCGACATTCTTGGCCTTGGGGGATTAAGGTGCGAAGGACGCCGGCTAATGTTGTGTCGTACGTGTGCTAGATTTACTACTGTCACATCCGCATCTGGTTAGCTTGCGTGCCGCGCCGACGTTCTTGGAAATTGGATTATCTTAAAGCAAATGGAGTCCCTATTCTGGTAATAGTGGCAGCTTTCGTAGATATATTGTCGTGTCTGTGCTCTGGGATTGTCAATTTAGTATCGTAATTGCGTTTGAATATTTGGTAAATGAGATAGAAATACTTGTGTTTATAGCTTGCATGCGTAAGTTACTTAGGGGTCTTCAAGTCAAGCGTGAACATTTTACTTCTAGGCAAGCGTGCCCTATCGTCGGCCACATTATCGCATACCATCAGGTGAGATAGTAGCCAAACGCGAGCCTTTATATTCTGTTCAATAAACCCGGAGACTAAATTGACATAAGTAATGTCAAAATTTCTATAGGAATGACGCCAGTTCTTTGGTGTTGAAATGTCATTTTAGTCTCCGGAATTATTGAACAGAATTTACATAATAAAAAAAGAAAACTTTTTCTAAACCAACAAAAAGTATAACAAACTCAGCAGCCTTCAACACTGATTCTCGTCTGGCTTATAGCCAACTTTACGAAAAAAATCCTACTTATATAAATGACAAAATTTGAAAAGAGAGGTCCCTACGACATTGTGTCTTGTCCCCGGCGCGCTGAAACCTGAACTACACAAAATGTGCCTATTACTGTAGCAAGCAATCTCCATTGTATCCACTTTTATAACTCGCCAGATAATATCGGACCAGCACAATGTACTATGTTTTTACGTTGTAAAATCTTTGTGCAGGTTACCAGGAGGTAACTTCGTGAAGTTTTAGTATTGTTACTAAATATATTTACATAATAAAACTAGTGCTTGACTGCGATCTCACCTGATAGTAAGCAGTTATGCAATCGTTGATGGTGAAACACACTAGTTTGTCAAGTGGCTATTCATTCTAGCCTTAAAGATACCCAAATTATAATCGGGAAGGAAAACCGCAGCAGGCAAATTGTTTCAGTCCTTCGATGTACGCGGTATAAACGATGAGGCGAAACCCTTAGTCCGGACGCAGAAGTTTCAATAACGTAAGGATGGATACTCGCCATACGTCGGGTCGGGTTGTCCGATGGTAGAAAGTTGATAGCGGAATCAAGTCATGCAATGCCCGTGTACACTCTTAAAAATACATTCAATGCAACTATTAGGAAAGTTGGATCGGGTTGCGTCTTAGTAATAATCCGAAGTCTGGAATTGAACCCGATGGTTTGCAATGTAGGCTAACCCAGGTATCAGTTGCAACTTGGGGTTACAATTATCCTAATTGCAGGCAAATAATATGAGTATCGATCCACATATGGATAGGTGGTAGACATCTAGGTACGCATTCACAAACAAGCTAGTGTACGCAATCAAGATTTATTAAGATTGGTTTTAACCAAAATTGGTTAAATTTTTATTTTATTTTGGGATAAGGAATTACTAAAGGTTTTCCAAGTGATTTTTTCAATTTGACGAAAAAGACGATTTCTTCAATCTACCGACTACAAAAATTTTGACGGTGGCGTATTTCGTCTATGTAAAAACAGACTTCTCTCTTCGTATTCACCTACACATCGCTACTCTGTACTCTCGATTCAATGTGTCACTCCCGTCCGACCACAGACTGTCATAACGTCACCTGTGGGCCACAGACTGCCCAAACCTCGTTGGCACAGTGACGTATACGCTCGACACTAATAATACATACGAGTATGTAACCACTAACGTGCGTAAATCAGTTAGAGTGCCGATTAAGGCCGCAAACCTACTTTGTCATGACGACAAATAATCGAGTAGTTTTCATCATTATCATTTCAGCCGAAAGACGTTCACTACTGCATAGGTCTCCCTAAGCGTCGCCACAACGACCGGTCCTGTGCGTCTCGCATCCATCGGAATCCCACGACCCTCGTAAGGTCGTCGATCCACCTTGTAGGAGGCCTTCAAACGCTACTTGGGGCTTATATAATTTAAATTGAAGTGTTAAGATATAGAACGGCACGATTAACTATTTTTCGGTGCCAATAGATTGACATGACAATGGAAACAGCTAGCACGACAGTCGTAAACCGATAAAAATTTGTCACTACTAAACCTTGAAGGTAAATCATGTATCGTTGTTATGACTACCAGTCAAGGCTACGACAAACAGTTGTTATAATGGGGACAGCCAGAAACAATAATCGTCCGACGATAAATTTACCGTAACGAAATAGTGTGAATGCGGCCTAACTTGTTAATCTGCAGATTATCTGATTGAATCCGTTATAGTGGAAATAAACTAGATAATCTGGAAATTTCCTAGGTAATCTGCTAGTTATAATATACATAGTTAAATACTTTTAAATACTTAGATACATAAAATATTGATAAATTACACCCAGACACAAAACAAATGATCGTGCTCATCACACAAACATTTGCTCTGAATGGTAATCGAATCCTCAACCTCCGACAACCAGAGGGATCCTAGAATTCAGGGGTACTAACTACTAGACCAACAGGCCAGCCTTCAACCCACTTACAGGGGCTCAAGTCTGCTATTAGGACTGTATCATAATTGTCAAACATTGGTTTCATAATTGTTGATTTTGACAGTTTGTTAGTCCTAAACTTGTCAAAATCAACAAATATGAAGCCAATGATCGACAATTCTGATACAATTCTAATAGCAGACATGAGGCCCTGGTCAGTATTTGAGCAGTGAACCGGTAAACAAGAATTACCCAGCCTCATAGAACCTATTGACAGCTAATGCACCCAACATTACATTTACCGGAATACGATGTTTTAGTCGGAACCGCATTACAAATACTCTCGCAATAATGGAGCCAAAGCATTACTGGGGTTAAACCTCGTCAAAATTCAAAATGAACTATTGGAAACGGACAGCATGCCAGTGTACTACCTCATGTACATATGCAATATGGAAATAACATCAGTGGAGTTTGGAATTCAGCTCGTCAATCAGGCACTGAGCCGCTGGCCGCAGTTCCAACTCAATGTGCGTGTGATACATAGCCGACATACACTATAACAATGTATGTGTACCGTTGCTGGGCTGTACCATAACTTGTGACCGAACTATGAATACCTAACGCGGTTGCTGCCTCGTTTGGCGAATGTTAAATGACATGGTGGACGAATTAGGAGACGTGTCGGGGATTCTAGAATAGTCTATTAATTTTTACGTGAGAAATCATTAAATAACCTCGAGAGCTCTGGATGCCTTTACGCAGGTTATAATAACTCTTTCAATCATTCCCCAGAACCATCATCTATAAAACTACTGTTTCTTATTCTTTTCGTGTCGGTCTGGCTCAAATTTTGTCCGCTCAATATTTAGCCATCTGGGCAGCTTCATCGTTGACCTCGTATGAGTCTTTTACTAGGTACTTAGAATTTATATTCCTAGGTTTAGTGTTATAGATGTTAGATAATGATTGCGCCAGTGGCTAAAAAAATTAAGGGGAATCATTTATCTTGGTATGGTCATGTAAAAAGGATGGATGGAACGAGTGTTTTTAAAAGAGTATTGAGTATACATGTGAATGGATAGAAAGGAAGAGGGAACAGAAGAAAAAATGGATGGATTGTGTGAAGAGTGATACTAAAGAAAAGGGAAAGAGAATGACGGATGACAGGAACAAGAAAAAAACCGTGTTGCGCTGACCCCACCAACACGAAACAAGGACAAAAACATGATGATAATAGATGTCACAGCTATTTATTTATTTATTATTTATTTATTTAAACAACTTGCACATAATGGTACAAAGGCGGAAATGTGTAACTCTGAATGCATGATGAAAAACTGAAAAATATACAAGAAAGAGATTGTTAAGTATGGTACGTATACGAGAGTAGATTCTTGGTCAGGATTAGAACATTAGATAGTTTTATCCTAGTCGTTTTTAAAAGGCTTATTTTCAATATTCCCGCGAGCGATTTTTTGCCTGCAAGCTTTTGGCTGTTATCCAACTTGAGGATAAGCGATGATATTATCGTCAATAGAGTGCTCTTGCATAGAAGTAAACTAGAGAATAGCCTCGATGCCAGGGTACTCCCAATTTTTATATATTAGTCTATGACTCCCATTCCCTACATGCTCGCACCATGGAATGTTTTGTGTGTATGTGTGGGATGCTCACTAAGTAATGATGGCGCATCGTCTATCACACAGATGGTGAACCAAAATATGGGGTCATCAAAAAATCTTAGATTTAATGGACAGAAAATTAAACTAGAAACTAAACTTTAATTTGCAACCATTAGCAAAAAAACGCATATTTTAATGTTTTTTTTTTATCTACTTAAGAGTATAATAAAAAAAAAACTGACTGATACACACACAAAACTACTGGAACTAGGAGCGTTAAATTTTACACTACTCCTTTTATGACGAAGGCGAGCACTAAGACAGAATTTTCCAAAATCGTACCTACCTATTTTCATACGGATAAAGCTGTTGGCACAAGCTATTTTAAACAAACGTGGAAGTTAGTGTATTTAAGTACTGCTGTTTTTAAATTACTTCGATGGTGCTCAGCTTACATTAGCGTGCCCGAATTTTTACAATCTGGCGTGCCACAACTTGAGGCAAGCTTGGCGTAAGTTCGCCAACCGTCATCTTGACAGCCATTCTCTCAATGCCATCTTCACGTCCATACCCTAACGATCTCTTTCTTGTGACACCATCTCAAGTCCACATTGATTGAATGAATTTCCTCTAATCTGTCGACCCTGGACCTTTGGATTCTCCAACCCTTGTCTATCATCCCAACAGCCATTCTCTCAATTCCATCTTCTTGTCCATACCTAACGATCTCTTTCTCTTTACAGCAAGGATGATAAACCCGTGTGAGCGCCGCTCGGTGGCTTGCCTGCTGCTGGCCATCATCGCCGTGGTGGCCGCCGCGTCCTACGACCGCGAACGCCTGGAGATCGCCAAGCAAATCCTCGAGGAGGTGCCTCTTACTGACGGGTGAGTCTTCATCAGATAATTTTTATCTCACTCATTACCCCCCAACGTCGAGGCTGGCGAGGGTTACGGGAATTCGATGGATGCGAGAGGACGCACAAAACTGGACGTTGTGGCGAGGGGGAGGACTATGTCCAGCAGTGGACGTCTGTCGGCCAAGATGATAATGATGAGTAATCAACTAAAAATAAGTGACACGTCTGTCTGTTATAATTTCCAGGGAGTCCTGCTGTTTAAACTTCATCCAATTTTTGTTTCATTAAAAGAATATCGTTTTGTTTTAGTTTCTCATTTTTTATTTCTCATCCCAGTAAAATAATCTTTTCGTAACCCAAAACAACTAGTGACCAGTCATTCTAGCAATCCATTTCAAATTGTTTTTAAGTCCCGTGAGACACAGACACAATTGAGAAATTTAGTCTAGACCAAAACAAAGGTCACCGCAATACTCGTAATTCGAAGATTCGCCAAGTTAAGTAATAAAAATAGTTTATAGGCCACAAAGAAACATACATTTGTATACACTGGTTTACAAAATACTCATTAAGCTGCTAAAGTCTATATGGCAACAAGGTCAGTGGGCAGGGCACATTGCTCGCAGAACAGATGGTTGATGTGGTCAAAAGGTCTGGAATGAAGACCACGTATTGGAAGCCGTAGCGTTGCCAGGTCTTCCACAAGGTTGACCGATGACCTGATGAGAGTCACGGGAAACCGGTGGAGATGAGATGCACAGGACCGGTCATTGAGACGACACTTGGGGGAAGCATAATTATGGCCAACAGTACACGTCTTTCGGCTGAACTGATTATAAAAATAAAATAGGCAGTTGTCGAATACAAGTGTGATGTTAATTGAAAAACCTCAAAGGAATTAATATTTAAGCAAATTTCGAGACAAGGAATTCCCAGAAGTGTGGTTTCATTAAAAATTTAAAGGATATTATGCTAAATCGCATCCTACTTACTCACACACAGCTCACACATTCCCCAATCTGACACATTACAACAGAGTTCCAGAACTAAAACTAATACATTAAACATAGCTAGCCAGTTTTCACGTGGAGCCACAAACCACATTAGGAATAATTACGTAAAAGCGTGACTTAGTTCCACAGGGAGGCGGAGGTTCGCGGGAGTGAGAGGAATTCACCTAATGTTAGTTGCGACGTGTTGAAAGAATGATTTAATGCGCTGCTTGAACCACACGACGCGATACGTAGGAGCTCACGCTTTGAAATTTCTCAGAAAAGGGGTAACTGATGGATTTGTTAGGGCCTTTAGAGCTTGCCTTCTGAATAGTGTAGGCTCAGTAATGGGGGTAACAACTCACGATGGATTCACACACATGCTGGTACATTACACATCCTGAAACACACACATACATACATACAGATACATTAAACTAAATTGATGAAATGGGGGTCCAAATTTTGTATGGAAAAACCTACTTATTTTTTAACTATGCATAGGCTCGCGTTTGACCACTATCTCACCTGATGGTAAGCGATGATGTGGCCCACGATGGAGCACGCTTACCTATTTTCATGCAAACGTAGCCGCTGGTAGAAACTAGTCTAAAACCAATTACTTGTAGATACATCCTACAATTATCTCTCCAACTACATGTGCGAACACTCAGCTAGTCAAAGCACACACAATAATGACGAGGTAACGCAGTACAGTGTCCGATCTATTGAGACAGACAGACAGTTGTCTCTATATCGCCCGCCTTTGAATCGTGACACCCTTGTGACTGTCCCCATTGATGACGCTGGCGTATACAGTGTCCCTTTGATTTGACTAGTTGGCGGCGTCTATTTGTGCCTTAGAGCTGTCTCTATAGGCGATAGTTCTGTTGATTGCACTTATGTAAGGGGGCTTTAAGAGCGTCCGTTCTGGGGTACATTTTCATATGTTTTACGTGATAATGACGTTATTACACATCTCTTTCTAAATAGTTTTAGAAACAAATAGTTTTCTGACAAAAAATTTGGGAAAGGAAATTTTGCGTGAAATTTGTTTTTTAATGAATATATTATTACTCATAAATTACAAAAAAAAATATAAATACAAAACCTTGCGCATTTAGTCAAGATGAAAATTTTCAAAATCATACAGACAGACTATACTAAGTTGATGACATTTAATCCAAAGTTTCTATGGAGAAACTTATTTTCACACGGGCGAAGCCGCTGGCAGGAGCTAGTCTAAAACCAATTACTTGTAGGCACATATCCTGCAATTATCTCTCCAAGAGCATGTGCGAACACTCAGCTAGTCAAAGCACACACAATAATGACGAGGTAACGCAGTACAGTGTTCGATCTATTGAGACAGACAGACAGTTGTCTCTATATCGCAGCCTTTGAATCGTGACACCCTTGTGACTGTCCCCATTGATGACGCTGGCGTATACTGTGTCCCTTTGATTTGACTAGTTGGCGGCGTCTATTTGTGCCTTAGAGCTGTCTCTATAGGCGATAGTTCTGTTGATTGCACTTATGTAAGGGGAGTTTAAGAGCGTCCGTCCTAAGGTACATTTTTAACACGTTTTACGTGATTTTGAAGTTATTACAGATATCTTTCTAGATATTTTAGAAACGCAGATATTTGAGGATATTATTTAGGTCTCTATAAAATCAAATCACCCTCTGAAAAAAATCCGGAAAAGCAAATTTTGAAATTTGTTCTTTAATGAGTATATTATTACTTATAAATTACTAAAAATATTACTACAAAACCTTGCGCATTTAATCAAGATGAAAATTTTCTAAATCATACACATTCAGATACACTATACTAAGTTGATGACATTTCATCCAAAGTTTCTATGGAGAAACTTATTTTCACACGGGCGAAGCCGCTGGTAGAAACTATTCTAAAACCAATTACTTGTAGGCACATATCCTGCAATTATCACTCCAAGTGCATGTGCGAACACTCAGCTTGTTAAAGCACACACAATAATCAAACAACAAAAAAAAAATCAAATTCAAATGAAATAAATAAAACAATCCATCATCATTTGCAACTTGGCAGAAAATTTTAAGTCAATATTCTCTTCCTTCAATTCAATTATGAAATGAAATGTTTCAATTTTACGAATTATAGCATCCAAAAAAGAAATCTATTAGTAAATGCTATTTCGTAACTATTATATACGACTAAACTGAGCCAAAAAGCAGGCAAGTGCGAGTCGGACTCGCTGTCAACGGAAAAGTTTATTAAATTGATCATAAACCCAAACTAGTTCAGGTTTTTGATGAAAAATCTGGATTGATACAGGTTTATGATGAAATTGAGTTTAAAATGTGTCATCTTCCGGTGTTTCATCAAAAATCTAGGTTTTTGATCAAAAACCTAATTTGATGAAAAACCTGCGACATATATACATAGTAGGTTTTGAAGAAAGCATAAAGCAGCGCTGGTATTCTGTAAGTGCCCGCTGTGATGCCACTCACGTAAGAATCTCTCAGTAATAATGTTATGATGATGGTTTTAATGAGTATATGTAATACTAGCTGTTGCCCGCGACTTCGTCCGCGTTAAGTTCGTAAAACTGCACAAAAGTAACTTATATCTAATCCTATACTTCCGAAAAGATCTGATTAATTAATTTTACATAAAACTGTTTAAGTTAAAACTCCAATTAGTACTTTTTTTAGTTGGGAAATCATCTAATGACTTTTGCTCTTGTGTGAAGCGGAAGTGCGTGTCAGATTATTACTGCCTAAGACTCACTTCTATATTCCTTCCTTGCCTTACGTTCCAGGGTCTCCCTTTCAGAAGCGAAACCATAGCCCCAGTAGGTTTCTTGTTTAGGTTTTTTTATTCAGATGGGTAATCATCGGAATAACTTCTCCCGCTCTTAAATGGAGCGGGAGGGCATGTCAGACTTTTACTGACTAAACGCCACCCCCGTTCCTGTGTTGCCTTCAATTTTGGGACACCGAGCTTATCTTTCGGAATACAGATCCACGTCCTCAGAGGCTTCGGCCCTGCCGCGCCCTACAGTTTGCTGACATCTCTTTGAAGCACGCGTGGAACAATACCCACGGTTGACCGTCTGGATTATTACCGGACAGCCAGATGGTAAACTACCCATTGCTCGCCATTCGCAAGCCACTCCTACGGTGGCTCTAAATCGGGGTCGGAATCCCAGCGACTGGGGCGTGAGGGGACTATTTGCCACTACTCCTCGCTCTGGATCATGGCCTGTACCAGTGCCCAGCGCGAGAGGTTGCTGTCACCGATCGTCCCCACAAGGACACGGTGGTGCTCCGCCTAAGCGTGGCCCACCAGTGCTTTATGATCTAACGTGTCCTCCGGGCGATCCACCCAATGGTAACACCCGGGTTTTTCTTCCGCACGACGTCAATTGCCTTAAAAACATCAACGAAGCACAGAGCCGCAGAGTTCACGTTCTAAATAGTTGCCTACTCTATGGGTAAAGTCGTTAGTTTAGTTCATATTGCGATAAAACCAAAATTAAAATGATTTGTTCTTCAAAAAACCAAATTAGGGCCGATAATCGCCTTTAGTATTTGCCTCTTTTTTTGTTGGGTAACCACCAAATACCTTCTCCCACTCTAGGTGGACCGAGAGAGAGTATCAGACTTTTACCAACTAAATTCCACAGTGTTCTTTTAGTTGCAATTTACATTCTAGGGCGACTAATATTGGCACACCATGATTATTACTATTATAAATTCACTCTAAGCGCAAGCGCTTTACGCAGGTCCTGACCGAACATGAGTGTTTCGGGAGGTAGATGTTTTGGATTCGGCGGGAAGACACGGTGGACCTTACGATCGAAGTTACCCCGCTAGGGCGGATTACCGCCGTACTGTTTGCGGGTCAAAATCAGACTCCTCCTGCCCTAGTTCAGATCATGGTATGAGCTGGGAGGAGGAATGGAAAGCAGTCACCTCCTAGAGTGAAGCAACGTGGCTGAAACCGTGCGAAACAGGACATCCTTAGACCCCTCCCATCGCCACTTGGACACTTCCCAGGTGTCATACTCGTATGTATAGGGCGTTTACCGATCACCATCATTTTTTTGTGTTTATATTACCTGTTTATTCAGGCAGGAATTTTCTGGTGCGGTATTTGACTGACACCCTAATACACCAAATAAATGTTTTTCTTTAGTGAGAATAATAAACGAATTCTTGTGTGCGAGTATTTTCACCTAGTCGACTTCACATGCTGATGAACGAACGCAGTCTGTAAACTCTCGATTTTTACGGGAGATGCAGAGCAGTAAAAAATACCCACTTTGTTCCTTTAGAATACGAACAATTTTCCAGCTATCAAAGCCCGTTAGGGCCGTTCGCTTATGCGTATCTCTTTTAGGTGCGCGTGGCACATAACGCAATGTGAAGAGGAGGGATTAAAAGCACGTTACCAAAAGAGTTCTGAATTTACATGTGGATGAATGGAGAGGGAGAGGAAGGCCAAAGAAAAGATGGATGGATTGTGTAAGGACTGATATGAAAGAAAAGGGCAGATGATAGTGTGACGGACGACAGGACAGAATGGAAGAAGAAAACGTGTTGCACCGACCCCAAGCAATATGGGATAACGGCAGGAAGAAGAAGAAGGATGCCATTGTTTGTATTTTGAAAACGGGGTGCAACTCCGCAGTTGTAAAATTTGTCTCCATGGGTTTTTTTTTTGTTAAACAATAATAATAATATCTTTTGGTAATATTTTTGTTAAAAAAATTGTGAGAATGCAAAAATTTGTGAAAAAAAATGTTACAAAAATAAAAAAAAGCTTTTTCTAAAACACCTCTTGGGATTCGAACCACCGCCGTGTTACGTCCCAGTCTAGTCATTAATCGATCGCGCTGCAATGTTCGATGAAAACTAAGCAAAATAGACGTTCTCATATAAATGTCATAAATGACTGCCCCGCTCTTCGTCCATGATAGCGTGATGATTTTCATTTCAGTAGATAAATTGGCAGCTAAATGGACTAATGTAACATTGTAGTATGTGAATTTCGTGGACGCTTGGATTTTATAACGTGTTTTGATTAGTTTTTACAAAATATTTGGGAAAAATGAAATAGGAATGTTGATTTTCTTATGAAAAAATGGTAAAAGTATTTTTTTTCCAAAAACAATAAGATAAAACATTGACAGAAATATAAATTGTAGGTGGGATTCGAACTCGGGGCAACTCGTTCAAAACCGACGTACCGTATTGCTCACCCCCCATAGCAAATAGCGTGATACAATATAGCCTATATCATTAAGGGTCCTATAAGGATTATGTATGCAAAATTTGAACAGGATCGGTTCAGTGGTTTTTGCGCCAATTAATGCTAACAATGTACAATTTTACTGTTTTATTATATGTATAGATAAATACATACATGTCATTACCGCAAATTTATTATTTGTTACGATACTATCAGATTTCGAACAGCTAATCGCAACAAATTATCGAACATTTGAATTCGCACGTTACTTGCCTACTATTCACCTCAAAGCTGTTACCATCTACACGTCACGTCATGTGTCACAGTGCGTTAAACCACAGAGCAACGAAAAACCACATCGACGGCGACTAAAGTCGAAATTACTAAAGTTTCAGCAGCCATAACAATACCTAGTCAGAACCTGAAATTGCTGTAAAGAGTGAGCTTGTTTCCAGCTACAAAACATAGTAGCACGATATTTTCTCAGTTGCGAATCAATATTGTCTCCACACAATTGAGACAAGTTGTCTCAACAATCACAATGGTTGTCGTCGCTCAATTCTTCACTACAACGATACGCTCTGTTCGCACAATTGATACAATGTCCCGAGATTGTCAATACAATTTGTTAGATCCAGCAGAATGTGGATGTGGTGTACTCATTATACCAATACAATACATTCTCATGTCTTCTGAGAGAATTGATCTCCTTTCTGACAAGGATGGAAATGAATTTTCAAAACGTAACATCGCTTATCAAAGACAAACCGCATCGTTAGAATATAACCAACTGCCTACCATAGTATTACAACTACCTTTCATAATATTGCCAAAATCACTTAGTTACTAATTTATCATACTTTTATACATTAAGTTAAATAGTTAAAATAGTTAATAATTAAAATTCCGCCACCTACGAACTAATATTTTTGAGGCTACATAATTGCATGAGAATATCAATTCATAAGTGTATCATGAGAATTACTGAATTCGTCGACATAGCTCGAAAAATCCTCAAACGTAAGTGGTAATAGCCAGGGCACACTGCTCGTAGAACGAATGGTCGATGGGGCCAAAAGGTTCTAGAGTGGCGACCGACCACAGATAGACACAGCTGGAAGGCCTCCTACAAGGTGAACCGATAATCTGGTGATAGTCATGGGAATGCGTTGGATAGGAACACACACAGGACCGTTCGTTGCGGTGACTTAGGCCTACGTCCAATAGCGGACGTTCTTCGGATGAAAAAAATACCAACGGTTAGAAAATAATAAACTTTTGGTTTTTCTACTAAAATAAATCGCTAATTAACTTGTCAAAACAATACTGAAAAACACATAACAAATTGCCATGACACTAGCAAGATAATCGCGGCCGACAAACAGCCTGTCATCAGAGCTCGCCGTTAAGTGAACCACTATTCTATTTGTAAAAAACAAAAGGCTAAAGCAACAGCCAGATAAATAACTATTTGAACCCTGGTCACACTGAAAGCGGGAAGAAAAGTGGAGCGGTGAAAGTCTTGGCCCATACAGTGATGTGTGGCATTTTGTATCCTACAAAACGTGTGGTCTACGTAGCAGTAAGCAATTGGTCTTCGATTTTGCAAAATCCAAAAAATTATGTGCAAGATATTCGAAATTTTAACATACAGTTGCAATATTACTAAACCGTAACGTCTTACTGAGATGTGGAGTCTTAGGTAAACACTGGACTGAAGTCCATGTCAAATATTGGTATATGTTCCTTCATCGGGCCACGAGACGTACGGCGTTGCCCCACCGGTACTTGGTAGACATCACACATATTTATTGTACGTACAGCTAAGGAGTTGAAATCCTTGCCTGGTTTTCCTAATAAGAGTGAATATGTTACATCTAGACAAGCGTGCTCTAATACCGGCCACGTTTTTGCTTACCATCAAGTGAGATAATGGTCAAACGTTAGCCTATTAGTATCAAGAAAAATACACAGCTACATTTCGGTTAGACTAGAAGCCGGCCGCAGCCGAGGAGTTGTCAGCAAAACCTTAGAGGGGCCAGGAGCGTCGAAGCCTACTGTAACCAGGGGTCATATTAAAATGAACCCCAGAGCCCTAAAATGAAGGAAAAGAAGGGAAAGGGTTTTTGTCAGTAAAAGTCTGATACGTCTTCCCGTTCCACCAAAATGTGAGAAGTCATTCGGTGATTTCCCATTTAAAAAAAGCTAAATTAGACATAAAAATTCGTGGATCAAAAAAGTAAGCAACTCCGCTCCCGCGCCTCCTATAGCCACGACCTTAGTTTCCGTCGCAACGTCTGTTAGTCTGCTTGCCAAATTCCAGATATAGCTTTTAAAAGTTTTCTAGAACAAAAACTGCTCTACTTAAAACTGCGGGATGAAAACTGTTTGCGGTCAACATTCATAAATTGTTATTGTTTTTGTTTATCCCGTTATGAATTTTATGAAAGGTTCTTAGTGTATGCGGATGAAAGTAATGCTTTTAGACGTCAAAAGAAAGCTGAAACCATTTTGTACGGTTAACGTCAGGCTCTATAGAATTTTTCAACCTTTTTTGCTATTAAAATTTGTTTAACAAAAAATCTTAAAACCATCAATTGTGATGAAAGAATAATGATTATTTGAATAGAGGCCGGTGTTTCGATACACAAAGCTTTCTACAGTAAAAAATACCCTTATTTTCAAGCCACTAATTAATCGACTCATATTAACAAGTTCCTATCGAAATCAAATATTTATTAAATCTTTCAACAACAAAAGCTAATTGAGTGGCTATAAGACCCTTCAAAATTTTCCTCAATAATTTCTAAAGACTATCGACTGTCATTAAAATGTTTCCTCTGTCCCCAGACACAACGACCTTCCTTGGAACATCAGGAAGTTCCTGCGTAACCAGATCAACGAATTCGAGCTGAACACCGACCTGACTATAGTTGAACCCTGGTCCATCTCCAAGTACTCGCACACTGATCTCCCGAGGCTGAAGACGGGGATGGTGGGAGCACAGGTATGTCTAGAATTAATTTAATAGGTTATGGATGCGGCTCTTGGAGAGAAGATGATGGTGATAATATTGGTGAGCCAATTAACAAAATTAAGATGATCATTGACGTTTATTCAAACGATGGACAAGAACGTTCTTAGAAACCATTTGTCTTAATTCTGATAAGTTTCAAAAAAAAGTTCGCTGTCATTATGAGTCGTAATTTTTAAACATACAGCGCTAAATAACTTCTAATATAATGCTAGGATATTTTTCTCGTGACCAAAACGTCTTAAGTGCCGGAAAGTTCTTAGCCTATTGCTGTTATAATAGCAAATGTCATCTTATGTCAATGTCTTCATCCAAGTGACGTTACTTTGGCTGTTACTTTGGTTGTTACTTTGAATGAAGAAATTGGCCGTAAATCTAGTACATAGTACATTATGTATATATCGATGAAGACGATGATCCACAGCAACTAACAGCTAAGCAATGCACGTATCACTTCGCTTTAATCGAAAGTGACAAGGAGATTCACGACCAAAATACGCGCGAATTGTAGGTACGGTTGTCAAATAAATGTTGCGCATCGCTAACAATACAAGAGAGAGTGCAATTCTGTGTTTAAAGCAAACTGTCAAGTATAACATGACGTGAGAGATTCATACGAGTATACAGGCGTGCTTCCTGGATTCAGTGATGTTTGTCTGACATAATTTTGCTTTCATTAGAATAGAATGTATCTGATGGATGTTTCTGTTCTGTTGACTGTACTACTTTAATTTGAATATGACTTGTAAGAATCCCTTACCAATATACTATGTATTATGAATACTAAGTCTGTCGTAACTTGAAAATACAATGAATTTTCAAGTTATAACAGACACAGTTTTACTAAAAACAACCTGCGCGTTTAATATCCACCAAACGAGGAAAAATTAAAACAAGAGCATTCTGACCTTGTTCAATTTTAGTTTGGTCTAAAATCAGGCCAGCATAAAAAATAAAGCACTCAAAGTCCAACACTAGTTTTGATATTGCTTTAGTGATGTATTTCGCAATTTGTTCCTAACACGCCGCTCATTCATCATAGACCAACAACATTTTTGACAGCCGTCAATTGTTGCTCAAATATTTGAATGTGAAAACCAAAACGGTCCAGTTATGGGCCAGTTATGAATCAACCATGAGGTACTAAACGACCCTTTTAATGGTGAATCGTATAATATTAATATCGTAGCCATAAGCACGACTTTCGCAGCCAGATTGGTATTCACAGATTGTTGTTATGACCGCCGAGGCCAGTAGTTACGCATCCCCTGTAATCGCCTTTTACGATACCCATAAATGGTGATGGTGGCCCATTTAAAGGTTTATTTAATAGTGAACCCTAATACGAATGGAATTGGCAAGAGGACGAAGTGTTATATTCTTTGGACGTGGAATTGAGGTGGTGGTACGGAAAAAATATACAAGCGATTGATAATCTCTTAAAAAATGTTTTTTGACGGAATAAAGTGGTTTTTAGTATGTAGTGTTATCTGTAGGCTTAGAAATATCACATTTCTGTTGTCGTTGATGGTCCACTTAAGAATTTCTATTTATACCAAAATCTGACAACACACCATGACAAGAAACTATCCATTTAACAACTTAGCTTCACACAACATTCCATTCCGATCAAACATTCCCGTATATAATGCTACGCACAGATCCAAAATAATTACAACCGACATTGGTCCGTGCCGAAATCTTAGGAATATTAGTTCCTTTGTATTTGGCCCAGTCCAACAGTCCAACCTCTCAGAACTCTCAAGAACGTCGGGCAACTTACTAGATAATAACTTTGCCGTTATAGTTTGATCTTCAAACTAATTGCTGGGCCGGATAGTTTCGGATTGAGTGTTTTAATATTTCTAATGATATTTCTGGCGGAGTATTCCAAGAAGTTGGCTTTAATTAAATTTGTTCTGAGTAAAGTTTCATAGTTTTTAATAGCTTTAGTAGAAAGAAGGAGTTCTGCTACGCTTTATCAACGCAAATTCGTACTACGAGTACAATTGCAAAAACAGCTGCTTAGCATTATCAGCCTTATAATGTTCCCACTGTTGGAACTCAGGCCTCCTCTCTATCAGAAGGAATGAACCGTAATCCACCACACGGGCCCAGTGGTGGATGCCGCATGCCTTCGAATTTTTGGTTCTAGGACAAACCGGTTTCCTCATGATGTTTTCTTCCACATTGATTTGAGAGCAGCGGTGATAAAATATATTATACAAAACTATTGCTGCTGACTAAGGTTTAATATTCATTGAATTTGCAAAACATTATGTGTTAGGTTGAGCCCTTACAAATTGTGTTGTGTTTCGCATAGAACAGCAGTTTCCCACATCGTGGGTTACCTTTAGCCTATGCAGATTAACTTATTTGAAACTTGATTAAAATTACTCTCTTAGGCATAAGAATCGTCGAATTAGAAAATCAACAGTTCATAACTTTGATAATTTTTTGATTTTAAACTAAATCACCCAGTAGAAAGTAGTAGTATGGTAGTAGTAGTATTTGCATTTCAACTCCACGACTAAAACGCATATTTTCCGTACGGATTTGCAGGTAATATCGACAATCATTCAGAAACACACTGCTTTCTTTCTCGCCTGCAAAATCAACATCAGATTAGCCCAAAAAATGTGCCAACATCAGTCTATCTCTAAAAAAATATAACCCTTTAAAATTCTACGGGCATAATAAATTGTACCCAATAACTCTTTGGTAGGCAGCAAAAATATTTATTGCTGGCATAAATTCAAATTAGGGCCGGTTTGCGACTGTGGGTGCAAAAACACCGATCGGGGCAAAGACCCCTCTTTACCCTCGATGTAAACCTACATAATTAATAACATAAAATAATAGGCCATGCGTTTGTCTTTAAGCCGTAGAATTTTAATTTTGACCTTTGATATGTCGCCATTTATGCGGGTCCTTAAAATTATAGCTATACTAGCTTCTGCCAGCGGTTTCGCTCGCTTAGAAGATAGTTTCTCTATACAAACTTTGGAACCCTGTTACATCTCTTTGGGGGGTGAATTTTGGAAAAACCTCCTTAGTGCTCGCTTACGTCATAAAAAGAAGCCTTATGGAAAATTTCATGCCCCTAATCGTATTAATTTTGATTGAGCGTTGATTGTTGATGATTGTTGAATGTTGTTGATAATACGAGTAGATAAGCTTTCCTCTTCTAGAGAGGAAGGCTGGGTCCCAACAGTGGGAACATTACACGGCCGATAATGCTAGATAAGTTACTAAATTCAGCCAACAGTCTTGCCTTATTTTAAAACATGGTGTATCCATACACCAAGTTTGATGCAAAATCATTCAGAGGTTAAAAAGTAAATATAAAAGACTGACAGAATTACTTTCTCATTAATAATATTAATATAAGGTATAATAATGTAAGAGGACAAAGACCCCCACCGCACCTGTCTGCCTGTGTGAACACGATAAACTCAAATACAGGTGAATGGAAGTTCATTCGGTTTTCACCAATAGTCAAGAGATTGATTCATGAGTAAAATTTAAGTAGGTACTCGTATAGGTAATACATGCATGTTTTACTCGTAGTAAAGAAAAGCTGCGAATTTAAATGATTTTTAACATCCGTGCGAAGCTGGGGTGGGGTTCAGGTATATCTAAGACAAATAAGTTAGTTAGTTAGCCTGTTGTGTCCCACTGCTGGGCGAAGGCCTCCTCCACTCCTCTCTCCTTTTTTCACACACGCCTATCTTCAGCCACTGGAGGCCAGTCCCTCCGGTAGTTATCCAACTCATCTCTCCACCTTCGCCTCGGTCTGCCACGATGTCGTCTTGCTTTTAATTTGGTCCAGTAAGTAGTCTTCTTAGCCCACAGCTCGTCTGACATGCGGTAGACATGTCCGGACAAGTCAATTATTTATATTTTATATTTTCAACAAGCTCTTAATTTAAAGGAGGTTACCAGTGTCAGTACATTGCCCTCGTGGTGCCGATCATCGGCGGCGCACAAACAATATTTTTTTATTGTCGATAGTTTGATTTCTTCTTTTTGAATCGATGGTAAACACGTTAAATTATTATTGGGGTCTATATTAGGTAGCTATGTTAACTGCAGCATCGGTGGTATTCATTAAATCCTCCAAAGTGCAGATGCATGGGCACTTTGGGCACTCCAACGTGTGGCTTAAGTTTTCAACAGGGACAACACACTCACATTGAGCATCATCAACACAAGTTGTATTATAAGCGGCTTACCTGGGCGCGCAACCGATTTAGTGCTTTTCATACAGATTACTGCAATTCACGACGAAATACTAACATCATCATCTGCCGGATTTAGCCGAATACCAGTATTTTACGAGGAGTGGCTGCCTACCGGACCTCCACAACCCATTAATTGGGGTAACACGGTACTTCATGGCAAGACTGGAGTCAGATTTACTGGCTTCTGACTATCCGTAACGACTGCCAAAGATCTTCAAATGACAGCCAGGACTTACGGCTTAACGTGCTTTCCGAGGCACGAAGGAAACTCGGTACGTTAAGAACTTAAGATGTTCACCCATCCACAGACCGACCTTGACTAGCGTTGCTTAACCTTGAAGATCGACCTGTGCGGCTGTTATTATCTAGCCTAAAAAAAAAACAATTGATTTAAAATGACCGTTGTACTGGACCAAGGTGCAGTTCTATCGTGTAGTGAGCGAAGCACAGGCGATCACTAAGCGATTGCCATTACACACAATATTTCACCACAACAGGTGTACGTCTTACAGAGCCACCGCTCTTGATACGTAAGACACAAGCTGCAAGCGGTTCCGGCGGGATATCGGTAACTCTCTGTATTGTGGCTGCAGAGAAATATGGCTGGGAGATATTTTGAAGTACCGTCAAACAGGGTGAATAGGAACAAAACCGTTTGAAATCAAGGTTATGGTCCTATTTGTATAGTCATTTTTTTATAGTATTCATGGAGTTTCTTGCTGGTTCTTCTCCATAGGAAACGGCCAATTATAGTAAGAGTAGAACCGTGCGCTAGGTTAAAATAAAAACATTTTGAGTTTGAGTATGGTTAGGAGAATTTCAAATTAGTGATTTTTGCTTTACATACGCCGCAATCAAGTTTCATTTTTATTTTTTTAACCATGGAGCTTCTTGCCTGTTCTTATAAGGAAACGAGAAACGACCAATTCAAACCGTGCACAGCCTTCTGACGTTTTAAAACTGCCCATGTAGGCCTATGTGAAAGAAAAAGATTTAAAAAATATATATATATAATTTTGATTATTTATCTGATACTCTTTTGGCTCCTGGGCTCTCACACAAATAAACTAACTATATCTTAAAATAATAGAAACTAGTGCTTGACAGCGATCTCATCTGATGCTAATTTCTTATTAGTTAAAAGCCATATAAATTAAGTTAACAGCCAAGATGGCGTGAGTAACGCATTCGCTTGCGTCGGTTACCGCGGCCGCCATACATAAATACGGAACACGGGTGAGCCATATATCTCCCGATGGCAGAGACGGACTGCGCTACAACCTAGATTTGTTACTACTACTTGTTCCAAAAAGAAGCCTCCTTCATGAACTCCGCTCTCATAAACAACTGCCCAGGTTGGGCTGGACGAGTTTCTGATTCGTTTCGTAGCAACTAATACCACTGGTATTTGTTTCGACTCACATACAATCAATAAAAATGATTTGTGTGTAATAGGAAAAACAATACAGTTAAATCAAAAAATATTACTTTATTAGTATCAGATTACGATCACGTAAAATGTCAGATAACTTAATTTTGATTGAGTTTTACTAAGGAGACTATCAATTTCAAGTTGTTGGTATTTGTTCAGAAAGGAAAAAAAAAGAGTGCCTATCTTTTTATTCCAGTGGGAATCAAACTAATATTATAAAGGGGGAAGATTTTGATAGTATTTTTACTATATTACACGACAATACTCGTCTGATTTCTTTAATACTCTTAACTATTAAAAAAAAAAGATTTAAAAAAATCTAGTCTAATGGTACAGAAAAAAACAGGTTAACGAGCTTCTCAAGACATAATGAATAGCCCACGAAAACCCATTTTCAGTTCAATGTCAGCACGCTTTTGTAGTCTCGAAGATCAGACTGTTATTTAGTCTTTAGGTACAGAAAGAACTACAAAAGGCCAATTCGCCTTTCCCTTTCCTTTCCCTTCTAATATAACCTTAAAAAACTTGTTACAAATAAAATACAACTGACTTCAATGTTTTTTTTTTTTTTTTTCCGGCAGGGGAATCATCAGAATGACTTCTCCCACTCTTGGGCGGAGCGGGAGGGCGTGTCAGACTCTTACTGACTAAACCCCTACCCCGTTCCTTCGTTGCCATCAATCTGGGGGACACGGTGACAACCTTTCGGATACCGTGTTCCCCAGAGGCTTCGGCCATGCCGGGCCCCTACAGTTTGCTGACATCTCCTTGAGGCGCGCGTGGAACAGAACGCGCCGTCGACGACTTGGCTCGGTCCAGATTATTACCAGACTGCCGGACGGCGAGCTACCCAGTGCTCGCTGTCCGCGAGCCCGCGCCTACGGTGGTCGGAAATCGGGATCGGGATCTCGGCGGCGACGGCGTGAGTTCCGTTGCCTCACGCGGTCGGCAGCCTCCTTCGCTAACATTACTGCTTCGCAGAAGGAGGCGACTGCCTGCCACCCCTCCTCGCTCCGGACCATGGCTTGTACCAGGGCCCGGCGCGAGAGGTCACCGCCGCCGATAGCCTCCACAAGGACACGGCGGTGCTCCGCCCAGGCGGGGCACACCTCTACCGTGTGCTCCACCGTGTCCTCCGGGCGGTCCACACAGTGGCGACACCCGGGCGTCCTTTCCTCCTTGATCCGATGCAGGAACCTCCCGAACTTACCGTGTCCGGTGAGGACCTGCGTCATACGGAACGAGAGGACGCCGTGACCTCTTTCCAACCACTCCTCAAAGAGGGGACTTACCGCCGCAATGACGGCATGCCCAGCACTGGGTTGCGACAGTCGCAGTCGCCATGCCACCCTAAGATCCCGCCGGAACTCTGTCCGCCATACCGCGACTTGTCGTGGCAGCGGAGTTTCGCCCCGGCGTTGCATCTCCACGCGCAAATCGTGCATGCGTGCAAGGACTGTTGCCTCCAAATCCCACGGTGGCAGGCCAGCAAGGAGGCTCGCCGCTTCGCGGGAGATCGTGCGGTATCCCCGCACCATCCGGATGGCCATGACCCTCTGGCAAGCGTTCAGTTTAACTGACTTCAATGTAAAAGCTACAAAATAATTTTGATTTTGGAAGTCAGTTAAATTATCAAGAGATAAAACTATGAAAGAACATTGAACTTTTTACAATAAAATACAACCATGTATTTTATTGTAAAAAGTTTGGTTGCGGTACCCTACCCAAAAACGTTTTGAATTTCTCTGCAATTCACACACTAAATTGCTAAGGTTATCAAAAACTTTCGACTACCTATCACATACCCGCAAAACGAGACACAATGGTAAAACAATAACAGGGCGGTCTCATAGGACCGGTCGGGGATTCATGAATTAAAACGCCAATGCCACAACTTTCTTTGACAAATCATTTATTGTTCAAACTGCTCGCCTGTGGAGTGAATTGCCAGACACTATTAAACGCGCTCAATCGTCGCCTGATTTTAAAAGACTCGTTAGGGAACATTACCTGTCGCTGTGAATACATTCATCATTCGTCATTTATATCTCTGTCTATAGTTTTAAATATTTTTGTATATATGTATCTATTTATTTAAAATAGCCTAGTTTGTGCTCCTCCGCTGGGCAAAGGGCTCCCATTTCTCCTTCCAAATCTCTCTCTGGCCAAGTTTGACCAGCGAACACGATCAGAACGTCACACCGCCTTCGCCGCGGTCGCCCTCGACGGCGTCGACCTCCCTCAGGCGTCCAGTGAGTGACAATTCTCACCCATCTATCCAGGTGCATCCGAGCTATATGGCCAGCCCACTCCCACTTTAGCTTGGCTGTTTTTTCCTATATGTATCTATTATATTTGTTTAATACTGGTTTGATGCCCCAATGACAGCCCCATTACATGACCAGACAATTACTGTCCATTCCAGGTTACCTGGAAGAGATCGCGGAATGCGATAAGGTCGCCCATTGTATGTAGGTAGGTATGTGTTTTAGTTTTTTTGTTATCTTTTGTATGTGTAATGGTATAACATAAATAAATAAATAAAACAGTACTCACAGAGCTTCTAGACACAATATTGAACATAATCAATTTCAGCCCTCGCCCCCATATTAATAATGTCGGACTACCCTCAGAGAATTTGTAGTGATGTTAACGGTATCATAGTACTATACCGGTGAAAAATAGTGGGTTATTGACCCCTCAGGGCCTGAGCCGGCGATGAAACGCAACTATTTGTAAAACTCGTAAAGTTCTCCTACAGTTCTTATCATGAAGGAACGGAAGGTTGTACCATTTACGACTGTTTAGGACTTGAGGCACTTTCTTTAAGGAACCAAATATATTTGACTTCAATTTGCTGTTTTTCGAATCAGATGCAGTTCTATAAGTTTTTTGATGACATAAAAAAACTGGCCATCTGTAGTAAGTCGAACTCTCACCCGAATAACTCCATACTACAATTTAAAATCAAGCAAAAAAACACCGACATAAAAAGTTTCTCGTATGAAAGCCCTTTTACATTTTAATACTATTATTTTTGTTGTTATAGCGATAATAGAAAAACATTTCTTGTGAAAATTTCAACGCATCACCTCTGACGGTTTATATATGATACATACAGCCGGCTGATAGACGAACGGACAGAGAGACGGACGGGCGGTCGTAGGCGCCCTTCAAGGACGAAACCTGAAAGTATAATACCCGGCAAATGCGTTGGAAAGTTTCGCGCATGGTGCACAAAACAGCCAATGAGCGAACAGGACGTAACGCAGTGCGGAGGCAAAAGTCGTCTAACGCACCAATCATAAACTACTATTATAATGCTGCACCAATCGCGCGCCGTATCGGCGCTACCTCGTACCCCGCGTTCCGCTTGACCACCAAATAGACCTAAAAAACGATTTCTGCGCATTGCCAAGTTATGTGCCGCCGGTTATACCTATATATTTTCTCTTCAAAGTAAAAAAATTAAGTTATTATTTTTTTCATTATTTTAATCATTCCAACTTAATATTCCTATTTCTGACTACTGATTGATTAATCAGGAATCCAATGAATGCGAGACGCACAGGACTGGTCGTTGCGGCGACGCTTGAGGGAGGTCTATGTCCAGCTGTGGACGTCTTTCCGCTGAAATGATGATGATGACTGAATAATTTACTGCCTCTATATTTATATAACGGAGTCTCGTTATCAGAGGGGTCGTGATATGTCAGGAAAGCAAAGCAAAGTCTTCGGTATCACTTTTGTTTATTTGCTTACACACAATATGGCTCGATCCAAGATTTAGGAACGCGGGAAGTTTAGCTTGGAGTATTAGAGATTGTCTATCCAGACCACCAGACCGGTTCCAAAAATGCCTTTTTCAGTTTCCAAGCTTCCAGCACACCCGTGCCTAGCTCCAGTTCTAGGTTAATCAGAAAAACCATAAAAATTGACTGTCAACGTTCGTGCACCTGTCAATGTCAAAAAGCCGGCTATCTTCCAGCCAGACCAATCACTCGGTGTCGCCAGTACTCCACGCTAACCATCCCCAAGTTATTTACTTGGCGTTCCCAAACTAAGGTTTGGAAGACCAGGTTCAGTTTGGAAAACTTTCAGCTAAGGCTGTTGAAACTAATTACATAGTTCCTCCAGTGAGAGATAGATGGCGCTGATTCAAATTGAAATGAGTCGACGCTGCGACATATAAAAGATAACGACATATTGGTTTACTTTCGAGATAAATCTTATCAACAGTTTACTATATTTCAAAGCTTATACATATATCAAGTATAATAAATCACGTGTATTGCGTATCTATAAATCAAACGCCGATCTTTTGATATGGGTCCACCGCACGGGGTTATTTAATTTTGAAAACTGATAGGCTTGGGAAATCTTGCAGACGACCACTTTATTTATTTTAAGACCGAGGTACTCGTAACTTAGATTATCATGCAATTTAATAAATAAAACATAGTTATTAAAAAGTATTTATTATTATATTGCACTAACTGCTGCCCGCGACGTCGTCTGCGCGAAGGCTCTACAGCTCACAACTCCTCCCCCGTAGGTAATTGCGTGATAATAAGTAATTAGCCTATATGTTGACCCGACCTCTTATTCATGCAGAATTTGAAGTAAATCCATGCAGGACTTTTTGAGTTTAGCCCGGACATACATACAAACCGACAAAAATTATAAAAACTATATTTTTGGCTTCGATATACCTAGATTGTAAATTATGCCGCAAGCATTCTTTTTAAATTACATAAGATTATAGTATAGATACAGTATAGATTACTAGCACTTTACTAGAGACTTCATTCGCAAGAACACTTTTATAATAACATTAAAACCTCGTAAACTGTATTTTGAGTCGATTTTGAACATTTCTTTGCCAAGTTCCAAGTTTATGCACCCAAGGAATAATAAAATAATACTCACCCATATCTTTAACATCCCCGCAAATCATCAAATAGAGGTAGTTTCGAAAATCTAAAAAAAACATTTTTATTCACTTGGGTTGCTGTTTATGCTAAGTTTCAAATTATATAGGAATAAAATTTCGTACACACACGAATTTCCCTATTTTCACCTGCTTGAAGAGTTGACTTTTCAAAAACCTCTCGTTAGTTCTGTCTCTCGTGCTCGCCTATTTCATAAAAGGAATTCTTGTACACAATTTTTCGTTCCTAGAGTCAGTAGTTTCGGCTGTGCGTTGATATGTCAGTCAGTTATCGTTTTATATATTTAAATTTGTAAAAAACAAACTGGTGACTCTCTAGTGCGATACCGCCTGATGGTAAACAGTGATGCAAACGATAATGGTGGGGCGCACTAGTTTATTAAGAGCCAATTCAGTCTAGCATTGGAGACACACAAATTATAATCAGACGGAATGACCGCAGCAAGCAAATTGTTCCAGTCCTTCAATGAACGCTGTATAAACGACGCCGATTTACGCTAAGTTTCAAGTAGATTAGACCAAGCACATTATCCCATACAAATTTTTCACCCCTTAGGGATGTAATTTCAAAGAATCCTTTCTTATCGGATGCCTTCGTCATAGAAAGAACGTACCCTCCAAGTTTCAGGTCTCTACGAGCAGTGGTTTAGGCTGTGCGTTGATCCACCAGTCAATCTCATCATGATCATCATTATCATCTCAGCCGAAAGACGTCCACGGCTGGACATAGGCCTCCCCTAAGCCTCACCACAGCGACCGGTCCTATGCGTCTCGCAATCGTTCAGGATAAAACATTTTATAAGCAAAAATTTCCAAAATGATATTGAACAAGCTGGTAGCTCCATTAACACATTGCAAGTTGCTCTCTTATTTAACAGTGACAATATTATCATGTTCTGTTCGAAGCGCATCCTAAAACTGTATCCAATCCTATGATCAGGCAGCTTGGCTTTATCCCAAAGTCCTTTATGAAAACGGCGGGTTCACACGCGCTCATAAAACGCACTGACTCCGCTCGCATCTCGCTCGCACCCAAAACCGTTTACGAATTTAAAAGAGAACCCTTTGCAACTCAGATTCAATTACGTATAACCCCACACTTCTCATCCCATTCAAAACCTTAGCTTCTAAACTTTAAAGTCGATTTTCTGTCAGCTGTCAGGTTCGGGTAGGAAATGATTTGTTTTGTATCCATTGTACGGAATTTCTTTAGCGAAAGTATTTCAGATGCGTATGGAAATCGTGTTCCTTCTATCATAGGAATGCTTGCGCTTTCGTATGAGTTTATCGTGGGTATCAATCAGTGTGTTTATGTTACAAAAGTTTGCATAGAATGATATCTTTTATTGATGACTATCTGAAGGCGGATATTTTCAATGACACTGAGTTAACATAGGGCCTGTTTCACCACCTATGATTAAGTTTCCAATATCTTACTTGACAGATAATTTCATAGAAATTCTGTCCATTTTTTCAGGAAGTAGTGCCTACTCGGACATTGTGAAACAGTGGCCTTACCATGAGTTTGAAAAAACGTTCTCGCTATCGAAAACTATAGCTTTGTCTCTTTCACGTGCACCACAATGACAGGGACAAAGCGATAGTTTTCGATAGCGAGAACGTTTTTACAAATTCATGGTAAGGCTACTGGCCCTTAAAAAACTACTTTACTATACAGTAACTTCAGCCAGCGGCTTCACCCGTTAAAAATAAATAGTCTATGTTACTCAGTTATGAAGTAGCTATCTAATGAGGAAGTCGGTCAAGTAATTATTGAGATCTAACTCAAAAATAATTTGACCGACAACGTCGTCGTAACCTATAAGTTTCCACAGCAAAAAGGTGTAAAATAAAAAACTTATTAAAAAAAATACAACTGACTTTAATGTTAAAAAAAACACTTACTAAAAAGTACTAAATATCTTAAACAATCAAGACACAATACTACTATAGAAACACCGATTTCAAAATTAAAACTAATAAAATTACCAATACAGAAGAACTATAGACCTTAAAATATAACTTTATAACAAATACGTGTAATACTTTAAAAATCTTCAATTTTATTATTAAAGTAAATCGCCCATTATGTGGGGTGAGTTACATGACTTTGAAAATCGTAACATTGAATAACACTTTCACGTAAGTTCATTATTCCGAAACACGTTACAACAGAAAATCATTATATCGATTAACACGTCATTTTATTAGAGTAGCTAATTGAAAAAACAAACAATTTATGATTGTGAGGCGACGTTTACGCGTTATTATTTGTTACTCTAACTAACCTAAAACCTACTTAATTGATAAATACTATTTTTAAGTTAAACTTGAAACATAATTTATGTTGAATATCACAAGTACTAACAATAAATTAATATCATGCATTCATTTTAAAGATAAAATTTAACACGAACCTCAAAGGAACTTGTTCTTCACAACCCTTGCGCCATATTCCTCGTACTGCTTCTTGTGCACCCACAGTTTTTCGGCCCCCGCCATCTCCGCGAATACGGAGCCCCCCATCCACGCAGATGCGTAGGATTCCGAAGTCTCTGCTATATAAACACGTCGGTGAGTGATTGCCTCAACTTCCTTAGCCAGCCGCTTGTTGAATCCAGGAATTGTCAGGAGGCCTCCATGAGTCACAACCGCTGTATACATTGCACTCTGAAGTTCTTCATCAAGTTTTAAGATCGAAGTCACCATAGCTTCATGTATAGGCAGTTTATCTGACGCTTCACCTAGCACCAGCTCTGGTTGGAAGTATGTCTCGCCAGCCATGAAGGCTTCGTCGCTCACATCTATAACTTGACCACTTGGCAGCTTGTACTCCTTTTTGTATTGTTCTTTAGTGACTGCACAGTTGTCAGTGATATAGAACAGATCCCAGAGTTTGTTGATAGTTTCGTCGCTAGTTTGACGGTCACCCAGGTCTATACCTCGCTTTGTTAGTCTTTGTTTTATCCATTTCTTTATTTCATTTCCAGCAACATTTGTGACCATATTAGCATAGGAGACGTTACCTCCTTCGTAGATGGGGTTGATTTCTGTAGTGTCTTCTCCCAGATCTACAGAGAGTCCTGTGGTGAACCCTGACCCAAACAAAGCTAAGAAACTTTGTGGCTTCACGCACAGTGCAGGAGCGTTCAGGGTTTCAAAGAATATTTCGCAGCATTTTATTCTGAAACATTAGAATAGAAAAGTTATTTCTACCCGTGTCACTCTAATTTCTTTTTAATTGAATTTTGAGTGTTGGTGTACACTTACTCGTAACAAATCAACACAAAAAGCGTGTGACAGCACAGTTACTTGCTTTTTTGCTGCTTGTATCCAAACATCTTTTTTTTAGGTGGGAGAGATCATAAAAATGACTTCTCCCGCTCTGGGCGAGAGGGAGGCCGTGTCAAACTTCTAGTGACTAAAACCCACTCCTATTCCTTCTTTGCCTTAATTTTAGGGTCCCAGTTCCCTGTCGTTCAAACCAGGGCCCCAGCAGGCTTCGACTTTGCCGGGACCCTACAGTTTGCCGACAGCTCTTTGAGGCGCGCGTGGAACGACATGCGCCAATGACAACATGTTGCAGCCAAACATCTAGTTCTTATACAGTATGTAAGACGCATAATTTGAGAATATGAATTCGAATTTTTCTTTTATCATTATGCAATAAATCAATAAATTTTTGAAAATGCCAACCGCTATACCTACCGGTAATAATTTATTAGCCTGATTTCTCGTCAACCATGTCATGAGCTATCGGGATAACGAGGCGATTACCACGACAATGCGGCAGCTATACCAGCGATCATGGTTACAGATAGCCAATCATACGTCAGGGGTATCGACAGCAGGAGATACATGCCACTTTAGATCTCTCTACTAAAATTTTCTATACAGAAATATATTATTGTGAGTAGATGCAATAAAGGAATTGTTAAGACATAAAAAGCTTTTATAATATATAAAATATGTTTTTATTATTATTAATTCATAAACAATTTTTTAAACTACTCAGCTACCAAAACAATAAAAAAACTCAACTTATTAAGGAAGTTACAAGCATAATAATTTAAATCTAGTAGTAGTCTAAGGTATAGTATATATATTTAAAACCTGCTCTTAATTATTTTGTCTCCATATTCCTCAAACTGCTTCTTGCTCACCCAAGCTTTCCTAGCCTCTACTATACCTGAAAAAACGGCGCCACCTAACCACGCCAGTGCATACAATTCCGTGCAGTCCTTGATTTTTATGGGTCTCTCAATAATGGTCGAGACTTCTCGAGCCAACCGCTCATTCAACCCTTTCATAGTTGACATTCCTCCATGAGTAACGATACCTGAATACATCACAGATTGCAGATCTAAATCACATTTCAACACCGCAGTCACAATAGCGTCTTGTAATGACAATCCAAGCGTATTTTCACCAAGAATTGTTTTCGGTTGGAAGTACATCTCACCAGCGTTGTAGATCTCTTCATTAACATCTATTACTTCACCACTTGGCAGTTTGTAATTTGTTAGATATTCTTTTTTAGTTTTTGTTCCATCTGCGGTGACATAAAGATATTTAGTCATCATGTCTTCAATGATGTCGTCAGCTTTGGGGCCGAGCTGAACTCCTCTCTTTTCGAAGCTATCTTTTATGTAGTTCTGGACCTCTTTACCAGCTATTTTAGTCCCCATGTTTGCATAGGTGACGGAGCCTCCGTCGTAGATTGGATGGATTTCGGTGAGATGGCAGCCAAGGTCTACAGACAGCCCTGTAGTGAACCCTGACCCGAACAGCGCTAAGATGCTTTGTGTCTTTATGCACAACGAAGGAGTATTCAGAGTTTCGAAGAAAACCTCGCAACATTTAGATCTGGAATAGAACATTTTTGTTTTAATTTAAACATTCGTTCATGTTAAGTTATAATTAACTACCTATAACATCAGTTACAAACTTGGGCAACGGAGGAAGATGTAATTTGTTAAAATTCCTAAAGTATAGACCATTTTTATTAACAACCATGATGCCGTTTGAAGAAACTTAAGCTATTGGATATAACAAAATAAAATAAACAAAAAATATTTACTTATTTACGTCCTATTGTCGTCCAAATTGATGACCTGATGAGAAGCATTGGACTCTAATGGTTTGAAGATATCCTTAACTGTGGACTGTCAAACTAGCGTTAAGTTTATGGTGTACAATCTATATCTATACTAATATAATAAAGAGGTAAAGTTTGTTGCAGCTGCAGCTTAGCCAACAATTTTCCGACCACCGTAGGCGTGGGCTCGCGGACGGCGAGTACTGGGTAGCTCGCCGTCCGGCAGTCTGGTAATAATCTGGACCGAGCTCAGTCGTCAACGGTGCGTTCTGTTCCACGCGCGCCTCAAGGATATGTCAGCAAATGTAGGGGCCCAGTAGGGCCGAAGCCTCTGGGGAACACGGAAAATCCGAAAGGTTGTCACCGTGTCCCCCAGATCGAAGGCAACGAAGGAACGGGGTAGGGATTTAGTCAGTAAGAGTGTGACACGATAGAGTGGGAGAAGTCATTCTGATGACTCCCATAACGAAAAAAAAAGGTTCGTCAACAGTTTCATAGTTTTTTGCGCAAGCTTCGTCCTTCGTCTTCACTACAGAAACAGCCTGAACTTTAAATAATAGAAGATAAACACTTGATCTTGGCACCCTTACTTGAGACCGTAATCCGTCTTACCAGCGGGACATTAGTATTCCAAGACCATGCCAGTTAATTCCGGATAGATACGGCCGGGACTCGAACCCGAGACCAAGGGATGCTCCGGGTTTAGTATCCGCCTATGATTGATTACTATGAGGTATGGTCTGCCTCGTCTGATGACAATAGGGAGTATTGCTGAGCATAAATTAATGTCTTAGGGTGCTTGCGTTTATTAAAATACTAGTTGTGTCACGCGGTTTCGCATTGTGTCTGACTTTTATTTTCTTTTTGTTCAGTTTATTAAAGTTAGAGCAGATCGCCTATAGATCTCTTGATGGATTGAAAAATTTAAACCAACAAAATAAAAAGGTAATTCTAAAGATTATAGCGTTAAAACAAAAAATAAATCACCAGTTTTATTATATTAGTACTGACTAGTAGAGCTTTGCTCCGATAGTTTAAAATTCCTACCTTCTTCTACTATAAAATGCATTTTATATTATACACCTAAGCCTTTCTCAAGAACCAAGCTGTTTGTTTGTGAAAATTGCATGAAAATCGCGTTTATACAGACAGGTCGATGCGGTGGGGAGATTTTATTTCATAATCTAACGTTAGTTTTACATACCCTGAGACTTAATTGACACAGGCAAATGTCAAACTTACAGTAATAATGATGCCAGTTCTTTTATGTAGTGACAAGTATGACAACCTACGTAATGTCATTTTGGTCTCAGACATTAAAAAACAGACTTTTATAAGGATATATATGAGAACTATTGAAGTACTAGTTTCTATCCGTGACTTCGTCTGCGAGGGCTTCAGAAAAAAAAAGAATCGGGATAAAAGGTAGCCTATGTTCTTTTCCATGTCAACGGCTATATGCATGCCAAATTTCATCCAAATCCCATTTGCGTAATTGAGTAACAAACATCCACACTTTCACATTTATAATATTAGTTAGGATTACAAGAAAAGTTTCAACAATAATGTAGACTAACATTTTTCCGATTACGTCTTCAATAAACGAACAATAAACCGTTCCACGGCCTCTCATAAGATCGGATCCACTCCTCAAACTCCCATCGACGCTACCAAGCCCAAGTTATTAAATATTCCCCCATTGTCAGATGCTTTTCAGTACAAATCCTGACTTAATGCCTCTAGAGCTTAACAACGAAATATATTGGAGGCTCACAAAGGAATAGCGATCAGAATTATAAAGCGATCGATCTCCGAACAATGAACATTTCTTTTTAGCTTAAGGAGAGATCCGTACCTTGTATAGTCTCGGCTTCGTACTGTCGTTTTGTGGCTCATTTTAAATTTTGTTTTGTGAAACTCTTCAATTATTATTTTTATAATTGGTCAGCTTGCTTTTGGCAACCTCACAAAATAAAGTCTAGAAGTAACCTCACAAAATAAAGAAACGTTATTTTTTTACTTATCATGTGAAACCGACTCTAGTAGGAAATTCCACTCTTTAGCTCTGCGTACAATAAATCGATGGTCCCTAGGTAAAGTATAGAAAGTGAAAATCGCTACTTTGCAGGAGAGCGATTAAAAGTTTATTTTTTGCATAATTTTGTCACGGGTGATTAAATCTTTATAAAAATTAGGATAAACATAGTTGATAAACGAAGTTGTATTAAAAAACATCCTTTAAAAAGAGCTCAAAACAGTAAATAATAAAAAATTGCTATTTTTTGATTCGATACTTTACTTAGGGACCAAAAAGTTTAGAACCTACGTATGAAAAAAAGTGCCAAGCCAATGTCATAGAAAAAGTGATAAGTAATCCGCAAAAACTTTCGTTTAACAAATAGGTATTTGTGTTTGTCAAGTTTTACAGAGCTAATCGAGTTCAGTTCCAGTTTCTTGTATACTGAGTGATACAGATGGTAAGAAGCCAATAAAAAAGAAATGTTACACACATTTCAGTTTCGCTTTCATACAATGAGATGATAAAGTGGCCCTTCGATTAAAAACTACGTTAAAGTGCTACAAGGGTGGAGACATTTTGAACATTTGTTGTTTAAATGTGTTACACTGTCAAATTAGAAAACGGTTAAAACATTATTTTCTAAAGTATTTTTAGAGCTTTATAAAATATCAGTAAACAACATAACCGTCTTTTTAGATAACCTTTAACTTGGCAAGTGTACTAAACTAGTTAGAATTCATTGAAAATTTGTATATGTTCAAGGTTACAACAAATGTTGTTACTATAATACAAAGTTTTGTTATTTTTTGTGTTCTCTAATAACAGACCTCTTTAGTTCGCATGCCGAAACTCATGTGCCCTCTAGTACACTTGCTAAGTAAAGGCCATAAAAATTATCCCCGAGAGTTCTCACTCGTATTCGCCAGCCGACACAAGACGTATCAGTTTGATGGATTATCACCGCGCTCGAACGCGACAGGATATCAGCACGGCAAGTGCAGCGACATCTAATTTCCGCTTGTGACAGTACCTGCTACGACGCCTAGACCGGAGTGTGGCTCTAATGATATGCTCCACATAGCGGCGGGAAATAGAGGCCTTACTGAGGTGTCTGTGTAGTTAGCGACTGTCATATTGAGTACTGTTGATGTTTATTTATTTTAATACTAACTGATGTCACCGGCTTAACCGATAGAGTTAAACGGGTAGAGGAGAGAAAGACTTAAAAGGATAGAGAAGAGAGGAGTTCGTCGCTAGATAATAACAGCCGCACGGGTCGATCTTCAAAGTTAAGCAACGCTTGACGAGGTTGATCTGTGAACGGATGGCCATCTTAATATACCGAGTTTTCTTCGTGTCTAGGAATGCACGTTAAGCCTTAGGACTCGGCTGTCATTTGTAGACGCCTAGACCGGATAGTGGCTCTTATGATATGCTCCACATATAGCGGCGGGAAATAGAGGCCTTACTGAGGTGTCTGTGTAGTTTGAGTACTGTTGTCAGTGCTTCATGGATGTTTATTTATTTTAATACTAGCTGATGCTAGTGGCTTCGCCCGCGTGATTAACTCAATAGCAGGAATGTTGTCTGTGCTTCACGTCTGTTTATTTTAATAATAGTTGATGCCAGCTGTTTTGATAGATGCGGCAGCAACACGATAGAAAATTCTCCCAAGGCAATAAAGATTGCTCGTAGAACAGATGGTCGATGGGGACGGAAGGTTCTAGAGTGGCGGCCACGTACCGGAAGACGCAGCGTCGGAAGGCCTCCCACAAGGTGGACCGACGACCTGGCGAGGGTCGCGGGAATCCGATGGATGCGAGACGCGTAGGACCGGTCGCTGTGGCGACGCTTGGGGGAGGCCTATGTCCAGCAGTGGACGTCTTTCGGCTGAGATGATGATGATGATGATGATGATGAATAAAGATATACTTTAAACAAGCTGTGGAATCAAATCATACTTCTGGGATAATAGTTACCTATTGCAAGACATGGTGTAGATCTTGTTTTGGAATTGTAGCGACAGTACCTGCTACGACGCCTAGACCGGAGAGCGTGGCTCTAATGATATGCTCCACATAGCGACGGGAAATAGAGGCCTTGCTGAGGTGTCTGTGTAGTTAGCGACTGTCATATTGAGGACTTGTTGTCTGTGCTGTGTGGATGTTTATTTATTTTAATACCTGCGGCTTCGCCCGCGTGAATGTATAAAATTATCCCAAATTAATAAAAAGTTTGCTAAGTATTTCAAAACACTTCTCGGTCTGGGTGGAACTAGAAGGTGTGTCAGACTTTTACCAACTAAAACCCACTCCAGTTCCTTCTTTGCTTTCGTTCCAGGGTCCCGGGGTTCTGTTTTGCACAACCAATGGATGGTTTACCCGTGTGTCATCCAAATCGTTCAGCTGTGTTCAGCTGCACACACACACGCACATACTATAATAGCCTTTATAATATTAGTGCGATTGTGATGATGACTAACGCATACATCAAGAAGAAGAAAATGTTACGTCGACCTCAAAACTATTTGGAATATGAGTAAAATAAAGGCAAAATAAGTCCAATTTGTGCTGAGGTTTAGTAGTATTCATTTTTCCGGTATACGAATTAAGAATTCAAACTTAAGAACTTGTGAAGATCCACAAAGTCTTGCCAACATATCGCTTCAAAGTAAAAAATTACAAGTTACTATTCATATAGTTATTCAAAAACTGGGAATAAGATTGATAACTTTTGAGTAAACCATTCAAAACTTTACTCGCAACACATTTTATTAAACGCAAAAAATAAGCAATTAGGGCACATTAGGTACTGAAGCATAACTTTTCATAAGGCATTAAAAACAGAATTATTCTTACCAAGATAAAATGTCAAATGCAGAAAGTACCGTTATAAATGTGCCGTCCCCTTATCTGCGGTCTTCTCAATAACGGGACGAGCAGGAGACCTAAAACACGGCGCAAACGGGCCACACAGTCACCAGTAGCTTTGGGCCATGAGTTGGCTACTGAAAAGAAAACCCGGGGCTCTGGACCGAAAGAAAAGTAGGAACAAAGGAGTGTGTTTTAGTCAGTAAAAGTCTGACATGCCCTGCCGCTCCGTCCAAGAGCGGGGAAGTCATTTTGATGATATCTCACCTAAAAAAAGACCATCAATTGCTGCCGCGCGCTACCGCGTTTGTAAGAGTGTCATTTGTAACATTAGTAACAGTGTCAGAAGCGAGATACAGCCACCGGTTTTTGGAAGATGCCACATTTTATGACCCGCCCCCTGCTGCGCAGTGTTACGATGGACTCCCTACATGGATAGTTTGCTTACGCATGGTGGTACGGCATGATAACGCGTAAGATACGTCTCTACGTATCTAACTCTAACTAACGTCTAACTGTTGCTTGCACGGGGGGTTGAGCAATGCGAGAGTGGCAAGTGTCGGCGTTTTGTGTGGCCCGTAGCGACCAAAAGTGACTAGTCGCGGACACCGCTGTAGCGAGTGGTGGCCATGGCCACCGTCTACTCGTGTGCGGCGCGTCTGTACAATATATATGAAAAATTGTGTTAAGTAGCTGCCACTGGCGACCTGTGGCCGTCGCTAGTGGCAAGTTTGCGCAGAGCCTAAGTGAAATCGACATAATTTGACATAATTCCATAAAATACTATTGCTCCGTAAAGCCTTTTAAACGGGCTTACGGCACTTAATGTGATAGCGTAGTTTGTCCCAGATAGTACGCGGAATGGCGAAGTCCTAGTAAACATGCTAGGTTACAACGATTTCAATGCAAATTAGGTTTTAACAGCTGTACTAATTACATGCAGTGTAACGAAACGTAAACAACTGAACTGTGGCACGAGTTCACTAACGTGTTGGCGATGTGTTCCGAGAATTACAATCATTATGTAGTCAAGTTTGTTATTGTTAATATGTAATGTTTAGTATTAACAATAACAAACGTTTATGTATTTTCATGAAACTAGTACATTATGTGTTAACTTTCAAATATACAGATTGTGCTATAGCTACGAAAGTAGGTACGAGTATATCTGTCTATATACATACATACAAAGAGAAACTGGCTAACTGGCATGTCAACGCACAGCCGAAGTAAAAGCATGATATTTTGTACCAAGTTGCCTTTTGCGGACAAAGCTAATCAATAAGTGGGAATTTTCTAAAATTCACCTCCTGAAGGAATGAAATGAGACTACAAAGTTTGTATGGAGACACCTACATTCACGCGGGCGAATTTATAAAATTACAATATTTTGTAATATCGTGTTTTTTACAGATAATGTCAAAAATAATAAATCCAAACACATTGGATACATTGTTATCGATCAATGTCTTATTACCGAGAAAAATGTTAACCACATTTTGCTTTTATAAAATTTTCTTCCCGGTTTTCCTGTTGACATATATGCAAAGAACACAATATGAAACACTACAAATACAGAAAAAAAACATGGAAAACATTGGTAAAAAAATATATCAATAGCTTTAAACACAAATGCAATTGAATCGCCTTTTATGAGCCCAGCAGGGTCGAAACCTACTAGCGAACCTACTGGTGAACGAAAAAGAACCCTGCGACCATAAAACGAAGGCAAAGAAGGAACAGGAGTGGGTTTTAGTCAGTAAAAATCTGACTACCTTCCCGCTTCGCCCAAAGTTGGAGAAGTCATGTTGATGATTTCTTAAAAAGAAAATATACCTTTACAAACAAAAAATTTCAATGACTATTTTTCACAAGATGAACTTGTTATTCAAAAGAAAATAAATATACATCAAGCCGACTGATAGCGAAGCTTTGCTGTGTATAACTAATGTATGTAAATGTTATACAGATCATTAAACACTGCGTGATACCACCGTTGTCTGCAGCCAAGCAATCATCATGAAAATACACCTCTCTTTTATGTTCGGTCGGTTAGATTGATACGTCAATTTACATAGAATGCCTGTATGTATTCTTTGAATAATTAGGCAAATACTTTTGATCGTATTGAGTCTAGCAGTTTTGCCGAGCCCCTTTTGGACTTAAATATGAATCCAGGCTGCTTTAGAAAAAAAATGGAAAGCTAACAATAGTAGATATACCTCAATTGCCTGACCTGGAAAACGAACCCGAGAACCATTAATTCATGAATCCCCGACCGGTCCTATGAGACCGCGGTGTTATTGTTTTACTATTGTGTCTCGTTTTGTGGGTATGTGATAGGTTAAATGACAACCTCTGAAACCCATGGAATTGAATCCAAGATATCATGGGGACAAACCTTGCTAACCAGTGGACCAGGCCGTTAATATTATGTTTCGCTAGGAGGATCGCTATAGTCTCAAACTTAAACTCAAACTCAAAAGCATTTATTTCAGGTCAGTTTGTTAGAAAAAATGATGGAAATTGCATATTCCAAAGCGTAGATCTTTATCTAGTGTAGAAGATTGTGTAAGAAACTCCATGAACATTCTTTTCAATAATGATTGTTATGTATTAAACATTTTCAGTAGGTATCCCATGTCCGAATGTAAGTCATAGTCCGCCTAAGCACTAAATTTCATCCGTTCAGACTTGATTGGTAAACATTTTTAATCCAGACTTTTTTTATTATATTAGTTCGATTCTCACTTTAGATTTCTCTTCGACCAGTCAATAAATAGCACATGTCCTTCATATAAACCAGTCCATTTAACGGCACAAACTTCCAACTTTTGACGTAATCCTAATCCGGGGGTTGTAAGTTGTAAGCCCCTACCCGGCCGTGCTTACACAGATTACCCCCTACCATGACATCTTCAAATGATCTTCTGTTCGGTGTCAGAAAAGGATAGCGCTATACTGTCTCTATAGCTCCGTCTCGGTTGTACACCTGTATTGTGATGATTTTAAGAAGTCATGGTAAGGTTTTTGGAACCAGTACTGCCGAAGGAATTCAATATAATGCCATGTCAGGAATATGCAGTCTTTGGCACTATAGCATAAATATTCTCAAACAAAATTATCCTCCTGTCTTTATATCTTCTCTTCTCTATATCTACCATCATCTCAGAAGTGATCTTCTTTATAGTTATTCTTCCATAGAATCCATTTATGGTGCTTTTGCTCTATCCCTAGCTCCCTAGCCTATTAAAATTATAAACGTGAAAGTTTCTTTTTAAAAATACGTAGGTATTTTCTCGAAAAACTCGACTCTAATCTCTAAGTGAGAATAATGGATCCACCTGACTATCTTTATTGACGCATTAAAACCTGATAATAAAGTGCTTCGATAAGTCGAATTTGTGAGAGCGATTATATCCGACGAAGAAAGCGCACACAGCAGGTCTTACTTGATTTTTTACTTAAAGGTAGATATTCAGTTTTTAGCGACCGCGACCCGCTACCGTGACCTAGGACCGCGACCGGGTCGCGCGACCCACTGCTTATTATACAATGTATTTATGACAGTACGACATTAAATTAAAACACCGGCAATACTCATCATTGTAACTTTTAGTATGGGACCAACCCTAAAATCGCGAAAAAAAAATCAGGTGTCCCGTACATTTACGTTTACAAAAGTTAACAACAGCTGACTTTTTTTTTCACGATTTCAGTGTTGGTCCCATACTAAAAGTTATTCATAATGATGAGTATTGCCAGTGTTTTTATTTATTGTCGTATTGTCATAAACACATTGTAGATCAAATTTTGTATGGAGTAATAAATAAAACATGCGACTGCGACGCGCGAACGGTACCACACAAATCCTTACTACGGTTGGTCGCGCGACCCCGTCGCGGTCGCGCGTCGCGGTCACCAAGAACCAAATGCTACCTTATGACTTGATTTCTTACTTACAAAAGAGAAAATTCTTAAGAATATCAAAGGCTAGAATAAAATGGAAAGAGCTAGAAGGTAATAAATAAGAAGACTCGTATATCCCACGGACTATAGGTAATTGGTTCAAACTTTTAAAATCTTCGTCTAAAATCGGAAAACTTAGTAGGAAAAAGGACGGTTTTATTAGTTTGTCTACTACTATATATATAGTTCCAACATATATTCAAAGAGAAGGCATCCTGTTTTTACCCGAATACGGCAAAGCCAAAGGAGTATGGTAACGACCTAATTATCATTCTTCTGTAAATGTAAGTGATTTAATTGATATTAGACCCTGTTTTTTTTTTGAGGCGGGAACGCATCCAATAACTTTTCTTCATCCAGGGTGAAACAAGAGGTCGTTTCAGATTTTTAATGACTAAAATCAAAACGTATCGTTCATTACCCCTTGCGTTTAAACGTTCCCGTAGCCATAACAGGCATAGCTTTACTGGGTCGCTTCAGTTTTGCTTACATGCCATTAAGGCTCGCGTCAAAATACACGAAGTCAACTTAGGCGGACGACGACCTACCCGTTGCTTGTCGTCTGCAAGACCAGGCTTACTTTGCCTGTAAGAAATTAAACCTTGCAAACATATTTATTAAATAAATACTCATAAAAGTCAAGCCTGTTTTCCGTAAAGCCGTATACTTATATTCTGTTGTTTTCCAATCACTCCATATTACTGGAGGAATCAGTCAGTGTCCAATCGGTAGCTACAGTCGTAAATACAAAGTGCCTGTAATTATTGCAGACGGATTGTAATTAAGTACAATATCATTTTGCTACAGAATACGTGAAGCTTCAGCGGATATCGACGTGGCCCAAATTAATGTATGGCCAATATTTGGCAATTATTGGAAACATTTATATTTTCGTACTACCTTTCGCAAGCGGCTTGGACCGTGTGATACTAGTACTACTATAATTATCTCAATTTATCATACTTCCGGGATAAAAAGTATCCTATGTGCTACTGCAGGACTTGGTCTATCCGTGTTACCCAGTTTCAACGAAATCCATTCAGTAGTTTTTGCGTGAAAGTATAACAATCATCCATACATCCAAACTTTAACGCAATGTTCATATACCAATTAGATTATTCTACCTACAATTAACTGGGGTAACTTTATTGAAATATAATTTCAACACGTAAATGAGAAATGAAACTGAATAATAAAAAAATTAACCCTGTTTGTCTTCTTTAAAATTTATTGATTACATTTATTCTTTTGCAATTCACACTTTATGCTTTCTATAACCACCGATTCAGACAAAGTCCGTCACTAACACCAGCATCCACACAAGCTCCTAAGTTAATGCTCCTAAATTCCATCCAGACAAACTTTCTAGACAAAACTGTGCGAAATATTGCTTTTCCACTGACCCAGCTAGAGCAAGGAACGTGACAAGACATGCGCTTACAAAATTACCGCACTACAGACATCCGGACAGACCCGGCGATACTATTAGATATTCTGTGTCTCCAAACGAAAAATTCGACCAGTCACGACAATTTTGTCTACTTTGAGACCAAGTAATATACTTGTGTTTGTCAAAAATATCTGTTGTGAGAAAAATAATCAATATTTGATTCGATCTGTCGAATATATTCTGATATGGTTTTGACAAAAGGCTTTGTGGAAACGATTCAGTAAGATATTTGAAAGATATGGGGAAAACAAGGAAAAAAGAAGAAATAATTGTTTTGTTATATTGTACAAGAGATAGGTATTATAATACGAGTATATATTTTACAGGATAACATATTTTACTACGGTTAACAAAAGTGAAGAAACCTATTCTTCTTTTAGGGTGTGTAAGTGTGAACCTACACACACTCCCTCACCTACACATACAGTCTATTTTGTTTGTTTTTATTATTTTTCTTTAACTTTTTATTTTCTTTTTGTTTAAATTCTATTGTTTTGTTTGGTACGCCACTTTTACCATTTTATAATTTGTAATTGTAGAGCGCCTCCTAGCACAGGTATATCTTTACTTAAAAGTAGGTCCCTATGTAAGATTTACTGTTAAAGTAGTAGGTATATGCTACTGCAATAAACTTTTTTTTTAATTGCTCAGAGCTCTATGCTGCGTGATTCAATGAAATTGATAAATCAATCGTGCGATTTTAATTATACCTAGATACCTAGCATAGACAAAAAGAGGACTCACTTGTCCAGCATAGTAGTCGCTGGCGCACAGGACAGCAGTACTGCACGGTCTTCAGGAGCCACCCTCAGCTCTCTGTAGAATATATGATGCCACACCCTCTCCATGTCATCCCAATGCGCGATCTTCCCCCTCATCACCGGATAGTTCAAGTCGAGATCTGCCATCCTTGCAACCGCCTCATCCCCTATGTACACATCGTAAGGAGTCTTCCCGTACGTGCCTTTGAGGTACTTTGGTCGTCCAACAGTTGTCCTGAAGATGGAAATTGGGTGGTTGTCGCAGGCGAAACCAGCTTTAATATTATAGCTACCATTGTCTATAACCACCACTGGCTTCGCGAAAGGGTCATACATTTCTCGTTTATAATAAAAACAGATAAAAACAGACTTTTTGACGTAATACCACAAAGGGTTTGACACATGAATGAACCTTGAAATGTGCGAATAAAAATATTTGACATTTGTCCCCGTTCCACGCTGCCAGCTACATTAGATGTGGCGTTTGATAAAGTCGATAACACACTGACTCTAAAGCGATAACATAATTTTACTTTTTAGTTGTTCATCTTAGCAAGGTGGTTGGTCTTGGATGTGCGTAGGTATTTGTGTGTTGTAAACTTTTTTGTGAGAGTACCATAGGTATATATGAGTAACTAACACACAAAGAAAAAGGTATAGAATAATCTGTTGAGATTGTCTAAAAAGTAAAACGACTTGTAATTTAATTAGTAAACAATGATCAAGATTTAAATCAACACTGATTATTCAACCAGTGTTGCCTACGTGAGATTTCATTGTATCCTAATGCTGCGTTTACACGGGTCGATTTTCGCTGTGCGGCTAGTCGCATCACAAATTGCTTCAACAAACCGTATTGCTAGCCCATTACTAAAATCGCATGTGGCTCAGTCACAAACTTTATGCGGCGGGCGATCGCCTGCAACTGACTGTTTTACACGGTTGATTTTAGTCACCAGTCGCATGCGGCCGGTTGCCGTGCGGCCAAAGTCGGATGATACCCAACTTTGGGGCTTGCGGCTTTAGTCACTTGCGACATAGTCGTATTGAATCGATTTACGACGCGCGGCTAAAATCGTGCGGCTTTAGTCACCAGTGTAAACCCCACATAATAATTACGCAAGTCGTTTGACTTTTAAGACAGACTACGTGATTCAACAAAACCAACCCGCCCTTGTGAGAGAATATCTATAATTCTCTAACCACAATCTCTGACTTTCCAAAATACGAATAAACTGAAGGGTAAAACTCTCATGACATCATAAAATTTATAATCTTAGCTTTACCTTAAACCAAGTTTAAACAAAGTTTTGAAGTTAAGCTAATACCTTACTTGGAAGTTTGACAAGCAAGATAAAAACAGGGGTGGCTTCTACATCACGTACTTATGAGTAAGTTACAAAGTTATAAAGTTGACAGGAATTGTGGGGGTATGCAGTCGTCATGACCTTCAGTTTGTATTTAAGCTGAAAGAAGTTTTTTCCGGGCACATTCTTCTAGCACATCCAAAAATTTTTGATAGACTTCGCTGTCAGCGATGAGACATCGTGGGTCCATAAAATTAAGATTTATACAAAAGAATTTTATAACTATTTTGTGTACTTCATATATTCAATATCAGTAACACACACACATTATTTGCGAGTCTCCCTGAGCGGCATTAACAATATCGTACAGCGATTCTAAACGCCCGGCGCACCCTGGACAGCTAGCTTTCAGTAACGCAGAGTCTAGCTGACTAATCCTTTCACCACGATGTTCGACATGATAAGAAGATGAAGAAGTATTTGCTTGTCTTGTGTATGTGTGTTCACATACACAAGACAGGCGAACCTGGAATCAACCTCTGAATATCATACAAATCCTTGTACCGTGCGAGAATCGAATCCGCGACACGCAGCAGACAAACGCTCAACCACCACGCCAACTGTACCGCCGTATATAATTACTTGTTGTGACTATATATCTGTATTAGTTTTATTTATCTTCGATAGCGCCTGTTATAGTTTTTTTACTTCTTGTAGAACTATAAAGGCGTAAGATATTCCGACTAATAAATCAAACTCAACGCTATCAGTATGCAACAAGCTTAAAGCTACATGATTAATCGCAGCGATTTATTATCGCTTCAAATAGCAATATATCGTACGCCATGCACAGAATGGCAATATTTCTCCCTTATTTTTGTATGGATTTCCGTCATCTCTTTGAAATAATGTGTTAATGCTAACATAGAGAACGGTTTGTGGTTTAATTTAATCAAAAATAACCGGTATAATGTACATTAAGCCGTAGGTCCCGGCAGCTTTGGCAGTCGTTACGGATAGTCAGAGGCCAGAAAATCTAACTCCAGTCTTGCCATGAAGTACCGTGTTACCCCAGTTAATGGGTTGCGGAGGTCTGGTAGGCAGCCGCTCCTCGTAAACTACTGGTATTCAGCTAAATCCGCCTTGACTGGAAGCCGACCCCAATATAGTTGGGAAAAGGCTAGGCAGATGATGAGCCGGTATAATGTATGTATGATGTCGGGCTGATATGCGCAGCTTTCAAAAGCGCGTATTTTGGCGGGACAAGTATGTCATTTAATCCCCAGTTCCTTAAGGAAAAAAAACAATGCCTTCAACGATATTTAAATTGTCTGATCTTACATGAAACAGGCTACTGATGATGAAAACAAAAAGTAGGCACCAGAACTCTGTAATTAATCAATGTATCGTAATATTATATTTAGATGGCTCACCAAAAATCTCCTACACGTGTACAATGATGTGTGATACATCAAACAAACGTATCGACTGGTGTATCAATTCTTTACGGACACATAGTCCGTCAAATGAAAGCGCGACCTGAGAAAAAGAGGTTGAATCCAAAAAAAATGTAGTGGTAAGGAACATCAAGTCTTGACACGTCACTTTTTTTTTTATTTCCTACAATAATTGCGGCTGAATAATGTTGCCAATAAATTTTTTTTTAACTCCAGGTCGCGCTTTCATTAGACGAACTCTAAACACCGCATATTGCGTTACTTTATTGTTAGCTGATGCCTACTTAATTGTACCTCATCATCAAAATATTAAAATATTATTATTAGTCGAAAGACGTCCACTGCCGGACATAGGCCTATCCCAAGTCTCGCCAAAATGACCGGTCCTGTACGTCTCGCGTCCATCGGATTCCCACGACCCTCTCCAGGTCATCAGTCCATCTTGTGGGAGGCCTTCTAATACTGTATTGTCCGGATCATAGTTGCTCCTCCAGAACGTTTGGGTCCCATCGGATCTGCGAGAAATGTGACCTGCACAGTTACGCGTAAGATTGACTTTTTTAAAGTTATATAAACTAGTGCTTGACTGCGATCCCACCTGATGGTAAGCAGCACGGGAGGCGCACTAGTTTATTAAGAGCCTATTCACTCTAGCCTTGAAGACACCCAAATTATAATCGGACGAGAAGATCGCAGCAGGCAAATTATTCCAGTCCTTCGACTTATTCTTCGGACTGTATCAGTAACCCTAGTTCTCCCCTTCCACGTTTTATAAGCAACAGTAAGAAATGATTTTTATTTACAAACGGGTTTGGAACTAAATCAAAGATTTTTTTATAGACTAGCTGCTTTAGAACTTTTTTTCGATCCAAAGTATAAAGCCGTTGTCATGGTAACTGTTCATGATCGAATCAGTATTCCTGGAAACTTGTTGAACTAACAAACTTACAAAGAAGATAGAAAATTTTCATACAATCTAGAAAACAAATTCTGCGAAAGTTGACAACTCGTCGCTAGAAAACAATAATATTTTCTTTCACAAAAAAACGCGCCACTTATGTTATAACAACACTTACTGAATCTGATCAGTCTAGAATATTAAATTATTCTTTTATTCAAACACTGGATACTGACTTAATGCGAGAGAGAGGAAATTTAAATAATAAAATTGAATTTCCTACGGTTATTGGTGATTCACAAATATACCTCTGAAGCTCCCAAATAATTCGTAATCAAAGAAATTCTGTTAGCGCTGCAAAATTATGTTCCATTAAAATATACGAATGAAATAATTTCATTTGCATTTCAGAAATATATTATTTTAAACTATAATTATTGTGAAATTGAATGCTTACTGGGAAAATTCGTGGAACCGCAAAATGCAAGAGTATTTACGGAAGGATATCAGTATTGAAAAGCATTAAGAGGGTGGTATTACGGTAAATATTTTTATTTTACTGTATTCTGTATTTCTTTATTTTATAAGTCTTCAAGAAATAAGGTATTTTAATAATTATTGAAACAAAATGAGTGAGGTGTCTAGGCTTCAGTTAAATAAAACGATTTCCTATCAAAATTTTCTCTGAAAAGGTAGGAGGGAAGGTAGGGGTTTTTCTCAAAAGCTTATTTATTTATTTATTCTTCATGCACAAAGTACATAGGTTAGGTTTTATTTATAGGTAGATATCTCTGTCAGCGATAAGACCGCCATTGTACACATAGATTCAAGATTCTGTAAAACTGTTTCTATTTTGTTGTACATTATGGTTTATTCTATTCCATTAAAACATAATAAGAATCAAAGTGGCTGCATTGAGTGCTACAACACCTCCCCGACGCTCGCCGTCACAGCGTTCATTAAATGCAGTTGCTTTTGAGAGTTGTTCTTCATTTCTTATGTAAATATAATCGTCATTCACTGCACTACAGTAATAAGACGACAGCTGACTACATAATGCCGCCATCCGAGTTTGAATACGAGTTTCAGGAACCTTCAAATTTAGTAATTGCAATCAGCCCCTCGCTGAGTTCGTCTTTAGAACTACACTACATAATAAAACCAAACAGTCCTCTGTTGAGGAATATTATTTGTTTTAATTAACGTAACAAAATATATAATTTTGCTTTAGTCAAATGGAAGCGTTAATTTTCAGTGCTCCGATTAATTTGAAGCGCACAAGAAGTTTATACTGTCGCGTTTCGCTTTTGAAACATAATTACCTATTATCTAAACTTAATCTGAGTTTAGCTAAAAAAAACGTATAAAGGTTTGAGCATCGACGCTTAAGTTAAATTGCTAGTCAGAGGTTCTATCATGGGCTCTAAACGTGATCCATTTTACGACCTAAACTGAATTGTTAAAGGAGCTATGCTATCTTTCTCGTTCGCACGACTGACGTTTTAACACGTCGTGGTAAGGAACCTGTTTTGAATTGCTCAATGTAATTCTATCAAGTTATTTTCAATATCGAGCCAGTAGACGAAGGCGGTGCCAGTGTTCACATGGTGGATATCCCACCCATTTCATTATGTACTTAACAAGTTTTGACAACATTTTCATCGCTAAGATGGGAATCTTAGCGATGAAATGTTCGTCAGGGATGACGGTATCTATCTTTCCAGATAGCTAAAACCTAAGAGTCTTTGAGTTGATCTATGAGTAGCTCTCACTCTCGTATTGTATTCCACGCGTAACTCAAAGATATGTTGGTATGCTTGACGGGACGCATTAAGTCCTATGCCTGCCAGAATTGCATAATTGCAGGATTGTGTAAAGGTTTTCCAGGAAAACCAAGGGCAACAGATGGAAACGAGTAGGTTTTAATCAGTAAAAGTCTAACATTCCCTCAAAAAAAAAGGGTGTGTAGCCATTTTCTTCAAAAGAACTTGGACCTAACCCGATCTGAACCCAAATCCTCATACTCCTCCTTAGTCAGCCAGAAACCCTTCAAATTAGGTAACGATGCCAATATGGAGGCTCCAGTCCAAGCAGCGTTCTGTCTGTTGGGCAGAGCGTCTATCTTCACCTTGATGTGAGGCAGCGACTTCTTCAGGAGTTTGGTCATGTCGCAGGTGACCCGCTCCACGAGCCCGTTGAACATGCTCGACCCTCCCGAGAAGACTATGTTGTTATAGAAGATGGGTCTGGAAAAGAAGTTTTCAAAAGCCTTACAAAAATGACTGGCATATTATAGAAAGGAATTTTTATTATCCTTGGTCAAGTTATCGCATGTGCTATGGCTAGGTAAATTTCGCTAATTCGTTTTTTGTTGTTTGTTATTGTCATGAGAAGATTCATATGAAAGAAAAAACCGGGCAAGTGCGTTGAAAACAATTTAAGCAACTTTTCTTCTTTTAGTTTTGTTGGTTCATACCTCAGGATTCTAGGTTAATCTAAAGTACTCTGAATTTTGATTGCTCATTGATCTTCTTGATCTCATCTTTACGTGTTCCCGAGATAAAGTGTCTTGACAGACAGACGGACAACCAACAAATCTTACATAACCCTAAGAATTAAAAAAGTTGCACAGAAAATTTCGGAAAACTACGACGACTATTTTGGTTTTCTTGCGTTTGACAGTTCATAGCTAAGTCTACTCACTCACTACTTACCATCAAGCGGGGTCGCAGGCACTAGTTTATGTTTTTTAATAAAAAAGTAGGTACCTATAATCAAGATCACACAATCCAATGCTGCGGCAGATCAAATCGATCATGTCCCTACACTTCAGTCCCTCAAGTTCTGGTTGGAATAACACCTCTGGACAGAGGAACCGTTCTTCTCCCAAAAGGACATGCTGTCCGTCCGGCAGATCGTATCTGGCCTTGTTTTCAAACCCCGCTGTGTCTGCTAACTCTTGCCCAAAGTCTTGGGATACGTAGCAAATGTCTTTCTGAAAATTATAAAAAGCATAACTAACATTCATTCATTTCTTTTGAAATAAGCAGTGCTTTTGTACAAATTTTTAAAATTTATGTTTCCTATGTGTATATTTGTGTGTATATGAATTGTAAAATAAATAAATAAACATCTAAAAGTTCAAACTTAAGGTTTGTCTACGTGCTATGGAGCGCAGTATACTAGGTTTTAAAATAACGGATCGTGTTCGAAATACTATACTGGGCTCAAAACGCAGATCACTGTCGTGGCCCAGAAGGCTGCTCAGCTTAAGTTGGACTGGGCTGTCTGTTATGTCTGCCGCATGCCAATTGAGCGATAGGTCAGTAAAACAAAGTTGGTATCCTGAAATCGTTCGGCGGAATCGCGGCATACCAAGAAGGAGATGGCGGGACGACTTGGATGTCTTCCTTAGGAATTAGCAAGAACGGCATATTTTATAGCCGGGAACGATGGAAGGAATGGAGGGAAGCCTTTGCCTCAAAAAGGCAAAGGTAGGCTGCTGTAAGCTAGATATATTAAAAATATCATAGTTTGAGTACTGTGTAACTAACCCAAAATTGAATGTACAAAATAGATTTACCTTCAATCGGTCTATGAGATCCATCTCATAAGGAGTAGTGAAGGAATATCCAGCCTTCAACATCAGGTTCTGCAGCCTTGCACTCAACAACTTGCCTGTTATTGGCGAAGTGATGGTAGCATACTTTAGGGGAAACCCTTCAAAGACCGGTGCTGCATAGCAACACGAGTACCCTTGCTCAAAAACGACGCCTGAAGTCCTGCCGTAGGCGTTCAGGACCAATGGCGGAGATTTCGCGATGTATAGCGCGTTAATAGCGAAGGATTCGAAGAAGATCTCAGCCATTCGCTCCCTGGGTAGATAAAGAAAAAATAAATAATGTAGGGTTAGACTTTATCATTTCTGTGGTTTATATGGTTAGAAGTATAGCATAGCATAAGCCTTATAATGATCCCATTGCCGGGACAGGTCACTCTCTTAAGGAATAGGCCGTAATCCAACACGCGGGCCCAGTGCGGGTTGGTGGATGTCACATGTCTTCGATTTTTTGGTTCTAGGACATGCTGGTTTCCTCAATGTGTTTTCCTTTGCCATTTTGAATGCAGTGATGATAAAATAAATGACACAAAGTAATGCGTCTGGCTAGGTTTGAACCTGCGACCTACAAACTCGGAAGTTGGGGCCGTTACCACTGAGCCATCATCACTGCTCTCATGGTTATAAGGCTGCGAGAGAATTTAATATCGATAATATTTCAATTCTTTTACGAACTGTACATCAAGCTGGCAATTTTAATAAAGTCAACAACTTACTTATCACTCTCTGGCATGAGTGGATGCACACAGTTCATGATCTTGGTACTCTCGGGAGGTACGCAGAGTTCCTTGTAGAAGACGTAGTGATACAGCTTCTCCATCTCGTCCCAGTTTTGGATCTGACCTTCCTGGACTGGCCAGGTCATGTTACAGATGCCTCGATTCCTGATAGCTTCGGCTCCGCAGTACACTACGGGTAAACCGTCCAAAAGGCCTCCACGACGGAATCTGGAAAAAAAAAGATTTTTGCTATGAGAATAAAGTCTATGACTTGCACTACCTGGACAGGTCCACTCAAATCTGCATGGTTCTTTCCTTAAAAGGCCATCTCAGACACTAATCTGATTTGACAAATACATTTTGTATGGACTTTAAAAGAGACTGTGACCCCTGAGTTTGTTTCGATGTTTCTTCATAGGGTAGTCAGCTAGGAAACACCGGCCGCATCTAGTATATCATTATATTTATGGAGCCATAGCCAGGTACTTCCAAGCAACCAGTTCTACGGATTTGTTCAAAAGAGTTATTCTGACCGCAAACCGCAAAACGCAGCGGAAGAAACACACACACCCCTATGTGTTTTAGTCCGGAGCCATGGGCTCGCTTCAGAAAGAAAAACCTGGTGCCCTTGAACGAAAGACAAAAACGAACAAAGGAGTGGGTTGTAGTCCGTTGTTTATTCTTCTCCCACTCCACCTAAAGCGGTTGAAGTCATTGAATAATGAAAAAGGTACTTGTACGCTAAATAGACGTCCCTAAAAAGAAACGATTCAGTAATATTTGACAACATTAATACGACAAAGGTGAAAATACCAAAAAAATAGCAATATCATTTCTCAGCAATTTCATTTACTTTGTCCTTGATTCATCTTATAACCTACCATTAGCAAATATTGCGAACAATTTTCCTTCTATCGTTTTCAATTTAACTTTTTAATATCCAATTATTCCTAAGGAAAATGTGAATAATCAACCATTAAAAGCACTCGTCCCTGCCTCAGTAGAGCGGGAATATAATTATGTAGCTAGAATATTATTCGGAAGGCACCGCAGTGAGGGCTCATTAAAATTGCTATGTTATTCCGCTTCGTGAATCAATGTGTCGTCGTCGCTGCGTTTGCTATCCTTAGTATGCTCGTAAGAAAATTATTTCTGTTACTACCATGTTTAAAAGGATTTTTCTACACACTTGCTCGGAAAGTGACTCTAATTGGACTGCACTTTGACATTAATGGTGCTTGTGACATTTTGATTACCATTATTATTTTAGATTTACGTAATCATTATTTATCGCCATGTTTTTTTAGTAAAACTCACACCTGTTCTTTATTTGCCATCGTTCCCGTGTCCTGGGGTTGTCTTTCGTTCAATTCAGAGCCCCACTAGGCTTATCTATCCTGCTGAGCCTATACACACAGTATAGTTTTCTGAAATCTCTTTGTGTCGTGCGTGGAACAGTACGCGTTGTCGACGACTTGGGTTACCGGACGTCCGGACGGCTAACTATCTATTGCTCGCCGTCAGCAAGCTCACGCCTTCGGTAACTGGAAGTCGGTTCGAGATCCTGGCAGCTGGGGCACGAGGGCTAGGCCCTCGTGCGTTTGGCCACTGCCTCCGCTAGCATTACTGCTGCGCAAAAGGAGGCCACCGCCCGCCACTCCTTCTCGCTACGGACCATGGCCTGTACCAAAGCTCGGTGCGAAAGGTCATGATCGCCCCCACGGAGACACAGTGGTGCTCCGCCCAAGCAGGGCACTCAAGGGCACAACAATTCTCTCGTACAGCAAAACTGCCCAATTCACGAGCAAAAAAGTAGTGATGCGATATTACTACTAGAAACAAAATTAAAGCATTCTCAATGAAGCACAAAAGCAGAGCTCGCTCTAATATTCTTCCACCGCAAGAGCCACAGAAACTAAAAGTTGGAGCTCGCATCCGACACATTTCGTATTCCTGCTGAAGTGTGAACTGTTGGAATCAGTTGGACGACGGTTCCGACTAGGGATGGATTAAAACCTCCGCAAGAGCAGAACTTCTGCAGAAATTCTTGCATTTTCTTATCCTCTTAATTTGCTGGCATGAGATTTTAGAATAGATCCTACTGAATGAAAACCCTTTAGAAGTTTACCACATTGATGGGTATTCACACAGTTTTTTATTTAGGTGGTGATCATCACAATGACTTGTCACACTCTTAGGCAAAGCGAAAGGGTGTGTCAAACTTTTACTGCCTAAAAGCCTCTCCTTAGTTTCTTCTTTGTTCAACTTTTTACTGTGATACTACTCCTGCTGCCAGAGAGCATGAAATGGTTAAGTACTTTCAGTATACTTATAAACAACTAAAGATGACAAAACTGGAAAACTGTATTTGTGAAATAATATAGATCTAATTTCCGGTGTTTTTTGCCTCTACTATCGTTCTCAGCTAAAGCGCCTCTCTTTGAAATGGTACTGCAACTAGCTGCGCATTGTTAGAAGTCAGAATGTAACGGTAACATCCTTACTCCTTAGTTCTAACTATAGCCTTCTAGTTGACTGTGTCGCCAATTCAACTGTCGTCAGTTGTGTTACTTAAACAGACAGTGGCTCAAGTGTGGTCCTATGCAGGTTGGCTAAGCGGAGTCTTGAGGCAACAGCCGAACGTTTTGTGTAACTTAGAAAGGAGGAGGGGATCTATGTGTCCTGTCAACATGACCCATTGATATTGTCGGAATTGCTTGCTTGAATATACCTTCTGCGTTCTTCCCGTCCGCTTATAATTTAGATGTCTTTAAGGCTAGAGTTAGAGGCTCTTAATTAACTACGCGCCTCACCATTAATAATTGCGTCACTGCATACTATCAGATGGGATTGCAATCAAGCATTTTTTTTTTAAAACAATGGTACTTGATCTATTCGAGCATTGTTAAAAGTCAGAATATAACAGTGACATCCTTACTTAGTTCTAACTACAGCCTTCTAGTTGACCGTGTCGCCAATTCAACTCGTCGTCAGTTGTGTTACTTAAACAGACAGTGGCTCAAGTGTGATCCTATGCAGGTTGGCTAAGCGCAGCCTTGAGGCAACAGTCGAACGTTTTGTGTAACTTAGAAAGGAGGAGGGGATCTATGTGTTCTGTCAACATGACCCATAGATATTGCCTGAATTGATGGCTTGAATTTACCTTCTGCGGTCTCCCCGTCCGATTACGTTATATAATTTAGATATCTTCAAGGCTAGAGTGAATAGGCTCTTAATTTATGAATCCCCGACCGGTCTCAAGTGACCGCGCTGTTATTGTCTTACTATTGTGGCTCGTTTCGCGGGTATATGATAGGTTAATGAACTTTTGCGTCTTACCATCAATGATTGCTTCACTGCTTACCATCAGGTGGTATCGCAGTCAAGGACTAGTAAACATCAATTTAAAAAACAACCTTTATCGAATAGTTAGTAATGAAAGCGGTTATGTATTTACGGATACTGAAAAAGCGTATATTACTCAAAACTACCCATATAAACAATTCATTTTAATAATAATATCATGGAAACGATTGGTGAAACCTTTTCACATAACCCTCAGCAACAGTTTATTCATTCATGTCTGTCGATCACTATCAATAAAACGGAGATGCGAACAAAAATAGTTTATTGTGTCAAAAAAAATTCACAGCTAAATGTTTACGAGTGGAATATGAAAGAGTAACAACAGACTGACAGCTGCAATCGTTCCCAGGGAAAAAATAGTAAAAACAAGTTGTTGTGGGCTTGGATGGATGGAAAACAGTGTTTGTAGAAACAAACCAATTGTTGTCTCACTTTAGATTGAACTTCCATATATACGAGTATGTCTGCAATAGGTGCTCAATTTTACCACTTTCAACTATACGCGGTATGAATACCTTTCGAAAAATCGGATGGTTGCCTCTGTTTTTGAATTCGCAAAATAGTTTTAAGGACCAAAAGGTAAATGTTTTAATTGTTTAACTGGCAGGTACTTTGGTTCTATTGACAATGAAAAGTAAAAACATTTTCCATATTTTTTTTAATGTGATATCAATATAGATATTATATAATCTAGTGCTTGACCGCGATTTCACCTGATGCTAAGCAGCGAGTGAGTATTCGGAGCTTTAGGGGACCTATACATCCCTTAGCGTTCGGGATAGTTGTCCTGCCGAGAAATAATAACATCTATGCCGAAAAAACTTTGAACTTATTTTGCCTTCCCAAACAATCACACAGCCATGAGGTACAGAGACATATTTACATGTCTCAACACCGTGTTACAACACGGTGACTTTTATGATAGTCGGGGAATCTCTCGATAAGTAAATAAAATACATGCATGCGATTTACTAGCGAAGCTAGAGTAATTACAATTGTGGCATCTGTAATATTGGGGCTGCTATCTACTCTATAAAACTATACAAATAAAATCCTATTCTCAGAGGAAATTGGGAGATCATTATTATTGTCTACTTATTAATGAAAGAGCTTCCTTATCAAATTCTCTACGATAATTATAGTCCAGTCAAAATAGACATTCCAGTTTGCATTAATTCCCAACAAGCTGGATTTTTGTGCAGGCCTTGAATACGTCATTACGAATGATATGTCAAAAGTCCCCATCGATCCCGCTTGTGCGTTGTTTTTTATTCGAGGTCAAAGGTCACAAATTAGCTTTTTTTGCGTATATCTCTGAAACAACGAGAGCTATCGAAAAATGGTTCAGGCAAAGTTTGTAGATCGTAAAATTTTCTACAAAAAAGATCTAGCACTTTTCCTTCTACGGTGCACTGTTCTCGAATTATGGCTATTTTAAACATAGAAAATACGAATATGCACTCATACTAAGGGATGATGGGTTCGATGAATATTTGAAGGACAAACCATCTGTAACGATACATAAGCAGTGTCGTAAAGCATACACCCGGAAGAGCAGCATGGCTGCAGCTAAAATACAGCGTGAGGCGGAGATAGCTACCACATCTGGGATTAGTCCTCCTCGTACTAGCACAAGGTAATGAATCGTCTTTTTGGCGAAATACTGTTTGTTCTGTGGCAATGAAGCAGATAAAACGGCTGAAATAAAAAAAAAGCGCAGCATCTTCGACCAAGAGTGTCCTCAACTTTCAACCTTTGACTTCAAGAAAACCATTTTTAAGGAAGCCCAGACTCATTCTCATGGGCTAGCAAGTAGTGTCATTGCCCGCATTCAGTATGAATATGACTTAGCTGCTGCTGAGGGTAAGTACTACAGTGATTGTTACACTTAAAATACGACTTTCCTGCGGTCTAAATTCACGATATCTCGAAAGCGATGCTATACAGAAGAAAAGTGTCGAGATCTTTTTTGTAGACAATTTTACGATCTACAAACTTTGCCTGAACCATTTTTCGATAGCTCTCGTTGTTTCAGAGATATACGCAAAAAACGCTAATTTGTGACCTTTGACCTCGAATAAAAAACAACGCACAAGCGGGATCGATGGGGACTTTTGACATATCATTCGTAATGACGTATTCAAGGCCTGCACAAAAATCCAGCTTGTTGGGAATTAATGCAAACTTGAATAATAATTTAGTCTATTTTGACTGGACTATTAATTAGATATTAGCTATAATAAAACAACAATGTATAAAGCGATTTGGGTCCACGTTTATTTAGCGAACCTATAGCTAAGAAGTGGAATTCCCTGCCAGATTCTGTGTTTCCTGACCACCTCGAGGTCTTCCAATTCAAATTATAAATAGTTTTTATTTCACTTTTTTTTTTCTTTTATCCGCGCTCGTCCCGTCGATGACCACCACTCCACCGCGCACTTGATATTGGAAAGGAGCAGATTCATAATAAACTAAATGGTCTCAATTGGTGTAATTGCTGTAAGGCGTTCCGATGTGAGGATAAACAAATAAACAACAACAACAATAGGCCTACATAGGCTTAAGACATCAGATGGTTCCATAAAAATTCGCAATCGTTTAAAGACTTTAATAAAGGGTCCAGGCGCCAAAAGATTGAGAAACCCTGTCCATTATGTTCGTATGACAGTAAGAAAACGCTTGCAAGCTGATACCTAGTAGTCCTGAGCTGCAAGTCGCAGCGAAACTTGCAAAATGTGCACAAAGAAAAACTTAATACAATGCATGCTACGCTTTTCGTTATACGCAAACCGCTCGGTGACTCTTCTAGTTGGTATTGTGTGTCTATCTTTGATATAACCGCCATGGTCTCAAGCGAGATTGCTGAGCGTGGGATTCTGTGAAAGAGTCCACTCACTGGGGGTTTTTACCTAGAAGTTTTTTTACTGCAAATTAAATTTAAAAAGAAAATATTATACGTGAACCTAAAAACATGCGGAAAATAGTTTAAAAATCCACTGCCGGATGATAAAAAGTTCTAGGAAAAACTTTTTTTACTACGTAAATAAATTTTAAAAAGAAAATTTGAGTGTGCCTAAAATATGCAAAAAAGTTAACATTAAGTTTTGTGCAATTTAATTACAAACTATGTTGGACAATGAGCCCATTATTTGTCTCATGGTCTTTTTTATGTAGCTATGTTTGTTATTCCAAACTGTATCAGTCGGCCGGACAAATTTACAAGGATGATTTACCAATGGGTAGACGAGATGGAAATAATAAGCAGTTATGAATTTACATGTGGAAGGATGGAGACGAAGAGGGAGACCAAAGAAAAGATGGATGGATTATGTGATGTGAAAGAAAAGGGAGTTGATGATAGCATGACGGGTGACAGGACAGAAAGAAACAGAAGAAAAAAACATATTGCGCCGACCCCAAATAATATGGGATAAGGGCAGGAAGAAGAAGAAGAAGAAGACTATGCTTAATTATATACCTAGAATACCGCATACTTCTTGAGTACGTCTTCTTTGGATATTTTTCTATAGCCACGAAGCCACAACCAGAAACCTAGAAATGAAATAGTCCTAAACTCGTATTCACTAGTACATATGATACACAAAGGTAGATGTTATGTAAAATGAAACCCGTCGGCATGCAATCTGTATAAAACTAGTTCCGAGCTTTCTATTCAAGTTGACCGTTGTTCGGACCACTCCAATATTTCCTAGATATCCATCCAATGCGGTGTAACTTACTCGCAGCGTTATTAACTGCTCGCAACTTTTACAGCGAGTCTGTTCCATATGATGTTAGCTTTTTCAGTGAGTCTGTTCCATGTTATGTTAGCTTTGTCTGGCGTATCTAGATTGTCCAGGTGCGAAAATTTTAAAGAATTGCTTTATGTTATCAAGGAGTTATTGGAAAATTTTATCTTTGTGGATAAAATGTAGGTATTACTTGGGTTGTGTTGAAAAGATCTACTCATTTATATTGATCCACTCACTGTATTTTTATAAGCACAGGTATAGGTAGCAAAATTTTATAAAATATCAGTCAAGCTGTTAAGGAGGAGTTACTAACCTTAGCTGAAACACCTTTACTAGGCCGACACCGGAACCCCTATTTTTTATTATCCACTGTATGGTGAAACCATACACCAATATTGCACAAATGCTCATTCATGAATATTTAACAATAGATTTTAGCCTCGCTCCTTTTCCAATTTTTGCTCCGATTAATATTATTATATTATTTTTTTTATACTTTATTAGCAACAGTATCATTTAGAAAGCTTCCTAATTTCTACATCGACTCTTTTAGTCATAGTCATTAAAAAATAAACCCAATATAATTTTCATAAGGTGTAATTTTCTATGAAACATTTTCTTATGTACTCGTAAGTACGTAAGTAACCAGTGAAGTTGAAAGAAGTTGCGGGCCAGCCAGTAATAAATAAGCTTGATTTGCATTGTATTGCGGCCACTGGGGCTTCGTTCGCAGAAATTGATATTCTTAGGTACAGGAGAGATACTTCTACTTCAAGTTGAAATTCCAGCATGTTTTACCCGCGAAGGAATTTTTATTTATTAAATAACTACATGTATTGTGCTGAAGTCCGATGTAATGGCATAGAAAAAACCTTTGATGAATGTTCTATAAATTGTGACAGTCAATGTGTGTGTGTATGTCTATAAATTTGTAACAGGACAAAATACTATCAATTTAAAAGAAATATCGTAGATATATTTACATAGTTATATGCGTGTATGATGATGCCAAAGGCCGTATACGCATGTACTAATACGGACAATGCGAAAACAAACATCAAACTTGAAGAATATTTGGTTGAAAGGAAAACTAATGAGAATATTCAAATTGATTTCGCGCCCAACAGTTGTGAACACTATCTTAACAGGGTAAAGGTAGTATTCGGTTCTTAGAAACAGCGACGCGTGACCACAACAAGCGTATGGAGTACTAAACAGACCAGTTGAAAGCGTCGTGCTACCGGTGCCATGCAAATCCTTAGGCCTCATCCATTAGGAACGCGAATGCGCGATCATCGCGCAAGTAAGCGATGCGACCATCATGTGTTCGCGCGTTGGCAAAAACTGGGTGTCCTATTATAGCGCGAATTGACGACACGAGTGCAATGCAGTGCAGCGCGAGATCGCTCTAATTTCAGTTAGGACGCCTATTCGAATTCAATATATAATCATATATTGTTATATATTATATTTTTCGACACACTTGCTCATAAAGTGGCTGTTATTGCACTGAACTTAGGTATATAAAGGGGCTCGTTACCAAACTGTGACATTTTGATTACTATTATGCACATGTGCGGTAATGTAGTAAGAACCCTTTTGTTTAACCTCTTTTTTGTCAAAAAGAATTTTAAGACAAAAAATAATAAAATTTGTTATTGCGTTCAATAGTATAAATTAGTGTTTTACTTACTTATTTCATGCAATTTCGTGTTTAAATAAACTATTTAAAATTTTACATATTTAATTAATTAAATCTTTTATCAAATTTGTATTTTCTGTTTATATGCAACCTCATTCTTATTTTTTCTAAACCAACAGCTAGAGTAGCTAGTCTATGGCCGCCATTTTTTCGCGCATGCGCGCGTTTAAGAAAAGTCAATTTTTTAGCCGCCATATTGAAAAATAAAATACAGATTTTTTATAAATATGTGTACAACAACTATTTATGAGGAAAATGATTTGTGCTGTACGCAAGAAAATCTATGTCACTATACAGTCACAATAGTTAATAATAACTTTACTCACTGCACATTTACGAACTGGTTCTTTAGATAAACTTTTCATATACCTACTAAATAAAGTTGATTTTTTAATTTATTTTCTTAACAAGTGTGTCGAAAAATGTCGTATGATACACGAGAGTAATCGGTCATTATCGTTCTTGGTTCTCTTAAGACCCTCGCCATGGCTCGGGTCTTAATACCACCGCGACGATAATGACCCACATTACACACTTGTATCATAATTTACTATTTATTATCAATATATAATCGCGCGTTCATACGAGTAAAATTCGCGCGGACTTACGATGATCGCGCATTCGCTTTCTATTAAAACGATGCCTTACTAAACAGTGCGTCGCGCGATCCGGTCGCGGTCATGCGTCGCGGTCCATTAAGAAGAGTATGAAACAAATCAATTGTATTTACTTGGCTACTGTAGTAGGTATCACGGCTCTGGGAGACGGTTCTCCTGCAAATCCAGCCTTGAAGTTCTGTGAGCCAGCGTCGAAAACCACTCCTAACATTCCAGACATATCGTCAGTCATTTTTACTTTTTTCTCTTAAGTTATAACAACATTTGTGACTTAAGAATTAAAAATCGAGGCCTCTGAGATTATTAATGCGACTGGATTATAAATCCTTGATTTGGAAATTTAACTGTAAGGAGGTTTTGTTTGAACCGCAAGCAAAAAACATATACAAAACTTATAGCTTCTACCAGTTTTCGACCGCATGAAAGTAAGTTTCTCCATACAAACTTTGGACCTCCGTTTCATCCCCTTATAGGAGGGAATTTTAGAAAATACTATACTAACGCTGTCCAGCGTCATAAATTGAAGCCTTGTGCAAAATTTTAGACTCCTAGGTCCCGTAGTTTAGTCTGTGCATTGATATATAAGTCAGTCACTCTCCTTTTGTTTAAATAGATTTATAGGTAAAACGGGTTGTAAGCAATGGTCAAAATAAAATCCCATCAAACTAAGAAAAGTTAACTATAAAAGCGTTTTAGTAGCAAATAAATAAATAAAATGTCAATGGAACTCGGAATCAAATTGAATCTGAATCTACTCGTATATGTCGCGAACAGAAGCTCACGTCTCAATACCTAATTCAATTTGGCGATGTAGTAGATAGCTACCTGTCTGAACGGTTCATTTTACTTGACGCCGCGACTTCTTCGCTTGTTGTTTTAATTAGATTAGGGTAGAACATCTTGCTCTTTTCAAATTTAAACTCACTCGACAATAGAGAGAAATATAAGAGACGAAATATACGACAGAACAAAAGGAGATGTTCTCAATGTTTTTGAGAGGAAATTGTGCTACGATGTTTGTTTATTGTTGTTGTAAATTCCAGGTTCGGTTCTGGAACGAAATTCTTGAAACGTCAAGATTAAACGCGAGTCGAGTTATGTAATTGGCAGTTGAGGATCATCAAACATTCAACCAATCGGGGTAGCGAGCGCGCTTTTAACAATTAGTTACAGAAATTCTGATACGTAACTAGGCTATGTATTTTTTTTTTAATTTTTCATTTAAATAAAGATTGGTGCATTTTTAACCTTGCACTGATTTTGATTCCATAACTGGCGGCTGCAGCGGCTTCGCCCGCTTGAATGTTAAAAATTGCGTTCCAAAAGACCCAGCGTTGGAATGCCTTTTACAAGGTAGACCGATGACTGGTAAGGGTTGCGTGAATCTGTTGGATGTGAGACATAATAAATTTTCAATGACCAGTATTTGGCAACCTGTATGGCTCTTTTATTGGCCTCGTATAGATCCGTGCAGGAAGTTGTGCAGAATAGGCAGCATAGCAAGTAACGCATGTCCATTATGTGTTGGATGTTTTTTTATTATGATGCGAATTGAATTTCAAAATCGAACTTACAAGTTTCGAAACACTGTATTAAACATAATATTTGTCTCATATCATGATGTGTTTCCTGTACCCTCCACAGTTCTGGTCCGCCTTCGTACCCTGCGCGACGCAGAACAAGGACGCCGTGCAGCTCACCCTGGAACAGATCGACGTCATCAAGCGCCTGGTGGACAAGTACCCTCAGTATCTGCAGTTCGCCACCTCCGTCACTGGTATGTACCACTTTATATTGGTTATTTTGGATAGTGTGTACTTCTTCTTCATCAGTATCACTCTTGGCAGAGCGGTCGTGGTCATCACTTCAGGTGTTGGTGGCAAGCTTCACAACACGCTGCCACTCTTATCTGATGGCCGCCTTCCTCGTGCATTCATATAGTGATGATGTGCTATTTATTATTACTTTTATCTGGTCAGTCCACCTCATAAGTGATCTTTCTTGTGGCCTACTACCCTCAACCTGCACACACTGGAATTGAACAATCTAATTCCAGCAAGCCCGTTCCATCATCAGACCACTTCACGTACGGCGATGACACCGCCGCTAGATTGACTATAAAACATTTTGAGAACACATTTGTGGTTACAGCTAAGAAGTAGAATTTCCTTACGGAGGATGTGTTTCCTGATAGCTTGTAGCTAGGGGTCTTTAAGTTAAGAGTGAATAGGTTACTTTTGGGCGAGCGTGCTAGCAACGAGATTAATCGACATCCAAAGCATTATTTTTTATGTAAATATTCTCAAAACATTTCATATTATACTAATCTGTTATTATTAGCCAACAAAAGAATTTGTTCAGGAAGTTTTTAGAAATTCCAGAGAAACATTCCACTGTTTTCCTGACAGTGATTTTTGGAAACAAGCTCTAACCCAATATTTAAATCTAAGATAATACGCGGAAAATGAGAACTTTCCTTTGAAATCAGTAATCAGATTCTTGATTACCTGTTAAAATACTTCATAAACCAGATATCGGTTTCCTAATCAATTAAAATGTTTGTTCATAATTTTCTTTTCAGCTGTTATCGGTACGAATAAAATAAAGTACGTAAACTTTATTTTCCTACCTTGTTTTTCGTTTTTTCTTTAAGTTGTTTTCCCGTCTATTCCTAGATTTTCAAGGAGTGTTTTTAATTGAGTGTTCCTTGTTTTATTTACTAGAGAACTTACTTTTATTGATTTATTAACATTGCCATCATTACAGGCACTGGTAATTAGTAGTACAGTATATTATAACGGTATTCAATTAATGCAAAACTTAAAGACAAACACAACATTATAACAAAACATTTGGTTATAAAACACATAAGATTAGGTTATTTTATATTTTTTGTTTTTAATTCAATTGTTCAAATTTTACTTTTATTATGCAGAGAAAAAACATTAAAAATAAAAACACTTAACTAATTAAAACTAACTCTTACTCTAAACTAAAATATGGCGTCAAAAAATTGCTCCGCATCGCTGTCGACCGGAAGTGTGCCCAAAAGACTGGCAGCATTGCCACGTTGTATGGCAATGCTTAATCTCTGACCGAGGTAAAAGCCAGCCCTTGGGTCACGAGAAGTGTCAACAAGACGCTTCGAAAGATCTTTAAAAAGCGAATGAGCACTCGGGCCCCACGGTCCAAGAGTTTCAACCCCAAACGGCTCAAAAATATAACTGCCGACGAGGTTGTTATATTTTCGCCGCTTGAGGTTCTCCGCAGCCGCAGCGGCAGCACCAGCAGAGCACGACGAGCTAGGAAGATGGGATGGATTGTTAAAATTGTGGCAGTGATAATTTCATAAAAACACACAACAGAAAGAAGAAAACTGATACATTACAAAATAAAAGTACATGTACGAGTATGTCCAATTTAATTAATTCACACTTTGCGTGATCCAAGGGCTGGCTTTATCTCTGACAGAGGATGAGCATTGCCATACAGCGTATTACCACGCTGTATGGCAATGCTTATCCTCTGTCCGCCAGCCGCCAGTCTTTTGGGCATATAAGCAGTCGACAGCTATGTGAAAGAGTTTTTTGACACCATATTTTAGTGTCTATACCATAACTATAGTTAGTTAGGTCTTTTTTAAATGTGCCTTGGATCAAATAAATATGTCCGTTTTTTAGTTTTATTTTATGTAGAGATTGAATTAAAATATAATTAAAGTAAAATTATTTATCTGATTTTCATCTTACCGGTCTTTTGATTGTGGAAAATATTAGGTATTGTAGGGACGTTTTGAAAGGGAGGCGAATTCAGACGATATCTTTCTCCTTCGCTGAAAAAAAAAAATGGAGAATGATCTTACTTTTTAGGGTTCCGTAGCCAAAATGGCAAAAACGGAACCCTTATAGTTTCGTCATGTCCGTCTGTCCGTCTGTCCGTCTGTCCGTCTGTCACAGCCGATTTACTCGGAAACTATAAGTACTACAGTGATGAAATTTGATGGGAATATGTGTTGTATGAACCGCTACAAAATTATGACACTAAATAGTAAAAAAAAGAATTGGGGGTGGGGCCCCCCATACATGTAACTGAGGGATGAAAATTTTTTTTTCGATGTACATACCCGTGTGGGGTATCAATGGAAAGGTCTTTTAAAATGATATAAAGTTTTCTAAAAAACATTTTTCTTAAAGTGAACGGTTTTTGAGATATCAGCTCTCAAAGTCGTAAAAAGTATGTCCCCCCCCCCTCTATTTTTATAACTACGGGGTATAAAATTCTAAAAAAAATAGAGGTGATGCATGCTAATTAACTCTTTCAACGATTTTTGGTTTGATCAAAGTATCTCTTATAGTTTTTGAGATAGGTTGATTTAACTGTAATTTTGGTTAAGTTATTGTGCTTACACTGAAAACGATGGCTGAACCTTATAAGATAGATCAAAAAATATACTACAGTATTGTACACCTTTAAAAATCCGCGATGATATAATATATAATATTTGCTGCTACGGAACCCTTTGTGCGCGAGCCCGACTCGCACTTGGCCGGTTTTACTGATCACTTTGTTTTTGAACGAATTTCGAAATCCAGTTTCGATATTAATTTTGCATTTCATTTTCCAATGCATCTAGAAATTTTAGTTCAGTTTTCTGGTATTAGGTTTGCGGTGAGACCCCCCCCCCCCCCGCCAGCTCTGTTTTCCTTGAAATTTAAAATTTCGGAGTTATTTCCTTTTCAGCATTTTCTTTGACCATTACTTTGTTGTATATAGAAATATATTAATAACTTCTTCTGAGAACTGGTTGAAATTAAATTTCTAACTGTTGGTATGATTTTACTCCATCATTTAGGTGTTCCAAGAAATATTCCTTGTTTATTTTTCGAGCAGACATAATCAGCTTTTCTGTACTGAAGTGTTTTCTTAGAGCTCGTCCATTTTTGATTTTGTAGAGGAACATTTACATCTCGAACATCTGTTTTATATTTAAAAAAATGTAAATAATATATATTAGTTCTTCACTGCGATGCCGCCTGGTGGTAAGCAGTGATGCAATTGTTGATGGTAAGATGCACTAATTTATTAAGAATCTATTCACTCCAATGTGAAAGAAAGCATCGTGAGGAATCTTGAACTTATTACTAAGTAACATATATTTCATTTTAACATAAATCTGACTCCAGTCTTGCCATGAAGTACCGTGTTACCCCAGTTACTGGGTTGTGGAGTAGTGGTAGGCAGCCGTTCCTCGTAAAATACTGGTATTCAGCTAAATCCGGCTTGACTGGAAGCCGACCCCAATGTAGTTGGAAATAGGCTAGGTAGATGATGATGACTCAAGTCGTCTTCTCAGTAAGAGAAGAAAGAGAAATTTGATAAAGTCACTGCGGGCCAGTAGTAGCGATGGGCGCTTCCGAGTGAGTTTTAACAATCCAAAGAATCGGCGTCAAAATAAACCATCAAGTGTTGCTATCGACTCGCCGTTCTACAAAATAATCGATATGTTTCTCAATTGTTTCTAGTCAACGGAATTGACCGCTAGTTTTCGATTGTCAAAATCAGTTACTCATCATCATCATCATCTGCCTAGCCTTTTCCCAACTATATTGGGGTCGGCTTCCAGTCAAGTCGGATTTAGCTGAATACTAGTATTTTACGAGGAGCGGCTGCCTACCAGACCTCCACAACCCATTAACTGGGATAACACGGTACTTCATGGCAAGACTGGAGTCAGATTTACTGGCTTCTGACTATCCGTAACGACTGCCAAAGATCTCCAAATGACAGCCGTTGCCAACGGCTTGACGTGCTTTCCGAGGCACGGAGGAAACTCGTTATGTTAAGATGGTCATCCATCCACAGACCAACCTAGGCAAGCATTGCTTAACCTTGAAGATCGACCTGTGCGGCTGTTATTGTCTAGCCACGAGCTCCTCAATTTTTTTAGTATAGATTTGTATGGAATAATAAATAAAATCAGTTACTCTCACTCGAAAACCATCGAGGAACAACTCGTGAATGAACGCGCCAGTCGTAATAACAGACCGAATCTGACTTGAGTCAAAAGTTGAAACAATCGAGAACCATTGAGAGGTTCGAACAGCAAATAAACCCTCTCAGCATCGCGCATAGCTATAGTCTTTTTTACATAGCATGAGTTGAGTGACAACAAGACGAAAATATGCATCTTTAATTACTCAGTTACCCGCGAAACGAGACACAATAGTAAAACAATAACAGCGCGGTCTCATAGGACCGGTTGGGGATTCAAACGTTAAGATGAGAGAAAAGGATAGATAGCTACACTGTATGAATCTGACAGCTGTCACCGACACCATCCTATAACCAATTTAGTATAGTCAGTAGGTAAATTTGACACTCTTTCACACTTCACCCAGAACACAAAAAGTTATTTGATAATTTAACAACTCAAAAAAAAGCAAAATCATCAAAACATTTCAATCACAACTTGCTCTACTATTCTGTTTGTATAAACATTTATTACGTTTTCATACGAGAATAAAAAGCCCGGTGCTCGGCGCCATTTTAACCGTTGTTTTAAATTATGAGAGCAAAGCGAAGACTTTGAAAAACAAAATTAAAATATTTCAAATGAAAGGGTTGAGGTGGCATTTAATGTAAGTCAAGGGGTCTCTTTGCGCTTTTTTCTTTGTTACATTCATTTCTGTTTCGTTTTTAAAAACGCATTTTTGTCATTTTGTTTGTTTAGAGGTATTCAGTTTAAAACATTTTCCCACAAGAAATTCCTGGGTACGCCATAATTATGGCAGTAAATTCCCTCTTTGAGGAGTGACTGGAAATACGTCACGGCGTCCTCTCCATCACATGACGTAGGTCCTCACCGAACATGAGCATGCGGATGGTGAGGACTCCAAGACCTTTCTGGTACAAGCCGTGGTCCGGAGCGAGAAGGTACGGCAGGCGGTCATCTCCTTCTGCGAAGTAGTAAACCCCGATTTTCAGCAATGAATAGCTCGCCGTCCGACTTCAAGTCATCGATGGTGGTAATATTCCACGCGCACCTCAAGGAAATGTCAGCAAAACCGTAGGGGCCCACTAGGGTCAAAACGTTCAAGAGTTATGAGTTTGCTACTGAAACAAAACCAAACTCAAGGCAAAGAAGGAACATAGGAATTTGATACACTCTTCCCTAAAGCGGGAGGAGTAATTGGCCCATTTGTCACCTAAAAAAACATTCGGAATTACTTTCATATAATGGTTCTGTTTACATACATAAAAATCATATACACAACAACCCCGGAACAACTATCTGTAGACCATATAAATATTAGTTCCGTGCAGGAATCGAATCGGCGACACGCAGTGCAGCAGACAGTCTCTCCACAAACAGTAACTTTGTCACTAGAACACACACAATGCTTAAATAACCTGATTAATCCTTTCCTTGTAACTCTATCCACTTAAACACCTGGTGACCCCTTTAGTACAGACTCTTTGAAAAAACACAGAACATTGGCGCTGCGCTGAAAAACACTGAAAAAAGAGCCTCCGTTTCGCCACCTCCTTCACTTTTTGTGAAGTCGTTCATTAACACATGCATGCCTTTTAAAAAAAACCGAATGAAATCTTTTGTGTTCGCTTCCGGTATTCCATTTGCATTTGCGCATGTTTAAATTAAACACGTTTCTCTACGAATTCGAACGAAATGGTTCAATTTATTGAGAATTTACACGAATTATTCTATTTAAATAAGGTTAGGAAAAAGGTTCTGAATTGGTGACCACGTACCGGATGACGCAGCGTTGAAAAGCCTTCCACAAGGTGGACCGATGACCTGGCGTAAGTCACGGAAATCCGATGGATACGATACGCAAAGGACTGTTTGTTGTGGTGGCGTTTGGGGGAGGCCTAGGTCCAGCAGTGGACGTCTTTTGGCTGAAATAATGATGACGATGAAACGTTAGGATAGGCCTCTACAGAAGTTGTTCTAACTTCACATACGTTAGATGAGTTAGCATAGGGCATCTGTGTGCTGACTGCGAGTTAGTTTTACGCTCTTGCGATCGAAACTTTTACCGCGTTTTGCTTTTTGATTGGTTAAGAATTAGCCCCGAACGTCATGAACGTGTCGATCGCGTTAACGTAAAACAAACTCGCACTTTCATTAGACGAGACGCGACTCGCACTTAGCCTGTTAGTCAACACATCAACACAATTGACATAAATATAAACTGTTTTTATAAAAAAAAGTATTTGTATATTTTGCGTCACGTTTGACTTTTTAAGTCACATATTTTTACAATAGCAGCAAAATACTTGTACATAGCGAATAACACAATATGGACATAGCGATATGTTTTTTGTTACAAACTGTTTTCACATTTTCAACAGCAGTTGTACGTGAATAGGTTATTTTTTGTGAATGATTTTAGATATGTTTTGATCCTCTTGTATTTCTTGGAAGTGGTTAACCAGGGATTACGTTATTTTTGTTTGCCGACTTAATTATTATTTACCGGTCGTTTACCGGGAACTAGCGCAATTATCCAGCTACTCAGAATTACTGGAAGCATTAGCATCAGGAAATGAGATAACACTGTTACACCTTTGAGCATACTCGTCCAGTGGTTAGTATGTAGTAACTAGAATTATTTACTACGATAAGACTTTATTTATGATTATAATAACATATATTTATTTCGACCATCTCAGGATCATAGCACACACACGATATAAATAACTACAAAAACAAAGACAACATATACAAATTAAATCAAACACGTTACGTATTTACAGATTCCGATTGCTCAGTAAATAGATCATACAACCATAATCATGTCCTGGTAATTGAACCTCTGCGCATATTCCTTCAGGATACCGTGAGCGCTAGCCCGAACCAGGAATGTGCACCTTTTTCGCGTAGTAGAACAGACACAGTCTACTCACAACTCGGCGGATATCTCCGATGCGCTACAGAATCAGGGGAACCCCATCAGCACCCTGAATGCATTATTATATTGTATTATGGCAAGCTGTTCCCTCTCCTAGAGAGGAGGCCTGAGTCCCAACAGTGGGAACATTACTTAGTATAATTTATTTCATCACCTCTGCTCGGTGAAGGAAAACATGGTGACGAAACTGGCATGTCCTAGTATCAAAAATTCGAAGACATGTGACACGCACTGGGCTGCTCATTCTCTCTCCTAGAGCGGAGGCCTGAGTCCGAGCAGCGGGAATATTATAAAGCTGATGCGATGAAATCCTATTGTATTATCAAAAATAAGAAACATAAACATTAAGAAAGAACTTGAGAAAAATAAATAATCTCTTCCGATTCCGCAACAAGTAAAAAGCACGCGCTCACTTAAAAATGTTCAGTTCAGCTTTTCTTGGCAACTAAAGAACGGAACAAAAGACATATTTCGCAAAGAAACAAAAAAAAAATCGAGAAATGTGAACTGTATAAAGAAAACCGTTTTTGTTTAAACGATACGCCGAGTCGTCGTGTTACTACGCCGTCTCGTATCGACTAAACTAATTTGTAACTTTAAAACCGACCGAACCGAGGCGGATATAGCCGGATTTGTCGTGGTCCGTTCTTGTAATTTATACCGTTTTGTGTTTTCTTTCTGTATATATTTCTTTTACTTGTTTGATTTATTTACATCGTGTAATTGTATGGGTATTGTTCGTAATTGAGTTTGCTGGTGTAGCGATTCTTTTTGAAAAACTCATAATTTTGTAGACGTAGCGTGAGCTTACTCCTTTTATTCAATTATCTATTCATATTATGATGTGTACTTACTTTACATAGTAAAGTGACTTACTTAATATACCGTGACTGAATTAAAAAACGATCGTTTTTGTTAATATACAGTAGGTGGCCAAATTATTAGGGACAGAACATAGATTCTTATATTATTATCAACTTTAATTGCATTTTGTAGGCAAATGGTTGGTTGTAGGTCCGACAAATATTTTTTATTATTGAGATAAAAAATAGCATAAAATTTGAAGTCAAAATCATTTTTAAATTTTTGAAAAAAAGATTCGTATTACGATAGATGAATATTACTAATTTTGTGACAGCTTTCATTCATCGTAGTTTACTCTCTATGCAAGTTCTGGCTTTCTGTAGCAGGTTTATGGTATAATGGCCACTCTTTGATGAGGGCTCAGCTCGTGTTATTTTTTTCACCAGCGTAAGAAGCCCAATATTCACCAAATGTTGAAAAAAGTCAACAAAGTTATAAATGCCAAAAAATGTAAAATATTTTTCAAATCTCTACCTTAATCCTCATTAATACCATAAAGGTGAGACCATACAAACACGTGGATGGCGGTCTGAAGTTTTCTGTGAAAACTCCCGTACGTGAGGCATTACAGCATTATTAGCGTAAAAAGCGCTGAAAGTCGAAACCTAATCCACATTCCAGCGCCCGTTCCACAGTAACAACATTCTACTTTTAATGACATTCCGATGTCCAGGAGAGGGCGAAAACACGCTCACTAAAAGTTATTTTAAACCCCAGTTATTGCCGAAACGTTTGAAAAATACACTTTAGTAACAGCTCTTTTTCTGTTCACAAAAAGAAACATTTATCAATTAAACGAGTATACATTTCATTTGTGTGGTTTGGATACAATTTTTTTATCAACCACAGATCCAATATCGATATATGAAATTAATCCGAATATTCCCCAGTTTCTGCGTTTTGTTTTATTATTTGTCACGTCTATTTTCAATTTTACTTTTCCAACAAAATGTTGCATGAAAGCAATTTCGGTTAGTCCCCAACTTTGCTATTTGCGTTCACTAAACTTTGACAAAGTTATTGTTAAACCATCCAATTACATTACTTTACTTCGGGAGTTGTTACGGTATTGGGTTTAAAATAGGATTTGATGGTTTACCTACCGAAACTTTTTTTGTTTTATGTTTTGTGAGCTATGGAACTGTTATGTTGTTAAAAACAGAAGGCAAAAAAAAACAACAATTATAGAGTGCGTCTTATGAAAGCGCGACCTGGAGTTTTCTTTTTAAATTTAATTGGCAACATAATTCATTGGCAATTGTTGGAAATTAAAAAAATGATGAATGTCAAGACATGATTCTCCCACTAGTTAGTAATACCACATACAATTTTTTTGGATTTAACCTCTTTTTCTCAGGTCGCGCTTTCATTAGACGGACTTTATGTATATCTAACGAAAATTCAGCACTAAACTACATCACACACATCCATTTAAACACTTCACCAGCATAAGTAACTGTATCCATTTACAAAAGATAATAACAAAGATATTTTTCAAACTAAACCCTTAATTAATCTTTAACATAAACAAACAAACAACGGTTTTTTGTAAACACAATAGAAATCCTGTCAAGTATTAGCCAGACAATAGGAGCTGCCCAGAGCTAAACTGCTATGAAATATTCATAGCGACTGAAAAGCATTGACATTCATTCCTTTAGAGGCATGTTCTTGGGTCATGTGCTTGCAATGTTCAACCAAAAATAAAACGGGCTAATTGCTTGTTTCCTGCTGTCCCAGATGTTGTGTACCGTGTTTCAGATTTTGATTGGCTCAGCAAACGAACTGAAATAGGGAACATTGGTTGCGATTTTTTTTACTAATAGACATTCATCATCTGACTAGCCTTTTTCCCAACTATATTGGGGTCGGCTTCTAATCAAGCCGGATTTAGCTGAATACCAGTATTTTACGAGGAGCGGCTGCCTACCAGACCTCCACAACCCATTAACTGGGGTAACACGGTACTTCATGACAAGACTGGAGTCAGATTTACTGGCTTCTGACTATCCATAACGTCTGCCAAAGATCTATAAATGACAGCCGGGACCTACGGGTTAACGTGCTTTCCGAGGCACGGAGGAAACTCGTTATGTTAAGATGGTCACTCATCCACAGACCAACCTTTTACAAATAGACATTGAACTCTAGTTATTCTTAGGTAGTAAAAGTTATATAAGTTTGTAAAACAAATATTAAAACAATTCGTAATCTTTTCAGACATCCTGGAAGCCCACAGCGCGCGTCCTCGCAAGATAGCTTCTCTCATCGGCATCGAAGGAGGCCACTCCATCGCCAACTCGCTGGGCGTCCTCCGTTCCTACTACCAGCTCGGCGTCCGCTACATGACCCTCACCCACACCTGCAACACCCCATGGTAAGTACCCTGAGCGAGACAAATACCATCTTGGAACATCCAAACTGAACAAGGCTAAAAGATCTCATAAAATAACAGTTATTTCTAAGTTTTATTCCCCAGCGTAGTTTAAGCAGTACAAAAGATTTGTGATCGTAAATATCTTTTCGTTTTTCCACAAAAAGTGTCTGATAAATTATTCATGTACAGTCGCCGACTCCAGTTTGTATGTACCAGGCCGCAGATTGCAAAGTTCGCAACTAAAACTGCAATTAATTGTGCCCGAAATGGCGTATCGGAAAACGCCGTTTCGGTTTCTACTGTAAACATTTCAATGTTATTTGCTCGCAATTTGCCTTTGGTAAAAAATCAATTTGCGAAACTCATTAGTAGTTCGAGTACGTCAATTCGCGACTTATTTCGATGTGTATTTAACTGAAAAACTGAACAAATAAAAATAATGAGCTAAGTTTTGAAAACGTTAACAAACAAAATTAATTTGAAGCCTCGTTTTCCGTATTTTCGCAAGTAATTTCGTTTTATTTATTAATGTTTTATTGTTGTTGAGCCCTGGCGTGCGATGAAGTAAGAAAGTCGAAGAGTAATAAATATTCCCTTTAATATTGTTCGAAAGAAAGATCCAAGCGTGTAAAGGTCTCAATCAATACTCAAATTTCAAAGTTTTGTACTTGTTTATTTCGAGCTAAATACGTACTAAGTAAGAGAGAGGGAGAGAGAGAAAACTAAAATTGTGAACTTTTTACTTTGAGAAGTAAGAAACTGGATAGCTATAACTTTTCAGTTCATTATTCGTTTGAAGTAAATAGCTCTTGGCAGATTTAAATACATCTATACTTGGAATATAAACCTCACGGCCAGTTTCTTCATAAAAGCTAAAACTATCACTAACTTTTCCTTGACCATTACTGTAGTTGTCAATAGCAAATGATGTCTTCATGCAAGTGACAGCTAAATTAAAAGTCGATTAAAATATAATGAAGGGATAAACGCAGTGAAACCTATACAATTTTGTCAAAATGACAGTGACTTTGGATTTAACACCTTTCAATGAACGGCAAAAGTTAAGGGCAAAAGTAACAGTAAAACCAACGGTTAAAATTGATAAGAAACGAATTTAACTATTATTATTACTTTATGACGTTATTTTGGCTGTTACCTTAGATAAAGAAACTGGCTGCATTATTTTATAAAATTACTATGCACAACTTACTTGCACCTCAATGACTTCACAAAACTGAACGCTAAAACGTTCCCCAGACACACCTATTAATATTTTGCACTAAACGAGCCATTGAACCCATAACTAATATAACTATATATCGCAATTGAGTTATCAACACGTTAGTTCGCGTTATATTTCAATTAGTTAACTCTGTACGTTAATTCCACTAATTCAGTGAGTGTTTGCCAATAATTATTATTAATTAAATAGAGACACAGTAACTTTGACGTTGTTGTTATTGGTAGCATAGCATTAACAGCCTTATAATGTTCCCACTGCTGGGACTCAGGTCTCCTTTCTAGAAAGGTGAATGGACTGGAATACGCCAGCTTGGATTTGAAACTACGACCTACAACTTGTAAGTCGGGGCGGTTTTTCCAAGGAAAACCCCATTTTTTTCTAGTAGGTAGGTCGGTAGGACTTCTACCGCTCTTTCGTCTCAGACTTTTTACTGACTAAAACCGACTCGTATGTTCCTCCTTTGCCTTGTGTTCCAAGGCTCTGGGTTTTTCTTTCAAAACCTTTGAGTCCAGTAGGCTTAGACCCTGCTGAGCCGCTACAGTTTTGCTGACATCTCTTTGAGTTGACTAGGCAGTCACTGCTTGAGTTATGGATTAGTAATATTTTTATCTCAAGTGACATGTTTTATTATCTTAATATAATTTTTTTACTTGTTTAAAAAATACTTTTCTATCATTATCAATAAGTATAGGTATATAATTATGGGAAATAAAAATCTCTTGAGAACTAACAAAAATGTTATCTAAAGTATGCCGTCGAAAAATCTCCTCCGCATCACTGTCAACTGCTAATGTATATATATCCAAAAGGCTGGCGCGATTGCCACGCTGCTCAAATTGTCAGCCCTTGGATCAAACGAAATGTCGTATTTAGTTCTAATAAATAGTGAGCTTGCTTAGTCATTTATTTTAATAAGATTAATCTATCACAGAGTTATATGTTTAGCTTCAGAATGGATGAAATGACAGCAGGAGACGGGAACAACTGATCCACGGATGCTCCTCAAGTTGAGCTAATAGTCATTAAATGTTGTGATACATTTTAGCTAAACTAACATCACTGCTTACCATCAGGTGGGAGCGCAGTCAAGTATTAATAAAATTCATACATGTTTGTGTAAAAAAAGGTTATAAGCCAACGCCATCTACCGGCATTACTAGAAACATTTAAAATTCTAATTTAAGAATTCATTTTAAAACGACATTCCAATTAGAGATGGCGTTGTTTTCAGTGTTTTTTTCGTGAAGTTTTCCCTATTTCCTCACCGTTTAAACTGAAACTTTTAAGGATATTTTAAGACCTAGTCCCCCTAATCGGTGAAGCTATTCTCGAGTTTAGCTTGACTAACGAACAGCTATTCATTTTTAAATATATCATCATCAAGAGAATTACATCGTCTTTTAAGTTTAAATTAAGTTTCTTTGTGAAACGTTTTGGACATTCTCTGGCATTTTGTACAAGTGCTTGTATATAAATAAATCATTATCTACGTATTTATTTAGGGAACTAGTTATATAACAGACTAGCAGCCCGTCCCGGCTTCGCACGGGGTAGACAATTATTTATTTTTGGAAATTTGGATATAAAACACTTTTTTAGTGGATCCCTAATTTTTTTCAAAATGAAATGTAGCCTATGTCAAATTGGAAAAACGTAGCATTCTATTGGTGAAAGAATTTTTTAAATCGGCCCAGTACTTTTTGAGCCTATTCATTACAAACATACAAAAATAGGTACAAATCTTTCCTCTTTATAATATTAGTATAGATGTTACGGCTAATACCCGAAGTGCGGCTACACCTAGTTTTAGCCGGTTAGAACTAGGTGTAGTCACTTGCTCTTGGTTAAACCTAGTACGAGCCGATTGTTTTCGGGTAAAACTAGGTCTAGCCTTCATCATGCCGGCTACAACTAGGTCCAGCCATTCCCTGTTGGATAAAACTAGGTCTATCCGATATCATTCCGGCTAAAACTAGGTCCAGACAATCCCTGTTGGATAAAACATTCTTTAAATTATATTATGCAACTACTTATTGTCTGTTGTTAAAAAAATGTTCCTGTTTGTTCGAATTATATTAAAAATTGTACTCCTAATAATTTGTGGTTTTTTTTCTGGTTGGGGAATCATCAGAATGACTTCTCCGGCTCTTGGGTGGAGCAGGAGGGCGTGTCAGACTCTTACTGACTAAACCCCTACCCCGTTCCTTCGTTGCCTTCGATCTGGGGGGAGTACCCCCCGGTGTCAACCTTTCGGAATACCACGTGTTCCCCCAGAGGCTTCGGCCCTGCCGGGCCCCTACAGTTTGCTGACATCTTCTTGAGGCGCGCGTGGAACAGAACGCGCCGTTGACGACTGGGCTCGGTCCGATTATTTCCAGACTGCCGGATAGCGAGCTACCCAGTGCTCGCCGTCCGCGAACCCGCGCCTGAGGTGGTCGGAAATCGGGATCGGGATCTCGGCGGCGGCGGCGTGAGGACCGTTCCCTCACGCGCTCGCGGTCAGCAGCCTCCTTCACGAGCATTACTGTTTCGCAGAAGGAGGCGACCGCATGCCACCCCTCCTTGCTCCGGACCATGGCCTGAACCAGGGCCCGGCGCGAGAGGTCGCCGCCCCCGATAGCCTCTACAAGGACACGGCGGTGCTCCGCCCAAGCGGGGCACACCTCTACCGTCTGTGCTCCACCGTGTCCTCCGGGCGGTACACACAGTGGCGACACCCGGGCGTCCTCTCCTGCTTGATCCGATGCAGGAACCTCCCTAATAATTTGTGTTAATTATTACAATGTGATTTATAACAATAAAAAAACTCTACGTTTCTTTTTATTTTATGTTTTTTTAATATCTAAAAAAGCTCTGCCGATAGCATGCCGGCTACAACTATGTACAGCCAATCCCTGTTAGCGCTGCTGCTGCAGACGCTGTGAATCACACTCGCTAGTAGACCTGCAGTAGATCAGCAGCACCTGACACTCACAACAGAGGCGCGTGCCTCGCTATGCCCTCCACCCCGCGCCGCTGCTGCAGATGCTGTGAGTCATGAGTGTGACGCGGGGCGGAAGGCTTGGCGGGACATGCATCTAAGTTTTATTCAACAGGGATTGTCTGGACCTAGTTTTAGCCGGAATGATATCGGATAGACCTAGTTTTATCCAACAGGGAATGGCTGGACCTAGTTGTAGCCGGCATGATGAAGGCTAGACCTAGTTTTACCCGAAAACAATCGGCTCGTACTAGGTTTAACCAAGAGCAAGTGACTACACCTAGTTCTAACCGGCTAAAACTAGGTGTAGCCGCACTTCGGGTATTAGCCGTAACATAGATATAGTTTACATGCATATTCCGTAATAGATCGGTGGCCTAGTGTCCACGATATTGTTGAGTATGAAGTTCTAGCTACGAATTTGGTTTTTAACATAGTGTTATTGTGTTTTTACCACCTTAGTTATGTAAGTAGCAATCCACAGTATACTTGTGACAAGTTGATGGCCATAAAATCAGCCTCTATGGTCTACGATGTACTACAAAATTAAAAGATCAGTACAATAATATAGGTAGTTTTTTATATAACATAAACTAGTGCTTAACTGCAATCCCAACTGATGGTAAGCAGTGATGCAATCGTTGATAGTCCCTCCGTTTTTACCAAATTCTTTGATAAAAGCCCTACAAGTGTATCTAAGATATGATAGTAATAACTAAGTCCAGTTTATTTCCTGAAACGTAATAGAATTGCCCTCACAAATGACGGCCAATATATCCTCAGTTAAGATCGGTTGGAGCACCATCTTATAAAAACACTTTATCCCAGCATAAAGTACACAAACTTATTATTCCATCGTCTTCCGACTGAGTGGGTACTCTCCACTATTGAAGGCCGGTTGTGCTTTGCATATTCTTGCGCTCCCTCGCAAACTGTAGCACTCGGATGCTCGTCCAATCGAAGTTGGTACTACTGGAAATACTAGCGACTTTTTGTAGCGAAGATGTCGCGCGTTGGTATTGATACAGTCGCGGTCGCTAGCTGTTTACCCACGTCGACAACACAATTCGTAGTCGCGATAAAAATGCGATATAGTCGCGCTTCTGTCACGATTCAAACGCGATACTATCGCGCTTCTGTCGCGATACAAACGCGATTTAGTAACAGCTCAAATATAAAGTTTTTGTATGTAGAATAATTTATACACGCAACACCGCTCCCCATTGTAGTTCGTCGAAACGGTCGCGCGTTTACTTCGATACAATCGTGATTCTGTAGCACGTTAGCATCGCTTCTCTAGCGTTGCGATATTTTCGTGCGTTTACAAAACACGCGACACTATCATCGCTTCAAAAGGTGCCGTGGACGAGGACCCTAAAGATTCCGCAAGATAGCACAAAGCTATTTATTTTTCAATAACAATCATTAGTTTACCTCAAATAAAGAAGAGAATAGAATTTGTTCGATGCAATACAATACAATACAACGGTAACAACACAAAATAATAAAAAAGAGCACAGAAATACAATACAGTTGCGCGAGTTCGAACAGAAAGGATACATGATAGAAGCTATGTTTAAATGAATTCTATTAACGTTACAGTGGCAATTTGTTCAGTTAAAATATGTACTCAATCTTGTGGCAGCAGATAGAAGGATAACTTTGGCTTGATAACTGCCTAATAGAGTACCATGGCCATTTGAACTGGCCTTCACAACTTCTTTACTGGATAATACGATACCTCTTGGCATGACTCATCATCATAATCATTTCAGCCGGAAGATGTCCACTGCTGCACATAAGCCTCCTCCAAGCGTCGCCACAACGACGGGTCCTGTGCGTCTCGCATCTATGGCTTTTCCACGACTCTTAACACATGAAATAAAACAATCTTCCTATCAATCTTTCTTTTTATCTCGTGTTGAGGCGTCCGGAGCACTCATCATCATCATTTTAGCCAAAAAACGTCCACTGCTAGACATACGACATAGGCCTCCCACAAGTGTCGAAAAACGGACCGGTCTTGTACTTAAGTCTCGCCTCCAACGGAGCGCCTACTACAATAATATTACTGTTAGAAAATATTAAATTAATTCAAACAACAAATAACAAACTAACAATTTTATACGATCGGATTATAATATCAATAGAATATAATGGCATATATTTATAGAAATAAACTCAATACACTCCAAACGTTGAAGATATTGTTACTCGTATTACTGAGCACAGTTTGTTTACTAATAACTACGGCTGTTTATTATCTATTTTGTTCACTATCTTTGTGAACTAAATAGATATTGGATATAATTACGTTCGATCTTCGAAGTGAATGGAATTCTTTCAATGAATTGTGAATTCTAGATCAGTGTAACATTTCTATTATTGTGTAGTAACGTATTTATTTTTAAACTTAGGCAAACAAATACAGATCTTATGTTAATACTCGTAACAACATCGTAGGCGTGGGCTTCCGGACGGTGAGCAATGTGTAGCACGCCGTCCAACCATCCGGTAACAATACGGACCAAGCCCAAGTCGTCGACGTAGTTCTAAATACGGCTCGAGAGAGATGTCAGCCAAACCGTTTAAACCAAGATAGAAAAGACAAATATGGGTTTATTCCAGTATTCCCCCCTACCAAATTCCCTCCAATGGGAATTGTTATTTTTTTTTCAGAAATCCCCATTAGCTAAACAGTATCTAACTAGTGGGGATTTTTGGAAAAATAAATAATAATCCCTACCAGACGTAGTAGATTCTATATTACATAGAGATTTACGTTAATCAACTTCATTATTTCAGAATACATAATAAAATTGTTTGCACAATATTAAAACTTCAGCTATCGGAAATCTGATTATACATGCAATATGCTTCCAGCGATTGGTACTTACACCAATAAAAAGAAGGAAAATGCATTTTAATGCATATAAAGTTCTAAGGATAATTTTATATTGTTGGTTTAAGAGTCGCATGTAGGGTAACATTTAGACTAACCTTACTTAGTGTTAGACAAAATATTAGTCACTTTAAGGATCACTTTCTTTGGAAAGAATGATACAAATTTACAATCGCGATTTACGTGGTCCTATAATTTTTGTTTGATTCTAGTCCATTTTTGTAAATATTTTTGTTGCTTTTATTTTTTAAATAAAATATATACAAAATTTTAAAACGAAAGTTATATACGAGTATAGTTAGCTATTAAATGTATTGATTAACGCATTTTTAGTTTTATAATTTAAGGACAACTACATTGGTGGGGATTGTTACTTATTTTTTCCAAAAATCCCCACTAGGCTGACATTATTCATCTAATGGGGATTACTTGAAAAACTATACTTACCAATGGAGATATGTCGGCGGAGATTTCTGGAAAAAGAAAATATAATTATATAACACATTGTTAAAAAGCTTAACTACTACTGCCCGTAAATCAATAACTCTAACTAAATTTTTATCTTACAAATATGGCATCGAAAAATTTATCCACATTGATGTCGAGCGGAAGCGTGCCTAAAAACTAACGCCATTGCCACGTCCAGTAATTAAAAAATTCAAAAACGCCGTTACTATACAAATAGTATAAAAGTAACTAAACAATCGCGAACGCGCACAAAAATTGAAATCGTGTAAAGCCGCGTTCTCACTATGTCATAACGTTTAATTTACTGTCGTCTCTAGCTAAACAGCTAGAGATGTCCTTACACTGACAGTTTGTCGTAGCCATGACAGATACAACAACGACTCATGATTTACGTTTTAAGACTGTCGTGCTAACCGTTCCGACTGTCAATACCATCTGTTGTCACTACTAAAAAGTTATAGACGACCGACGGTAAATCACGCAACAACGATACATCTTTGACATTGCTAATAGACATTGTGGACAGATAGTCGCCACAACGACCCATCAGTGTTGCGCCTATCCATCGTGGTCACGACAAAACAATTGTTATGATAGGAAAAGCTAGAGACGATAATCGTACGGCGATAATTTACTGTTACGACGTAGTACGAACGCGGCCTAACTTCGCGTACGCGCTTCCAACGAACATAAACTAACGTAGTTTTAATGAACAACGCTCAAAGTGTGTCGCCCGTAAGCCGCCATAGTTGAGGTAACACCTCGGATTTACTAGCGAGCTTACAGTCACACTACAGCTGTACACGTACTTATGTTTTGAAACGGGCTGTCTTATACATATACATGACCTACATATATTAGTTGATAAGACCAGCCCTAGTATAGTTATTTAGATGGTAACCAAATGAGAAAAAAAATTATGTAGTGTTGGATGGTGCGGTTATAATTTGAATTGGCTGGCATTTTGTTAGAAATGCAAAAAATAAGGATTCAGTTTTCATGTAAAATTAATATGAAAATGAAAAAATTATTACATTAATTGGAATTTTGATGCAAATGGAGAAAGTTCAATGCGATCGCAGCAGCAATTCATCCAAGCCGTACGTACGTGACGGTGTTATATAGCCAAGTGAAGTATTGTATGACGTTTTTTAGGACGTACTAGGTGTGTGTAAACGTGAGATTTCAAAAAGTCCAAAAGGAAAAAAGTCTAGCTCCGTTTGATTTGGTGATCTGGACGTCCAGATCGAATCTCAAAACTACAGACAATTGATTAAAAATTGGTCAAATTAGCAGTAACAATAGTTCGAGTCATCGCTTTTGAGATGTGTATTACCATGGCTTGTTGACAACTAATTCTCTGGATATATGTCTACAACATAAATGTTGGCAAAAATAAGGCACATTCATTACTTTTGTAGACGAAATTCCAGCTAAATTACTTCTACTTTTTGCTAGGTAAGCAATCAAACAAAAAAGTTCTAAGTCAAGAAAACGTCCCTTGGGCTTAGTCCCTCTGGTTAATTTAAAAGAAGTCTAAACATTGACGTACAGGCACAGTTTATGAGATAAGCCTGGATTAGGCTGGTTGAGTCTAGCTAGGATTATCCCAATGTCAAACGGCTAGACGTTCGCTGAATAAAGGCAGGCCGTCTCTTTAATTAGAGTCTAGTCCATACTCGCGTCAGTCACGTCAACGTTAAATGTATTTGAACGAGTGAAATGGAATAAAATTGTATTTATTCGACACAGGCAATATAACTGCAATCCTTACTAATATTGTAAATGTAAAAGTGTAGATGTTTGTTACTTAATCACGCAAAAACGGCTGAACGGATTTGGACGAAATTTGGCATGCATATGGCCTTTGACATGGAAATGAAAATAGGCTACCTTTTATCCCGATTCTGGGATAGGGTAGGCTTCTGAAAGGAACACCCAGCACCTTCGAACGAAGGCAAAGAAGGCATAAAAGAGTGGATTTTAATCAGTAAAAGTCTAACACGCCCTTCCGCTCCACCCAAGAGCGAGTGAAATCATTCTGATGATATCCCACAGACACAAAAAAACAAAGTGCTAGTTGATCGGACTGATGTGTGGGGCTGATGCTGTATGATTTTATTCTCACTTTTGATAAGTTTGCACTTGACCACAACTTTCACTTGATTTTAAGCGACGCTGTAGCCGACGATGGAGCACCCGTATCTGGAAGTAATCTATTCATTTGACTGTTGACTTAAAGACTTCTATTTTCACTATATTTACCATATTTTTGACGTGTCGTAACTGAAGTTTGTGTATGAACTTTGAAGGTGGAAGGAAATACGACTTTTAGAGACATCACACACGAGGAAAGACAAGGGCAGTGTGCAAGCGGCAAACTTATACGAGCTTTAGTGCAATACATTAGCTTTAATGTAATACAAGGCGTGTGTAATTTTAATACCTGAAAACATTATTCGGAACTGACCACGTACGAGTATAATGAATGCGAAGGTCCCTTAAAAGACTTTCTAATTAGGTACTTCAATTATACCTAGTACCTCCTATCGTGTCTAGAATAACTTTCATAAGTTTTTGGCTCACCTAAAAGGCTGATTTCAAAGTCATACTAACGACCTTTTTAAGAAGTAATGCTAGCTGCCTGTTTACTTATCTCTTAGTTTGACTGTACCACAGAAAATGATTTATTACCAACTGCAAACGGTAAAGGAAAACGTTGACAAAGAGACAGCATCCCATTTGCATCTTCGTTTAGATAGCATTGAAGATTACTTTGATGTAGACGACGGTGACTCCATCTAAATATACGAGTATATTTATTTACAAAACTTAAATTATAAGCATATTCCTTCGACTAATAATATTATAATATAAATACCTTAGATACATAACTTAAGATATGGAATAAACAAGAACAATTTATAAATAAGTTTATTTTTATTATGCGTTGGCTCGTATTTCACCACTATGTCACCTGATGATTAGCGATGATTACGGTCAACGATGAAGCACGGTAGCCAAGAAGTAACCTAGTCTTTCTTGACTTAAAGACCCTTAAGTTGTAGTTATCAGGAAACAGACTCCGATAGAGAATTCCACATTACTTAACTGTACGCAACAATAAATTAATGTGTTCCCAAAACGTATTAAGAAAAAAGATTTTAGAATGTAGAATCAATAAGAGGACTTAAATAAACTAACTTTTCACATCCATATGCACGATATTTGGCATAACTATTTCTCATCTGGAATAATGGAAACGAATTTGAGTAACAATTGCGATCGCGTGGCAATAGGGTTAAATTGCCATGTATCGACAATCGTCTAAGCCCCGCATATCTGTTTACGGCACAATAAAGCCTGGCTTCACTTCAGCCGACGTTCGAGCTCGCACCTCGCCGCCTGTATCGCTTGTAATACCCTGAGATCGCCCACCTGTCAGCTAGCTCCTCAGGAAATGGATTCACCTCGCAAAGTCTGTGCTCAGGGTCACGACAAGAGGCGACGCGACCAGACGCGCGTATTTTTAGATATTGATACAAAATAAAATCTATTTGCCACTCAAAAAGGTATAGGGAGAGAATTTCGTCTACAAATAGGTGTACGCTTTTTAGTGTTCTGATGAGATGGAGATAGAGAAGCAGTTAATGCTTCGTAGTCACTTGCAATTTGAATACGCCTCGTGGCTTCACGATACAGTCACGGCTTTCCGATAGGCTTGAACTTCATGTTACGCTTCGTGGCTTCACGAGACGCCTCGTAGTTTCACGATACAGCTCACGACTTTCCCATACGCATGAACTTCATGTTACGTTTTGCGGCTTCAAGATATGCCTTGAAGCTTCACGATCCGCCTCGCAGTATCACGATACAGCTCGGGGCTTCCCGATACGCTTGAACTTCATGTTACGCTTCGCGGCTTCACGATACGCCTTGCGGCTTCACGATACGCCTCGCAGTTTTACGATACGCCTCGCGGTTTTACGATACGCCTTGCGATTATACGATACGCCTCGGGGCTTTACAATACGCCTGGTGGCTTCACGATACGCCTTCGCCACTTCGTTCCAATATCGTCGCGTCTCTGTACGAACATCCACGCTACTGTCTATCTGCAAAAATCATAACAGCCATCTCTATATGTATAGACAAGTAAAACAAGCGCGCAATACCTGGTACGATGTAATCTTATAGTGGTTGCGATCGTGACTGTCAAACGTGAGGCTTCCGTTTCGATTTCCGGTTGTGACAATGTAGCTATCTAAAAATAAGTTGGATTCTCTTCGATATTCTCGCCATCTCATAGTCCAAAGTGATAAAACATTATTGTAGTGTATTTTCAGGAAGCGTTTGGTTGCTCCTGATTGGGTAAAGTTAAACTGAAATCAATGCACTACCATGAGATTATTTGCAAAACTAAATCACCATCTACCGAGCCTCTTCCCAACTATATTGGAGTCGGCTTCCAGTCAAGCCGGATTTAGCTGAATACCAGTATTTTACGAGGTGCGGCTGCATACCAGACCTCCACAACCCAGTAACTGGGGTAACACGGTACTTCATGACAAGCCTGGAGTCAGATTTACTGGCTTCTGACTATCCGTAACGACTGCCAAATATCTACAAATGACAACCGGGACCTACTGCTTCACGTGCTTTCCGAGGCACGGAGATATGTTAAGATGGTCACCCATCCACAGATCAACCTTGGCAAGCGTTGCTTAACCTTGAAGTTCGACCTGTGCAACAATTCTGAGCATTATTAATTTTTCTAAATAATTAATGTCCATTATAAAATTCCATTATACTTTTTTTAAACCACTAACAAATTTTCCAAGTCTCTCTAAACCCTACTTGAATGTCACGGACAAGTGCGTTCATAAATTACTAGCCTAAGGTGACTGAGTTTAGTAATTACGCTGCCTAAAGCAATTGTCTAGCTGGTATCCGCGTTGTAGCCCGATTCAAGTAATCAAAACCGTAACGATATCGTGGCGATTTATTCGTTTAGACCATTATCATAATCTTTTTTTTTAAGATAAATCTCTATAAATAACATCCATCAATCGAGCTTTAACGACACCGATTTTAAAGTCTTTCGATCGTGTCGTTGACGCTTATTCAGCTCATCTCATCTCATCTACCTAGCCTTTTCCCAACTATATTGGGGTCGGCTTCCAGTCAAGCCGGATTCAGCTGAATACCAGTATTTTACGAGGAGCGGCTGCCTGCCAGACCTCCACAACCCATTAACTGGGGTGACACGGTACTTCATGGCAAGACTGGAATCAGATTTACTGGCTTCTGGCTATCCGCAACGACTGCCAAAGATCTACAAATGACAGCCGGTACCAACGGCTTAACGTGCTTTCCGAGCATGAAGCAAATAACCGGTGGAGTGCGCGTACGATGCTATTGCGCTCACCAAACATATGCTAAAACTAGTAGAAGCGGCAGTCGCAAATGCAGTACGCACGTCACGTGCTCCCGATTTTTAAGCGAATCAAATTAAAGGTACACGACTTGACCTTGAACGGACCAATAGCAGCCCCGCATTTTTCTTCGTCCCCCGGCCCGCCGTGGTGAGTTGTTTACTTAGAAGAAATCGGGCTATGCGCTCTCTAGTGGTTATATTCTCTATGTTTCCGAGGCACGGAAGCCACTCGGCATCAGCTATGTCTATTATTATCCCGGTAGAATACATAATAATGTAACAGGCAATAAACTATTGACAGATCGTTTAGTTTCAAGCCAATTGAATTGTCATTCTATCGATCCCCGTTAAAGGAGCACGTCAATACCGATTTTGTATAGGACTTAGACCGAACGACCATAAAACTTCAATGATATTTTGATTTTGATATGATATTTGACTTGTTTGATTTTACGTAAATCAGGGTAGGCTGGTGGTTGGCTAAATCAGAAATAAAAGAGTGGCAACCCAGGTTACATAAATATAACAAAAGACTAGTACTCAATAGAAACCCGAGACCGGAAAACCTGGAGCTTGAATTCGATAACGATGATGCTTGCAAGTTTGTACCTCTCTATGTAGTCATATACTCGTGCCGATAGAAGATATGATTGATATCATATACCTTATATTCTTTATCATCGTTTCTGCTGTGCGAGTTAACGGGGTAGCTGGCACGAATGAATGATGGTTATAGAAATGACTGTAATTTTTTAAATATTTTAATTCATTTAACATCAACATTTATTTTGCGCTAGTAGTTTCTCATAACGTAACACTTTACAATGCTTTAAACGTGATAGTATCACATATTTTCGAGTATTTAATGTGGCATTTGTTTTCGAGCCAGGTGCCATGTTAACTCGCACGGGTTGAGGAGTTTTCGGCGAGTCAAGTTAATATCAGCGGCTGTTTGAAACCACATATACACTGGGGACACAATGTCCCCAAAATGACGTGCAAAGCTGTCAAATTCTCCAATCAAGTCCCCCGTCACGTCAATGCGGTGTATAATTATGGGGGACGAGTGGTGGGACAGGGGTGACGTTGCAGCGTCACGGAGATTGAACGCCGCGCGTCAAATTGTACACTTATGTATTTAAGGCATAGTTATTCCTAAATTGACGCCTGTTGTCTGTGGTTTATACCCTGATACTAAATTGATTCTTAATTCTTATTATTAATTCTTTATTGTACACAAAAATAAACATTACAAACATGGTGATTAGATTGGTTAGATTGTTCATGTACAAAGGCGAGCTTAACTCAGCAATGAGTCTAATTGATACGGGTAATGTCAAAATTACTATAGGAATGATGCCAGTTCATTTGTGTTGTAATGTCATTTTAGTCTCAGGGTATAAAAAACAGATGGTAGATGACATTGTGAAGTAACTATATTTTGTGTTAATTGGTATCTCAAGTTGTATACGTAACTAGATAAAAAACCATTTTAACAAAAAAAAACACCGACTTCAAAAATAAAAAAGTATTCCAAAACAAATGAATATGCACTAAAAAGTAAAAAATAAATGCGTATTTTTATAAGCTTACAATTATTTTTATTTTAGGAGTCGGTGTCAGCCAACTAAGACAGGTTTGTTATTTATTATCACTACAATTAAACATCACAGTTTTACACCAGTTGTAAGTAGTTGTACTTAATTGTTAGTAAGTTGGTATTATTATTGCTAGGTTGTTGGCGTTTCCTTGGCTGACACCGACTCCAAAAATAAAAATAATTGTAAGCTTATAAAAATACGCATTTATTTTTTACTTTTTAGTGCATATTCATTTGTTTTGGAATACTTTTTTATTTTTGAAGTCGGTGTTTTTTTTTGTTAAAATGGTTTTTTATTTCTTGATTTTTAGTGAATCTGATGGACACTAATTACTTATTTGAGTATGGGTAGACCTACTAAACGCGCTGCTCATAGAGACAGCGCCGTTTAAATAAAACAAAGGAGTATATCGTACTAAGTCGTGTCAAAAGTTTGGCAGGCATAGTTTTATCGGATTTGGACGCCAACAAATTGTTAAATAAACCACACGACGATAGATCATTGCAGGATATGACAAGACTACGAAATCTGTCTTCCGATAATGAAGGTCACACATAAGTACCTAAGTCATAATACACCTTTTTTTACGAGGCAAAATCAACCAATGAGTCCTCCCACCCGGAGTGGAGCGGGACGGACTGTCAGACTTTTAGTGACAGTCATACTACTGTCATACCTACTCATCCACAGTGTTCCTTCAATAGCCCTTTAAGTTCCAGGGTCACGGTTACCCAAGGACAGTACCGCGACCACGGACCAGTTAACGTAATTAGGACGCATGAAATTTGAAGAGTTTTGTTCACATAACCGAATATCTCATCAGAACAAACATACTTTTTTTCGAAATAGTTTTTTTAACCATTTTTTTTGTTTTTTTTTTTGTTGTCGAGACGTGATATTATGTTGTGTGGTGGCGTAAACAATGCATAGATATGCTATAGCAACAATCGCGGTTAATCTGCTGTTATTTATTGAAGAGTTCCCTCGATTTCTTCAAGATCCCATCATCAGATATTGAAATGGTGACAATGGGACCACACGGGAAGCACCAGCTTTCAAATAAAAGAAAAATAATGAAAATCGGTACACCCAGTCGCAAGTTATGAGGTAACAAACATAAAAAAAAAAAAAAAAAAAAAAAATACAGTCGAATTGAGAACCTCCTCCTTTTTTTGAAGTCGGTTAACAATAATGTGGAATCATTCAAACAGGCGCGGTCTCGGTAAAATGGAGTTGAGAATTTTATTGTAGTTTTGAATATTTCAGCGATGTGTGCTGAGAAGGATGACTCGATATATTTACTGAAAAATACTGCACAAACATTACAATGTCTTACAACCGTATTCTAATCGCAATGTCAACTGCATTAAAACTTTTTACTTTACTGGGTGTACTCCTTGTGTGTAAACTCGAGCACTAAGAGAGGAATTTCCAAAATTTCCCCCAAAAGGGATAAAACTGGGTCCAAAGTTTATATGGAGAAATCTGCTTTCACGCGGGCAAATCCTCTGGCAGAAGCTAATATATAATTATGTAGAAAAGCCTTTTATTACTTGTAAATTAAACAAATTAAGTAAAACTAAACTTAATCCTATTTTGGTCCGAAATAATTTAAAATTAATTTTAATATAATATTAATGTGTGACATATTATACAGTTAATTAAAAAATCTAAGTTCATCTACAAAATTTAGAACTGTGCCATAATATAGTCATCACACTAATTAAACTGAAAGCCGGCATCACGAAATAATTAAATTGGCAACATTAATTATAATTATTATAATGGTAACATGACACCGTAACACAGAAACGTTTTGTCCTGGCAATAGATACTAATATCTGGCATTATTTAGTAAGTTCTACTTACCTTAACAAAATATGGAGTCGTTTGTTAAAGTCAGTTCAGATTGAAATAAAAAAAAAATAGGTTAAGAAATTCCTGGCGGTTGAAATGAAGAAAAATAAAACATCGTGGGAAAACTGTAAAACATGTCCTAGAAACAAAAATTCGACGACATGTGACATCCACCAATACAGACTAGGTCCTTGTGGTGGATTACGGTCGATTCCCTCTCCTAGAGAGGAGGCCTGAGTCCCAACAGCGGGAGTATTACAAAACCAATAATGCTTAATGCTTATAACCGGCGGCCTTAGGACTGCTTAAGTGCCCTATAGAGTTACTTGTAAGACAAGATACTTTACAGTTCTTTATTAAACTGTCAATATTATACAAAATACTATAAAGTTCTTTACCTACTGAACAATCAAAATTCTCATCTGCGAGTTTAGTTTCAAACTAAATTTCTTAAATCTTATTACGAAATATGACAGTACAGTTGAATATCTTTCACAAGTCACTTTTCTAAGAAACCGTCAAAAAGATCTCGTCCATTTTCCAGGAAATACTCAGTAATGCCAGTTCTTGGCAAGAACGAATCATTCCTACCGCCTCTGCTACATTTACCTCTATCTGAAAAATGCCTGCAATTCCAACAATGAAAATAAAATCTGCAATTGCCTGTCAATTCAGATTATGCCTGGCACAGTAGAAGTGTTGCCAGTAAACCTGGCTTTTCCACTCTGTCATTTTAAGACCGTTTTCACATTATCCGATCCGATATCGGTATCGGACGCCGATACGATATCGGGGTAAGTAAAATGTATGAAATGCTGTGCTCCGATATCCGATATCGGGTCGGACAATATGAAAGACAGGTACATATCTCATACATTTACCTTACCCCGATATCGTATCGGCGTCCGATACCGATATCGGATCGGAAAATGTGAAAACGGTCTAAAACTAGTTAGCCGCGGTGTACTTAAGTGGGGAAACTGGATTATCATACGACGCGAAAAGGGGAGGTTTTTTCTTCTAACTTTTAAATGAACCGGAACATTTTAACGCCAGTTTTAATGCTAGGTTATTATATTAGCGCTGCAGTTTTTAACACTTAGAATATTCTAGTGAAATGCTGTCTTGTAGTTGTAGACAAAAAATAAGACAACTCTAGTCTTTGAGATTGCAAGAAGAGAAAAGCATAATTGTGCGACACTCGGTAGCGTCTTTTTTTCTGCATTACAACGCGCTGAGATTTAGACTCCATTTTCCAGACGATAATTATTATGAATTTGCTACTAAAATTATTTATTTGAACAATATAATAGTATATCTATAATAATATCATTGGTATATCTAGTTCTAACTAGTGTGTAAAAACACGCTAATATGGTCAGAAAGTGCTTAACCCCTTATTCCTTATAGTATTTTTTTATAGTTGGGCAATCATAAGAATGACTTTTCCCGCTTTTGAACGGAGCATGAAGGCGTGTCAGACTTTTATAAACTAAAACCAACTCCTTTATTCCTTCTTCGTCTTGCGTTTCAGGGCCCCGTATTGCTGGAATTCCTTATAGAATTAAGGTTTATAAACAATGCGAGCAAGATGATAAATAAACTGAAGTTTATAAGTCATTTAGCAACTATTTGTTCTTATCTCTGTACCAGTGTCCATGGAATTTAATATTGTCCAGTACTTTAACACAGAAACAAAATATATGGCGCGGACAAAAATATGCCTATAAAGCTTGGCCGGCATTGCCATGTTTTATGGCTATGCTCGTCTGACCAAAATAGTCTAGCATAGCATAAGCCTTTTAATGTCCCACTCATTTCCCACTGCTGGGACTCAGGCCTCCTCTCTGGGACAGAGAATAGGCCGTAATCCACCACTTGCGCCCAGTGCGGGTTTTTTGATGTCACATGTCTTCGAATTTTTGGTTCTAGATTTCCTCACGATGTTTTTCTTCGCCGTTTTAAGAGCAGTGGTGATGAAATAAATTACACAAAGTAATGCGCCTGGCTGGGTTTGAACCCGCAACCTACAACTCGTAGTCTACTAATCGGGGTTGTTACCACTGGCCCATCACCGCTGGACCAAAATAGACCACCAAATAAATGATAAATAAACCAGGCCTTAGCTTAAATAAAATTATCTTTACACAGAGAAGAATAAAAACCCATTTTATAATATTTGGGCCTTTAATAATGAACGTTTTATCGGCACTCCATCTGTAGGCACGGCTGGCTAGGCGATGTATGGCGGGCCTAACCCGGCGGAACGTAACGCGTATAAAGCCAGAACTCCACCAAAGCGGAGACGAAACGAGCGGAGAGGAGATGTTTTTTAACCTATCACATACGCGCAAAACAAGACACAATAGAAAAACAATAACAGCGCGGTCTCATGCGACAGGTCGGGGGGGGATTCATGAAAACAACCGATAGAATTGTGTTATTGACACATTCCCTCTCCGCTCAGCTTCAGTGGAGATTGCTGTGCGGAGATGTGTTATATTTTTATGGCGCGATGGAAGCGGAGATGTAAGCTGTGGGCGGACGACGCGCAGTGGAGACGAGAGATGTGAGCGGCATGCAATGAGCGATGTTACCCTCTCGCCCGTCAGCAACCCGCAGAGCCCCGCGCGCGCTCTGCTATACTCCGTCGGTTTAGGTAGTTAACTAAAGGTAAACAATCTTGGTATGTCTTTTTATGTAAAAGTTGTCTAAAAATTGTATGTAAAAATCTTTGCACATAGGTATTTACCTAAATCGATGTTAGCTAATAAACTAAATTTAAATAATCTTTGTGTATATTATATACGACCTCTTTAATATAAAAAGACATACCAAGACTGTTTACCTTTAGTTAACTACCTAAACCAACGGAGTACAGTATCGTGCACGCGATTACGCGCTCAAAAATATCTCTTCTCAGCACACATCACACCGCACAAATCTCCGCTTTGGTGGAGTCCCCCAAGCTGACAAACATTTCTTCTCGCACAGCACACAGCACACCGCATATATCTCCGCTTTGATGGAGTCCCGACCTAAAGCCTAGCTACAGCAGCCCGGGACCTACTTACCATGCGAGAAAAAAACTACATGAACGCTTAGCCTGCACGGGATAAAAACTGTTTTAGTTACAAACAAGGTACCTGTAGTCCTGTACTGTTTGATCGTTTTCAGGATATGAAGTAGATAACGTTGTATGTTAGTGAGGGACTTTGAGTGCTTATTAAAAAGAGTGCTTTAGTATTTTCTATTTAAAACCTTCATTATTTTCATGGTTGTCATCATTTTCCTAGCTTTTTTCAACTAGCTTTGATTCGGCTTTGAGTTTAACAGGATGCCTCTGAATACTTATGTTTTACATTGACACAACTCAGATACTGGGCAACACGATACTCTTTGGATAGACGGAGGATCAAACAACAAACGCTGAAACCAATAGCTTTACAAGCTTTCCGAGGCACGCGGTGTCAGTTATTTACTGAACATACGTTCCTAGTTAAATTTTAAAAAGTACAAATGAAATGAAAAATTGACTTTTGTACTTTACACCCGAAACCTCACGCACTACAGGAGCGTGTCTCATCCATTGAGCCATCTCGAAACATTCAAGGTTAATAATCACACATCACGCAAAAATAAATCAGTGAAAAAATTCCAACTACAAATCAACAAAACAATCGATAACCCAACGTCAGAATATATCTGTAACCCCTGACAGACAAATTAAAAGTTCCTTAATTCTCTTAAATAACTTCCTACAAACAAAACATTCAGACATTATTAACAAAACACAGCATTTATAACGCGACCGCAACCAATTTAAAACATCTGTCCACAAAACACAAGCACTTAGATTAAAGCACTTTCCTTAAACTGGAACGTAATAAGTTAATGAAAAGCTGAACAAATCTCCGGAGTCCTTATCCCACGTTTGTTAATTACGTTAAATCTTCGCTAAGCATTGGTGTCAGAGTGCCGGCGATCCGTCCGCGACGTGACGGGCTAAGCGCAACAAATGTCACGCTGCCGCTGTGGCCAGGACATAGGCATGAGCGGAGCGATTCGCTGTTTAGGAAAAATGGGACGGTACTATTTTTTTCTGGTGAAATTGAGATTTGAATGAGTAAATTTTACAATTGATGTAATTTACATAAGACACCAGTTTTTAATCAATTCTTCTTCTTCTTCCTGCCCTTATCCCATATTATTTGGGGTCGGCGCAACATATTTTTTTCTTCCATTCTGTCCTGTCACCCGTCATGGTATCATCAACTCCCTTTTCTTTCATATCAGTCCTCACACAATCCATCCATCTTTTCTTTGGTCTCCCTCTTTTTTAGTCAATTGCCAAACCTAATTAAATAGAGCGACTGGTAATAAGGGACCGATAAACACGTGATAGTACTTTTGATAACAAACAACTTTTACTATGGAACCAAACCTGAAATTGCGAAGAAAATCAATAGTTCAGTACATTTTGACCAGTAGGTAGTCGAATATAGCCGTACGGAGCAGAAAAGTTTTTATGAGATTTCAAGTTTTTGTCCCATAGGAAATGTTTTTTGCCAGTCACCCCGTATATGAGTCACATTTAAACGATCGATTTTAAAAAGAGAAGACTTTTATAATTTTACTTGTATGTTGTCTGTTTTGTCGCCAAGTCATTCATATCTAAATATGATGTGTCATTTAGTATCTTTTTTTTTTAATTTGTTATAAACTAGTGCTTAACTGCGATCCCACCTGATGGTAAGCAGTGATGCAATCGTTGATGGTGAGGCGCACTAGTTTATTAAGAGCCTATAAAAGAGTATCTATAAAAACTGCCAAATATCATAGCTTTCTTTTAGTAGACAAGTCAAAACTTTTCACAAAATCTCTTATCTATTTTTATACTCTCATAGCGACTGAATTCTTCCAGCGTGCAGCGGCTTCGCCCACGTGAAAGCAGGTTTCTTCATACAAACTCGTACTTTGGACTCCTATTTCATTCACTTAAAGGCAACCTTTCGCATTTCACACTTGTAGTCTCAGTCAGACGCGCAGGCACATCGCCCTAAACCTGTGACAAGTGGGTTGGGGCTACCGTGTCAAGTACGGGCACGGTTAAAGAGGTTAGTACCTAAAAGGAAGTTCCGCTTTGCCACCTGGAACATTGGCTCTCTAACCGGACGTTGCAGGGAACTCGCGGACGTACTTGCGAAGCGTCGGGTCCAGTGCGCCTTCCTTCAGGAGACGCGCTGGAAGGGGAATAAGTCCCGTGACATCGGGCAGGGGTACCGGCTAGTGTACGCCGGATCACCATCGGGACGGAACGGAGTGGCCGTAGTGCTGTCTAAGGACCTTCAGGATGGCCTTCTTGAAGTAGACCGATACAGCGACCGGTTGATGCGAGTTAGGGTGCTGATCGAAGGATCAGTTGCGAACCTAATCAGTGCCTACGCTCCTCAAACTGGTTGCTGTGAGTCTGAAAAGGAGGCCTTCTGGAATGAGTTCGAGGACGTATTGCGCGCTATTCCGAATTCCGAAGATGTTTTGGTTGGGGGGGACCTCAACGGTCACGTAGGTCAGTTTGCTGGAGAGCACGGACGTGTTCACGGTGGTTTTGGATACGGCCAACTAAATGCAGAGGGAGTCAGTATACTCAGGACCTGCGCCGTATCGGACCTTGCCATCGCGAATACGTTCTTTCAGAAGAAGCCCCACCATCTTATTACGTACCGTAGTGGTGCCTACTCAACCCAGATAGATTACCTGTTGGTGCGACGGTGCCACATTGGCAAGGTTACCAACTGCAAAGTCATCCCTGGCGAAAGCCTAACGGCTCAACACCGCCTTCTTGTCCTGGACTTTGCGGTCGTGCCAAGGAAGAAAGTTGTTGAGAAACGCGAACCCCGCACTAAGTGGTGGTTGCTTAATGGCTCTAAACAGTCGGACTTCATCGCGGAGGTCGAGCATCTTGCGGTGAGTGCCCCGCATGAGTCCGTTCAAGAGATCTGGAGTAGGATCCATTCAGCAATCACCACTGCGGGTAAGCGCGTCCTTGGCACTTCTAGTGGTGGCCGCGTCATAGACAAGGAAACGTGGTGGTGGGATGACGGGGTTCAGGAGGCGACTCGGAAGAAGAGGGGTTTATTTAAACAGTGGCAAGGGACCAACTCTCCGGAAGACAGGGAGGCATATGGAGCGGCTAAGCGCGCTTGTAAAAAAGCTGTAGCCAGAGCCCGCAGCAAAAGCCTGTCGCCCTTGTACGACAAGCTGGAAACTGCGGAGGGGCAGAAGCTTATTTTTAAGCTGGCGCGTGCCCGGGAAAAAGCTACACGGGACATTAGCAAATGTCTTTGTGTAAGGGACGCCCAGGGTAAGCTGCTCTATGATGCTCCTTCCGTTAAGGAGAGATGGTGTACATACTTCTCGGAGCTGTCTAACAAACAGCATCCCCACAACCTTCCTCCCGAACCGCCTCCTAACCTCGGACTTATTTCCCCTATTTCCCCCGACGAAACCCGCATTGCTCTTCGCCACATGAAGAACCGGAAAGCGATTGGGCCTGACAATGTGCCAATTGAGGTGTGGAAGGCGATGGGCTCACATGGTGTGGACCTTCTGACTGATCTTTATAACCGCATCCTGACCACCAAGGAAATGCCAAACCAGTGGCGACTAAGCCTGATTATCCCGGTCCACAAAGGCAAAGGAAGCGTACAGGATTGCAGTAACTACCGCGGTATCAAGATCATGTGCCACACCATGAAGCTCTTCGAGCGCATCATTGACACAAGGCTTCGTAGCGAGTGCACTATCTCTGAGTGTCAATATGGCTTCCGGGCGGGTAACAGCACCATGGATGCAGTGTTCGCCTTACGGACTCTGTCTGAGGCTTACAGAGAGAGAAGGAGAGCTCTGCATATGGCCTTTTTAGACCTGCAGAAGGCCTTCGACTGTATACCTCGGCAGGCTATCTGGTGGGCACTCCGCTTCAAGGGTGTTCCCGAGGCCTATATTGACATTATCAGAGATATGTACCGCGATTCCGTGTCCTTTGTCCAGACCGCTGTTGGCGAATCCAATGTCTTTCCAATATCTGTTGGCGTTCACCAAGGTTCGGCTCTAAGCCCGTTCTTGTTTAACGTTGTGCTTGATGTAGTTACGGCAAACATCCAGGATCAGCCTCCATGGCTAATGATGTATGCCGATGACATCGCCCTCGTTAACCAGAACAAAGCCCATCTTGAGCGCAGGGTCAACATTTGGAAAGACACGCTGGAAAACGGCGGTCTGAGACTAAATGTGGCGAAGACTGAGTACATGTCCTGTGGTGGCACGGATTCAGGTACTATCCGGATAGGGTCGGATTTGATCACTAAGTCTGATAAGTTCCGGTACCTTGGATCCGTGCTGCACGAGTCTGGCAGCGTGGATGACGATGTCCAAGCACGTATAGGCGCGGCATGGGCAAAATGGCGCGAGGTAACGGGCGTTTTATGTGACCGTAAAATGCCTCCGAGGCTCAAAGGGCAGATATATAAATGCATTATACGGCCTGTCCTCCTGTACGGTGGCGAATGTTGGCCAGCACTAAGCAGACACACCCAGGAGCTTCGCGTCACGGAGATGAAGATGCTGAGGTGGATGAGCGGCGTAACGCGATCCGATCGCATACGCAACTCATTCATCCGAGGTAGTCTTGGTGTCCGTGACGTGGGGGAAAAACTGCAAGAGTGTCGTCTGCGATGGTATGGCCACATCATGCGCCGCCCTAGGGAGTACGTTGGTCGGAGATGCATGGATATGGCTGTCCTTGGGGCTAGGTCCCGTGGTCGCCCTCGCAAGCGCTGGCTGGACGTCGTCAAGTCCGACATGAGAGCCAATGGCCTCACTGAGAAGGATGTTAAAGATCGGGCAAAGTGGAGAATACGTAGTCGGAAGGCGGACCCTGGCAATGGCCGGGATTAACGCCAGGCAGAAGAAGAAGAAGTCTCAGTACTGCTGTGCGTTGTTGCAAAACTTTACACTTTTAGCCCCATTCGTTTCTGTTGTTTGTTGATATGTCAATCAGTCAGTTTATCCATATTAACTCCGTGGTTTATCCGTCACACTCGCTACCTCCTATCACCAACTCACACCCTTACGTAGATATAAGGGCAAGACTAAGTCCGTACAAACGACACGACATTTGTAACGTCCCCCGCACTAAATACTTTGAATGCTGGCATCAAATGCGTCGCCTAATGGACCGGCATCACTCTCTGGTAAGCACGGTGACATGGCGTGACACTCGTGGTACAAGCACGAGATGCTGGGACACGACGAGTTAGTGGCAGTGATCAGTCAGGGCAGTGGAATTGGTTTGAAGAGATGTTATGGCTTGAAGACTCTTGGGCGTTAGTACTATTTGTCATGTAGTGCCAAGAAGTGAAACTGGTGAACGTGGTTACGGTTAATCGACTGTCATTACTATTATTCTTTTTTTTTTGTTTATTAACCCGTTATGCATAAACGCGTATTACGTCATTGAGCGTTTTTAATAAATCTAGAAAACTAAAACTTTTTTTTATGTTTTGGTTAGACCTTAAGAAAAACGAAGATAATAATATAGAAACCAACATTTTTGGTCAATCAATTTTGTACAATCGGCATTCGAAGAGCGAAAAACACTTACACACTATACGAGCTGTGAAGCAAGACACATTGAACAGTTATAAAATTAGTTCAGTTTACGGTTGGAGCTATGGTAGAGCGATTAACTGCTGGCCTGCATGTTGCGGGTTTGATATCTGCACGGAACAAATATTTGTTTCGCATACTAATACGCTTAGGTGTCTGTCTATGTGAGTTTACATTATACCGTAGTAAATCCTAGAGCGAGGTAAAGTTAAAAACAAAGAAATCATGAAAGAAAGATAAAGAAAAGAATTAATTACGAGAGAACATAATACCAACAAACACGCAAGTACGTACGTACGTACGAATATATCTCCTTTGTACTCGTATCTCCATTTTTCGCAAGTTTTTTTTTTCGTCTGTTCTGTGTTAAATTTCAAGCCTTATATCATAACCGGCTATGTTTTCACGATCACGAACGAAATCACGCATTTTTATAATGATGATATACTGGTCCTTGTTATAATTTGTTGGATTTAATTAGAAATCTACTACGTCTAATTTTATAAAACATATTTTAAATGAAATGTCTACATTTTTGTTGATTAAAATAATAATCCTGGCTACAAGCTCAAAGCTTGTAAAGGCTCTTACAGTAATAGAATGAGCCCCTTTTACGTTCCGAGATAAGAATCATCAATATTTAAATAATGACGTCACAAGAAGAAAAGGAGGCGCCCCTTAAAAGTAGATTACAAAAAACCTAATCCCGTAATAATTCACGAGGACTGGCGTTTACCACGTTGTATCTCATTTTTCCACAAAGCCCGCCAAATGGGAAATTGTCGAAAATTCAATTGTGCTTCAACAAAAGAAAGCGCACAATTAAAAGTGGAAAGTGTAAAACAAATTCACTTTAAAGTTAACAAAGAAAATATCTGAGAAGGAGAAAAAAGCCGGCGGCGAGTTACCTGGCTGCTTCGAGATGGGATGAGATCGCGGGGATAAGGACTTGTTATAATTACGTTGAGTATCTAGACCGATCTCAGAGCCCATGTCAAGCGCTGAAAACTATTATTTAGATACTGGGTAACTCGACAAATATTGTTCTGCACTATAAATTATTATTATCTAGGGTTTTGGAGGTCTGGTAGGCAGCCGCTCCTCGTAAAATACGGTAGCTAAATCCGGCTTGATTGGTAGCAGACCCCAATATAGTTGGGAAAAGGCTAGGTAGATGATGATGACTATAAATTATTATTATCAAAGACAAATTAATTTCTACCCTCTTTCATACACTCAGGCAGGGTGTAGGAAAATAGAAATTAGCCCACAACGTATTGTCAGACCTGCCAAAAATACCAGGTGTCAGAGGAGTTCTATGAAAAACACTGTGACACGAGATTTAATATACAAAAACTCGTTTGACAGGGTTTTTTGTCGAAATTCTGCGATAAGGCTTTACCAATTTTTATGTTTTTTTTTTTGTTTATATTATGTAGGTCTAACTGTTAAATTGAATGCTACCTCATTCGAATCTATCACAGCGTCACTGGACCCAGTAGCGATCGTTTAGAACCGAATGCTACTTTTAAGAATAAGTCATAAAGGTCTTCTCATCCTCCTACCAGCATCTTCCATTTTAAAATCCTGATATTTCTTTGATAAATAATTCAAAATTTTTGTAGAACAACGCTTACCGAGTCAGCTACTTTTATTTAGACGCAAAGTATTGTATGCCAGCATCAATTCAGTATCACCACGCAACCTTAAACCGTTTCTCACAATAAACGTCTTGCGGGGTCCTATCGCAAACGCGGACATATCGACATCGATTCTATATTAATGTAGGTGGAGGCTGCCGCCTATCCATCTGATCCCTTAATCGCTCCTTACGGCACACATGGGAGAAGATGCGAAGATGCGGCGCCGCCCCGAAGCCGCGAGACAAATTCCCTTTCATTAGTACGAAACTGGGCGAGCAGTGGTGACCGAGTGGTAACTGCCCCGACTCACAATTTGTAGGTCGCGGGTTCAAACCCAGCCAGTCGCATTACTTTGTGTAATTTATTTCATCACCACTACTCTTAAAACGGAGAAGGACAACATCGTGAGGAAACCGGCATGTCCTAGAACCAAAAATTCGAAGACATGTGACATCCACCAATCCGCACTAAGCCCGCGTGGTGGATTACGGCCCACCCCCTCTCCTAGAGTGGAGGCCTGAGTCCCAGCAGTGGGAACATTATAAGGCCGCTAATGCTAAAAATGCTAAGTACGAAACTGGGCTCTGGACCAAGTATTAGGCAAGTCAGCCTCACCCCACAATCTACTGGGAGCTTCATTTTTACCAATCATCACGAACCATTTATAAATAAGGAAAAGAAAATGTTTCTATAGATTTTATGTTAATATTAGCTTTTGTTTACATTTCTTTCGCGTGAATTTCGGTTTGGTGGACGCGAAATCGAATCAATTGTTTTTTTTGGGGTTCCAGTTTAGTCCGTAGGTTTCGTCAAATTCGGTTAACCGTGAAAGCGTGAGACACAGAGTTAATCTCATATTTGTAATATTTTTAGGGATTATGAAAGTCCCTATACAATGGTGCGATATCATTTTTGTGGGGAAGCAACGCTAAAATGAAAAAAAAAAGACGAAGACACATAAGAAATCCAAACAAGAATAAAAACGAGTAGATATAGCCGCGTTAAGTTAAACTCAGAAGCGTGTAGTGTCAATCAACGGCGCTAGGGCTCCGGTCCCGACCCCATACAATTCACTATCCTTAAAGAATTATCCCTTTTACAGCGATATCCTTTTACCCGACCGCACCTCCGTCCGACACTTTGTGAAAAAAGACAGCCTTGTCCAGCCCTGCTCGCTATGGTCGGATATTTTCTACTTTTTTCAACTGTTGTCCCATTTTGCCAACAGTTCGTGAAAGCCGAAAAAACTTTTTATTTGTTGTTCGTCAGTAGTGACGTTTTGTCGGTAGTTTTATCCCATTTGTCGTCAAAAAATTTGAAACCTCGTCTAGTTTGTTTGATCTGGGTTCGGATTTTAATTGGGTTCAGTCGCTATGTTTTTTTTCTCATTGATAAGCTTGCGTTTGACCACTATCTCACGTGAAGGTAAATGATGAAGAGGGCGACGATGGAGCACGCTTACCTAGAAGTAACCTATTCACTCTTAACTTAAAGACCCCTAGGTTGTAGACGGTATCTTGCTGCCTGGCAACATTGCTATAAATTAACGTTTTTGGCGCAGCCGTGAACGCACACACAATTATACTGTTTTTATTTCCTCGTGACTGCCGCTAAATTTTTGTTTTGTTCTATCTTTCTTTCTATCAAGAAACTTAGACTTCGGCAGGGACTTCCACTCTTTAACCGTACGTAACATAAATAAGTTTCCAGAACGTTTTGTACGTAAGGGTTAGATGTTCACAATTGTACCGGTGACTGATAATTCCTGTCCGTTTCGACGTCATATTGAGCAAACGCGACAGTAGTAGCCTACGTGTAACATGTATAATTCCCGCGGTCGCCGCCTCACTGGCCGCCGCCCGCGTCTAATCTGCGCGGTGATTGACGCGTAACACGCCGCCGTACAGATGGCCTGGTGTGGAACACCAACACGCCGCATTTGTTGGACATGGCGCACACAATCTGTTGACAGACACACTATTAACTAGGAATGTAGAGCTAATCGGGATTGCGATACATTTTTTTGACTTTTAAGATGCTATTGATTGAGGAGCTCCTGGCTAGATGATAACAGCCGCACGGGTCGATCTTCAAGGTTAAGCAACGCTTGCCAAGGTTGGTCTTTGGATGGGTGACCATCTAAACATACCGAGTTTCCTCTGTGCCTCAGATAGCATGTTAAGCCGTAGGTCCCGGCTGTCATTTGTAGATATTTGGCAGTCGTTACGGATAGTCAGAAGCCAGTAAATCTGACTCCAGTCTTGCCATGAAGTATCATGTTACCCCAGTTAACGGGTTGTGGAGGTCTGGTAGGCAGCCGCTTCTCGTAAAATACTGGTATTCAGCTAAATCCGGTTTGACTGGAAGCCGACCCCAATGTAGTTGGGAAATGGCTAGACAGATGATGAAGATGCTATATAGAAAACTGTTATGTAGCTATCTAGTAAGCTGTGGCTAGTAAATGTATTACTATTTCTCAATGTCACCTACAAATTTCCCACCAAAACATTTTATCAATTTCGGACCACCGCCATGTTTCACATATCCTATTTTATTGTAATAAATTATTCTTCGTTCCCTTCCGCCATTTATAACCTTAAACATAGATATAAGTATAATACGTATTTGCCTCAGCAACTCCCCTTCTTTTCCTTTTGACAAATGAGGTGTTATTCCATTCATACGAAAAAGGTACGATATTACAATATTACTTTTGTGTGACGTTCGTGTTCAAGGGCGACGGATTGAAAATATATATCTTTGTGTCTTCTGAGCGCCTGGTATCGATACCTACTTGTTGCGCGCAATTTTGGGAAAATATTCAGCGCTATATGCTTACAGTTTCATATTCTAGATTTTCCTCAAGATTAGGTGGTTTGATTTTCAATCTTACGAGCTATAAATATAATCAATTTTTTTTTAAGCGGGTAATTTTACCCGTACGATGGAACTTGTGCTGTAAAACTTTTTAGGGATATTTTTCACTGTGTATTTCATATCATCAGAAAGATAATGAAATAGTCTTTCAATTTCTGTACGATTTTTTTTTCAATATCTACTCGGATTCATGACAAAAACTGCCATAACATAACAAGTCAAGTTGTGCAATGTTTTTGCTCTCAAGTGTATTTATAATTGTGTCCAGTACAATAGATAGCTCCAGAATTAGTTTCATGAACTAATAATATCAAGACCGGAAACGCAACCGCTCTACCGTTTGGACACGATGGTCACTGGGACGTAGTGACGACTGGTGGGGCAGTATTGTGACAGTCGAATTAGGACAGTCTTGGTCAATCAGTACCAATTCACGTGTATTTGTATCTAGTAAAATCGTTAGAGAAATAAAGTTATGTTGATTTAAATTATCTTTCGTTCGACGAGTGCTCACATCTACTTATAACAATGTTGCATCGTGACGAAAACCCAAGGCTTTAAATCTCGGCTACCTATGATACGATATAATATACATACCTATATAACCTTTTATATAACATATAAACAGGTACATTTTCATCAAGATACAGACTCCGGAGCTCATTTTGAATAACGCCTTTTCAAATACAGAAGCCTTAGATATAGGTAGAGGATACATCTGTCTGTCTAGACGTATGCTTCCTGAAATTAATAACATGTGATTGGAATATTCATCTTGAGCTTTACTACGATGAAGGCGACATGATGGAAGCTATGCGTATATGGAAATTTAATTTATACGAGTATTCAAGTACATTGAGACGATCTTAAGCTTTATATATTGAAATTTAATTTATATCAAATACATTGAGAGGATTCTTTTGATCAGTTCCAGTAACCTTGGTTCTCTTTCGGATATCTTCATTTGTGATGTGATCACGCAAGGAAACTCCGAACATACTTAAGTGGCAGTGGGCAGGGTACATTGCTCGTAGAACAAATGTTCGATGAAACGAAAGGTCCTGGAGCGGCAACCACGTCCTATTACGTGGTTGCCGCTCCGCGTATGTATTTACCATTTTGCGTAAACTTGTGCAGTTCATACATGCTCATAAATTTAAAAAAGTACCTTATAAATAGATTTATGGAAACCATGGCATTTAAAGATTTCAAAACTTTTTTGTGATACATTCAAATCAAACATTTATTATATTAACCGAATACCAAAAGAGCTGGGAGAATTCAAGTTTTATCGCTCTTTTTTCACGTCGCCTCTTTATCAAACATTGCGTTGTATTGCGTTGGATGGAGGTACCCACAATCTCTTAAACCACGCTCAGGTTGACGATAAGGGTCAGGAAGACCGTCTTAAGCTGTTAGCCCCAGCTGTCGTTTGAATATCGTCGGACAGCAGTCCTGCCAAGACGTTTGTATAACTCGGTTACTGTGGCTTATGAAAATCATACTGGCATTCAGCTATATCTGTTTAGACTAGTAACCCATCCCAACATAACTATGACCTAGATTATCTTTTTGCTTTTTACATTGGATGATTAATGAAAAGATTTTTTTTTTAAATTTTTGATTTACATTCTTCTTCTTCTTTTCGTGTCGATGCTCTCACTAAACTTATTCTAACCAGTATTTGGCAACCTGTATGGCTCTGGCATCGGCCGCGTTTTGTCTCGTGTTGTCTCAATCTCATTTATTTTACAAATTCTTATAATTACAGTCACAATCATGATTTTTCTTAATGTTAAATCCAATTTCCTGATTTTTTATGGTTATGTTTAAAAGGACTACACGAGCTAATTTCCATTATCCTAAAAAGTACTTATAATTATGATCCACTGCATTAAATCACTTAAAAAGTATGAGCAACTGGCAAAGAATATTTCTAACACGATTATAAATCTTTCTACGATAATATGCAGGTACTATCAACACCTAAACCGTCCTAATGAATTACTCGGGCTAATGGAGAAAACAGCATGATAATAGTTGTTGTGTTTATCGCTTTCACACAGACAGACGCAGTGGGGGATTTATTTATATTAAGGCTTTAATAAACTGGACTAACTAATAATATAATAATAATATTCCACAACTTTCACACAACGCCATCTAGTCCCAAGCTAAGCAGAGCTTGTGTTATGGGTACTAGACAACTGATAAACATACTTCTATACTTCGAAATACATACGTATTATAGATAAATTACACTCAGACACAGAACAAATGATCGTGCTCATCACACAAACATTTGTCCTGGGTGGAAATCGAACCCACGACCTCCGGCATAACATTCAGGGTCACTAACCACTTGATCAGCAGGCCAATCTAACTATAGTAGAACACAACCGATTGGGAATTCAGAATAGATTTACCAATTCCATGCATACGTATGACGGTACATCTCTGAAAGACGGAGGGTTCTAATCAGCCTGTGATTTACTAGTAAACGTCTTGGTTTGCCTTGCTAATCTGCCACGAGACACCCATTATGCGATCAGTCTAGTCTTCGAGGCCGAGCTTAGGTGATATTGTTGGCCGACTAATTCACTGTTCCACGCGCGCCTCAAAGAGGAGATGTCAGCAAAACTGCAGGGACTCAGTAAGGTTGAAGCTTCTGGAGCGATGGGTTGGCTTCTGAAAGAAAAACCCGGGACCCTGGAACGAAAGCAAGGAGTGAGTTGAGTCAGTAAAAATCTGACACACTCCCGCTCCGCCCAAGAGCGAGAGAAGTCCCTCTGATGACTTTCTACATAACAAAACCCACCAATTCAAATTCACTTATTAGATGTGGTTCTGTATTATCTTCAATTATTTTCATGGTTTCATCACATTCTGCCACAGCGTGTAGTATTCAAAAAAGTCTCAGCAAAACGTAGGGGTCCAGCAGACCCGATGTTTGCTGGGGACGCAAAGATTTTCTGGCAAAGACACCCGATTCTAAGCAATTCAATGATTACTTTTTTATAAAATATAAATTAGTGCTTGACTGCGATCCCACCTTGTTGATAAGCAGTGATTCAATCGTTGATGGCGAGGCGCACTAGTTTATTAAGAGCCTATTCACTCTAGCCTTGAAGACACCCAAATTAAAGTCACTGCAAGTGTACCTATTTGTTAAGCTGTAATATTCGCACACAATAGAACTTGTTTCTGAATAAATCAATCAATCTTTGGAAAGCACGCGCGCCGACTGCACAGATGTATGTCCGTAAAACGAAGTATAAAAGAATATGTAAGGATCGTTGTGTTCGGCAGTATACACGTATTGTGTACCCGCGTGAACAAGTAAGAACTTGGTTGACATACCTATCTAATTTAACGTCTCAATTGTTCGTTTCTTTCTGCGAAAGAGTATTGCTAGCGAAGGAGGTGGCTGCATGAACCCCTAAATTCTATGGACACTGGGTACAGAGATAAGATTTTTTTTTGGTAAATTAGTAATAAACTACAGTTTAATTATAATTTTGCTCGCATTGAATATCAATCTTAATACTGTAAGGAATCCTAGCAATTTGGGGCCATGGAACGAAGGCAAAGAAGGAACAAAGGAGCGGGTATTAGTCAGTAAAAGTTTGACAAGCCGTTCCACTCCGCCCAAGATTGTCATTCAGATGATTTTCCACCTAAAAAATAAGGATCATTGGGTTCCGCAGTATACGAGTATGTATGCGCACTCTGTGTCAGCAAGCAGTTTTGTTGACATAACTATCTAACTTACGGCCGAATCCAGTAACCTATCTATCACATATATATTAACAATTATAATTATATACAATATTAACAATTCTATCTTAGACGAAAAAATGGTTTCAGATTTATAAATCAATTGAACTTGACTTAGAACCACGCTGTGCCAAGGTCATCCTACCCTAGCTAATCCACTGGGTATCCGGACGACAGGGGTACGGCCACGCTTATCATTTCTCCACGAGATGGAACTGTAAATGGTTAATTGAAACTTGAAAGCAATATGGCGCACTCCTTGGATTAGAGAAACGTGAGGATATGGCATGAAATTGGTTATTTTTTTAATAAATAAATTGCTAATTAGCTAACTAGTAGCTCATACTTCTAGTTCTCACATAAGAATGATAATGCTCAGAATAGTTCGAACCACCAAATTATTATATAAAACCAGTTAAAATGGAAATAGAAAGTAACCATGCATGCGCATTGAGTATGCATGGTTATTTTCCATAACCATTCTCCAAGGAAAACGGACTGAATAAAAAACATAACCAAGAAACGCACAGAAAATAAAAAAGACGTAAGCAACAAAGAAACTTAATTGAAAATGGACAGGCCAAAAAAAGAGATACTTAGCATAGCGTAGCCTGCGCCTGAGTCCCAGCAGTGGGAACATTTAAGGCTCATCCTTAAATGTTCCCACTGCTGGGACTCAGACCTTTAGGGTAGTATAATGCGCCTGACTGGGTTTGACCCGCGACCTACAACTTGTCACAGGGCAGTTACCACAGGGCCACCGCTGCTATCTGTTACAGACTTGTTCAGTTATAAATGAGTCTATTATAATTGAGTCTATAAATGAGGCTATTGTTAAAACGTGTAAACCAATATAGGAGATGCCACCAGTGTGACTCAATGAACCGCTCCATAGCACTTCACTTCCATAGCAAGCACCGCATTCAGAGCTATCGCCGGACAAAGGCTGCACGGCAATAGCCTTATGATGTTCCCACTGCTGGGACTCAGGCCTTCACAATAATGTAATGCACGTAGCTGATTTTAAACTTGCAACCTACAACTTGTCACAGGGTAGTTACCACTAGGCCCACCGCTGCTCTTTGTTACAGACTTGCTCAGTTATAAATGAGACCTATTGTTAAAACGTGTAAACCAATAGAGGACATGCCACCAGACTCAATGAACCGCTCCATAGCACTTCACTTTCATAGCAAGCACCGCATTCAGAGCTATCGCCGGACAAAGGCTGCTAAAAAACGGCGGAATTGAGGCAATCAGTGCGCTTCAGTGGCGCTGCACCGTGTATGCTCGTGAAGCTGTTCCGGGAAGTTATGGAGCTCCGTAACCGAAACCGAAAACCTAAATAAAACTTTCGGATAAAAATGGAGCCAAAATTACAGATAACAACAGGGTTTTGTTTGGGTTTGCCCAGCCAAATAAATTATAATCTGGACTACAGATAGAAGTCAATTCCTTCTATTGGTATTTTTCTATTTTAAACTTCTATTATCCGTAACCAAATCTATCGAAAAGTAGCAGAGAATCTGTATGTTTATTAAAGGAGAAACTGACCAACTGACATAGGCATGCACTAAGACAGGATCTTTAAAAATATACCTCCTTAGGGTACCAAAGATTGTATTTTCGACTGACAAAATACCATATTTGTCAGTCGAATATGGGTTGAACCTTAGGACGGATAACGGAGGTGGTCAATATTTAATTGATGTACGTAGGAGTGTATCCCTACTGCTAGGTTTTTAAGTTAGGAAATTTCAAGAAAAAAAATTGCGAGTGTAAAAGCAAGATTTCTTTGTCTTCATAATACCTTGAGAGCAACTCCAATATCTTTGCACGCATCAACATTCGATGCAAAACCTCTCCCAAAATCCGATTACAGAAATGTTGATGCGGCAAAGTATACCCACCCTACTCTGCCCCACCAACATTTCTGTGCACAACTTTGCCGCATCAACATTTCTGTAATCCTAGGCAGTCTTGTCCCCGTACAATATAGTAGCAATTAATTCCCCGCCCGCTTCTCCGAGTGCTCCCCGTCCGCTATACGATACTTTTTAGATTTATTAACTAACACGTCATGAGTTTCACAAGGAAAATTATCCTCCTCGTTAAAATGAAAATCTTAAAAAGCGGATAAACCGGTGCAGGCGTAGTAATGATCCTTGTTAAGCTAAGTGGGTTTCAGGTTGCTTAAATAAATAGCTTACGGATTTAATTCACAGTGGGTAGAGCTGATAGTTTTAATTGAGGTTCAAATATTCACAAATGAATAGTTTAGTAACTGTGTTACGGTGTTGGAAATTGATTTCAATTTTGCTGAGTAGATTTTGATTAATTACGAAAGACATCTTTGCCTTTTTAATTATATTAATGTCATTTAAATAGAATCATGGCGTAGTAATACTGCCAGTCTTTTGGGTAAGTTGACGACAGATGTTAGAAGATTTAACTTTTTTTTAAGTTTTCTATTTAATCTTTATACTCAAAAAATAACCTTGCATAAAAATAGAATAATACAAATAATGTGAATGCATAAACTGCTAAAGCCTTTCATGAGCGCCTGAATAGTTTTGATACTATAAAAAAAACACACACAAAAATAAAAAGGTGTTTTTTTGCAAATATTAAGTACACAGATTAACATGTGACAGTAAATATGTAGGTACAGGTTAATACCTATACCTAAATATTGACTGCATGCGTGATTTAATCAATTTAGAGGCAAGTTAATTTTCTCTCCATTTCCAATCAGTCTCCGGCCGCCCAGCTAATTCAGTTGTTAGGGTCAGGCAAACCCAGCCCGGGGCATGGCACACCCGTCCGCTTCTGTGGGTTTACTGCGCCCGGGCGTCGATGTCAGTGATACCATCATCTGCAAGAAATAGTTTGTAGCAGCCCGAGGGGATACAAATACGAGTATGTACACTGTATATTGCACGAAACAGATATTACTTATCTGTTCTATGGTACTATAGTCCTATACTATAGTTCTATAGTAGTATATACGCCTACGCTGGTACATTAAAATTTCATCATAATATACATCTACTTTTTTGTGGAAATTCATCAAATAACTTGGACAATTGACACAAAACGATTGAATTTTAGTGACAAAAAAAAAAGTGACCTCATCTATACTCATCATCTACCTAATTTTTTTCCCAACTATATTGAGGTCGGCATCTAGTCTGTAACACTAGTATTTTACGAGGAGCGAAACCCATTGACTACCACGGTACTTCATGGCATGACTGGAGTCAGATTTACTGGGTTCTGACTATCTGACTGCCAAAGATCTACAAATGACAGCTGGGACCAATGGCTTAACGTGCTTTCCGAGGCACGAAGGAAACTCGGTATGTTAACATAGTCACCCATCCACAGACCAACCTTGGAAAGCGTTGCTTAACTTTGAAGATCGACCCGTGCGGCTGTTATTATCTATCCTCATCTATCCTAATCACCTCATCTATACTAATATTATAAAAAGGAAAGATTTGATTTTGTTTTTGTATGTCTTTATAATAAATTGATCAAGTAGTTTTTGTAACTCAAAAACTACTTGATCAATTTCAAACATTCTTTCACCATTAGAAAGCTACATCTTCAATGAGTAACATAGGCTATTTATTTTTTCATGCAGGTGAAGCCGCTGGCAGAATTGAATAACATTGTGGATGAGATCTATTAGTGGACTCTGAATTATGTTTATTACACTCTTAATCTATCAAGGGATAAAAAATATCTCTGTTTGTTGGCAGTTTCAGCAACTTATGCACTTTAACATTCTGGAAAATAGTACAGGCACTCAACTCCCAATTTTGTCGACGTTCAATCCCATAATATGAACCTAAAATATATGGCATTCACTTCTCAAAATGATCACAAAGGCACAATACTCCCGGAATAAGAAGTATTTCTGGACATAGCCTACACGTGCCAAATTTCATTCACATCCATTTGGTCGTTCAAGCGTGAAGGCCTTTATAATATCAACATGATCAATACGTAGTAAGATCCAAATCTACTACTCCTCTAAGTTATTGCTTAAAGTCAATATCAATAAACGATAAAGCTGCTAAATATAGTGACCAGAGGCTAGGCTTTTCAAAGTCTCAGTCAAAGCCTTTATTTGCATAGCCGTTTATTTTCGGTCAACGAATCAGTATTGCTATCCAACGTGGCAATGCTGCCTACGTTCTGAGCACTTTTCACATTGATATTGATGTGGATGATTTTTTTTATGCCTTTTGAGTTCTTTTTCTAACTGATTTTTTTTAATTTTGATAGGCTCGCGCTTGACCACTATCTCACCTAATGGTAAACGATGATGTGGTTGACGATGAAGCACGCTTGCCTAGAAGTAACCTATTCACTCTTGACTTAAAGACCCTCGGGTCGTAGCTATCAGGAAACACAAATCCCGGCAAGGAATTACACTCTTTAACTGTACGCATAATAAATGCATTCTCAAAACGCATATATTATTACTTTTAGTTTATATATTATATCCATTAAGCTACAAATTTTATTAGACAATGTCATCATTGTAAAATAAAAACATCCACAATAAAACACCAAACACAATCTTCACTCGACACCCTAAACAGAAGCTTCCACAAACACACACAGAGACATATACAAAACAATTGTCACCCTGTCACGGATCACGGCGACAATAAATCTGCGATCTAAATCAACTAGGTTCGTGACCACGTACATCTAAGGAGGGGGGGAGCAGTGGGGGGTGGCACCTACATCCTGCGCGAACTACTCCAGGAGATAAGAGATAGTTTCCCAACGTACACGATTGTGGCACAGAGCTGTTTGTTAGTACGTGTGCCAGTTTATGAGATCGTTTTTGAAGATAGCAGTTCAGCTTATGTCTACTTTAGCAAGAATATTATTTAATTCAATTATAACATACTAGACGAAGTCGCGGGTAGAACCCGCGACTTCGTCTGCGAGGACATAAGTGTAACAAAAAAGAATCGGGATAAAAAGTAGCCTATGTTTTTTTTCCATGTCAAAGGCCATATGTATGCCAAACATACAAATCCGTTCAGCCGTTTTTGCGTGATTAAGTAAAAAACATCCACACTTTCACATTTCTAATATTAGTTAGAATAATTGTATTCATATAAAGCTACGTTGTTAGCGTGTTAGTACACAATCTAAAGGTTAAAAGGTGGGAATCTGTTGTCCTGAATAACAGGTCTAGAGCCTAGCTTAGGCACAAGTTTCTTAATTTAGTTTTTGTATACTCTTTAAATTTTTTGTCATATTGATGGTTGTATGTGTGTCATATAAATCTCTACAGGCATGTACCCTAATAAGCGTTGAATTTAAGTGGCTTTTAAGAGTACCTTTCGCAAATTAGTAATGTTAGCAAACGAGGTGGCTCCAACCGTCAGAGAACTGGACCTCGTCACCCCCGAAGTTTTCGAAAAGTCATTGTTTGATTACATACCTCAAAAAATATCTTCCATATGCTCACCAAGATGATCACCAAGTAGTCTTAGTGAAGATTGAAAACAAAAGCAAAATTAGAAAAAGAATTGAAAGAATTCAGACCCATCTTGTGTGTAGTCTTAAAAGAAAATATCTCGATAACTTAATTCTTTGACGTAATTAAAATAGAACATAAAATAAAACGAAGTGAAATTTCAGTGAATTTGATTTCGTTTTAACATGAAATTTATTAGATTTTGTAAACTAGCGTAACAGTAATAAGCCCACAATAATTTACATTCATAATTTCAAACCGAATAGCCCATTACGGTCCTGAATCAATATCTATCGTGTCTACATTGGTCCGACGCAAAATAATCATTAATTAACTATTGGAGTTTCTACAAAGCGATAATATTGAAGTTACAATAGTCGCTGCGGTCAGCTAGAATCTATCTGTTAATATTGTAATATGGCAATATTGTAAACTCATTTTTTTAAATAGTAGCCATGGGAGTTTTTGCCGGTTCTTCTCCATAGAAAACGACCAATTGCAAACCGAGCACTAGCTTCTTACGTTTTATAGATGCCCATGTAGGCCTATGTGAAATGAAAACGATTTTATGAGAATTTATTTTATGTTTTTACTATACAACGTGTAACGTTAGATGCGTAAAACCTGAGACATCCGAAATGATTATTAGTTTAAGTGACACAATATTGGGAGAAAAAAATCATTAAAAATAAATTGAAGGCTTCGTATCTGCTTGGAAATAAAACCTATATTAGACCGTTAATGAGAAAAATTAAATTGGACGATAACCATTTATGTTTGTTTACATACTTCGGTGGGTTTGAGCAGGTGATGGTTTGACTTATTAATAAAAAGACAGGTTAACACTTTTATTGTAGATTTTTTTTGAAAAATGGAACCCATATTAAAAAGTGGTTCAATGAATTATGCTCGTTATTCTGATCAAACTGTTTTCAAGTTTTGCGCATTTAACGTTACACATATATATCATTGTGATCTAGCCACTGTCTAGTAAATAAAAGTTTTTTTTTTTTTTGACTTTAGAACCACAGCTGTATTCCCGATATAAAGACCATTTGTCCTTGTTAATAAAAACAAGTATTGTCGCGATCTATTCCCCGTTGGTGGCAGTGTACAATGTACATCGTCTCACTCCCGTCATGGCGTCCCATAAATTGCATTGGCTCGAAACAAACTCCGCGACTGTTCGCTTTTGATATAAAAGGTGTGAAAATTTAGTTTGTATCCGGAATATTATGTAACTGGATAAATTTTGAATACTATAAACTTTATTGTGCACCAATAAATTTATATAGTAAAAATTTTACAGAAATTTGAATTAATGGGTACAATGGCGGTATAAACTCTGACAGCAATATCTAACAGACAACCGATGGGCTATTAGAACAGCTTAAACTAAAAAGAGGGTAGTTTACGTTGTAACTAGGTACTGCTAGCAATATCTATATTTACTTTCAAACTTTCAGTCACTGGCGCCACTTTCAATCTTCCTCAAACTCACTTTATCCATTCTCATCACACCACCCATCCATATCAACATTTTTATCTCCGCAACATGCATTTTAATAAAAATATAAGATTTTTTTTTTTTTAATTCAACGTTATGCTATCACAGACACACAACAAATATAACATGAAGTATAAACAAAAAAAAAACCGGCTATACAAACAGCGCGCCGCTGCAAAATGTTTCTTTGAGTTCAAAGCATCGAAACTGATATCAAACGCAGTGGCCCACAGGCCGGCTCCACTACGGGGAATCTGTCGGTTATTAAACAGTGGTTAGTAAACGGTTGGTCTCTGATACCCACCCTTCAGGCAAGGCTCGTGTTACTAGCTGCCTAACCAAACCGACGCGACGCTTCACTTTCATGTAAGATTCACTCGAATTCGAGCTCCGGATCAAAATGGTTTTCCGTCGGTTTGCAATTACTCGATACTAACTTCTGTCAATGGCGTCGTCCGCGTAAAAGTAGATTATTCTATACAAAATTTGGATCCCTATTTAATCCCTTTAGGGACTGAATTTTGGAAATTCATTTCTTGTTATTTAATAGCTGTTGAGCTGTTGCTAGCGGCTTCGTCCGCGTGGTCGTAGAAAATTATCCCAAGGGAGTTATACTTCCGGGATTCATTCCGGATATGGTCTACCCGTGTACTACATAAGTTTTATAGAAATCCATTAAGTTATTTTTGCGTTAAAGAGTTAATAAACGTCATAATTCATACATACAAACTTGTACGTTTATAATATTAGTAGGATAAACAATTATACATCCTAAAAGAAACACCTGTGCAATATTTCATCGTTCTAGGTCCAAGGGTACCTAGAACGATGATGATGATGGGCTAGGCGTTGATGAGTCAAGATTTTCTTTTTATATTTGCAGATTGAATTATGATTAAGCTATTTTATTATGTTCTAGCAGTGTTTAAAATATCACCTTCATAGCGTCATTGCACACCTATCTAAAATATTTTAAACCGTTAAGGAGAAAGACTATTTAGAAGACAAGTCGATAGAACCTGTAAGCAAATCACATTAATTGACATCACTGACTGTGAACATATTTACTCGTCTCGTTATGGCAGAATATGCTGAAACAAATTTACTGTAACACCATATGTGCTATATTCTAGTAAATAAATATTTTGATTGATTGAAAGTTAGTTATATTAAATTTAGATTTTTCGTTGGTGCTATTTGTTTTTTCAAATAGTTTATTCAATATCTGTGTTATACACATACTCATCAACTATGGGTTGTTTTGTTCAAAACACAAATAGTGTAGCTTTGACTTGTTTTTACGAAAGGTACAATTTTTTTTTTATTATATTAGGTTTTCTTTTATGACGAAGACAAGCACTAAGACAAGATCTTACAAAATTTACCCCGAAAGGAGGTGAAACAGGTGTCCAAAAATTTAAGGTGAAACCTATTTTTACGCGGGCGACGCTGCTGGCACAAGCTAGTTCCTCATATAAAAATATGTCTGACTATTGAGAAATCGGGTCTTGATGATATAATTAATCCAATTACTAACGTGTTAGTAGTTGGATTGATTATTATTAATTGTATAATATTATTCATACGATTATATTAGCTTGGTATGTTATCTTCACCATGAGTAGTCACAGTTAGGGCTAAAATAACCTGTCATAATCCAAGGTCGAGATGTCAAATATTAATTAACTAATCAAGTTAATCACGTTCAATTGCCTTCTGTGTTTGTCAGTGCCTACACCAATAACACCGCCGGCGACGCGTCAAAACCACATTGATTTCAATTCGACGTACATCGCACGTTATGTTGCACGGCACGCGGTTGATGTAACTAAGTGGCCCGCAATATGGCTGCTCAAAGCGATCAGCCCGCAGAATTAATTTACGATGGTATAGATTGGATTCTCTGGGTTAGTTTTGGGTTTGGTCCGGATATTCGAGCAGTGAATATTGTTCGGTAGTGCCAGCCACCAGCGAAGTCTAATTCAATTATTGAAAGCCGGTTTATGCTGCATTCAGAACTTCGATTGGATGTGGCGCGATCCTAGGGGACGTAGGAGTGCGTCTAACTGACGATTTTTGTAAAAAACGTAATAAAAACGGCAATCAAATAACCGGCCTGTTAAAGTAACCGAGAAACTGCAAAAGCGCCGTCTGGGGACATTACAGTGAAACACAATTATTCCGTTCGATTTGACATAAGCAAACATTTATGTGAACGCGATCGAGTTAGAACGAGTCGAGTGTAAGAACTCGTTGTACGGCCTCGAAAAATGAGTCTCTCTTTCTCTTTTTATTTCGCTAAAATATTTCGCATGCATAATCGTCAAAACTAAGGTACTAATATTATAAAGCTGAAGACCTTGTTTGTTTGTTTGAACGCGCTAATTTGGGGAACTCTTGGTTCGAATTGAAAAAATCCTCGCACTAATCTCAGGAGCGGCGACATGTAACATTTCGTATCGTATCAAATGGAGAATGGACTGCTTAGCCCGACCTTTTTTGGGACAGATATCATTGTTATCGCCATCCATTACGCCTAACTTAACCAGGTCTAAAAAAGCAGGTCACAGAGGACTAACAGTCAATTTTGTAAGTTTCTTTCATACATTTTCTGCATAGATAAACAGCTGTAAAAGTAAACACCGTAAAAACACAATTGAGATTTAGATGTCTATCCATATTTTCAATGAAATGTTTGTTCACTCCGTACTACACATTTTAGTAAACACTTCACCGTTATAAAAACAACTAAATTCAGCTTTAAATGGATGTCGATCCATGGCTTCGATGAAATGATTGTTCACTCCATACTTCACACAAAATTTCAGTAAACACTTGAGCGTAAAAACAGCAGAATTGAGCTTTAAGTGGATGTCTACGAGTATCGATAGCTTCGATGAAATGGTTGTTCACTCCATACTTCACACGCATTTTCTGTATTATTACTTTTTTTTGTGAAATAAAATATGTAGTATTGTTTTGTAGAATATCAAATAGGGTCCTATTGGGCGAAGGACATTCAACAAATTACTATGTTCAGTGATACCAGGTATGAACAGCGTTATCAACTGGTTTTCCATTTTCAATTGTGCTTTCCCAATTTATGCTGCTGTCTGTATGTCTATCTCAATATCGTCCAAGAGTGTTTTACAATTTATAGTTTGCTTATTTCTGACAAATTGACACAAAATACATTAATTTATTACGGCTTCTAATAGAAATTCTACTTTGTACCATAAAGAGAATAGGCTCTTAATAAACTAGTGCGTCTAAATATTAACGAATGCATCACTGCTTACGATCAGGGGGGATCGAAAAACACTAGTTAATATCAATAAAATAAAATAAACATTAAATAATTATACCGCTTAGATCTTTCAATCGACATACATAAACATATAGTTGAAAAAAATAACTTACTACATTTTTTTGTTACTCTTTTCGACTACATGAACCCTTTATGATTTAGACGAGGCCATAGTCCAACGGCGAGGCAGTTGGCTGAAGTTCAAAAGTCCAGCTTTTAATGCTCAATTAGGTAGGTAGGCCGACTGAAACTATATTCTGTACGCATGGTAAAAGCATATTCTAGTTTTTTATACCCCATATTCATGTTATACAAAAGTTATAAACGTGTTCGCTTGTAGCCTCAACATGTTTTGTACTTTTAACGTTTTACTTTTGTGGTGGGATATCGTCCAATAATTTCGTCCATTCTAGGGTGGAACAAGAGGGTATACTCGGTTCAGACTTTTCTGAGTAAAACCACACCTGTGTCTTTTCGTTTCTCGTAAGTTACCCTTTGCGTTCTAGGACTAAGGTGACAGGCGTAGGGTAGCCAACCTTTCGGTTTTCTACAGGATGTATTTCGGAGAGTTTGCACGGGAATTGCATGAACTGATTCCGCTATCCGCATTCTACCATCGGACAAACCGTCATACGGCGGGTATTCATCCTTACGTTGTCGAAACCTCTACGGTCCGGACTAAGCGTTTCGCTTCGTCGTTCATACCGCGTACATCGAGGGACTGGAACAATCTGCCTGCTGCGGTTTTCCCATCCGATTATAATTTAGGTGTCTTCAAGGCTAGAGTGAATAGGCTCTTAATAAGCTAGTGCGCCTCACCATCAACGATTGCATCGCTGCTTACCATCAGGTGGGATCGCAGTCAAGCACTAGTTTATAACAATTATAAAAAAAAACCTTTCCTGAAATTCTTTCATTTTTAGACTTTTGACTTTGAACAATTACAAATTTTTTGAAGACATCATTTCGAAGGCACGCTGACTTCTAAGGAATAGGTTATTCCTAGTTTAGAAGTCAGGGTCTTTTTGCTCCGGTCCACTTAGCCACGTTCCTAAAAAATGTAATATCTTATGTATTTTTTGGGAATATAAAAAATACTATTAAATGGGTTGTGGAGGTCTGGTAGGCAGCCGCTCCTCGAAAAATACTGGTATTCAGCTAAATCCGGCTTGACTGGAAGCCGACTCCAATATAGTTGGGAAAAGGCTAGGCAGATGATGATAAAAAATACTATTATATTCTGTCAGAATATAATGAAACCTTTTGCTGTCAGAATGTAGCATAATATTAACTTTATCCGAATACAAAAATTAATTTCCCAACCAATTCTCAACCATAATCAACTCACGCCTAAAGAAGCCGATAACTTCCAATGAACAGATCACGGACATCGTGAACCGTTCTGTCAATTAGCCACCGCCAAAGAAAGCCGCGCAGTGTGTAGTCAGTGTTGCAGGCTTTGTCTCGTGGATCGGAAGTGTCGCTCACAGACCAGTGACTTCTCGCCCTACAGCATTATGTATTTAACGCTGGTATTCTATGAAGTTTAGGCTCAACTAATTAAATAATATTTTATTTTATGGCAATTGAAAATAATAAATTATTACGTTGTCTTAACTGTACACAATGTCTCTCTCTACAATGTGACAATGTCTCACAATGTGACATAAAGTTGTAAAAAAAAATAGGATCGTTTTGACATATGAAAAAATTTTGCATATAAAAGTCATCTCTTTTTTAATCCTTGAGCCTAAATTGTCACAGGCAAATATCAAACTCACAACAATAATGATGCCAGTTGTGTCATTTTAATCTCGGAGATTAAAAAACCGACTTTACTATAAAGCAAGCGCTAAAGAAATACTCGCAATATATTCCATCATAATTTTTAGCGCTAATTTAATGATGATTAAATTGCGAGTATTCTTTTTACGTTTTTACGCTTACTTTATAGTAGGTATACAATTTCTTCAAATGTCAAAATGGGCCTATTATTTTTTAACAACTGGTCTGGCCTTAAATACTGTCATAAATTTGAAAAAAAAACCTCCATAACATTTGAATTTAAAATCTGCCATTCGCGTATGAATTTTCAAAGTGCTTTTTTTCATTTTCTCGACAAAAATTGTTGTAATATTAAAATGAAGTGGGATGGTAAAGAGAAACAAATTGCTTTAAACAAAGTAGGTATACCAAAAGATGCGTTTTTAAAAGCCGATAATGCTGTTAAAATTTTAACTTTATACAAGCCCATTTGTTCTACTGAAAACCCGTTTGACATTTCTGACAGATTGAAAAAAAGGGGAAAGGAAAAAAAATCGGAAATTATAGTAATCGATTTCCTTGATCCTCCATCAAGGAAATCGATTACTATAATTTCCGAATCTTCAGAGATATCGAATTTCTTTTCAAAACAAAAAGCTATCTATATATGGGTTATATTGCTTTGTTTGAAAGATTTAAATTTATTGATTAAAGATTATATATTTTGTGATAATATAAAAATAGCTTCTTAACATAATTCAATGGTTTTACTAAAAAACTGTGAATTAAGCCTATACAAAGTAATTTCGGTTTGAAAAGTGTGAAACGTCAAATGGTATTTCTCAGATTCGATAGCGTTCAGTAATCCAGAAAATTGATACTTAGTAAACATGTGAAGACTCAAAGTCACAAATACTTACACTTAGATTTCTTTTTATTTTAGACCGTATTTGTACGAAAATTTACCCCAGTGTTACCCCAGTTAATGGGTTGTGGAGGCCTGGTAAGCAGCCGCTCCTCGTAAAATACTGGTATTCAACTAAATCCGGCTTGACTGGAAGCCGACCCCAATATAGTTGGGAAAAGGCTAGGTAGATGATGATGATGATTTGTACGAAAATTGAATGGCATGAGACATTATAAATGCTGATTATCTATAAGCTTATCATGACCAGTTACGTAGTTAGTACGGAACCTTCCTTTTCACCGATTTCATAATAATTAATCGGACTGTAAAGAGTATCCAGCACAGTCTACTGAGCACGCATGCTATAAAAGTTAATTGGGGCCAGCACATACAAAAACAACAAAATATTATTATTCACACAATAACTTCCCTGAACATTTCTCGTATATGCACGCGCGGGCAACCATTTCTCTATACTTAGCTAACAGCCAACTATTTGAGAAGCCTAGCCGTTAGACTAATGCTTCGGAACGTAACGGAAATATAACAGAAGTTTCGCAGAAGACTCGATAACAACCTCGGGCACACAATACAATGTTGTACAAAAAGAAACATGGCTGCTTGAGTTCCGAACTGTTCCGAGTAGTTCCGACTACGTACGAGTGCGCGACGGTGATTTCTTTCCCTGATATTGGTGTATTTATGTGTGCATGAGCGTGTTATCGCGATCTTGGTACTTCTGCGCTTCAACATCTTGCGATACGTACGAAACACTGCCAAGGAAAGCGTTGCGAATGAACAATGGCGAATGTATCTTTTTTCTGTATATCTATGTATCTTTTTGTTGTACATTTGTTTTCCTTTTTGCGTCATTTATTCCTTCCTTTCAGGGCCGACTCAGCGAACGAAGCGCCCGTGGCCGATGGACTGACCGAATTTGGAGAGGTAAGCGACTTTTAACCTTATTGTTTGTGTATTAAGAGCTACGCGAGTGTCTATTTGCTTGGCCACTGTTAATATGGAAGGATGAAAATGTCGATTTGTTTTGTTAGGAATGTTGGAATTATGTCTGGAGTAGGTTGATTAGAACCGATGTGTGGTAGCCCTGCGAGGGTATCGATCGCGGCAGCCCTAGCTCTGCTTCATTAGGTACCCTTCGGAGGGCACGTTGAGATTACACTTAAGATTATTTATTTACCTACAGGCTAACACCCGATATTTGATTCGAGAAATTGGAGTTAATTCGTGTACAACCCTTTTTTATCGCCAAAGTTTAGCAGGTTTTTCAGGTCTAAGTAGAATTGGTATTTTAAGACATCGTATCATAAAATCTTTTAATGACAACAGGATAACAATCTTAACACTACCGTACGTTTCTTGCTATTATCCAGAAAAAAAAACAAACTAAAATAATTAAATAGCAATATTTGCATTTATCGCAACCATAAACCTGTATGAGAAATGTAACATGAAAAATGAATAAACGCTAGCTCTAAGAAATTCCCTCAAGATCTTCGTTTACAAAACCATCTTCCGTAAGTACATAATTAATATTTATTAATATTTAACCGTGAGTAGTAACCATTGTGAGCCTCACCACACATTCACAAGACCCCTGGCGTGTACACTAGCAGTTACTACCGGTAACACATCAGACCCTAACGTGAACTGACATGCACTAATTTTTATTTTATTTTATACCCCTAGCCACCCCTTATTTTATTTTGACCATATTACCACTGCTGATAATCATGTGGAATCACAGTAGAGCACTAGTTCACAATACATAAAAAAAATGCCTCGTCTTACGCTTGTTGAATATTTCAAGGTACGTGAATTTTTCTTACGATATTTCGTAGTGTCAATAAAATATGTAACATTTACTAAAATTTTGCAAATTTATCGAGTCAGAGTCCTTCTTAGTAAACTTCGTTGAGGTAGTCAACTCTACAATAAAATTCTCAACTACATTTTACCGAGATCGCAACTGTTTAAATATTGTCCAGTTATGCAAACACTTGAGATACAAAACTATACCAATTTTACACCACGATATACACTAGGAAGCAATTTGCAAATAATTAAAACTACAACTGAACTTTACTCGAAAAAATCCTGCCAAAAATCCATTGCATACCAAGGACGTTACAGTCCTCCGTAACCGTAAACTATTACGTATCCGAATTTAAAAAAAAATCTCCTCTGCCGTAAACCGATACATAAAAGTTTCAGATAGATTCGTATAACGACAGACTCTAAAGAACGGATTACTCTAGCCACCTCTCTAAGAATGGGAATCCATCATTAAACATACGGACGTAGTGCAAGTTTTAGTTATAGGGCATACCGATTTCCTCCCAAAAGATTTAGTTGTAGGACATGACTCACAATATTTTCCTACACCATTTTTGGAGCGGTCGTGATGAAATAAATTACACAAAGTAAAGTGCCTGCATGGTTATAGCCCAGGATGTACATCTTATAAGTCGGGGCCGTTACCACTGGGCCACCACAGCTGCCGGGAATAACTGATACATAGATAAATAGTCATTGTTCTCCAAACAAAGTGAAATTCTTTCTGAGATGAACAGCACTTACGTAATAGCCAAAGTGTTACCTTTTCGATTACTTCATTTTAACTTTTTGACAATAATAATGATATTCCGCTCTCCTATAGAGATGGCCTGAGTCTCAACAGTGGGAACATTACAAGACCTAAAATAATATTCCATAACTTCCACACAACACCATGTAGTCCCAAACTAAGCAAAGTTTGTGCTACTAACTAAATATACTACTAGTAACTATAGTACTAGATAACTAAAAATGTATATTTCTAAATACATACACATTAAAAATAAATTAATTACACCCAAACATAGAACAAATGATAGTGATCATCACACAAACGTTTGTCTTGGGTGGGAATCAAACCCACGACATCCGGTATAGCAGTCAGGGCCACTAAGTAATGAATTGATCAATCAAATCACTTACGGCCGCACTCAGAGACATTCATTAACGTTAATGATTACTTAACTTCTAAACGATCCATTAAGAAATTGTCACATTGACAGTTTTACACAGTTTTTCAGCGAATGTTTGACAATACTTAACTTTAATGGACATTAGGGACGCTAATGAACCATTAGCTGAACTGTGAGTATGACTGTCAATGTAACGTCATTTTATTAGCGAGGGTGGCAAACCAGTGACACGGGTGGTAGTTGACGCACGTAACAAAGTAATTCGATTGCTGCATTAATTTCCGGTTGCAAATTTATGTTAATAATGTGATATTGAAAGGAGATCGCATGAGTTATTTTTCATATTAGCTGGCTAGCCAACTGGCTAAACAAATATATTTTTAAGGATAGAGAAGCCACGCTTAATCCTTCAAAAGTTTTTTTAGATTATACAAATGCTTGTTGCCTACGTATTTATATTTATTGGGACGTAGCTAACGTAATATCGAAAAGAGATCGCATGAGTTATTTTTCATATTAGCTAGCGGTCCGGCTAGATTATGGATCTTTCGAATAGATTTGAAAATTGATAGGTAAAAAGAATAGTGTTGTTTTTTCATTAGTTAAATGACTTTTGATATATTATGTTAATTTATAGGAGCAAGATAAAATATGAGTATGTAAGACTAAAGCCCGAAGTTTCTTTTCAATAAACACACATTCCGGATCCAAGCCTACCAGAGTCACCAAGTCCTACAATAGCATTAGCTTAGATTTTTCTTAAATTAAGTCACCAGATCATCATTTTTGAAAAAAGAGTAGAGTCAGGGGCTAGGGTCGTTAATTTTAATTTTTATTTTTTATGGCACATTCTCAAGTAAAAATCCCAAACCAAATCACATCCCAATCTCTGGCTAGAACCTTCTCATCTTGAGGCCTACAAATGACATTCTACCGTAACGTGATAATCAAATAATAGCCTAACTTTATTACACAAAAGATCTATGTAATATACAATAAAGTATTCACTTTATAAATATCAGTCAGGGAGCACAAAGTTAAACCTCAGCTAAGTCTACCTGATCCTCCATTTAACTGAGTTAATTAACCCATGCAAATCAAGCAAGTTAACGTGAGTCGGACGAGAAAGAACAAACACTGTCTGTCTACGTCTTCGTTGCTGGAGACTCGTTTATATGAAGTGTTCTTGTTTCGGCAACAAAGGTTTCGGCACTAAGCACCAACTTTTGCTGCACCAAAGGTTTTGGCATCAACTTTTTCGGCACCAAAGGTTTCGGCACCAAAGGTTTCGGCACTAAAGGTTTCGGCACCAAAGGTTTCAGCATCCACTTTTTCGGCACCAAAGGTTTCGGCACCAAGTTTTTCGGCACCAAAGGTTTTCACCAAATTTTGGATGGTAGTAACCTATACAAAATTCCAATCCAAAATACCTTTTGGTGCCGAAATAGGAATAGCTTGGGTGCGGAAAATCTGGTTGCCAAAACTCCAGTTTTTTGGCACCCAAGCTATTCCCGAATTTACTCCGAAAAACTGGAAGCCGACCCCGATATAGTTGGGAAAAGGCTAGGCAGATGATGATGACTCCGAAAAACTGGGTACCGAAACAGGAATACTTCATTTATCTGGGCTTATTCGAATGGGTCCATTTCCAGCGGCTGGAACTAGTTGAAACTAATTAGTTGATTTCTATTTTCATTACGGGTGTCGTCCGGTGTGCCGCTTGGGACTGTTCGATCGATTTTCCGGCGAATTGTTCATTCATGTGGTCTGCGCGTTTAGGTTGGATTTCATTTTTGGTTCGGGCAGGTTTGGATTTGAATTTGCGGAATTTGTACCGTATTTATGGTGTGTAGAAATTATAAACAGGTTTATGCTAGTTTAACAACGGATAATTGTTACTATAATCGATAGCATCGAATAATAGAAAACTAGACTAAGTCGTACTTAGTCATAATAATCAGTTTTCACAGTGACTGATAGAAAATTAATATCAGTTAATACTTAGTTCCGCTCATCAAACAGAAGCTACTGAAGCTCAGACTGTAAACTTAGAAACCGGAGCTAAATTAGTCTAGACGGATTATTCGAGTTCCCTTATAAAGTTACAGATCAAACACTCAGAAAAAGAGGCCAACAAATTAAGAACTTGTCAGAATATTCTCGAACTTATATAACTTCGGCAACAATAAAGCAAGTCAGATAAAAAGACGGTCATCCATAAAACAGTTTAGTGACATCATAACGGCGATAAATAAGTTGTAGCGAGACACATCAACCTCTTAATAATGTCTACTGTCTGACCAACAAATAAGATAACAACGGCACTTGAAACATCCGCGGCTGCGCCGAATTTCCTCATAAAACAACCCTGCCTAGCGACGCCATTTTGAAGGAACCTTCAGAAATTGAATTATAATCACTGGCCCATCAACCCTCTTGTCATTAGCATATTATTAACTTGTCTCAGAGATTCAGAGACATTGCTCTGAAGTTAAATGTTCTTTTCCCGCTTAAAGTCCTGAAACAGCGAGTACTGTGAGCACTGTGACCTCTATGGACATGTTTTTGTGTGGCCAATGTAAGCTCGGCATTACGCCGATGATTTAGGCGGCCGTTCGTGTAATTAGAACGGGATCCTCTTGTTTCTTGTTGCTGTTATAGTGGTAGGGCTGGCAAGAATGAGCTACGTATGTATTGTCGTTTAGAAATTGGTATAGAATTTGTTAGCGAGAGTGTTGGGAAAATCTCTAATAAAAACTTGCATAGCAACATCAGTACATATAATGTTAAAGTATCAAACAGATTACGAAATAGGAAGCATAATAATTTGCCATCTTTGAACCAGTCATAATAACTCAACAAAACAACTCAGACAGTCAATTATACGTTGGTTGGTCGGCATGGCAGCCCTATGGCAGAATTTAGGAAGATGAATGTGTTGGCGAGACAGTCGTAGTGATGAATTGCATCAATTAGCTTGATAGTTAATCGATGACCTCCTACCTATCTGCCAGGCTCCCAGTCGCTACAGGAGCTATATTAATATCAAGTTCGGAGAATTTACGACGCTTTCGAAGCTATTTAGAATATATCTACACAATTGATTAAACATGGAGTAATGGCATGTCAATACCGTGTGTAATGACATGCCATAAGTTCGTCGTTAGGAAATAGGTAATTATCTATTTGTAGTAGAATTGGAGCAGCAGTGGCACAGTGGTTACGAGTAGTAAATAGTGGGTTCAATTACAGTCATTACTTTGTGTAAATTATTCACTTCACTACTGCTCTCAAAACGGTGAAGGCAAACATTATGAGCCAATTGATAACCAAAAAACCGAAGACATGTGACATCGACCAACCCGCACTAGGCCCGCGTGGTGGATTACGGCACATGCTCTTTCTAGAGAGGAGGCCTGAGTTCTGATTGTGCTATTTATACTATAAATACACATCGTTCAATTTAACATTTTCCAAGTAGTTTAGCAGTTACGTAGCGCTCGATTTGGCTGATGTACTATCGCGTTGAATGGCCTAAGAAGAACACGGCGTTTGCAAAAATCAATCAGCTTCCTTTCTTTTTGTAACAATTTTAGCCTGTAAAAAGACACATGGACATGGCTAGCCATGTCATCATATAAAGAAGACAAGGCTTCTTAAAAAAAATTGTACATGTTGTATAGATGGTCTTCGCATTTAGAATTTTTCGTTTGTTAATGATAGTAGTTTGTTTTTATACAATTTCAAAGTAGAAAAAAAGTTCATTGCTTTTAGCTTCAGTTAAAACGTTAATAAAAACAATAAAAGATTAGTTTTCAAACACAATAACATCCCAAAAGAACCATAAACATACAAAGCAGACCAACTGGAGCTGACTTTAATTAGCGCACTGGACCAAAGTCAAAACAATTAGTTTTAATAAATAGCAGCGACGCCATTTAAATACAAACAATTAAGTAACCGGTGTGACTGTCGGACTGCATTAAGACCGAATTATATTATCATTTAGAACAGTCTGCAGACTGTAGCCAGGACATTTCATATCGTTTTATCTCCAAACTGTGCAGCATCGCATCTTTCGCCTGCATTCGCCAGTAATTGTTTCCACTTAGTTGTTCAAGACATGCACATTCATTTAAAATTCTTTTGAAACACAAACTTGTATTTGTATGCGCATAATAACACTTAAAACGGTAGAATAAATCTAAATTTCTTGCAGCACTATAATTAAGATGCAAGACTTCTGAGGAGGAGCCTAGGAGGGACCGGGAGGGACGGAGCTCGCTTTTTGTAAAATGAATTGTCTATTGAGAATATTGAAAATTGAGGGAAATTAAACTGAAGGAGGGCCTTCCTCGGTAACATTGGGAAGCCGCCGTGAAGCCTTAACAGTACCGCTATCTCATTATAATAAAAATGCGAATAGTACAATAAATCAGAAAAATGTACATTTTATTTGCATAAAAGCTTTATACTTATTCTTAGCTTACGCTTATATTGTACGCTAGACTTTAAAAACAATTTTAATAAAAATAGTCAATAAACAGAAGCGAGCTAAAGGTACAAATACAGGACGCAGATTGCAAAAGAACTACTTTAACAACTTAAGGAATGAGAAGGGAATCGAAGAAGAAAATAATGATGATAATGGTGCCAGGTTTTCTTTTTAGAACAAGATAAAACAAAACACAAGAGAGACTCAAAGTGTTCCTAAAGATACAAAGGAGACTGAGACACAACGAAAAGAGAGAAAATGATGAGTAGTACGCCAATTCTGCTAAATAAGCAGTGATCTTAAATGCTAACGAAATTCCAAAACGCAATCTGGAAGTATATAATATCAATAAAAAAAGATTTTTCCATTCCATCAGTTTATAAATAAATGACGAAGTTTTGAAGTAACAATCATTAAAAAGAATACAACCGACTTTAGATCCTCCTCCCTTCTTTAAAGTTGGTCAAAAACTGGAGGTAGAGTCTCAAAACGTCAAGATTGGACCCCAGGATTTAATGTGTCGTCCTCTGACCTAATTTTTAAGGACACAGTTGACTATTAGAGAAAAGTAAATGAGACAGTTCATCTTTAATAAAATAATACTCTCAAAGTAAAGAAACTAGTACAGAAACTGGAAAACTAACGACGGATTACCGACTTTGAGGAAAGACAGATTATGAGCTTCTTTGTACGCAGACAAAGAAGCCAGCTCAGAGGGTAAAGTAGCCATTAAGAGGGAATAGTTGATAATGTGGAGGATAAAAGGAGCGATTTCATTCAAGATAGGAAGAAGCATCTGGATTTGAGGACCATCATATCAATGATACCAGCGAACTTTACCGACAAGCCATAAGAGCACAGTTTTGCTCGCTTGTCGACCGAGGTCTTAATAGTGGAAGCTTAAACGTTGTCGACCAGAACAACAGATAATTAGAAAACGTTAGTATTAATTTATTTCGTCAAGGTCAATATTAGGCGTGTTGTCATCAACTGCTTTACCGATACCAAATGTTTGATAAACTGCCATACCTGTGCTGTGTTAGAGTTTCGAACAGAATTTTGGTTATGGCACCTTTTAGCATTCCTACCCATAAGACAACAATATGATTGCGTAGTTTCTTACATAGATACCAGTTCTTATTTTATGCCACCTTATAACCTTATCCCTTTACGACATCGCTTTTTTAATATTGTTAGAAAACAAAGGAGCCGGAAGATGCTTCACTCTGACCTTTTTAAGTGGGGTTTGCACTTCAAGTCCTTAATATCTACGTCATTGCTATCAAAAACAGGTGACCTCCTACCTATATCAAGGGAAAACTGGTTTTTGTTTTTGTAATAATGTAGTATAGTGACATGTGAATTATAATTCGAAATTGGAAACTAGTGCAGTATGATTACTTGATTAGGTTTGTATTTTACATATTTACTGCGCCTATTTCCATCAGAAGTCAATAGGAAACGTCCTGGTTTAGAATTTGCACCTATACCTAAGTATTTCTATTATGTTCACTGTAACTACGAAACAACAGCATAAAATGACCTGTCAAACGAATTTTCCGCCTTCACAAATAAATCAACAAACTTTAACTGGATGCTATCAAAAATGTAGAAGCAGGAAATAATAACATTTGCGGCGATGTCGCCACAATGTTTAAAATAATACCCTCGGTTCTCGGTCCTAAGTACACAAAGCGAGGGGGAAGTTGAAAAAGTCAAATGTTAATATAGGAACAGCTGAAACAGAAACGCCGAAGGAAAACTTGCTTTAAAACTTCTATACAGCATTTGAAGCAGTACGTGCCGAGGAGAAAACTTTAAATAATTGTGCTCTCCGTAGAATTGTAGAGGCCCTGCATTCGATTCTGTAAAATATTAAACGGTTACCGATGTAAAATATTTTTCGTGTTTATTTTCTAGTTTAGAGTTGTGTCTATATGAGGGTGGGTTGCCGCAGCGAGCAGTTGGTCCGTCCGCCGTTTCATTTTGTGCATATTTGACTGTCGTTACAAATAAACAGTGTAAAAATACGATGGATGTGAGACGCATAGGACTAATCGTTTTGTAGACACTTCTTTTGGCTGAAATGATGATGATGTTGCTAAAAGTAGTCAGGAAGAAGACAATCGGATCCTAATACTGCTAATTGTATTATTATTACTGGGTTGTGAGGGACAGATAAGCATGCACTCGCTCTGTATGGTAACCAGATCATCAACTGGGTGACCGATTAGATTACAAGTCAACCCTAATATAGTTTGCTTAGGCAGACCAGCAGGCCTATACAAGCTACCCTAAAACTACAAGAGGTAGTGATGAACATTGTATAATCGATTAAGTACATTTCATTCTATCATTTTGAACGATGTGAACTTGGCTATATATTTTTTTCTTCGTTCATTTTGACTAGGTGAGTACGTTGAGAAGAGACGTTCCAATAACGTTAAAGTAGTAGATTATCAACTTTGCTAAACCAGTAGATTGTCTTTGCAGAATAACATCGGCAAACACAATACATACAAATTAAAAGTCACACTCGATTACAACATTGATCGTACAATCTATACATATAATAAAATCGTAGGAAAGTCAAAACTGTACATTGAATATTTTTTTAAAAGAATACTTGGGGCGTGATCTACAATCGATACCGAAGCCAAAAATATAGTTTTTAGAATTCATGTCTGTTTGTCTGTTTGTCTGTTTATCTGTATGTCCGGGCTAAACTCAAAAAGTACTGCATGGATTTACTTCAAATTTTGCATGAATATTACTGAGAGGTCGGGAAAACAAATAGGCTACATATTATCACGCTATCACCTACGGGGGAGGAGCTGTGAATTTTTATTTTTCTTACGCATTATGTGGCAGCGTGTAATCTAACGACGCATATATAAATGTTGTTTTTGAGTAAGCCATGCTATTATTTAGCTTTACAATATAAAAACTACGCCATTTAAGTAACTTGGGCAGAAAAAACATCATTTAATGAATGTTAGTAGTATAAAGGAAATTTTAAAGCAGCGCCATCTATGACATTTCATAAAAATCAAATCAAGTTACATATTAACACTTTTTAGAAATTTATAATTAAAATTTTATCATGTTGGCGAGGTTAGTAGTTAGTTATTCTTGAAATTCATAGATGGCATTTTGCATTTTCTTCATAACAGTTGTATCGTATAGTTCGTTTGACAAATACAAGTTCCAACAAAACCCTCAAAAACTGGGCAGAGTTGAGGAGGACAATTTAAAAAAAATGCGGTGTTAAGTATTACAAAAAAGTGATGTTCATTGATGATGAAGTGACATTGAAGCTCATTTATCGCAAGAACGTGACAGAATCCAAGAGAACAGCGTGCGGCACAAATAGAATAAGATCGCCTGTGTCGTGACATAAATCAACTTTCGACATCTGATGATGAATCCACGGTTTACGATATCGAAGAGCAAACGGCTAAGTAAATAAAGAAGGAAGTGGATTTATCTACAATATCGTGATTAACTACGCCGCCCATGGAGATATGGTTGCCTTAGAAGAAGTTTGTACCCACTGCCAACTCCGCAAATGGAAAAGGGGACTAAATGGCGAGCATTCGAAGTCCTGCCATTTTTTGAAATACATTCGAGCTTATAACAGCGCCTTCCAGATGACTTCGTTTGTTGAACAACAAGCAAGTGTTGAAGTAGACACATCCTCAATTTGGTCTGGTCTGTTCAAAGGACTGCAAAGTATGTTGCATAACGTTAATCCGCAAATTAGCAACTTCAAAGCAGCCCTCGCGTCGGTGCCTGAGAACGAGCGCAACCACTTTAAGTTTGTCATCAGAGCAGATAGAAGGCCGATCGCAGCCCATCCAGGGTGGTATAATACTCCAACGACGAATGAGATAGCTGTTGTGTTAGTCGATCAGGAGTGTGATAAAAGAGACATCGTTTTACGCACGCATGATGACCGGCTTCGAAGGATCAGCGAGACTCACCGTGCGTACGATTCTCTTCAATATCCTCTCATTTCAGTTCTGTCGCGGAGAGGTTGGCTACCATTTTGCCCACTATAAAGTAGATCCCCAGACAGGCACCCCAAATCATAAAAAAGCCATCCACCATGCATTTCTACAGCTTCTTGATCCAGCTGAGGGTAAACAATGGTTCTTATCTCCGCCATTATCGTACGCTCTTTACTCAGTTTCTTAGGACATGTACGCCAAAATTGAGTCAGAGCGTTTGGTATTTATAAGGTCCAACCAAAGAAAGCTCAAAGCTGAGAACTACGTCTATCTCTATGCAGAATAATACAAATGCTCATTTATGGTCATTCTCCTCTCCACCTTTACAAAAGGTCCGTGGTACATGCACGAGAGGACCCAAGATGCATTTTGTTACGCGCGAAAGTTTGGTCGCCCGGACCTCTTCACTATCATCACTACCAACCCAAAGTAGCCTGAAATAACAGCTCAACTCCTTGCAGGATAGGCTTCGTACGACAGGCACGACTTGATCTCTCGCGTATAGCACCTGAAGTTAAGTTCAATTAGAAATGCTAATTTTTAATGCTCAGCTTGGAGACAATGCACGTGTTCAGGAATTTTACGATGTCCTTCTAAGTCATGGCAAACGCACACAAGAAGAGAGAGGTGGACTGGTGGTGCTGCTAGAGTCTCTCGGTAGAGTGGTACACTCTCTTGGTAGAAGTACAGAAGCGGACTTAATGCCTTAGGCATTTTCTACCAGTCAACCTTTGGGTGATACAAAAAAATAGTATCCAGCTTAGAAGAACTCATTCGCTTTGTGTACGGGGATGTCAGTCGTATACTGCACCAGTAGAATTCTTGAGTGTGAGAGTAGGCCATTTAGATGCCCATAAATGATCAGGCTGCAGCAATTAACGAATGCATTCTCTGGGAAATTGACGGGAATGATGTGGTCTACACCTCGAGCAATATAACGCTACACATTATCCCGTGGAATATCTGAACACCCTGTCAGCAAGTGGACTTTCAGTGCATATCATCCAGCTGAAGGTCAGTGTCCCAATTGTGCTTCTTCGGAACCTATCTCCTCCAGAGCTGTGTAACGAGACTCGCCTTAAAGTCGTCTCACTCCACAGACACACCATTAGAGCAGAAATTCTTATGGTTGTGGCATCGGCGAGGCAGCATTTATACCACGCATTTCCCCCCTACCTTACAACTTCCCGTTCCAGTTCAAGCGCGTACAGTTCTCAGGACGAGTTGCTTCTCACAAAGGCAACTGTACGGTGCTTGCTCCCGCGTCACCAGTCCTGATTCTCTTTACATTTTGGCACCTGGCAACGTAATTTATAGGGAAGTGTTGTAAGGTACGATATCTTTGTACGTATTTTTACACTTTTGTGTCCTGGAATGGAATACATTCCACACATACATCACCATCATCCTCTGCCTAACTATATTGGGGTCGGCTTCCAGTCAAGCCGGATTTAGCTGAATACCAGTATTTTACGAGGAGCGGCTGCCTACCAGACCTCCACAACCCATTAACTGGGATAACACGGTACTTCATGGCAAGACTGATATTCCACACATACATCATTTTCTCTATTTCCTTTAGTCACAACTTATGACTGAACTCAGCAGGATTCCCATATAATTCTCTAAACTTGCTTCGCTTGCAAAAAAAACATGTGTTTTAATGCTATTTTAAAAATTGTTTACTTATAATGCTATAGCGACATCTTAAGTATTTTTGGTGCTGTAGAGCCTTCACGCAGACATCTTAAGTATTTTTGGTGCTGTAGAGCCTTCACGCAGACGACGTCGCGGGCAGCAGCTAGTAAATACATAACGAGGATAAATACCGCAATTTTAATGTGACTAGACCGGGGTTTTTAAAATGGCGTCCCAATATGAAAACGGCAGGTTTCCGCGTCGTAAGGTGTGCTATGAAATACGGACGTCGTAGCGGAATCGGGATTTATATCTAGACGTCCAATTTGTATCGTTTGCTTTTGGCAATTTTTGTGTAAATACCCAATGTAATATTTAAAGCTGAACAAAATAAAATAAGTCTCTTTTATAAATTCTATCGTGATGTTCCATCTTCTGAAAGAGTAATTTAAGCTATATTATGTTTTCAAATAAATTAGAGATATCTACCTAAATAAGAACAATGTAACCCAAGGTATAAAAATGTTACAGAATCAGAAATTTACATGTCCTTGATACGAGTATAATTTATATGGCAAGACCACATATGTCAAATCAGCTAGCTAGTGAATAAAGAGTTAAATATGTATCATTGTGTAGCTTTGAAATCTCCACACTAATGAACGGGTTACCACACATTAACTAAGTCCTTACTAAAGAAATCGTTGTCAAAATCTAATTCAGCTTGACTCCCATTGATTTGTTCCCAGTACTGTCAGATTTAATCGCACTACCTAACTTTTCAATCTGTTATATCTTTATAAATACAACATTCATTTAAATAAACAGCAGCCAACGTTTCATATTTTTAGTATGCATAACAGATTGGAATATTATTAAACTAGTTATTAAAATATTATTAAAGCATCCAATCAAAATTCAGCGATGCGAAAGTATTGAAGAGTATAAATGAATAAAGGTCGATACACACTAGCTGTATTTCTCGCTCACATCGACGTGAGCTTAATATCCAATCCAATGCGAGATTCATTGCAGTCGCATGAATAACATCGCCTCTGAAATTACCATTCGCAGATTTAATATCACACCGTGTGAATCGACCTCGTGAGGCGTGCCTGCAATTTTATGAAGAAACGTGCCATGTAAATCGGCCTGATTAAGGCCGTATTTTTGCTTGTATTTTTGCCTACCAATATTGTGTTGCCTTACTTACATAAGAAAAAGGTATAGTTGTTACTTATTAGTAAAAAAAAACATAATCAACAGAATCTCTTAAGTTAAAAGAACCGGTCACAAATAAAATGAAAGGAAACATATCGACGTCTCCGGTCAATAAGTCGGTAATCGCATAAATCAGTTTTTTGGTTACCAAGTTATTATCCGAGTTGTTGTCAGGTTGCCAAACACTGGTCGGAGAAAATTTAGTTGAAGACATGGACACGAAAAGAAGAAGAAGAAGTCGGTAATCGAAAAACTGATTTCAACGATTACCGGTATTACCCGTAGACGTCGATCTTTAAATTGCTAGTGGCTCGCGTTATCTACTTCTTTGTTAGCGCTGGCGTTACCTATGGATAGATTTTCCAGTGCTATAACATCCGCATCCTTGTCTGCAGAAAGTGGTGCGCGAGATGAACCGGCTGGGCATGATCGTGGACCTGTCGCATGTGGGACAGAACACAACGCGCGCCGCCATCCGCCTGTCCCGCGCGCCCGTCGTCTTCTCGCACTCCTCCGTCTACAGCCTCTGCAACCACAAGAGGAACGTGCCTGATGACATCATTCAATCTCTGGTTTGTATTAAGTCATAGTCATAGTAAAGTCTGATTTTTAATCTCTGAGACTAAATTGACACAGCCAAATGTCAAACTTACAATAATAATGATGCCAGTTCTTTTGTGTTGTGACAAGTGTGACAACCCGCGAAATGTCATTTTAGTCTCAGAGATAATTAAACAGACTTTAGTCATAAAGTAGTAAAAGTAAGAATCCCTTACCTTATTGCCTTGCCTTACATATCATATTCAGATACCAATACCAATACGTAAGATTATAAAATAAATGTCTAAGGGCCTGTTTCACCACCTATGATTAAGTTTCGAGTATCTTACTTGGCAGATAATTTCATATAAATTCTGTCAAATTTTTGAATTTATTCAGTTGAGTAGTGCTTACTCGGACATTGTGAAACAGGCCCTAATAGTAAAAGATGTTAAACCAATAAAATCACAAATTTTAATAAATAGCAATCAAATTATTACAGTCCAAAAGTCACTACTTACATTATTAAACAAATGTCAAATAGTAAAAGTTGACAAGCAAAATAGTTGTCAAATCAAACATAAAAATAATCACATTAAACTACAATTCATCGTAATATAAGTCAAAGGGCCTATTTCACCACCTATGATTAAGTTTCGAGTATCTTACTTGACAGATAATTTCATACAAATTCTGTCAAATTTTTGAATTTATTCAGTGAGTAGTGCCTACTCGGATATTGTGAAACAGGCCCAAAGTGTAATAATAAAACATTTATTTTAGTCAAAAATCCATATTGTATTGTTGGTAACACAAGAAAACTTGCAACGCTTGTCCCTCAAACCTTGTCTTACTTGTTGTAGTGCAGTTGCCAATTTCACTTATTTACCTTTAGAAAAAAATACCTTGACAAACAAAGCAGTCTAGAAAACTGCCATTCTATAAATTAAAACGTCTGTCTGATGTTTCAAATCCATTAAATCGCTCGCTTTATCATAAAGGGATACTAACACAAAAAATGTATTTGAAATCGAATCATAAAACAAATGTTTTTGACAAGCGATAAGGCATTGACAAGCGCTAACGAAATAACACGGGGTTTATCAAACGGGATTTTTGAAAATAATCCATTAGTTGATGGCAAATGGAATATCAGGCGCAGATCAATTTGTTAAGCCTACTAATTGTAAGTGGTTACTCCCGTCTATGATCATCTATATGTAGAGGCATACAGATCCGATCAAATACAGATTTTTTATTTTCTTTCACGTCACAAATAAATGTTACTTACTGTACTTGTTTCTGTCTTCTGTCCGTCGCTACATAGGAACTGAAACACAGAAATCCCACATCGTGGTATCACATTCCTCTGCGTGACTAGAACATACACAATAGTCCGTAATTAACTAAAGGGTAGTTTCCTAGACACAAAACCCTTCTGATAAAAAGACCTTCCCTCTTCAATCAAGGTTTGCAGGACTTTACGCCCTAAACTGCCGGTTATAAGTTTAACCTACATTATTTTAGATATCATTATAATTACGAAACGTATATTTTTGTCTGCAGAAAGAAAATGGCGGTATCATCATGGTGAACTTCTTCCCCGACTTCGTAAAGTGCGCGCCCAACGCTACCATCTCCGACGTGGCCGGTAAGTGACGTTACCTGTAGTACTAATATGGTGAATATGTAGGTGAAAGAAATTTGTTTATCTCTATAATATGGAGCAGGGCAACATGATCGCTTATTGAAACCATAAGGTAAGATACAAATGTACATATAAATAATAACAACTTTATTTGGGGTGGCATAGACCCATAAAAAATTTCACCTTCAGCTCAGTCGAAGGATGTCCAATGCTGGACCTCCAGCTTGGCCTATGCCAAGCGTCGCCACAACGACCGAAAACTTAACCTATAATTTTTTTTTAACATGTAATTACCTTGAATAGCCACTCCTATACAAGACATGGCCCACTGATTTGGAAAGGGACAGTCAAAACGTACAGTAATTGCGCTTTTGTTGCTTCTCCGTATACGGGCCAGTATGGGAACAGCTTTTTAGCGCATGTTGGCTCGGAAACCATCAGTGCGCGCTTCAGTAAAGATCCCAGTGCCATATGTGTACATGTAACGTAAGGTGTATATAATAATGATCCGATAATGGTGACCAATCTAAACAAAAGTTGCTAAAAAATGCTGATAATATTACAGAGCACAGGTGTCAACAGCGTTAGGATATATACAGGTGCAATTCATTTTTCCGTTATTCTCATAACCCGTCGCGACGGTAATCCGATACGATCGGAAGGAAACCAGGTGCAGGACCTACTGCAACGGCTTATGTGTTTTCCGAGGCACGGGGGTGTCACACCAGCAATTTCCACGTTCTCAATTGCTAAGTATAGAGCCATTCTTATTTTAACCCAAAAGTACTTAATCGTAAGTTATCAAGCAGGATATATGCCTTTGATTGAATGATTGATTGATATACTCTTTATTGTACAACATAAATATAATTTTACAAAGAGTATTAGTACGGCGTCACAATGGGTGGTCTTATCGCTAACAGCAATTTTCGCGAGCGAGCTATGGGACCATGACTTTATTTCTGAAAGGAAAACCCGGGGCACAAAATGTAAAGAAGGAACATGGGTCTAAGTCAGTAAAAGTCTGATACGCCCTCTCACTCCGCCACAGTGCAGCTTACGGCGAAGAATGCTAATAAAACAAACACAAAAAAAAATATTTTCACGCTATCTCAATAGCGGCCAATCATTTCACTTAACAGAGCCATAATAAATAAGTGTTTAAAACTGATTAAACTACTAACCAACCCCAAAACTACGATCTAAACCGCCCAATCCACATGCAAATAACACAGAAAATTTACTCATTCGCCTACATTTACATAATCGTCGCATTTAGACCGCAACACGCTATTACATGGCGAAACGAAGGTACTGTGTAATAGCCCATTAACCCCACAGTTGGGCAAAGATTCCCACAACTTAACGAGATCCCACTAGTTAATCAGAGATTATTGTATGGGTAATAATTAGTGCGCGCTTGCTTTGGCGGAGATTATGTCGTCGAATGTTTAATGATATTGGATTCGTATTAGAGTGATGCTTAACTCAAACATTGGATTTGGAGGGAGGGATGTGACGTCACAGTTAAATTCACGTCTCTAGCTTGACTCATTTACGACCTTACACATATTTCTCTTTCGTACCTACCCAGTAACTAACAATTTGGGTGTTTTCAAGGCTAGAGTGAATAAGTAGACTCTTAATAAACTAGTGCGCCTCACCATCTACGATTGCATTACTGCTTACCATCAGGTGGGATCGCAGTCAAGCACTAGTTTATATATATTAAAAAAAAACCTGCCCTAACCACAATCTGAATTGTGATATGGAAATATTGTAAACACAATATTTTTTTGGAAAGAATAACCATGGACTTTCTTGCCGGTTCTGCTCCATAGGAAACAACCATTGGAGTCGTGCACTAGCTTCTGGCGTTTAATAAGTGCCCAAGTAGGCTTAACGTTTGAATCCCCAAACGGTCCTATGAGACCGCGCTGTTATTGTTTTACTATTGTGTCTCGTTTCGCGGGTATCTGAATAATTAAATAGTTATATTTTGAATTCCAAGAGTTGCGGCAATGTTTGGGAGAGGCCTATGTCCAGCAGTAGACGTTTTTCAGGTGAAACCATGATGATGACTAAAATAGCCCGCAAAATTCAAATTATCTTCCATCCTTTGTCTATGATCTTAAGAACTGCTATCGGCTGATGTTGGGGCTTATTGCATCCACTTTATAATACAAAGTTTCTATTAACTTTATCACTAAGTTATTAGAGGCTTGGGTTTCGAACTGAGCTGCAAACTGGAGTTCAACTTAACCGTAGGTGTTCAGTCTTGCGGTTTGTCGTTGTTTACTATTTGGGGAAGGCACATAATTCATTGGGTATTTTGGAACTTTCGTCTTTACTATAGTAGTAGCATATAAGTATGTAACTATGCCGAAAGACGTCCACTACTGGACATAGGCCTCTGCCAAGCGTCGCCACAACGACCGATTCTGTGCGTCTCACAACCATCGGATTTCCGTGACCCTCGCCAGGTTGTCGTCATATAAACTAAACGATGATGATGATTGTCTAATCATGACTCCAATACTTTCAAACATTTCTTGTCGTGTGTGTGTGTCTACAATATCAGTTCTACAGCATCTAATTATGACACTATTACACACTAACTGTACAGATTAACTGTCGGTCACTACCAAAATATACTTTTGGAGACCTAGACAAAACTAAGACTTTGTTTACTCTATCCATGTGTACTTCTAGTTTAAGATTATTTATATTCTAACTAGTAGCTACACTGTATGTGATAATCCTCAAACAAATATCAATCACGATTGCTAACAGAGATTATCTTAGTATCCAAGAGATATACTAGTGCACAAGTGTGTGCACAAACACAAGTGCACGCTATGTTCCTTTACTCATAGTCCAATGGGATATAACTGGAGAGAAATTTCTCTCGTGCTTCGAAAAGCACGTAAAACTATTGGAATTTACTTGCATGTCGAGACTTGAAGGATGAGAGTGTCATACCACCAATTTACAAACAACTGGCTCATCACCATCATCTCAGCCGAAAAACGTCCAAGTGTCGCCACAAAGACCGGTCCTGTGCGTCTCGCATCCCTCGGATTCCCGCGACACTCTCTAGGTCGTTGGTCAACCTTGCTGCAACCACCAAAACACCTGGCTGCCAACAACTGGCTAATAACTGCCTGCCAACGAGTATTGCCTCATAGAAAAACCTAATAGCACTAAATCCTTTTTAAAGAGTTTTCTGAGATATTAAAATATCTGTCATTACAAATTATTTCTGACTTACCTAGCATAACTAGTTACTGAAGGCGTTAGTGTCACAAGCGCTAAACCAGCAGATATCCCGTACGTGCCATGAAAGGAATACTATCTATACACTACGTACCGATGTGACAGGAAGCAATATATTCCCTCCAAGCGCTGATAATACTGCTCGCACCGCGTTCAGAACCACGTCCTCAAAGCAAATAGCAGTCCGAGAAAACTTACGAGTCGTGGCTCAACGTGAGCTTAGCTTAGCATACCGGATCTAACGTCCGATTGAACCGACTGCTTTCATTACCAAAGACCCATTCAATGAAGTGTTCTTGTAGCCTGATTCATGGAAAATCAAACAAGTCTATCGTTGAAGTTTGTAGTCCTTCTCCAAAATTGGTTTTCACGTGTTCCTTGAACGGGATTCGATAGAACGACAATTCAATTGGCACGAAACTAAACGATGTATCAACGGCTTATTGCTGGTAATAAGCACCTAAATATATAGCTGTAACAGTATTACGTATTCTACCAGGACAATTATTGACATAGCTGAATACGCGTCAACGACACTTCGTTCGAACGTCGTTCAAGCAAGTTCGATTGATGGATGTGAATACGATAATGGTCTAAACGACTAAGTCGCTACGATATCGTTACGGTTTTGATTACGTGAATCGGGTTCTCTACAAGGAAAATTTTGACCAAAACAAACATTAACAAACATTGTTACGAAGGTTTCTTAAATTTCAGAACAAAGTCTTTGTTAACAACCCACTGGCGACACAGGACGACAGAGCAAAGTTTTTAGGGGTTCAGTTCATTTAAAAATTGTTAAAAGGTCGCCCCACCCACAACGAAAGAACATATTTCACAATATCGCCAGCCATATATTTGAACTAGTTTCTGCCAGCGGCTTCGCTTGCGTGAAAGTAGGGTTATTCGGTTATTCGTACAAACTTTGGGTCCCCGTTTTATCCCTTTAGGGGGTGAAAAGTCCTCTCTTAGTGCTCACCTACGTCATAAAGGGAAACTTGGTACATTTCACACTCATTGTTGCAGTAGTTTCTTTTCTATGTTGATGATGATGAGCCAGTAAATCTGACTCCAGTCTTGCCATGAAGTACCATGTTACCCAAGTTAATGGATTGTGGAGGTCCAGTAGGCAGCCGCTCCTCGTAAAATACTTGTATCAGCTAAATCCAGCTTGACTGGAAGCCGACCCCAATATAGTTGAGAAAAGGTTAGGTAGATGATGATAATGAAATATCATAACCAAATCTCCATCGTGTGTAGCAGCCTAACTCGGCCTGCCACAATTTGTAGGCAGCTTTTGATTGCGAAACCAGGATAAACTGTTTATTAACACTTCAAAGTACAAACTAAAAGTTTCCCTAACTACCTTAAGGAAAACAAATGCTTTTCAACTTGTATTTTTTCTTAAAGTGTGTATTGTTTGACGTGTTGGTATTGTTTCGTGCCCTAACAGCAGTTACACCCACGTGTTAGTAGAAAGTTATCCAAAAGGTCACCTTTGAATAATTTTTCCTTGATCTCAAGAGTTTTAATTGTGTTTTTAACACACTTCTGCAATAAAATACTTTCTATCCATAGAGTACGCCATGTAATGATGTAACCATGGGATCATTTCTTTATACGGGCTGACCATGTTTTATTTAAAGGCTCGCCTTTGACCACTATCTTACCTGTTGTTAAGTGATGTTATGGTTGGAAGGGTAAAAAGTACGATTATGTAGAAGTAACCTATTTACTCTTGGCTTAAAGAGCCTGAGAACCTCCTCAGGCTATTAGGGAATTTCACTCCTTAGCGGTACGCACAATTAATATCTCTCTAGCTGTACTTCAGTAATGTATTCCCATACGTTTTGTACGTCGAGATATCCACCATAGATGTCTTGAACATAAAGCTATGAGGCATTGTGGTCTACATGTGCCAAATTTCATACAAATCCGTTCACACGTTTGAGCTTGAAGGAGTAACAAACATACACAGAGCCACAGACACACACATTCATAAAAACTGTCGCCTTTATTATATTAGTGTGATTAAAACACATAAACCGAACACAAGACTGCACGATACAGAAAAGGGATAAGTAACAGTCATTCAAGAGAAATAATGTAGGAAATACGAGTTACAACAAAGTTGTTAGAATCTGCAGGCTAATCCCAGATCCGACGTGGTATAGTCCGTCTAATGAAAGCGCGACCTGAGAAAAAGAGGTTAAATCCCAAAAAATTGTTTGTCGTATTACTAACTAGTAGGAGAATCATGTCTTGACACATCACAATCTCCTACTATTGCGGCTGAATAATGTTGCCAATTAATTTAAAAAAAAAATCTCCAGGTCGCGCTTTCGTTAGACGCACTCTAGTATGTCAAGTTCGTTAGAGCCGGCTTACATAATTCAAATGCAAATATAATCACATATTGACAGACTAACTGATTACTGAAGTGTGATCCCACAGTGTTAATTATTAGTCAGATTAACACGCGGACATCGTATTGATTGATGGTGTCGTTCAATTATGCATTGCAGCGCTGTGGCGCTTTCAGCGGCTTCATGAAATGACGCGATCGGCCAATTATATCACCACGAATATAATAGCGGTAATCCTCATGGATTACGTGTTTTCATTGTCAATTACAATCGATTACTGTAATAGCCGTTTAGTAGATTGTTTGAAAATTATGATAATATTTGTGGTCCCACAAAGCTAACTTCATTTCCTCCGGCGTTTCTGTAAATGATGGTTGTAAATAGTTTATTTGAAATTAATGCTTCGACTTTAGTTTCATTTTCTGCCAGACGGTTCTAGAGTCAGTAATGAGTATATTGAAATTGTGTGTTGTTCAGCGGTAATAAATGTGTTGCACATTCTCAATGGGAATTTGAAAACAAACAAAAGCTGGTTGTGTAATTATTTAATCAAAATAGGAGCCTTTTAGCTAGTTAGTAGTTTTAATAATAATCTAACAGTTATCCAGCAATTTAAGTTAGATTTTGTTTCACATTCACACTGACCCTTCTCACTTTCCCTACACACTCACATTCTACATTGACTCTTCACATTTACACTTTTTTTTTTTTTTCTTTTTCTTTATTTATTTAGGGACATTTATAATCGCAATGCGTATGTCAGACATTTACACTTCAGACTTCACACTCACACTTAAAATAACACACTCACACTTCACACTGACTTTTCACACTTCACACAATGATTTATTGGTTTGCAGATCTCATTCACAAGTCTGAAAACTAACAAATCAAAGCCAACTAACAAAACTGTAAATCAAATAGTAATACGCATGTAAGTCCCATCAGATTCGTGAGTAATCTCCGAAACTTTAATCCAAAAAGAAATACGGATAAGATTCATGAGTAATCTCGGAAAGTTTCAGCATAATACGGAGATACATCATTGTTCGCGCTCATATACACACAAGTGTATGTGTACACACAACTATGTGTACTATGTATACAAGTGTGTGTGCACACACAACTATGTGTGCAATGTACACAGATGTAATGTATCCATGCCGCGTCTGCACAATGTGTAGGGAAATCTTTTATGATTTATTTAGCCGGCCATGTCTACTGGAGACGGAAGTTGCTACTATATCAAGATATGACGATACATGTGACATACTTTGTTTCCCATATCTTTAAGTGAAGATTTCATGCCACAACCTGGCCAGGCTGTGCAAAGATTTAGAAAGTAGGTTTTTTTATTACTCACACTATCTCACCTGATGGTAAGCAATAATGTGTTCGACGGTGGAGTACGCTTACCTAGAAGTCACATTTATTTTTATTCTTGACTAAGACTCTTTGACCTTAGGTTATACTTTTTATGGGACAAGTATTGAAGACATAGAAAATAGGCTAATACTGAAAAATGTAAAACATGTCAGTAGAATGATTGTGAGAGCGCGTCCATATTGCCGGATGGCCTGTGTTAAGGAAGCAGAAAAGTCGATTTGGCTAAAAAGATGAAATGGCTGAAAAGATGACATGGTAAATAAGATGTTATGGCAGAACAGGCGTGACTAACGAAGATCACTACGAAGTATTATGAAAGAAGAATATATGTTTAACTAATCATTAAAACTAGTAATTGTCCCAGTAAAATTCATATAATAAAATAAATAATCGACAGTGTGGTAATAATTTTTCGTCACGATGAAATGGATGAATAGTGTAGTTGAATGGGTCGAGAGACGCTTAGCAGTCTGTTGAGCTACATGCATAATTATTATTATACTCGTAGTTGTTACGGTTTTGAGCTGTCTTGTGTGAGTTTAGGTATGTATGTACATGTTTGTGAACGCTCCTACAATACAGAAGTAACTCCTGATGTGGAGCAACGTTTACAAATATATAGTGTAGTTTTATTACCGCGATACCAAATAGTAACAACTGTAACATATAAAGTGTGTATGTGACGACGCGAGTCAATCAATAATAATAAAACTTAAAATCAGATGAAACGACCACAGCAGGCAAATAGTTCCAAACCTTTGATAGGTACACAGTACAAACGACGAGGCTAAACGCTTAGTCCGGACGCAGAAGTAGGAACAACGTTTAGATTTATTAGTATCATCCCTATCAGACCGTGACGGATACAAACTTCCGCCAATCTCCACGAGTTCTGAGGCTGACAAACGTGCCGCCGATATCCATAACATCGTCAGAAATATCGGAAGTTGGCAATTTAGCTAATGAGAGCAACCAAGCAGAAACTTTGCATTAGCAATGCTTCATTTAAATGGAGCTATTAATTGCCTGTTGAATACAAAAAGTTCAAGTCATAATTATTAAAGTCGTAGCGGCTAAACTGTGTTTGTGGGTCAAACTTTTAATATGGCTTTCAATTTTTTTTTATTGACCGGCTAATCATCTATATTTATAAAAGGAGAAACTGTGAAAAACCTATTTATGTAGGGCGGATGATGGACACACATACATATAATATACATACATATAGCTTTGTGTATTTATTCCACCTTTTTCTATTATTCTTTCGATGTTGCAGCATTGCTGTTTTAGATTTTCTCATCTCCGGTCAATTGATCCAGTAATATGCAAAAATCGTTTCTTAGTATATTTATCGTTTCGTAGCGTTTAATAGTATTTCCGTAGGAACCCACTGTTACAGCTTTGGCCTATCTTTTATTTTGTATCCATTTCTTCACAGCTTAAGATGTTGATTTTGAGCGTGTAAGTTTTTTAATACCATTTGGTTGTATTAGACCCAGTCTTATTTCATTCAGGCCGCCAGTTAAGCGCGGCCGTTTAAGGCTAGGCTCTTAGTTGAACAAACTAAACTGATTGACTGGAACATATAAATTAACATAAGGTAACAAAAGATGCAACTTGTTAAAGCAAAGATACTTCTATTCTATCATCTCAGACTACCAAGTTACTTTATTGCATACCATTGTACGGCATCTGTTTTCAGTTACAACACATATACTATAGTAATGGCCTGAGCTCACACGACGCTAACAACGCTCTCTTTACGGGCCGGACGCCACCGGACGCGGCATTGTGTCGCCGGTCCGGCACGGCTCCTCCGGTACGAACTCGAAACTAACGCTGTTAACCGGACCGGTTGTGTGCTCTCTAGCCGGATACGATCCAATTTGAGACAGAAAACGGCTGTTTTGGTTTATAACACTAGTTTGTGTTTGTACTATTGAAAAATATCGCTATCTCTAATTACGTCCGTACTTTTATACATACATACTGCGCTCTTGTAATTCGTATGCGTATTTTGGTTGTTTGATGCGATAGGTTCTGAGGTATAAGTGCCCATGTAGGCCTATGTGATATAAAAATGTTGAGTTTTACCTTGAGTTTTATGTGGAGGAGTAGTTTAATCTAAACTTCAGCATCATTTTTGTCATGCATGGTGAGGGGCCAGTTCCCAATTCGTTGGTAGATGAGGAAACTGGTCCTCATCGGGAAGCAAAGACATCCTGCGATCTTTCCATCCGCGTACCGCCTTAGAGTAACTACAGACCGCCTCGTCGTACACCTGGTATGGGTACGGGGTCAGATCTTGCGAACAGGTAATACTGATTCCCTTGGGATGCTCCATGATGGATGCTATCATGGACGCGTCAGCGTCGGGGGATACGCTGTCTCGGGGCAGTCATCATTGCAGTTTTTTTGGACATCGCCCACGCCTTCAATACCATGCATTGGAGTAGCTTTAGAGTGGCACCCCGGCATCACCAGGTCATCGCCTGCCTCCGTCGTGTCATTGAAGCCTACCTAAAGGATAGAATCATCATCTCCTCTCCTCATCCTAGTCACCACGGAGAGTGGAAACAGCAAGAGATGCCGTGCGATGTTTCGTAGGAATCGGTACTAGGACCGCTTTTGCAGAATATATTAATAAGAAAACTTGTACGGTATACTTGGTACTGCGCGGCAAACTCCCTGATGGCGTCAGCGTGAATCTTGTAGGTTGTAAGGTCAGGAGGGTCCTGCATCGGTTTCAGGTGGAAGTGACGACCGTAGGTCGCCACTGTGTGAACACACGGTAGAGCATACGGTAGAGGTGTGCCCCGTTTGGGTGGAATGAATGCTTTGTCTTTGAGGCGATCGGTAGCCACGACCTCTCGCAGAGCGAAGGGGCACAGTAAAAGTAACAAGTCCTCCCGTTCCGCCCAACACCGGGAGAAGTTACTGGATGATTTCCCTGCTAAAAAAAACGATCGATTTTCACACCTTCAACGTGTTCCTTAACGGAAACAAGTAACTTAACGTGACTGCCTGACGTCAAACGTCTCAAAAACAATAGAATTGGGCATAAGAGGAAAAACCGTGGTTTACTCGTACCTGCTAGCAAGGAAAATTTTCGAAACGCTTTTGTTATTTCAAAACAATTGAAAAAGTTACCAAAATATTCGCCACTGAGGTTCGCGCAGGCGTGTGGCTCGAAGCCCTATAGGGTCTGTTTACATATAAAAAAGCGCCGTGGGCGCTACAGCCATCATTTTGGTTTGGACTTCCACTGGACCACCCTTTACTCCACTACCATCAGTCGCTGCTGCTAGTCACCTCCAAGTGGGAAAATATAAGTCACCATTTGAAGAAAGCTCCTCGGCCAGTAGACTCAGTGTGGTCTCTCGCTGTAAGTTCCATCTACATATTGTTTGCGTGCGTTACCGTGTTCTCAATCATGTGTTATGTGTATCATCATCATATGCCTAGCATTTTCCCAATTATATTGGGCTCGGCTTTCGGTGTTATGTGTATATCTAAACTAAAACAGTTAACATTTTCCGCTATTACTCGTCCAATAATATTTTCAAAATCTATCTTTACTAAGCCGTTCCAATCGTTCAATGCTTTTGGTAGTCCATTCCTATGCCATTTCAAATAAATAATTTCTGCTGCGCCAAATGTAAAGTGAACGTTTATAAGTGATTTTGCCGCGCGATCTATACCCGTTGGTCTACTAGACTCATTTTATTTCATTATTTATTCGTTAAGCGATTTAAATAAACGAAAGTAGAATGAATTACTAAGATCCATCCAAAATTAAATAAATAAGAAATCTAATTGAACTTTCGAGTGACTGAATAATATTTTAAATGCTAATTGCTGCTTCATTTAATAACTAATTTAGATGCTATTTTCTAAAAAAGATTTTAATGTTATCGGTGTTTGTCATATAAAATATTATGCGGTCTATGTCCTATGTTACATGACCCTTCTTAGAAATATCATCATCATCTGCCTAGCCTTTTTCCCAACTATATTGGGGTCGGCTTCCAGTCAAGCCGGATTTAGCTGAATATCAGTGTTTTACAAGGAGCGGCTGCCTACCAGACCTCCACAACCCATTAAATGGGGTAACACGGTACTTCTGGGCAAGACTGGAATCAAATTTATTGGTTTCTGAATATCTGTAACGACTTTCCTCTTAGAAATATAAAGAGAGACATATGGAGTCAGACACTATGGAGCACTGACTGTTCTAAGAGAAATATAGAACCTTATTTGAAAGTGTACGTTTGTCCACAGAACACTTCCACTACATCAAGCGTATGATCGGCGCTGACTACGTCGGCATCGGCGGAGACTTCGACGGCGTCAACAGGTAATAATTCCGCCAGTTCCTTGATCATTTTCATTTTCACATCATCATCATCATCTCAGCCGAAAGACGTCCACTGCTGGACATAGGCCTTCCCCAAGCGTCGCCATAATGACCGGTCATGTGCGTCTCGCATCCATGGGATTCGCGCGACCTTCTAGGTCATCGGTCCACCTTGAGGGTGACCTTTTAATGCTGCGTCTTCCGATACGTAGTCGCCACTCCAAAACCTTTCGAAGAATCGGCAAACTTAATTCATGAATCCCCGACCGGTCTCATTGGACCGCGCTGTTATTGTTTTACTATTGTGTCTCGTTTCGCGGGTATTGACAGGTTAAGTGGCAGTGCACATTGGTCGTAGAATCAGATTTTATAAATGAAGATAATTCTCCCTTGCAAGGGTCCAGTCCACTACTCCCTTTCTCAAAAACTCGAACTGCAAAACTTGGTCGTTCATTGATTTTATTTATTTATTTAACAATTTAGTACACACACATATGAAATTGATAATAAAGAGGAGACAGAAAATAGGTACAAGGTAATGATTATTTCTAAAGAAATCTCTGATTTTATACAAAATTCAGAGATGGATTGTCTAGTTTCTAGGGAATATCTCTTCTCTCCTTTTTGTTCACCTCGTCTCTTTTCACTTAAAGTCTGTACATAATTGCACCCTCTTTCATTATTCTATATTAATTGTCTCGTTATTACTTAGTTGATTATTTGTAATATCATCTGTTACACAATCCTGAACTACTAAAAAAAGAGTTGATCTCATTTGTAGTTCTTCTGCCTTCACCATTCATTAAGATTTTCATTTTCTTAGTCAGATAGCTGCATTACAATTCTCCTCATCCTTTTTTGTCATCATCATCTCAGCCCAAGGACGTTCACTGCTGAACATACATCACATGCCTCCCCCAAGCGCCGCCAATAACTATGTCTCAACCAAAAGAATTCCAACCTAGACATATAATTATAACCAGCAGAACTAGAAATACCCAAACGAAAAAGAATTTGCTAAGGAAATACACGCCAACGAAATTCACACCATTGAAAATATTTCAATGCAAAACGCCGCCGGCGGGCAGGCAGCTTACCCGTTCCACCAATACATAACAAATATACATTTCTATGATACCTTTATTGAAATATTGACGCAAACCGAATAAAACACTATCTATTTGGGCATGACTGATTTTCTCTCATCAACCTAGAGCAGGGCAACCATCCATTACTGGACATCGTCTTTCTGTCTTGTGCCATGTTTCTTGGAGCAGGTACTACAGTTTGTTTTTCCACTCTGCCTTGTCAATTCACGATCAATATACTCATATAGTATACTAGCTGTCCCCTGCGGTTTCACCCGCATTTTTCGTTACTACTCCGCGCCCGTGGGTCGTAGCGTGATGGTACACTGAAAGAATTTTTCAAATCTGACCAGTAGTTCCAGAGATTACCCCCTACAGACAAACTTACAAACCTACAAACTTACAAATTTTACCTCTTTATAATATTAGTATAGACTAGCTTCAGCCAGCGGCTTCACCCGCATCTTCTCCAAATAAACTTTAGACCCCCGCTTTATATCCTTAAAGGCAAAATTTAGGAAAATCCTTTCTTAGTGTTGGACTACGTCATATAAGGAATTCTTGTCCAAAATTTCATGCTCATAGTCACAGCAGTTTCGGCTAGGCGGTAATAAGTCAGTCAGTTAGTTTCTCCTTTTATATATAGATTGACGATTTATCAGAACTTAGTCTACTGTTGGGAAAATTACTTTTCTGCAAACCACTTAATATAATTTTCCATCACACCTATCCAGCTGTTTTTAGCTACTTCACGAAGATCGCTGATCTTCCTATTCTGTTATAAGATTGTATCAGGTGGTGTCAGGTCATATATGGTGGAATAGGTATGAGGCAAAAGCTCAATTGGCAGCCAAAACATTGGGGGTCTTAGCAAAGGTGAGAAGGTAGTTCACGCCGAAGCAGCCGCTCAACCTTTATCTACTACAGATTCCATCGTGTATAGATAGTAAATACCAGCTTGATACACTAGAGTCGATTGAGAAGCCAGCCACGAGGATCATCGGCAATAATACACTTGTCGAGTCAAAACTCCAAAGGCTTGACCATCGTCGCCGAGTTGCTGGCTTATCGATTTAGAAAATCGTTTACATTTCGGAAATTTGCATTGGAATTTCTCAATTTAATTCCGCCAAGTCCATTCCATCATCGGACCACTAGACGTACAGCTTACATGGTGAATATTCCACCCAAACATTTTGGAAATACATGTATTGTGTGTACAGCTAAGTAGTGGAATTCCCTGCTAGCTAAAACCTAGAGGTCTTTAAGTCCTAAGGTTATTTCTAGGCAAGCAAGGTCCACCATCGGTCACATCAGCCGTCAAAGGCGTTCGCGTTTACATAGTAAAAGTGGCGGAGGCAGGATCTACAGAACACCAATGACCACTGTCCATACATTCTCCATTACTAAGTCACAAAATGTACTAATAACTTCAAATTTCAACCTAGGGTTCCCCGAGGATTGGAAGACGTGTCCAGGTATCCGGAACTGTTCGCCGAACTGCTACGCTCTGGCCAGTGGAATGTGCAGGAACTCAAGAACCTGGCTGGGCTTAATATGCTGCGCGTAATGCGCCAGGTTGAAAAGGTGGGTCTTCACATTTACTGGTCACTTTCTTTATAATAATAGGTCTTTAGCGATGAAATTGCCGTTTTTTGAAACAGGATGCTCCGATATTATAATATTACAGAAAATAAGAAACTAATAAATGACTATTATCACAAGTAGAATAACGTTCCTTTAATATGAAGTTTATTTGAATTTACGATTCCAGGTCAATCTAAAGATATTACAATTCAAAGTATCCCATTTCAAAAAATCTAGCTGCCAACGCTCTCGCCCACGTGAAGGTAAGTACGAAATAATTGTTCTAATGGTAGGCCCATTGGGACAAAATAGTTAGACAAAATAACTATTTTGTCCCAATGGTACATAAAAAAAGAACAAGGAAAAAGTCATAAGATGATTTCCTATCTTATGACTTTTTCCGCCCTTTCGTTCTACCCTAGAGCGGAAAAAATCATAAGATGATTTCCTACCTTTACACGGAACCGGCCTGCGCAGGCAAAACTGTGGTGGAGCTTGTGCGTGTGGTAGGGACCAAACTGTTTGTCAAGTTTCATCTCAATTCGATTAGCCTATCAAATGTACAGAAGTAAAAAACATACTGATTCACAAACATTCACCTTTAAAATACTGGTGTGATGTGTTTCGCTGTGAAATAAAATGACGGATGCTGTAGTTTAGACAGTTTCAAATATTTTAATTAAAATGTTAAAGTTTTAAATTGCGCTGTCAGTCTAGCGGCCGCAAGCACTACTACTAGATAGAATTCTTGAGATCGATTATTTCGCCTGAAATTTCTCGTTTATATTTGTGCCTAGACATTAGCATAATTCTCTGCTCCCAATCACATGACTGGCCTTAACATGACTGGTGAAATGTGGAAGTACTATAGAGGTACACGTATGCAATACTCAATCAGAAAAAGATTTATTTTTGACCGTGGTCACGGGCAAAATTTGTAACGCGAGTATCTTGAAGACATTTGAACTGAATCTGAAAAGAACGTTCAAATTAGGGAATATGCGTGAAAAAATATACGTTATCATTTATATATAAACATACAAAAATAGAATAGGTATTTATGAAAACAATGACAAAATTGTTTCAAAAGCAAACGAGATATAACAATCTATAACAAATATATCTCTCTCGCCAAGACGCCGCGCCATTTTGTATAATAACGGTCACCTTGTTTTTTGACGTCAAAGACAATATCGAACTTTTCTTTCTTATTAACAGCTTTGAAGCTTACAACTTTTTTGTTGATGAGGATTTTTTTTTTTCATATTTCTTGACCAGAGCTAAAAAGTACCTAATTAATTTCGCAAATTAAAAATTGCATGCATATTCCGCATTGTCGCAATTGAGAGCTGTGGTGGCCCAATGGTAACTGCCCCGACTTACAAGTTGTAGGTCGCGGGTTCAATCCTAGTCAGGCGTATTACTTTGTGTAATTTATTTCATCACCGCTGCTCTCAAAACAGTGAAGGAAAACATAATGAGGAAACCGGCATGTCCTAAATTTAAACATTCAAAGACAAGTGACATCCACCAATCTGTATTGGGCCAGAGTGGTGGGTTACGGTCCATTCCCTCTCCTAGAGAGGAGGCCTGTGTCCCGACAGTGGAAACATTATAAGGTCGCTAATGCTAATACTTGCAACAGTCGCACTGATAAACAAAAGGCAACTAATAAAGGCGCCAAGCACCCAACCAGTACTTTTTTGATCTAAAGATTGGCCCAAATGATTGACCTAAATGATCGGCTTTTTTTACCTAAATGATTGGCCCAAATGATTGACAAAGGTGCCAAACACCCAACCAGTGCTTTTTCACCTTAATGATTGGCCCTTAACATTCTAATGAACCAACCAAACTCAACTAGATAAAATTACATGTAGAATAACAACGTAATATCGGCTAGTATGGGATCATAATATAAGTTACCTAAACGGAACCAAAGTGCCGACGATGCAGCGGAATTATGATAGTGTCGGTGAATTATTGGCTCTGGTCGGATTACACGAGGAGCGGGCGCCGGCGAACTAAATAGATTAGAGCCTCTAAATATTGATAGCGGGGAAATAAAATATGAACTTTGAACAAGGTATTTTATGCCCGAATTGCGGAGAAGTGGCTACCGTCTGTTTTTTATACCCTGAGACTAAAATGACATTAGAACACAAAGGAACTGACATCATTTCTACGAGTATAGTAAGTTTGACATTAACTGTGTCAATTTAGTCTCAGGATATAGAGTCAGACGATAGCTAAGTATAAAGAATTTGATCAATATCACATATTTGAAATTTAGACATAACTAATAACTAGTGCGCCTCACCATCTCACCATCAACGATTGCATCACTGCTTACCATTAGGTGGAATCGCAGTCAAGCACAGTTTATATCAATGAAAAAAAACTAGCTGACTAACTAAAAAATTTTTATGTTGTTGTTCACGCTTCATCATTCAGTCCAAGCAGCAGTTACTAGTGACTGAATTAAGATTTTCCCTTTCAATTTCGACCTGAATTTTTACCTACAAACTTTTCATATTAAGTTACGAGCTCTCCTGTTTCCAAGTCAATAGTTTCAAATCGCACTCAGTGGAATATTCACTCACAGCCAACACTTACGAGGGAATATTTTGCATAGCTATCAATTTTTCTTGACACCTACAGTAGTAGAACTTGAAGCTACGAAACCATGTAGCCTAAATCTGTGTAGAGTATAGATACCCAACGGGGGCAGTAATGCCCCCTAGTGGGCGCTGAAGCTTTTCATGGGGTAGTAGAGGGTCCAAAGACAAATGGCCCCCATTTTAGTTATGTCAGTCAAGGGGTGGTCGCGGCATATCTACCTAATCAGAAATTTAATACAATAAAAAAAATTAAGATATAAAAGAAAGAACCTTATTATAAAAAATATGGCTGTTTTGATGACAAAACATTTTGTTTAGACAGCAATGTTTGTCTTATTATTCGGTTGAAAATGTAATTATAGAAATAGAGAGACATATAAAATTGGTATGATTAATTACAGTTATTAGGTAAGTATTATGTAAAGGGGGGTGTTTTTCTTCCTGTAAAGGGGGCAGTAGTTCATAAAAGGTTAAGAAACTATTTTGACGACTATAGTCAAAAACCCAGTACAATCTACACAGATTCGGTTTATCAAAACGTTACAGTACACGAGACTCTAGCAAACTTAGTTACTAATCGTCCCGTCTGAAGCCGCATTATCAACAAGCCATGAATGATGTGTTATCTGCGCAGGTCCGCGACGAGATGCGCACGAACGGCGTGGAGCCCCTGGAGCACCCCGACTCGCCCACCGACAATGGCAACTGCACCAGCAATGCCTTCTACACCGAGTACGTGTAGACTGCCCCTTACACCACCACGCGACTGCTGATTTGAACTCTATTTCTATATCTTAAGGTGTGCTTTGGAGTGCAACAGTGATTGATCAAACGGGATTGCCATCGACATATTTCGACAGATATTTTGTTTGCATAATTGAATAGTGCTGTCTTGTGTTCTTGAATGTCAACGTGATCTGAGTGAACAACTCGATCAATCATTAATAGTGGTGTTAACTATTCTTAATAAGCTAGTGCGCCTCACCATCAACGATTGCATCACTACTTTCCATCAGGTGGGATCGCAGTCTAGCACTAGTTTAAGTATATCAAATTTTAAAAAAAGGACTAATCTAATATCGGATCATCTTTAATTGGTAACGAGGAGACCGAACCAGAGTTCAATCTTAGGATGAAAAATATCTTCTATTTCTTCTATTATATTTATTATGTCTATTATATCTATTATACCTACTACATATATTACATTTATTACATATTTTACATCTATTTTATCCATCACGTATATTATTTCCGTTACGTATATTATTTCAATTTTGTATATTTTATCTATTATGTCTTTAATACCTATTGTACTATGGGCAAGATCAAAACTTCTTTGATTGATAGGGTTTTAAGGTTCTGGTCACAGTACGGTTTCCGCGATATTCGAATATACGAGTATAGACCAGTTTACCTCGTCTACTACTTCATACAATACTATTACTACATATACGAAATTGCTATATATTTTTATGTTATTTGGGTCGTTCCCGTTTTGCGATTTGTACCCACAAATTGATAAACCTAAATGAAATTTATATTTTAATCACTTTCAATAGAAATGGTAAATTAATTCAATAGCTCATACTGAAGCTGATAAATATTCCCAACGCGGGAGTTGAAATCATATGCATGCCATTAGCACATTTTACGTCGACTACTGACTGATATATACCGCGCCAGTCCCACTGCTCCCGAGCACTATTCGTCACATCAAACTAATTATCTGCTCTAAAGCAGTCGATAAATGCACCTCAACCCACCTATTTGATTACTCCAACCGATATCAAGTGAGCATGCTCTAAAATTCTGTTTGCCAACTAACTGATGTTCAATATACCTCGTAATCATATGTGGTTAACTCGATACTAGTATTTTCACTATAATTATGTAGTCCTGTCCGATGGACAACACTACACCTCGTAATTATATCGAAACTAGGACACGAGTGAAATTGACGAGAAGTTCGTTTTCATCCCGTTTGATGTGTCACTGTAAATATTTGAACGTCGCGTCGCGTCAGTTCAAAATTGATAAAATTATGATTGCTGTGAAAAGGCCGAAATAATTTTCGGTGGAAAATTCGGAATATAGAAATGTATTGAATGAGCAGTCGCGTCCGACACGACACGACCGAGCTCACCCGACAGTTTGATTCCAATTGATGCGTATTTAACATGATAAATGTCTGTGTACCCGTAAGCGGCTTTCCACACTTGTCCACTCCTGCAGATTCGTAGCTGCAGCATATTATACAAACATCTAATTAACATAAGTCACTGGCCCAACCTGAAATCAAAACAATATACCTAACTAATGAATATTTTAACTCATTAAAACTGACAGGACTTAATGGACCCTAACTAATTCATTAATTATTGTTTATCACAACTGTTAGCTTTGGTATCGTCAAATAGTTTAATGTATTCGAACAAAATTATTACCTTGTATAATGAAGGCTTATTAAGTTCACAAATGAATTAACGTGGTGTGACAAATGGCGTGAAATGGCAATGAACAAGTGTGGAAGGTCTTTAACCGATGACGTCATTACGTCGATAAGTGTGTCTGTTTAGTTATTAATCAAGATAGCTGTTGTCATATTTTACAAGTGTTTAGAGAAAGGGATATTAGCCATATTTGTGCGAAAAGTTGTCTATATCATTATAGCAACCCTTGGCGCGGTGAGTCTATGGATGGGTGACCGTTTAGTGGTATTTCATCTGAGCGTTTCCGTGCTTCGGAGGGCACGTAAAAGGTCCCGGTTGTTGTCAACTGACAGCAGTCGTTAAACCAAGTCAGAGACCTTCAGGCGGCTTGAAAACTCTGACACCAAGTTGGCCACTAACCGTACGATAAGACGAAGAAGATCATTACGGGAAGTGTAATCAATTGCACTACCTCAGTAAAGCAGTTTTAAATATAGTACAATCTGCTAAATGATGCGCGTAACGAGCTCTGCAAACTTTTGAGCAAGAGAGCTCCAGCTCACAGCTAAGAGCTCACAGCTCAAAGTTCATAAATTCATCTCAGTGAATTCTGAACTCAGCGCATGATCTCTTTAGTACGGCAGCTGCGACGTTTAAGACAATTAACTGAATTAACTGCAAGTAAGACCCAACGGCTTTCATTCATATTTTCATTTTACAATTTTAATTTCAAGATTAAATACCAAACTACTGTTCCAATATGGACGAACGTTTCATGCGTTACTAATATCTTCTGCGAATCGAACGGCTTGTTTTTTCAGTCTCAATACCGTTTAATATTTTGGTATTCATTTCCATATAAAGGCTGTGTCAATATACGGAATTCGGTCGATTTTTGATTACAGCTTCAGTAATACGTACATCGGTTCAGTGTCGGTAAGCCCCGGCTACAGTTTCCAATTTCGCTTCGATTCAATTATTCGAAATCATAGCGATCGGTAAGCGAGGGGCGATTTACTACTAAACTAGTTGCAATTAATTATGTTCAGCGATTTATATAATTAAACTTGATGTACTTTATGTGCGATATTTAGCCAGATTTTGGTAATAGCAGCCAGTACCGATACAAATGGATCCGGATTAGTTCTGCTAAGCCGAGTGAAACTGTCGTGTTCGGATCTATTGTAAATTGTTCCAAAAACACGCTTAACTTCTATGTGTATTGGATGCTATAAACACATTAGTACAATAATGTGCTCCAGCCATATTTTCGAGGCAATCTCAATGTTTAATTGAAGCAAATGCTGAGACCGTAACTTAGTGTTTGGCTAAAAGTTTAGTGCTATAATATCAGGCGCGAGGCACTGACTAACTAGTTCGTGAGATGTAACAAGCGCGCGATAGAACAGTTCTCTGACATGAGTGTTCCCGCTGTGGCTTCGAGCTTGCCACCGGTGTGGAGACACACTATGCTACTGATGCTGCCTCTATATGTGTTGTTTGACAACACTTGTGAAATATGACAACAGTTTGTATGTCGTAACTTAGATAATCAAATATATGTAATAAGTGTTGTAGCTGTACGGTAAGTAGGTGTCTCCTTGTGAACTGTGCACTTCTTCCTCCTATACAACCGAGTAGATGGCGTTCACATATCACTCTACTCCTTACAACTCCACTCTTACTGATAATACGACTCCTGTCTCTCTTTCGTTCTCACTCTCTTTTCCCAAGGTTGCATTATCAGGAGAGTATTAGATAGAGAACTCAAAATTGGAATTAAATGGAAGGCTCTAGTGCGAGAGAAGATAAACTTAAATGGGTAAATAGAGAAATTAACAAAAATATTTTATTTTACTATTGTAATTTAAAATAAAAAAAAAATAAAAGGTTTGATCTAGGGACGTAGGTAGAGAATAAATTTGTAAAAATGACGTTTTACTAAATGAAATACATTGTTTGGAAGTTATGATAATATTTGGATTCTTATTGTTTGATGTTAAATTACATGTAAGGAATTGCCATTTGTATGTAAATGGAAGCATACGGGTTGGCGTTTCGTCATGTTTTTTGACGCCGTATGCTTCCACCAGGAGTTCGTTCTAACTTCACCGCTTTTCACTAAGTTTTGTAGTTAATCTATTATTATTATACTTATAATTACTCGTTTACTTAATATAAGTTACCATCTTTTATATGTACCTATTGTATGTCAAAGTATATTAATTTCTTCATTTGTTTCTACTTAAATCGGACTAGAGTAAACGAGGCTTTAATTGAAACTGATGATGAGCGAAGTACGCAGAACACACAAACTAAAGTTATCAAATATTTGGAGCTAACATCTTTCGCTGTGTTGACTTCGTACATCATTTCACTTTCAAGTTTGCAAGCATTAAATGCGAGCGGAGCTGAGCTGAGCTAGGGATGAGCGCAACAAGCCTCGCGGAGCCGGACGCGGCCGCCGGCGCGCCGTCCGGCCCGGTCCGACTATGTAAGCTAAAAGCTAGTATACAATGTAGAGTAAGGTCTTGTGATGGAGATCGTTGTGCCAAAACGACCTAAACTTTTTATAACTTCTTATACAGTTTGATATTAAAACTGTTACTTACACTTTTCTTTGTATAATTTTGTACTAAAGGCTCTCGATGCCCCGAGGAGAGAGAAACGAAAATGTATGTGACCCGTAGTCTCAGTTAATTTGTCATACAGACAATAAAACCATCCACTTTAAAAAATGAAATGCTGTGAATTTCTTAATGTATATTTAAATATAACTTTAATATATGATGTGAAAGAACGACTATTTCTTATAAATTGTGACTGAACGATTTTTGAACCTATACTCAACTGTAAACTAAGGATTTTCTTCTAAAATCTGGCTGTTATTTTGTGGTTCTTTTGTCCGTTTAACGTACAAACATGTAATTTCTGTCGAGCGCACTGTCGGCACACAACGTCTGTTTACTACTCTTACTATTGTACGTGGGGATAGCGATACTTTAGGACACTTCCTAATAGTATTGTTATGACAATGCATCGTTTCACTAACCCGAGAGTGACCGCGCCGCGGCGCGACTCGCCAGCGAGCGACTGCGGTCGCCGGCCACTCCGCCGAAACGAAATATAATTTTCATTCAGCGTTTAATTTGGGCATTAAAGGAAACCATTCAACGAAAGTTTATTAAGCTCTGAAGGGGTTCACTTTAAGATCGAAGTGAGCACTTAAACTTTTGCTTGCTGTGTCGTAACAAACTGACGAATACTGAATATTTAACTTTAACGTCACCAAAAATGTATAAAGTGTAACGACTTTGGTTAAGGATCTTATTTAATGCCCATTACCTAACATGATGAGCTTGAAACCGAATTTCCGACGAGTGCGCTTGTGTTGTGTGGCGCGTTGCTTCTGCTCTGATAACGTTATCACTGCTCCTTACTTCCACGTCACTTCTTCCCTCCGAAGGCTATATTTCTTCGGAGGGACTGTCACTCTTCCCTCACTGTCTACTCCGTTTAGCAAAGCGCCAGGCAACTGTATACTGGACTGTTTATATATTTATTAAACTTGGTAACCAATAAACACGTTTGCTGTACTGTATTAACTGTGTTTAATTTTAATTACCTTTTCCAAATAGTTTCACAAATATAACACAATAAAACAAAAAGAGAAAGAAGCTCCTTTGACTCAACATACTGAATAAATAGCAGTGTATTTGGAAATGCGTGTGCCTGGCGTGTGTTTAATAGATATACTTCAAAAGGATGCTCGAATAAAGAAAAACAGTAATGAAAAATAAGCTAACATACGAACAACGGGCCTTTTGTGGTAGACGCAAGAGATGTATGTTCGAAACAACAGATTAAAAAAACTCTTACGTGTGTCTCGTTTGTCGGGCTCGCCAAAAGCCACGGACACGTGGTGAGCCCCGACATTTATTCACTTAATTGAACCGCGTGTTGAAGTAATTTCACGCTCAAATTAAATTAAACATTTTACATAATAAATGCATTATACTCGTACTGAGCAGAACTCACGTTTACCGCGCTCAATTCAGACTTGGCATGAAATGTTTTGGTGAATGTTAAGTTCTCATGTTTTATATTCTAATAGAATTTAATTTTAGAATGGGGTTTATGCATTCTTGTGGTAAGAGTATTGAGAACTTTAATTCTTCTTCTTCTGCCTGGCGTTAGTTCCGTCAGTTATTGAGAACTTTAATTAATCACGAGTAATTGCAGAAAGTTAACAAAATCTTGACACGAACCCTTAAAAAACTTGCCATATCAACTATACTACTGCAGAAAAAAAATGACCGTAGCTGTGAAATACACATGTGATTCAGCTGTTATAATACAGTTTTCAAACACAATGGGTAACTGGCTCTAACCACTAAACACACAAGGGGCCACCAAAAGCTTCTGTTGAAAAATAAATAGGCCCAAGCTGCCAAGTCGCGACCACGCTTGACTCACCAGTCATTTAGTTGTTGAAAAATAAAATAAATAGATGTACGATTAGTCATTCTATGACTGACAATGGGGTTATTCAGGCAACGTCACACATCTTAAGGTTGTCTAGAAGTAGAAAAATATCTGCGGTCCCTGGTGCTGTATCATCATCTTTTCAGCCGAAAAACGTCCACTTCTGAACGTAGGCCTCCCCCAAGCGTCGCCACAACGGTCCTGGGCGTCTTGCATCCATCGGAGTCCCGCCGAAGTCATCGGTCCACGTTTTGGGATGTCTTCCAACGCTGCGTCTTCTGATACTTGGCCGCTACTCCAGAACCTTCTGTCCCCATCGACAATCCGTTCTACGAGCAGTGTGTGCTGCAGTTTGGCGATTCGGTCGGCGAGACGGTAACCTTGGTTCTCTTGCCGATATCTTCATTTCTGATGTGATCACGTAAGTAAACTCTGAGTTTTTCGCTCCGGTGTTGCATATGTACAATTTATTATCCTTAGGTGACGGAGACCACTTCACAACATGAACCTATTTCATAATACAGACCAGGAGTGGACTGTTAATTTCTAATGCCCCGGGAGTAAAAATGTGATCAGTATGTAATTTTTTCATATTACCTACGCATAACAAGGTGTGCATTTTGCACACAGAGACTGTTGTCTGGGACTGGAATGTTGTCTGGGAAAAAAATAGGGAGAAAAGGAGACACGGGATTTAATGTAGAGAACGGGTTGTGTCAGTAAGCCCGCCCCACTGCTGTACATTCAATAAATATTAAAGAAGACAGCAAGTGTCCGACTCCATCTCCACCAATTTTATAAAACACTCCCTGCTTAATTTCCCTCCCATTAAATCGATATCAAAATAAAAACAATTTAACAAACAAACAAACAAACTGACGAATTTATCGACTCTTTGGTAAAATTAAATATTCGAATGCGATCAGTGTTTCATTGAATTGTTTACAGGACTGTGTTGTCTGTCATGCAATTAGTTTACACATTGCTGATTAAAATCATACAAGCTGAGCGAAGTAATCGCGTCACTAATAAACGTGGAAACACAATGTTTTAATTACACAGTTTTAATTGATTACATTCGGTAGAACTGGTAAAGATCAAGTCCTACCTTGTTATTTTACAATTAAGGCAGCATTGCGGTCTTTGTGATCGAGAAGAGCAACCGCAACCCGCGAACCACTGCTGAGTATAAATTTGTTGTAGGATTCGGTTCTTGGTAGTAGCTTTACAAAACTGAAGCAAATCAAAAAATCAAAGCATTTACCAATTTGAAATAAAACTGGCACTTTTCAGTCATTCAGAAAAATGATGCTAATTGCACATTCCAAAGCTTAGTTTTCTAAGGATCTGCTCCTTGTTGCTAAGGATGTGCAAGAAACTCCAAAGACACTCTGTTAAATCATGTTATGTATTACAAATACCTCTTGTTGTTGCTTCTATTATGTGAGAACAATGTAAATCAACAACACCTTACAACGTCAGCTCACTGATATGACGCGTAGGTATTATATCAGCGCCACTCAGGTCTACCATTGTGAAGGGCTCCGAATGATACAACGTACGCGCCACCATCAGTAACCATTTGAGTGAGCATAACAAACTCTCAACTGCTATGCTCATTTATGTCAAACCAAGTCTAATAGTAACCTAAAACCATAAATAGTTCAATAGTACTCGTATACAATAAAATAAGAAAAACAAATGCCTTTTCCATTCGACATTATACGAGTACAATACAATAATGTATACAACGGACCAGCATAAATCAAATTAGCAAACAAAACGATAATGTTCTCATACGCGCAAAAACATAGTCTCAAACGTCGATTCTACTCACCAAAAAGCAGAAACAAACAAAAAACAATCTACCAAGCTCCAACAAGAACCGATAGATTCAAAACCATGCGACTACTGCAATATCAGGACTCGACTACTATAACACTGAGCGTATAATGCAATCAGAATCACGCTGCGTCGAGCTTCGCGTCGCAATCAATCGCCTAAATTGACAGCTCTCCAAGGAGGCCAGGCTGCTTTTACACTGAAATAGAGGGACCAGTTAGTGTATATTTGGGGAAATCTGCATCTGATATGCAAGTTAGATATGGTACAACTTTAAAATAGCATCCGTGTGTGGTTGAAACTTCTATAAACGTCTGGCACTGCCTCGGAGCACGAATTTACTCTTGACTTTTTCGTTTTATTGTGGGGTAAAACAGTGGCCATTAGTCTATCTTTTGTTTTATGAAAGATAGTTACATTAGGATTGGGCGGGTCACATCAGTCGCATGTACACTGACTGCTGGGTAAGAATCTTCATAAAATGTGTACCTGAAGATGGAAGACGCCGCCGAGGTCGACCTGGAAAGTGATGGTGGCATGACCTAGATGCCAAGAGTTGGTTCTAAAAGGCTCAAGAAAAGAATATGTAAGAAGTTGGAGGAGGTCTTTGCTCAGCTGTGAAAAAGTATAGAATGAACAAAAAAATTAAAAAGCTTTTTAAGATTCATTTTAAAAATATAACGAATGTTAGCTTGGTTTCTTAATCAAAGTGCATAACGCTACGATACATTGTGCACTCTGGAAAGAACTAAAAGAAAAATTTAACTTATGTTCTAAGTATCGAGTATACTTTCATACTCATTTATCAACGTTCGAAACCACAATCTATGAATAGATTTGGGTTCCTACTTCAAGATAATAGGAAATAGTTGGTCAACCACTATTCCAACACTAAAACTCGAATAGTAGACCACAATGCCGAATGGAGGATACGTTCACATCGGCTATTCTCGTAGACTTTGTGTCGATACGAGCAAAGAAGCACATTGTCCCCGCCGCCGCACCGCGGGCTCTCAATCCATTACCAAATTACGACTGATTGCTTGACTGAGTCCTGTCATTATTGGAAGATTGATAGCTTGCCTGTTGGAAAAACTTTTAAAATACACTCTGATCATTATATATTTTTCTTATCTTTATGAAGTTTTGGTATTGCAATTTTTTTAAAAGAGTAGCCACGCGGTTTCTTGCCGGTTCTTCTCCATATGAAACGACCAATTGGAACCGTGCGTTAGATTCCAACGTTTTATAAGTGCCCATGGGAGTCTATGTAAAATACGAGTTTTTGAAGCTTGAGGTTATAGGATCATCTGAAATTTCTTAACACAGCTCATATCCATATGAAAATTAACATAATTATTCATCCATCTTGACTTTTAGATATAAGTATTCTTTCTATCTAACATTGGAAAGAATAATTATATCTAAAACACATACATAGACGGCCCTATCGCATTCCATACAACCTGAAATGGACAGTAGTTGTCAGAATATGATACGGGGTTGTCATTACTATGACAAAAAGCTTCAATATTAATTACATATTTTACTCATAACAGCCACTCATTAATGAGCCCGTGTCATAACAGATCCTTATTCATAAGCGCTTTCACAAACACGAAAAAAACATGGCCGCCGTGACGTCATCACGCTGTAACAATACACTCGTTACATTGTCTTGTCTTTTACATACATGTGTGTGTGTGTGTGTGTATGTAATCAGATGACGCAGCACTATCGTGAGGGTTGGAAACACGACCCTAATTATTTATTCTTCGTCCTCTTTTAAGGGAGATTTATTAAAAACACGATGTATGTGGGACCCAGTTTGTGGGCCTTAAACGACTACGACTCGCGGCAGATGTAACCAATCCTGTTCTACTTTCCTTCTTGTACCTCGTAAGTGTGGACATCATTCACATTTTGTGTTTTAGAAAGAAGTAAAAAGTTACGAGTGAGGTCTGTAAATTTACAAACCTAGTTACAAGAAAACGACACCGCGGCAGATTCAGCAACGGATAGTTGGAAGAGCAGAAAAAAGAACTGGGAGTAGGGAAGGAAGGCTCCTTGGAATGATTCCTTTATCAGGTTTGTATATATATACTCGTAATAAGTACATTTAATTTCTTTTTACTACGCTTACCATCAGGTGAGATAGTGGTCAAACGCAAGCTTGTCTAATAAAAAAGCTATTGTGGGTCCGGCAGGTAGTATTTTTGTTGTACGCTTCATCATCATTTCAGCCAAAAGACGTCCATGGTTGAACATAGGCTTCCCAGCGTAGCTTTACCGACCGGTCATATACTTCTCGCATTCATCGAATTTCCACGAATCTCACAAGTGGCCTGGTTCACGCAAAATCAAACAAGTCAAATTTCGTGGAAGTGGTCCGATCGGAATCCCCAAAATCGAAATTCACGTGTTCCTTCATCGGGATTCGATAGAACAACAATTCAATTGGTTTGAAACTAAACAATCTATCAACGGCTTGTTGCCTGTTACGTTATTATGTATTCTGGATAATGATTGACATAGATACGCATCAACGACACTGCGATCGAACGACTTTAAAATCGGTGTCGTTCAAGCTCGATGGATGTATGTGAATACGATAATGGTCTAAACGACTAAGTCGCTACGATATCGTTACGGTTGTGATTACGTGAAACGGGATACAGGTCATCGGTCCACCTTGTGTGAAACCTTCAAACGCAAGCAGCTGTACGCACTACTTAATATTCCTGGAACATTTTGTACGCTTGGATGGAATATCTACCACGTTACAGTTGCTATGTCTCTCAAGGGCCAGTTGATTTTGGTTGTGTGCATAAATTCACGAACACATTTTGGAGGTAGTGGAATACAGAGTAAAGTCACACGTACCCCCGTTGAAAAGGGAAGATCCTCCGGCCGGACGGGTGTTGTGTCGGTGGACTAAGTAGTCCACCGACACAACACCCGTCCCCCGGTTCCCGGTTCCCGGTTCCCGGCCCGATAATTTCGGGCCGGCTGTTGTACTCGTATCTATTCAAATCGCGCGGAGAACTTTGTTTGCGCTATGCAGGATTCTGTCAAAATTTAGTAAGTAATATTTTTGAAATCGTCTAGTTAAACCCTTTACTACATGAAGACGCAACAAAAGAAATGTTTTGGTGCCAAAACTACGACATTTTAATTTGTTTACAAACCCAACTACGACAAATCTAAGGAAACTTAGCAGTCTATAAAAAATATACATAGGTACGTTTTCGGAATGTATACTCCAAAAACCTAACCCTCTTTCTGGCGCAGTCAAGTAATAACAAATAGTATTATTTAGTTAGCAAATAAAGCACCATTTTCTTTACCATGCAAAGGAAAATAACAAATACGATTCGAATGCGTAGGCGTAGGCGTTTGTCGTACAGAAAAAGAGGCGTAGCGGTCGTAACTCGTAGCAAGCTACGGCGTAGCACGTAGCGTGATATCTTTCGCTACGGTAATGTTTAGTTTGTTTCTCGTTTAAATTCTACATAATTTCTTTGTGTGTGTTTTTGTGTACTCGTACAGTATTTAAATCTACCTATTTCACAAAGGTTTGCGTGTGTGAAGAAGGGTTTGCAGACGACGAACAAAGGGTAGCTTGCCGTCCGGTCACCCGGTAACCATTCGAACCGAACCCAAGTCGTCGATGGCGCATAGTGTTCCAAACGCATCTGAAGATTTCAGCAAAACCGTAGAGACCCGGCAGGGTTGAAGCCTCTGGGGTTATGGGTTCGCTTCTAAAAGCAAAACCCGGTGCCCTGGAACGAAAGGCAAAGAAATAAAAAACCATTTTAACAAAAAAAAACACCGACTTCAAAAATAAAAAAGTATTCCAAAACAAATGAATATGCACTAAAAAGTAAAAAATAATTGCGTATTTTTATAAGCTTACAATTATTTTTATTTTAGGAGTCGGTGTCAGCCAACTAAGACAGGTTTGTTATTTATTATCACTACAATTAAACATCACAGTTTTACACCAGTTGTAAGTAGTTGTACTTAATTGTTAGTAAGTTGGTATTATTATTGCTAGGTTGTTGGCGTTTCCTTGGCTGACACCGACTCCAAAAATAAAAATAATTGTAAGCTTATAAAAATACGCAATTATTTTTTACTTTTTAGTGCATATTCATTTGTTTTGGAATACTTTTTTATTTTTGAAGTCGGTGTTTTTTTTTGTTAAAATGGTTTTTTATTTCTTGATTTTTAGTGAATCTGATGGACACTAATTACTTATTTGAGTATGGGTAGACCTACTAAACGCGCTGCTCATAGAGACAGCGCCGTTTAATTCATGAATCCCCGACCGGTCCTATGAGACCGCGCTGTTATTGTTTTACTATTGTGTCTCGTTTTGCGGGTATGTGATAGGTTAAATAAAACAAAGGAGTATATCGTACTAAGTCGTGTCTAAAGTTTGGCAGGCATAGTTTTATCGGATTTGGACGCCAACAAATTGTTAAATAAACCACACGACGATAGATCATTACAGGATATGACAAGACTACGAAATCTGTCTTCCGATAATGAAGGTCACACATAAGTACCTACCTAAGTCATAATACACCTTTTTTTACGAGGCAAAATCATCCAATGAGTCCTCCCACCCGGAGTGGAGCGGGACGGACTGTCAGACTTTTACTGACAGTCATACTACTGTCATACCTACTCATCCACAGTGTTCCTTCAATAGCCCTTTAAGTTCCAGGGTCACGGTTACCCAAGGACAGTACCGCGACCACGGACCAGCTAACGTAATTAGGACGCATGAAATTTGAAGAGTTTTGTTCACATAACCGAATATCTCATCAGAACAAACATACTTTTTAACCGACTTCAAAAAAAGGAGGAGGTTCTCAATTCGACTGTATTTTTTTTTTTTTTTTTTTTTTTATGTTTGTTACCTCATAACTTGCGACTGGGTGAACCGATTTTCATGATTCTTTTTTTATTTGAAAGCTGGTGCTTCCCGTGTGGTCCCATTGTCACCATTTTAATATCTGATGATGGGATCTTGTAGAAATCGAGGGAACTCTTCAATAAATAACAGCAGATTAACCGCGATTGTTGCTATAGCATATCTAAGCATTGTTTACACCATCACACAACATAATATCACGTCTGTACTCACTACAAAGGTTATAAAAACTATTTCGAAAAAAAATATGTTTAAGGGCACTTCAACGTTTTACGAAAAACGCAATACTGAAACTAAAATAAACATAATTAGATGTTTGTTCTGATGAGATATTATTCTTCAAATTTCATGTGTCCTAATTACGTTAGCTGGTCCTTGGTCGCACTACTGTCCCTGGGTAACCGTGACCCTGGAACTTAAAGGGCTATTGAAGGAACACTGTGGGTGAGTATGACAGTAGTATGACTGTCAGTACAAGTTTGACAGTCCCTCCCGCTCCACTCAGGGTGGGACTTATTGGATGATTTTGCCTCGTAAAAAAAAGGTGTATTATGACTTAGGTACTTATGTGTGACCTTCATTATCGGAAGACAGATTTCGTAGTCTTTTTTTTTGTCATTTCCTGCAATGATCTATCGTCGTGTGGTTTATTTAACAATTTGTTGGCGTCCAAATCCGATAAAACTATGACACGACTTAGTGCAATATATATTTGCCCTTTAGCAATTTTTTTGCCAAGGTCAATTACAGCTCTTTCAAGGATGGTACCCTGGAGTTTGTGAACTGTAACCGCCCAGCTTAATTTTAGATGCAACATACGGCGCTCCACATCTCCGTAACCTCTCAATGCCTGAAACGTAGTACTAGATGGAGGTATGGGTATCCAACCATTATTGTTAATTAAGTCTAAGCCCAATAGACTCGTCATCAAATTTAATATATACGGCATCTGGTAGCTCGCCATCCTCCAGTTGGTCTCTCCACAAGGCTGGCCATTTGATTTTTTTTATAATATCCATAGCTCCATTCACTAGTCCTTCTGATACGGCGATGTTGCGTCTCAACATCACTCGGTATTCGAGGCCAATTTTTATTGATGAGAGAAAACCACACCACAGCTGTTGACGTCCTTGGGAATCACGTTCTCTGGTAGTGTTCTACCATATGTTGCTACTTCACGCGACTGAAATTGTCCTTGAGTTAAGTTTCCTTTTTTTCAAATAGGCTATTCTCCCTGTCTTCCTTTGTTTCATTTAAACGGCGCGGACTCTATGACCAGCGCGTTTAGTAGGTCTACCCATACTCAAATAAGTAATTAGTGTCTTTCAGATTCACTAAAAATCAAGAAATAAAAAACAATTTTAACAAAAAAAAACACTGACTTCAAAAATTAAATATTCCAAAACAAATTAATATGCACTAAAAAGTAAAAAAATAATTGCGTATTTTTGTAAGCAGGTACAATTATTTTTATTTTTGGAGTCGGTGTCAGCCAAGGAAACGCCAACAACCTAGCAATAATAATATGAACTTACTAACATTTAACTACAGCTACGTACACAACTGGTGTAAAACTGTGATGTTTTGTAGTGATAAATAACAAACCTATCTAGTTGGCTGACACCGACTCCAAAAATAAAAATAATTGTACCTGCTTACAAAAATACGCAATTATTTTTTTACTTTTTAGTGCATATTAATTTGTTTTGGAATATTTAATTTTTGAAGTCGGTGTTTTTTTTTGTTAAAATTGTTTTTTTTTTCGAAATAGTTTTTTTAACCTTTTTTTTTTGTTTTTTTTTTGTTGTCGAGACGTGATATTATGTTGTGTGGTGGCGTAAACAATGCTTAGATATGCTATAGCAACAATCGCGGTTAATCTGCTGTTATTTATTGAAGAGTTCCCTCGATTTCTTCAAGATCCCATCATCAGATATTGAAATGGTGACAATGGGACCACACGGGAAGCACCAGCTTTCAAATAAAAGAAAAATAATGAAAATCGGTTCACCCAGTCGCAAGTTATGAGGTAACAAACATAAAAAAAAAAAATAAAAAAAAAAAATACAGTCGAATTGAGAACCTCCTCCTTTTTTTGAAGTCGGTTAAAAACGAAGGAGTAAGCGTTTGTTCGTAACGAAAAAATCTGTAACGACCCACCCCCTCCCGCTCATGGGGGGAAATGAAAAAAAATCATTAAAAACCATTTCACAAAGATTCCTAAATATTTAGTAACTTAGTCCATCCTTGACCACATAATGAAAGTTAATAATACACTAACACCGACTTCAAAGGAATTTCATTACTCAAAACAACTTTAGAAGAAACACAAACTTATAATATTATATCGAAGCCTCCGTAAGTATCCTGCTCGCCTGGTAGCTGAAGTCGGGCAGCGAGTGAAGCAACTCGCCCGAACTTGTGGAAAGTTAACTAGTCCATCTGACGAGCCCCGTAGTTATGAGCTCGCTGAGATTCGCTATATATTTATAGTAGGTACGACAATTTTGGCTTTGAAGTAACGTCTACAAGGTCGATTTTTGAGTTTAAACTGTTGCAGCTTCTAAGGTTGGTACATAGATGGCTAGTATTTAGTTGTATAACGATCAACTAGTCTAGTTAATAAAAGGTTACTCAGATAGATTGTTTTTTTTTTATTGTTGATAGGTTTGATTTGGTTTTTATGAAGCGCGCTACAACGTCGACCGCATCGTCACTTTCCATCAGGTGAGAACAATCGGTCAAGCGCGAACCTATTAACATTAAAAAATCTATATTTTTTATATTGCCCCCACACTAGGAATGTTTGTGAACGCACTCACTCCTTTATCGTGGGTGCGTTCACAAACATGTAAACTCACATACACAATTAGCAGTGGATATGTCAACCGCGCCGGCAACCATCAATTATAATAATTAAGTAAACCGATTCTATCTACAATTATAGTAACTCATTAGTAACGTTAATGTTTAACGAGGTGCATCCATCGTGTGGGACACAGACTCCTTATCTAGCATAGTTAGCGGTTGGCAAGCGAGTGTCTCCGAAGTTTGCCGAAGTTTGCCGAACCTCAACAGAGTGCGAGCGCTACACTCACGATATAACTTTAAGTTACAGAGCAATTAAAACTTAACGAGAACATCACAGATACATTTTGGCTGAGGATAGAATTAAGGGTAGTTTTTAATTATTCTTTTAAGGATTTCAGTATTTCAAATTACTTAAAATAAAATCTTATTCCATTGCTTAGCATTATTGGCATTATCGGCCTTGTAATGTTCCCACTGTTGGGACTCCGGCCTTCTCTTTAGGAGAGGGAATGGGCTGAAATCCACCACGCGGGCCCAGTCCGGATTGGTGGAGGTCACATATGTCTTCGAATTTTTGGTTCTAGGACATTCCAGCTTCCTCACGATGTTTTCCTTCAACGTTTTGAGAGCAGTGGGGATGAAATAAATTACATAAGGAATGTGCCTGGCTGAATTTGAACCCACGACCTATAATTGTAAGTCGGGACAGTTATCACTTACCATCAGATCAAACGTCGCAAGTGGGGTTGGATTGGTCATACGCTTAGGAGGAATCCCGATCATTGGGCTACCACTGCTCTATTCTATTTCTTACTAGACTATAAACTATTTTATTTTGATAGACACGCGCTTGACCATTATCTCACCTTCTTCTTCTTAACGTATCGATGGCAAAACTAATTAAATATTTTTCCTGGCTCAGTCTTCGGTCACGGCAATGCCGTCCACTGATGCTGTCTATGATTAGGTCCTTACGTGATGCAGGATGGATGGTTCCATGGTCTGCGCAGAGACGCTGCACAAACACTAAAGATCTCTTCTCATGGTGACGATGATGTGGCTGACGATGGTGCACGCTTGACTATGAGTGCACTATTCACTCTTGATTAAAAGACCCTTAGGTTGTAGCTCAGCCCAGAGCGGGAGACTAAGAAATATAGTCGGCATCAATTAATATTTATTAATATGCATCATTGTCAATAGTAATATTATGACAAGAACCTTACATGACTGACTTCCTAATCTTGGTGGCAGTAATGATCCAATACCACTTATAGCGCTACCCTCTCAAGCCCCGCCAGGATTTTACACTCTACAAATAATTCCTCATGATGTTTAGTAAACATCGTATTTTTGTTTTATTGACTGATTTTTTTAAATATAAATTTCATTACTATGGCTCTTGTTAAAGTATGTTTTAAACATGCGATGAACTTCTTCTATGGTGACAGTACTGGAATCGACGTTATATGTATAGATTGGAAAATTGGATATAGTTAGACACTAGCTGACTCAGCTAGCCTTGTACTCCCGTATAAACTATCAAAGAAAAACTGGAGAGTAGAGTAGGAGGGTACAAAATAGTTTACATCCTACTCTCAGAACTACTGAATATACACACAAAATTACATAAGAATTAGTCAAGCCGTTTCGGTGGAGTTTTGTAACAAACGCTCTGACAGGAGGAACTTTTATATAGATATTCATGAGCCCCCTAGCGAGATACCCCTGAAACATTACAAAAAAAATTAAAACATCATTGCAAAAAAAAAGATGAAGTTAATTTCCTATCCAATTCCAGTCCATAAGTAGGAGTACTAACCCAATCAAGTGTTGTCATAAGCTTAAAACTAACTTACAAACGATACTCGTTGCACCCTCCAAGTTATAGCCCAAGTACACAAGGCATTACTGCACATCAAGCTTGTGTAATCCCACCCGAGCAATAAAAGAGCCATTCAACGTCAGGTGGTATTGAGTCAGCCACACCGCGGCACTGAAGCGACTGATTACAAGGGGCCACACACTGGTACACAGCTGTACACATAGTGGGATCAAGAATATTGCCAGCATCAAACTATTACTCCTATATAATCATTATAATAATTTATGCCTACAGAAAACCCAGACTTGTAAGGCCTGTCCCCCAATCTGCATAGTTCGCATATGATTTGACCAATACATTTTAATTTTTGTTTTTTTAAAAGAGACTGACCCCTGAGTTGGTTTCGGTGTTTCTTCTCAGGGTAGTCAGATAGGAAACACCGGCCTCATCTAGATTAATAATTATGACAAAAAAATAATTGACGTGTAAAAGTGTTTCGTGAAACCTATTTGCAAAATAAATATCATTTATCATTTGTTACAATTCCATTCAATGGATCAAAGGACACAGCGACTCCCGTGGCAACGATGCTGCGGATGAACTCGCCCGAAGAGGCTCGAGCATGGCAGTGTTAGGGCCTGAACCTATAGTGCCGCTCCCCTTCGGATACCTACGCAATCTGGTAAGGAAACGCACCAGAGATCAACACCATAAACTGTGGGTAGACCACAGTGAATGCAGGCAGGCCAAGGAAGCACTTCCCTCCATTGATGGCCGCTTCACGAAGCGGATCCTAAGACTCACCAAGCTTCAGCTACGGAAAGTAACGGCCGTTACAACTGGCCACGGGACCCTTAATAAGCATCTCTCTGTATTAGGAGTTACAGATAGCCCACTCTGCAGAGCTTGCATGGAGGAAGACGAGACTGCAGCTCACCTGCTGCTAAGTTGCCCAGCAGTCGCAGGTTACAGGGCAAAGTACTTCGGAGACCCAGGTACCCTCCGGGATATGGTCAGTAATACCAAGGCACTTCTGGCCTTTCTTGAGGAGCTGGGGTGGATCGAATGACACATTTATCCCACCCATACGCAAAATACGCGCTTTAGTCGTGGAGTTGCGGATACCAGCCCGTTTTACTATACTATACTATACTATCATTTGTTACAAGGTCTACCTACGTTATTTATGGATGGTGGCCCCCAAACTGAGTAGAACTTGTATCTTAGTGTCTGGCAGACGTAGTAATTCGGTCTCTGATATTTAGCCAGGAGTTTATTGTAAACACGAAACATATGTCCCATCATGTTTGCTTACGGACCACCAGGCGTACGGCGATGCGCCACCGGTACATGGTGAACATCCCTCCTATACGCGCAAAACGTTTTGGGAACACATTTATTGTACGTACAGCCAAGGAGTGGAATTCCGGAATGCCGGAGTCTGTGTTTCCAAATAGCTTATAGACCCAGGAATCTTTAAGCCAAGAGTGAATAGGTTACTTTTAGGTAAGCGCGCTCCATCGTCGGCCACACGGATCGCTTTCCATCAGGTGAGATAGCCTATCAACGATAAAAAAAACATAATAAATTGAATTATAAAAGAGTAAAAAGGGGATTAAAAAAGTAACAAATTTTAAAACAAAAGTATTTGTGTGTAATGTTCGCGTGTTTTTGTGTAGTTCTGTATAACATTGGACGAGTTCATTCCATGATTCGATTCCTAGAAACCTTTTGAAATGCTCGTTTATTTTCATAGAAATTTGCGCTGTTTAAACATTGTAAATGCACTCGGTATTTTGAATACTTACTATAAAACTGGTCATTAATTTTGTAAATTATTTTCGAGCATTTTCATCAAGAACGGTACATTATCAGATTATTATTCCGATAATAATTTTATCTGAATTATCGGAAATTCTGCTGGTCTATAAATTTTGTTAAATGTAATAATTAAAACCTTTAGAATGGTAGATCAGTTCCTGTAAGCAGCAGTTTATCGTTTGTCCTTTTTTACCTGGTAATAACTTGGTAGATTGAATAATTCAATCTGTTACTACATTATTAGTTTTTGAGGAGCTCGTGGCTAGAATAACAGCCGCACAGGTCGATCTTCAAGGTTAAGCAACGCTTGCCTAGGTTGATCTGTGGATGGGTGACCATTTTAACATAACGAATTTCCTCCGTGCCTCGGAAAGCACGAAGCCGTTGGTCCCGGCTGTCATTTGGAGATCTTTGGCAGTCGTTATGGATAGTCAGAAGCCAGTAAATCTGACTTCAGTCTTGCCATGAAGTACCGTGTTACCCCAATTAAGGGGTTGTGGAGGTCTGGTAGGCAGCCGCTCCTCGTAAAATACTGGTATTCAGCTAAATCCGGCTTGACTGGAAGCCGACTCAAATATATGTAGTTGGGAAAAGGCTAAGCAGATGATGATGATGATGATTACATTATTAGTTTTTACGAGTACCTATATCAGGTCATACAGAGAAGGCACAAAGTTTTGCTTAACCGACACCTTTTTTTGAGGTGTCTGTTACTCCTCCCGTTCTAGGGCGGAGCGGAACGCGTGTATTCTGCAAAACATCTCCCTATCCAAGAACGCTCTTGATTTCGTCCACTATGTTCAGCTCCTAACTACAGGACGTGTTCCCAACTTGGCCACCGGTCGCGTGGTGCCAGCACAGTTGCCAGCGCAGTCACCCTCAACTCGGCACATGTTCGGAGACCGTGTTGCTGGAAACTACACCGACATGGGTCACAGCTGTCACAGTGCAGTCCGCTCGTGGTTTTGTGACTTATGTTACTACTAGCTACTGACAGACTTCACCCGCGTTATAGTAGAAAATTACTGGATCAATTTGCCTGCTGCGTTTTCCCGTCCGATTATAATTTGGGTGTCTTCAAGGCTCGAGTGAATAGGCTCTTAATAAACTAGTACGCCTTACCATCGACGATTGCATCACTGCTTACCTCTCTTCCTCTCTTACTCTCTTTATAACAATTTTAAAAAAATCCGAGGAAATACCCGGGAATAAACTATAACCTATGAGCCTTTCTATGGACTCTCCGTGTACCAAGTTTCATTGTAATCCGATCAGCCGTTTGAGCGTGAAGAACTTACAAATATAGACACAAACTTTTCCCTTTATAATATGCTGAGATTCCAAAATATACCTTACTGAACAAAACAGAATCGTAGTCTAGTTGTAACTTAAGACTCTCTTAGTTTTAGTAATAGCCCACCTTTTATAAACTCCAGTACGGTTGGTTAATAAACTTCTCGTTCAGTCAATTTAAATTAACTCTTTATAATTATTTGTAGGGTTTTTACAAACTTTCCCAGGGTGAAGCCAATCTGAAGTGGATGAAGTCGATATTATAAAGATTTCTTTTTTCGGGGGTCTTTAAATAATTCTTCCCGCCTTTGGCGAAGCGGGAGGAAGTATTAGACTTGTACTGGCTTAAACTTACCCGTGTTATTTCCATCCACGAGCCCATGGTACGTTAAAATGTCAATCGTGCGAGCGACCTATTTCTCGCGATACACTCTTTATAGCTCCATTACTTTTACAGTTCAGTTTAGGTCATCAAATAAATAGCGTTAAGATCTCGTGGGGCCTCAGATCAATTCTTTGCTTTCCACGATTACCCTTTCGAACAAATGTAACCAACCCTATTTTTACTATTCATGAATTTATAAGAGTTTCTGTGGAGTTTTAGTTTCTTATGTTTTTTCTCCATAGAGAGCTACGGAACGTGCATTGGGATAAAAAGTACAACATCTATATATCGAGGCGTGATACACAAAAATCTAAACACCCAGACAGATTAACACATTCAAAGTATTATAAAGATACTTGTATCATATTGACGCTCCCGTCCAGACACATATCACGAAAGTAAACACGAAGAAGTAATATCTGCAGGCCGTCGAGCAAATATTGGTCGGCAGCGCAGACGGTCAACATCACAAGTCAGGGAACAAACAGGAGTGTCACGTCCTCTCTATGTTATCGCTGCGAGGGAAGAGGGAAGCACTGAGTACTACTGTAAATAAATCACGATGACTGTTATCACTAGAAGCGTGATTTAGTGACGCCTTCAATTCTATGTAGGAATCAATCGGATTGTTGATTTGATTGAAATTATTAGTCCAGTCAAATAAACTTTAACGTTTATATGTGTTTGTTTGTCTGTAGTAACAAAAAATAACTATAAACGAATGCATTTGAAGATTCTGTTCTGTGATTGTGAATGTTCTGTTTTGTGATTCTGAACGAATGGATTTGATTTTGAATGTTGAACATTATGAATATGTCTTGTTGAAATCTAAGGTTCGTAAAAGAAATTCCATGAAAATAATATTATTATTTTGAAAATCTAGCTAACGAATACAGGAAAAAAACATTCAAATCAGTCGAGCTGTTTCGGAGGAGTACAATCATAAACACTGTGACATGAGATATTAATATACTAGATTGATAATTGAATTACTATCAAAGGAACACACCTATGTTCCTACGTAAAAAACACACACAACAACACAGTATACTATAAACATCAGATATTTTTTTTGGAAAATATTGTTTGTACTGTGTGATGATAGTGTGTTACGTCCAGGTCACAACGCTTGGACAAATCATTGTTTTGTAGATATGATCTAAGGAGAGTGGCAAAGTATCCTAGATTAGTTTTAGATCCTGGGTCGTAGAATATATTGTAGATGCGTTTCATAGCCAGACAAGATGGCGCATTCATATAAAGTTTCCCTAGCAGCTCGCTGCAGTCCACGACGCCATTAAATATTTTATGCAGTAGTATCAAGTTTGCCGTTTTCCGGCTGTCAGCAAATGAGACCATGTTGTAGTGTTGTAATCCTTCTTTATATCTATCTAGCATAAAGTAGTACTCACACTACACACACCACACTTGGACATAAATTAGTAATATTAAAACAGTCAGAAAACAATCATTTAAAAATCCCAATGTTCCCTACGAAGAAACGCCTACAATTTTTAATGCGTAAGTGCGGATATCGTTAATAAAAAAAAAACAAGAAAGTATTGAATAGAAGCGGACCTAAATATTTTTGGAGTCAAGAAAGCCAAAACTGCTAGTTTTGAGAAACCTTCTCTGGTCTGGATTTTAAACTGATACTTATCTTACCAAATACTCTAGAGAGACTCAATCCTTTTTAAATCAATTTATCAAAAAAGTGCATGCGTCATGTATCTGTCGTATCTTTTTTTTAAATATGGTTTAAGCAATCACTCCATAGCCTACCTCTCTAACCATTCCTAGAACGGTTATTGTAAAGAGGTAGTATCGTGTCACACATGACCGTAACGCAAACTGGACAGTGGCCACTACGCTTCTCTGCCCTCTGCCCTATACCCACCACCCGGAGCAGCCAACCGTGATCCTTCACTAGTTACCCGATACTCTGGCTGAATGCACTATTGATTATAACTAGCACAGGGGAAGACGACGTCAAACCACTTCTGTCGCTTGTCTCACTTAATTAAATACATAAAAAAATGACTGACTTCATAATAAAGCTTAGTATTCAAGCATGAAACGAAGATACACACGTAATGAAACACAAACTCTACCGAGAAACTGTAAGCTACTTACAGCAGTGTGACACTATTTCATTGTAAGACTAACCATTTCTGAAGAATAGTGTACAACGTACAAACACGCTTAGTATCGCTCCCGCACACAATGTAATACATTTGTCACATATTGAAACAAGCACAATACCAGCCCGACTTCTGCGAACTGTGTTTTAATCTTCATATTTCTGTGTGTTCTACTCTTTAGTAATTACAGCCTTTTGTTGGAACAATGTTTCATTGAAACAAAACGCTTCGTTGGAAGCGAGGGACTAATTTGTATGTTTTAAAAGAGATAGCCACAAAAAGACACGTAAGTTGAACAAACAGGAGATAAGTTAGAACGCTACTTACGCTACCACTCTCGGGAATCTTGCAACAATGAATAAACTAATTGTGTCGCATTTGTCTGCGCTTGATAACACATTGTATGGCTGTACTTTTTACTGACTACAAGATTAAACATAAACATTTATAAACATAATTATAGTCTTGAAAATAAAAAATTATAAATATCTTGTCTTGGAAAATGCCTTTAGCAATATGAAAAACAATCTCAAAAGAGCATGGATCCACTTTTTTTTAAAACACTTTCGTTGAAAATCATTATCATTACAGCCGTAAATCGTCTACTGTTGGACATAGGCCTCCCCCAAGGGTCGCCCCAACGACCGGTCCTGTGCGTCTTGCATCCATCGGATTCCCGCGACCCTCACCAGGTCGTCAGTCCACCTTGCGGGAGGCCTTCCAACACTCCTGAAGATCGTTGAAAATGTGAAGAGCGAATGACGGCGTATGTGTGTGAGTACTCTTTTTTAACCCAAAGATTGACTGGTAGATAATGCCCTGTTACATTAAATACTTCTATGTAGGTACATGAAGTTTAAATTAACAAATAAATTAAATGCACACTGCATTTAAAAGCAAATACGTACGAGTATCTATCCAGTTCCGGAGACTGGTGTTACACGTGAGAATCAGAGCTATTCCAGGAAGAATACACAACCGTGTTCTTTGCTGTTCCTGTTTTAGATCCTTTGCGCTGAGCCGTCAAAGGCTTCGCCCAATGCACTAAGGGGTTCAAAAATGTATATCGCTAAAATTGAGCGCTATAATCAATGAAATTCTTTGCTAAGAATTTTTTGTTAAGAGGTTCCCTGGTAAACCATGTGTTGCATTATTGTGTAAATATTATTTTAGGTGGTCTATTTTGTCCTCACAAAGTATTTACAATATAAATATTGGTTGGTTTTACTAAACCAACGAATATTTTTTCAAAAAGTAGCCATGTAGTTTCTTGACAAATCTTCTCCATAGGAAACGACCAATTCGAACTGCGCACTAGCTTCTATAATTTTATAAGTGCCCATGTGAGGTTTGATCCTCGAGCGTTTATTCCCTGAATTACATAAATTCACTTACATGAGAATTAAAGCAAAAAACATAAATAATTTTATGTAAAACATTTACAAAAACTAGCAATCGACTGTAACATGTTTTGTGGGTAGATAAAAAAATACACCGATATCAAGTTAAACAAAAACGAGCCTACCTGTAATAAAAACATTTTCAATTGAAAATCTGCCCCAAGGCACATTAACAGACCGATACGGAAATTCTAGAAGCTTCTGGTCGACCAATACCACCGTATTTATAAAAAAAAAAATTAAAACGGAAAATGCTTTCCTGGTGGGCATCCAATTACACAACATAAACACACGGGGGCTCAAACGATGCTCAATTATTCGATATTGAATGAAAGTACTCGGTTCCGGAAGATTTCTTTTTGTATTCCGCCCCGTACTATGTGATTTTAATTGGACGAATACATATGCTGCTAGGGAAGGAAATACATTCCCTTGTACGAGTATTATTGGTAACGTAAGCCCCTTGGCATCCCACGCAGGAGTCAATTCAAGAAATATTTACGTAACATAAGAACAGCTTGAATGGCTGGTGTGTAGGTGTGAAATAACTTCTAAGAAAACGTTGAGATCTTGTTAGGAGAAACGTTCTTTAGAAATATTTTCACAGCTGTAATATTTGTCAAAGCTAATAGCTTGTTTGACATTTAAAATAACTACAAAAGATATAAAAATACTTAAGGTGGATGCTTCAGGTAGCCCGCGAAATTCAAATTTTCTTACGTTTTTTGCAATTTGCAAGCCAGTGGTAGGTTGTATGAAGTTAAAAATACTTAAGCGGTTGTAAAACGTAACTAGTTACATAATTATAAACATAAAAATCATCAATACAAGCCTCCAAGCTCATTTAGTTGCAAGAACGTTTTTGACCTCGAAAAAATCGTTCCTGCACTTAGGTGAGCTTGGAGGCTTGTATTAATGATTTTTATGTTTATAATTATGTAACTTGTTACGTTTTACAGCCGCTTAAGTATTTTTAACTTTATACAACTTATCACTGGCCTTCAAATTGCAAAAAACGTAAGAAAATTTGAATTTCGCGGGCTAAGCTGAAACATCCCCCTTAAGCATCTTAAAATACGGCATCAAATAAATTTCGAATGGAAGTGTGCCCAAAAGACTGGTGGCATTGCCTGTTGTAGAAATTCGATGTATTTCTATTAAAGCCTTTTTTTCAATAGAGAAATGCACTATTTAAAGAAGTAATAAGGGTTTGGCTTATCAATTCATAGATAAAATATTAGCGATAAAGATACAACATAGTCGTTTAGCTGAACTTTACATAAAAACATAAAACTTTTTTCAACAACTCCGTAAAGGGTGAAGCGTCATTTTAAAAATAGCGTTACATTCAATATTTATTTCTGTACAAGTGACTCGTAACCTTTAGAAATAAAAGAATGAACAAACTGTAGAACATTCTTTACGTAGGTACGCCATTAGCTTGTGAGGTACCTCTCCTCCCACGATTATTTGCGCCGTCAAGTTTTCCAATTTCAGATAGGATACGTCGCCTCGCTTCCTTGTCAGGGAACTTTTCAATTTTCATTAACTTGCGACCATAGGGCTGATGCGAATGTAAGATGCTTCCAGTCGAGTCTGGCTATTGTGAATGCTATATTGAATCTTTTAGTAATAAAGAGAAAGAAAGAAATATATTTTATTCAGCACATGTAGACACAACATGTAGACACATTTTTTTTTCAAGTGGGGAATCAACAGAATGACTTCTTCCGCTTTTGGGCGGAGTGGGAGAGCGTGTCAGACTTTTACTGATTAAACCCCACTCCATTCCTTCGTTGCCTTCGTTTTGGGGTCACAAGCTTCCCATTCGGAACCCAATCCATGGCCTCAGATGTAGACACATGAGATTTAAGAAAAAAGCAAACTAACAGTGTGTATCGCGATTACTAGTATTCATAGTATCTTTATATTGCTATGCTTGGTCAAGAAATAATGATTAACTAAAGCAAAGTTTTATCAGGTTATGAACTGCGGTAGATAAACTAACTTTTCTTATAAACTTCAAAAACTATTGAAATTATGCTTATAGAGGTGATTTTTAGGACTCATAATGTTGATATGAGATGTTGGGTTTTTTCTTTTGGGGTAAGGAACCCTAACAATGTATAGGGGTTTCCTGAAATCATTTTTTGATGACCCAAGCCGTGGCGAAAGTCTTAAGAGAGCCAAGAACGGTAATCACAGATTCCTCACGTATAACAATTTTCGATACACTTTGAAAAAAAAAGCAATTAAAGTAACTATTACTAAAACAAAGTAAAACATAACGGTAAAAAATGAAATCAGATGTCTTTTGCTTTTTTTTATTTATCCCATGGGAAATCATATATCTTGCTAACTCGAGAGATACCTAGTCTTTCATAGTGACAATAAAATAGGGATGTAACATTTTCCAATGTTTTTGTATTATTTAATTTTATTGAATTACTACAGCCACTGAATTTAAAAAACAAAGATTATTTTATAATCAGACTTAAATATTCTCTTGAATGATAAATTAAAAATGACAATAATAAAATACAAATGAGTGACACCGATACAATGAGTGGCATCCGATGGATGGACACACAGGACCGGTCGTGGTGGCGACGCTTGGGGGCGTCTTGCCTATGTCCAGCAGTGGACGTCCTTCGGCTGAGATGATGATGCGTGACAGATGATCTTCACACGACACAAAGATCAGAGAGACCGCTTATAATGAAGAACTAAAACATCAACAAATCATCTTTGACCACCTCTTACAAAGAAAAATTAGGGTTACCATTTTATTTGAGCTGAAAATTGTCACCTTCGCCCGTCATCATTTTTCATCGGGCAACTCAGACGGCCAAGTTTCCTCCTCGGAAAACATTCGAACACGAAGTTACCAACTTAAAATACTAGCTTTAATATATTCGTAGCTAAATTTCGTATTCAGGCAACAGTTTTAAGTTAATTAACTGTTGGTAACTTGCTCCAAAATTTTGTATTAATTTCAACTCGTTTTCTAAAGACTGTCGTTGTAGGACGGCTCGTTTAGAAATAACAACGGAACATCATGATGGTAAACTTCGAAGTTAAGCAGAGGTGCGAGCATAAAAACCCGCCTCAACTTGTGATGTCTACTTCTCACAAGTGATATAAATAAAAATAACGTGGATGAAAGTTCTACTGTCCAGACAAAGCGTTTCGCCTCGTCTTCAAATAACTGGAACAAATTGTCTGCTGCGGTCTTCCCGTCTGATTATAATTTGAGTCTCTTCAAGGCAAGGACAAATAGGCTCTTAATAAACTAGTGCGCCTAAACATCAACAATTGCTAGGAATTAAACTGTTTTCATGGGTAAATTGGTACGAAAACCTCAGTGCGCGAGTTCGACTCCCACTTGCCGAGTTTTTTTCCTTGTAACTACAATAGTGAACCCGTAACACGCAGCGCACCAACCAGTTGCTACACCATTGCACAATCTAGAATCATTCACTGACCACTTCTTTAATATCCTCAGAGGTCGCTGCTCATTAGACTTTTCTATCTTGTTGGACAACTTTTAATTTCAATTCAACAAATTGTCTATTTTGTCGAAATATGTATAATAACACTAGTTTCTGCTACCGACTTCGTCCGTGTAGAAATAGGTTTCTCTATAACAACTTTAGACTCCTATTTTGTCCCCTCAGAAGGTGAATTTTATAGAATCCCTTCTAAGTGCTTGCCTACGTCATAAAAGCAAATCTTATGCGAAAATGCACACTCCTTGTGCGTCAGTTTCCTTTATACAAATAGACACGAAAAACTTAGCTTTTAATTACATTTCAACAAAACTATTCTATTGAAATACTAGTATTATAACATAAGAAAGAAAGAAAGAAATATAACCTCTTTGATCTCATTAGTTAAAAGCTCGACCCATCAGGATTGAGACTACTGCAGTAAGAGGGCCACTTAATAAAACAGTAAATAGCCGCTCTACGCATTATAAGAGGCTTAATGTAATATTCTTACGAGGAATCAAGGTTGTGTGCGCCATTTGGAAATGCGCCAAAGGGAATACAAAGCAAATAAAGAGTGTGGGAAATGGGGAGCCGGCGAAGTTATAAGACGACGGCGGAGTAAGACAAGACATCATGGAATACTTGGGTCGAAACTTAAAATATTACCGGAAGACGCAGCGTTGGAAAACCTCCCACTAGGTGGACCGACGACCTGGCGAGGGTCGCGGGAATCCGATGGATGCGAGACGCACAGGATCGGTCGCTGTGGCTACACTGTCCAGCAGTGGACGTCTTTCGGCTGAGATGATATTGATGACGATGTTGATGATGACTTCGTAACATACCTCAAGGACTGGTAGTAAGGAAAATTAACTCTGAGGCCCTAAGACGATGGCAAAGAAGGAACACAAGTGGGTTCAAATCGTCAACGGCGAGTACTGTCCTATGCGCGCCTCAAAGAGATGTCAGCAAACTGTAGGGTCCCAACACGGTCGAAGCTTCTGGGGCCATAAGTTGGCTTTTGAAACGAAAATTCGGGACCCAGGAACGAAGGCAAAAAAGGAACCAAAATAGACCAGTAAAAGTCTGATACACCATCCTGCTCCGCCCAAGAGCGAGAGAAGTCATTTGATGATTTCTCACCTAGAAAGAAAAAGGTGTTAGTTGAGCAAAACATTGTGCTTTTATTTGATGTGGAATAATGAAACGTAAGAGACACTATATTCTGTTCAATAATTCCGGAGACTAAAATGACATTTCAACACCAAAGAACTGGCGTCATTCCTATAGAAATTTTGACATTACTTATGTAAATTTAGTCTCCGGGTTTATTGAACAGAATATAGTCTATTTTGATGACAGATTTAATCATTCTTTACAATTTTGCTGATTTTATTTATAATCTTTTTTAACATACTCATAACATAACACAAACATTTGCCTTGGGTGGGAATCAAATCTACCTTATAGCAGGGCCACTAACTACTAGACCAAAAGGCAGAAGATACTGGTAGTTAAACCTCATTTAAATAATATCAGAGGTAACAAATACCTCCTCCTCTCGATACAGTTTAACCATTACTCCGTATTTACTTAGGCGCCGAAGTACGGAAGGCTGCAGGCCTGTTTGCACGCGCTATGTACTCAACTGATCACTGGCGGCGAGTCAGGTGCGAACGGGCCTCGCTCCGGGCTATCGGTTCGCGGCAAGTGCCTTCGTGATCAACAGAACCTGATTGATGGTGGGCAACTTGATTGTATGAGCACAGCTGTTTATTTGCTGATATTGTGTGTGTGTTTGAGATATTTTCAAAAGTTTAACGGGACTAGATCTTCTCTATTGGATTATAGATTTGCTGTTAAACATCTTCCCGGTAGGTAACACCAAGTTTAATTTGAATAAATGTTACGTAGACACTTAAGTCACAAAATGCATTTTTTATAGAACTTATATAAATTTTTATAGACCCCATGCCCGTAAAAGATGTACACTGATTTTACTACTGGATATCCTAGCAATAGCTAGGATACATTTAATAAAACCTTTATTTCAACAAGACACAGCACTGGTTCATAAAGCTCGATCCATGAGAACTAATTCTTGCGACTATTAAGATTTAATGAGTAAAAGTCTAGGGTCAAAACTTTGATGACAATTCACGTTGTTATCGCAGGGAATATAAAAGACAACCGAAGGAACACAAGTAGATTTCAGTCAGTAAAAATCTACCACTCGTCATCAAATAACTATTTTACCTCTAGGCAAGAAAGGATAGGTACGAGTATTTGATAATTTCTCACTAAAAAAGGGTAAATTATCATAGTCCTCTCCCCTACCCAAACCAGCGCTACTACAGGGGGCGGCACTCCCCGACTATTCACGAAAGGGGGTAATCATATTTCAGTTTGCGAGGTAAATTCGAGCTTTACCTTACATTGTGAAAGGCTCGTCTCCTCAGGCAAGCTCCATAATCTGCTGAAGACATTACTTAACAAATTCCTTGGATAGACCTGAGGCAACAATGCGCAGCCTTCAGTTTTACATACATAACACATAACCGACGAACAATTCTCCAGCGTCGGCGCCCCGAGCATACCTCGTCAATGAGAATTCACCTCGTAAACGTCTAAATATTCATCTCTGTAACGTATCATCACGCCCGTGTTTCGTTAAAGGGTAAGTAGAGGACGGAATGTAGTTGGTACACTATTAAGTTGGTTATATTCAATTCCAGAGGTGCAAAAAGGTACCATCAACATTTAATCAGGCTGCTGCTGAAAAAAACCTAAATAAAAACCCATGTACCACCTCAGCTGACCTGGATATCGAACCCAGAACTTCTTAACTAGCAGCCGTATTTGTAGCCACTAGCCCAGGGATGGCGAATCCTTATTAAAGAACGTGCCTAAAAAAATATATAAAAAGAAATGAGTTAGCCATGACGTGCTGTTTACTGCGTAATGTTTACAGTTGTTGGCATAGCCTTATAATGTTCCCACTACTGGGACTCAGGTCTTTTCTCTAATAGTCCCAATCAATGCGGGCCCAGTGCGGGTTGGTGGATGACACATTTCTTAGAAGTTTTGGTACTAGAACATGGTGTTTTCCTCACGATGTTTTACTTCAGCGTTTTGAGAGCAGTGGTGATGAAATAAATTACACAAAGCAACATGCGCCTGACTGAGTTTGAACCCGCGACCTACAACTCGTAAGTTGGGACCGTTACACTTGGCCACCACTGCTCAACTGGTGCTTGCTGAGTTGTTTGCTTACTGAATCAAATAAAATACAAAATTACTGTGATCACTGCAATATTAAATATCGTACATGATGTACATCTTAAACCTCAGATACATTAGGAGACAAATTACCCTCAAAATGACGCACGACGCTCAATCTACGTTACACTGCCCCAACATTTTACAAAGCATCCACGTAACGCGCAACATATTTTTTGACAATTTGTCAGAGTTGCGCGTCATTTTTGGCACATTTTGTCCCGTAATGTATCTAAGACTTTACCCTTGACGTGCTCCAATATTGTTGAGGTCTAGCACTAGCACGCATGCCATTAGTTCGCTATCCCTACAGTCCTACCACACTCGACATCGAACCCGCTACGTTCACAACTTGGACCGAGCCCCAAGAATCAAAGCCAGAGGGGACAACACAAAATGTTTTCCATAGCCTTCATTATGTGGTCGTAAATACATCTGGAAATGCACGGAGCGAAACAGCGGACGAGGAAAAAATAGTCTCCACTAAGTGAAATGGCTTGAAGACGTATTATTCAGAAGTGGCTGCTATTAGTTTTAGTTTTAATGGTTAGTGTAATAGACCTGATTGCCATAGTAAATGTGGTAAATACCACTGTAATGAGGTAGGTAAACTATTAATTTAAAGGTTATAAACGGAAGAATCGCCAATCTAAATTGGCAGTGAGCAGGGAAATTGCTCGCAGGACAGAATGATAGTCGAAGGAGCCGAATGGTTCTGGAGTGGTGACCTCCAACAAGGTTGACCTTCGACCTGATGAGGATCATGGGAGGACTGGACTTTGTGGTGACAATTGGAGGAGATCTTGGTCCAGGAGTGGACGTTTTTCAGCTGTAATGTTAATACTTGTATAAGTTTAAATACTTGTAAAGTTATATTTTGAGGTTCAGATGTACCAAAGTCGGTCTACTAGTGACGGTTTTTATTTTTGGACCAAACAAGGAGGTATTAACATCATTCTTGCTTTAGAAGGATCACAAAATATAGAAAAATATATTTTTTAATCATTTATAGGTTCACAATTAACCTCACCAGGTGGTAAGCAAAGATGTGGCAAACGATGGAGCACGCTTGCTTAGAAGTAACCTACTTACTCTTAACTTAAAAGTCCCCTAGAGCTATCAGGAAACAAACTCCGGTAAGGAAATCCCTTCCTGGAATAAAAATAGAGAAAAAAAATGTCTATAAATCAGTTATTTTGATAGGCCAACTAACGTTTAGTTCTCTTATAAGTAAATCATGTTTGTATAGTGAAGATAACGTTGTGGTTCGAGGCTACACCGCAAGCTGTAATTTCAGTGTGTTGTACTAATTCACTTAATGAATACTTACGAGTTAGTTCCAGTTAGTAGTTCACCCCTGTTCGATGCTCTACTGTTGTGGTACGCTTGACTTGTCGGAATATTCACAGATATTACACATTGTTATTACAGGTGTCTTAAATGTCCCGAACTTCGTATGTCGGTCGGCCCGTTCGTTCGTGTAAACTCAACTCAAACTATTGGATAATTTTGTTGACGAAGATTTAGAAGAAAAATACACGTGTAACGGTAACGCCGGAAATTGTATTCAAATTGACTTCAAATGATAAAATTTGGGAGTTTTAATAAAAAATTAAATCTTACTAACTCAAAAACTACTGGATTTCGGTGACTTAATTTATTGCATTTTACTCGTACTATGACGTCGTGCAAGGAATACGTTGAATTACCAATAACCTTGTATAATCTACTGCGAATCCAAGTGATGGCAAGCAGTGATGCAATTATTGACACTAGCCTTGTAGATACCTAAATTAAACCGGACAGGAAGACCGGATTTGTACTTAGTAGGTGGCAATAGGCATAGATGAAGCTTAAACTGGACAGGCGAATTGTGAATATACCTACTATAAACCTACATCTCTGAGATTCGGGGAATTTAGACAAGGTGTAATTAAGTTAGCGGACGACGTACAAAGGGTAGCTCGCCATCCGACCGTCGGGTAATCAACTGGACAGAGCCTATGTCGTCGACAACGCATACTGTTCCAAGAACTCTTCAAAGAGATGTTATCAAACCGTAGGAGCCCAGCAGGACCGATGCTGCTAGGGCCGAAAGGATTTACTGAAAAGGAAACTCGTGGTCTTATAATGTAAAGGGCAATTAAAGTGACACAGGTGTAGTTTTAGTCTGTAAAAATCTACCACTCCACTCCAGAGCGAAAGAATTAATTGGATGATTTTCCACGTTAAAAAAAGAACATGGTGCTATGTTATATTATGTCCCAACACACAAAAATACTCGTCAGCCCAGCAGGATAGCTCGCACAAAATCCTCGACGCCTCGTTCATTACAAAACTGTGTTATCCGGGAAAATATCACCCCTAAATAATTTACGAGTTGGCGAGAAGGGGGGCTAAGCCGGGGATAATCCAGTGTACTGCAAGTCATGCTTATGAGGGGAGGCAAGGAACTTGCTGACTGCGACTATTTACATGAGAAACGGTTGCCGGCCATCAAATCACAAAGACACCGACATACTAGGGCTCAACTAAATCTTAAGGGGAGAATATCTTCTAACTTGGTATAAAGTTCTTGTGTCACAATGTTTGTAACTAATCTTCTTCGTAATCGCTTGACCTATTTTTATGAAATGTGTGTAAAGTCAAAAGACATTTATTTGCATTAAATGCGGAAAATGAGATGGTAATAAATTTTCAGTAGATCTGAGAATAAGATGTAAACTATTTTATACTCTTCTGCCCCCCATTTTTTTTGGCAAAACAACGTTTGCCGAGTCAGCCAGTATACATATAAAACTCTCGTGTCACAGGGTTTGTTATCCTATTCCTCCGAAACAGCTTAAACGATTTTCATCAATTTTTATTGTGTTTTGATGGGTATGAGAATGGGTCGTAGGCTATTTTTTACACACATACATTATTATGGTAGAACAATGTCTAACATGTTAACTAGTATTTATATACAGGGTGTAAAAAGACCGATCACAAAGCCGATAACTACACATTCTGTACATGTATTTAAGTAACTTAGACCAAAAAATATTGCTGGGAAAAAACCTTTTTTTTTCATCATTAAAAAATAATTAATTAATAATAACTTCGAACAGCTGCGCGATCGGCCGCTCGCGCTTGGTCGTTGAACTGATCGCTTGCTTGTGTGTGTGAGGCGCTCGTTGTGTTTAGTTTTCATTGCATTTTTGTGACTTCAAATGCATAATTTGTCATGAAAAATTGATAATTTCGATAATGTTTGTTCGGAAGAAAGTTTACTAATGATACTTGGAATACAATTCTGAAAAAAAAACGTTCAATATCTCCAGAACTAGTGAATTCCCAGGTATGGTCTAGAAGAAAAAAACTATCCCAGTGATGAGGACAATATAGGGTTTTCGTTTTCGTTAAGGGTCTTTTTACACCCTTTATTATTCTGTTCATCGGGTACCATTTATTACTCAATCAACGGAAACATTATTCTTCATTTTAAAATCGTTAACTACGATGATCGATACAAGTTAATGTCGTAAAATAACATCCAATATTTAAAACCCAGCTTTTGAATCACTATGGACTATCCACTCATAAAATACTAGCTTCTGCCAGCGAATAGAAAATGTATAGCCTATGTCAGTCAGTAATGTATTCTACTTGTGAAAGAATTTTTTAAATCTATCGAATAGTTTTTGAGTGTATTCATTACGAACAAAAATATCTACATTTATGTTTTCTCTTTATAATATTAAGCATACGTAATACATAAATAATAAACCCTAAATATGAATGAATATATCTAATAATAAAATCCTAAAATAAATAAACTCACTCGAATAAGCCTTTTATATTTTCTACGAACCCATTCAGTACACAACGTGATTTCGCTTTGGACTCGCGAAATAATTAGGAATCTGAATAACGAAAAATTTCGAGAAGGCAAGTGATTTTTCTCTTTACTCTGTCATTTTGTCGTCTCGAAACAGGGATCTATTTTAGTTTGCGAGTTTCATATTTTCTACCCATTCATTAATTAAAACTTTTTAAAAAGTGATTATTCTTTTTGGAGGTATGTGGCGTTCCGCATACACTGTTCTGTGTAATTTCCTACATACCTACCTCCGTTAAAAAGGGAGGATCCTCCGACCAGACGGATGTTATTTCTGGTCGTATCTATTGCGCGATGCAGGATTGGTAGTTCTTATATAACACCATAGATGTCGCTACATATTCATTTTGTCAAAACGTCAGAAACTTAGTAATGCACGCTTCCAATTATTTCCTATGGAGAAGAACCGGCAAGAAACTGTGTACAAACATGTATTACATCTTCATTAACCCTTAACTTGGCAAAGAAAAAAAAATTGAATAACTGGTTTTTTTTTTCAAATAATCTTTTTTTATATGAACATAAAACGTAGAGAAAAATAATAAAAAAAATCAAAGCCTTTTGTTTCCTGAAATACCTTCCGTATCCTGTGAGATACATTGCCATGTTTGTAAGGAATGACTATCTCAGGTGAATGTATCCCACAAGACACACTGCCAAAAACAGGTAGTAGTACAAATGGTATATGAAATAATGATTTTTAATTGGTTAGATCATATATTCTTGCTTAAAAAGTATAAAAACTATTTCTGCCAAGTATTTAGCATAATCTGACTACTTAGTAGATAGTACATGACACAGTAGTTTGATTTTTGGTACATAGTTTGCACCTTCCTTCTGTTCCAAAAGTCGCGAAGTGGCTAAGCTGGTCACTGCAAATTATTTAATTATTATAATTAGCAACAGGTGCTTTTATTGGTTTTAATGAGGACCCTCTACATTATTATCCGTATGTTTCGTGGTGGTTCTGAGGAGTAATAATAAGTTGTTTGGCAATATTGTATCTGAATTTGAACCATTACCGATGTTTCTCCGTTATAAAATCCAACTATTTGTATTAGATATGTTTAACAACTGTGATATCAACAATGGTAGGTACCAGCGTTGTCCCCTCAGTTCTATAGAGAGCAATTAGAACATCAGCTCTATCAACACCGCCTATATGGGCGTTGTAATGTTTTATAATTTCAGGATAAGGCATCGTTAACCTCATCTTTTTCTCCTTGTTTTTCTTTGGATCGTTGATATAGGGTCGACATCTACAAAGCTGCTTGCGGCACTGACATATTTATTGTCGTACCGATACCAATTGTGTCAAATTGTGCGCGACTGGTAGAGTGAGTGGAGACGCTAGCAATGGTGATGCAGTGACCGCTTTTTGGACATCTATTACTTCATCGTTGGATAGCAGGTTGAGATTTTTCATCGACGATGGTAATGGAGGCCATCAAGGTGATGATTTGTGGTCTACCCTATGTCGAATTGAAAATTGCCGGGTTTCATTTTCAGACTCCGTCAATAAATCGTTTTCTTTACGCTCAATTTTGGCACAAAGCTTTCTGCCCCTTATAATGGAAGGCTGTACTTCGCCCTAAGATAAACAAGCTTAATAAACCACCATGCGAAACGAAAATCAAAACAAGCAAACGTTCCATAAAAAGACCAGAAACCAAAAACCAGATTTCAAACACTAGACAATAAAAATATGCACAGATTTTGCCATGTCATTTTAAAAAATCTATTTTGTCTCGACCGAGAATCGAATCCTGAACCTTTTGTTTTATTTTAACACCATCACCACTACGCCACCATAAAAGTAATCAATACAAAATAATAACAATCAGAACACTATAAACATGGCAGTGTGCACTACACGATACATTACACCAAACCATAAAAAAACCAGTAAACATGGCAGTGTATCCTATGAGATACATAACAGTTTGGCTCTAATTTACTAAACCAAATATACAATTTCGCATCAAAATTCATTCATTTGACACGTATATACTAATGTACTTTACCGTGACAAGCACAGTTATTAGATTATAATGTAAAAATAATATAAAATATTAATTATTTTAACTTTGTCGGGGGGTCCACTTTGAGTGGGTTCAGCATTTGGATTATAATTGAAAAACGGTTGCGTCAAATTGACATGATATGACGTAAATAGGTTCAGAAACAGTTCCTTTCTTAAACAGTAGGAACATTTCGTTTAAAGTAAGAATATTTTTCTTAGTATGATTTTTCAAAGTTGACTGTATCCTACAGTGCACATCGTCAAGAAAAGGGTTAAAAAGTATTCTATTATGTTTTAGTTTCTAGTTTCTATCTAGTTTTAGTAACTTCTAATATTCCCAAAAAAGTTCTTACCAAGATTCTAAATCACACTACACCTACAAAATTAAAGCACCTATTCCAGACATCTTTCCTGCAAAACAGACGTACGTAAATTTAATCCAAAGCAAACTTCACTACATAATATTATACAGCCTGATTCCGCTGGCATGTAGCTGCAGCCTGCGTGTGTACAGGTGTTCCTCAGTGCGCTGTGCAGGTGTTTCTGGTGCCCACTCACACGGAGTAATCTTTTAAGCCTGGCACCGCGTTCATGGAATAAAACTTCACCCTCTTCGAGTTATGACATGTGGTATATTTGTTGCATCTCAATGGATTGAACAAAATATGAGCTAGTACTTAGGTACTTACATGATATGTGAGTATCGTGATGGCACTAGGCCACTAGGCTTAATTCATGAATCCCCGACCGGTCCTATGAGACCGCGCTGTTATTGTTTTACTATTGTGTCTCGTTTTGCGGGTATGTGATAGGTTAAGGTACCCGCCTCTCATGCACAAGGTTACGGGTCCGAAATCGGGCAAGTACCAGTGTGAATTTTTCAATTCATATGTACTTTTCTAAGTTTGTATATGACATTACGACACCCCATGCCTTGGAAAGTACGTAACGCTGTTGGTTCCGGTTTTCATTCAGGTCCTTGATAGTCGGTACAGGTAGTCAGACGTCAGAAAGGCTGACCATTGGTCTATCGATAGGGTATCGTGTTGCCCAGTTACTGGGCTGTGGAGGTCTGATAGGCAAGTGCTCCATGAAAAATACAGGTATTCTTCCGCATCCGGCTAGACTGGAAGCTGACTCAAAAAAAGTTGGGAAAAGGCTAGGGAGCTGATGATCAGCTGACTACAATCCCAGGTGGGTTGAAGTTACTAAAGTCTGACTCAACCTCAACTCTTCCTTTAGTTGCTCTTTGCGTTCCAGAGCCAGTGGCCGGGGCCCGTTTGAACAATACCACTGCCTGGCAGCGATTCGATTCGCAACAATGTGGTGATGTGAATTTGTTACTCTCGACTTTAACCTAGTTTTATTTTAGAAATAATCCCGCTATCCTTCAGTTGACCAATACGTTTAAAGATGCAAACTTCTCATCAGAACTCAGCAATGCCAGTACATTCCACATCACACTACTATGTAACCGAGCTACTGCAAACTATTGCGCGAATAAAACAGTAATCCCCTTCCACTTTTACGACTTAGGATCGTAAGTGGGTAAGCAGTATATCAAGTGTAATCTACGTACGTTTTATATCAGCTGCTCGCCAGTTCGAGAGAACATATAAAAGAGACGTATCGTCCCTCTCGCCCACAATACTCGGTTATTATATTTTTATGGTCTCTTAATTTTTTATGGTTTTTCTGTGCGTTTGTTTTTATGTTGTGCAGTTTTCAGACTGAAGATGGTTTGAGTCTGGAGTTAATTAAGGCGATGTTCCTCGAACGATGGATAACCTAACGTCTGTACACTACAAACATGGCGCTACTAAACTGAAGTCTTAAAAATCTGTTGATAAATTCTGGACCAATTCAATGCATGGAAAATCGCAGGAACTCATACACGTCTTTTGATCAAATAACATAATTACAGTAAAAACATGAATCTAGGAGAGAGGAGAGGGAATGGGTTGTAATCCATCACGCGGGCCAGTGTGGACTGGTGGATGTCACATGTCTTCTAATCGGGTTCTAGGACATGCCTATTTCTTCCCCGTTTTGAGAGCAGCGATGATGAAATAAATTACACAAAGTAATGCACCTTGCTGGGTTTAAACCCGTGATCTACTACTTCTAAGTCGGGGCAGTTACTAATAGTCCACCTTTGCTTCCATCTCTTGCTCATGGGTCCCATAAAATGCAATGGTAAGAGATGGTATCCAGAGCCTCACAAAAAGTTTATAAAGTTTTGATCACTCGCTTATTGTTATAAACAACTGATCGATGCAATAATAGGCTCGGGGGAGTTATTGACATTTCATCAAAATTATTCCCATCTCGAAACTGTATCAGAAATTTCATAGTTGCCAAACTCAATCTAACTTTACCGACTAGCAATCAAATGCAGCTACCCGCTCGCTATATTTTGCTGATAGTACTTATTAAACACTATATTATGAAGACATCCGCAAGAGAAACAAGGTTACCGACACAGCCCGAAGAATCGTCAAACTTAAGTGGCAGTGGACAGGGCACATTACTCGCAGAACAGATGGTCGAAGGAGCCGAAAGGTGCTGAAGTGGCGGTCAGGTACCAGAAGACACAGCGTTGGAAGGCCTTCTACTAGGTGAACCGATGACCTGGTGGGGGTCGCGGGAATCCGATGGATGCGAGCCGCACTGGACCGGTCCCTATGTCGACGTTTGGGAGAGGCCTATGTCCAGTTGTGGACGTCTTTCGGCTGTAATGATAATGACTGTATTGACTGGCCTAGGCCTGTTGGTCTAGTGGTCAGTGGACATTTCTGCTATACCGGAGGTCATGGGCTCGATTCCCACACAAGACAATAGTTTGTGTGATGAGTATGATCATTTTGTCTGTATACAGGAAATAATTTTTCAGTACTATTTTTCAGACTTCGTGGGATTTCAAAATACCGAAACGGTTTTAATGAGGATGAAAAACAAGATAACAATTCTCCGTAATGTCAGCGGCGTCTACGGTCTTGAATAAAAAGGCAACTGCTATTTTTATTTAGATACAGCTACAAGCTTATTTTTTCATCAACTTGTAGTGACATCTATGGCTTCACATAAGAACTACGAATCTTGCGTCGCGCAATCAAAGTTCTCCGCGCGACTTGAATAGAAACAACAGCCCCAAATCATCTATTGGGCTGTTGCCCACCAAACATAAGACCAGTCTGGTCGGAGTATTCTCTCTTTTTAACGGAAGTTTACTCAGTTTCGTCTACCCCCAAATACTTGTTTTTTGTAGCCTATGTTCTTTTCCATGTCAAAGGCCATATTCATGCCAAATTTCATCCAAATTCGTTCAGCCGTTTTTGCGTGATATAGTAACAAACATCCACACTTTCACATTTATAATATTATACATACATAGTTAGGATTATGATTTTCACTAAGTGCCGGACAAACTCCGTACTGAACACTTAAATATATACTAGGCATGCGACTCACTCGTACAAGGATATACACTTAGTAAGGTTTCTACACATAGTTCCTCACTTTACTTCATAAATTACTCGCGAGACCTTCAACTTTGGAGCAGGGTCATCAATCAAATCACAGTTCACCTCTTAACGAAGTTACGGAACAAAAGTACTGAGACTGCCGACGCGGAAGGTAGCCGTGGAACAACCAAGTGACCTAGTTCACTATAGCGATGGGAGATGCTGAGAGTTTTATCCGAATGTTTCGATTGTTAGAACATCTCGATTGTTTCGGCTTTGGTTCGAGTCCGACTCGGTCTGTTTTCCCAACTGGCGTACGGCTGGAACAGAAACTGGAAATTTAAAATCTGATCTGTTTTTGAATCAGATCCGACGACCTGACGAGGGTCCGGGAATCCGATGGATGCGAGACGCACAGGGCCAGTCGTTGTGGCGAAGCTTGGGGAAGGCCTATGTCCAGCAGTGGACGGGTTTTGGCTGAGATGATGATGACGAATCCTGTAGGAGCATAGGTCTGATGTTGCGTAAGCGAGCGTACGTGCACGTGACCCATCGCCGCGCCGCTCCTTTGAAGACTACCACTCCACCGAGCATATATGCTGTAAGAAACTAACAGACTCTGAACTATATATTTGTGCTCCATTGGTGTAATTGCTGCAAGGCGTTCCTATGCGAGGATAAACCAATAAATAAATGGTGCGTTCATTCGCGAGTTGTTCCTCGGTGAGTTATAATTACGCGCGACTCACTCGACTCAAATCTAGCAAGCTCTCGCCTCTTACTAACATGCATCTCAGCTCGGCTGACCCCTCACCCCGGTGACCGATTGATACTCTGTGAGTGAGAGTGACTGATCCGAACAATCGAAAACTAACAGTCGATTCCTTTGACTCGAAAAACGTCTCGATTATTTTATGGAACGGCAAGTCGGAACAGTACAGCCCATCGCTGCACGCTGGTTAACAACGCCGAGTCAACGGAGCGAACAAGTCAGAAAAGTGCCGCGACATGCCGCGCTCACATCAAACGGTGTTTGTTAATGATATGCAAATATGTACCGTTCATGTGGACCCAATCTGTTTGTTGTCAAAAGTTTCAACTCGTGGTTAAAGAACAACAGGGTTCGAAAATGCTTGCCACGATCGGTTTGTGGATGGACTGCCATCATTATTTTCTTGTCGAGTTTTTCCCGTGCTTCGCTACCTACACAGGCTCTTATGTATGTCTTTGACATTTGCGGCAAATCAGAACCCAAAAAATCTAATCAAAGTTATCTGAAAGTGAACCCCGCTGCCCTGGAACGAAGGGAAAGAAGGAACAGGAGTGGGTTTTAGTCAGTAAACACGCCCTAGACTACGATACTACTGACTACAGTCATTGGATCATTTCACACGTAAAAAAAATGCATTATGACTTTTGTTCTTAGAAAATGATACGTATCGAAAAAGACTACCATTATCTACAGTTGGGTTATTGTTGGGAAATCCGCTGATGTAATTCAGCGGATTTCCCAACAATAACCCAAACATGCCGCGTATTATTCTATTACCGCACACTCTGTAACAAAACCCTCTAATTCCAATAGTCCTAACTAAATTCATAACATCGTTTAAAGTTGCCATAAAGTTAGTCGGTCGTGATTGCCGACTCATATAATTTAATCGAGTTACAAAGCTTTTAACTTCGCCTTAGTACTGCCGACGTGATGATTTTAGATCTGAGTGCCTGTGGGATATTTGGGTTACGTTGTGGCGTACTGAAGGATAAACAACTTGGGTACACTGCTGGATATTACACTGACCAACACGGTTATTACAGACATTGAAAAGTGGTTTTGAGTTTGCTGTTTGAAATCGCGTAATCTACATAGATTTTAACAGTAAAGATACTTTGGTGTCGGAACATTTTGTTAACCTTACAAAAACACAACATAATATGCGTGGTCCACCCTGTTTTTTCCCAACCAATGCTTTGGTGATGGTTTTTTTTCTGATTATCGATAGATTACTGTAAAGGTACGCCTGTTAGATTCTACTCTTATGTTTTGTAGTTAAGAAGATCAGAATTGCCTAATAAAAGCGGTAAATATTCGAAGAACAGACGGTCGATGGGGCCGAAAGGTTGTACGGCCTTCCGACTGAGTTTTCTCCACTTTGCCCGATCTTTAATATCCTTCTCAGGAAGGCCATTGGCTCTCATGTCGGACTTGACGACGTCCAGCCATCGCTTGCGAGGGCGACCACGGGACCTAGCCCCAAGGACAGCCATATCCATGCATCTCCGACCAACATACTCCCTAGGGCGGCGCATGATATGGCCATACCATCGCAGACGACACTTTCAGTTTTTCCCCCACGTCACGGACACCAAGACTACCTCTGATGAATGAGTTGCGTATGCGATCGGATCGCGTTATGCCGCTCATCCACCTCAGTATCTTCATCTCCGTGACGCGAAGCTCCTGGGTGTGTCTGCTTAAGCCGGCCAACACTCGCCACCGTACAGGAGGACAGGCCGTATGATTCATTTATATATCTGCCCTTTGAGCTTCGGAGGCATTTTACGGTCACATAAAACGCCCGTTACCTCGCGCCATTTTGCCCAAGCCGCGCCTATGCGTGCTTGGACATCGTCATCCACGCTGCTAGACTCGTGCAGCACGGACCGACCCTACGGAGCGACGGATCGGACTTAGTGATCAAATCCGACCCTATCCGGATAGTGCTTGAATCCGTGCCGCCACAGGACATGTACTCAGTCTTCGCCACATTTAGTCTCAGACCGCCGCGCCGTTTGGCTGCAAACCCAGACTAATACTTCATAAATACTTACGAGTATCAGGCTCTGAAATAACGCCATAATGATAAACACAGCCCTCTGTGCAGAAGAGTGTAATTGCCTGATTACAGGACACCTTTAAGGGTACCGGAAAATCTTATTCTCCGTTTTTTTATACCCAAAGATTCAAGGTTATCCGAATGTCCAAAATATTAACTCTATGCAAGCTTTTCTAGGCGCACTCATGACATTGTTCAGTACAAAAACACACACAACATAACAAGAAAAACACGAGACGCATCGAAGAGCACTTACGCCAACAGTTAGCTATCCCAAACCAACAGGAGCCGCTCAGCCAGCAAGCTGCCACTTATCCTCTGACATCCACAACAGTTATTAAACCAATTATAACTGTAACAGCATCCCTCTGAACGTTTCAACGAGTTGCTTCAAATAAAACTGTATTTTAGCAAACTTTCAGGATAAGTACGCGTCGTTTCATTTTCTGTTTGGCAATGTTTCAGCTTATTTGCGGCCCTACACATCGTTTGCCTGTGAACCGAATGATTTGATAAAGCCTGTTTTGTTAAATAAGTTAGTTTATCTTGTTTTGTATTGGATTTTGGGTTAAACGTTTTTGAACATACGGTAGAGGTTATTTTAAGTAATAATAAACATGTACATAAATAAAAATATATTTATTTCAGGCTTGGATTACCCATTATTAAATAATATCTAAGTGAATAAAATTATATTTCAATTTAACCTATCACATACCCACAAAACGAGACACAATAGTAAAACAATAACAGCGCGGTCTCATAGGACCGGTCCGATTCATGAATTAAAGAGGTACTAAGAAAACATTCACTCACATTAAAAAACAGGTTAAATAAAAATAAAAATAAACCTATCAATAAAATGAGGTTACAAAAATAAATCACTAACGAAGTTAAGGCGGCGAAGCCACTAAAAATATAGCAAAAATTAAAATGTTACTTTTAGCATAAGGCAGATGCTAAAAGTAACATTTTAACTTTTGATTTGTTTGATTTGACATTTTATTTAGGTATAGGCTCGTTTAACCACTATATCACCTGATGGTAGGCGGTGATGTGGTCTACATGGAGCACGCTTGGCTGAAGTAACCTACTTACTCACATAGATATAATCTAGATATATTCTAGATAGCAGAACTATTATTTCTAGTTTATACGAAGATAGCAAATTATACATACAAACATTTAAGGCAAGACTGAAGTCAGATTTACTGGCTTCTGACTATCCGTAACGACTGCCAAAGATCTACAAATGACAGCCGGGACCAAAGGCTTAACGTGTTTTCCGAGACACAAAGGAAACTCGGTATGTTAAGATGGTCACCCATCCACAGACCAACTTTGGCAAGCGTTGCTTAACCTTGTAGATCGGCCTGTGCGGCTGTTATTATCTAGCCACGAGCTCCTCATACATACAGTACATTTTATAATAATTTTCTCTCGTCAGGCATTCTGTAGCACACGTGGGGTTCCGCTCACTATAATGAAAATGATGAAGGAATATTGTGAAATATTCAGCGTCTCATTTCTTTGCGCGGAAACCGTGAAAGGTTCCAAGGATATGCTTTCGAATGTAGTCAATTATTCAGCGTGCAATCACGCCTGCTTTATTTGTGAGGAATAGCAGAGGCCCAGGTGTGTTGTTCGTGCCAATTGAGTATGATTTTGGGAAGAATCTTCTCTGAATATTATGAGATCTTAATGCGATCCATCTGATGACCTAAACTGAACTGTTAAACTAGTGGAGCAATACATATAGGGTGTATAGCTCCAACCTTCTTTCTTGCTCGTACGCTTGTCTTTTTAACACGTCATCATATGCCCCATAACGGCCTAGCCTAACGAAAATATTATAATCTCTCTACGACCCTTGGTTGAGTGGTAGAAAATACTTAAGAGGCCTGCGGAGACCGCGCGCTATCTCGAGTTGAGACGAAATAAAACACGTTTTTGAGGTTGATGGAAGCAATCCAGATAGTTTAAACAATTCTTGGACACACCGACTGGAGTAAAGTCATTATCCGCACACTGACAGTTGCTTGCTGTGATAGCAATACAAACTATTGGAAATTTGGGAGAGGTTCCGTAATACCAAAAATGATGAATGAAAAATTAATGTATTTCCATTATTGTTTCGAGTATTTATAACTTGATAATAATATCTGTGTTCCTACGAAAAGATATTTTGAAATATGGTTGTTTATAATATAGAAAAAACAAAATAAAAACATGACATTTTCGCAGTGAAAATGTGCAAATTTAAATTCGCTTAAATTTCGTTTGGGGTAAGTTTTTCAACAAAAAGACGATGTAGGAACCTAGATAATTATTGTCTGAATCCGAATAACATCATATTATGGTGTAAATATGCTTAAATTGCAAATGATTTTGGTATTACGTTTGTATGGATAATTCTAACGTCGCGCCCGCCTTAAGGTAATGACCTCACGTATGTATAACCAGAAGTTAAAAAAAAATCCTTCATTTAAAAATCCTAAATCTGTTTTTTTTGGTGATCAAAATTACTTCTCCAGCTCTGGGTGGAGCGGGACGGCGCGTCAGGCTTTTATTCATTAAAACCCACTCCTGTTCCTACTTTACGTCCGTTTCAAGGCCCCGGGGTTCTCTTTCGTACAACTCAGGGCCCAACCTAGATTAATTGTTAGGAGTTTCTCAAGTTGCACAACCTATCTATCATAGCACAACATATAGGAGATAGTAAAACAAATGAAACATCAGAAAACATGTATATTTTTTGTATTGTATCATTTGTTTTACTATCTCCAGTATGCCAAAATGGAGATAGGTTCGGGTTCGGCCGTAAACAGAGTGACAGAGAGATGGCGGGACATAGCTTGTACCTCAAAAATAACTGTAACGTTCTAAAAAAAAACAGTATACCATAAACATGGCTGACATAGCAAGCAACCTTGTCACGTTGACCTATTTTTGAATAAAGAACGCTTTACCAAAAACAATAGAACACGAGCGCATTGTTTAGCTCCACGTCTCGGCCTGTTTGATCGTTCGAATCGTTTAAACGCGACATGTTTACGTAAAACTTTTACAAAACGTATTTGTATAAAAAATAACCTTAGAACTTTCTGTGACGCTCAATTTCAACGTGACCAAGTCGAGTTCCGTCTTTCATGTCTGTAGGTAACCCTCAAAACGGTGAAGGAAAACATCGTGACGAAACCGGTATTTCATAGAACCAAAAATTCAAAGACATGTGACATCCACCAACCCGCACTGGGCTCGCGTGGTGAATTACAGCCATTTCCTTCTCCTAGAGAGGAGGCCTGAGTACAGCAGTGGGAACATTATAAGAGTGATGCAAAGTTAATCCTAGGTTATCAGCCTTAGACCTGCCTGCCTAATTTTGAACCATAAAATATTGTATAGTTTTCATTAAATTTCTTTCTCGATTGAATTAGTCAATATTAACGTATGGTAGCATTCGTGACTTAGAGACCGCGATGCTTGACCGCAAATCGCGACCTGCGACCGCGACTCATGTCCCGCGACCCGCGGCTTTGACCCGCGACCACGACCCCGTCAGGTTACCAAGTAGTTAGTGTGGTTAGGTTAGGCGGTAGTTGTATGGAGTACTAAACAAACCTTCGCGACCGGTGCCGTACAAATCCATACAACGCAGGGTCGCGCAACCCCGCTTAAAACAGAATGCTACCTTTAGTGGACATGCATTTGTCACGTGAGTTCGATTTAAAACACAAAACACTACAATACAATTTTCCACGTTTTGATACGCGTGAGAAAAAGTCATTGCAGTTTCAACACGCTCGATTATTAGCATAACTTTATCAACATGAAAACATTTCTAACAGAAATTATTCTAAGAAAGGGCTTGCAGATTTTTTTTCATGCAGCTTTGTGGAACCTACCCGGCAACCAGCATGATACAATAGATATATGTATTACATTGTAATAAGGCCCGGCTGCCACACATTCCAGCACTACTGTATATTTGAAAAATATATTTAGTAAACTCTTTAGAAAACTACATTGAAAACCCCGAGCAGTTTTTCCTGTGAGTACCCGAGCCAAAACAATTCATCAATGGTTTTAATATTCTCTTTGCTTGATATTTTTTCTTTTCCCTTCTATACAGTAGCTAGTAAACTTACGAATGCCGTAAAAATTTAAATTTTACTTCCAAAAGTTATTCTGATGCTTATCAAGGAAAAACGATCGAAATTCTCTGTCAAAACTTTACAACAGCCATTATTCAAACTTACTGCTGGAGTTTGTTAATTCACAAAAACAGGAATTTAAAAAGTTTTCGGGTAAGTACAGTGGCTCCCGAGAGTCAACAGTGCGAGGCAAGCCTTGGGCAAACATCCGAGCCGAGCCAATGTTTGTACACGAGCTACGGCTCCTGGAGACAGCGGGCACAAACACGGGACGCCGGTGCAGCTGACCCAGATTCAGATTAGAGCAGCCACTGCACCGTGTCAAACATTACCTAATGGCATCTCCCCTGTATTACGCGGCCCTTGGGATTATTGTGTTACAGGGCTTGCTGACTTAAGACTGGGAGCAAATAATAGAAATTTTAAAGCTCAACGTCAAGAAGAAATTTCAGCAAAACCGTAGGTGCCATGGGTGGAGCGAAAGGCCAAGAAGGAACATTGGAGTGGGTTTTTATCTGTAAAAGTCTGAAACTGAATGAAAAATGGAAGAAATCGGTGGATTATTCTAAAAACCGTAGAGGTTTTGATTCAACTGAATTTATTTTATTATAACTCTTCGCCAGCTGTAAGCGATTTTGTTTATTTTTTTATTAGGAAGAGTATTTACTAAGTTTGAATGGGTCCACCCGCTCATACTTGGTCAGGAAATGTCCAAGAAATCTGGAGATAAACCATTAAACTTTTCCCTAAATTACCGCAATTATCCCCAGAATCGCTCGACGTACACAAATGTACATTGCATTATGTCAATTCACGGTATCAACCACATTGGTACAATTAAATCTTACTACAGAACTTGCTTATTATTTTATTTTAGCTATGGGGTTCCACCACTCAAAAAAGGAAAAATATAAAACATTTTTACAAAAAAATACGACCAACTTCTTAACAAAAAGAAATAACTTTGTGAAACACAATATCCAAAATAACTTTAATTTCAGAAGCCAAAGTTAAATAAATAAACAATAAAAACTTTATACAACAGAGTAACCTTTTGATAACAATTAGTAACAAAAATATATATTTTTTCAATTTAAAGAAAATGCGTAGTATGAATAAACTGGGACACAGCTGACTAACACGGAAGGTGGATAAAGCTGTGGATTTAGGTAAAAGCAGCCAAACTTTCAGCCACTGAACCAACACTTCAGGACTGAAAGGCGACCCGTGACCTAAGTCCTAGGACCAAAAACGTAGCGAAACCTATTTTTGTTAACAAATGTTGCATACTGTGTAAACTGTATGTACCGACCGTTAAACGGGGTGTATAGGAACACAGGGGCGAATAGAAACAAACCTGTGCATTTTTTTCCTTATAATGTTCCCACTGCTGGGACTCAGGCCTCCTCTCTTGGAGAGGGAATGGACCATAATCCACCGCACGGGCCCCTTGCGAATTGGTGGATGTCACATGTCGTCGAATATTTGGTTCTAGAACATGCCGGCTTCCTCACGATGTTTTCCTTCGCCGTTTTTGAGAGCAGTGGTGACGAAATAAATTACACAAAGTAATGCGCCTGACCGGGTTTGAACCACAGGGCCACCACTGCATTTTTAGTAATGTTAATTATATTATATTTCTATCGAAGCATCAACTTTTATTACATTTAATTAATAAATTGGAGTATTTAAATACTGGGAAAAACTGTTAGATAACGTTAAAATCCCCTTCAAATTTTCATCTCTATTCACCCCGTTCGACTGTACGTGATAAAAATAGACAGGCACCTGTACCTTTCCCAGAATTAAGAAAAGGCACGGATCCCTAAACACGTCAGTCACGTGTCGAAACCTTAGCAATTTGACGGAAAAGTTTGTGTTTACCGCGACCCTCCCTTCTCACAAATCATAACGATTTCCTTATTGATTCAAATATTTATAAAACAGAAACATAGATAAAGAACGTATTTTCAGCTGTGATAACTTCGGATACACTCGGAATACTAAATTCGAATAAACTTTATATTAAAGGCATATTGTTATTTCTCAGAATTCAGTTATTTATTTTTATCTTCGAGTTTAATTTTTTCTGAAATATTGCTAATTTTCTGGAACATAAGTAAGAATCGCCAAAGTTAAGTGGCAGTGAGCAGGGCACATTGCTCGTAGAACAGATGGTCGATGGGGACGGAAAGTTCTAGAGTGGCGGCCACGTTCCGGAAGACGCAGCGTTGGAAGGCCGAAGGTGGACCGACGGCCTGGCGAGGGTCACAGGAATTTGATAGATGCGAGACGCACAGGACCGGTCGCTGCGGCGACGCTTGGGGGGAGGCCTATGTCCAGCAGTGGAAAAGGGTGCAAGGAAAAGTTTCGCCGTGGGGTTTGTCAACGAGCAATGGAGCGCAGTATCTTGGTGTCAAAAGAGCTGACAGAATGAGGAACACCACGCTTCGCTCAAAGATGGGGATCACAGATGTAGGTGCAGTCCTTCAACAGTTAAAGAGTAATGCTGCTGGTTCCAGTGAGTCGGAACCGGTATCCGCATAGTTCTCGGTGAGTCGGAACTGTCTGCGGTGATGCCCCAGTGAGTCAGGGTGATGATGTCCCAGTGAGTCGGGATGATGATGCCCCAGTGAGTCGGGGTGATGATGTCCCAGTGAGTCGGGATGAAGATGCCCCAGTGAGTCGGGGTGATGATGTTGAAGGTGATGACCAGGTATGACCAGGTAGGTGGGCATGCTGGTGGTCGTGATACCCTCAGTGCCGTACTGGCTGCGTGGCTTGCTGCTCGAAACCTTGAGGAAGTGATGATGACGTCACAACGTGGTTGCTGCACGAAGGCTGCGCTGACGTTCATGCTCGAGGGTCACCAGTTTGGAGGTAGTGTGACTGAGAGTAAAGTCCCACATACCTCCGTTGAAAAGGGAGGATCCTCCGACCGGACAAGGTGTTAAGTCCGGTGGGCTACTGCCCGATAGATGATTTCGGGCTGTTGTATCTATTCAAATCGCGCGGAGAACTTTGCTTGCGCGATGCAGGATTCTGTGACGTCATGTGTAGATGTCGATGATCTTAGTCGCTACATAGGTAAAAGGCTGCTAGGCTAAAATGGCATAGGGTAGGTCACATCAGCCACATGCGCACTGATCGCGGGGCAAGAGTCTCCACAAAGAGGGTGCCTAGGAATGAAAGACGCCGCCGCGGACCTGGGAAGACGTGGTGGGATGATCCAGATGCCTACCACAAGGGCTGGTTCAAGGTGGCTCGACAAATGAATACAAAGAGTCAAAATTCAAAGGGTTTATTTTTTTTTATTTATTGAAGGATAACAAACAACTACAACATAAAGCTTTTGCATATACATAATACTTTAAGTAAGTGGTAATGCTGCAGCCAACTGCATTATTCACAGATGATGCATATCAATGTCTCAATTGCAATTAAACTTTTTATAATACTTGTTTTAAACTTAAATTTAGAACATGCAAATATACGAGTATATCCACCTATGTCAATGAAATTCAAGCTGTAAGATTCCGTCATTCTATGGATCGGACAGCGTTTATTGCGAACTGAGTGTACAATCTTGGTGTTATATCATGTTAGTACTTATGACTTAGCAGCCCCTTTTAGGCATTGCAATATCATTTCAACAGGAAGAAGTTAGGGGAGACATTTGCCCAGCCTTGGGAAAGTATAGCCATAAAGAATCTGCATGCAAATGCGTCCTAAACGGCACGCAACTATTGACGGTAACTACTTCTTACAAACTTGTAACCGCTAACAAATAGGCTTCTATATTTTAGTTTCAATCGCTTTCGCTGGGAAAGTTTAGCTCACAAATAAACCTTTCTTCTCTGGGTGGGATTAAATTTCCAAAATGAAAGCTATTAAACCAAAAACAGATATTTCGTTTGTTAGAAAAATGTGGTAGACATTCGTGGACTTTCAGTCATTGAAAGTCATATTATGTAAAGAATGTATAATGTGCAGTTTTGAAGCTATAAAAGATTTCGGGAGGTATAATTATGTTAGTGATACTCGACCCGAATCAACAATAAAATGAGTTGGTAATTTATTATTTTTTTCTTATTTATGCAAGTTGGTACATGTGAATCGGAATAGTCTCGGAATCGCCATCGCTACTCCGTCTCACCTCTCGACGCCATACTCGAGAATCTCGTAGCTTTTTATCTTACTAATATTTTACCGCGTTCTTACTGGTAAGGTTGTGCATAAGAATGGGTGGTTTTCTTCTCTTGCGTACAGTTTCTTATGAGGTAAGTAACTGCCTTTTCTAATTCTTTTTGAAAGGATCCGCACCTTAAAAGGAAAACTACGTATACCTTGAAATATATGAAGCCTTTTATTCCAACAGTAGGTGTTACAATTTTTATGACAACTTCGTTCGCAAGTCATAAATACTTTAACATACTTACCTTAAACCGTATTTTTAGGATAATTTTGAAAAACCAAAAAATCATCAAATAGTTTCTCTCACTCTGGGTGGAGTGAAAGTCAATAAAATATAGACCTAAACTGGCTAAAAACCTCCTTTTTACTTAGAATTGTTTCGTACAATTCCGCCGCCCATAACTATCCCTACATGTTGTATTGTTAACACAATACTAAAGTAATGCTGGAGTTGCATTCCTTTATATTAAAGAGAACAATCCAGCAATGAGAGCAGATAAAGAATGCTGGCAACAGCGTCGTAGCCTCGGTGTACTGAGATATGGAATATTCGAGAGTCCTCCAACTATTCCAAGTTCCCCCTCCCAGTCCTCCGACGAGGTAATTACAAGTTGGAGCCAACTCAGCCAACGCAGCCGCCATGTGTTTAATGCAGCGTCGTTTTAATTTGACCTGATAAAATGGGATGTTACAAAGTTTGGAGAGTTTCAATAAAATAGTTGACGGGCACGTCGATAAAAGTGTTTTGTGTTGGTTTTAGTTTGGTTTTGTATTAGTTTCGCAATTTGGTTTTCGGTCGCAGTTTTTTAAGGAATTTTGCACAGGCCAAATATTTTGTATTTTTACTCTCACTTGTTGCATACATTTTGTTGATAACGAATAAAATTTATAAATCACTTGCAACGATTTTGATTAAAATGTAATGGCGTTTGACAAAACTATTACAATTTCTGTAGGTATACCTATTATGAACACTCGTACCACAATGTCTTAAAACGAAAATCTATGACAAATGCGTGTTGTCAGTCACTTAAAGGTGGTCGCTTACAAACACCCAGAGGGTAATGGAAAGGGCTATGCTTGGAGATTCTTTTAAGGGTCTAAAGATCTTTCTGTCCCGTCTTTTCAGTCCAGATGGAATGCTCCATCGTCGACCATTCATCGTTTGCCATAAGTGACATAGTGGTCAAGCGCGCCTCTCTATATATATTTTTTAAATCCATCCAGATTTAAGAGGAAGAATCTCTTTTTTTAATAGCCTGGCCGATTCTGTTTTCAGCATTCATTATTTCAAATATTTATTATAAACTATACTATCCTTTTGTTAATTAATTAAGTATGGATGGTTTTCTTTTAAAATGTTCTCAATTCATTGACTTAAATTATTACACGGCTGACGAAATTTGGACATGCGCCCTTAAGGCCTACCTACTGGACCTGGGTTGAAACAAAGAGAACCACGGGACACTGTAATTAAGGCAAAGAAGGAACTGAAGTGAGTTTTAGTCAGTAGAAGTCAGATACACTCTCCCGCTACATTCAAAGCGAGAAAAGTCATTTTGACGATTTCGCACCTTAAAAAGCCCTTATAATATATGTTAGTCACTTTATGCTAAAATAACTTTCTGATTTGTTATACTACCTCTTGTTATGGAAATACAAAAGAGAAAAGAGCTACTATGTCAGAGACACTGCAGCCACTAGGCAGCTTATTGCAGTTGTTGAAGTGGACATAAAAAATAAGTGTAATGATATTACTGGAGCAGAGAGGCGACGCTGGCGGAGAGGAGTAGTGCTCAAGATTTCTAGAAACTTCATGACTCAACTAACACTGCTAGTTCTATGCTATGTTAGTGGCTTTTATCTGGTACATGTATATAATCCAGATAAAAACCTCTAACGACTTGTAGATATGTATATACGAGTATTATAATTACATAGATACCCGTACAGTGTAATGAGATAGAGTAAGAAATTGCGTCTCCAAAGACTAATCATTAAACGGTTTTGTTTGGTATGCTTTTTATGTGTAGAGATTATTTTCAACTTAGTCTTAAATTACCTTATTATTAAGATTTCTATGGTTTTAAATTTTAATTACAATAAAAAAAAACACTCACTTGCCGTTACACAAGCCGTATAGCGTTATCCATCCGCAAAAAAATTCTATAGCGCATACAAACTGTCTCGCATCCATCGCATTCCCTCGATTCTCACCAGGTCATCGGTGCGGGAGGCCTTGCAACGCTGCGTCTTCTGGTACGCAGTCGCCACTCTAGAACCTTTCGGCGTCAACGACCATCAGTTCTAGAAGCAATGTGCCCTACCCACTGCCACTTTAATTTAGTTATTCTTAGGGATATGTCGGTGACCTCGGCGAAGGAGATGGCTTTTCACAATTGTCCATTAGAGTTCATCTTCATAATTGAGTTCAGTAGGTTGAATACAAGCTTTGTCCAACTGTCTTTTAACAGCCCCGACTTAGTTTTGTAGGTCGCGGGTTCAAACCCAACCAGGCGCATTACTATGTGTAGTTTATTTCATCACCACTGCTCTCAAAATGGTGAAGGAAAACATCGTGAAGAATCAGGCGGCATGAACCGAATGGTTCATTAGAACTGAAAATTGAGCATGTGGCATTCACCAACAACTGGGCCCGCGAGGTGGATTACTGCCGCGCGAATCATAGGATCGTGGGAATCCGATGGATGCGAGACGCACAGGACTGGTCGCTGTGGCGACGCTTGGGGGAGGCCTATGTCCAGCAGTGGACGTCTTTCGGCTGAGATGACGATGATGATGATGATGACCGACCTAAGGCCAGGAGTCCCAGCAGTGAGAACATTATAAGGCTGATGCTATGCTACATATTTGTATCAAAACCATCTTCCTCTTGAAGTCAAATCCAAGTGTCTACTCTATATCCCCACATAGGGAGCTCTGAATGCCGTCAGGGCAACGGTCGCGCAAATTGTTATGAGCGTCATTAATTAGGGCGTATCACGGCATTTGGAACGCATTCAAGAGCGCTGCTTACATGGGACGCAATCATTCCGCACGGGCCTTACATGGCTACACACTATGTGCTATCGAGACAAGAATGTTTTAATAACTATGTTTATACATCGGTAAACTTTTTTATGCTTTTGATTAACTTCACATATCAGTTTTTCTTTTAAAAATCAACCCATAGTCAACAAAGTACTAGGGTAAAAATACCCAGGCACTGTACTAATAAGGAATTAAAGCGTTTTTGACATTATCTACAAACAATTTACAAACAAACAAATTATTGAAAAACATCATTATAGACCAGTGCAGAACACTGGTCTGTAATGACACCTGTTCAGAAAGTGACTATAATTGCACTGTACTTAGTTATACCAAGGCGCTTGTTATATTATACCATTACACATTAGTGCTGTACCTAATATAGTTAGAACCTTTTTGGTAAACCATTTTGTTTTCAAAAAGAGTATCTTACTTACTTACTTAGGTAAACTTTTTATGCTTGTTATTAGCTTCACATACTTATCAGTTTTTCTTTTTATAATCAAACCACAGTCAATCAAGGTCTAGGTTTTGATGATTTTAACGCCCAAGGCACCGGACTATATTGTTAGTGTACCTAGCGTTAAAACAATATAAGATTAATTTAAGTATTTCAGATAGATTCAAAAATATATCTCTAAATTATCCTAACAACTCAATGATATTGTAATAAATCCTAGGTAGACCAGTGCAAATAATAAAAATAATCTCTACACTTCACTACGTTCCTACCTAATAATAAACTAAAATTCTATAAACTAATATTCTTTTAAATTGTCAAATACAGTTCTGTATGAAGCTAGCTTTTTATCTATTTACCACAAGAATGCGACGTGCTAAATACAGTGCAATGTTTACACCTAGCTCTCTAGATGGCGTTGGCGTCGAATTAGAAGTCGTTATGGTTTCGTTACGCGCGTGGATATAACACCCCTCCGCCGACTGGGATATTTTACACCACTGGTCGGTTGATAGAGATGAGGGTATAGGACAACCCTTTGAATTTTTGCATGAAGTCGACTTCAAAAGCTCGGCTTCGTATAATACATTAGAATGATGTGATCGGACCTGGCACGGCTCGGATCTAATTATGAACTTTATTATATAGGCCAGTGATAGTTTTCGTTAACGGGCAAAACTACAAGTCCTATGGATGAAAGTTAAACGGCACAATTGTAGGTAATAATAAGATCTATAACTTTTGTTTTGCAGTCATCTATGAGCTGAAAGGTTTAAATGACATGACTTACAGCACAGCTCTCTGTGCACGCTCTGAAGGCAGTAAGTACGTCTAGGTAGCATCACCCCAGACGGTTATGCAATAAGTCAGGATATGTACTCGTACAGTATGGAAGATAAGTATTTAAATTCAATCATACTTATAATAAACAAAAAAACAATTTACACGAGGTCTTGCCCATATAACTAATAGAGTGTGTCTAATGAAAGCGCGACCTGGACTTTTTTTTTAAATTTAATTGGCAACATTATTCAGCCGCAATTGTAGGAAATAAAAAAAATTGAGAAATGTCAAGGTATGATTCTCCTACTAGTTAGTAATACCAAACACATTTTTTTTGGATTTTACTTCTTTTTCTCAGGTCGCGCTTTCATTAGACGGACTATAACAACCAAGTTTCTTTCAAATAAATAAAAATAAACCACATTAGATAAATACTAAACTGAGAAGTAACCTACACAGAAATAGGCACATAAGCTACTCTCAGCTAAAAGCCTCGGTAGGGTTACAATCTAGTCAGGTCCAATCACGCGATACCTGAGGAACGAATCATATTACCGTTGGCCGGTGCTAAAAGCTTCTTGTTTCGAATGGATGCTGCATATGGCATGCATCTGTCGCCCAATAATGGCACCGCTCCGATGTCCCTTCACTCAAACACCCCGGAGCCGACATCGGACAGCTTTTGAAGGATTACTGAAAATTTTAGAGAGAGAATGTAGGGGGACTTTCAAGCTGATCATTCAGGTAGGTTTTTGTAAAACTGGAAAGGGTTTTAGACGTGTTCTTCGTATTTTTTAGGTAGGTATTACGAATATTCTCAAAATGGTGAAGGAAAACATTGTAAGTAGACTGAAATCTCCTAGAAATAAAAATTCGAAAACATGCGAAATCCACCAATCCGTACTGAGCCGGCATGGTGGATAATGGCCCGTTCTCTCTCCTAACAGGAGGCCCGAGTCCTAATAGAGGGAGCATTATAAGGCCACTTGTATTATCTTAATTCAAATTTATGCCCTAACCAGGGTTTTTTTTTGGAAGAGGAATCATCACAATGACTTCTCCTGCTCTTAGGTGGAGCGGGGGGACATGGGCTTACCTTTTAGGAATTTCAGTGTTCCCCAGAGGCTCCGGCCCTACTGAGCCCCTACAGTTTACTGACATCTCCTTGAGGCGTGCTTAGAACAGAACCGTTGACGACTAGGCTCGGGCCAGGTTGTCACTAGACTGCCGGACGGCTAGCTACTCAGTGCTCGCCGTCCACGAGCCCGTGCTTACGGTGGTTGGAAATCGGGAACGGGATCTCGGCGGCGGTGGCGTGAGGACCGTTCCCTCCTAACGCGCTTACGGTCGACAGCCTCCTTCGCTAGCATTACTGCTTCGCAGAAGGAGGCGACCGCCCCCCACCCCTCCTCGCTCCGGACCATGGCCTGTACCAGGGTCCAGCGCGAGAGGTCGCCGCCACCGATAGCCTCCTCAAGGACACGGCGGTGCTCCGCCCAAGCGGGGTACACCTCTACCGTGTGCTCCACCGTATCCTCTGGGCGATTCACACAGTGGCTACACCTGGGCGTCCTTTCCTCCTTGATTCGATGCAGGAACCTGACGAACTTACCGTGTACGGTGAGGACCTGCGTCATACGGAACGAGAGGACGCCGTGACCTCTTTCCAACCACTCCTCAAAGAGGGGACTTACCGCCAGCCCTAAGTAGGGTGGTCAGCATATAATATGCTGCTATAGGAACAATTTGAGCATATTAAATCGACAAAACATATCTCCTTATTTTAATATTCAATGGTGTATAACAATGTCGAAGCAGTGACTATAATTGATGATGACATCTCGTGATATACAAACGGTTTTAACAACGAAAAATAATTTTAAAACAGTTTTGGTGTACATGTCATCCAGTAGTACTTCATGTATATATAGGTATAGGTTACCGGTCAAACCCGATTTTAGGATAAACTAGTTTTGCCTAGGCCAAACCAGGTCTGATACTTAGGTGAAGCTTCACGGGGGTCTTATTTCTGGGTATTTATAAAAATATTACCACGAAGGCTAAAGCGCCTTAACCTTCTAACCTAACCTGTCCGTGTCAGGGTGTCCTAAAATTCTACTACTAAAACTAACCAGCTAATATCGTAGGTTTGGAGTTTTGGACTAGGCGAAACTAAATCATCCTAAAATCGGGTTTGGCCAATAACATTACATAGCTACCGGTATAAGATCTTTGGCGACTCAGTGCTAGAGGTATGCTTGGTGTTGTACATCAAAGGGGTTATTATATCTGGTCTGTTGAAGCAAGTATTTGGGAGATCCCAAAATGTGTGATAATGACAGTACATTGTTAAGATATATATGACTAGCAGCCCGTCCCGGCTTCGCACGGGTAGACAATTATTATTTTTGGAAATTTTTCTACACCTTCGGTTACATTGTTCAAATTTTACCAAGGATCCCTAATTTTTTTCAAAATGAAATGTAGCCTATGTCAAATTGGAAGAATGTAGCATTCTATTGGTGAAAGAATTTTTTAATTCGGCCCAGTACTTTTTGAGCCAAACATACAAAAATAGGTACAAATTTTTCCTCTTTATAATATTAGTATAGATATAGATATTTATTTTTGCTTTAGGTTTGTCAAAAACACTTTTACATATCCAGTTTTTTAGTCACTTTAAGCTAGATGCGGTGTTTCCTAGCTGAGTACTCTGAGAAGAAACACCAAAATAAACTCAGAAGTCAAAGTCTCTTTTGAAGTCCATTAAATAACATGTAATGGTCAAATAACATGAGAACCATGCAGATTAGTGTCTCAGATGGTCTTTTGAAGAAAGAACCACCGAGACCAGATTTGATGGATCTGTCCAATCAGTGAAAGCATGCGTCAGTATTAGTGTAGCTCTAACTCAGGACTACTAAGGAGCTCAACGACTTGACGAACAAAACCAAAGAAATGACATTTGGGTAGGCCGCATTAAGTTCTCAAAACTGCCAGACTTTATGTTTAAAATTCACAATAATATCATGAAGATGTGCCTGGAGCGTTAAAAATTCTGGTTGTGCTTCAATATTGGATAACCCACGTATCGGAGAAGACTATAAACTATATGACATGACGCTACGACTTAATAGGAGTGGAGTAGTAACCAAGAAAGTGAATAAAACACGCGGGTACAGCGGGTAATTTATTTTAGGCTGTAGTTTGTGTATTAAAACTAAATTAACATATACTCGTATAATTATTTATACATGTACAACATTTTTACTTATTTGAACTTTTACATTTTTGTCCACGTCACATATTTTGTTCGATTTCAGATTTTTTTGATAGTACAAAGTTATCCCAAGGGAACATAGCATCCTATGTGCCATTCCAGAATATTCAGACATACAAGTAGAACTGCCCTTACTATTTTTTTATATATAATTATGTATTTAAGTAGTGATTTTTACTTAATTACATAATACTTTCGATTCTTTATAATTTTCCCGTCCTACATTGCCACTCAAATAACAAGTATAAAAATACAGCATCCCTGACCCAAAGTTGATCGTAAATTAAAAATGTAAACGTTATCACATCTCCTTTGATTCCGGCCTCCGTGAGAGAACAATAGCGGAGCGGTGACGAATATTGATGATGACATCTTACGCTGTTACAGAAACAGCCGTACCTTTAGCTGCCTATAGTATAGCAGACATTGTAGATATATTACCTGTTTCCCATAATATTTGGTAGAACGATAATATCCGAAATGTTTGTCATCAATATTTGCGTTATTTTTCATGAGAATATAAAATAAGGCTGCAAATAACGCTTCAAACACTGACACAAGATGTCACAGTATTTGTAAGAAAACTCTTCCGAAACGGCTAGACTGATTGTTATGAAATGAGTGTATATTCAGTAGCTCTTAGTAGGTATAGGACTATTTGTTTCCCTCCTACCGAATTGACCTAAAAAAAAATGGGAAGTGGTTCCCATTTTTTTTCTTGAATAATTTATACTTATAGCAAAACCTCGTTTGCTTGGTCAGCTAGTTAACCTGTAAAAGTCTTATTATTATACCTAGCCTATATTGTCTCACGGCTGGTCAAAGGCTTTTCTCCATTCCTTTCATCGTTCGCGGCTTTGAGCCACATCTTGTAAGTAAAAGTCTAAATTGGAAAAATATATTTTAGCTTATGAAACAGCAAAATCAAACAGCTCTTCAATCATAAAACTCCTGCACTCTAAAGCACTCAGCATAAGATACACAGGAGCCGAGCTCGAAGTGGAACAAGCCAGTAGTTCCCGTGATTAGCCGGCTGAAGCCGCGGCGAGGGGGCAGGTGGAAACCTCGACTGATTCCAACTTCAGTCCGGACTGCGGATATTGCCTTTCGCTATCGTTGCGTTCAACAAACTGCTTTACTCTTCCGACACTATGAAGGAACTTATGCCGGAGATTGTAATTAGTTCTTAGCCGGATTCAAGTTATAGAATGTAGTTAAAGAGATTGAGGTAAAATGTCCACAAAAAATAACTTTGTGACCAATAACATCTCACGCCTTGCTTTTTCTCAACTATATTGGGGTCGTCTTCCAGTCAAGCTGGATTTAGCTGAATACCAATATTTTACGAGGAGCGGCTGCCTACCAGACTTTCACAACCCCATAAATAACAATAAAATCTATTACCTAGAATATCATACTTACCAATCAGCAAAACAATTTCAACCTAACCAAAAAATTAAATCCTAAAATTACAATGGTACAACATATTTTAGTTATATGAGTAAGTGCACTTTAAATTGTACTCTGAACCCCAAATTGATTAAATAATCACTAAATTTTGACGAGTAAATTATTGCGCTATTTCAGCCTAAATACCGTTTGATTCCCATAAAATGTTGCTACTACATTAGTTGATGTTACATATTAAATGTCAATTTATATAAATATGTAAAATTTTTTGCTCACTAACTATTTCTATACATAATATACAACATTAATAATTAATAATGATGACTTTAAATAGTTCCACAAAATGTAAAGTTTTTTCAATTCTAATTTCACGCTAAAATGGGGTTTCATTTTTAGTGACCATTTACTATTGTTGGTGATTATTTACTTTATTTTTTTTTGCTATTACGTTTTACCAAATCTAGTGGTTACACAGAAGCCAAAGAGATTATGAATACGGACATAAATTCGTTATTCTTTCCGCGACGATAATTTATTACGAATCGCTTCTTTCTTAGAGACTGCCCTATTCATATATCATGACAAATGACTCAATGAATTACCCTCGATGCTTCTCTCCTCAAACCTGTCTAACTTAGACATCACAGTAAGGTTGAACAATTTAACACATTCTTGAGTCCAAATTTGAAAGCTGTTGGGGACACGAATATTCCGAAAGGTAAGCCCGTATCCCCAGATCGAAGGCAACGAAGGAACAGGGTGGAGTTTAGTCAGTAAAAGTCTGACACGCCCTCCCGCTCCGCCTAAAAGCAGGAGAGGTCATTCAGATGATTCCCCTAGGTAAAAAAAAAACAGAAAATCTCGTAAACTGTGCTTCTGTGAGTTAGACCAAATAAGTGGAAAATATTGTGTGTTATTAGAAAACCACAGCTCTCCAAAAATAATATAAGCGTATCCTCTCAGGTAGCAGATCCTTTTCGATAACATCCAATAGATAGTTTACTTATATTACATGTTGTTAGTTATCGCCCCTTATTCATGAGGTTCCTGGCCACCTTCGACTCGCACAATACGTCAGATTTGGCGCAGTACTCAAGAATTCACTGCGACTCCGACTAACCAGAAGCGAACTATAAAAACTTTATGTTCAATAAAAATCCTCTCCAATTTCTCTTGGAAAACCGTCAATGTGGAGTCACGAGGTTTAGCGATGTGGTTGTTGTTTTGCGGGCGACAGAACAGAATAGAAGAAAAAAACGTGTTGCGCCAACTCCAAGTAATATGGGACAAGGGCGCGAAAAAGAAGAGTGGTCGTGTTAGTTTCTATCAAAAATTCTAAATAAAAATTAAAGAATGTAGGAATTTTAGGCATCACCTTCTGTATGTTCGCTTCTTATTTAAAAAACAGAAAACAAATAGTTAAAATAAAACTATACAAGCTCGATGCAAAACATAATATACGGCTGGCCACAAGATTTAATGATTTACCGGTAGATTTAAAGAGGTATAAAAATATTAATATGTCCAAATCTTTGACGTTACCAACACACCAGATGCGAATTTTACAATACTTAGTTATAAGCTATTTTTTTGTATCTCATTGCAAGTGAACTGTAATTGTTCTTTTGAGAATAAAATTCTTTAGATCCATATTTAGATCCGCAGAGCTGTTGAGATGAGGACCCTATGTGTAGGCCTATGTTCTTACCAGCACCGGAGCCTTGTCCACCACAAACTGTCTACAGAACAGAAAACAAGGAAAGGCTGTTTAAAAAATATATTTTAAGGCATCTATACTCTATTTACTATAAGATTAGAAAACAAAAGAAACTTGTGTTACTGTCCGTTCAACCGATGTTGACTTCCATTCCGTAGACATAAGGATTACATTAAAAGCAAAAAACGTGGTTACAATACCAACTTTTTCTGCAGCCGTCATTTGTCATGTCACCAACGCAATAAAAGTCGAAATCGGCTGAACGGACGGTAAAACAAGTTTCTTTAAATTTCTAATCTTATAGTAAATAGAGTATAAACCATCACATATGATTTAATACAAGCATCTACCCGCGACTTCTTCTGCGAGGACATAAGTTTAATAATTTGAATCAGCATAAAAGGTAGCCAATGTTCTTTTCCATGTAAAAGGCCATATGCATGCCAGATTTCATCCAAATCCGTTCAACCGTTTTTGCGTATATTAGTTAGGATTTTTTAATGCATTAGATACTCCGACGATTCCTTTATTAAACAGATTTGTCGTTTTACACAAAACAATAGCGCTTCCAGGCTATTAGGGTTCTTCATAAAAGCGTCTCCAAGTAAATTGCCTTTAAGTACAGCGTATTGTTTTGAATCGCTGTTTGAAGGTACCAATAGAATACAGCTGTTGAATATTAAAATTTATTTTTAGTAGGTAGGTACTAAAGAGACGGAGAAATGAGGTGGCATTGGATACAAACAGATGAGCATTGAGAGCAGTGGTGACCCAGTGGTAACTGCCCCGACTTACAAGTTGTAAGTCGCGAGTTCGAACCCAGCCAGGCGCATTACTTTGTGTTATTTATTTCATCAAAACGGTGAAGGTAAACATCGAGGTAAACCGGCATGTCCTAGAACCAAAACTTCGGAGACATGTGACATCAATCAATCCACACTGGGCCCTCGAGTTGGATTACTGCCCACTCCCTCTCCCAGAGAGGAGGCCTGGGTCCCAACAGTGGGGACATTACAAGGCCGAGAATGCTAAAAGAGGACCAAGTTATTCGCTTCTCAACTGTCACGACTCGCGAGTTGCACTTAGCTTGTGGGTCGTAAGTGCAACAGACGCAGGTAAGCACTCTAATTTGTGTTAATCTACATAACCTCATCCCCATAGCTCTCAAACCACGAAAAAGTACGAATATACCGACGAAAGAACTAACGTACCCTAGAACCTAAACTTCAGATGCATATCACTAGCACTAGTTTATAACAATAAAAAAAAATATTCGCCAACCCTGATCATGCCAGACGAACAAACCTTTTTTTTAAGGTGAATGGATTCATCAAAATGACTTCTCCTACTCAGGGCGGAGCGGTTGGGCCCCTACAGTTTGCTGACATCTCTTTGAGGCGCGCGTGGAACAATACTACAGGTGCGCGTGGAACAATACAGACGAACAGGCCTGTGGTTCTCCATGAAGAACGAACTACGAATTGTACGTCAAGGATCAAACCAAGGCAAGGACTTAACTTTGTCTAATTTGTTTCACCAGCTCTGCTCTGAAAACGGTTATGGAAATCATCGTGAGGAAACCAACATATATATTAAATCTATAAATTCAAAGACATGTGACATCCACCATATCGCACCTGCGCCTGTTCGGTGGCTTATCTCTCACAGAGGGGAGGCCTTAGTCCCAGCAGTGGGAACATGTATACCTTCCTTAAAAACTACTAGTAAGATGGTCTTTGTGTAGTTCCAGTGGATGATAGACACAAATGCCTCCGAGATCACGTTGCCTTTACTTCCAGATAGACAGCTTAGCAGCCTTATAAGGTTCCTACTGCTGGGACTCAGGCCTCCTCTCTAGGAAGAGGAATGGGCCGTAATCTACCACGCGGGCCCAGTGCGGGTTGGTGAATGTCACATGTTCCATTTTCGATTCCAAGACATGCCGGATTCTTTACGATGTTTTCCTTCACCGTTTTAAGAGGAGTGGTGATGAAGTAAACTACACATAGTAATGTGTCTGGTTGGATTTGAACCCGCGACCTACACGTAAGTCGGGCCGTTAAAAGATATATGAACTTTGCCTGAATATATATCATGAATTTTTAATGGATTTATTTGTTGCCCCGGGTTTTATAGCGCCTCCGGTATGTTTGCGGATGCCAGGGTAGATGGCTTCCATGCCATCATGCGCAAGCGACTCGCATGCTTACTAGGTAGAGTCCGGGGTAGCACTAACAGCATCCTACAGGTCATTGCAGGCAAACAGGATTCAAACATCCTGAGGACGTTTATTCGTGCCCAAATTGTTTAAAATTTACTTGAAAACTGTACTATGGATATTATGATCTGCAATAAAGATTTTATTATTATTATTATTTGCCAGATAGACATTGCAATTACGGTATTTCAAGATTAACGAAGATAATGGTTTGCAAAAGCACTAAAGTAAAATGAAGTTAGACTCGTTAACTAGAATTTAACTTAATAAATTTCTATCGATGTCGTCCGAAGCTTCCGCCGAGCGTGCGACCGGCCAGTTTTATGTGTTTGTGCGTCCTCTGCGCGCTGTAATCTCAGGAATGGCGGAAGTTCGCACACCGTGCCTGTGGAGTAAACCTACAGGGGTGGGGTAATCATCCCCTATTAGGGAGTCAGAACCGGTGCGGTTAACTGCCTCCCTATTAAGGGTTGTAACTCTTTGCTGTATAGGGTCCTGTCAATGTTGGGTGTTGGGAACAGAAGAGGTCTTCAAAGAGCAGGGTTAAATTAAGTCCAAGTGGAAGCGTTGTCAGCGTGATATCAATTATAAGGCCAGGAGCTCCGGCCGGCGGCGTCACGACGCTGAGCGCTTTGGCGTGTTTTAATTAACTTATTGACTGGCAGGCGATCGTACTCGTATTTTATATATCATCTGCACCCCCGGCTCTGTTAGTACGAACACTTAGTAAAGTTTAGCCAGACGATAATATTGGATGTCTTTGTGTTTGATACACACAGACTATGCAAACAAGGTAAATGCACTCTTCAAGGCAAGTCAGATCTATAGTAATGAGTTTATACACTGAGATACTCCTAGTTATGAATCTCAAATCTTTATCTGCTAAAAAAATTCTATGGTCGGAATTTTAATTCGATTCCAGATTTGACAATTTCAGTATTGCAACGTTATGACAAGTAATAAATAGTGACGTTGCAAAATTATTCGATATGGAAATGGAATATATCTGGATCGATTATTCTCGTTTATAATTTTACTCGTAAACTAAGTATATCAGGAAATTAAATATTTCTGAACCGATAATTTAGTTTTGACGATTAATTAACGGTCTGAGACTTTTCTTTTATAATTGTGTGTGAAATAAATAAAAAAAATGTGATCATGAAGGAACATGACAAATAAAACAGATAGATGTATTATGGTAAGTAATAATTTATTTTAGGGTAGTAATAAAAGCTCCGACAAAAAAAGAAGAATTACGCTTACTCAAAATATTAAATCTACTGCCTAAAATACTAACTTTCCGACTAGTTTTGTCCGAATAAAAATGACGAAACGACCGAATGAGATACTGAAATCTTCGAAAAATAAACTTGACTGTTTATTGCTATAATACTTTTCTACCGGCATAAATTACGTTCTACCGAAAACTATGCTTTGTAATTTTTATCTATATTTGCCTACTATTAATTCATAAATTACCTTTCAAATTTCATAGACTGTGGTGCTATTTTAACTGTAACACTATACTAAAAATATTATTCTGAGTGGTTATACAGAAACTTAACTTAACTTAACTTCTTCGTTGCAGAGAACTCGCGGACGTACTTGCGAAACGTCGGGTCCAGTGCGTCTTCCTTCAGGAGACGCGCTGGAAGGGGAATAAGTCCCGTGACATCGGGCAGGGGTACCGGCTAATGTACACCGGATCACCATCGGGCTGGAACGGAGTAGCCGTAGTACTGTCTAAGGACCTTCAGGATGGACTTCTTGAAGTAGACCGATACAGCCACCGGTTGATGCGAGTTAAGGTGCTGATCGAAGGGTCGGCAACGAACCTAGTCAGCGCCTATGCTCCTCAAACTGGCTGCTGTGAGTCTGAAAAGGAGGCCTTCTGGGATGAGTTCGAGGACGTATTGCGCGCTATTCCGAATTCTGAAGGTATTTTGGTTGGGGGGGATATCAACGGTCACGTAGGTCAGCGTGCTGGAGAGTACGGACGTGTTCACGGTGGTTTTGGCTATGGCCAACTAAATGCAGAGGGAGTCAGCATACTCAGGACCTGCGCTGTGTCGGACCTAGCCATCTTATTACGTACCGTGGTGGTTCATACTCAACCCAAATTGATTACCTGCTGGTGCGACGGTGCAATATTGGCAAGGTTACCAACTGTAAGGTTATCCCAGGCGAAAGCTTAACGGCTCAACACCGCCTCCTTGTAATGGACCTGGCGATCGTACCCGAGGCCTATATTGACATTATCAGAGACATGTATCGCGATTCAAATATCGACATCGCCCTCGTTAGCCAGAACAAAGCCCAACTTGAGCGGAAGGTCAACACTTGGAAGGACACGCTGGAAAACGGCGGTCTGAGACTAAATGTGGCGAAGACTGAGTACATGTCCTGTGGCAGCACGGATTCAAATACCATCCGAATAGGTTCGGACCGGATCACAAGCTCCGATACGTTCAGGTACCTTGGATCCGTGCTGCATGAGTCTGGCAACGTGGACGACGATGTCCAAGCACGTATAGGCGCGGCTTGGGCTAAATGGCGAGAGGTAACAGGCGTTTTTAATGCGACCGCAAAATGCCTCCGAAGCTTAACGTTTGAATCCCCAACCGGTCCTATGAGACCGCGCTGTTATTGTGTTACTATTGTGTCTCGTTTCGCGGGTATCTGAGTAATTAAGGTACAGATATATAAATGCATCATACGTCCTGTCCTCCTGTACGGCGGCGAATGTTGGTCAGCACTAAGCAGACACACCCAGGAGCTTTGCGTCACGGAGATGAAGATGCTGAGGTGGATGAGCGGCGTAACGCGATCCGATCGCATACGCAACTCATTCATCCGAGGTAGTCTTGGTGTCCGTGACGTGGGGGAAAAACTGCAAGAGCGTCGTCTGCGATGGTATGGCCACATCATGCGCCGCCCTATGGAGTACGTTGGCCGGAGATGTATAAATATGGCTGTCCTTGGCGCTAGGTCTCGTGGTCGCACTCGCAAGCGCTGGCTGGACGTCGTCAAGTCCGACATGAGAGCCAATAACCTTACTGTCAAGGATGTAGAAGATCGGGCAAAGTGGAGCAAGCTAAGCCAGAAGGCGGACCCTGGCAAAAGCCGGGACTAACGCCAAGTAGAAGAAGAAGAAGCAGCGATTACTAATTAATAAATAATTATTATGAATAATTATGTATTTATTTAAAACAAAAACCAATAATTTAGTCTTTAATTGGCACACTGATGGCACACACACTGATTGTTTATCGATTTTTGAGTTCATCACTACACTATTATAATATGTGGTATCATTATTTCACAAAATGACAACAGCTAATGTCAAATCTGGAATCTAATTAAAATTCCGACAAAATTAGTCCGGTGCTTGAGGTTTTTAACCCAGAACTTTTTTAACTGTGGATGGATTTTAAAAAGAAAAAACGATACGTGTAGATAATAAAAAGCATAAAAAAGGTTACCTGCAAAATAATTGTGATCTTGATTTTTCAAAATCAATACTTCTGGGTTTTGATGTTCTTGACGCCCCAGGCACCGGAGATCAGACTACATTGTTTTTAGAAGTTTTACCGGTAACAGGTAAACTACATCCAAATGTCAATTCACTAGCTTCTGCTAGCGGTGTCGCCCGCATTAAAGTATATTTCTTCATACAATCTTCGAACCACACCGTTTCGTCACCCCGTAGGGAATGAATTTTAGAAAATCCTCTATTAAGGTGAATGCTTCAGGTAGCCCGCGAAATTCAAATTTTCTTACGTTTTTTGCAATTTGCAAGCCAGTGGTAGGTTGTATGAAGTTAAAAATACTTAAGCGGTTGTAAAACGTAACTAGTTACATAATTATAAACATAAAAATCATCAATATAAGCCTCCAAGCTCACTTAGTTGCAAGAACGTTTTTGACCTCGAAAAAATCGTTCCTACACTTAGGTGAGCTTGGAGGCTTGTATTAATGATTTTTATGTTTATAATTATGTAACTAGTTACGTTTTACAGCCGCTTAAGTATTTTTAACTTTATACAACTTATCACTGGCTTTCAAATTGCAAAAAACGTAAGAAAATTTGAATTTCGCGGGCTAAGCTGGAACATCCCCCTTAAGTGCTCGTCTACGTCATAAAAGTAAACCTGTGTAAAATTTCACACTCCTAGCCCCAGTAGTTTTAGCTGTTCGTTAATATGTCAGTCAATCAGTTAGTCCTTTTCTATATCTACACTTAGAGCAGAGGTGGCCCAGTTATAACAACCCCGTCTTCTGCACATCCTAGAATGAAAAATCCGAAGACATCCCCCACGCCACACTGGGCTCATGTGGTGGATTACGGCTCATTCCCTTCCTGCCTAGCCTGAGTCACAGCAGTGGGAACAGTATGTAGATACCATACTAAAAAAACGTCCTAATAAAAAACGTTTTCACAAACGCGTATTATATCCTCGCTATTCTGCCTAATCAAAGTCAGTTTTAAGAACAAATGTTAATTATAACTTTTTTTTAGGTGTGGTGATCATCTAATGACTTCTCCCGCTCTGAGCGGAGCGGGAAGGCATGTCAGACTTTTACTGACTAAAACCACGCCTGTGTTCTTCAGTTGCCCCTTGCATTCTAGGACTACGGGTTTCCTTTTCAGAAATTCCCCGCGGTCCTGGCTAATTATAATAACTTGCTAGTCCGGTAAATTTAGACGTAAAAGTAGTGGTCAAATAACAAAAAATCTCAACAGACATTTGATTTTAGTGTTTTATTAAATAACTTTATACGTTATACCTCATTCCTCAAGACTTAAAAGCATTAGACATTTATTGGTCACAAGTTCGAGTCCCGGCGCTATCGGCCACTATCCTGGCGGAACCGGGCATAAATCTCGGGTTTACGTACCTGCGCCACTGGAGACATGGGTATAGGTCGCAGGTTATGCTGCTAGTGCAGATAATATTATTACCTCCTACAGTAAAACTGGGACGCCTCTGAAAAATTACCTTAAGGCGACACTAAATGCCAGCGACCTTGAGTGATTCATTGCACAGCAAGATTATTCGAATAATAATATATTTGTTCATTTACAGCCGAACCCAATAACCTATCTATCACCTATCACATATCGGAGATAGATAAACAAATGAAACAACAGAAAACATGTATAATTTTTGTATTGTATCATTTGTTTTACTATCTCCAGTATGCCAAAACTCTAAGGTTCGGCCGTTACTAATCACAATAAAAACAAAAGCCATATATGTACCAAAAGATTGGTAATTAAATTATCTTTTAGATTGTGAAAGTTTCATTAAAATACACCCATAGGTTTTTGCCTAATCTTCGCTTTTTTGCCTACGTTAGCCGTTACTTCGAAAATAAATCACATCAAGTACTATGAAAAAAATTGTAGATATTCGTCTACAAATTGTTATGCAAATATATATTTTTTTTTTAACATACGGACTAGCTGTTTAACCTATCACATACCCACAAAACGAGACACAATAGTAAAACTATAACACCGCGGTCTCATAGGACCGGTCGGGGATTCATGAATTAAATGTGATGTTGGATTTAAACTCATCAAACACCATATATCTCCCCTTAAAAGCGGCTCGTTATTACTTGAAGGCCGATTTATCAGTAGACAAATAACTATTAATTTAATTTTTGCACACAAGGTGGACCGACGACCCTGGCGAGGGTCGCGGGAATCCAATGCATGCGAGACACACAGGACCGGCCGTTGTGGTGACGCTTGGGGGAGGCCTTTGTCCAGCAGTGGACGTCTTTCGGCTGAAATGATGATGATGATGAATTTTTGCATAGAAAATACATATATGTCAAACAGTCATATTTATTCCTCTGATAAAAGTTATCAGACTATTGAAAAATCAGCCCTTTAATAAATAAAACTAGCTGTTGCCCGCGACTTCGTCCGCGTTAAGTTCGTAAAACTGCACAAAAGTTACTTATAACTAATCCTATACTTCCGAAAACATCTGATTAATTAATTTTACATAAAACTGTTTAAGTTAAAACTCCAATTAGTACTTTTTTTAGTTGAGAAATCATCTAATGACTTTCGCTCTTCTGTGAAGCGGAAGTGCGTGTCAGATTATTACTGGCTAAGACTCACTTCTATATTCCTTCCTTGCCTTACGTTCCAGGGTCTCCCTTTCAGAAGCGAAACCATAGCCCCAGTAGGTTTCTTGTTTAGGTTTTATAATTCAGATGGGTAAACATCAAAATGACTTCTCCTGCTGTCAAATGGAGCGGGTGGATGTCAGACTTTTACTGACTAAACGCCACCCCCGTTCCTGTGTTGCCTTCAATTTTGGGACACCGAGCTTATCTTTCGGAATACCGATCCACGTCCCCAGAGGCTTCGGCCCTGCCACGGGCACCTACAGTTTGCTGACATCTCCTTGAGGCGCTCGTGGAACAGTTGACTTGACTCGGTCCGGGTTATTACCGGACTGCTGGACGGCAAGCTACCCAGTGTTCGCCGTCCGCAAGCTTGCACCTACGGTGGTCGGAAATCGTTCTCGTGATCCTGACGGCGGCGGGGGCGTGAGGGTCAATCCCTTTCGCGCTCGCGGTCGGCCGCCTCCTTGGCTAGCATTACTGCTTCGCAGAAGAAGGCAACCGCCATACCTCTACCGTGTGCTCCACCGTGTCCTCCGGGCGGTCCAGACAGTGCGCCCAAGTCTGGCTGGGGCGCCCTTTTCCCCTGAATCCGATGCAGGAGCCTCCCGAACTTACCGTGTCTGGTGAGGACCTACGGCATACGGAACGTGAGGGTCTCTTTCCAACCCCTCCTCTAAAAGGAAACTTACCGCCGCAATGACGGCGTGCCCAGGTTTCTTGTTTAGGTGGAAAATCATCAGAATGACTTCTTAGAAAGTGAGTCAGACTTTTACTGACTAAACCTTACCTCGTTACTTCTTTGCCTTCGTTCCAGGGTTCCGGGTTTTCCTTTCGGAAGCTCGCCCATGGCCCTAGAGGCTTCGAACCTGCTGGGCACCTATAGTTTGCTAAAATCTCTTTGAAGCACGCGTGGAACAATACCCACGGTTGACCGTCTGGATTATTACCGGACAGCCAGATGGTAAACTACCCATTGTTCGCCATTCGCAAGCCACTCCTACGGTGGCTCTTAATTGGGGTCGGAATCCCAGCGACTGGGGCGTGAGGGGACTACTTGCCACTACTCCTCGCTCTGGATCATGGCCTGTACCAGTGCCCAGCGCGAGAGGTTGCTGTCACCGATCGTCCCCACAAGGACACGGTGGTGCTCCGCCTAAGCGTGGCCTACCAGTACTTTATGCTCTAACGTGTCCTCCGGGCGATCCACCCAATGGTAACACCCGGGTTTTTCTTCCGCACGACGTCAATTGCCTTAAAAACATCAACGAAGTACAGAGCCGCAGAGTTCGCATTCTAAATACATAGTTGCCTACTCTATGGGTAAAGTCGTTAGTTTAGTTCATATTGCGATAAAATCAAAATTAAAATGATTTGTTCTTCAAAAAACCAAATTAGGGCAGATAACCGCCTTTAGTATTTGCCTCTTTTTTTGTTGGGTAACAACCAAATACCTTCTCCCACTCTAGGTGGACCGAGAGAGAGTATCAGACTTTTACCAACTAAATTCCACAGTGTTCTTTTAGTTGCAATTTACATTCTAGGGCGACTAATTTTGGCACACCACGATTATTACTATTATAAATTCACTCTTTAAAGAGAGACTACAGAGTCATGACGTCCTCACCTTGCGCTTTACGCAGGTCCTAACCGAACATGAGTGTTTCGGGAGGTAGATGTTTTAGATTCGGCGGGAAGACACGGTGGACCATACGATCGAAGTTATCCCGCTAGGGCGGATTACCGCCGTACCTACTGTTTGCGGGTCAAAATCAGAATCCTCCTGCCCTAGTTCAGATCATAGTATGAGCTGGGAGGAGGAATGGAAAGCAGTCACCTCCTAGAGTGAAGCAACGTGGCTGAAACCGTGCGAAACAGGATATCCTTAGACCCCTCCCATCGCCACTTGGACACTTCCCAGGTGTCATATGTATAGGGCGTTTACCGATCACCATCATTTTTTTGTGCTTATATGACCTGTTTATTGAGGCAGGAATTTTCTGGTGCGGTATTTGACTGACACCCTAATACACCAAATAAATGTTTTTCTTTAGTGAGAATAATAAACGAATTCTTGTGTGCGAGTATTTTCACCTAGCCGACTTCACATGCTGATGATCAAACGCAGTCTGTAAACTCTCGATTTTTACGGGTAGAGCATGCAGAGCAGTAAAAAATACCCTGTAGCGACTACGATCATCGACATCTACACATGACGTCACAGAATCCTGCATCGCGCAAGCAAAGTTCTCCGCGCGATTTGAATAGATACAACAGCCCGAAATCATCTATCGGGCAGTAGCCCACCGGACATAACACCCGTCCGGTCGGAGGATCCTCCCTTTTCAATGGAGGTATGTGGGACTTTACTCTCTGTTCCACTACCTCCAAACTGGTGACCCTCGAGCATGAACGTCAGCGCAGCCTTCGTGCAGCAACCACGTCGTGACGTCATCATCACTTCCTCAAGCTTTCGAGCAGCGAGCCACGCAGCCAGCACGGCACTGAGGGTACTTTGTTCCTTTAGATGCCCTATACGAACAATTTTCCAGCTATCGAAGCCCGTTAGGGCCGTTCGCTTATGGTATCTCTTTTAGGTGCGCGTGGCACATAACGCAACGTCAGTCGACTAAAACCAATCATTATTCAACAGCGAAATGCCAATAGTGCACCGTCCAAAACTCCGCGCTAACGGTAGCATGGAATCGCCCTGCGACTCGTAATGCCAAGGGCATCATCTTTGCGCTTTCTGCTACCTTCTTCGCTTTATTTGCGGAAGGAAGTGATGACTGCTTTCCATACCTTCTTTCTCTATACCAGGACCGGACGTGAGAGGTCGTTACTGCTGATCACCTCCACCCGGAGACCTGGAACGCAAAGCGAAGAAGGAACATACAAAGGTGTGGGTTTTGGTCAGTGAAAGTCTGACATCCCCTCGTGCTCCTTCCTAGAGTGTAAGAAATCACCTAAAATATAAATAGCCTTTAGTTAAAAAAAAATAAATGGATGTTTGTATTTTGAAAGGAAATCGTTTGTCTTAGTGTGGTCATGTGAAGAGGAGAAATTAAAAGCACGTTACTAAAAGAGTTCTTGAGAATGGAAAGGGAGAGGAAGGCCAAAGAAAAGATGGATGGATTGTGTAAGGATTGATATGAAAGAAAAGGGCAGATGATAGTGTGATGATAGTGTGACGGACGACAGGACAGAATGGAAGAAGAAAACGTGTTGCACCGACCCCAAGTAATATGGGATAAGGGCAGGAAGAAGAAGAAGGATGTCATTGTTTGTATTTTGAAAACGGGGTGCAACTCCGCAGTTGTAAAATTTGTCTCCATGGGTTTTTTTTGTTAAACAATAATAATAATATCTTTTGGTAATATTTTTGTTAAAAAAATTGTGAGAATGCAAAAATATGTGAAAAAAAATGTTACAAAAATAAAAAAAGCTTTTTCTAAAACACCTCTTGGGATTCGAACCATCACCGTGTTACGTCCCAGTCTAGTCATTAATCGATCGCGCTGCAGTGTTCGATGAAAATTAAGCAAAATAGACGTTCTCATATAAATGTCATAAATGACTGCCCAGCTCTTCGTCGATGATAGCGTGATGATTTTCATTTCAGTAGATAAATTGGCAGCTAAATGGACTAATGTAACATTGTAGTATGTGAATTTCGTGGACGTTTGGATTTTATAACGTGTTTTGATTAGTTTTTACAAAATATTTGGGAAAAATCAAATAGGAATGTTGATTTTCTTATGAAAAAATGGTAAAAGTATTTGTTTTTCCAAAAACAATAAGATAAAACATTGACAGAAATATAAATTGTAGGTGGGATTCGAACTCGGGGCAACTCGTTCAAAACCGACAAAATGCAATATTGCTCACCCCCCATAGCAAATAGCGTGATAAAATATAGCTTAAATCATTAAGGGTCCTATAAGGATTATGTATGCAAAATTTGAACAGGATCGGTTCAGTGGTTTTTGCGCCAATTAATGCTAACAATGTACAATTTTACTGTTTTATTATATGTAATAGATAACATACGGTTACGATCTGCGGTACCCCAAGGGACTATTCACACTTATGCAGCTCTATTTAATTCAGCTTACGTCCATAGAAAACAACGATTTTTTTATGGAGACGCGTACGCATCCATTCAGCTTTCCGCGTTTATTCAGCTTTTGCGGCAAACAAGTATAAAATGAGAACAAATGTGTTTTTATCATGCGAGTGCTTTAGATAGAGTTCAGCGCTGTTCTGCTGCGTTCAGCGTTGTTCCGCCGCGTTCGACGCTGATTGCGGCGGAATAGCGCTGCACACGTATGGTTCTCAACTCCTTGTCGATAAGTTGCGATCTGCATAGTTCCTGGATAGATTAGATTTATTCGAAAATGCTCTTTAAATTTAATTATATTTTGTTTTAATTGGGGTACCAATCTCGCATATTCTCCAACCAAATTTCTATTTACCCTAAGTGGGTCGACCCACTGTCGTCTGCGTTTTAATTTTTTACGTAATTTTTTTTTCTATTTCTTCTGCAAGTAGCGAAATGACACTACAGGAACTATGCAGGTCGCAACTTGTTGACAAGGAGTTGAGAACCATACGTGTTCAGCGCTGTTCTGCCGCATTCAGCGTCGAACGCGGCGGGACAGCGCTGAACGCGGTGGAACAGCGCTGAACGCAGCAGAACAGCGCTGAACTCTATCTAAAGCACTCGCATGATAAAAACACATTTGTTCTCATTTTATACTTGTTTGCCGCGAAAGCTGAATAAACGCGGAAAGCTGAATGGATGCGTACGCGTCTCCATACAAAATCGTTGTTTTCTATGGACATTAGCTGAATAGAGCTGAATAAGTGTGTGTAGTCCCTAAGTGTGCTACGACCCTAATACGTAGAAACGGGTTTCCAAGGACAGTTCGAGCCGAGTGAAAGGACTTGAATCGAGACAGCTTTTCCTTCAATACATTCGCATTCTAGACATTTTCTATACATCATTGACGGAAATGGTTCGCTTAGCGATTTAAATAACTTTATCTTTAACATGAGGATCTAGACATAGACAACGGATGTTATGGTTTTAAGATGATATCATATTCAACTATATTTATTACTGCAAAAGGGAATATTTCAGTTTCAAAGATTGGATAGCAAACTGACTCATTCTCTCGGGTAACCAAATCTTTCGTGCCTCTAATAACACGTTATGCCGTTGGTTCCAGTTGTCATTTATCATCTCTGACAGTCATTATGGATAGTCACAAACCAGGGAAGTACTGGTACTTTTGAAGTACCGAACCCTAAAAACTACTCTATACCAAAGAAAAAAGGCAAAGACTTCCAGTATATTTGTATAAATGAAATGTCACAGGGATGATACAACTTATAAGTAGTGTCTGACCAATATTTGAAATTATAAATAATAATTTTATTAAAAAAACTTTAGAGTCTTAGCCACCACATGCCGCTCCTTATCCTGAGGTAGTCGGGCATGGTCTCGGAGGGGCCCACCACGGCCACGGCCGGGCAGCGGTCGTACAGCAGGCGGTCCGCCAGCGCGCGCAGCTGCTTGGCGCTCGCCTGCTCCAGGCACTTGAACACCTCGTCCAGCGGCACGCGCGGGCACCCGTACAGCATCTGGCGGCCCAGCGCGTGCGCGCTGCGCACCGCGCTCGCGTACTCCCGAGCCACGCTCATCTTGGCCAGGTTACAGCCCCTCGCAACCTCCTTGGCTGTCAGCACAATACACATATTCATCCACTGTTCCTGTACGCTGCTCACTATCTCGTCTAGTTTCCACTTATCCGCCACGAAGTAGACGCCCCACAGCCCGATGTCCCGGTACGCCAGGTAGATGGGCTCGTAGTGCTCGCACAGGCGGTCGAGCGCCACCCACTGCGCCACCGGCGCCGCCTGCTCCGCGCCGCGGCCCTGGCTCCGCTCCCACGAGCCCATCATGTGCTGCAGCACCAGCATCTTGTAGTAGTCGGGGCTGCAGTAGCCTGGGGCTTCGAACGTGATGGCAGCGTGGCAGAATGGCATAGAATCTTCGCGGAACACAATTTGCGAGCCGGAGAACCGGTCGGGCCCCTGCTCGGGCTCCCCGGGCGGCACCGCCTCTATTTTCCCAAAAGTAGTTCCAGCAGCATAAACCATGGCGTTGTGATCTGCTTGACCTGCAGTAGCTAAACACAATCTATAAGGTGTGTAGTTTTCGCAAATAAAATTTGTTACGATATTAGCATCAAATCGTTGTAAATTTTCAGTTGGACCAATAACGCGTTGGGCAAGCGGTGTTCCCTGGAAGGCTGTAGCGTGAAGGTAATCGAAAAGCACTTCTTTAGGATCGGCATCTGCATCAGCGAGCTCCCGGCAGATGTTTTCTCGTTGATGGTGTACCTTGCTGTCATTGAGGTCTAGATCCGCAATCGCGTTGTACAGCATGTCGACCGCCCGGGCGGCGCACTCGGGCTTCACCTCCACGGAGAACACCTGCTGCTCTCTGGACGTGTGCACCGTCATCCTAGCGTCCATGTCGATCAGCCCCCTTTTGAATTGCTCCTCATTCATACACCTGCTCCCCTTGAAAGCCAGGTGCTCGACGAAGTGGGTCAGGCCGTTGGTGGCGGCGGTCTCGTAGCGCGGGCCGCCGGCCACGGACAGCGTGACGCAGGCGAGCGGCGACGGCACGAGCTGCGTGGCCACCTTCAGCTCGTTGCTCAGCGTCGTGGTCTGCGTGAAGCTGCCCGCGCGCGCCGCGCCGCTGCCGCGCCTCGCACTCGTCTTGCACACTCGTATATTAACTGATTTTAATATACTTTTAAACATTATATTAAAGTAAATAGGTCTGTACGTGTAAACAGTAAATGTCATTAGTGTTTATTTCACTGACTGGCTCAGTTATGTAAGAAGGTTTATCAAATAAGTTCTGATTCGTATTTGTCTTCGTAGCACTATGAAGGCTATACCTACCTACTAAAGTTGAAAAAGACCCTGTTGCCAATTTACCATGTTACATACCGAGTTTCCTCCGTGCCTAGCCGTAGGTCCCGAGGACTCAGAAGCCAGTAAATCTGACTCCAATCTTGCCATGAAGTATCATATTACCCAAATCAATGGGTTATGGAGGTCTGGTAGATAGCCGCTCCACGTAAAGTACTGGTATTCAGCTAAATCCGGCTTGACTGGAAGCCGACCCCAATATAGTTGGCAAATGGCTAGGTATAGGTAGATGATGATTTAGAGTTAATCAAAATTATATGACGAATCCAAATATAATTGTAGGAGCTACATGAGCGAGTACGGCTATCTTTTTTCCGCAGTTTTTGTAGTCTAGAGTTTCGCCACAATCGGTCTACTGGGGACCTACCAGTGTATGCCACTCACTTGTGGGGCGAGGCCCTCGAGAAGAATGGGGAAGGTCTTGCCGTTTCCTTAGACGTCTCGAAGGCCTTTGACAGGGTATGGCACGCAAGTCTTTTGAGTAAGCTTCCAGCGTATGGCATTTCTCCTGGTTTGATTACCTGGGTAAAAGACTTCCTGAGTGAACGGTCTCTCCGAGTCGTTGTCGATGGATGTTCATCGGAACCCATGAAAACGAATGCCGGGGCTCCTCAGGGGTCTGTTCTCTCTGCAACTCTCTTTCTGCTGCATATCAACGATCTGCTAATGCCCGATATCTATGGGTATGCAGATGACAGCACAGTTGTAGAGATACCTGCCGGGTGCTCGGGCTAGTAAGGAGCTAATCCAGTCCGAAAGAGAGGCTATGGTAGAGCGTGCGAATGTCTCCCTCCAGGCAGTCTCCAAATGGGGCGAAGCCAATCAGGTAGAATTCAACGCTGCCAAAACACAAGCGTGTCTATTCACTGCAAAAAGGAGTCCGTTCACCTTGACTCCTACTTTCCGGAATGTGTCACTGGAGTGCACCAACCGTCTTCAGCTTTTGGGTGTTGAAGTTTCTTCAGACCTTAACTTTGGGCGGTTCATTGAGTCCAAAGCCAAAGTGGCCGCAAAAAAACTCGGCGTTCTGGCAAAGGTCCGGCGGTACTTCACACTGGGACAGCTTCTTATGCTATACAAAGCACAGGTCCGATCGTGTGTGGAGTACTACAGTCACATATGGGCTGGTGCTGCAAAATGCCATCTAGCAGCTTTGGACTCGGTGGAAAGGCGTGCGAAGAGGCTAATTGGAGACCCTGATTTGGTTAAATCCAATCTGCAAAGCCCAGAGCACAGGCGTAGGGTAGCCAGCCTATCGGTGTTCTACAGGATGCATTTCGGAGAGTGTGCGCAGGAATTACATGAGTTAATTCCGCCATCTCACTTCTACCATCGGACAAGCCGTCGTACGGCGAGTATCCATCCTTACGTTGTCGAAACCTGCACGGTCCGGACAAAGCGGTTTGCCTCGTCATTTATACTCGTGCGTTTGATGGATCATCCATGTTTCAGCTCCATATAGGAAAATAGGTAAAATTAAGCATCTCATTAATCGAATTGGTTACCTTTATGGCGATCCTTCCATATCTTCGTGAGCTTCTCGTTAGTTTAGTTACTTTATAGTTAGGTACTAGCAAAACATTAAATTATTTATGTAAAAGGTTTTCATGTAATATAATAACATAGATGATCATAAAAAAATTTATGAGCAGCCGTTGGTTGGCACTTCTAACTACAGATTGGCAAGTTAGCTCGAGAACGTTATTTTTCTTTTTTGTATTGTGCGCGAAGGACGACTGAATGAAATATCATGATCCTACGTTCCTCTCTGCTGGCTGCAGCAGTGCTGACGCTGCAGCTACCGAGCGGCCGCAGCGCCAGCACTGCTGCTGCAGCCGGAGCCAACGATGTCTATGAAGGAAGCAACGAAGACAATGACAGCAAATACTGCTTCGTAGTCGCCGTGATCAACAAAGAACTTAATGTGAACTACGGCCGCTGCACAGGAATACTCATCTCACCTAACTGGGTGCTCACTGCGGCCAAATGCCTCGACATCAACGCACAAGTGCAGTTTGACGAGATGGACTTACCCCTCAGCGAGACTAACTCCATTCGACGAGTCCTGCAACTGGAACGACCTCCGGCCGGCCCAGGCACAGGGCCCGACCTCGGCTTCATATACGTCAAAGATATACCCAGGAAAGAGTATGGGAAGTTATCGGCTGTGGACTACAAGGCGATAGCAGGTCGCGGTAGCGTCGTGCTGTTCGCTGGCTTCGAGCCTGTCAAGAAGAATGGCACGGAACGCCCTGTTGGACTGGTGCAGGTCGGGGAAGGTGTGGCGAGCTCGTGCAAGACGGACGAGGAGCACAAGACTATGTCCATGCGCGTGCCGTCGCTGTGCGTGGCGCCCAAGTGCTGGGAGCGCCCGCAGGACGGCGCCGACGACCCCGGCAGCCCGCTGTTCCTCCGCGGCAAGCTGGTGGGTGTGCACATGGGCGGCGTGCGGCCCGGCGGCATGCGCGCCTACACGCCCATCAGCCCCTACCTGGCGTGGATACAGCAGGTCGTCACTAAACCAGAAGTATTTCGTGCAAGAGGCAGCTGGTATCACTATTCCGATATGATATTATGATCATGAAACTGTGTGAATGTAGAGACGAATTGAAACCAAACTTTGTTTGAAATTGTCACTTCTTTAAATAGGTGCTATTGGTTTCTGTCAAAGCAACCATGTTGTTAAATTTAAAGTTAGGTTTTTACAAATAGGAGTTTTTAAATGCTAAATAACGACAATATCAGTTTCAGTTTTATTTCTATTTAAATTTGGTGACTTTAAACAATATCTTCAAGAGCTGACAGCCCGTCTCGTGACGTAACAGTGGAGAGGACACGATGTCTCCCATATAACAAAGTGTTAGAAGTGGAAGTAGCTCGCCAGCGCCGAGGCTGTCTGTTGGAGCTGGTGTTCCGCTGTGGACGAAGGCAGAGCTTCCAGACGTCGACGTAGAATTTTGTAAAAATATATGTAAAAATAATTAATTAGTTTAATTAAATAGGTAGGCTCTTAATAAAAACTTAGACACTTTTAAAGGAATTTGTTCGATTTTGCTCCGTTGCCATTGTAGCGACATCTATGACGTCACATAAGAACTACGCACCTTGCATTGCACAAGCCAAAGTTCTCCGCGCGATTTAAATAGATACAACAGCCCGAAATCAGGCCAGTTGCCCACCAGACATAATAAGCGTCTGGTCAGAGGATCCTCTCTTTTCAGCGAAGGTAGGTATGTAGGACTTTACTCTCTGTTCCGCGTCCCCCCAAACCATTGTTTAGTTTTTTCAATCTAGTAGATATTGGAAAAATTACCAAACATTTTGATGCTGAGTAGAAATACTATTCTGGAAACATATCACCGCACCATGCAAACAGGTGAAGTGAAGTGAAACTTGAGGTGAACAGTCATTGCACTTGACGTTGCGGATTAACAGCTGATCATTATTAACACCTAGTTTACACGATTTCTTTAGTTTCCTCCTTTAAATTCACAGCGTAACCTAAGTGCCTGGCAGCTACATAAATATCTCAGCTTTTTTTAAATCATAAGAACCAATGCTTGACTGCGATGAGCCTGATGGTAAGCAGTGATGCAATCGTTGAAGGAGTAGCACACTACTCGCCGTGTATCGGTTTATCCGATGCAGCGATGGTAGAAAGGAAATGGCGGAATCAAGTCATGCAATTCCAGCGCACACTCTCAAAAATGTATTTATTTATTATTTATTTACACTTATTTGTACACCAAGATTACAATGTATAAAAAGAAACCTTATAGCAATCCGGTCACATTAACTATGTGACCGGATTGCACGTGCCTCGCCCTACCCTAACAACATTAACGTTTGAATCCCCAACTGGTCCTATGAGACCGCGCTGTTATTGTTTTACTATTGTCTCGTTTCGCGGGTATCTGAGTAACTACGAGCGGTTTCTGAATTGAAACAAAAATGCCTATTTTTACAGGTTTTCAGGCTAAAATAGAGGTAAAAAACGTAACTTCAAATGTTTAAATCAGAAATCGGGAGTTAGCCTCTCCATTTACCTATCTACTTTTGACGTGACAACGTCTTAAATTAGGTTGCGGCTGGGAGTCACTTATGAAAAAGTGTAACGCTCGGTAACGTTACGATGAGTCACCGAACGAGAGAGAGGCCCGCCGAATGCCTTGCGTCTCTCTCCCACTCAACTATGATCGGTCTGCCGCGCGCGCAGCACTAGAGAATTTTAGTAAACAAAATATATTTCTATAGTTAAAATTTGTGCAATTCTTATTTTCATTCAATTCCTTGTTCCTATTGTGCAATTTAATTATATTCATATCAATAAATATTCTACCGAGAAAAAGACGTTGTCACGTAAAATCTTCGCCCGTAAAAACGACTTTACAGGCAACCATTTTTTATTTAGTGTTCTGTTTATGTTAAAGTGACAAGGGATCATCGAACTACAACAAATATTGAGCAGAAAACATTAGATTTTCTCGTTACAAAATGTTGTAACGATTTTGGCGAACGTGAGAACAAAAAAATTACTCGACTTTACGATTATTGTTACAATTTTACGATCATCCTTTTTATGAGCGGCGCGCTCGACAATTTCAATCACCCGCACAAGCCCCGCGCCTGTATTGATATCAGTGGGGAATAAACGGTACCTACAGTCTGGTAGCTACAAGGAATAAAATAACTGACAACGAAAAAATCAAAATTATTTTATTTTACATAGGCCTACATGGGCACTTATAAAACGTCAAAAACTAGTGCGCGGTTCCAAATTGTTCGTTTCAACACGAACGTGGGGACGTCACATATACTTCGTTTATGAGTAGTAGAACATCATGACTAATCCACCTACTGTTCCACCCCTGTTCTCAAATTGTGATAAGTAATTAATAAGTTAGGAGGGTGCCTCCAGATGAACATAACAAACATACCTAAATACACACGAGTCAAGATCATAACGCTCCTTTTGACTTCACCGTAGTCTAAGTCTAAACATTCCTTCTATTAATTCATGAATCCCCGACCGGTCTCATTGGGCCGCGCTGTTATTGTTTTACTATTGTGTCTCGTTTCGCGGGTATTGATAGGACACGACTATTCTTGAATCAATAAGTGTTCAGTTTCTGTTGGTGTATTTGTGATGGATGGTTCACAGGGAAGAGGTGAACGGTGGCCTTAGGCCGGTTAATATGTTTATACTTAGGCAAAGTGACAATGATCAACTGCGTCACGCTCACAGCAACAAACTAGCCAGAGACCCCTTCGTTATAGTTTACCTTATTTCATAAACTTTCTCAACCTACAAACTTCTGCTCGACTATGGTTATTATGACAAGGGCACGTCAGCAACACCCGTTTCATTGACATTGCGCGTTTTTGCTTGTTTACACTTATAAATTGTTCAAGGATGCTCAAAACAACAGGCATTCTTAAAAGACAATTCAAACCTTTAAAGACGTACAACAGATGCATCTGTTACCCTCCAAGCTTTTCTCACTACCTAAAGAACCAGCCGGCCACTCGCTACTCCAAACTGTACAACGGCGTGACGATCGCCACGGCGGAGCGCGACAGCTGCGCCGCTTGCGTCGGCCTCTTCATCGACGCCGGCTCTCGGTACGAGAGCAAGCAAGAAAATGGATCCGCTCATTTCTTTGAACACATAGCTTTCAAAAGTACGAACAAACGAAATAAGCAATGTCTCCTGGAACATATGGAAAGTCTCGGTAGTAGGTTCAAAAGCATCGTGACACGTGAGCTGGTCGCGTTCTACGTGGAGTGTCTGAGCCAGGACGTGCCGCTCGCCACCGACGTACTCGTCGACTGCGTGTTCAACAACGCTTTAGACATGGCTGAAATAGAGAATCAGAAAAAAGTTATCTACTCAGAAATGCTAGAACATGACAAGGATCCCGGTGCAGTGGTGATGGATTACTTGTACGCCTCTGCGTTTCAGGGCACACCTCTCGCGCAGTCCGTGATGGGGCCTTCCTCCAACCTGTACCACTTCAGCGGCCCCTCCATCGGCCGGTACCTGTCCAAGTGTTTCGACCCGTGCCGCACGGTGCTGGCGGCGGCGGGCGGCGTCTCGCACGAGCAGATGACCTCGCTCGCCAACTGCTTCCTGGGCGGACTGGAGCCGATCAAGTGCCTAGACGTGAGCGCCCACAGGTATACGGGCTCAGAAGTACGATATCGAGACGACACGATGCCCGCCGCGCACGTCATCGTGGCCGTGGAAGCGCCGTGCTTGAGCGACGACGAGCGCGTCGCGATGGAGGTGGCGCGCCTCGTGCTGGGCGGCTGGGACCGCTCGCAGCCGGCCGGCGAGGCGCACCCCAGCCGCGTGGCGCGCGAGGCCTCCTCCGGACTGTGCGACTCCTACCATACCTTCAATATTGCCTACAAAGACTGCGGGCTCTTTGGAGTGCATTATGTTAGCGATGTAATGCACTTAGACGACATGATGCTGTTAATACAAGACGAGTTCATGTACTTGAGTCTCTGCGTCACGGAGTCTGAGGTGGAGAAGGCCAAGAATATACTGACGACGAAGATTTTAAGAAAGATGGACAGTCCGGAAGGCACATGCAAGGACATCGGCAAGTGGACGCTGTACCACGGCTGCCGGCCGGAGCTGGCGGCGCAGCTGCACGCGGTGGCGCGCGTGACGGCGCAGCACGTGCGCGCGGCGTGCTACCGCTACCTGTACGACAAGTGCCCCGTGGTGACGGCAGTGGGGCCCACCGAGGGGCTGCTGCCCTACACCCGCACCCGCTCATACATGTGGTGGCTGAGAACTTGATTTTTATATTATAGTTATTTTATTACGATTACATTAACGTTTTATTTCGAAAATTAAACTTGATAGGCGCGTATTTTCCGCATGAGCACAAGAATCGTCCGAATTTTGAAGGGCGCAGGCGGGAGGTGATGACCTTGGAGGGGTGATGGTTAACTTGTTGTTTCTCTTCTCGTTGTGACTGGCTGCTTTTGTGCACATTGCTTAAGTATGGCCAGCACAGCTTGAGCATTTTGCACCATTACCCATGGGCAAAACGCTAAAAAGGTGACCCATGTTAAGGACTAAATTGAACACTAGAGGTGCATAATACGGAGGAATTGTATAATACGGAGGAGCTCGTGGCTAAATAATAACAGCCGCACAGGTCGATCTTCAAGGTTAAGCAATGCTTGCCTAGGTTGGTCTGTGGATGGGTGACCATCTTAACAATAGAGTTTCCTCCGTGCCTTGGAAAGCACGTTAAGCTGTAGGTCCCGGCTGTCATTTGTAGATCTTTGGCAATCGTTACGGATAGTCAGAAGCCAGTAAAACTGACTCCAGTCTTGCCATGAAGTACCGTGTTACCTCGGTTAATGGGTTGTGGAGGTCTGGTAGGCAGCCGCTCCTCGTAAAATACTGGTATTCAGCTAAATCCGGCTTGACTGGAAGCCGACCCCAATATAGTTGGGAAAAGGCTAGGCAGATGATGAGATGATGAGGTGCATAATACGGTTGATACCAATACCACCTACTGATATGATGTGTATGTAACTGTTACATACTTCCGGGATACAAAGTATCCTATATGTTATTCCAGGACAGGATCTACCTGTATACCAAATTTCATAAGGTTCCTTTCAGTACCTACTTTTTGCGTAACTACCATAAATCCACAAATAAACAAATAATTTTTTTTTTGGTTGCTTAGACATTAATTAAATTAAATATTATATAAATGAGTTAATTTGGCCATATAATTTGGCCAAAAAGAAGCAGTTTACTTAAAAAATTGGGAATTTTTAGAAAAAATTAAAAGTAGGTAAAAAAAAATTGTAAGACTTCGCTACTAGCTTTGCTTTTTGTAAGACTTCGCTATTAGCTTTTTTTTCTATCTACCCTCGGTTTTGGCATATTGGAGACAGTAAAACAAATGATACAATACAAAAATTTGAGATGTTTCTGTTGTTTCAATTGTTTTTCTATCTCAGATATAATTATGATAGACTAGCTTCCGCCCGCGGCGTCGCCCGCGTGGTGTGTTGATAAAAAGCAGCCTATAGTAAAAATAACAAAATCCAAGAATAAATAAGATTAAGTTTCTTTTTTTTTCCTGTTGACCGGGATAAAAAGTAGCCTATATATTAATCCAGGGTATAACCTATCTACATACCAAATTTCAACCAAATCGGCCCAGCCGTTTTTGCGTGAAAGAGTAACAAACATCCATACATACATCCATACTTACAAACTTTCGCCTTTATAATAGTAGTAGGAAGGTTATTGAAAACGGGCGTAAGACAATCATGGCTTAAATAGTCTGTACTATCTTCGCCTTAAAGCTTTGCATCCAACGTCCAATCACCCCGTACATTTAGGCCTGACAAATTGACTAATTGATTGTATTTTTTGTGTAATAATAATTAGTTGTATTTTAATTTTATTTGCAATCAAAATTTTGTCATTTTTGTTTTGTAAACCATATCAATTTTAAGTTCTTATATTGTTAAAGAGTGTAGGTAGGTATGCCTAATGCGTAGCTTTTTGAGTTTCCAGCAATTAAATATAAGATCTATCGCCAAAAAAGCATATGAATAAAATAAATACTTTGACTTTGACTTGTAACACAAAGAGAAAGACAAATCACACTTTTCCTACTGTAGAAAAATATTAGCTTTAGCAACGATGAAACCAACTCCCAAAGGATAGATATCGTGTTTCGCCGCTTTTAGCAATTTTTTTGAACAAAGGCAATATAAAGCCTGGTTTAAAAGTAATATATTCGTTCAGCTCAAAAAACAGCAAATAAAATGAATCAGCAGAACTTTATTGAAGCCTTTCTTACATATTTTTTTTTCGATCTTTTTTATATCTCTACTACTAGCCTTCTACCTGTATTATGGAAGAATCCTAATTCTTACAAATCATTGCTGACCACAACAAGGTTTAGTAAATTAAAACGAGGATTTTAGGAGAAGAATATTCGTTTATTTACTTGATTAATCACCGGTCTGGTCCTCGATCTGATTTTCAGCATTGACATCAAGGCCCCCAGTCCCTGTAAAACATAGAAACCGCCGTTATACTGCGAAAACCAATTAAGTCTATTTTTTTCTTAGGTAATGTAAATTATATTTTTTTAGTTTTATCTTTCTTTTATTTTAGAAGTTACAGGGAGGGACACTTTTTATAACTTTGGAACTCTTATGTTAGGCTTCGAAACCCTAAAAATACTGAGACTCCTGGAGCAGATTTCAAAGCGCTTCGGTTTACTGATTAGTATTGGTCTGAGGAACAAAATGCACTAGGTGTTCATTCAGGGCAGCGCTTTGTCAAACTTCCTTAAAAAGATTTCTAACTTAGGTTAGGTTGGAAAAACTCTTTTTTTTCTCTTGACTCCTAGAACAGATTTTGAAGCGCTCGGTTTACTGATTAGTATTGGCCTGAGGAACAAAATACACTAGGTGTTCATTCTGGGCAGCACTTGGTCCAACTTCCATACTAAGATTGGCAATTTCTACTAACTACACATTTACGAATTGTTTATTTAAATAAACTTTTTATATACCTACTAAATAAAATTACTAAATAATTATTTTCTTAACAGGTGTGTCGAAAAACGTCGTATGATACACGTGAGTAATTAGTTATTACTGTTCTTGGCTTAAGACCCGGGCCACGGCTCGGGTTTTAATACCGCCGCGACGGTAATGACTCACATTACACACTTGTATCATAATCTACTATTCGTAGTATAACGGCGAAATAGTATGAGCACTGTATACAATAAATTAAAAATGCAACTTTTTTTTATAAAGTTACCAGACACCAGACAAAACTCATCATCATCATCTGCCTAGCCTTTTCCCAACTATATAGGGGTCGGCTTCCAGGCATGCCGGATTTAGCTGAATACCAGTATTTTACGAGGAGCGTCTGCCGACCAGACCTCCACAACCCATTAACTGGGGTAACACGATACTTCATGGCAAGACTGGAGTCAGATTTACTGGCTTCTGACTATCCGTAACGACTGCCAAAGATCGTAACAGCGTCGTGCGATCGTGGCTAGATAGTAACAGCCGCAAGAGTCACTCTTCAAGGTTAAGCAACACTTGCCAAGGTTAGTCTGTCGATGGGTGACCATATTAACATACCGAGTTTCCTCCGTGCCTCGGAAAGCACGTTAAGCAGTAGGTCCCGGCTGTTATTTGTAGATCTTTGGCAGTCGTTACGGATAGTCAGAAGCCAGTAAATCTGACTCCAGTCTTGCCAAGAAGTACCGTTTTACCTCAGCTAAATCCGGCTTGACTGGAAGCCGACCCAAATATAGTTGGGAAAAGGCTAGGTAGATGAGAAATAGAAACGCTACCTTGTTAGGCCTGACAGTCATTACTCTTATGGATACCTACTGACGACGGCCGTATTCATGCGTACCGATTGCAGATCTAGATCTTTTTGACGTTAAGCGATTGATCGCGCGTCGACTGCGCGATGATTGCGAATTGTTTGCTGATCGCTGTTTCATAGGTAATCAGCCCGGGATCGCACATATTGTGTTTAGTTACAGGTACTGGTGATGGTGATAGTCGAGCTTTTCCTGTCCGAAAAAACACTTAGAAATGTTTATTGTGATGCTGAATGTATTAAATCGTTTAAAAACCCCCTCCAGGTTTTGCTTATGCGTACAATGATGTCGTCAGTAAATGAGTATAGAAAGTCTAGCCCCTGTAATTATGTGTTTCCATTATTCATGTTTCCATTATTTTGTCCGCTACCTAGGCCAAGATCTCCATGTCTTTTGACTCTGTGGCTGCTAGAACACTACTCAGTGTTGGGCGATTTTTCCATAGCACTGCCAATGTTTAATCCGTGACCTTTCCTCGCGCCAGGTACTCTGCAGACGACGTCCACTCGTTGACCACTCGGCGTTCACTCGTTGACCGCGCGGGGTCCACTGGTTGACCGCACGGCGTTTATTGGTGATAGCGCGGCGTGACGCTGTGCGACGAGGCGGTGCAGAGTGGGCGTCGGGTGACTCTAATGAGCTGTGTGAGACCTTTAGCATCAACTACGCATCGCCGTCGCGCGCCGTGTACTTGTCACCATGATGCCACATCTAACTACCTGAAAGGACTCGCACGCACATTGGCGCCGTCCGACAGCGTTAAGTATTGATAGAATGAGGCATTGAAATTCAAAAGCTGTCAGTCTCAGGTGCGTTAGATCGAATTCATAAAATAGCAAACGTTAGTTTAAAGAGTAATTTTAGATTTATTTCTATGAACGCATACCTCTACAGAACACTGCCTGCAAGCAGTCATTTATCTGCAAAAAACAACGTCAAATAGCAGACGCTGGAAAGGCTTTAGCACCGTGGACCAAATACATACGTTGCGGCAGGTTATGCATAAGACTGAGGAGTATAACCTGCCACTATGCTTAGCGTTTGTGGACTACGAGAAAGCCTTCGATTCGATCGAGACTTGGGCTGTACTGCAGCCTCTCCAACGGTGCCAGATTGACTATCGGTACATCGAGGTGCTAAAATGTTTGTACAAAAACTCCATGTCAGTCCAACTTCAGGACCAGACCTCGAAACCTATCCTCTTGCAGCGGGGAGCGAGGCAGGGAGAACGTCTTTCATTTCTCCGAAACTGTTCACGGCCGCATTAGAGGATGGCTTCAAGGTTCTGGAATGGACAGGGCGAGGCATTAATGTCAACGGCGAGTTCATCACTCACCTTCGGTTTGCCGTAGACATAATAGTCATGGCTGAGACTACAGAGGAGCTCAGTATAATGCTCGGTGATTTTAGTGGAGCTTCCGAAAGTGTGGAACTTAAATGAACATGGACAAAACCAAAGTCATGGTAAACATCCATGTAGCACCCACTCCTATCAAGATCGGAGACTCTACACTCGTGGATGACTACGTCTACCTGGGACAGACGGTCCAGTTGGGTAGGTGTAACTTCAAGAAAGAGGTCAATCGTCAAATCCCACTCGCCTGAGCAGCGTTCCGGAGGTTGCAAGGTATCTTCTCACCCAACATACCAGTGTCTCAAGTGATGACTAGACTTTTGTCTATGAGACGTGTGTATTACCAGTGATGACATACGAAACTGAAACGTGGTCGCTCACAATGGACCTCATCAGAAGGCTCAAAGTCACCCAAAGGGCAATGGAAAGGGTTATTATGCTCGCAGTCTCCTTGCGTTATCATATCAGAAATAAAGATTTCCACAAGAGAACCAAGGTTATTGTGACATAGCTCGAAGAATCGCCAAACTTAAGTGGCAGTGGGCCGGGCACATTGCTCGCAGAATGGATGGTCGACGGCGATGGAAGGTTCTGAAGTGGCGGTCACATACCGGGAAACGCAGTGTTGGCAGGCCCCCCACAAATAGAACAGATGCCCTGCCTGATGCGCAGGGCCGGTTGTTGTGACGACGCTTGGCGGAAGATTGTGATTATGATGTTGATGATGATCGTGCAGTTCCTGTAATAAAGCCACAAGATTTAAACAGAAGTACCGTAACCATCTTTCTTGGTTACGGTACTTCTCAACGCAGTATTCAAAGCATACAATTTATGAATGAAGAGTTAAACGCCGGTATGATTGATCTCACTTCAACCAAAACACATTTACAAAAAATATTAAACAGTGAATGTTTAATATTTCGCGCAGCGAGCGAGCAAGTTGGTGATTGCACTTGAGAACAGCTTGTAGAGATGGCTATGGAGCATGAGTGAGATGAGCCAATTGCCCTAGAGCTGCTCCCTGCCCGTGGTGTTTTCCTCTCGGGTATGACGCTTTAAAAAAAAGGGTTCAGAAGCCATCAGCAAACAACATCCATATATAACTCACACGACACAGAAGGAGTATACAGAAATAGATATGATAGTTACAGCACAGCAAACAATAGATCAGACATATAATAACACACATAACATACACTTATAATCGAGTTGATTAAAAGGTGCGCGAGCTCGGATGATAGGCATCGAGGTCTATAACCGACTGACCTACAAAAAGATCCAAAAGTGAAAGGTGCGTGACCGTAAAACCGTATCAGCCCACACGTCGACGCCAGATTATCGCGCTGCCGAAGACCAGCTCTCGTAGCATTAAGGGCACAAAAAATCTGGGAGGTGTACTGACGTCACAGTACACAGATGTACGCTCCCCTGGGACTTGCACTTTCTCCAAAACCAACGATGAACCTCCCATGTGGCGAAAGTATTTGATGGCCTCGTAAATAGCCAGCAGTTCCCTGTCATACTTTGCTTGCGAAAGGCTGAGCTTTCTAGAAAAGAAAGCCACCATTGACAAGCTGCTGTAACACCGCGCCGATTGCTGTAACTAAGACGAGTTTGGTATAGCAATCGGGGTGAGCTAATAGAGCAGCGTTAGCTAAGTCTGAGCAAGACATATGGGCTGCGAACCCTTTACGTTGCCAATCAAAAGATTGTGGAGTGGCGCCTGGACCTGTGCTGTGTGGGGTATGAAACGTCGGTAGTAATTGATCATACCTAGAAAGCTACGCAGCTGACGGTGCTACGATCCGTGACGAATAGGCGACCACTCAAAGGGCAATCGTTAGTCGCCATCACCGACTGCCCGCGGCGCTTCCATGCCGGCAGTCGCAGGGCTTGATGCAGCGCGTTGCCTTCTCTCCGTGCATATAGTGGTACCAGCATAGTGTGCTGCATGAGCGCCGTCGCGCATCTCCACGAAGGGCTGTCACGCAACTGTAACGTCAGTTCTTTGACTGCCTGCTTCAACTCTGCGACAGGACGGCCTGACAGCGAGCTACACATTGCTCATAGATCGCAAGCCACCTAGTAGACCGCAAGCAACCGATTGATCGTAGACCGCAAGCTCACGCATACGGCGGCTCACGTTTCGTCCGCCTGGAATCTGAAAGAGTCAAATCTATTCAACCACCGGTAAGCAAGTACCGGTAAGTAATCAAATCGTAAAAAAAAATAAAGTATACGATCATCTATCTCACCTTCATGAGCTCGAGAGTAAGTCTAGAGCTTATAGCTCCTGTTTGTAAAGTAGATGTATTCGAACGTAAGGACAGCTTCCACGGATCCATCGTTGTATTTTTATAATATAGAGCTCTCTAAGCAATCGAAAAACTCTGGGATTCTGAGCTGAAACTCTTGGTGTTTTAGATTTAGATCTGTGCTTGACGGAGTCAGTCGAATAATATAATTTTCTTTTTCGACCTTTCCAGCTGGATATTTAGATTCAATGTGTCTCTTAACTTACGGTGTCGTGAAAACTGCCGACATGAAAGTCGATCCTATTAAATCCATCGGGGTATAAAAGCAATTAAAGCAGTTATTTATTTCTAAGTAATTTAATCAAAAATGTAAATATACAACTTACACAAAATGTGGCTTAACATTTAGACTTATCATTATTATCATCGAAGTTGGTAAAAAAAAATTATATAAAACTAATTCGAGCATGTATGTGACATGGAACATGGGTTCAATCAGTAGGTGAAATGAAAACGTTCCGACAATCTATCATTGATTACAATACAAACTTGTGATTCGCATATGTATTGCGCGTATTGGACTTACAGGCTACATGGCCGCCGCGCGGCACGAGGTACTGATTTGTTCGTGTTAAGGTACGCTTTCGAACCGAGCGTCTATAGCGTCAGTGCCGCCGCGACAGTAATGAACGTATATATAAAATTGAAGTTTAGTAATAGTCACATTATATTGAATTTTGCTTGACCTGCGCGGCGTCAGTGACGTCATTGACGCCGCGTCAGTGTCGCTGGGTTCGAAAGTCGTTCCCTAGAATTTCATACATTTGCATAGAACATCTATCTGTCGCGGCGTCACTGACGCTATAGACGCTCGGTTCGAAAGCCTACCTTTACGTGGTACGTGGTATAGCGCTTAGCTCTCCGCTAGTACCGGCGCGGGCCGCCCAAGCCGCTCAGCTCTCGACCGCGCGCCGCGCCGCCGCCGCTACAAACAATACGACACGTAACGACCGATCCTCAGGATCACTGAGCACACCGCCTCAGTCCAGTCAGACCGCACCTCGACTAGAGCACGCACCAGCGTTGCTGTAGCGTCAACGCATACAACTATCTGATATACTCCGCTTTAACGTTTCATTCACTAAAACCTAAGAGGCGTTAACATCGAGAAATCTCGGTACTTGTGAGGAGCAACTATTCCCGGTTCTGCGAATGACAGGTACCCTCGGTACTCCCGGTTCCGTAAAAAGAAAGATTATATTGGATTTAAAATGACGCCACTTAGGTAACCATTTATTGTCACCCAAACCAAACGTGTGCAACATTTTATAAAATTTAAATCAGATAACCAATACTGAGTTATTTGATTTAAATTTTAGTTGCATATTTGACACATACACACAAACAAAAATAAATACATAATATTGTATTTTTTAAATTAAAATACTCCATACAAAAATCTGTTTAGTAACCAATAAGCAGGTTTTAGATTCAAATGCTTTATAATAGTTCATTACGATCAAAAACAACACAAAAATACAAATCTCACAATACGAGGCAACTGTTAGATCTAATGTAAAACAAAACCAGTGAATTACACATATACTTATATTCACTATCTACTTAAGGAATCTACCCAAAAAAATGTACATACATTGTTACCTAATTAGTTAATAAACAATAGAGTGACTGGGCTGTAAAATTTCTAAAAGAGTAATTATTACTTCATTGGTGCACCAAATGACCCAAAGTTAAATAGATAGAATCATTTGGCTACTGCACAATCGCCCATTTAACTAATTAAACAACAATAATGTAATATTTTAAATAGTCCTTAGTCGATAAAGCGCCAGCTAATAAATATATGTACACAAACATAAATAAATGATCTATTTAAGTTCTTACATTAGGTACATTTTGTGGTATGTACATTGTGTTGCCTTAAATCTCTGCTTACCAATTACTAAACAGTACTTAATCTATAATAAATAAAGAAATACTGAATAAAAAAATAATCTACCTAGCCTTTTCCCAACTATATTGGGGTCGGCTTCCAGTCAAGCCGGATTTAGCTGAATACCAGTATTTTACGAGGAGCGGCTGCCTTCCAGACCTCCTCAACCCATTAACTGGGGTAACACGGCACTTCATGGCAAGACTGGAGTCAGATTCAGGCTTCTGACTATCCGTCTTAACGACTGCCAAAGATCTACAAATGACAGCCGGGACCCACGGCTTAACGTGCTTTCCGAGACACGGAGGAAACGCCACTGGAAAGTGCACTGCGCTTTGCGTGAGCGAGGCTGTGCTGTTGCTTGTTCCACTGGAGTACGTTCGCACCGCGACATTTCTGGTGGTTGGATATCTACTGTCCGTTAAAAAAGTGGCTGAAGTCGTTGACTACACTGCTGCTTATGTTTGAAGTACTTGGTCTACTTCGCTCTGAACTAATAGCTTCTTTTGCGCGAGATTCATTTCCTTGATTTCTGTCAGAATTTAATGTTGAGGAATTACGAATGACATCCAACATTGCCTGTATCACATCAGTAGTGACTGATTGGGTTTGCCCTCCTGGTAAGAGCAGTCAGTGAGTGCAACATGGTACAGAAGGTTCAACCAGAGGTCGTTGTTTTAAAACGCAGCCCAGTAGCTGAAGTAGGAACTGTCTGGACACCGTAGATGTTTCGGAAACAAACGATGAAGGTTGATTGAACTGAGCCAGCAGATCTTGAACTTGTACTTGCTGTGACGAGCCGTCTATATGTGCATCCAGTATGCGGAACAGCTCCGGACTTACTGCTGACTTCAACAACAGCCGACCATTTGCATCTTCTGCAGCCTTTTTTTCATAGATGTAGGTTTGGTATTCGCCCTCATACTCCAGTTATATAGGTATAAAGCACATAATTGTATATACTCGTATAACGTCTAGAAGTATCTTTTGTTCTGTAGCAGTTTTTTTTAATAATAAACTAGTAGGTTCTTAGCTGCGGTCCTATCAGTATACCGCAGCGTTTCGATTAAGAAATTAAAGTTCCATGATGATTAACGGGAAAACAAGCTTTAGCCTTGGTGCAAGTATCAAGACTAGGTAGTGTCCCCGGATATTCCCGACCCGATATTTTATCCCAAGTTGACACCAGCTAATATTTGACTAAGTTAGTTACCGTTGTTTTCTGATATATTGGCATGTTATAAAAGAAATACTGAATGTATTTAAAAATATATTGTCCTGTTCTCCGGATACCTCAAAAAGTATTTTATTTCAATAAATAATCATTTTTTGAGATTAGTCAATGGAGCAGTCAAGTTTGACGGGACCCTGAGGCCACAAAAGCAATCATGAGAATTGGAAAGAATGAAGTGAGACCTTTTTGACCAGCAATAAGGTCTCATACGATAAGGATAACCCTCCACCACCGTATTTCTACGTTGCCTTCGCAACCCACCCTTACAACTGTGCGATAATTTACTTTGTCAAAACATAAGCCGGTGAGCCGCCAGAGCGACTCACGAACGTGTAAGAAGTACCGAGAGTACCAGTTTGGGGCTGTTCCAGTATCGAGTAATAAAATTGCTGCTAACTCTAGTCGCGGTAACAAATGTAACAGTCAACAAGTACAGATGGTTAGCAAGTCACGATATAATAATGTTAGATCAGTCTCACTTGGTATTGTACTAGGTTAAAAGGAAACATGTCTCACAAGTAGGTAGCTTGAACAATCTTGTTTCTGACAATTTGTTAGCATGCTTTCCTGTTTGTTCAAAATTAATTATTATTGTGCTTTGCTTACTGTTTCTATCGATACTATAATACTTTTTAAACACTAGTCTACAAACTTTAATTTTATAAATGCAACAGATATGACCATCGGTGTTTTGTTTTAGTTAAAGGCTCCTTATTTCGAATTTGATGATGGAAACATTCCATCACACGCACAATTCACACGGCTTATGTTTAACTAACCACCGGATTTAGTCAAATCTAATAGCAAAATAATAGTAAATGATCACCAAAAATAGTAAATAAACATACATACACATATTTAACAACTAATGTACAATATTTGGCAGTATAGTGACATTTTATGGCAGTCAAACCGTGTATTTACGTAGAAATAGTGCGATAATTATCTCTCATTAAAATTTGGTGATCATTTACTAACATTGGAAGTTCATAGTACATAAGTTTTTGGTTCAGGTTAAATTATTATGTTGATTGGTATATATACATATTTTAGGTAATAGATGTTATTGGTCACAACGTTATTTAGGTGGTCATTACATTTTATCCAATTTCACGTTTTAGTTGTATCTTAGTATAGTAAGTTTAAACAGAAAAACAAACTTTTCTCTGATAATTTTAAAATTTGGAATTAATTTGTTTGTCTAATCTTATAATGTTTATTTCCAAAATGATAATGTGTACATGTTATTTTAACCGAATTGGAGACTTTTTTTAACGTTCGCTGCCCAGTTCTGATCTTGATTCACTCAGCATAACTGAAATGATTAAGACATACTGATTTAGTTTATTTAAGGCCATTTTTAGCATGTAATCAGGTGAAAACAAACCAAAAATGTAAAAAAACATTGTCAATTGATATATCTTAACATCATAAGTATGTAAATAAAATTTTATGGATTTTACGATCAAAAATTTCAAAACTAGTAAAATATTATGGACTTTTCAAATATTCAATTATACTTAGTATTTGCATTGATAAATATAAAAAGCCCAACAGCCACTCTGTTGCATTTGGCTATAGACTAGTGTAATCTACAATATAGATAAAATATTCTATACCTAGATGCAACAAACACTATTTAATTTCTTTAATATTTCGTGTAGATCTACATTAACCATGTTGGCCAATATATCCATGTTGGTTTGATAGCCGTTACTTGGAATGTACGGACATGACTCATTCACACTGACTTGTGGCTAACGTGGCTAGTTTACACACAGGCTTGTATGCACCCCGTTCAGCTCTAAACCGGTCAGCTTCAACTTGCAGCCTAATCATTAGTCTGTCAACTGAGCTCTGACTAATGTAAGTAAATCATAATGGTAATGTCATCACATCAGTCGGTTCGAAAAGTCGGGGAAAGTTTCAAAATATTGTTAGTTTACTGGTGGGTCATTTTAATATCAAGGACCTTGGAGAACCTCTTGTGCAATGTAAGAAAAAGATCTTTTGAAATAATCTAGAGCTGATACACAAAACCAAAAATCAAATGCTGCAAAAAGCAAACTAAAATATTATCTACAAAGAGAGTTACCCATAGACTTGTAAATTAGTCACTAACATTATAAAAGTCAGATAAGCTGATGGAAAGCTTATCTGGAGCAACCACACAAATGTAATTAATGTTAGGAAACAAAAAGTCACTATCTAGGAAATTAACATTGTGGCTAGGCTATTAAACACAGCCTGATTAGGCCAATGCTGGTCCATAGTGACCTGATACAGAACTTTCAATCACCATCATCACATGAGAACCAGCTGACCCATACTAGCATCTGAAACGGGCAATCCATGCCCCTACTCACAGAGCTTGAGCTTCCAATGTGAACCTGTCAACTTTGAATATAGTCTCAACAGGTGTAAGATAGTCATCTTACACCTCATCTAGTCAGATACATGACTGCAGTACGTCTACTATGAGATGTCATCTAAAACATGCTCGCTAGCATGCTAATGTGGATTGAATAGATTCCTATAATGCTTGCAACATGAGATTTACGGAGTCTTACGTAGACGCTAAGGAATACTTTGAGTAGATGAGCCATCAACCCACCCGGGCTTACACCCAGTTGGGAAAAAACCGGTCTTTTTGGGAATAAATATAAACATACAATTTTTTAGGTTTTTGGTAAACATACGTTTCACACGTCAAAATGCTAGTGAGTTAACGTTACTATAATCGCAAGCGTATTGTTAGACAGCGTCTGTCGAATTTGTGAGTCATGGTACCATTGAAATGAAATGAAATTTTTTATTTACTAGAATACAGGTACATAAATAATAACATGATAAAATAATTTTACTCACTGTATTTGACTTACCAGTCGTGCAAATATTTCTAGAATACGCATAATAGTAATAATCTCAATAAATATCATCAATGTCATTAGTCATTACTTCATTAATCATACACATCACAAACACAATAAAAATTTAGTCAAGCATCAATTATTAGACCGTTTCCACATTATCCGATCCGATATCGGTATCGGACGCCGATCCGATATCGGGGTAAGTAAAATGTATGAAATATATATAATGTGAAAACGGTCTTACGCACAGACCATTATAAGATATATTAAATTGTTTAGAAAACAACATTTCACAGGTAAGATAGATCATCAATTTATTAATTAGAGGATTTATAAATTAAGTCAATTGAAGTTACTTCATTAGTCATATACTCACTATATTCGACTTACCAGTCGTGCAAATATTTCTAGAACACGCATAATAGTAATAATAATCTCAATAAATATCATCAATGACATTGGTCATTACTAAATTAGTGATATCACATCACAAACATAATACAATTTAGTCTCGATTCCATAATATTAATCACGCAAATACCATTATGAAATATATTAAATTTGTTTAAAGAGATCAATAAATATCATCAATGACATTGGTCATTACTAAATTAGTCATATCACATCACAAACATAATACAATTTAGTCTCGAATCCATAATATTAATCACGCAAATACCATTATAAAATATATTAAATTTGTTTAAAGAGGGGGGGCTTAAAATGAACATGGACAAAACCAAAGTCATAGTAAACATCCATGTAGCATCCACTCCTATCAAGATTGGAGACTCTACACTAGAAGTTGTGGACGACTACGTTTACCTGGGACAGACGGCACAGTTAGGTAGGTCTAACTTCGAGAAAGAGGTCAATTGTCGAATCCGACTAGGCTAGGCAGCGGTCGGGAAGCTGCACGGTATTTTCTCGTCCAACATACCACAGTGTCTCAAGACAAAAGTCTATGACCAGTGTGTGTTGCCGGTGATGACATACGAAACTGAAGTGTCGATCACAATGGGCCTCATCAGAAGGTTTAAAGTCCCCGAGAGAGCAATGGAAAGGGCTTTGCACCGGAGTCTCCTTTGTGTGATCACATGAGAAATGAAGATATCCGCAAGAGAACCAAGGTTACTGACACAGCCAAAAGAATCGCCAAACTTAAGTGGCAGTGGGCAGGGCAGTCTGCTCGCAGAACGTGTGGTCGATGCGGACGGAAGGTTCTGGAGTGGCGGCCACGTACGGCGGGAGACGCAGTTTTGGGAGGCCTCCCATAAGGTGGAACCAATGACCTGGCCAGAGTCGCGGGAATCCGATGGATGCAAGACGCACAGGACCGGTCGTTATGGCGAAGCTGGGCGAGGCCTATGCAGTGGACGACTTTCGGCTGAGATGATGATGATAATGATAATCTATTTATTTATTAGAGGATACAATACAACATGTCCAGGAATACCTTTACCTGGGCCAAGTAGTCTCTTTCCAGGCGAGGCAAGACAAAGAAATCGCAAGACGAACGGAAAACGCCTAGAAGAGCTACTGGTCCATGAAAGACCTATTTAAAGGTGAGTTGCCCATGGCACAAAAACGAAAACTCATGGACATTTGTGTATTCTCCCAGTGTTGACGTATGGCGCACAGACTTGGTCTTTGACTAACATCCAGAAGTCCAAACTCAAGGTTTGCCAACGAACAATGGAGCGCAGTATACTAGGTGTAAAATTAACGGATCGAGTTCGAAACACAATATTGCGCTCCAAAACCAAAGTAGTTGATGTGGCTCAAAAGGCTGCCTAACTGAAATGGGACTGGGCAGGACATGTCTGCCGCATGCCCGACAAACTGTGGGCCAAAGTAGCACAGGGTTGGTGCCCTGAAACAGTACGGCGGGGTCGCGGCAGACCACGAAGGAGATGGCGGGACGAATTGGATAGATTCCGTCAGAACTGGCAGGATAAATTTCGTTTACGAGTATGGAGGAATCCATACTCGTAAACGAAATTTATCTATAATATGTATGTATTTAAAGATATATATGTTTATCAGTTGTCTAGTACCCATAACACAAGCTCTGCTTAGCTTGGGGCTCGATGGCGTTGTGCGAAAAAGTTGTGGAATATTATTATAAGGCGCTGCTGCACTGCATCGTGGGTGCAAGCGTCAGCATTGAACTAAACAATACAAAATGTACGGATTTGCACATTTACAGTGCTCATGGTACGAATGTTAATTATTTCTAGGTATGAAATATTGTACTAAGCCCCTAGCTAGTACAATATTACATACAAATAATTTACGGAGACGCTAGCGAGTATTGGCTGTGTAAACTCATGGTGAAATTTAGATACAGACATTATTATGAATCAATTATGTCAAGTTTTTACCTTTCAAAATCTTGCTCATGGTACGAATTTTGATTCTGTGACCGCTAGGGGTGTAGCACAATATTTCACACAAATAATTTACCGAGACGCTAGCAAGTGTTGGCTGCATAAAATAAATGTAGTAGGTAGAGCTACAGATACCTTTATGCTTCTGTGTGAAACTAGTTGAGCTATGTTAGCTAAGCCAGTTGTGAATAGAAGTCCATTTCTAATTGACCGATCAAGAGTCTACTTGCAGACTATGGAGTCCAAACACTAATTACATCTGGTATACTCCTTTCCCAAGTTGTTTTGTCAAATTTACTCATAGTATTAATTATGAACAGACAGGAAAATAAAGAACTAAAAGGTTGTGTACACCAAGATATTACACAAATAATAAGTGAAGTTCTTACCGTCCCATGGGGGGGTACTGCGCATAGGGGTCTCTGTCATACGCACTGGGGGCCGCACCACGCCTGAAACGTTACAATCATCATCATGAGTATGTAATAAAATAGGTAGGTTGCTTAACATAGGTATAGATTTATTAATAATACTACTCCCCAACCGAATTTCAATCACAATGGCCGATCTCAACAAAGACCAGCCAAGTACACAGGAGATATTATCGAGCACAAGTGTGTGCACAAACATAGGATCACTTTATGTTCCTTTACTCTCATAGTCTGATGGGACATGGGATTCAGCAGTTGCTCTTGCGACCACCAAACCAATGAGGCAGTTGATAGTAGTAGTTGTTGATTGTAGATTTATTAGACAATTGACAAATAAATGACCACACATGCATTTATTTTCCTTCCTTTCCTTCATCACTCTGTCTCAAAAAATTAAAATTGCATTAGTGAACTAGCTTCTGATGTTTTATAAGTGCTTACTGCTTAGGCTCATGTGAAATAAAAATTGTGTTGTTGAATTGGATGTCATTAGCCAGCTAAATTAGTTGATGCCATTAACTCAAATGCAGACCTACATAGTGACAAACATTAAACGAAAGCTAGATGCAGCACAATTATTGCTTGACAAAACTATTGACACTTTTGACATCATACATAGTATAAAACAAAGTCGCTTTCTCTGTCCCTATATCCCTATGTATGCTTAATCTTAAAAACTACACAATGGATTTTGATGCAGTTTTTTTTAATAGATAGAGTGATTCAAGAGGAAGGTTTATATGTATAATTCATGCATAATATAGTAGAGTAAAACTGATATGTATATCTGAACCCATGCAAAGCCTGGGCGGATCTCTAGTACAAGTATAAACTTTGTTCGGGCACAAACATAAATTAGTGCTTAAAATGTTTTGCTCAACAACCTGTACATAAATATGACACTATCCAATTACATTGGGGTATTAAAGTTCTGTTTCACCCTACCATATCTTAATCCTATGACTGAGATCCCTTGTAAGATGTGAATGCCATGTGGTATTTCTTAACTTGTCATTTGACACCCGGAATAATGTGCTGTTGTAATTTCAGTGAAATTAATAGATCACCCTTCATTAGTAATATTACATTCCAGGCATTTACAAAACTATTATAAATCCCCTTTGCTTTCCTGTTATCAATAGAAACTAACTTGGCCAAGAACTCATAGTTGTTATGTTTTCCTGCACAACTATCTCTGGTCTTGTGCTTTTGTTTTGAACCAATTTGTCACCAACAATTATATTTTACTTAAGCTTTTGAAATGATAAATTATCGAAAATATATACTTACATAGGGGAGCGTCGACTGTACATGTCACCATTGGATGAGCGCGGTGGCAGCGAGCGCTCATATGGCATCGGTGGCGGAGCGGAGCGCATTGGGGCCCGGCGGTCCATCAGGTCACGCTCGTCAGCGTACAAGGGTGCGCGACGATCATCAGCGTACATAGGCGCCAGGTCGTCGTAGTGCCGATCCTCCGGGTACATGGATGGGCTTGCGTACGGATCCCGCGAGCCACGGTCCATCAGAGCGAACCCACGACGGTCCTCTCCGCCGTAACCGTTGTACCGGTCATCATAAGCCGGCGGTGGCGGCCGGTCAGCACGGTCGTAGGGTAACGACCGCGGCATCTGCGGAGGAGCACCGTACGGTGGTCCGCGCGGGTGCGACGGGCGGTCGCGTGCGTACGGTGAGTCGCGGGGCGGAGGCCCGCCGCGCATGGGCCCGCCACCGCGCCGTTCCATTCCTCCACGCATGCCTCCCCGCATGCCGCCGCCGCCGCGACCGACGCCTCCTGGGCCTGCAGGTCCTGGACGCTGGCTGCGCTCCTTGATCCGCCCACGCTCCACTGAGATGACGCCGCCATTGAACGATGTATTGTTGAGAGCACGAATAGCGGCCAAAGCCTGATCTTCGGTTTGCATGTGTACGAAGCCGCATCGATTCATGATATCGCACTCGGTCACGACACCGAAGCGTTCAAACAACTTGCGAAGCTCCTCCGGCTTCGAACCCTGCGGCAAGCTACCGACGAACACCTTCGTTTGCTGAAACGAGACGACATTTTATCACCACGAGCTCAAAAGATTGTGAAATTATTCGTACAAAGCATATCAAGTTTCACTCACCGGCACCATTGTCACTTTATTTCTAAATTTTACTTAAATATAATAAAAAAATCCCGGCCGCTATTTTAGCGCAACACAAGACTGCAAAATGGCGGGCCAATTCTATCAAACTGACGCTAACGTCACAACTGTAGAGTGTGTTGTCAAAGTTGAAATAGGATTGGTGATTATATTATTGCAACTTCACATCGCCTTTGTCATTGGTTGACTACTTATGACACTTAACATTTTGGCCAATACCAAACCAGCAAGATCTACCATAGACCATAGGCAATCATTTTTTTTTATTTACTCCTAAGCTAAGGCTATATTGTCTTTTGACATTATTGCCTTGGGTGAAATGTGTAAAAAGCCGTTTCCTATACCGTTTTGCTGAACCTGGCGTGCCAACGAACAACGCCGCTATAACTTAATGTGGCTTTATCACTATCAATTAATTTGGCTGAAATAAATTAAAAATTTAATTGACGAGCTATTTTTTTAAATAATTTTATACAACTTTTCAAAAAGTGTTCAACCCATCAAGTATAAAATAAATTTACTAGAAAACCTTTACAAAGTTCTACTTTTGAGATATTTTTCTTATTTTCTAAACTTATGGTTCAAAAGGAACAGGGGGACACATTTTTATTTACTTTTGGGGTGATTATTTCCGAAAATATTAACATTAACAAAAAATGATTTTAGAAAACCCCTATTCATTATTAAATACCTATCCAACAATATATCAAACATTAGGGTTGAAATGAAAAAAAAACACTTCCCACTTTACTTGTAGGAGGGATACCCTTATATTTTTTTTTTCTTTTACCACTTTGTTGGCGTGATTGATATACACATTGGTACCAAATTACAGCTTTCTAAAGCTAACGGTCACTGAGATTATCCGCGGATGGACAGACATACACATAAACATGGCGAAACTATAAAGGTTCCTAGTAGTCAACTATCCTTATAAAAGTATAATATTATCCAATATTATGTTTCATTTTTTTATAATACCTAAAATACTATGTTAATTTAGGAGTATTTCCCTATTCCTATTTTTCTCATCATCATCTCAGCCGAAAGACGTCCACTGCTGGACATAGGCCTCCCCCAAGCGTCGCCACAGCGACCGGTCCTGCGCGTCTCGCATCCATCGAATTCCCGCGACCCTTGCCAGGTCGTCGGTCCACCTTGTGGGAGGCCTTCCGACGCTGCGTCTTCCGGTACGTGGCCCCCTGTCTAGAACCTTCCGTCCCCATCGACCATCTGTTCTACGAGCAATGTGGGCTATGTCGGTAACCTTAGTCCTCTTGCGGATATCTTCATTCCTGATGTGATCGCGCAAGGAAACTCCGAGCATGGCCCTTTCCATTGCTCTTTGGGTGACTTTAAGCCTTCTGATGAGGCCCATTGTGAGCGACCACGTTTCCGAGCCATATGTCATCACTGGCAACACACACTGGTCATAGACTTTTGTCTTGAGACACTGCGGTAGGTTGGACGAGAAGATACCATGCAGCTTCCTGAACGCTGCCCAGCCGAGTCGGATTCGACGATTGATCTCTTTCTCGAAGTTAGATCTACTCAACTGGACCGTCTGTCCCTGGTAGGCGTAGTCGTCCACAACTTCGAGTGTAGAGTCTCCGATCTTGATAGGAGTGGGAGCTACATGGATGTTTACCATGACTTTGCTTTTGTCCATGTTCATTTTGAGTCCCACTCTTTCGGAAGCCCTACTGAGATCACCGAGCATTGTACTGAGCTCCTCCGTAGTCTCAGCCATGACTAATATGTCGTCGGCAAACCGAAGGTGAGTGATGTACTCGCCGTTTACATTGATGCCTCGCCCGCTCCATTCCAGAACCTTGAAGACATCCTCCTATGCGGTCGTGAACAGTTTCGGAGAGATAACGTCTCCCTGCCTCGCACCCCGCTGTAAGAGGATAGGTTTCGAGGTCTGGTCCTGGAGTCAGACTGACATGGTGGCGTTTTTGTACAAACATTTCAACACTTCGATGTACCGATAGTCAATCTGGCACCGTTGGAGAGACTGCAGTACAGCCCAAGTCTCGATCGAATCAAAGGCTTTCTCGTAATCCACAAACGCTAAGCAGAGAGGCAGGTTATACTACTCAGTCTTCTGTATAACCTGCCGTAGCGTATGTATGTGGTCTACGGTGCTAAAGCCTTTTCGGAATCCGGCTTGTTCAGGAGGCTGGAAGTCGTCGAACCTGCGCGCGAGACGATTCATGATGACTCTGGAAAACAACTTGTAGACATGGCTCAGAAGTGAGATGGGCCTGTAGTTCTTAAGGAGGGCATTGTCGCCCTTCTTAAAGAAAAGTACCACCACACCTCTGCACCATGCCTATGGCGTTTTTCTATTCCTACTTAATTATTCTTTTTCAATTAAACAATACTTAATAACTTTTAAGTAAAAGTAAGTAAACTTTTAAGTGGATGTCTAATAAAAAAATCGGCTAAGTACTCGTATCAAGTTTAGGGTGATGTACTATTCGATAGCAGCGGGCTGCCATACGAGCAGCACAGTGGCGCCTCTATTACTTTCTACTCTTTCCTGTCAAGCTGTACATCATTCCCCCTGGAAATCGGATATCAATGGTTTTTGATGCGTCGTGAATTTGTGATGCGTGCCAAGCTCGCCGTCGGAATCGGAAACCGCATAGTTCTCGATAAGTTGGAACTGTCTGCGGAGATGTTTCAGTGAGTCGGGATTTTCAGTATATTATAGTGTACTCTGTGGTCGGGATGGTGCAGTCCCAGTGAGTCGTGAATCGGGATGATGCTGCAGACTCCAGTGGGCAGTGGGTTGAAGCAGTGCTGTACGACGTAGTGGCTTGATTTATGGCATCGACCAGGAAAGGTTCTTCATAGCTCTTTGTGTGACTGGCCGAAGTTGCAGTGTGTCAACATCACTGATGAGGCAGATTGTGATGACCAGGTGTGACCAAGTAGGCTTGCTGCTGCCAGGTGGTCAGGATACCCTAATCCTTTTATTTTCTATAACTACGAAGTTGCTGATACAGCCAACAACCACATAACATAAACAACAAAAATTTTAATTACCAAAAACGCAATTTGATTACTCTTCGCCTATGCTCCAGGCCCTACCTAGATACCTAGCTATATGGGGGTACCTATTACCTAGATTGGTGTCAACCAAATCTGGATCACCAATCCTGAGTCCAAAGCTGTTAGATGGCCTTTTGCAGCACCAGCCCGTAACCCGTAATGTGACTACAGTACTCAGCACTGGAACTTTTTTTTTAAGATGGGAAATAATCAAAATGACTCGTCCGGGTCTGGGCGGAGCGTGTCAGACTTCTACTGACTGAAACCCACTCATATTCCTCCTCTGGGGTTCTTTACTGTCAACCCAGGCCGCAGTAGGCTGCAACTCGCGGTTCGCGGTTTGCTGACATCTCTTAGAGTTTGTTGGACTTGTTCCGGACTGTGACTTGCCCTCTCGCGTGCGACCGCCTCCTTCGCTAGCATTACTGCTTCACAGAAGCGGGCGACCACCTGCCACTCCCCCTCGTTCTGGCCCATGGTCTGTACCAGGGCTCGGCGAGAAAGGTCACTGCCACCAATCGCCCCCACGAGAACACGGCGTGCTTCGCCCAAACGAGGCACATTTTTTTTTATTTATTATTATTGATAGGCTTGCGCTTGACCACATTTCACCTGATGGTAAGCGATCATGTGGTCGACGATGGAGCACGCTTGCCTAGAAGCAACCTATTCAGTCTTGACTTAAAGACCCCTAGGTTGTAGCTATCAGGAAACACTGACCCCGGCAGGGAATTCCACTCTTTAGCTGTGCGCATAATAAATGTACTCCCAAAACGCTTTGTACGTATGGGTGGGATGTTCACCATGTACCGGTGGCGCATTGCCGTACGTCTAGTGGTCCGATGATGAAACGGGCTTGAAGGAATCAAGTTGTGCAGTTCCTGTGCACACTCTCCGATATGCAAACGATAGAAAACCGACAGGCTAGCAACTCGTCGTCGATGCTCCAGACTTTGAAGCTTCGACTCGAAGAGCGCACATCTCTAGAGGCTATATCTTTGAGAAGCGCGTGGATCGCTAAGCGCTGTTGACGACTGGGCTCGGTTCGGTCGATTACCGTACTATCGGACGGCGGGCTACCCATTGCTCGGCATCCGCAAGCCCGCGTTTACCTTGGCTGGTATTCGGGATTGGGATCTCGGCAACTGGGGCGTGACGTCCGTTCTCTCACGCGTGCGGCCTCCTCCTTCGCTAGCATTACTGCTTCGCAGAAGGAGGCGACCACCTGCCACTGCTCCTCGCTCGGGACCATAGCCTGAACCAGGGCCCGACACGAGAGGTCACTGTCGCCGATTGTCTTCAAGAGGAAGCGGCGGTACTCCGCCCAAGCGGGGCATACCTTCACCTTGTCCTCCGGGCCATCATCACACGGGTCACACCCGGGCGTTTCGTCCGCAAGAGTTCGGAGCAGGAACCTCCTGTACTTCCCATAAGAGTGAGGACCTGCGTCATGCGGAAGGTGAGGACGCCGTGACGTCTTTCAAACCGCCGCAATTAAGTCCCTCGCGATGCTCGGGAGTTAATTATATAATTATATCGCTCAATGAGGTTCGGAATTAAAATTAGCAACCTTCGTTTCATTCGGAATTCGTCATGAGGCCCTTGACTTAAAGATACTGCTTTATCCCCTAGTCAGAATCTACTATCTGGTAGACAGCCACTCCTCATGAAATACTGGTATTCAGCTAAATCCGGCTTGACTGGAAGCCGATCTCAATATAGTTGGCAAAAAGGGTAGGTAGGTAGATGATGATGTATTAGGAATATAAATTAAACCACAGGGACGGAGCCACACTAGGATTTATTTAATAAAAAAATACATGAAATTTCTTAAAAAGATCAAAATGTATAAATTCATAAAAGTAGAATCATCGAAATAGCATGAAAATGAACATGGTGAAAGGGGGAGGGGTTTATGTGTGGTTGCAGTACTGCAGTGCTCCGACGCTCTAAGTGCGCCTTGCCTTCTTGCGAGGACGCCGCATCTTGGCCTTTCCACGAGCACGAGGAGGAACTGAAACGGATACAGAAGATTTATTTATTTATGTAATTAAAACGGTACATACCTTACACTAATAAACATAGAATTGAGAATATAAAATAATAATAATATATTGCTAAGCTTCTTCGTGAACTTTCTTTGAAGTGTATTTTTGGTTAGCTATAAGTCAGGGGCGTGTCTATGTGTAATTTTTGGGGGTCGCAACGTTTGAAACTCATACCCGATTAACGATGTAACCTGGGTTTGAGCATTTTCAAGCTCACTTCTCACGCAAAGCAAAGAGCTATTTTAGTTAATTATGGGGCGCCATAACTCTTAACAAATACGTGTGCACCTACTTAACTACCTCTACAAAAAGACCGAATCTAGGAAGTTAAGAAGATTTGGGAGGATCTCGAGGAAGAAACACCCGTTGTCATCAATGTGTGGACTATCCGGAGGACACGGTGTGGGTAGACGGGATATATAGTCACTGGGGCTGATAAAATAGACCCTAATGGCGCCCTTCTCACAAAACAATAAGTGCTCTGGTCTGACCCTACCAAAGTACCAACACGACGTTGCAGTAAATGTTGAGTTGGTAACCCTTTCGGTGCGGGCACGCTCGGCGCATTATGTACTTTTCTACTTTTTTATGTTATATTTCTTGTTTATTTTGTGTTTGTAATCATTCTGCTGTACCTATCTGTTCCGAATAAAAGTTTTTCTATTATATTCTATGGACTCTCAGGCTGCATGTTGGAATATTCTCGAATAGTGCCCACACTCCAAAACACTCCTGAATTCATTTTCGCACTGGATACTTACGTTTCTAACCCTGCCTCGTCCCCACTCTCCTCTCGAGCGTAGCCGGAAATCTGGTTTGAAGGGGAAACCACTAGCAGTGCTTTTTTTTTAATTGCTTTTTTTTAATTTGTGCTTTGTATAACATTAGAAGCTGTCCCAGTGCGAAGTACCGCCGGACCTTTGCCAGATTGCCGAGTTTCTTAGCAGCTATCTTGGCCTTGGACCCAATGAACCACCTAAAGTTAAGATCGGAGGAAATTTCAACTCCTAAGAACTGAAGGCGGTCGGAGCATTCCAGGGATACATTCTGGAAAGCAGGGGTCAAGGTGAACGGGCGCCTTTTTGCGATGAACAGACACGCTTGTGTTTTGGTGGCGTTGAATCCCAACAGGTTGGCTTTGCCCCACTTGGAGACTGTCTGAAGTGAGTCATTCGTAAGCTCTACTATAGCCTCTCGTTCGGACCGGATTAGAATAGAATAGAATAGAATAGTTTATTTTCCAATCTTAAAAATTACAAATTTCTCTTAAAGTAAAATACAAAGGCATGGCAATGAGTTATTATCGCTAAGAGATTACGTTGACGACTGTACTAGTATAAACTGTGTCACAGTCGCCAGCGTCTTCCGCACTAATTTATTGTAAACGCAATTCATTGTTTTAAGCAGAATCGGTAATGATAAATGATTTATAAGAAAATTATACAAAAAAACAAAATTATGGAAAAAAGATAACTAAGACAAAGTTAATTCGGTACCATGTTACCACTGAGATGTGTAAGCGTGTATGTAGTGTGATGAGTGTTTATGAGAGTGTATGATGTGAGTGAGATGGTGAATGTGTAGTTGTATGGTAGATGTAAAAGTGTTTGAGGCATCTTTCTTTATTTGATGGTCAAACTATTTATAACTTCTTCAGTTTCGTCATAGGTCAATCGTAAAAGCCAGTTTTGTATAATGCCTTTGCATTTATTGACCGGGAATGAGTAAATGTTATTCACACGGTTTGCTAAGTTGTACAAATTATTACTCATAACATAATACTGTTGTCTACTAAGTGCTGTTCTATGACTTGTCCCGGAGCAAACTCTTGTTTGGTCACGCTTGAAAATTTTTGTATAGATAGTGTTTCTATGTTTGCGGAGCACTGTAGATAATATGAAGAGTTGTCTAACCGTTAGTACACCACACTCATTAAACAAAAGATTAGTATCATATCTACGTGGTCGTCCAAGCATGACTTTTAATATAGCTCTTTGAGCTCTCTCAAGGGGAAGTAAGGCAGTCTTGCCAACCCCTCCCCAAACTACGACGCAGTATTGCAATAAACTCTGAGCAAGAGCAAAATACACGCAAAGTAGGGTTTCAAAATCAGCAGAATTTCTGAGTTTCCTAAAGGTAGGCATCAATTTTCTTGTGCGGGCAGTTAATTGCGCGATATGTGTAGTCCATTTTAGAGAGCAGTCTATAGTGAGACCCAGGTATTTTATATTGGTGGTGCGAGTTAATATAGGGCAGCTACAAGTTTCTTGCCGGTTACACGAATGGATACCGACTTCGAATTCTGGTGGGGGTTGGTTATTACCGCGAAGAGCAAAAGTGATATATTTTGTTTTGTCAATGTTCAATGTCAAAAGGTTATCATTGAGCCACGTTATTACCTCCTTTACTGCCTCCTCAGTGTAACACTGGACCTCTCTCCAATCGTTTCCTTGAACAATCAACGCCGTGTCATCGGCGTAAGTTATGATGTTACAGTTATGTAGAACTTTTGAACACAAGCTGTTTATATACAAGAGGAAGAGGGTAGGTCCAAGTACACTGCCCTGTGGAACGCCGAAAGAGAGAGATGCCTCGGAGCTTGTGTAGTTGCCTATTTTAACGCACTGAGTTCGGTTTGAGAGATAGGATCGAAAAATCTCTAAGGCAATACCACGTATACCAACCGATTCCATCTTTGAAAGTAGAATGGGAATGGAGACAGTATCGAAGGCTTTTGACATATCAAGGAAGACACCTATGACCTTCTTCTTCGAGTCAAGATTTCGGGCTATTACCTCAGACAAGAGAAGAGTTGCATCTTCAGTAGATCGACCCTTCATGAAGCCAAATTGGTTCTCAGCAATAATATTATTGTGTCGTAAGAAGTCAACTAATCTAGAGTTCAAAACTTTCTCCAAGATTTTAGAAATAACAGGCAGCACGGATATTGGTCTATAATTTCCAACAACAACTCTGTCACCACTCTTATAAATGGGATGAACCAGCGCCCTCTTCAAAATGTTCGGGAAAACCCCGGAAGAGAGGCATAGATTACACATGTATGTAAGTGGGGTGACAAGACTGCTCTTAGCACTTTTTATTACACGAGTAGGAATGTTGTCAATGCCAGTTGCTGAGTCATTTTTTAAATTAGCAATAATGGACCCTATCTCTTCACAGTCAGTGTCAAGTAGCACCATGGAATCTCTAGGTGAGTGCGACAAACAATCTTTATCCAAGTCGCCTTTCTGCTGATTTTTATTCTGCTTATACAATATGTCATTGGCGAGAGTTTCCCCTATTCCTGCAAAATAGTTGTTAACAGCGTTTACTGATTCGCACGGATTTTCAAACAAAGTAAGTAATTCACTGGGAGGAGGTTGTGTTTTCTTTAGGTTAGCAATATTATTAATGGTATTCCACATCCCCTTAGGATTGTTTTTATTCTTGTGAAATTCATTTTTTTCGTAGGTGATTCTTAACTTTTTTATAAGGTTGTTGCAGAAATTTCGGTACCTTGTATAGGTGACTTTAATGATTGCATTGTCTGGATCAAGTGTTGCTTTTCTGTGTAAATTGTCCCTATGCCTGATGCAACGCACTAATCCAGGTGTTAACCACGGCTTCATGGGTCGCCTACGGTGAGGAATGGTAACAGGTATTGAGTGCTCAATAACGGCTAGTGAAATTAGATTTATTAGGTTAGAAGCAGACACATTTGGATCCACAGTATCATAGACAGCACTAAAGTCCGTATCTGAAAGTTTCTTGACTAAAGATGAGCAATTAATTTTTAGAAAAGAGGTCTTAGAGATGTGTCTTTTTATTTTACAATCCAGGCAAAAAACAAGCGGTGCATGGTCCGTAATAAATGAATCCAACACATAGGTAGCTGAGTATTTGTCAGATCTTAACATCAAATGGTCTATACATCTAGACTTTCGAGTAGGGAAAACGTGAGCTGGTAAAAAACCATGGTATGCCATTTGGTTCAGATAAATACTACTGTTTACGTCATTACTGTTTGCAGATATATCTATATTGAGATCACCAACCAAGACCACTGATTTCACCGAGTTTAGTGATATAAGACAAGTGTCGAGGCTATCACAGAAGCGGGCAATGTTTCGGTTTGACGGTGAGCGATACACAGCCACGACAGCGTACTCGTTTTCAGATTGTAAGAGAAGACAATTTGCATCTAGCACGGATGGTTTTGTTACGCACATTTTTAATTCAGATTTAGTATATACAAGGACACCGTCATTTTGATTTTGGTAGTCTGAAGTGTATGATGTGTAGCCAACAATTTCAGGTACAGTCTGACACTTACTCAGCCAACACTCCGTGAGCACAAGAATGTCACATTGTATACTAATCCTTTCTAGTAGAATGACAAGATCATCAAAATTACAAGCAACGCTACGGATATTAGTGTGCATTAATGTTAAGGATGTTTGGGACAAGTTAATACTATTAACTAGACTTTCAGGAGAGCAGATCCTAGACTCAGATACTTGGGCCGAATCAATATCGGTTGAAATGTTATCTAAAAAAAGCATTATTATGTAAAAGTTCTAAAATGTATATCTTGTAAGTATTTAAGAAGTATTTTCTCTTCAGACAACTCAAAATAACGTTTTGTACGTGTTTACTGATAGTGAAAGATGCGACAAGGTTTGTTTGTAAATATTTTAGTATTGTATGTATGAATGAATGTGAGTTATGTATAGTGTGAAAAGTTAAATGATCTACTGTATAGTGTATTTGTAAAAGTGGTAACACAAACTTATTTTTTTTTAAGTTAATAATAATAAAACAATCTTTGAAAGATCTGAGTATAACTGTAAACATGCAGATAAAAAATAAAAATGTAATAAAATATACAAGCCATACTATAAAACCTAGTCACAGTTTGGGTTCAGGGCGCAGCAGTTGTAGATCACTGTCCTTATTTATTCGATGCGACGCAGCGCCCACTCGTTGACGGAGGAAAATCTTACCGTGGGCTATCCAGCAGAACTCATAGTTGTGTTTCTTACCAAACTCTCGAGCAAGATAGAACAGTTTTCTCGATTTTTGAGTGAGGCTTTCGGTTATATATATTGGTTGAGTTTGACCGTCGAGTTTTAAGTGCATCGTATTTAATTTATTATTTTGATTCGCCCGATTGTGATTTTTGACCGCAGTAATAATTTTCTCCTTTAATATAATAGAAGAAAAATCCACAATAATAGGTCCTCCTTTGTCAGAATTTAGCCGGAAAACATCTCTTATCTGGGTTTCATTTACGCTAATTTTGGTCGCCAATCCCAGATTTGTTACAATCTTCAGTAAGTCATCTTTACTTTCACTTTTTTGAATAGGAACGTTCCTTATCTCAATACTGGCTTGTTTTTGGGATCTTTCTAGCGTCTCCAATTTTTCTTCTAGTCCTTGTATATAGGCTAAATGTGTGCGTCGTTCAGACTCCATAAAAATCAATTTTTCCTTCATTTCTTCATAATGCTTTTCCATAAACTCCATAGACTTTTTTATATCACAATTTTGCTTCAGTATCCCATTTATAGATTCCTGTATTGTGTTTTGTTGTAGTTTAAAAGTTTCGAGAGAGAGTTTCATACCTGACATGACAGTAGACATTTCATCATCATACTGGCGCTTTCGGGCACGCGGCCTGCTGGAGACATTACTGGAACTCTCATTGTCAGTATCCGTTACGGGCGCTGAGCTTTGGTTCGTATCCGTCTTTGCCTTATCTTGCGGTGTAGACGGGGGAGTTCGTTTTAGTGGCATCGTAAATACGTTAAGTATATATCGTTCGACGCAAGTGAATCACTGTTTGTAGTAAGTTCGCAGTGGAAACCAGTTTTGTCACAGCGATCGTCCGTGATGAATGACGTTCCGGGGTCTTGGTAGCGGCGCAGGAGCAGGACAGCAATTATGAAGACCGTCTCTTTTACTCGCGGGTCGCGGGTGATCTAGGGGCACCTCCTCGAGCGCCCTCGACGTAATTAAATAAAATTAACTCGCGCACATGACTATAACAACTGTGGTATTTAAGTATATGTACTAAAGTTGCTTGGTAAAGTTAGTTTAAATTGAGGAGCGATGCGTTAACACGTCTGCTCTTGGAGCTAGTTCGGACGGAAGCCACTTACTAGCTCGAGTACTTGGCAAGTATCTATCTCTCTACAACTGTGCTATCATCTACATACCCATAGATACCGGGCATCAGCAGATCGTTGATGTGAAGCAGGAAGAGAGTATCAGAGAGAACAGACCCCTGAGGAACTCCGGCATTAGTCATCATGGTCTCTGATGAACATCCATCGACCAAAACTCGAAGAAGCTGTTCGTTCAGGAAGTCTTTGATCCAGTTAATGAATCCAGGCTAGGGGTGATGCCGTACGCTGGAAGCTTACTCAGTAGGCTAGCGTGCCATACCCTGTCGAAGGCCTTCGAGACGTTTAAGGAAACGGCAAGACCTTCTCCATTCTTCTAGAGGGCCTCGCCCCACATGTGAGTGGCATACACCCGTAGGTCCCCAGCAGACCGATTGCGGCGAAACCCGTACTGTCGGTCACTGAGGAGATCGTTATCTTCCAGGTATGCCATGAGGCACGAATTCAATACACGCTCCATAATCTTGCAGAGTATGGAGGTTATTGAAACCCGGCGATAGTTGGCAGGATCGGCACGACTGCCCTTTTTGGGCACGGGTTGCACGTTGGCAAGCTTCCAGAACTGGGGCACTATACCAGTCCTATATGATAGGCGATACAAGCGCCTCAGTACAGGAGACAACTCGGGCGCACATGCCTTGAGAACAATCGCTGGAATACCATCTAGCCCACTAGCTTTATTCACGTCTAGACGACGCAGTGCTCTGAGAACTCCTCTTTTCTATATACAAACCTCGGGTGTCGAGGTATCGGAATCAGGTAGGGTCGGCGAAGTAGCACTGCCAGTGTCAAGACGTGAATTATGGGCGAAGAGAGATGTAAAGAGACCTGCTTTCTCTCTCGCCGTATGAGCCAGTGTTCCATCTGGTCTAACCAGCGGAGGCAATGTGGGCCGACAGAAGTTCGCTTCGACCGACTTGGCAAGGGACCAGAATGCTCTGCTACCGGCCGGCTGTGCAGAGAGCTTTTTGCCAATATGAGTATTACGATCGAAGCGAGCCTTTCTTAGTGCATTTGCGTCATTTATCCGTCTTCTTTACAATACATCCGCTAATTCTCTGGCCTTTCCAGTCATCGTCGCAACATTCCAACTTGCATACCTCAATCTCCTTTCGCGAGCTCGCTTCTAACGTTCTATGTTGCAGGTGATGCATTCATTACAGTCCTGGTCCATTTCCCACAGAAGCCAGGAAAGCCAAAAACTAAAAAAAGGTTTGGATACACTGTCCAATGACGGATTTCTGGTGACTACCTTCCAGCATCATCATCAGAACAGTTTGATATTTCTCCTAGTCAGATTGCATTTCATGTCAGTTATAATAAGCCCAAACACGGTGAGTTTACATTGTTCTATTGCGGAGTTCTGGTGCCTACCTCCCAGCCTCATCATCAGATCATCGTCAGAGTTCATTTCATTTCTTGTTTTTTGGGGACGCAGATAGAATTATATTCATATGTTATGAATATACTCGTATTCGTAAGATATTATGAAGTTTATATGTATATATATATCATAAACCAGTGCTTGACTGCAATCCCACCTGATGGTAAGCAGTGAGTGTGACGCAGTCGTAGATGGTGAGGCGCACTAGTTTATTAAGAGCCTATTCACTCTAGTCTTCAAGACACCTAAATTATAATCGGACGGGCAGACCACAGCAGGCAAATTGTTCCAGTCCTTCGATGTATGCGGTATTAACTATGAGGCAAAGCGCTTAGTCCGGACCGTGCAGGTTTCGACAACGTAATACTCGCCGTACGATGCTTCATCCGATGGTAGAAGGGAGATGGCGGAATTAGCTCATGCAACTCCTGCGCACACTCCGAAATGCATCCTGTAGAACACCGATAGGCTGGCTACCCTACGCCTGTGCTCTATGCTTTGTAGATTGGATTGAACCAAATCAGGGTCTCCAATTAGCCTCTTTGCACGCCTTTCTATCGAGTCCAAAGCTGCTAGATGGCATTTTGCAGCACCAGCCCATACGAGTATATGGCTGCAGTACTCCACACACGATCGGACCTGTGCTTTGTACAGCATAAGAAGCTGACACGGTGTGAAGTACTGCCGGACTCTTGTAAGAACGCCGAGTTTTTTGCAGCTACTTCGGCTTTGGACTCAATGAACCGCCCAAAGTTGAGGTCTGAAGAAACTTCAACACCCAAAGCTCAAGACTCCTGTTTGCAGTGAACAAACACGCTTGTGTTTTGGCGGCGTTGAATGCTACCAAATTGGCTTCGCGAATTCATTTGCACGCTCTACTATAGCCTCTCTTTTTGACTGGAATAGCTCCTTACTAGCCAGAGCACCCAGCAGGTATCTCTCTACATATGTGCTGTCGTCTGCTTACCCATAGATACCGGGCATCAGCAGATCGTTGATATGCAGCAGAAAGAGAGTTGCGGAGAGAACAGACCCCTGAGGAATTCGCTGTCATGGGTTCCGATGAGCATCCATCGACAACAACTCGGAGAGACTGTTCACTTAGGAAGTCATTTACCCAGGCAATCAGGCTAGGAGATATGCCATACGCTGGAAGCTTACTCAAAAGGCTAGCGTGCCATACCCTGTCGAAGGCCTTCGAAACGTCTAAGGGAACGGCAAGACCTTCCCCATTCTTCTCGAGGGCCTCGCCCCACAAGTGAGTGGCATACACTAGCACTCGTAGGTCCTCAGTAGACCAATATTTGTGGCGAAACCCGTACTGTCGGTCACTGAGGAGATATCGAGGAGAGGAGATCGTCTTATGGCTTACCTGGCGCGAGTTCAATACATGCTTCCTAATCTTGCAGATTATGCAGCATGTTATTAAAATCGGCCGATAGTTGGCAGGATCGGCACGACTGCCCTTTTTGGATACGGGTTGCACGTTGGCAAGCTTCCAGGGCTTGGTTACTATACCAGTCCTATATGAGAGGCGATACTAGCGTATCAGAATAGGAGACAACTCAGGCGCACAAACCTTGAGAACAGTCGCTGGTATACCATCTGGGCCACTAGCTTTATTCACGTATAAATGATACAGCGCTCTCAGAATCTCTTTAGTCCTTATGCAAACTTTGGACATTGATGTGTCGCAACGAGGTAAAATCGGTGGGGTAGCACTGCTAGCGTCAAGACGTGAATTATGGGCGGAAAGAACGCCTTAAGGAAGAAGGAGCCCCCGCTCTCTTTCCCTCTCGCCGTAGGAGTCAGTGTTCAGTCAGGTTTAACCAGCGGAGGCAATGTGGGCCTACAGAAGTTCGCTTCGACCGACTTGGCAAGGGAGCAGAATGCTCTACTACCGGCTGGCTGTGCAGAGAGCTCTTTGCTAATATGAGTAATACGATCGAAGCGAGCCTTTCTTAGTGCCTTTTTGTAGGACTTGGCAGCATGGTTATAAGCTCTCTTCTTTGAGCTCTAGTCTGGAGCTTTGCGATCACGAGCATCAACCCAGGTAAGAAACGCCGAATGCTTACGCTTTTAGCTTCAGCACAATTGGCATTGAACCATGGGCGAGCCGAGCCACCGACGGGTACGTCACTACAAGGGATGTAATACTCCATAGCTCGACGCACCACATCGGATATAGTATCCGCATAGTTCCCGTGCCTTCTGGCTGTATGATGGCAATTTTTAATTAGTCAAAAATACTATGTTTTCTTGCGGAGTTTTGATGCACACCTTTAGCTTCAGAATTTTATGTTTAAATTAATTTCGCCATAGCCGTTTCATTCATCCATCTATAGTCATCGTGACCATGGTTTAATATGTGGTTTAAAAGCTTGATAATTCATCCAACACAATATTTGTTTTTCAAAACAAACAATCATACATAAGACACCCAGACCTAGAACACCTATCTGTAGGCCACACAAATATATGTTACATGCGGGGATCGAACCCGCGATCCGAACCGAGCGCAGCAGCCAATCTAGCTAAGCCACTGCACCGTTAGTCCAGTCAAAATAGACTAAATTATTATTCAAGTTTGCATTAATTCCCAACAAGCTGGATTTTTGTGCAGGTCTTGAATACGTCATTACGAATGATATATCAAAAGTCCCCATCGATCCCGCTTGTGCGTTGTTTTTTATTCGAGGTCAAAGGTCACAAATTAGCGTTTTTTGCGTATATCTCTAAAACAACGAGAGCTATCGAAAAATGGTTCAGGCAAAGTTTGAAGATCGTAAAATTGTCTACAAAAAAGATCCAACTTTTTTTCTTCTACGATGCACTGTTCTCGAATTATGGCTATTTTAAACATAGAAAATACGAATATGCACTCATGCTAAGGGATGATGGGTTCGATGAATATTTGAAGGACAAACCATCTGTAACGATACATAAGCAGTGTCGTAAAGCATACACCCAGAAGAGCAGCATCGCTGCAGCTAAAAGACAGCGTGAGGCGGAGATAGCTACCACATCTGGGATTAGTCCTCCTCGTACTAGCACGAGGTAATGAATCGTCTTTTTGACGAAATACTGTTTGTTCTGTGGCAATGAAGCAGATAAAACGGCTGAAATAAAAAAAAGAGCAGCATCTTCGACCAAGAGTGTCCTCCCTTGACTTCAAGAAAACCTGCGGTCCTGCGGACTAAAGTCACGATATCTCGAAAGCGATGCTTGATAGAAGAAAAGTGTCCACATCTTTTTTGTAGACAATTTTACGATCTATCAATGACACTACTTGCTAGCTCATGAGAACGAGTCTGAGCTTCCTTAAAGATGGTTTTCTTGAAGTCAAGGGTTGAAAGTTTAGGACACTCTTGGTCGAAGATGCTACGCTTTTTTTTATTTCAGCCGTTTTATCTGCTTCATTGCCACAGAACAAACAGTATTTCGTCAAAAAGACGATTCATTACCTCGTGCTAGTACGAGGAGGACTAATCCCAGATGTGGTAGCTATCTCCGCCTCACGCTGTCTTTTAGCTGCAGCGATGCTGCTCTTCCGGGTGTATGCTTTACGACACTGCTTATGTATCGTTACAGATGGTTTGTCCGTCAAATATTCATCGAACCCATCATCCCTTAGCATGAGTGCATATTCGTATTTTCTGTGTTTAAAATAGCCATAATTCGAGAACAGTGCATCGTAGAAGAAAAAGTGTTGAATCTTTTTTGTAGACAATTTTACGATCTTCAAACTTTGCCTGAACCATTTTTTGATAGCTCTCGTTGTTTCAGAGATATACGCAAAAAATGCTAATTTGTGACCTTTGACCTCGAATAAAAAACAACGCACAAGCGGGATCGATGGGGACTTTTGACATAACATTCGTAATGACGTATTTAAGGCCTGCACAAAAATCCAGCTTGTTGGGAATTAATGCAAACTAGAATGTCTATTTTGACTGGACTACGTGTCGTCGAAACAGTTTAACAAGTTTGGTAGCCAGACATGGGAAATATTTGTTACGTGCGGGGATCGAACCCGCGATCTGTAGCGCAGCAGCCAAACCACTGCACCAACCGTGTCGTCAAAATAGTTCAACAAGTTTGGGAGCCAGACGTCGGAAATGCGTACAAAGCACCTTGCTGCTCCGCCATGGCCGTGTGTAAAATAAATAGATTTTGGTCTACATTCCTTGATGTTAACCAGGTTACCTATCTATGAAATGATGGGCAAATGATACACGTACGTTCTATTAGGTACTGAAAAAAATGATTAAATTTGGATTTATAGGAACTCGCTAGGTTCGGGTACTTTTGTACCACCAACTCACAGTACACACAGTATTAAATACTTCTCAACCTGAATTATAAACCAAATAATTACATAATACAAGTATAATATAACAAAACTAAACAAAACAACAATAGTTCGTACAGCTACTTGCGTACTTGTACGAGTGCACTCGAACAAACAAAATACATGGCAGTAACAAAATAACGTTTATTAACAGCAAAACAGAATCATATTAAGTTACAAAGCTTCTTAGAATAAAATAAAGAATTTTAAAAACACCAAAGCAAAATAAATAACAACGAGATCCAAATGAAAACATTCTAAATAAAAGGAAAATAATAAACAGTGAAACGAAAAATCCGAGTCGATTGTCAAAAATACTGTAATGAAATAATTGCGCCGCCCGCCCTCGCAGTCCGCCCCACACAAAGGGTCCATCGGCTTACCTATTAATAAGCCGTGTGAGGGCTGTTCATTACAATTAACAAATATTTTCCCCTGGCGTTGCTCACATGACCACTTTATTCGACTGTCACAGCAAAAAAACATTTGTTGCAACCAAAATATTAGTTTAAAATATATCTTCGTGCTATCTTCTGCTAGCGGCTACGCCCGTGTGTAGAGTTAGTTTAGTCTTAATGTGATATATGATATAGCCTTCCTCGATAAATGGGCTATCTAACACTGAAAGAATTTTTCAAATCGGACCAGTAGTTCCTGAGATTAGCGCGTTCAAACAAACTCTTCAGCTTTATAATATTAATATAGATTAGTGGTGCTCTCACGACGCTTTTATTTACTACACATCGTAATTCTGTCCTAATACATGCGTTATACGCCGTAATAAAGCCATTCATGAATACAGACATCGATATCATAAGTATCTCCAATTTAGTCGGAGCCATACCATCTTCCTCGACGTTGTTCATCTCCGCATCAGTAGCCACGGGCACATCATCGGGCGCGGAGGCTGCGGGCTCCCCTGCAGCGGGCGCGCCGGACTCGTCAGCCGGAGCCGCATCGGGCGCGTCCTCGGCAGGCAGCCACTTAGTCAGCTCTTTACGCATGATGGCATACCGTTCACGAATGGTGCCTGGCGTACGAGGAGCACTTCGCAGATACTTAAGAGTAGCTTTAGCACCCTCTAAAACTTCCCTTTCAAGCTGAAATTCAAATTACTAGTTTGGGACTTTTTTTTCTATACTATACACTAGTGCTTGAATGCGACTCATTGATTTAAATATAAAACGCAAGCAAAATTTTTTTAGCACGATAGAGGAAACTAAACAAATATGGAATAAGTACCATTTTATTTTTGTGACAATCATAAAAGTTCTTGTTCTTCCTACCCTTATCGGCGCAACACGTTTTTTTCTTTCATTCTGTCCTACCTTCCAGTCATAGTCCTAACATTCCAACTTGCATACCTCAGTCTCACTTCCCGAGCTCGCTTCTTACGTTGCACCCGCCGCGGATGGTGCAACAACCCTAGTCCATTTCCCACAGGAGCCGGATGCTGCCCCTGCGCGTCGCCTGGTGTGTACGCCATAGCCCTATCGCGACCCAACATAAAGAGGTTTGGCTACTGTTTCACAGTCGGCCGCCAGCCTGACGCCAACCCTCCTTGGGAATGCCTTTGTTGGTTTACGCCCGTTTTCAATAAGCTACCTATGTTCAGTTGCAGCTACTAAAGATAAACAAACCTATCGTTTTACCCTTACTTGCTTTCCTATAACCTATCGACGGATAGCATTTCATACCAAAAGGTGTAGATGGAGAGATAGAATCTTACTGTTTATCGGGGATAGCTATCTATCTATGAACTGCGGTAGGTAGGTTATTGAAAACGGGCGTTAGTCACCACCACGCGGTGACCTAAGTAGGCAGTCTCGAAATATCCCTTAGTCGCCTCTTACGACACCCACGGGTAAAAATGGGATGGTGCTATTTTTTCACTAGCGAACACCATACACATAATACCTAAATAAAATAAATCCTTTATTTAATTTATATCACTTAATTTAGTAACAGTCTGGCAACAAAATCAGCAAAAAGTGATCTATGGAATAGGGACCAAATAATTATGGTATACATCAAATCTATATATAAGTTTTTGGTGAAATCTAAGAAGGGTACCTACTCTACTTGCGTAAATAACAACTCCAGGTACCGACTTTATCATCAGCACAATTATCATGTACCTAACACTCACACATAAGACAATAGAGCCGTTTCTTCTGAGAATCTTAAAAACTGCTTCAAAACCTTTGTCTCAACGAAGAAAAACTAGCATCTCTCACCATGATCACACCATTGGTTCAACTGCGAAGTTAAAACCAGTAGGTATGCGAGTATTATGATTTAAAGAGACTGATTTGTGCGTCTAGAAGTATTATTTTACGAGAAATTCTGGTATTATATTGGGATTCTGTTCCATATTTGGTTACTTTACTCTAATAAGATTTTATGTCCGTAAGGATTGAGGAGCCACATCAGATTTTTTAAATCTGATCTCACCATTATTTAGCAGCAGTGTAGATTATTTTGCAGCACGAATTCTAGATTTAGCAGCAAAATATATCACTAGTTATTTTAATGCAAAGGTGGCTCCTCAATCTAAACGTCTGGATTGAGGAGCCACCTGAAAACTCGTTAAGTAATGGATGCACATTTATGAAAATTTAGCAGCATTTAGCAGCTATTTAGCACATAACCGTCTAAAAATTTCGCTTCTGTAGCACTAAAATTAAAGAAAATACAATACTTTTAATATGGCTCCTCAATCTAAACGTCTGGATTGAGGAGCCACCTGAAAAACTCGTTAAGTAATGGATGCACATTTATGAAAATTTTGCAGCATTTAGCAGCTATTTAGCACATAACCGTCTAAAAATTTCGCTTCTGTAGCACTAAAATGAAAGAAAATACAATACTTTTAATATGGCTCCTCAATCCTGACGTTCTAATTATATATGTTTGACTGTAGCCACCTGAAATCTCAACGAAATCTAAAGCCAGATATACTAACATTTAGCAGAAATTTCTGCTAAATATACCAGTACATTTCAGCAATGTACATACTTTAGATTCTGAAAAAACCATCATTAACTATTTTCTTGTAAATTCAGTGTGTAGGGTGACCACATTTTGGGGGTACGTTTTATTTATATGGCGATAAACAAATTTAAAGAAAACCATTAAAATATTAAAACTCCTTAAATTATTTAAGCCGGTAAGTTAATATTTGCAACTTGAACAAAAAAGAAAGTACTTTCGATAATAAATAATAATTAAAACTCTGTTCTAAGTTTTATAAATTACATCAGTCTAGTAAAAAAATATAAACAAACTAACACAAAGTTGGTACCCTGAAACATGAGTGCGACAGAACAGGCTAACAAAAAAAAAAACACCATTGTTGACATTTTATTTTAAACCTTATTACCTACAATTAGATTTAATTTTGGAATAAATAATTTTGAATACATTTAAAAATGAGGTTTGAATTTCGAATGTCATTTTTAAATTGACTGATTCTACTTACTATCTAAATATAGAAGGTCTTAAATACAAATATAACGCAAACGATATTAAAGTTTATAATTGTGCCATAGGATTTATAATTAAGTAACAGAAGTTAATATTGTTATTTTATAACTTTTTTTTTATAGGTGAATGTTTACGTTTAGCATTTTTAGTAGTTTTTTTCACTAGTTTTTGACGTTTTATAAGTGCCCATGTAGGCCTATGTAAAATAAAATTTAAATGTAAAATAGAATTTTATGAAAATATATAAAGAATGCCCAAATTGCCCATATATGCATCATCAATAACTTTTACTAAATTGATGCACCGCAAGCTGACAAGCGGAGAGTGCCTTACTGTTTTCTTTTAATTATATGTTTTTGTTTTAACAGACCAAGATGTTACTATTACTTAGTTAGAATTTAGTTTAGAGGTTTTAAGTCGAGGTGGAGTACATAATTGTAGGAACCGGGGTTGGTAAGATAATTATATTACATGTGCGAGATAAGTTAGGATTCCTTCGTTTCTATATTCCTAGTTATTCTTAGGGCCTGTTTTGTTTGTTGTTTTGTTTTGTTTTGTGTAGTTTTGAGTATCTTACTTGGCAGATAATTTCATACAAATTCTGTTCCATTTTTGAATTTATTCAGTGTGTAGTGCCTACTCGGACATTGTGAAACAGGCCCTTACTCTCACACGTTTATAGCGCATAGGTAATACCTTTACTTCGCCTAGGCCTACATTGAAGAATACAACCATAAGACTGTTTAAGTACTAATGGTTAAATCTTTTATTAACTTATTTTCTAATAAAGTTATCGAGACGTAAAAAAACTCATTTACGTGTTTTATTTCAATTTCTCGAAACTTCGCAGTAAATCATTAATATAGATAGGTATTTAAATAAGGTGTCAGGTGAAACATTTAAGTATTTTTAAGCTATCATCATCATCATCTTCCAGATCTTGGCTCATGTTACTTGGGGTAGGTCTAAAACATTTTATTGTTCCATTATATCCTGTCAACCTTTACTAAATAAATATTATTGTGTGTTTGCACGTACGTAAGTGAAATATTAATTTGTAGGTACCCCAAAATGTGGTCACCCTACACACTGAATTTACAAGAAAATAGTTAATGATGGTTTTTTCAGAATCTAAAGTATGTACATTGCTGAAATGTACTGGTATATTTAGCAGAAATTTCTGCTAAATGTTAGTATATCTGGCTTTAGATTTCGTTGAGATTTCAGGTGGCTACAGTCAAACATATATAATTAGAACGTCAGGATTGAGGAGCCATATTAAAAGTATTGTATTTTCTTTCATTTTAGTGCTACAGAAGCGAAATTTTTAGACGGTTATGTGCTAAATAGCTGCTAAATGCTGCAAAATTTTCATAAATGTGCATCCATTACTTAACGAGTTTTTCAGGTGGCTCCTCAATCCAGACGTTTAGATTGAGGAGCCATATGTATTTTCTTTAATTTTAGTGCTACAGAAGCGAAATTTTTAGACGGTTATGTGCTAAATAGCTGCTAAATGCTGCTAAATTTTCATAAATGTGCATCCATTACTTAACGAGTTTTCAGGTGGCTCCTCAATCCAGACGTTTAGATTGAGGAGCCACCTTTGCATTAAAATAACTAGTGATATATTTTGCTGCTAAATCTAGAATTCGTGCTGCAAAATAATCTACACTGCTGCTAAATAATGGTGAGATCAGATTTAAAAAATCTGATGTGGCTCCTCAATCCTTACGGACATTAAGATTTTTAGTCTTGTAATGTTCTCACTGCTAGGACTAAGGTCTCCTCTCTAAGAGTGGGAGCCCGATAGCAAGTATAGTAGTATTATTTAGCCCTAAGTTACCCTAAATTGCTATAGAGATAGATAATTAACAGAACGCATGAACTTACCAGCAAGCCCTCTTTTTGTCTCTTAACTTTCTCAAGCGCGTTCGTAATCCAGGCCTCTTCAGCTTTCATCTTGGCGATTTCCTGCTGCCGTGCCTGGAGCCGCGCTATCTCCTGCTGACGCTCCTTAATCCTCGACATCGGAAACATGGCTAGAGCACTATTCACAGACTGAAACGCTCGCAGCCGCCGACCAACTAAAACGTCTGGGGAACGCCCTAGATCGATACACCTCCCGTAGCCGAACGTATTTCGTGGCTTCATTCGGGTATTGAGGTGCGATATGTGAGAGCGAGAGTGGTGGTCAGTCTCGCTCTAAGTAACGCACCTCGACGGCCGACGTGGTCGCGGCGCCACCGCCGGCTTCGTGCCCCCTGCACATGCGCTGCAGCACTCTCCCTGCGATGCAGTTGTTCCTCGTGGATTACCTTAACTGAGGCTAGTAACAAGACTACAGCTCAGTTTAAGAATAAGCCTCGCCTGACGAAGCAAACTATTCCTAATATACCTACCATTATAAATGAGAAAGTAACTCAGTCTGTCTGATAAACTTTGACGCTAAGACTGATGAACCAACTTTTACGGATACAGAGTTATATATAAGTATGGGAAGGACATGGGCTGCCTTTTATATATTTAAAAAAGACTTGAAGTAGCATCGTGATAGTTTGTTTTGGAGTCCGACATTATTGACGATTTATTATCTATCACACTAATATTATAGAGGTGAAAGTTTGTGAGTATTGTGTTTGCTAGTTCTTCACGCTCGAACGGCTAAAGAGATTTCGATGAAATTTTGAAGATGGGCAGTCCATGACCTGGTATAGCAAATCGGATACTTTTTATCCCTGAAAGTGGGGAATTAATGAATTTGTTGAGTGTCGCCAACTTTAAACGGTAAACAACTAAAAAGACAACTTGTCAAGACTTTTGCCAAAAGGCATCATGCTCTGCGCGAGTCGTGGAATAAAAAGCATGAAAATCGATGTAGTAGTTTTTGAGTTTATCGCGAACAGACAGACGGACGCGATGAAGGATTTAATAATAATGTATGGAGGAAACTAGGGTTAATTCGGCATTACTTGGGTCAGATTAGATGCCAATTTTAATTGAAATAGGCAAATACCAATTAAAACTTTTCGACTTTATGACATGAATACTCGTACTTAAAGCAAATTACGAATAACAGATTCGTAACTTGCTTAAGTTTTCTGCAAGAACCTGCTTCTAGGAATAAATAGTTCCTCAGCTATCATTGCTGAAGGAAAGCATGTGTGTCTTCTTTAGAGAAACATCAAACAAACGTAAAAGATTCCAAATAATATCAACACTTTCTTAAAAAAAGGGAATGGAAAATGAAACAATATTCATACAAAATTATAATTTATTATCTTAGTAAAGCTAAAATATAAAAATATAAAAGGTAAATGAGTATAAACAGAGCACATAATGTCACGTCGACATTACCATATATACATATATCATGTACTGCTCCTTGTAAAAAAAAATACAAGACTCCGAAAAACATTTTTTGCGAAGTGATATAGATTTGAGACTTTTAGATGTTGGTGGGTGGGTGTACAAACAGATCAACTTAGGCTTAATGGGCAGAGAGCCAACACTTTACAATTTAAAAAATAAAGTATCGATACCAATGTCATCAGATCAAAAAAGATAATTCAAAAACCAAATTTCTTCTTTCGAATCAGCAGAATTAATTATACATTTCAAAGGTCTTCAAAAACCAGTTATTATTTGAGACAAAATAAATAATTTCACATTCTAGAATCATCAAAATGGACATTGTTAAAAGTAAAACCACCGTACACCAAATTTAGCTTAATAAATAAATATGATCACAACTTAGAGAGCTTAAGAGCATCGAATCTAATCATCTTCGTTGTACAAAATAATTGTTAAAGACGACAGGTAATGCTTTGAGAGACAGAATACAACTTTCTTAATGTAATTTCTATATGAAGAATCGACAAAAGTTGTAATTAGTGATACATACATTTGGTGAATATGTTCATTTTACTTCAGGTCCTAACCGTCGCGACAATATTCGAGATATTCGTTAGCCCATAAATATTTTACTGACGAAGAAATATTGAAACCATGTTCAAATTGATTTTTCGTTACCATGTATGGGGGCCAAAATATATTTCGTTCGTAAATTCGATACATGTACGTCATAAATTCGATAAGACTTAATTTGTTAAAATACAAGTTACAAAACAATGTATCTGTTGAGCAATTCTGTTCAAATTGTTTCGAAAATGTTAAATCGAGTTTTAAATTTTAGTTCATCGTTATATTCTACGTATACAGTTTCCGCAATGCAGCTACTAACCAATTTAGTTATGATAAGTACTGACGACACTGCATTTGCGGTCAAAAATCTTTCGCATCGAAATAATTTTTGAGTTATTTAACCTTCTGACCGCCACAGTCACACAGACATGACAAAGCAAAATGTAACTCACACGCCAAGATCACGCGACTACATGCTAGACTGAAACGCTAATACATCTTTTATGAATAGTATTGTTTTACTTTTTTGTGTTGTTACAGGATGGCCATTGGCGCCGCGAGCACGCTTTTGCTTTTGAGACGTGATGGTCAAAAGGTTAACGGTTAAACTTCGTCAGATTTTAGCAGTCGAACGTTTTAATAGCAGCCTTTAAACGAGATTCGATCTCTGTGGGACGAATACATATCACTGCGTCTTATGAGCCACGAACTACAACTCTGCATAGAAATACAAGTCAGACTTTAGTCACAACAACTGCTGCCTTCAATAAACTGCTGCCTAATAATAATGCAGAGATGTTTAGCTACATGCGCATTTTTAGATCCTAATCTCAAAGAATACTGGCCAATTTTGGGACAATTTATTGTCAAAAATTTTACATATCATAATATTTAATTCCGAAATATATAGAAGATCATAAAATATAAATAATGTGAGAATCACTTGATATGATTGTATAAGAAAAAACCGTAACTAGTGGAATGTCGAAAGCTGTCTGACATAGAGACAGTTATAATATCTAAGTATAGAAGACTTGAAAACTACATCTACTCTACGAATATCATTCTATTGGTTATTTTGCTTCATAAAGAATACTTAATGTATAAACGTTAAGACGGACAGTTTGATATTAATACGATTGATTAGTTGCCTAAGACGTCTTGTATGGCTGAGTGGTCGTTGTAAACGAACTACTTTTTGATTTTAGTCTAATTTGAATTTCAAGTTAGTTTCCTGGCGAGGATGGGTTAGCCGGCATCATGGTTTACTCATGGGAGTGTCGGTACGCTGTTCAGCTGTACGCTACCTCGGTGAGTGGTCGGTTATATTGGAGTGCAATAAACACGACACTTCGACTACAAATTTACAAATTGTAGCCTAAAATTTGCACCGCGGACCAGCCTGATAAGTTTTTAATAGTAACCTCATTCTGAATACATCAAAAAAATCTTTTTGTTTTCTATCCCGTTGGGAATATGGCCTGTTTATTGGTATCGATTGATCTTGAAATTAGGTCGAAACCAACAGAAGTCGACTCATCGGTCAATTGTTCACTCTTTGTGAGAAAGAGAAAATATTTTTTAGTGAATAATTTGATAATTCGAGTTCGTAGTCTTGCTTGAAAGTATTGCACAAATTATTTAAGTTACGATGGCAATTTTACCGAACAATTAAGCGATGGTAAAATTTAACCTTCTGCACAAAAGAATTTTTGAAAATAAATCGTCAACTTCATCTTATCATCTCCTAGTAGGTGGCTCGACCACTTTGATATATTCAACATACATCAGATAATAACGTTGTTACAAGCAATTTTGTTTTTAAACCGGTCTAAATTCATTAATTTTTTTCCAATTATCCCACAGAAGTTAAAATTTCTTCCGTAAGTAAATTAAAAGCGAAACAAACTGATGCGAACTAGCGATTTTAGTTAGAAAATATTTTATACTCCTTGTTAAATACGTTTAAAGCTCGCCCGGATGTTACAAATATTTGGACTTTACGGATTTTGTCTACTGACGGTCTGTTTTGTGACTTACAACACCTAAACCACTCGTGTCTTTTAATAACTGTATGAAAATCCGTTCAGTAGTTTTTAAATTTATCGCTTTTACACAGACAGAATAACGTGGCAGGGGACTTTGTTTTATAATATGACACGATTCAGTCGCTTTAAAACTAAGTACTTAGACGGTCAAAAGCTCGAATCCATTTCACACCTTTGTATATGGACTGACTTTCAATTAGATATTATTAGTGCCGAGCTAAAAAAATTATCTAATATAAAAAAGGATTTTTTGCTTGCACGAAGGCTTTGATTCTGGCTGTGAATCTTGTAAACAGAAGAAACTACACCGAAAAAAAAAACAAAAGACGAATATTACTATCAAGCAAGAGTTTTCCGCTGTAAATCGACACAAACTTGAAATTCAAATTTGACCAAACTATCTTATAACTAGGGTTTTGTCATGGATACATAGATCGACACACAGATCTGTACTTTCAATGAATATTTGAGCACAAAGTAGAAAGCTTAGTATAAGGGTTAGATACATTAACATTATACAGCGCACTCGGCTGTTCATCACTACTATACGAATTAATGATACATATGCGACAATCGCGTCTTAATCTATAAACTGTAGAATGTAGATTATAAATCCGTTTTATTATAGAGGCCGCCTCGCTGCTTTTACATCACAATCGATTTTAAATGTGTTCGTCACATCAACTCTTCTCACTTGTCGAACTACGCTACACATACAGCTGCTTGCCAATAGACCAATAGCGAACTAGCGGCCAGCGGCCAGCGGCCAGGTCGCAGCAGCCATCAAGATACATACGTTAGTATGAAACCGCCATAGAGCGCGCGCACATGTCCGCACGCGGCCAGCGGCCACAGGTTTCATACTAATGTATGTATCTCGATGGCCGCCGCGACCTGGCCTCCTGCGGCCTGGCCGCTAGTGCGTGCCTGGCCATAGAGTAGCCGTTACACGACTAGCAGAGCACTTCCAGATTCTATTCAGAGAGAACAATAAACTTCACGACAACGTTGAGGCTACCTCGAACCTGACTTGATAATATACTAATGACAGTACATCTATTTGGCAACACATTATACTGAGTATTAAATAGAATAAGAGTTAAAATATAAATTCTGAGCGCTTTTATCGAGTACTACAAACTTGAGCGGGCTCTGCTGGTTCTGTTTTAGAGGGAAGGGCGACACGGCCGAGGCCGGGGTAGCGGCTGATACTCTGCGGGGCTTTCTTTGACATGTCGTTATCAAACCAAAACTTGCTAATGTGCGTCTAATGAAAGCGCTACCTAGAGTTTCTTTTTGAAATTTAATTGGCAAAATTTTTCAGCCGCAATTTTAGGGAATAAAAAAAATTGTGAAGTGTCAAAACATGATTCTCCTGCTATGTAGTTAGTAATACTAAATACATTTTTTTTGGATTTAACCTCTTTTTCTCAGGTCGCGCTTTCATTAGACGCACTTTTTGTGCATAAAGTATACTTTTGTGATATTGACAAAAGAAGTTTTTCCTAAGTTTTAGCTGCTGCACATTGCACATTTTATTCTGAGGCCCTAGTTCCACAACTAGTGGTCATAAGCACATAGCAGTTCTTTTATATGAGAAATAAGGCAGCTACCTATGAGCTGTGGCCAAAATCATGATATCTCAAAAAATGGCACATAACAAATTTTGGTTTGACAATGACGATGTGTACAATTATGTTTCCAGTAGCAATATTAAGTTTTCAAAACCCCACAGCTGCAGTATAGAGAAAAAATTACTATATTTGAATCGTTTTGTAGATTTGGAATATTCAAACATAACATCTATACAACATGTAACTGTAATAATGCAGACCCTTATTAGAAAATGATGTTACAAATTATAATTCAAGTACTGAAATTGCACTTACTGCTTTTTTATGTGGAACATAAGTCCCACATACCTCCTTTGAAAAGGAAGGATCCTGACGGCTATTATGTCTGGTTTCCTCCTAATTTTAGACAAATAATATGAGTATCAACGCGTAGTGCATGGCGAATAGGTGTTGGTATCTACGTTCGCACACACACAAGTAACGCAATCAAGATTTAGCAAAATATGTAATTTTATAATCTAAAATAATTAATGATTATTTTAGGATAAAAAACCCATTTTAAAAATAGCTGTATTGATTCTGAACATACTACTTTCAGGGTGTGCGTTTATAATGTTACATGTTGTAAAGCTGCGCTATATGAAAGTGGTGATGGCAATAATATCGCCCCTCCCTGTAAAACCAGTGTTCAGATGGTGGCGCGAGCCCGGCGGGCGACAGAGGTGCACACAGACACACTCGACATATACTATAATGTAAATAGCATTGGTATAAAAATAATTTGGTAAAAACACATCATATATCAATATAAATGCTAAAAATCTACAAGAGCTATCGTTTACTATGGAATGTCCTTAAGGCCTGAAACTGCGTTAAGCGGGCACCCGCGCGGTTTCATACAAAAGTGCTCCGTCGCGGGGACCAGCGCGGGTGTCCGTCACGGGGAGGCGCGCCCCGCACCCACGCAACGGGGCCCGCCTCCGTGCGACGGAACCCGTCGCGGGGGCACGCGCGGTCCCCGCCAGGGAACACGCACGGGCTTGTTCAGGGTTGTCATTTCATCATTTGACAAAAATGACATAACGAATGTTGCCACTTTTTTGCAATTCTTAAATAGTGATGTACCTCAACCGTAAATTGCCGTTAATAAAATCAAGTAGTATCGTTTTTTATAATAATTTTTCCTGAATAGTAGATAGCTATTTAAAATGAAAAAATACAGAAGTAATAACGTATATTTTTATGTTAAACATTTAAAAAATATTTAATGAATGATAAATGATATTTATTTTGCAAATAGGTTTTCACAAACACTTTTACACGTCAATTTTTTTGTTGGACTTTTTTTTACTAGATGAGGCCGGTGTTTACTAACTGACTACCCTGAGAAGAAACACCGAAACAAACTCAGAATTCTAATCGATATGAAGACTGGTTAAAAAATATTCTCCCAAAATTGAAACAGAATGCAGTTATACTGATACTGTATACTGCAATCGGTTTTAATTTTGGAAGAATATTTTTTAACCAATCTTCATATCGATTAGAATTCATTTCCTTGTGATGGTCATCTAGCCCCTTTTTTTGCATCGAAAACTAGTGCACCGCCATCCACGAAACTGTCTTCGCTTCCAAAGTGGGACAGTTTTTTTTTTGCTAGTCGTCGTTTTGCTATGTAATAATATATTATGTTCTCCATCGACACGACTATACAAGCACACCGTTAAAATTGAACTAGCGACACTGCGTAAATCGGTCTCCGCGACGGGTCCCCGCGACGGGGACCGTCGCGTAGCCACGGAGCCCACGCGCGTGTCCACGCGCGTAGACACGCGACGGTTGCCCGTCGCGGGCGCCCGCTTAACGCAGTTTCAGGCCTTACTCATACCTCTTAATAATCTCTTTTATAATCTTAAAATCGCTACGTTACTTATTCATAAATACAATATCATATAAAGTTAGCAAAAAGATTCTTTTTTTTTAAGATTATGCATTTATAACTAGTGGAATGTAAAGAGATTTTTTTTAATATCATAGTGTTAGTTACATTACCCCTTATAATTAATGGTTAGATACCCAAACCTTTGTAAAAATACACCGATTATTGGACGTATTTGTAATTTTTTTATACATTTTCGTTTTTAAAATGGCGCAGAGCCGAGTCGCCGCTCGTACGAAATATACAGAGAGCGCGGCGGCCGGCGCGCGGTCCGCGGCCAAGGTTCACCTCGGCACAATAAGAGAGCTAATGACTACAATACATTTCGACTTCATTACGATGGGACGATTCTTAAAACGTTAAAGCTATACGCGCTTTAAAGCCTGACCAGAAATACGCTAACACGAGTAAGCACACAGTTACTACAACGACATTATCAAAACCCGCGCGATATTTTCCGGTCACAATTTGACGAAAATTTAATACCTTATCATAATTATAATGGAATGTGATTTGTCACGAGTAGCGACTCCACGAGCCGACACACTACTCTCGTTCTAAACAAGATTCGATACATTATCAGTCCGACATATAAATTACTTTTACAATAGTTTGTTCGCAAACTTTTTACTTCGAATATACAAAAAACTTTAAGGGATACCGTCGACGTTCCCTGACCACGCCGAGAGCGATCCGCGAACGAGAGCACTTCTACTTCTACAGTGAACCGAAGTGGATAGCATATCTTACATAAACAGTCGCTTGAAATATTGAGGTATAATTTTTATAATCTTAATACACCTAAAGAACCCTTGTATATTTAAAAAAAAATGTATACATCGCTAAAACTATGTTGTACGTATAAATTGTTCGCTTTTCCGGCTTAATTAAGAACTTAACAAAATTAACTTAAATGTCTAAGTAAAGCATACATAGATGATTAACATACGATAACGTATTTTGTACTGTTAGGTTATGCTTTATATACGGGACGCGCCGCGCACGACGGCGTGTCGGCGACGCGCCACAAAGAAACGATTCTTTTGTTTGTACACATCGACGCGGAATGGCAACGTTTGTTTGTTCATACATCTAATCGGTTTCGGTCTAGCTGCCTAAAATAACTTGTACTTGGACTATTTTTATTATGAAAAATCATCTACGATCCATTCTTTTACCTTGGATCCTTTATAAACGTAGGTACATAATTTACAAACCATTTTTGAGCAAATTTTATGCAATAAAAGAATGGACGATAGAATACAAGTTACGTTGAATAATCTCGATTAAATAAAAGCGCAGGATGTGATTCAACTCGATACATCGATACTAACCTACGATACAAGTCGATCCGAGAATTCCATAATTGTAAAAGGGCAGATTCTAATAAATCCATCAAAAATCCTTAAGTAATACTTATTTGTTAAAGTTAAGAGTATAAATAGTCAAGAGATATGAAGAATGGCATCATTGCAGTCTTAAATCTAAGCAAACTTGAGTACATGAGATTACAGACGAGTCGCGGCCTACGCACTCGCGAACGTCGAAGACACGAAGACATTATAATATTATCATCCTGCGCTTTTGAAATACTACATAATATAATGCATGTTGTATATTGTTTCAGTCTTTGGAATTTGTGTATGGGAATGTAAAATAAAATAAAAAATCTATAAAATTAAGACAAGAATTCGATAATTCCGAAGGTTCCTTGATGTTCACGCAATGGTTCATAAAGTTATACAAAAATTCACAACATCGAAAGCTTTCCAAAGACTCGTGGGGACGAGGCCGCGGCTATAAGATAGAACATCAAGGATCAGGCTACATTCAAGTTCAAGGTACAGTTAATACTAACAATAAGTAAAAATGCAGAGTATACAACTCATCGATTACACTTCCTAATCTCAAGATACACAAATGCGTTAATAATACGTCCGTCGGACTCGAATATGCAAAGACAAGTGGATATATGTGAGTTAGTGTCCTGATGGCGGTCGTACCTTCTTGAATCCCCTTTTAAAGATGAGGTTCTTACCCCAGTAGGATTGCTCTGCGAAAATGGTGTATAGCCGGTCGGGTTGCACATAGTCGTAGATGAGAGAGGGCCAGGTGGGTGGACATCATACGGTCTCCTCGGCTTCGCTCTTGGGCAGCAGCTCGGGCAGCCGCGCGGGCTCGGGCGTGCTCGGGAAGCTGTTGGCTTCCGGGGATGACTTTGCTTCGGGAGTCGACGATGGGAAGCTGAAATGTTTAGTCCTATCATGAGCTTCATGCCCTCTTACCTATAATGGGCAATATGCGTCAGTGCCATGCAAAACACAGCCAGCATGGATCTTTGACAAGTCGCAAAAGAAGTTCAGCTACACGGTTCGATTACTGACGATTGCGTATATGAACTAGATACAATCTCAAATCTGTGTGTTCTTTTAAAAACCATCTTATCTTAGATATAATTTTGCATGGACTTCTGTTATTATCCCTTTGAAATTATGAATTAAATCAAATTTACCATAATATATTTGTAAAATTTGCTGATTACAAAACTATTAGATCTGTTAATGAGGTGAATATTAGATTCGTGCTTGCAACGCGGCTCTGCTGCAAGGTCGACTTGGCCAAACGGTTCAAGAATGTATAACCAACCGTTCTTTGCTGTCCTATACCTGAATAAATCTGCCTGTATACACTACTGTACATAAAATATTAACAAATATCACAATTCTGGCTATTTCCTGTAATACAAAATCAATTTTAAGCAAATGTTTTGTGTAGTGCTAATACTTACGCCTGCCTCATAGCCTCGCTCTGTCCAATCTGTGCGAGGAACGCCTTATTCGATTCCGGAGTCGATCCAGGAGTAAAACTGTGAACAATGGTTAATGTTAATAAAAAATCTGCAGTATTTGATTAGACTAGGACTCTCTCCACACTCTTGGAGGGAACATGATTCCTTGATAGGAATTATTGAGATTATATTTAGCAGAGTAAAAACGACCGCCTTAGTAAGTGTTTGCTTCAGCAATATTAAATACTAGATTTCGCTGTTCCGCGGATAATAAGGTGACAACGACGACGCTCAGCAAAAGCACAATGATAGTAACCTGCCTTGTAGACATCGCTGTCAGCGATAACACCACCCATAGTTATGTTTGTATGTATAAATTATGTTGGTTTTTAAAGTTTGTTCTATTCTATAACTTACGGTATTCCGTAATGGGATCAGTATTTCTACAAATTACCTAGATTACTTTTTATTATCTAAACTAGTTGAGGAGTTTGTATATTTGTTTGTTAAAACTCAAAAATCTAAGGAACTACTGGTTCGGTTTGAAAAAAAGTTTTAGTATTGAAGATAATAAGTTTTAAAACATCACGCTACGACTCACGGGAGCGGAGCAGCAATCACAGACGCGGAAAAACCGCAGAAGAGGGAGCTATGAAATATTACGAGAGATAAGGAACCTTTTTGTCAATCTGTGCTATTATTTTCTAATTCTTTGCGTTTGTTCCACGATCGAGTTTATAGAGGTTAAGACTGTCATTCGAATTCAATCGTGTTATAACAATCAATCTCTTAACTGCCTGTGGGCCGAAATTGGCCGCTGCAAAAACAATCTGGCTAAATGGAGCTTCCTCGACTTATCCCTAACAAAGTGCTCGTGTGGAGCCGCTGCACAAGACATGCGTCACCTGCTATGGTGTCCATTCTGCACAACAAACTGTACTTTTTAGGATTTGTGCGGGCAATGACATAGGTATAAATTAATTTGAGTTTATAGACACGAGAAGAAGGCACAAGTATAGAACACCGTACAAATGTGGACTTATTGCCTTAGGCGTTTTCTACCAGTCGACCTTAGGATTTTTTTTTAATGTGCGAGATCATCAAAATTACTTCTCCCGCTCTGGACGGAGCGGCAGGGCATGTCAGACTTCTACTGACTTAAATCCACTCTTGTTCTTTCTTTGTCCTAATTCCAGAGTCCCGGGGATCTCTTTCGTCAACCCAGGCCCCAGTAAGCTTCGACACTTTCGGGCCCTTACGATTTGCTGACATCTAATTGAGGCGCGCTTGGAACAATACGCGCCGTCGACGACATGGGCTTGGTCCGAGTCAACCTTAAGATGATGTAGAAATATGACATGGTATTCAAAATGCGGGACTATTATCTAAAATTACATTTAGACATAATTTTATTCAGTAAGTTTTAACATAACTTATATACCTTCGGGTAAAATTAGTCACCTTAGTAACATTACTCTGTAGCTGAATCCGGTTTGACCGGATTCCGAACGTTACATAGTTGTGAAAAGGCGCAGCAGATAAGATGTAAATAAAAATGATCTCATTTGAGTCGTACACATTAAACAAGCGGCCGAATGTATAGGCTGACTGGTAATTAGTAACCGATACTTAAACACGTGACTCTACTCATGATAATAAACCACTTTTACTATGAGAAAATATGAAATTGGGAAAAAAATTGCTATTCAGTACATGTATATCGCCTATTGACAGTCGTTACGGATAGTCAGAAGCCAGTAAATATGACTCCAGTCTTGCCATGAAGTACCGTGTTACCCCAGTTCATGGATTGTGGAGGTCTGGTAGGCATCGTACCTCGTAAAATACAGGTATTCAGCTAAATCCGGCTTAACTGGAAGCCGATCCCAATATAGTTGGGAAAAGACTAGGCAGATGATGATGACGACATGTATATCGCCTACTACTACTAACAGGGCCTCAAATCTGCTATTAGAATTGTATCAGAATTATTGTCGATCAATGGCTTCATAATTGTTGATTTTGACAAGTTTTGTACTACCAAACTGTTAAGCCCTGGTCAAAATACAATGAACTGCTGATTGTTTGCGTGATTTCAGGTTTTGGTCCCTTAATAAAAGTTGTTTGTTATCATGAGTACATTCAAGTGTTTAAATTTCAGGTAGCATAGAGAAACTACCCCAATGATACTGAACAATGCCTGATTGGACTTATCGATATTTGCGTGATAAAAGGTTATGGCAGAAGCTAGACCTACCGTCAAATGGGGTGAATAGGAACAAACATTTTTAGATGAGTATCAGTGATTACTAACAAAGCACGGATTTGTATTACAATTAATTATAAACAAGAGTACCTATGTACTAAAAAAAAACCCTTCAATTTTTTGTTCCTATTCACCCCTACGTTCCTACAGACCCTGATCAACTGTACTATTCATAATACAATTGATCGGAAACGGTAAAAAAAACTGAGGATTACTAATCCCACAACTTGAAATCGCGTGAAAATAGCATCGACGACGGTACCGCCATCTATTAAATGATAGAGGAATCAAGACGTGTTTTGTGCTCAACGATTCGATAGTTAACGGCAAGTAAGACAGATGTCGCTTTCTTAAATGAGCATTACAAAGGAAAGGCAACCAATACACAAAGAATATCAGACTTCACGTGGCATTTGGCCTATTTTTTTTTTCTCTCTGAAACAGCTTGACCAATGTGTGTATTTTTTTTTTATTAATCGAAGGTCTGGTAATAGGCCGTAGGTTATTTTGTACCCTCTTTCCCACATTCCAATTTTCTTGCTTTAATATTTATACGGCAAAATAACGTTTGCCAAGTAAACTAGTATTAGGGCCTGTTTCATAATGTCCGAGTAGGCACTACTCACTGAATAAATTCAAAAATGTGACAGAATTCGTATGAAATTATCTGTCAAGTAAGATACTCGAAACTTAATCATAGGTGGTGAAACAGGCCCTTAGTGTAGATTTGTTGCTATTGTAATGTCCATGTATCAAAATGTAAATGTGTTCTATTTACATATTTTATATAACATACACAGATCATAGTATAACATATTTTTATAACATCCAATGTTTTTATAAAAAGAAGATATAAAGGGACCACACGGTTCTTTGTTTTTGAATTTAGGTAACACAATAGCTATGTAATCCTTCTACAAAATAATATACCATAAGGTAAACTAGGCACACGTGTCACAATCGGTAGTGCCCCACTTGCAAAAGAAATACATTTAAAATTACATTATTTTATTAATTAAAATTACATTTTGTAAGTGGGGCATGTATACTTGGTTTACCATATTAACAGGAGCTTACAGAATATTGTTATTAGCATTTAACTTCTTGGCACAGTCACGCGTAGCAGCTTTTTAGTTTCTAGCCACAGTCGCGCATAGATGGCAGTTTCATTTCGGTTGCAATGTTGACATTCCATTAGCAGTCTTTAGCCATGCTTATAACATAATACGCGCGTTTATTCAGCTTAGTCACGCCTGCATTCGCTATTTACGTACTGCATTAGCTCGCGTTCACGGCTACTTAACACAAAGCAAGTCTAATGAAAACATTCGTCATACTGCATAGTTTCATTGAAATAATTATATAGTTTAATCGCCGTGTAATTTTTAGTTATAAATTAGATTTGCTGACATGATTGTGATGTTTTTGAGAGCTGAAGAGTCGAAGGCGGCTTTTATTTATTTTTTCTAGCCTTTATTGTCCAACTGCTAAGCAAAGGCCTCCATTCCTTCTATTACTTTGAATGACATGTTTTTGTAAGTAGGTTTTTACAAACACTTTACACGTCAATTTAGGAAGAGGTGTGCCAAAAATACATTCACACTTGAAATTACTATTTGAAACTTAACTAAGAGTTGTACCTAGGACTTTATGATCGGCTGTACTGCTTTTCACCACTACATCAACGAGGTAACTTAAAACAGTGGTATTCAATGACTCGATCATTAGTAATAAATAAGCGCCGAGCGAGGATTCGAAATTAATTTGAGTGAATGAACAGCATATGAGCATAAGCAGCCTATAATAATATTGAAAAACGATTATCATCATCATTTCAGCCGAAAGACGTCCACTGCTGGACATAGCCCTCTGCTAAGCTCCGCCACAACGACCAGTCCTGTGCGTCTCGCATCCATCGGATTGGATTCTAGCGATCCTCAAATATGATAGCTTTTCTTAAATATTAAGTAAGTTTTTCTGCCAAATAATTCAGCTAACTTCTAGAGCATTACCGGCCTTGCAAAGTTAACTAAGCTAAGCAAGAGCATATTGTTTTATAAATCATAGGTATATAGTACAGCACAGTACTTCGCAATGGCTATTAGTAAGAAGTTAGGTTCTATCTCTATCTAGACTTTTCAATCTTGTTCTCATTGTTGTAAATCTGGTGTGTCTTACTATTGACTCGAATCATTGAAAACCTGTCAAACGTTGACGCTGAATGTTGTCAGATTCTTGTAGGCTTCTCCGCATGTTATCAGCTCATTTTAATTATTGACAAATACCAAGGATCGACAAAATGTTGAATGCTTAATGGAAACAATTCTGTGTTGTTTGGTTACAGAAATTGAGTTAAGTAGGTCCCTTCAAAGGTTTTATAGACAAGTTCTCTTTAAAATATAAGTATTAACATTTTTGTTAATACTTATATTTTAAAGGCACATAGGCAAAGACACAAATGCAAGTGGTTCGCAAGGCAGGCAGTAGTGTAGCAGGAGCATCGGCTTGGCAGCGCTTAGCAGTTACAATAATTTATTAGTAAATAGTCTACAACCGCTGTGCACCGCGTTATATACATAGTGGCTATTTTATGTACAGCAGTCGTTTTGTGAGTTTTATTATGATTTTCAATTATACTCATAAGTATAATTGAATTTGTCCTCCAGTGGGACACAACAGGCTTATAACATAACAACAATTGGATTAGTATTCTAGGACTAGTGTTGGGATTTTATTTTAATGGTGTAGGGATTCTTTTGATAATGTTATTACATTTGTGAGACCTGGGTTTTAGGGTTCCATACCGAAAGAGTAAAACGAGACTCTATTACTAAGACTTCGCTGTCTGTCTGTCTGTCACCAGACTGTATCTCAGGAACTATGAAAGCTAGACAGTTTATATTTTTAGCGGTTCTGTATTTCTGTTGCTGCTATACAAATATTAAAAACAGAATAAAATAAATATTTAAGTAGGGCTCTCGTATAACAAACGTGATTTCTTTATGGTACGCAACCTTTGGTGCGCGGGATCGATTCGCACTTGGCCGGTTTATCCTTTTATGCAGGAAGTTTTTGAAATAATAATTAAGTTCTAGAATGGAATGATTTAGTTAGTGGTAGTTTTCTATTAGTAGAATTTTCGTTTATATGTATTTTTAGAGTGTACAGTAAGTGTAGTAAGAGTGTTTATGATTTTAAAGCGTGAAAAGGCTAAAAAAGATATAAGTATGGTTTAGTAAGAGTTTGATATGTTTTCTTGCTTCATATAGAAGTCTTTGGATGATTTTCATTGTAATTAAGAAATATTATATGTTAAAATACAAAAAATAGAAGTTTTATTAGTTAGTGTTTGTTTATTTATAAAATTTTGCTGAGTTTACAGCATGGAATTGTTGTGGAGAAAATGTTATTTAGATAGAAGATGGAATTAATAAGTAGAGAGTATTATTAGACAGTTGATAATAACTAACGTTTTTTTTGGTTTTTTTAAACTTGGGACCAGTGTTTTTTTTCTGATTATAAATAGTATTTAACTTTATTTAGCTTTTAAAAAATCAAAGAAATTTTTCCTTCCAGTCTGTGTTTTTGTTGTTGTAGTATCTTTATTCATAACAACATAGTTGTGTCGAAGAGATTGATATTTAAATTATAAAATTTGTCCTTAAAACTACTAATTTGTTGTGTGTGTGTACTGTGGGCACGTTACAGCGCTGCGCCGTCTCTTCATGACACACCGGCGGTCAGTCCCCGCCAGGTGGGACCCATAAGGGAGGCCCGGCGGGGGACGACCTGCGGCGAGTGCGTCAACTTTGTTACGGGCCCACAGTAGGAGTATGTGACCCCCGTACTCTAACCCAAGCGCACACCTAGCCGGTTGCGGTTCAGACCGCAGGGACGACGCGTGTATGTGTGTGAGCGGCAATGTACTGTGTGACAACGCTCAGTGCACTTGCACCGGATAGTTCGCTTGCGCTAGCTACCCAGCGCGTGTGTATAGCGTATGTTGAGTGGCGAATGTGTGATCGACTAGCATTACACTTATTTCATCCCTATTTTCTTTTCATATTTTAACAACAGTGCTATTTTTTACATTTCTAAAGTTTTTATAATACAGTTAAAATAAATATTATTTTCATTATTAACCTACAAAACAAAAAGTAAAAATACTAACGCAATATCACATTATGTCATGAACTCACTTAAATTCTCTTTTATACTCATAAAATACATAAAATACTTAACATATCCTAATTCTAATAACTACTCCCAAATAATATGCAACTTCATTATCTCAGTAAAAATTCTTGTAACTATTCATTGCTCCATAAAATTTCATCAAAATCGTGTCAAAACTACAACATAACAAACAAATATAAAATTACTCTCGCATTAAAAATAACACAATATAAATTAAACATTAAATATCTAAATTCAAATAAACAACAAAAGAACCGTGTGGTCACCTAAAACATCCCCTTTTCTTATAATTCAACCTAAAATCCGATTTATAAAATAAAAACCCATCAATTTAATACAACAAAACATAAAACCTAAACAAATATAACTCCATATAAAACTCTTGTTTTTCACAAACACAGACCTAAACACAAATCCATAAGATACACAAATATTTACTTAATCCATACGGAAACCGAACCTACGACCCATAGTGCAGCAGCCAACCGCTGAACCGCTGCGCCAACCGTATCATCCATTATACAAGTCTAGGTCATTTTGCTACGTCTGTCCATTTTCGTAAAATCCTACTAAAATGCAAAAGTTTGTGTTTGTAAAAACTAAGAAAATGGTAAAAAAACAAAAGTTCTTTATCAAAAATGTAAAATTAAATAGGGAAAGGTTACATCTTTTGAAACAATTGGATATGTATTCACTAAAATGCAAAAGTTTGTGTTTGTAAAAACTAAGAAAATGGTAAAAAAACAAAAGTTCTTTATCAAAAATGTAAAATTAAATAGGGAAAGGTTACATCTTTTGAAACAATTGGATATGTATTCACTAAATCTAGAAAAAAGCACTAAGAAACACCAAAATGAAACTGAAGACTTACTATGTGAGCTAAACCGCCTACAAGAGAAACTAAATTCAGTAACTATTAAATATACTGCCTCCGAAAACCAGATGAGGGAATACGTTTTGGCAATGAATGAACTGGTGAGCTCACAAAAAAACAATTGTGAGCGCTGTCAATTACCATCCATTGCTTCTGAGCCAGGGCATTCATTGGCAATATGTGATACCACCTCACCCCAGCCTAGTGTTAGTCTTCCATTAGAAATCACTAGCTGTCTGTCACAACAGTTTATAAATAAAGAAATTGTTATTTATTCTGATGAAATCGGTAAAGGATTAGGCCACCTTCTAACAAATGAATATCCAGGACACTCAATTATAAATAACTGCATGCCTGGCTGTTCATTAGTTGATATAATGGGAAAAATTATAAAATGTAAATTTCACCAAGACACTACACTTTTAATTTTTGTGGGTAATAGGGGTAATGTGAACAAAGCAGATTTACTGCAATATTATAAGACCTTAAGTCACCTAACTGTAAAAAAAATTGTGATGTTCACATTTCCTTATAGTCAAAGTTTGCCACAGGAAGAAAATAATCTTAGATTTAAGCTAAATACAACTTTGTACAATGTGACATTGTACAATCAATTATTTCATTTCATTGACACCAACAATTATGTTGGTACTAACTTTTATTTGACAAAAGATAGATATCATAAGGATAATTACTATCTTTCTTTGTTTTGTAGGAGACAAATAGCTGTGTCGCTATCATATTATTTTGTTATTACAGCCAAGAACTTGGCTAAACAAATTGCTTCTGTTGAGCAAAGCAATGTTTTGACAAATGATTTTGCCAATAACTTGGCATCAAATATTAAAATCAATGTTGATTTAAATTAGTAATTAAGACAACGGAGTCAATCTCTGGCATAAAAACTATGAACATGCTGAACGAATATTCCACTAAAGTTTTAAATTCAACAAATAATATCAACCTGGTGCATCAAAATATTCAAGGTCTTATGAACAAAGATTTAGAAGTAGAACTTTTCTTAAATTGTAATAATATTGATATTCTTTGTTTAACTGAACATTGGCTTAAAAGCCAACAGTTAATGTTTAATTTTAGTAATCACCAGATTGGTAGTTCGTTCAGCAGAATTAATGCTATACGTGGTGGCTCAATGATTATTGTAAATAACCACCTGAAATATAAAGAACGGCAGGACATTGTGAGTTTATCTGTTGAGCGGTCAGTTGAAATAGCTTGCATTGAACTGGATCAATTTATTATATTAAGTGTTTACAAACCCCCTTCCGGATTGTATGACTGCTTCGAAAAGGTAATGGATGAAGTGTTTCACAAGATTTGCAATTCAAATAAGTACATAATCACTTGTGGTGATTTTAATATTAATCTACTAGAAAACTCAAGCTTATGTAGTAAAATTTTAAGTCTATTTAAGTCCTACAATCTGGTTAACCAATTTTTGGAGCCCACTAGAATAACTCCTAATAGTGCCACATGTATAGATAATATTTATACGGATGTTGTACCCAGTCGCAAAGAAGTCATTAATTTATTAGATTCTGATCATTGTGGGCAATTAATTACTTTTCAAAACAAGCACAGCATAGTGGCTAAAAAGAATATCACTGTTAACCCTAAAACTGCAAGTCGTTTAGAAAGTTTTAAAACTAAACTTATTAATAATTTACCCGACTTGTCTACATATGATGAACTCAATCATCAATATGAAGGTTTCTTTAACATGTACTGTAATCAATTTAATTCTACTTTCATACCTAAGACTCTCTCGGTTAACAGTAATGTGTCGTTCAGTGAATGGGCTACCACTGGTATTCATAAAAGTAGAACTAGGCTTTACGAATTGTATGACGAAAGAATTCTTGTTAATACTGCTGAATTTAATTTATATGTTCGAAATTATTCGAAATTATTTAAAAAAGTTTGTTCTCTAGCGAAATCGCGTTATTTGAGTTCCAAAATTAAAAACAGTAAAAATATAATTAAGACTACTTGGAATGTTATAAATAGTGAAACTGGAAGGTCTACGAGACCATCTAGTGACTATAAACTTATAATTGATGACAATGTGATCACATCAGACTCACAGGTTGCTGCGGCTTTTGAGAACTTCTTTTCAGAGATCCCTATATCAACAACAAAATCTCTGAACTCATCACCCACAGCTGCAGATTCTCTGCTTAAAGAAAACGTTAAAGTTTGCGATTCTGTTTTTAATTTCGAACATGTTACTTGTGCAGATATTGTTAAGACCTTTAAGTCCTTAAATGTAAAAAAGACTGCAGATTTATGGGGTAATTCTGTGGACGTTGTTAAGTCTATAATCCATATTGTGGCTCCTTCATTAGCCTTTATTTTTAATAATTGTATCGATCGCGGTGAGTTTCCTGATTTAATGAAGAATAGTAAAATTATACCTTTGTTCAAAACGGGTAGTACATCTGACCCCACGAATTACAGACCTATTTCAGTGCTACCCACTTTTAGTAAAATATATGAAAAACTCATTTTAAAGCAACTACAAAAGTTTTTTAATAGACATAAATTATTGCATACCAAACAGTTCGGTTTTACAAGGGGTCGTTCAACAACCGATGCTGGTGTTGAATTTTTAGGACATATTTTTGATGCATGGGAAGACAAATGCGATGTCCTGGGTATTTTTTGCGATTTGTCTAAGGCCTTCGATTGTGTTCCCCATGAAACATTAATCAGGAAACTACACCATTACGGAATCCGGAACTCCTCCCTGGATCTTCTTGCATCATATCTGGGCGATAGGATTCAGAGAGTTGATGTAAACGGAAAAAGATCTCCTGGGTCTGTAGTAAAAATAGTACACTGGTTTAATGTAAATAACCTACATCTGAATGAAAAGAAAACTAAATGCATAAAGTTTACGATGCCCCATGTTAGGCAAGTAGAAACTAGTGTGCTAATAAAGGGAAAAGAGGTGAGTCCTGAAGATACTACAGTGTTTTTGGGCATAACTTTAGATGCTAAGCTTCAGTGGGGCCCACATATAGACAAATTATCTAAAAAACTTAGCTCTGCAGCATATGCTGTAAGAAAAATTCGAAATTTAACTGATTTAGAAACAGCCCGTTTAGTTTATTTTAGCTATTTTCATAGTGTCATGTCGTACGGTATCCTACTGTGGGGAAATGCCGCCGATATCCAAACAATTTTCATTTTACAGAAAAGGGCTATTCGTTCCATTTATAATTTAAGTCCTAGATACTCCCTCAGAGATAAATTTAAAGAGATCAAGGTAATGACTGTGCCTTCACAGTATATTTATGAGAATATCCTGTATGCCCATAAGAACAAAAACATGTTTAAAAAATACAGTGATATACATAATTTTAATACTAGAAATAAACACAAATTTGTAGTTCCTGCAACTAGGCTCAAAAAAATAGGGGGCTCATTTAGATGTCAATGTGTACACTTCTATAATAAACTTCCCAGTCATATTCAAGAACTAAGCCTCAATAAATTTAAATCATTTGTAAAGCGTAAACTTTGTCAAAAGGCTTTTTATACTATAAAGGACTATGTTGAGGACAATAAGGCTTGGGATTGACCTGCTCCAGTACTCGCTGTACTGTCGTTTATTCTTTTAACTTATGTTACAATTTGACATTGATATTCTCTTTTTTTTTACAATCCGACATTTTTTTTTTTATATACAATTCGACTAATTTCTTTTTATTCTTTAATTTTTTTTTTGACAACAATATTTACTTTGTTAAGTATTACTTTTTGTAAATTTTATTTAAATCTTTTTTATTTATTTTTTTTGTGAATGTGAGGACTATGTGGATAGCTTGCTTTTTCCTTTCGTTTCAGTCACTTTAACTTATGTCTGGCAATTTGAGTATTTTCTACGGCCTAACCAAATGTCCTTTCCTTTGCATTGTTCGTCAAGTCGTTGAGCTCCTTAGTAGCCCCGAGTTGAGCTTTACGAGGAAAATGACAAATGCTTGCACTGACTGGACAGGTCCGCTCAAATCTGCATGGTTCTTTCTTTAAAAGGCCATCTCAGACACCAATCTGCATAGTTCGCATATGATTTGACCAATACATTTTGTATGGATATTTTTTTTTTTTTAAAAGAGACTGTGACCCCTGAGTTTGTTTCGGTGTTTCTTCTCAGGGTAGTCAGTTAGGAAACACCGGCCTCATCTAGATTAATAATTTTGACAAAAAAAAAATTGACGTGTAAAAGTGTTTCGTGAAACCTATTTGCAAAATAAATATCATTTATCATTTATCATTTTATCATTTATCATTTGTTACTTTTTCACGCATAAACTACTAAATGGATTTCGATGAAACTTGCATACAAGTAGACTATATCCTGGGATAGCACATAGACTTCTTAGTTATCTACTATTTATTTATGTTTCATTATCCATGTATTATAGCTGTAGGTTTTCCTACAAATAAATAAATAGATACTTTTCTATGTTATCTTGGGATAATTGTCTACGATCACGCAACCGAAGCCGCTGGCAGCCATAGAGACTTATAATAAATTGGCTTTCTAATGACTATGGTTTCTTTCTTTGTGTTTTAGTAACTGTAAGTCGTCCATGTACTAAATAAATAAACAAAATGAGAAGAGTACTCACTTATCCACGTCCTTGAAGTCGCCGCTGCTCATGGACGAGTCGGAGCGCCACTTGCCTCCCACCATGTTCTGCACACTGGAATGTCAACATCCACGGGTCACTACTCCAATCATCACAACAATAGGAAATACCTCGTGCAGACAGGAAAGAACTAGAAAACGCCACCTGCTACACTCCTCACACATTCATTCCATTCCATTAATAGTCACACATCTGGTTATAATCACAGGAATAATACCTAATAACCTTCAAAACTGTCCATCCATACTTCCATACTTATATTATAAAAGTGATAGTAACTGTCTGTCTGTTACGCTTTCACGGTTAAAATTTTGTACAGAGCTAGCTTGAACCCCAAGGAGGAACATAGGCTAATTTTCCTTTTTTTTCTGTCTTTGACTTTGTATCCGCTGTAACCAACATTCATGAGCGGACGAAGTCGCGGGCGAAAGCTAGTAGATATAAAATTCAATTCGAAATAAAATAAATACTAAAACATAATTACAACTTTTCCCATTACCACAGATTTTTGGTAAATATTAACTCTCCTACGTCTGCGATTTTTGTTTTCGAACGAAGTATACTGTTTCTTATGCGGTCCGTTCTTTTGACCCCCAGAATACTTCGTTCCATGGCTCGCTGGCAGACCCCGAGTGCGGACTTTTGACGTTTAGTTAATGACCACGTTAACGCTCCGTAAGTGAGAGTGGGAAGGATGCACATGTCCATGAGTTTTTTTTTAAGGGAAAGTGGGAGTGATCCTTTCATCAGGTGTTTCATCGACCAATAGTTCTTCCAGGCGTTCTCGGTGCGTCTAGCAACTTCTTTATCCTTCTAAAATCGCAGACGTAGGTTACTCAGCCGTTAAACTAAAATGGGACTGACTGGGCAGGCCATATCTGCCGCATGTCGCCACAAAATTGGGCGAAGGCGACAACGGACTGGGTTCCGAACAGCAGGAACCGGCGACGCGGTAGGCCCAGAAGAAGATGGCGTGACGACTTGGACTCCTTCCTAAAGGATTGGCCGGGAGTGGCTCAAGACAGAGAAATGTGGAAAAATGGAAGGGAGGCCTTTGCCCTGCAGTGGGATACGACAGGCTCATAATAATAATAATAATAATTAACTCTCCCCTTCGTGAACAAAAGTAAGCAAGGCTCTCTCCCCTCCCCCATGCTTGAGTAAACATTGGTACTTGCAGTTTTTGATGTGACCTATTTTTGTTATTCATATATGAACAGTAGTTATAGGTCTAGAATAACGCTTCAAATAGAGGGTCAAACCAACTTCATTTAAAATTTTAACATATTAACTTTTAACAGTCCTCAGGCTATGATTTGATTGGTTTCGCACTACCCCACACCACCCTTACTGACTAACCCCAATTATTTTAATTTCCTGGCTCCAGGCCATTTATCTAGTAGATATCGCCATTCTACCTCATATAATTTAAGTATGAAATACTGCTTACAATTTGGTTGCATTTCAGTTTATGTTCGCCTACTAACTGATCAAAATGTCATGAACTACTGTTTTTTTTTCAGTTTGGTCCCCCCCTTTTGGTAAAAGTTGTTTGCTATCATGAGTACGATCGCGTGTTTAAGTATCTAACTACCAGTGACCATCTATCATCAGAGGACATAGGCCTCTTCCAAGCGTCGCCACAACGACCGGTTCTGTTCTGGTCGGTCCACCTTGTGGAAGGCCTTCCAACGCCACCACTCCAGAACCTTCCGTCCCCATCGATCATCCGTTCTACGAGCAATATGCCCTGCTCACTGCCACTTAAGTTAGGCGATTCTTAGAAATGAAATCTGGAAGAGTTAGTAGACATACGTGGTGTGTGGTACTCACTTGTGCGGTCCCTGGCTGAGCTGCGCGAGGTAGGCGGCCTGCTTGCGGTGGTGGTACATGTGCACGCGCAGGCAGCTCGGGTTGCGCATGCGCTTCTGGCAGATGTCGCACTGCAGCGTGCCCTCGCGCGTGTCGTGCTTGTCGCGGATGTGCACCTTCAGGTTGTAGCGGTTGGCGAAGAACCGGTGGCACGACGGGCACTTCACGCCGCCCGTCTTGCAGTTCCAACCTAACGGCAGAAGGGAGTAAGTTGGTGCTCATGGTTGAAGATGAGAAATCATCAGAATGACTTCTGCTGCTCCTGGGGACCTAAAACTCATTCCTTCTTTGCTTTTCGTTCCAGAAGCCAAGGTTTTCCTTTCAAAATCGAACCCCTAGCCCCAGAGGCTTCGACCCAGAACTTAGCTTGCTGTCCGGAAGATTATCAGACAGCAAGCTAAGTTCTGTACCCTCTGTGATCTATCTATCCTATTCCATCCTGGGCAAAGGCATCACCTTCTTGTTCTAGACATGCCTGTATACCTATCTTGCATGTGTGCTATTTTTGAAAAAAAGAACTTATGATATTGAAATTTTAAATAATAGTGTCCTTTTGTATTATATTTCTCAGAGAGTACAGAGTTTTAATAATAATAATATACTTTATTTATTTTGATAACATTGGTCCAACATTGGTTTTGTCTTTGGAGTCGATTTATGAAGTGAATAAAATTTATATTCTTAATAAAAATACTGAGGTAAGCTTTCTACTTTTAGCATTACGCTTGTTGGCAAAATAATAAAGTCAAAACAAGGCCTACAAGTTTGAGGCCTCGCCTCGTGGACTACACACTGGTATCACATGTTGTCACTGTAATATTGCTGTGGTAAAATCAGTTGGTAGAACTAATGATATGAACTTGCGTCAACTCTAAGTTGTTACTAATACAAGCCCCATGAAGAAACCCAAAACACTGCGCCACAAGCTGCTCAGCATTAGCTTGCCACTACTAGACCAACAAAGCCATCTTCTTATTTGACGCTGAGCACACTACAATGATGATAAGACTAGATTATTACTGTCTTCTACCAACAAAACACCCCAAGCTTTCTTCTATGTCCAGTCTTGACCTGATCTTACCAGAAACCCTGTAAATCCGTAGTTTCTCTAGCATATAAAGCAGGTGTGACTCACCGGACTCCTTGACGGACTCGGGCAGCACAAGCACGCTGTGGAACAGCTCGTTGTCGAAGTCAATCAGCGGTTCGCTGCAAGCAACGCGCAACGTAAGTACTAAGCGAGGCCGGAATGAAAGCTAGACTCAGGGGCTCTCTGATTTTACACTAGTTAGTAACTAGACAATCATGGCGCTTTTACACTTTGTCGTTAGCCTGTATTTGAGTGCACGAAAGACTTTACCCGAATTCGGGCACCCGATGCATTGATTACATTGTTTTATTCAAGTTCGGTTACTTGCACACGGGCAAAAAATCCCTGTCACTATGTGGCGTCAGGTAAACAAAAGGAAAGCTGTTCGAATACGGGCATACTCCTTCATTTACACTTAGTAGTTTGTCCGAATTAGACAGGCAATCGAATATGAGCTAATGACCAAGTGTAATTGTGCCATAAGTCAAGCCAACGGGCGTTTCCTTCCCAAGTTACTAGGTTGTGGAGGTCAGATAGGCAGCCGATTTTCATTTACATTCGGTTAGACTGGAAGCCAACCCCAAGATAGCGGTAGATGATGAAGCTAAGGTAACTGATGTTTGTGTTTATATGTTGTAGAACGCCAACGTGCAGCTAAATGGGGCATCGACGCCTATCCATATGTACAATACCAAAGGCATAGCAGGCGCGTTGTCAGCACAGAAATAAAGCTGAAAGATCTCATGTGCCTCGAATATGTACAGTACTGAGATACATTCACATCTATGATGATTGGTAATCAAAATAATATGTTCAAAGCTGCCTATATTGAAAGCAACATATTTTTGATGAAACCGTCTATTCCTGCCTCGTCCTATTGCATATGTGTGCAAAGAAGCCAGCTGCCAGATTTACAGCAGCAAGCAAATATAACAAGTGCTAAATAAGCTTAGAATAGTTTTAACCCTATAACCGCTTGCATCGGATTGGTCCAAAAGTGTCTTATTCGCCAGGTTTTCGACTGGGTACTCCATCTCGTTTAATTCTTCTATCCCCATAGGGTCGAATGAGCTGAAGAGATGGTGATGTTTAACCATGGCGGAATAAATACGAGAATATTTATCAGATCAAATTCAATATTTCTATTTCATATAGGCCTACATGGGCACTTATAAAACATCAGAAGCTAGTGGTCCAATTGGTCGTTCCCTATGGAGAAGAACCGGCAAGAAACTTAAAGGATGTTTTTACAATATATGCGACGTAAGCGGTTAAAAGGTTAAAATAGATGACGATTTTATTTACATTGGCATAAAAGGTAACTCCGGAAGGTTGTCTAGAATCAACGGCATCGCAGTTGGGTGAAGCTAAGCTATTGAGGGAAGGGTATAGGTCTCCTAAAGTAATAATGCGCATAGAAATCTTCGTCACTGTTCGGCAACGGTCGTATTCCCCGAGCGTCGGAAGACGAATTTATATAAAGTGGTTAAGCGCATTTTCTTCAAGCATAATTTAGGCTCTTACGACTCAATGATTCGGGTGTTTCCGGGAATACGATAATTAGCGAAGACCTGCATGCGTATTATTAATTTGGGGATACTGTACAGAGTGGGAAGGGTACAGTGTGGGAAGGGTACAGTGTGATAAGGTGACTTACCCGTCGTAAGCGTAGTCGGTGTTCTCAGGGTGCGTGGGGCTGTCCTTGATGGGGCGCGGCTTCTTCTTCACGTTGTGGCTGTTCTTGGTCGGCGTGTTCTTAAGTAATCTGCTGGGGAAACGCCGTATTTTGGGTAAACTAGATAGCGATAGATTTCAACAATCTGAAGAATCGCAGTCGTTAAAATAAACTATCGAGTTGACTAGTCCACTCGAAGTTCCACAAAATAATCCAGATGTGTTCTTACAGACGACTTGCTATGCTATTCTGAAAACATTACTGTAAAAACCTATGTGAAGTGAGCCTGAAAGGAGCTGTGAATCTATAGGTTCAGGAGGATGAGAGCCTGAAAGGATGACAACTTACTTCACGCTCACATCACAAAAGTTTTCTCAGTGTAATCGAAGTACTGGGACAATTTACCTCCTGTGGTCTTCCCGCCTGATTATAATATGAGTGTCTTCAAGGCTAGAGTGAATAGGCTCTCAATAAACTAGTGCACCTCATCATCAACGATTGCATCACTGCTTACCATCAGGTGGGATTGCAGTCAATCACTAGTTTACTTCATTAAAAATAAAATCCCTCTGTGTTACCTCTTGAGAGGGCTCCTAGCAGCTTCCTCCTTGATGGTGACGGCGTCAGCGGGCTCCGGCGGAGGCTCGGAGGACGTGGTGTCCTCGACCGCCGGCGTCCACTCGTTGGAGGGCTCGGCCGGCTCCTGCTGCGAGGGAGCTTGCTTCGGCACCTCGTCCGGCATAGCTGACGGGGACTCGCTCCTCTGTGGACAGCGAAGGTAGCCGTGACAGTCAAGTGAATTTCTCGACGACAAAGGCAAGATTCGTTAGTGAAAACTAAACTCATTGTTAGGTATACTCTATAAGTCAAGAATGAATTGGTTACTTCTACGAAAGCGTGCTCCATCGTCGACTACATCATCGCTTACCATCAGGTAAGATAGTGGTCAAGAGCTTTTACTTTCCTTTTCTTTCTAAAAAAAAACACCTAAAAAAGAACCCTTCCCAATCTGTCTATCATCAAAGTAAGCAATTTAAGCCAACGCAGTAGTTCACAAAGAGGTAGTGCGAAAAAAGAGAGATAACGCGTGAACGCTCTGTTGGCATTCGGTAATTCCGTCAGTCGCTCGAATATCTCACAAAACTCGTTTCAGGAAAAACCTTGAAATTTTTGGAAAAAAATCCGCAATCAAAATCTCGATTAAACATGCAAGGTTTCTTTAAACATATTTCCTTTACTTTTTTAATTTACGAGTTCACTATTAACCCTTAACTTGGCAAAGAAATAAAAATTGAATAACTGTTTTTTTTTTCAAATAATCTTATTTTATATGAACATAGAACGCAGAGAAAAATAATAAAAAAAATCAAAGCCTTTTGTTTCCTGAAATACCTTCCGTATCCTGTGAGATACATTGCCATGTTTGTAAGGAATGACTATCTCAGGTGAATGTATCCCACAAGACACACTGCCAAAAACAGGTAATAATACAAATGGTATATAAAATAGTATTTTTTAATTGGTGAGATCGTTTAACAGGAAATTACAGGTTGTGAAAAGTATAAAAACTATTTCTGCCAAGTACTCAGCATAATCTGACTCCTTAGTACTTAGTATATGACACAGTGGTTTGATTTTTGGTACATAGTTAGCACCTTCCTTCTGTTCCAAAAGTCGCGAAGTAGCTAAGAGCTGGTCACTGCGAATTATTTAATTATTATCAACAGGCACTTTTATTGGTTTTCATGAGGTTAGACCCTCTTCATTATTGTCCGTATGTTTCGTGGTGGTACTGAGGAGAAATAACAAGTTTTTGGCAATATTGTACCTGAACTTGAACCATTACCGATTTTACTCCGTTATAAAATCCACCTATTATATATACATAATTATGTTTAACAGCAGTGATATCAACAATGGTAGGTACCAGTCTTGTCCCCTCAGTTCAGTTCTATAGAGAGCAATTAGAATATCAGCTCAATCAACACCGCCTATATGGGCGTTGTAACGTTTTATAATTTCAGGACAACGCATCGCTAACCTCATCTTTTTCTCCTTGTTTTTTTTTGGGATCGTTGATATAGGGTGGGCATCTACAAAGCTGCTTGCGGCAGTGACACATTTACTGTCTTACTGATACCAATTGTGTCAAATTTTGCGCGACTGGTAGAGTGAGTGGAGACGCTAGCAATGGTGATGCAGTGACCGCTTTTTGGACATCTATTACTTCATCGTCGGATAGCAGGTTGAGATTTTTCATCGGCGATGGTAGTGGAGGCCATCAAGGTGTTGATTTTTTGTCTACCCTATGTCCAATTGAAAATTGCCGGGTTTCATTTTCAGACTCCGTCGATAAATCGTTTTCTTTACGCTAGATTTTGAGCACAAAGCTTTCTGCCCCTTATAATGGAAGGCTGTACTCCGCCCTAAGATAAACAAGTTTAATTAACCACCATGCGAAGCGAAAATCAAAACGAGCATACGTTCCATAAAAAGACTAGAAACCAAAAACCAGATTTCAAATACTATAGAATAAAAATATGCACAGATTTTGCCATGTCATTTTTTAAAATCAATTTTGTCTCGACCGGGAATCGAACCCTGAATCTTTTGTTTTATTTTAACATCATTACCACTACGCCACTATAAAAGTAATCAATACAAAATAATAACAATCAAAACACTACAAACATGGCAGTGTGCACTACACGATACAGTACACCAAACCAAAAAAAACCAGTAAACATGGCAGTGTATCCTGTGAGATACATAACAGTTTGGCTCTAGTTTACTAAACCAAATATACAATTACGCATCAAAATTCATTCAATTGACACGTATATACTAATGTTCTTTACCGTGACATACACAGTTATTAGATTATTATGTAAAAACAATGTAAAATATTAATTATCTTAACTTTGTCGGGGGGTCCACTTTGAGTCGGTTCAGCATTTTGATTGTAATTGAAAAACGGTTGAGTCAAATTGACATGATATGACGTAAATGGGTTCAGAAACAGTTCCTTTCTTAAACAGTAGAAACATTTCGTTTTAAGTAAGAATATGTTTCTTAGTATGATTTTTCAAAGTTGACTGTATCCTACAGTGCACATCGTCAAGAAAAGGGTTAAGGGCCAGGGCCAAAGTTCACGAAAAAATTAAGATATATCTGTGTTATATGTATCTACGTTTCTAAAATATGTATGTAGAAAAAAATATAATAACGTCATAATCACGTCATGAGTTGTATGGAAAAGTATCTCGGGTAGTGTGCTTTTAACCTGGACTTACGCATTTTACATAACGACTCCAGAAGCAAGGAATATTGAAATCAAATCACTATATACTTCTGATATTCCCTTCGCATGTAAGTTCACGTGATATAAAAGAATTCTTCCCGAACAGCAACAACTGGTCTAACGACAAGCGGAAACGCGACAAGCCCAAGTAAGAGATGGCAGGATGAGCTAGACTCAAATATAAGGGACTGGCTAGGGTGAATTCACGCCATGAATTCACGGCACAAGTCATGCCCTCCACATTCACGGGATGCTCACAGTCGTACGTGAATCCCGCCGCGAAAGAAACTGCTGCGGCAATATATCAATGGATATATAAATCGATACACGTCCGTACACCTTTGTAAACCTGCACGGAGCCGTGAATGTGGATGTGTACGCATGAACGCCGCGCGAAAGGGGCGCTAAACCCTTTGAAATAGAATCCGTCTGTGAATCAAAATATCGACTCTGGGAAGGCGTGAATGCGCGTGAACCCCGCGAAATCCGTCTATATTCACGTTCACGCCTGTTTACCCTTCACGGCACTAAATTGGAGCCGCCATAACAGTATCATCAGACTGGGAAAAGCGGGAAGGGTGCCGTTTGCCCTGCAGCGAGACAGCATTTATGTAATTAGTCCTCCCGATCGGATTTCAATTAGGGTGGCTAATTTCAACGGAAATTAACCAGCTACGCAGGAAAAGTGTGTGCGTAAACATATGTAGTGCAATCTGTTACTTAAGTACTTTACTAATAGAATAGAAATAATTTTATTGGGGACAGACCGGACAACCGTTATAAACACAAAGTAAAAAAGAAAGAGCGTGGCTTTTGCTGGGCGTTCGACACTCAGCGCTGGGCTTCAGTTGCCACCGCCCTTTCAATATCCATACATAGTTCCTTGTACAGTCAGCATCAAAAGTCGCTGAACACAATCAACATAACAAAACATTTTATTGTGAACAGATGAACGAGCGAGGTGTTTTGTTATGTTGATTGTGTTCAGCGACTTTTGATGCTGACTGTACATCAGCATCTTCTTAGCCGAAAGACGTCTACTGCTAGACATAGGCCTCCCCAACACGTCGCTACAACGACCGGTCCTATGCTGCCCTCACCAAGTCATCGGTCCACCTTGTGGGAGGCCTTACAACGCTGCGTCTTCCGGCTCGTGGTCGCCACTCCAGAACCTTCGGTCGCCATACTCGCCATCTCCACCTTGTACATATGACAATAATAAGTAATGGCACTCACTTCTCGACCACCAGTGAGGCCCTTGACCTGCAGAAGCTCAGCAGTGTGCAGAAAGCCGGAGAGTTCTTGGCGCCGCACGTGCACCTCGCCGCGGTACATAAACTGAAGCAGCTGGCGAAGCTCCTGGTGTGCCACGTCCTTCAAGATCACTATGGGGTGCTCGCAAGGGTTCATCTGCCAAAGAACACAGAGGTTTAAGTAATGTTAAAAAAAATCTAAAGCGAAAGAGGAGTACGGATATTGGACCTCTCAGATTCACGCTACCATACCAAAGCTGAAGTAGCGATGGGGCGATTCCGAGATGTTTTGACAATCGAAAGAATCACAGTCGATAAACACCATCGAGTCAACCATCGTATCGGCGTTCTACAAAATAATCGAGATGTTATTCGATTGTTTCGAGTCAACGTATCGACGACTAGTTTATGATTGTACGAATCAGTCACTCTCACTCGACACTCGTAAACTATCGAAGAACAACTCACGAATGAACGCGCCATGTGCCAGAGGCAATAACAGACCGAGTCTGACTCGAGTCCAAGACGAAGCCATCAAGAATAATCCAATAAAGCCTCTGGCCATCGCTAAGCTGAGGTCGTAATTTAAATGATATGATATTCCGTAAATAACACCAACGAAAAACAAAATCATAAGTGTAAGCAATCAATGTAGGTATCATCATGTCAGCCGAAAGACGTCCCTTGCTGGACCATAGGCCTCCCCCTAGCGTCGTCATGACGACTTTTCTCCCGCGACCCTCGCCAAAGCATATTGATTTCAATTCAAATATGTATACCCAATTACCCAGCCCTTATTGAAAAACCTAATATGATGACAGTACTACAGGTATAAAATTAAAAGCTTCTCTGCAATTTTGCGTTTTTTCTTTCGAATAATAATAATAATATTTAATTGTTTCTCTCAAAAAGGTGCAAAGTTCGATAGTAACTAGTACCTAACTCATAAAATCTATCCTTTGTGAGAGCTGGAGTCTATCCTGGGTTCAAGACCTGTGTGCCAACTCCAGGTTCACACCTTCAAAATTAAAATTATGATTGCACTTATATACTACAGTACGACCGTTATAAGTTGGCGAGTCTGAAGTTAGGCTCTCCGAATTTTGGCGCTTGAAAACTCGTACAAAAATAAAAGTTTTAAAAAATAAATGCAATTTGCAGTTGTTATTGCTGTTAAAAACTGTTATTGGCATATATTTTTTTAAACCTTTTTTTTTTGTACGAGTTTTCAAACGCTAAAATTCGCAGAGCCTAACTTCAGACTCGCCAAGTTATAACGGCCGTACTGTAGGTATCATAATGGTAGACGAAAGACGTCTATGGCTGGACAATAGGCCTCCCCCCGGCGTCGTCATGACGACCGTTCTCTCGCGACCCTCACCAAAGCATATTGATTTCAATTCAATTATACCCAGCCCTTTTTGAAAAACCTAATTATACCTAAGTATATGATAAACAGAAACAGCACTACAGGTGAAACATGAAAATCTTATTCGCAATTTTGTGTTTTGTTTTTTGAATAATAATATTTATTTCTCTCAAAAAGGTGCAAAGGTCGAAAGTTACTAGGTAGTACTTACAAAATCTATCCTTTGTGAGAGCTGGAGTCTATACTGGGTTCAAGACATATGTCGGACAACTTCAGGCTCACCCCTTCAAAATTACAATTACGATTGCACTTACATACTAGAGTCAATACGGAAGTTTCATGAGTTGATAGGAGAGAAAACATGAATACAAATTGAAAGGGTAATTGTAAAACGAAATCAAAAATTAGAGGGTGCTGTGGCCTTGAGTGCAATATGAGTACTAGCACCCCGATCGATGTCCGCCAAAAATGACGAGGGGTGCGCATCTAGGTATTCGAGAGCATGTGTGCGTCTGTCTGTGTGTCTGTGATTGAGCGTGTGTGGGTTAAAGATGACGCTCTCGTCTGTTGGATGAAAATGAAATGCACTTGCTGAAAATATTTTTCCATGACATGGCAAATCTTCTTTCACTTATTCAATTTGCAAAAAGAAGGCAACAATTGTGAAATAAAAAATACCATGTGATGGAAGTGGCGACGCTTGGGGGAGGCCTATGTCCAGCAGTGGACGTCTTTCGGCTGAGATGATGATGATGAATTTGATATTTTTAGTAAGCAGGTTTTTTTGGGTTTAAGTAGGTAATTACTACAATAATGGGGTAAGTAGTTATTGCAGTAATAGGTAGTGAATACACTCCATTAAGAAGTGATGTTAGAAGGATAGAAGAAAAGCTTAAAACTCCCTTCATTTTCCTACCAATGCTTCCTTTACTATTGATTAATTGTGCTTTTTGTAACATCAACTTCATCCAGATAAACTAGAAGCCGAACTCATCATAGTTAGGAAAGCCTAGAAAAATCTATCAATCTGGATTGTTTTTTTTTTAATAACATCATAAAAATATATAAATTCATGTATTATTTTTAATAGCAGTCAAAATATTCGATTGGCTAATCACTGACAAAGTGTAACACTTGAACATAATAGCCGAACATGGCATAATGCAAGTATTAATCTTGAAGATTATGGTTATGCTTCTTGAAAATAAATAAATAATGGAGTACCATGTGTATGACATTCCAAGGATGTCCTTCTTATAGAAGAGAATCTATAAGAAGATATATACTTCTAATAGATTTGCCTCACAGACAACATTGGCCGAACTATAGTCCTAACATTTGATCTAATATCAGTTTGATAACCAAAACATTTTCATATTGGAAAATTTTGGTCATCTACTAGTACTAACGTAAATATGTACTTATAATCACTGCTCTTCAAGTAAGTATATAAAAAAACGTAAGCCCTTCCACTATTTACAAGATTCTACAAAAACTAACAAAGCAAAGGTAACAAATGACCTTGTAAGGTAAAGTGAACTAAATAGTGACAGATCTTTTCACACTGTATAAGTTCCCATAGACAACTAGAGTGATGCTGACTGACAAGGCCATATTCATAACAGAGGGAATGAGCTGTGATACTACAATTGCACCTAGATTGATAAACATGCATCAAAGGCACTGCTTTTTCTAAAGATTTCCTTTCCTTAATAGCACAAAATAGGATACAAAAGTTTATTTTATCCATCTGTCCAACCTCTTGAAAAAAATATGCAAACCAAGAATTGAATATGTTGAATTAAAAAAATGTACCATGTGCACCATTAAACCGGCAGAAAAAATTTCAGTAATAAGGAACAATTTTTAGGGAGTAATGATATATGGCAAGTTTATACATAATTAAAAAAATGTGCATTATTGTCTATCACTGCACCATATTGAAAAAATTCATATGTTTTGCTTACTAATACTACAGTAGACTTACTTCATCAAGAAACCCAAATCTACTGCACAGTTGTAAAACAAGAAAGTGCACTATTACCTATTAATTTAATCTTTGTTTAGTATTTCAGTTACATAAAGTGTATATCTTTTTTTTGATAACACTTGCAATAACAACTGCAAGAATATATAATGCTAGATCTGTAGTTGCTAGCCTGTTTTTGGCCGGGAACCACTTTGGTCTCTGTGGTTAGCAGGGTACCCCAGCAGTAGCTTCTGACGTTTTTATTAGTGCCCATGTAGGCCTATGTGAAGTAAATACGATTTTTAATTTGAGTTTGAGGAGTTCAGGTAACATGCTTTTCTACCTTGCCACACCTAATTTAAATTGACCAAAAAATTGACATGTAAAAGTGTTTTTATAACTTATCAGCAAATAAATATAATTTATCATTGTTATGAAAAAGCATAAAATCTCATCCATATTATTTTACAGTTGGAAAAGAAAGATTGATATTTGTAGACTTTTCTCGGATTATATCTTAGATCTTGCGGACCACCGGTACTGGATTAGATGGAGCCAGGAACCAAATGTGATATTTTCATACTAATAATAAGGAAAGTAACTATTACATTTAAGATCAGTTTCAGAAATGAATATTTTACCCTATGAATGTTTTAATCCCAACTAATATGCCAAAGTTGGGATTGAGACATGTTTTGTCTGGAGTTTGAGAAATACTCAACTGCAAAACCTTAACTCAGAAATCGGGGGTTAATAGATAGAAAAAATGCATTTAGAACAGTCACTGAAAGTATAATCAAACAAATACATCATTAGGAGTGTATAAGCAGCTAAGGACAGATCCCTACTATCAAACAGCACTACTTAAGTTATTGATACATGCAGCTTTAGACACTGAACACTATCATTCACGGTTCCTACTCATAAGGTAGATAACATATCCATATTTGTTTTATACTTAGATATTTTATTTACATATGATTGTATAAATACCCATCTAAGACCCATTGTTCTGTAAGGCCTCTTTAGTGCAGTCAAAACTGCAATTGGTTTATTAAATGTAAATAGACAAGATGGTAGGTCCTGTCTCAAAACTATGCAATAAACAACTATTGTATTAGCCACATTCTTGTCATTATGATAGCAGATATGTGAATAGTTTTTATTTGTTTTAGTTCCAATATGACAGAGATATGGAACAAAGGTCATTGTAACAATAATAGTGAGTGATTCATTAAATTTCTTCAACTTACCCATGCATACTTTAAGCAAAATATTGGTTTTCTTTAGCTATTAGATGATATTGGTTAAGAGAAGTTATAGACTTATTTGAAATAGATGATCTCTTTTCATTGAACTTCTATGTTACACAAATTATTTATACACTTTTATTTGGTAGCCTAAATCTAGGTATGAATGTATGACTTGAAATAAAACAAATAAAAACTATTCATAGCTTATCTGTGATATAAATGTATAGAAAAGTGTTCATGTAAACTCCTCAATAGTACTATAGATGTAATAGAATTACAGGTAAAACCAATATTTTAAAACCTATTTTAAAATCTAATTAACACCATTTAAAACATCTACAACTACATTACATTTCCATTCAAAGAACAATCTAAAACTCACTTACCCAATAAAATATGCAACACAAGAATGTAATAAATCAAACGACTCGCATCACAAACAACGCGAATTTGAATCTGCTATCGAAGGGGCATATTGATTTTGTACTTAATAATAATTGAGAGCCTCCCTCCAATTTCACAGAGGTGAGGTGTGCAGAGCGGGGTAACTAATCAACCCTCTGTCTGGCACCCCTGTGTGGGGGAGGGGATTGCAGACAGATACATAAACATCCATAAACCAAAAATCAATACAAGTAGCAGCCATTCTGGGCACAAAGCACACATCTCAATATGTTTGTATACAATATTACATTATGCATAATTATTGTACCTACTTTCAGCCAGACACTGTTGCCTTATTATGACTTTCTACTATCCTTAGGGAGTTAGATACAAAGCATGATCTGTTTCTTGTAAGCATGTTGGTGAAAAAATATGCGGAATATGTAACTCGATTATGGTATTTTCCAAGAATTTCAGTAAGCATAATGATGCAAAATTATGCGAAAATAATGAATCATACCTTAAAAAGTTCCTTGAAATAGGGGCTGCACACTGAGAGGATCAGCTTGTGAGCGTGCACGTACTGCCCCCCGGCCGCGAGGGTCACATCCACCAAGTCCTCGCCCTCCAGTAACGCATGAAACGATTGTGATAAATTCGAATGGAAATCGTTCCATCGAAGCGAGAACTGTTCGGGAACCGCCATTGCACCGATAAACCCCGACAATCACGACAAAAAACCACTAGGTGCCCTCCTAACACTACCTGTACTACTTTCAGAACAGCAACGCGTCCCAACAGTGATACATAACTGAAAACTCAAACGCGAATTATTGCCCACGTATACGAATCGGGTAGGAACGTTCTATTTCTCAAACATTATTTTCAACGCATCACTTCGACTGTACCCGACCCTGCGATTATTTATAATACACAAACAATATTGACTGACATGGCAATACAATGGAATAATAATCAAAATGTCGCTTGGTTTGGTTTGCTACGCGGATTCTTCACAATGCACCGTTCATTGTCCGACAAACAACATGAACATTGTGTCAAGTGCGAGCGTATGAAAAAACTGAAAATCTGCAAAACGTTTTTAATTGAGAAATACTTTTATTGTGTTTTATTTTAAATTCAATTTTTATTTCTGTAATATTTTGTATTAGCAAAATAAATTTTAATTATTAAAATAAATTTATTGTACAATTGGACCATAAATGTTTGTCGCATAGACTAGAGTAGACTTTTTATTTTGTATCTGTGGATTTGGGATTTGTTAGGGGGACACTGGCGCGACGTTCAAACGTTTTGTGTTATGGTTATGGGCTTTTGTGGTCAATGTGGAAATTGGTGGGAATGTAAGGGAGATCAAAATGGCATATCATCAAGGATCATCAAAGATGTCAGTCATCGTGTGTTATTGAAATAGTTCGATACAAAAAAATTGGTGGCAAAATATAACTGATCGCTTATTGTCAGCGCAATTATTATAAGTCTAAGCTACTCGACTACGAGTCAGCAGAGATAAGGGCTGTAATACTAAAATCGTGTAACCTAATGAAAATTCATTTATAAAGTTTTAGAAAAACTGTCTTTACAAAACAATCGGATTTAGTTTTTTATCATTATCTGTACTAATTGACAGTGACACTAAGTCAGTGATGACAGGTGCACAGATGACACTCGTTAGTCCTTGCTTACATCATACATGTCATTATTAGTCGATACTAAGAACGGCTCGGCATGCGGTGTAATCAAGGTTTTATTTCTTTTATTTACGTTTAAATAAAAGGATCATTGAATTGGCCATGAAAGTGTAATGAATGTGAGCGAACATTCATAATATGTTAAAAATCGTGACCGCCTGTGAGGTTTAATGACGCGTTCGCTAATCGATCATGTTAGTATAAGCCGTTGTTAGTTTAATTACATACGTGGTGGCACGATGTTGGTTTTGAGCGCGCAAGAGCGAGCGGAAGCCGCGGACCGCGCGCAGATGCTGAAGAAGATCTTGAGCGCATCCTTTTATGCGCTGGCCTCGTTCATGATCACCGTGGTCAACAAGACTGTGTTGACAACGTACGCCTTCCCGTCCTACCAAGTGCTTGGCCTCGGACAAATGGTGGCGACCATCACCGTGCTGTGGGCTGGCCGCTTCTTCAAGGTGGTGCAGTTCCCGCCACTGTCGACAGACATCTTCCGGCGCATCTGGCCGCTGCCAGTCATCTACTTAGGTAACATGGCTACAGGACTCGGCGGCACCAAAGAACTGAGCCTGCCGATGTTCACAGCTCTGCGGCGCTTCAGCATCCTCATGACGATGCTGGGAGAGAGGTTTGTACTGGGAGTGAAGCCCTCCTGGTCAGTGCAGACCAGTGTGTATGCTATGGTCGGCGGTGCCATGCTCGCTGCTGCTGACGACGTCACATTCTCGTGGTCCGGGTACACCTTGGTGCTCCTCAATGATATTTTCACTGCTTCTAATGGAGTGTACATGAAAAAGAAGCTGGATGCAAAAGATCTTGGTAAATATGGTCTCATGTACTATAATGCTTTGTTTATGATTATCCCAGCAACAGTGATTGCGTGGAGCACAGGAGACTTGCAAAGCTCGGCTGACTACAAGCACTGGGATGACTCATTGTTCCTTGCACAGTTCCTGATGTCATGCGTGATGGGCTTCATTCTGTCCTACAGTGTAATGCTTTGCACTCAGTACAACAGTGCACTGACCACCACCATCATTGGCTGCCTCAAGAATATCCTGGTTACGTATTTGGGGATGGTGATTGGTGGTGACTATGTGTTCTCTTTGCTGAACTTTGTGGGGCTGAACATCAGTGTGCTGGCCAGCTTGTTGTACACGTATGTGACGTTCAAGCGCAAGCCTACTCCGTCCTACGCCCTGATCGAGCCGCCTAAAGTGGACACTGTATAGCAGTACCGGAAGAGACGCCCGACCCAGTGCTCTACATACTTAGTATAGTATTGAAGCTGGTGCCAAAGATGACTGATACAGTGAGTAGTGAAATGTAAATAGATGTGTTTTAACACCAATACACCACACCAGTGGTTGGATCTGCCTGTTTATCTTAACCTTAATTTTAAATGCTTAAATTATTATTGTGAACCATGAGCATTTTTTTTAGTTTTAGTTTATGGTCACATTTAGAGGGCATCAATTTTTTTTTTGTTTTTAATGTTGTGTATCAGAATACTAATGTTTCATATTTAAGTTTGCATTCAAGAATGACTATTTGTGGTGGCTTATAAGTCACATTGAATCATGTACTGGTATCACATTCAGCGCCAGGGACCCAGAGGCCATTACAAATAATAAAATCGAAATATCTTTATATAGTACAGTATTCTTAGAATTGAATTTGCTAGTTGCATCCTGAGCATAAACATATTTGAAATAAATGCCTTTGACTTGACTTTGACTTTTGCTGTGTATTACAATGACTCGGGAGACGGAATGTAGGCACACAAATTCATTTTTGTAAGTTCCTGGCTCTGAATGTGTTACACCATTAAGATATTGTAATAAATCAGAAAACTTAAAAGCCAAGCGTTCTAAATATTTACTAATCTATTAGGAGGACAGGAAACTATATTTACTGTTGTAAATAATGACTGGCAATGCTGTCAAGCTATTCATACTATTTAGCTTTTCACACTAGCATACTTGGACGAAGCAAAAAGGATCCAATTTCCACAGTGATTCCACAACTTGAACAAAAATAAGCTATACACCAAAATGATCCAAAAACATTTATTTATTAAATTATAACACCTTAACAGACTAGTCCAAGGCAATGTTACAATGAACAATTACAATACATAGTTATGCAAATACTTATATTATAAATTTTGTAATAAGTAATTTTCTCAATTATTATTTGAGCTGCTTCTATAAATTTTGGCAGGTTTTGGCTAAATACATCTTCAGACTGCGCAAACAACAACACACACACACATACATTGTAATACCTCAGCTATAAAATTACACTTTTTGTAATTTAAATCAAATAAGTACTACTGATAAAATATTTCTTGAAAATCGTAAAAGTAACTGGATGTGGACTGGATCCTTTTCGCTTAACTATGTCCACCTATAGATAGGACTGATCATATTTGAAAGTCTACCTAAAAATTCAACTGGAAAATAGTTAACAAAATCACAACAAAATATGCAATTATTTTTGTGTAAAATAATAATGCGAATATTTACAGACTTGTTAACTTTGAGAGGCATATTTTTGTTACTTAAATATTTTTAATTGTAACTAAATTTAAATGTATCCTACATTATATACTGATTATTATTTATTTGTGGTTAAATAAAGGTAGTTATGGATAACTAAAACTATCATCCAACTGATATAGAATGAAGAAAATGTAAAGCTGCAATGCAGAGCTTATTATTCAGATTTGTAGATAATAAATTAAACATAATTTATTGATAAAATATATGTAAAATAACATGTAGGTTTTTAGAACTTACTTCTGTAAGTTCTTCTCTGAGTTTTGCTTGCTCAGCTGAAAACAGGAATGAAATATTCATTATTTTATAAATTGAGATTATAAGACAGTTGCTGATCAAAATTTTCGTATCTTTCTTAATTTATTAATTACTAATGAGCATTTTGAAACAATCTTGGTGAGATGCTTGTGATATCCAAGAATTTTTTATACTATCTGGATTGATTACATCAGTCTCAAAAACGTACCCACAAAAGGGTATGTTATCTCTTTCTACCAGGGTGTCCACAGATTAGTAAGAAAGGGACACACTACCTCTTTCTATAGTCTTGCTGGGTAAATTTTGCCCCCATTTGCTTGTCAATAAAAAAGATGCTGAAAAATAAATAAAGAAGCAATGTGAAATGAATAAAGAAGCTGTGTGTTCTATTGCTTCGTAAGCAATCCAGGGTATACAAGATCCTTGGTGATATCATTAACAGGCTATAATATAAATCCAATACTTAACAACCACACAGTGCCAATTATTATTTTGAGTAAAGTGGCTGTGAAACATCAAAAAAGATGGATAGGAAGAAATTTCAACAAAAAATGTCATTTCTCTATGTAATCCTATTCAAATAACTTCTCAAATCAATACCACTAAATCTCTCAATAATAATAAATGAAGCTAGTACAAATATTCGTAAATTGTTAGCATTAAGATATTATTGTCATGCACGGAAACGCGGCATTTTATCATGTTTACACATCATTTTGTAATTACAGCACATTCTTGTCAGTGTCAGCTTGATTAGGGCGAAATGTTACTCAATTACGAATCTGTTTACTATTGTAACTGATTATAAGTAAGGGTTTGGTCAGACTTGACTTTTATGTGATATTTCACTAAACTACAATGGCATGTATGTTAAGTGACTAAGGGTCCGTACATACAGACGGGCCGGAGAGGAGAGCAGATTTTTATCACGTTGAAAACAGAGTTTTAAGTATTTGTAGTAAGGTTTATTTGACAAAAGAGTGCATGTGCACTCTTTTGTCATAAAGAATGCTTGAACGCGTAGTGCACATGCAAAATAAACCTTACTACAAATACTTAAAACTCTGTTTTCAACGTGATAAAAATCTGCTCTCCTCTCCGAGCCGGTCTGTGTGAATGGACCCTATACGTCATTAATTTGGTGTTTGCTAATTCACATTATCATTTGTGTTTTTGTCGGGTGCTCTATGAATTTATGTCAACCTAGTATCCGCGACATCACGTCCGTAACGCGTATTTTGTTTACGAGTTTGTCGCGGTAATTAAACAATGAAACAACCGACATAAACACGTAATAACTACACGTTTCACTCAAGGATTCTCTAGTCTTAGCCGACCGCGCAAGAAGAGAAGTCATGTTTTTTATTAACCTTCATATTGTGCCTTGACAGATGAACCATTATAGCTTGGACTTGAGTCAATAGCGAGACCGTGACCTCTACTTAACAATGTCTGCCAAAACCTTACAAAAAAAATATCAATTCGCTTTACATTTTCATGTGATTTATTAAAACACTCAATGAGCAATATACGTAGAACATAATTATTTTATATTACTTAGTTAGTATTATTTCGCTATCATTTTAGTTAGCGAATGTAGATCGAATACCTACATTATTAGCAATATACCTAATTTTATTATTATACACATCATTAATTTTAAAACGAAAGGCACTATAATGTTTTGTAGCCTATAAATCCTACATTGCTTGAACGCGTAGTATCTATGAAGAGACTGATACCACAAGAGATGTAAACTGTAGGTATTGCAGTTATTTTTCCTGTTATGTGGCGCTCATTTTCGAGCTGTAATTAGTGGCGCGATAAGATAACACATTTAGAGAGCAATCACACCATTACTGTGTTTTATGATCTACAATGTTTTAATTAATATTTCCTGAAAACTAACTAACGATAAAGTCCATTAATAAATTGATGTTAAATAAGCTAGTTATGATAGTTTGATTCGGGAGGGCAGGCAAGCTCGAGTGCCAATATAAAAACAAAAAACGGGGCAGACGTGCTCAAGTGTGGTGCAGTTTCCCGCCAGCCAGGGTGGTTCGTATCGGCTGATTGCGTACCTACGTACCGGCGGTATGGAATCGGCATCTCATTTACTTACCTACCCGTACGGGAAGGTAGTTTGTGCTTTTACATTGTTGCTGCTTACGAATGCCTACAGAATGTAGTCAGCAGGGACTTAAAAACATCTTCATAAAGGTTACAAAATTATAAGACTAAGTGTTACATGTTGAATTGGAAACAGAATCAAATATGTACCTAACACTTATAAAAGTGTTAACATTGTTAAAAAGTGTAACAGGTTAACGCAGCCATACTTACTATGCAAGTGATTATTTCTGTTACACATGTTAACACATATAAAAGGTTACAGTTTGATTCGGTAACATTATTGTATCTGTTACATTTAAAAGGGTTTTTCTGTTAAAACTGTTTTAAAAAACAGTGTTAAAAACACTTAATACGGTTACAGTTTGAGTCCCTGATAGTAGAATGGACAAATTGCCTACCTAACAGGACAGACAAATTGCCTACCTAACAAAGTACTTCAGTAGCCTTATCAAAGACTTGGCCCGTGTAAAGTCGGCTTTAGCATAATGCATTATTATGTATCACGACTGATGCACAAGCTCACACTTATACATGTAATGATGAGTAACATTATGTAACGGAACAAATCGTCTCCTACTCAATAAACAATTATATTGTGAAGTACTCTGAACAATTGACTTTGAGACTATTCTATTAGTTGTCATTCAGGCGAATGTGTCATTCAATTTGTTTGTATTGGAAGTATGAAGTTAGTGACTTGTAAGGCACGTCTTTCCCGAGATTAGAAAAGGATTCATCGTAACCACAATTACCGAATCCCAGGGACCCCAGAATTAGGGCAAAGAAGTACCTAACAGGAGTGGGTTTTAGTCATTAAAAAATCTGACACGCCCTCCTCCCACCCAGAGCGGGACAAGTAATTTTGATGATTACTCCCACCTTGAAAAAAACCACAGTTACCGAATTTTCCAGAAAAGTCAATAAGGAAGATACTCATAAATGTTAAGTCGGTATTCATTGCAACAGGCAATAACTGTATAATTAGCAATATACTAGGTAATGAGCAGTTTATGGAACTCGCTAGTCTACCTATACCTAGAAGGCAGGCAGTACGTAGAGACTACGCCATGTTTCCAGTAGAGTGGGGTGCAGCCACCACTAATTGCCACGCGCTATTCAAGCGAGCTGCTACCGGCCCACAGCCACTAGATTCCAAGTGAACAGCTACACTAATTCGGCGCATTCGGGAACTGGCTCTTTCACTTCACTACAACTTTACCGGGGATTCCGTTCGCAATTTTAATTTTATTCATACTGTTTTTCTCTCTTGCGAAAATTTGAGTTTGGTATCCTGTCTTTTTTCCGGATCAGAATCTCAGAACTACTTTAATTTAACATCAATAATCTTTTAGGCACTTTGTGCCTTACAAATACGGCTATTGAGAGTAAAAGTCTGTAAACGATCAACTCGAATGGTTCAATTTGCCTCGCCAATACGTTTCTCGTATTTGTATTTCATTACTTCAACTTGGTCGAAACTGAATTCGTTAAAATATAAAAAAAATGTTGTATCGTTATTGTAATTTTCAAAATCAAACAGGAACATATTACTTACAGCGTTATCATATAATCATGTAAAAATCGATCGTGTAAATTAATTTTCAAGTCAGGTACTTAAAATTCTTGTAATTCATTGTTAAAAAGATTTGCGGATATTTTTCTATGATGTGTAGAGATGCCGCGATATCTTACTAATTACTATCTTATCGTTAAGCGTTTGTGTATGTACACTAACAATACATTAATTATCTATATTGCATTACAAGTGCCTTATCTAATTATCTCCTTTCTAGATCAATATCAAATTAAAATGGACATTCAAAAATCGAATAATAAAATAATCTAATGGTTAATTTAATGGTCTAATCTAATCTAATGATTTTAAAATCTGATAATGTGAGCGTGACAATCTCAAGCTATTATCGTTGACAACTTACTTTGCTTGTTTTTGTGAAAATCTGAGTGAAATCCTGAGCTAATCAGATTGCCAATTTTATTGAAGTTGTGCAGTATAACGCCCAAGGCCCAAGAATGATTTGATGAGTAGCGTAGCTAGGCGAGGGCAAGGCGGCCTTTCGCCCACGGCCTTGCAACCAAAGGGGCCTCGCATAAGCGAGGGCTCTTAAGAACGAGAGTTTTTCTATCATTGATAGGCTCGCGTTTGACCACTAGCTCATCTGGTGGTAAGCGACGATGTGGTTGAATGCGGTTGCGACATTCGCTACTCCGTTTTCGAAATAAATTAATCTCGGCTATTGCCAGGGTCCGACTTCCAACGGAGTTTTCTCCACTTTGCCCGATCTTCAATCAACGTCCTTTCCAGTAAGGCCATTGGCTCTCATGCCGGATTTGACGACCTCCAGCCAGCGTTTGCGTGGGTGACCACAGGACCTAAATTAGTCCACGCTACGCCTCTGGATTGGATCCTACAACCGGGATGCGATGTACTCCAGACCGGCCTGTTTTATAGATCTATCTAATAGTATCTAATCGACTTTATTACTTAACGAGTGGTGATTCAGACGAAATATTCGCCATTGCTCGCTATAGTAGAATAGATTCAGATAGCATTTATAAAATTTAAAAACTATTCTAATTACCTACTCCCCATTTGTATTCATGACACATCAATCATGGTTGAGAATGTCTACTTCACTTAACTCAATGTTTTTTGCTCGACTCCATCTAATTTAGAGCGCATATTCATCTAAACCAGTCTCGATATCGGTCGAAAACCTCTTCTGAGTCAGTCTCCTTTGTGACCATGACATCCCTTAACGCTGCCAACCTAATCATGACGTAAAATGTCCGGTATGCGACACATTATACACCACTTTTAACAGTTCACTTTAGGTCGTCAAATGAATCCCGTCAAGAGCTCGTAGTATTCGGTCTCTCTACCAATTTTCGTCCTTCATTAGAGTTTGAGTCAAGTTACCAAAGGCTTAGTTATTAAGCTTGATCCTCACAAAGCCCGCCTGTGGTACCTAAGCAGTTAGGTACACTTGAGAGCAGAGTAGCTTTCTAAAACATACTTTACAAACTTTTAAATCCCGGAGGTCCTTCTCGAATTTGCGATGCAAGCAGTATCGTTAGAAGCTGTAATCTCTACACATCTCAGAGAACATTTTAAACGTGCCTGCATACGTCTTCATATTCCCAGACGGCCGTGTGTACTCAGAGAGTCTCCACGAGCCGGGCTCAGTCGCTCAGACAGTCTGATTTGTACAATTTTCCTCCTACACGATCGATTTTTTACTGTTTGTATTACATCTGCTACTTAGTTCTCGTAGTTCAAGCTTAATGTTTACGCTATGTACAATATATTGAACAGAAATTCTAAAAGTGTTATCAAATAAGCAATTTATACAAATATATATTTTCAAGTGCCTCGTTAATTAACCAGAATTTATATTTCTAGTTCTATTTATACATTATCATTATTTGTTAGAGTAGGATAGGAAGAGATGGTTTTTAGTAGTTTGTGTTTGTATACCTACAGCAGGCTGACTGTCACCGCGATTACGCAATGTGCACAACGATATTCTAAAAACACTTTTTTTAGTAAATTCACGAGTGAGTATTTTAACTCGTTTTGTAAGTTAGGTATGAATAATCACTTTATAATGTAAGTAAGTCAGCTAAATGTTGTTGGTGCGGCATTTATAGAGTAATTGTTTATCGTTATCAAATATCATTTGTGTTAATGTAGTGCTCGTGTAATTCCAACAATGTCCATGCCATATTGGTGGGATCACACGCGCGCCGGGACGGAGTATAATAACATAACATAGTACAGCCACTGTCGTCTTTGTGAGAGACGCGGTGTTAGCTCTTTAGGGACTGCAAGGTGGTGGTTCATGGTAACGTGGTCTAGAACACAAGCCTGGTGACCTAGGATTTAAAACTAGTAATCATATATAATATTATTGTCATCACCGCTGTGATATACCTATGACAGTCGGGAGAGTAAATGGGCTCTTGAGTTTCCGTGAGTCTTGTCCAATAAAAACAACTTTGTATCATTAACGTTAGCCTATGGAAATAGATCCATTACAATCTACTTTTTCCATTTTAAATTCATTAGAAACACGTCGCACGTCCGTGCACAGTTCCTTTGATTTATTATTGAACCCTACAACGGTCTATTTCTTAACCTAACTGTGGCATATACAGATACGTAAGGACAGCTAAACACTGAAAATTACTAGTCTAGCGCTGCTCGCTGCAACAGCAATAGAAATCACTTTGTCGCTTTAAAATGCAATAAACGATTCAAATCGATATCGGTCAGTACTTAGAAACGCTAGACATCTCTATTATTCAGAGGCCGTTTCTTCGACCACGTTGCTGTAAAAAACGTAACGTAACGAACTAGAAGTGTTTCATCAAGATGAGTTCGATGAATACATTCTATTAGTGGTAGCTACATAAGTTTGCGCACATTATTCTTATTTTATTGTTGCTTCTAGAACAGAAAATAATAATTATGGTAATGATAATGATATTTATCCATATGGTAAAAAATTGTAAAAAAATAGTAATGTTTTAACTTCAGCTGTTTCACAATAGAGGCACGACTTTCAAATGTGTATTATTGTGGAATAATAATATTTAAATGCATATGTGCATTTAGAAGTCGTGAGTCCATTGCTCTGCAGCTCTTATGTAAATTCAGATATTAATAATATAAGTATGTTATCCGGCAAAGGACAAGTGAAATCTAAATATATAATATCTAATTTTCATGAACGTTATCGTTGCAAAAGACGAGCGGAGCTAAGCCATAGTATTGTAAATTGATGAATAAATATATTTAGTCGAATCTAAACAGTCAAAGCCAGAAGTTAAAGTTGGAGCTGCCAGTGAGCGCGAACGACAGCCGGTTTATGAACGGGCCAATTTTAACCCGGTGTTTAATCAATAGTAGTGCTTACTTGCCCGATACGTTTTATTTTTAGTTTTACTATGAGTGAAGTGAAACAATTAGTTTGGTGGAAGTAGTACAGGGCTTAGGGAGCTTCCTGGAAACTGTCACGTAGCAAACAAACGCGCTTTGTACATTTATCTTTATACAGTTTCTTGTGTCATAAGTTGAGCACTTTGCACACACTTGAAGTAGATACTCTGAACAAATTAGTGATAGATCCATAAAAAGGGCAAACATAATTTCCTTTGCTATCTTTGGTGACATCAGTGATGGATATTTAAGTTTTAGAAATTATGTCTAGTTCTTATTATGTACATATTATTTATGTATTTTTATTAAAGTTAATGACAATAATTTATAGATCTTTGGTAGTTGTTACGGGTAGTCAGAAGCCAATAAATCTGACTCCAGTCAGACCGTATTACCCTAGTTAATGCGTTGTGGAGGGCTGTTAGGCAGTGGCACCTCGTAAAATAGTGGTATTCAGCTAAATTCGGCTTGACTGGAAGCCGATCCCAATATAGGGAAAAGCCTAGGTCGATGATGATTAAAGTTGATGTCAGTCTTGCAACAGAATACTGTTGCAAAGTATATCGAATGTCATAAATCATTATTAAGCTAAGGTAACTGAGAGTGCAGAACACAACTAATGGGAATCTGCCTAACCAACTCTCGAGGATTAGGGGGAGTGTAGACAAACGGCTGATTATGGTTCGATTAATTTCTGGTTATGACTGTTATAATTCGCTACAAAACTGTGACGTAAAAGAACTTCATAAATAAGAACAACAAACTAAAAAAGGTCGCGCTTATTTTGTATGGTATTTATTAAAATCCAAAAATATTATAGATCGGACGTTCTGACAATTGCTTGAAAAGTAATGTAAATTATAAAAAATCATCCATTAGAGTGCCTAGTGTGAGTTTGTTTAACGTTAAGGCGACCGAGAAGTATTAGACCTGCTTCAAATTTTTGACTAATCAAAGAGCCAAACTGCAACTGTTTCGATCGCATTAACGTGAAAACGACTCGCACTCAGCGCACTATTTGGCGAAGAGATCGGAGCGGGTCAATCGGAGCATTGAACCCGAACGTCATAAACGTGTCGATTGCGTTAACGTAATAACAACTCGGACTAACCACTCTTTCATCAATTGCCGGTAAAAAGAGGAACGTCCGAGATATGTATGAGACTGCATCTAAAACTGTTGGAGATTAAATACGTTGTTTGATATTTTGCCGCTAGATGTTTAATTTAGTTTTGCAATAATAAAAGAATGATCTAGAAAAATATTAAAATGGAGGTACTCGTATCTAATAAAATAATATAGAACGGGATGTGCGCGTCGTAAAGTAGATTATTGTATTTACATATAACTAAGGTATTTTTAATACTTTTTTTCTCATTAAATTATATCCATAGTTATACTTTAATTATTATTGGATAAATAACTGTTTTTTTATGATATTTGAAGAGTGAATGCTATTTGAGATCTTTGCTGTTGTAATCTCGAGTCAGTTGCAGATTTTTGAACTTTTAAGAAATGTATTGAAATGATTTTCAAATTATGACTACGCGGTCTATACCGTAATTAGAAACCGGCCAAGTGCGAATCGCGCACGAAGGGTGGTTCCGTAGGTACCGTTACTTGCCTTTCGCGAATTTCTTGTCATGCATATGAACAGTAATGAAAAGATTAATGTACTTTGTTATTTCGAAGCAATTTTATACACTGCACAGTCTTATTTGTGGCACCATCCACCTTTTGCCTGGGCAATTGGCAAGGTCAAGCAACGATTTGTGCAGAAAACAACTGCAAAATAAAAAAAAAACGTTTAAAATCAGGCTATATTTTAAATATATTTATGCCCGTTTTCACCAACAGCTCCTAAAATTTAAGTGTCTCTTACGCCAATATAATCACGGTTTTTGCATATTATAAAGTTATTATTCTGAATCAAAGTATGAAATCGAACACTTTTAAAGATGTCATACTTTAATTCAGAATAATAACTTATTAATAACTTGCAAAAACCGTGATTATATTGGCTTAAGAGACACTTAAATTTTAGGGGCTGTTGGTGAAAACGGGCATTAGATGTAGATACTAAGGTGCTGTCAACTTCTGCAACTGATGGTATAATTATTATGTAAAATCTAATGTCCCTGTAAGCAGTTATATCAAGTAATTCATCAACTGCTGATCTAAATATCTTTGCCGTGATCATGTGGCTGTGTTGTTCATTAAAACTTTGGGCTATTTTTTTGAGTTCCTCTTTACTAAAGTATTTCGTATTTTGTAAAATTCTAAATTAATTCTAACTTCACTACCTATTTAGCGTATACTTTATTTAATGTGAATCGCCATATTATTTTGTATAATTCCATTTCGATAAGTGAATATAGATATTTACAGAGCTGATTTGTTTTATTTTTTTTAACCCTAGACCTGATTAGCGGGAGTATTGTCTATCTCTGTTGACAGATCAATTCAATTTAAAAATATATACTTCATAGAGGCCTACAGGGGCACTTATAAAACGTCGACACAATTGGTCGTTTCCTACGGAGAAGAACCGGCAAGAAACTTCATGGTTCCTCCGTTCAAATGATTACCTATTTATCAATCCTTATAACAGTTATAACCTGCGTTCCGACAGTTCCGAGTGACGATAAAATTGATACGTTTTAATATCACGAATCCAACAAAACGTTACAATTATTACTCAATAACCCTTATATTTTGTGACTAATTGACTATTAAATGTGATCGGATTCGCGATATATTTATTTATTTTACACGTTATGCACCTAAAGGTACAAAGGCGGAAATAATGGCTTTTGTAATCAGTTATATCGTAATTCGGAATGTTGGTTATAACGAGTGATCATCATTTGAGTTGTCAACGGATAGGCATTACCCCGCAGGAGATGATAGCCTAGGTAAGGACTAGGTGCAGCCGGCACTGAGCGCGGGGTGAACGACCTTTATGGGCGGCCACAGGAGTAGTGACACCTGAACCAACGAGCATTTACGACCTAGGTACCCATGTGGTTATGTCTGGTCTTCGTCACTGGACCTAATATAATTCTAAAGTCTGTTTTTTGAACCCTGAGACTAACGGCCGAACCCAGTAACCTATTTACAGTTTTGGCATACCTACTGGGGATAGTAATGATCCAATAAAAAAATTATACGTGTTTTCTGTTGTTTCATTTGTTTTTCTATCTCCGGTATGTGATAGATAGGTTATTGGGTTCGGCTGTTAGGCAATGTCAAACTTACGCTAACAGTTCTTTTGTGTTGTGACAATTATGACAGCCCAAGTAATGTCATTTTAGTCTCAGAGATTTAAAAACAGACTTTATATAATACATATGTAAAGGAGCTTATTTCCAGCATACCTAGATAAAGGTTTTATTCGTGTAGGTAGTAGATTAGCTCGTAGTTACGGTTTGATCGAGGCGGCTATTCCGGCTAAAAATAGAAAGAACGAATGTTTGTTACGATGCTAACAAATTAGATCTGAGGATTTTCTTTTCGTTTTTGTATCGTCGTTGTCAGAATAACGTTGAGCGCTTACCTATGTACTGTATTTGAATTTCAATATCTAGGTACTTACTTATTTTTAACCGACTTCAAAAAGGATGGTTCTATGTTCGGCTGTAGGTATTTTTTTTATATTACAACTAAAAAGTTTAAAATAAAAACTTTTTACAAATAGTACAACCGACTTCAGCGGAAAAGTGCGAGTGGACTGGCGTACTGAGGATTCCATCCCAACTTACAGAACAGTTCAATTCCGGAATCTTGCAATTTCCCGATATTGCAATTTTTTTTACGTAACTACAAATCTTCAGTTTTCAAACTTTTTCCTACATTTGTGCCATGAGACCTAGCTTTGTGCCAAAGTTTAGGATTCTAAGTCAAAGGGAAGTGCCCTATGAATTTTGATTACCTTGAGAGTGTCGAAATGTACGTTTTTTGCGACATAAACGGGCGTATATTTTTTTCGTTAATTTACAAGTTGATTTTTGCACAGCTTTAGGGGACCGCAAACCTGAGATATGGTATATATATTAATTTCAACTATAATATAACTCCACGCGTTCCCGAAATAAAGGGTCTTCCTTTTGAGATACGGAACCCTAAAAATCACTAATAGAAAGTACAAAATAACTTTATCTTCAGGATTCGGTGTTAAATAATGAAGAGACAAAACTATTATAGAAACACTTACTTATAAAATTTAAGTTATTCTGTACATTTTATTAGTGCTTACTTAACATTGAATTTGTATTTTACTTACCTACTATTTATATTCGTACCCGAATTTATTCATAATTATGTATAAATAATCACGAAGTTACCAATTAAACTTGAGTTGACGTGCACCGCCAACGCCCTTACATATTTTATGTCGAGAATTCGTGATTGTCTTGGCCTAGCCATTAAATTCTTCCGTCAGTTTGAAGATGCGCAGATTGTAAGCTGACGATAATAGTAGCTAGGTTTCTTTAGGTAGGAAATCATAGATATCTTGTCTTGCTCTTTTCGTGTCAGACTTTTACTGAATAAAGCCTAGGTACTTCTACTACGTTCCTTCTTTGCCTTTAGTTCCAGGGCCCCGTTTTTTTCCTTTCCGATGCGAACAGATAATTTGGTCCTAGAGGCTCCGACCCTGCTGTGCCCCAGTTTTGCTGACTCCTTGAGGCACGCGTTCATTACGCGTCGTCGACAACTTTGTGCTCGGTCCGGACGATTACCAGACGGGCGGACGCTCCAATGCACGCCATCCGCAAGCCTACTCCCAGGGCTATTAGGTAAGTAGTAAAAACTAAAAAACTCCCTAGATGTAGGCTAAGATCAGTACCTAAAAAAATTGTAATCATTTACAAAGACGCGATCGGAATTAATAAATCCATTGTTTTATTTTCTAAGCTTTTTTCAATGCCACACCTCCTGACATCCTACTCTTGAAAACCGAACTCTATGAATATTAGAACAAATTACTTTGAATTCAGCCCATTCATCCAACACGGTTGTATTTCACCTCAAATCCGTACAGTACTGTGCTGTTATCAATTGATTGACAATTTTAGTCTGTCTAGCTATTGTACAGGTGCAGCGGATGCCACCTACAAATAGGTTGGTCTAAGTGCACAACCGCTTTGGTAAACCGCACAGCAGAACAAATAATAATAGCGCCAACATCGGCCTTGTCAAAGGTTTCGCAACCGCACGAAAAGGATTACCGACCGCCTCACCACGGCGCTAAACTAAAATTATCTACACCAATTCGCAGTTTATTTCAGAATTTAACATCAAAATATCTGTAATGACATTATTATTTTGGGAATATAAGTAACAAACTATGTAAAAAACTTAAATTTAAACTTAACTAAGTATACTTTTATACTAAACCTAACTATAATACAAAAATAATATACACTTAGGCGTCAAAGTGCTTGGGTCTGTGTTTAGGAGTGAATAGGTTACTTCTAGGTAAGCGTGCTCCATCGTCGACCACATCATCGCTTACCATCAGGTGAGATAGTGGTCAAGCGCAAGCCTATCAATAATAAAAAAATACTCCTCCACATCACTGTCGTCTGGAAATGTGCCCAGAAGGCTGGCATTGTTAAGTCATTCTGTAATGAGACTGACTTAGGGCCTATGCCCACCACCAACTTCGGGAGTAATAAGTCCAAGATGAAATTCAAGATAAATAGGTAGGTTATATTGAAAAATCAATAAACTTAAAAAATACACACAAACGAATCAATAAAGTAGAAATCTTCTTAAAATTCAACTAACCGGAAAAAAGTATAAAATGGTTATTTGGAATACCTACTGTATTCGCACAGTTTTTTCTTACTCGTTCGTAGAAACTGAATAACGGAATGTATCCTTGTTTTTTAGGCTATATCTCTGAAATGTGTGCTGAACCGAGAACATGCTTGAAGAAGTTGTAAAGCAAATAACGCCACTCGCGAATAGTCATGTTATCTTATATATAAAATTCTCGTGTCACAAGGTTCGTTCCCGTACTCCTTCGAAACGGCTTGACCGATTCTCATGAAATTTTGTGAGCATATTGTCGGAGAATCGGCTAACATATTTTTTTTTACAAAAATTATTTAAGTATATGGCAAATCAATATTTGCCGGGTGTCAGGGTGTCAGCTAGTCTATACATATGTATATACTCATACACAGGTATTATATTTTCCTGACTCGCACATAAAACCATCCACGCACGACCTTTGTCTTTTTATTTAAATAAAATGTTACCCCGTACTAGGAATTACTTCTGTATCGTGGGTGCGTTCACTAACATGTAAACTCGCATACATCAGACACACAAACCCTGAACCTATATAATACCTATCATAATTGTTTCATGCGGGAATCAAACCCGCGACCCGCAGCGCAGCAGACAATCGCTCAACCACTGCGCCAACCGCGCGTCCTTGGAACCCGAATGCTTGTACAGGTTCTCTGTATGATACATACAAAAAAATAAGAAAGGATTTCGGAAGAATGACACGGGACTCCAAAGTATGTATGAAAAAAATAACAAAAGCAAATCTATCCTACTTCAACACTATGGTCTTTCTCTTTCTAACCAATAAATATTATATGTAATGGTCCCAGGTGTCACCACTTGACTGAAATCCCTAGTATGGTTACCATCAGGTGGGATTGCAGTCAAGTACTAGTTTATGGTACTTATATAAAAAAAAAAAAAAGTTACTGTATTCCTTTAGCCCGGCTTAGGAGCACACCTCTAACGTTTAACGTTATATTACTGAAACACACCTTCCAGTATATAAAGCAAATGATAGCATAGCATAGCATCAGCCCTATAATGTTCCCACTGCTGGGACTCAGGCCTCCTCTCTAAGAGAGGGAATGGGCCGTAAGCCACCGCGCCGGCCCAGTGCGGATTGGTGGATGGCACAAGTCTTCGAATTTTTAGTTCTAGGACAATTTTTTCTTCACCATTTTGAGAGCAGCGGTGATGAAATAAATTACATAAAGTAATGCGCCTGGCTGGATTTGAACACGACCAACAACTAGTAAGTCGGGGAAGTTACCACTGGGCCACCATAGCTCTTTTATATTTCAATAATAAACAGTTACTATTGAAATTCTTAAAACGATTTTTCTCTTCGGCGTTCACTTAAAAACCTTAATTTAGAATTTAGTTTCAAACGGGCGTAGCCATCAATTTCATGGGTATTGGGTCCTAATACATGTATTTGTTGTGGACGACTAGAGATTCGTTCATAGAGATATCTGAATATGCGCCTCTCCATCAACGATTGCATCACTATTTACCATCAGGCGGGATCGCAGTCAAGCACTAATTTATACACCAATAAAAAACAAATTACCTTCAGTACCTACTATTAAAATCGAATGTGCCAATTTCGAATTAATTAGCTGAAGACCTAATGAAACCTAGCTCGCAGGCAGGCACTTACACAATAGCCTACTAATTAGTAATTAGGTTATTTAGGTTACCTTTTATTTTATAACACTTCGCTAGCGAAGTTAACACCTCTGGTTGACACAGTTGGCGAAAATGTTTTTATATAACTTAAACACGCGCCGGAAGTCGTGAAAAATTAATAATTTAATTATTTTGTTTACAATTTACTTATTCCAAGTTTTCTGGGAATATGATTCTCCCATATATTTAACGCCCACTGAATCGTTAGAGGTAGAATTGAAAAACGAATAATTAAAACCTTATTTATTTTATAAATAGTACCTACTTGGGTTAGATATTACTATTTATAGGTACTAAGTTTCAGGAATATGGGTGCAAGCACTGAAATATTAACAAAGGCTCCTTTCTGAAAATCTATGGGTCCAAAGAATAAAATTTGGTAGGTTTACAAACGATTTACCCTCTTCTTAACCCCGTTTTCGTTAAATTTTCAGAAACCCCTTCTTAGTGCTCGTCTACATCGTAAAAGGAAGTCTTGTGCAAAATTTCACGTTTCTTTTTAGGTAGTCCCAGTAGTTTCGGCTGTGCGTTATTGTCAGCTGACAGCTGACCCGTAAGAAAGGATATTCGTTGACATTGAACACAGATAAAAATCTCTTTGCCTTTGTGTTTTATTGATTTCTAACTGATACATACATACCATACCTACCTAATTATTAATCGGAAAAACAAATGACTTATTTGGCAGGTACCCGTAACTAGGGGGGGGGGGGATTGTGGAGCAATGCCCTACTTTGAAATCACAATGCCCTTCCTTAAAAATACCAAATCTAAGGTAAATTATTAAAAATACAATGTTTGTTCATAAAAGTCCGTCTAATGAAAGCGCGACCTGAGATAAAGAGGTTAAATCCAAAAAAATTGTATTTGGTATTACTAACTAGTAGGAGAATCATGTCTTGCTTGACACTTCACAATCTTTTTTGTTTCCTACAATTGCGGCTGAATAATGTTGTCAATAAAATTAAAAAAAAAATCTTCAGGTCGCGCTTTCATTAGACGCACACAAAGTCATCACCAACATGACTTCAACAATGGAAGTCGATGTTAGTGAAACATGTCCTTTGTCGATACACGAGGGGTAGGACGCAGGACAATGACCGCAGCCGCCATCAAACTAATCTGCCGAACTAGCGATTGTAGATTGATTAGCTAATGATAACGCGTCTGTGTACAGTGTTTATATACCTATGTACGGTCCCGCATGCGTCTGCAACGGGACTGATGTTATCAAGGTCCCGGTATAAATACTTAGTAGGTATTCCTGTAGCTAGAGTCGAATTACGCCCGTTTTCGATTAGCTATCTATCTACAGTTGCAGCTACTAAAGATAAACAAATCTATCCTTTTGCCCTTACTAATTGCTTTCCTATAACCTACCGACGGATAGCATTTCCAGATTTAGAGATGTTGAAAGTTTGCGAGGACTTCGCGGCTGCACATGGGCTCATGTATAATGTGAGAAAGTGTGAGTACATGGTCTTTGGGGCCGCTGGTAAGTGTACAGACTATTCACCAAACTTTACCCTAAATGGCGTGAGCATAAAAAGAGTTTTCCAATTCAAATATCTGGGTCATATACTTACCAGCGACCTGAAAGACAATGCAGATATTGAGAGGGAGCGCAGGGCACTGGCGGTCCGCGGTAATATGTTGGCTCGTAGATTCTCCCGCTGTGCAGACCAGGTCAAAATAACACTTTTCAAAGCTTATTGTCAGGGTCTGTATGCGGGGGGTCTATGGGTCAGCTACACCAAAAGGTCGCTAGATGTCCTGCGCGTCCAGTACAACAACATTTTTAGAATGCTATTGGGGCTGCCCCGGTTCTGTAGTGCGTCGGAGATGTTTACGCAGAACCGTACTGACGGCTTCCACGCAATCGTGCGGAAGAAGATAGCGTCGCTGGCAAGTAGAACCCGGGCCAGTGCTAATAGCATTCTACAAACAGTGGCCGAGAGCGTGTTTTGTCCTTTTCTGAGGCATTTTGTGGAGAGGATGACCGAGTTAAAAACTTGTTCATCCTCTGTACAAAGTGTCTAAAGGGCGGCCATAAGGATTTTTATAAAACGGACATTATTTACTAACACTAGTTATAAGGTATTTTACTAACACTGTGGATTTCTGTTATCCGACTTATTAAATAAATTAAATTAAATTAAATTAAATTTCCTACCAAAAGTAGTGGATTGATAGATAGAATCTTACTGTTTATCGGGGATAGCTATCTAGCTATGAACTGCGGTAGGTTATTGAAAACGGGCGTTAGAGTTAGGGCAGCATTGGTTACAGGTAGTGCGGAAGTAGAAAATTTATCATAATTCATCAGCCGTCGATGCACCGGATCGCGGATCCTTAATCAATCACCGTGTATATTACACAATATCACATACAATTTTTTTGGATTTAACCTCTTTTTCTCAGGTCGCGCTTGCATAAAGCTGGGTACTCACTTAGCAGTGTAACACGTAACGTATCAGATACGGTATCAACCTGCAAGTGGGTACGGCTCGTCCACGGTCCTCCGCGTATCTAGCTACGAGCTGCCGGATCCGCAGTGCTCGCAACGACCGTCACGCCGACAACCTCAATAGTTCGTTTGAAGCTCGCGAGTACGTACTCACTACACAAGCGGTTGTGATGCCGTCCACGAACACACTGCGAGCCGCCTTTGTGTTCGCAGTGAAACCGCCACTCGGCGGGTCACTGCGAGCTTACAGCGCTCCACGCGCGAGCGGCTCGCAGCGGGCTCGTGCCTACGTACTCACTTGATACCGTATCTGATACGTTACATGCTACACTGCTAAGTGAGTACCCAGCTTTAGACGGACTTCATTTCTATTTTCTTGCTCTGTAGAACTTTACTTAGATAATTATAATATACTAGTTTCCGCCCGCGGCTTCGCCCGCGTGGTGTGTTGATAAAAAGCAGCCTATAGCAAAAATAACAAAATCGAAAAAATAAATAATAAAAGTATGACTAAAAGTAAGATAAGATATGTTAATCCAAGGTATAAACTATCTAAATACCAAATTTCAACCAGATCGGTCCAGCCGTTTTTTCGTGAAAGAGTAACAAACATACATCCATCCTCACAAACTTTCGCATTTATAATATTAGTAGGATGTGAGTTATTGTATGTTACTCAAACAGTTAAGTCTACTACGACTAAATATTATTTGCATGCCATCACTAAATGGCGGAATGTGTCTTTGCACTTGCTCTCCTATTTTAGATCTTGTACCTACCTAACACATTTTATGCAAATACTTAAATGATATTTAATTTGATTGATAAAAACACATTCTCCTTAGTATACCTAAGTAACTTAGGACTACCGATTTTGTTTAGACCAAGTACAGTTTCATCGTCGGACCTCATCATCACCATCGTACGGCGATGCGCAACCGGTATGCGGTGGACATCCTACTCATACGCACAAAACGTTTTGGGAACACATTCATTCTGCGTACAGCTAAGGAGTGGAATTCACTGCCAGAGTCGTTGCTTCCTGAGGGCTACAACTTGGGGACCTTTAAGTCAAGAGTGAATAGGTGACTTCTAGGTAAGCGCGGTTCATCGTCGACCGCTTCGTCGCTTTCCATCAGGTGAGAAACTGTCAAGCACAAACCTATCAACAAAAAAACCGGTCAAGATCGTGTTGTGCCACGCAGTGTAGGGTTCCGTAGTTCCCCGTCCGTCACAATAAGTGTCCCCAAATTCCCACTATACCAAATATTCTTATTAATTACAATGAACGGTCTAGACAACGAGCAAGATCAAATACCTCCAATGCCAACGAGAGACCGGTACCGAACAATTCAAAAAGGCATTAAGACTTCATAGATTTTCGACCATTTGTTTTCGCCGCTCACCGCTTGCCGCGCCTCACACCGCGCCGCAATTCGCGCCGCGGTTAGCTGTGGCCAGAGGGTTAGACCGTTTTCACATTTTCCGATCCGATATCGGTATCGGACGCCGATACGATATCGGGGTAAGGTAAATGTTTGAGATATGTACCTGTCTTTCATATTGTCCGACCCGATATCGGATATCGGAGCACAGCATTTCATACATTTTACTTACCCCGATATCGTATCGGCGTCCGATACCGATATCGGATCGGATAATGTGAAAACGGTCTTAGGGTGGTGCAGAAACATGGTGTTGTAGGTGCAACTTACGCAAACAAACAAATAGAAATATTTATGTTTTTCAATAATTTGTTTGTTTGTAAATAATGACAGAAACGTTTCCATCTACCTAGCCTTTTCCCAACTACATATATTGGGGTCGGCTTCCAGTCAAGCCGGATTTAGACCTCATCCGATTGACGGAAACGTTTTAATTCCTTATTAGTAGTGTTGCGTTAGAGGAGCTCGTGGCTAGATAATAACAGCCGCACGGGTTGATCTTCAAGGTTAAAGCAAGCTTGCCAAGGTTGGTCTGTGGATGGGTGACCATCTTAATATAACGAGTTTCCTTCGTGCCTCGGAAAGCACGTTAAGTCGTAGGTCCCGGCTGTCATTTGTAGATCTTTGACAGTCGTTACGGATAGTCAGAAGCCAGTAAATCTGACCCTCCAGTCTTGCCATGAAGTAAGTACGGTGTTACCCCAGTTAATGGGTTGTGGAGGTCTGGTAGGCGGCCGCTCTTCGTAAAATACTGGTATTCAGCTAAATCCGGCTTGACTGGAAGTCGACCCCAATATAGTTGGAAAAAAGGCTAGGCAGATGATGAAGGTATATTAAAGAATAAAAAGACAAAGTAGTTCATTTGCCTGAACTAGGGTGAACCTGTGCTTCAGGCTACAATTTATATTGATAGATTGGATTCCCTAACCCTGAATAACTACTTACTAGTAATTAGTTCCGCGCGGGTATCGAACCCGTCGTGGTACGATGTATAGCAGCGCAGCAGCTATTCGCTCAACTACTGCGCCAACCGTGTCGTCAATTGCAAACTTGAACAAAATAAGTTTCAGGAAAAAAGTCTGAAGATCGCAAGTACGAATGTAGCAAGCCCTGCCAACAACATAAGTTCTCGTACGTATTACCTACTAAAACTACTACCTACTTAAAAACAAGGTTTGGCCCGGAACTAAGTCATCATCATCATCTGCCTAGCTTTTTTCCCAACTATATTGGGGTCGGCTTCCAGTCAAGCCGGATTTAGCTGAATACCAGTATTTTGGCCCGGAACTGAGTATGATAAGAAAATGACCAAGCAAACGTCAAATATTTTTTGGTGTTTTACAGGATGTATTTTGGAGAGTGTAACTTTCTGTCAACCTAAAAATATCGTCAAAAAATTCTTCCGCACCATTATCAACCAGAAGTGTACCCAATAGACTGGCGGTATTCCGAGGTAGAAGCCAGCCCTTGGGTCACGCGAAGTGTCAACAAGACGCTTCGAAAGATCTTTAAAAAGCTTAAGGTGGCCTTTCGAACCGAGCGTCTATAGCGTCAGTGACGCCGCGACTGTGACGCCGCGACAGAGCGACAGATAGATGTTCTATGCAAATGTATGAAATTCTAGGGAACGACTTTCGAACCCAGCGACACTGACGCGGCGTCAGTGACGTCATTGACGCCGCGCAGGTCCAGGCAAAATTCAATATAATGTGACTATTACTAAACTTCAATTTTATATATACGTTCATTACTGTCGCGGCGGCACTGACGCTATAGACGCTCGGTTCGAAAGCCATTCGAAAGCCAAATAAGAAATAAGAAATTGAAGAATCAACCTTGGATAACCAAAGGTCTAAGATTAGCTTTCAATACCAATAGGAAGCTCAGGTATTTATACAACTGTAAATCAACACGTCAGTCTTATAAAACTAAGTATCGCACTTATAACAAAATATTAAAAAAGAGTATAAATTTAGCACAGAAACTTAACAATGATCGATTATTAATGAAATCTAAGAATATCTGTCGGGACTCCTGGAAAATTATTAAAAATCAAGAAAGTAATCAACATAATGCACAGCATATAAATAAAATAAACTTTAACACTACAGCCATAACCGATCCAGAACTTATATCAAATACCTTTAAAAATTACTTTATTGATCTCACAAAAAATATTAATAAAAAGAAAAATATAAATTTATCGAAAACAATAGAACCTAATAATGCTAGTATATTCTTAATTCCAGTTACAACTAATGAAATCTACCAAATTATACTGTCTTTAAAAAATACAAAATCGGTAGGCTATGACAGCTTACCGACACAAATTCTAAAACAAACTGCACATTTAATAGCACCAGTACTGTGTCATCTCATAAATATGTCGTTATCTCAAGGCACTTTTCCAGAAAAATTAAAAATATCAGTGGTAAAACTTATTTTCAGAAAAGGCGAAAAAACAGAACCTAACAATTACAGACCTATTGCGCTCATACCTACACTTGCCAAAATTTTTGAAAAAGTGATGTTTAAACGATTAACATCTTTCCTTAATAAATTTAACATTCTAAAATCCGAACAACACGGTTTCCAGAAAGGCAAATCCACTACACTAGCTGCCTTTAAATTAATAAAAAAAGTTTCAGAGAATATTGACAAAAATATCAACACCTGCGCAGTGTTTTTTGACATGAGCAAGGCGTTTGATTTTGTTGATCATGACATCTTGCTCCAAAAAGCCTATGCATACGGTATTCGTGGTGTAGCACATAAGTGGTTACAAAGCTACCTCACTAATAGGCAACAATATGTAGAAATTAACAATATTAATAAGGATACAGAATTAACATATAAATCTAAATTATTATATAACAGAGTCGGAGTCCCACAAGGTAGTATACTGGGCCCACTTTTATTCTTACTTTATATCAACGATTTACCCAACGTGATAAATCATCACTGTACTCTTTTTGCAGATGATATATCGCTAGTAATCTCACAAAAATCGAATACCACTTATGAGACTTATAACAACGAGGTTAACGAAGCAGTTTGAAACGTTATCCAATGGCTAGAGTGTAATAATTTAAAAGTTAATATAGACAAAACCAGAATTATACAATTTTACAATAGAAAACAATATAATTACAAATTAACTATCTCATACGATAATAATAACATAGCGCAATCCGATAGTATAGTCTTCCTCGGGATGTCATTAGATAGTCAGATCTCATGGAAATTACACATAGCTAAAATTTGTAACAAGATAAACAGATATGTTTACGCTCTATGGCGTCTTACAAGAATCTCCAGTCAAAAAACAGCTCTACAAGCATATCATGGATATGTAGCTTCCAACATACGGTATGGTATTATATTATGGGGCGGTTCGGTAGAATTTAATAGGGTATTCCTTGCTCAAAAGCAGTGTATTCGTGCACTATGTAACGTAGACTCATTAACTTCATGCAAACCATTGTTTAAAAAACTCAACTTACTAACAGCACCGTCCATGTATATATTTGAATCTTGTATTTTCGTTAAAACGCATCTGTATCTATACAAATCCTTTGGTGATTATTGTAATTTTAATACTCGTTATCCTAATAGCTTTCCTTTACCCAATATAAAAACGGATCTGTATCGAAGAAACTGTTACCACTACATGTCAATTAAATTATTTAACAAATTACCGGGTGATCTGAAAGACCTACCCATTACACTATTCCGAAAAAAATTGTATACCTGGCTAGTCGATAAATGTTTCTACACGACCCAGGAATACCTTAGTTATAAGAATAGAAAATTATTGTAACAACTTACTATGTTCCTATTAGTGCAATAATAGACAGTTAAGTTAGTTTGTAATCTATTTTAAGAGTATAATATATAGGTATAGGTACCTGTACCTAACCTTTTATTGTTCTAAGTTTCGCATACCAGAAATGGTTAATATGAGGCTCTTTTCTGTTATATTATGTACCTACCTAATGTAACATTCATGTACCATATTTATTACCCATATTATGCGAATAAATTATTTGATTTGATTTGATTTGATTTTGCCTACCTTTATGAGCACGCGGGTAAATAGCTCAAAAATATAACTGCCGACGAGTTTGTAAATACAATTTTTTAAGTGTATGGCATTGCGGGAGGTAATTATTTATTTATTTTTTCATTATGGAAATCATTACGTGTGAACTCCAGTCTGATACTCGCCCTATAACTGCGCTTTCACACACACAAACACTATTTCAATTTATTATTGATTATTGACCAAGTATTGTATTTTTATATGATTATTTGTGACTTTTTTTACAACCTCCTGAAATGCCATACACTTTCAAAACAACACATTGTACACACATCAAAAGTGTCTAGGGATCAACATATATTTTTGCAATAACTTTTCTCCTGATTGATATTAATTAAAATTTTCTTTAAGGATTCATCAAATAAAGTGTTTTCGTTTGTCACAGTAACGATAAACCAAGTCACCTTTGCATTAATAAAGAAATTTGCCATTTTCCTAATAAAGGGATTTTTGACATTTGAACCACTAACATTAAAGTTCGAAAAAAATACTGAAATAACAGTTTTCTTTAAAATTTTATTGGGTAACTTAAACAATTAATAATCCGTGTTTCTACCGCGAACACTAACAACACAAGAACATCGGTTTGGCATACTCAAAATGAGTTCATCCAAATCACGCTGTGGAATGGCCGCCCATGTTCGTTGCAACAACAAAAAAAGGTCTTCTTGCGACTGGATACCCTCCATATTCGGCAGAGCTCTTCTCTGTAGCATATCCCATGCATGCTCAATCGGGTTCAAGTCTGGCGACTGAGCAGGCCAGGGCAGGACATTGATGTTAGCTGCGGCGAGAGTCTGTCTTACAACTCTTGCGGTGTGCGGTCGTGCAGTATCATGCATTAACTGAAATAAGGGACCGATTTGCACTTGTAGAGGAACGATGACGTCTGATACAATCGTCTCAGCATAAATTTGAGCGTTGAGGTTGCCTCTGATCCAAATCAACTCAGTTCTTCCGCCGATCCAAATACCCGCCCATACCATGATGGTTCCACCACTATAAGCATGGACTTCCTGGCAGGATTTTAATCGCTGTTGGCGTCCAGGGGTTCTCCAGTGTCGTATACGTCTTGTATCCGGTCTCATACCAAAACGAGACTCATCAGAAAAGCACACGAAACGCCATTGTTCTTCTGCCCAATTTCTGTGTTCAAGAGCCCATTGATATCGAATCCTACGATTGTGCATTGCTATAGGTGGTACCCGTAGCGGTCTTCGGGAATAAAGGTTCACTTCATGCAAGCGGTTTCTGACTGTTTGGTCGCTAATTAAGTTCCCTGAAGAGTGATGAAGCCTCACGGCTAACATCATGGCGGTTATTGTTGGAGCTCTTCGAGTTAAGATTTGAATGTATCGGTCTTGTCTCCGTGTGGTGCAGCGATACCGTCCTCCATGGCGCTCAGCCACGGTACCAGTGCTTCGGTAACGTGTCCAAAGTCGACTGATAACACTCTGACTTGTATTCAGAGCTAAAGCCACAGTACGTTGCCGGGAACCAGCTTCTATCATTCCCACGGCTCTGAGCATTTCTTCCTTGCTTAAATGACGTCGCCGCTCCATAATAACGTTGGTTTTAATCAGTAGTAGGGAAACAGTAGCACTAATAATGTCTTCAATGCGTTGTATGTTTTTATAGGGAAAATATTGACAGCTGATTTTCATCTTTTACTCGAATTTGATTCACAGTTCCTGATTCAAATTATGAAATGCACCAAAAAGGATCCATATAAATTTATAAAATCATAAATTTATTACAAAGCCACATCTCAATCTCAAGAAATCCGCATAAAAATGCTCGATCCCTAGACACTTTTGATGTGTGTATTTTCGCCGCTTAAGGCTCTTTGCAGCCGCAGCACCAGCAGAGCACGACGAGCTAATAAAAATATTAGTTAGGTAGTGTATTCTATATGTATTTCTATGTTTAATAAAGTTTATTTTTCTTTCTACAACCTGCCGTACGACGAGTAGGTACCTATCCACCCTTACGTTGTGACACCTCGGCCACAATAAAGATAGGTACAGAAGGCAATCTACATGCAAAGCGCGCTCGAGTAACGCACCCATACACGATATCTCGGATCATACGCGCTTGGACTGAGCTCGGACTGAGAGGCTGGTGCCTACAGCTACCCTAGCGCCATATCGCTGAGCGTAGGTATGAAAATTGAAGATTTGACTTCTGTATCTATTTTGTGCCTCTACGGTCCGAACTATCGTCGTTGCGCGTGCATAACCGCGGAACAACAGTTGGTAAATACCGCGTATCGGGTTTTGAACGATTTAGCAGGAGGTGAAAAAAACTGAATATCTTAGACATTTGGCTATATTTTACGGGTCTTATTTCTTAAATTTACGTTAACAGGTAAATCATGAAAAAAGTTAATACATAGTTCAGCCCGTAAAATATAGTCAAATGACTTAGATATTCAGTTTTTTTCACCTCCTGTAAAATTGTTCAAAAACCGATACGCGGTATTTACCAACTGTTGTTCCGCGGTTATGCACGCGCAGCGACGCTATGTGTTTCACTTCGTCGTTTACCTATTAAATACTGCGTACATCGAAGGACTGAAGCAATTTCTATGCTGCAGTCTTCCCATCCTATTATAATATACTTACCTAGATCGAAGTAACTATTTATTAATCTGTGCCTAGATAGCCTAGGTGTATTCAAGGTTAGAGTGAATAGGCTCTTAATAAACTAGTGCGCCTAGTGAAGTAGTGTCATCACTGTTTACTATCAGGTGGGATCGCAGATCGCAGTCAAGCACTATTTGTTTGTTTATATCAACAAAAAAAACGAAAGAGACTAAATTCTGCCAGAGCTTAGCCCGCGTGGTTTTAGTACTTCGGGTCATTACCTATACCCTGTAAAGTGTTATGTATATATAGCCTGAAGGGTTATTCTAATGTAGGTCTGTATGAATTTCTCAGCCGTATCGTTTAACTAGCCGCACGACTAGCGTTGCCAGGCGTCCGGATAAAGCCGGACACAGTCAGGCTTTTTGGTTGTGTCCGGCCAAATTAGACGGAGTACGGCCTGTCCAGCTTTTTATTTTGCTTTTTCGATTGCAAGCGTTTGCAGACCAGCATTGGCTTGTTATTTTATGAGAATGTAAAAAGCTAAATTCCTGGAACGGCGAAACTGGTGGATTTGTCCGGCTTTTCGGTTTGCAGATCTAGCAACCCTACGCACGACGCGACGTACTGAAAAAACGTCAATGTGAGTAGGGAATCCAATCCGGCACCAAAATCGCAAGCCTGCAGGATTGGAGTCAGCAATCCCGCGGGATTGGGAATTTTTAAAATATAGGAGGACGCTCAAAGGACCGCGCAATTATTTTTCTTTTTTTGCATATTGCAAGCCTCAGTGACACTCTGACCAGCAAAAAGCAAAAAACCCTGTCGCTTTTACGTGGTGTATACGTAATCAGAACGGCGGCGGCGCGTCAGCTAATCCTTTTTTTTTTAGAATTCCAGCTAGCGTTCGCGATCCCGCATGAGTACCAAATAGTAACTATTTATTAATCTGTGACCAAATCTCGTAATTCTGATACCGCCAACAAGGTGCGGGATCCGCTTACGGGATTGGATTCCCTAATAATGAGCCTCAAGGAGACAATTGCTAAAATACTTTTCATTCAAGTGTAAAATACTTTTCATGTAATGCATATAAATGGTAACATTGATTTTAGTTTAATTACAGATTTGATTATTACTAGAACAACTGTTCTAGTAATAATGCTCGCATGATCGCATTATTACATAGTATAAAACAAAGTCGCTTTCTCTGTCCCTATATATTTAAAACTACTACGCAACGTATTTTGATGCGAGTTTTTTTATAGATAGTGATTCAAGAGGAAGGTTTATATGTATAATACATGTAGGTATAGTAGGGAAACACTGATAACTTTGCACCCGTGCGAAGCCGGGGCGGGTCGCTAGTTCATAATAAAGGCGTTGGTGCACACTTGCCCACGCCACCAAACTATTCAGTAATCTGTGACGCCACGCGACCACGGCGCGTGACATGCTGCCCTGATCAGTGCGTATTATTGTAGAACGCTCGCACCCTGTGACGAAATCACCGACACGTTGCGGGAGCGGGACTGTGTGTAAAGAGCGGGGGCCTCTCTACCACCGTATCAATTATACGGAGCCCCCAGGCTTTAGGGGCCCCGGTCGGAGGTTGGTTTGCCAAATTACCGAGTTGTCGGGTGCTATTTGGGTTCAAAAACAATATAAAAGGGATATTAATTTCATTACGAAATACCCAAACCCAACTAGCAAGAACAATTCTTTACCGCAATCATATAAAACCACCTCCCACTTTTATATATGGGCCCCCTTAGCAGTCGCTAACCAGTCGGTTACGCCTCTGGTAAGAAGCCTTCAAAGTAAAGGAGCCAATAATAATTACAAATTGTAAAAGTGGGGTACCCGTCACGTGGCACAAGCCCGGGACCCTGAGTAAGAAGCCTTTAAAACTAAGCAAGTTATTTTTTAGGGCGGAGGCCCCCAAGTACCATGGAGTGACTGGATCAATTAAAAACCAATTAAATTTATTTTTAGCAGTTACATATTTTTATATTTATACATTTACCCCATTTTGTGTCCCGGTCAATCTCTGTCCATTCCAGGTTGCCTGGGAAAAATCGTTAAGTGCGATAAGGCTGCAATTGTAAGTTTTTTTAACAACATGTTTTCCTTTTGTATTATTGTAATCTTGGTGTACAGTAAAGTCACGGTAATATTATATTACCGTGGTAAATAAAGTATACAATAAAAGTATATTTAATTAAATAGGAATAATGCGGTGACAAATCCGATTAAGACTGGCGCGAATTCGAACATTAGTAGTAAATGAGTATTTAAAATTGTATACAATGATATGAAAGAATGAAAAGTAGGTTTTGTTTTGTTATTTATTTATTTTTATGCTATTCCTGCATGAATCTGGAGGACCGAGTCTGCACTAAGTAATGTTCCTCCTCTTTCTATATGCACTTTACGTTCTTAGACCACGGGTTTCCATGGGCCCTGCTGACATCTCCTTGAAGAGAACGTGGAACACTACGCGCTGACGACGACTTGGGCTCAGTCCGATCAATTACCGTAGGTACGGTCGTACGGTGAGCTACCCATTGCTCGTCGTCCGCAAGCCCTTGCTAACCGAAGGGCTTGCTTTACCCTACCAGGTTGCCCTGGGGTATTTTACGCTTGCCACCAAGACGGGCTTATGCCATACCAGAAGACAAACTACGTTGGGAGAAAAGCGGGAAACTATGCAGTATTAATGTGCTTTTTCCCAGCTGGTTAAGCAAGCGACTAGGGTGCCTGCCTGCCTGGTGTAGTTGGCGATAACCCTTTGTCTTATCTTCTACTTACCACCGTGCCGGACTTCAGATCACTGTCTAGTGAAGCCTGTATCGTCGTTCCTTTCATAAAAGGGGAATACAGCGTTTGAAATCAGCAGATTGGGATGAGATGCGGCACTTCTTTGCCTCTTATGATTAGCAGCAGGCCTGCTTCTCTTCTGAAAATCCATCAAGCTCAAAGAACGGAGCGTTCGTCTATGCTGCTAAGTCCTACAAAAAGGCACTAAGGAAGGCTCGCTTCGACCGTATAACCCATGTTGGCACAAAACTGTCTGCGCAGCCGTCTGGTAGCAGAGCATTCTGGTCCCTTGCCAATCAGCGAAGTTCTGTTGGCCCACACCGCCTGCGCTAATAAACCTGATGGAACCCTGGCTCATACGGTGAAAGAGAAAGCAGTTCCCTTTGCACCACGTCTTGATACTAACAGCGGTACTGACAATTATCATACTGTATGGATCAGATTATTGATTATTTTAAGCTAGTGCGCCTCACCATCAACGATTGCATCATTGCTTACCATCAGGTGGGATCGCAGTCAGGCACTAGTTTATAAAAATTAAAAAAAAATTGAACTGTAAAGAAGACGGATGAATAAAGATTGCACGTAGCTAAGATAAGAATGTTAAGATGGATGTGAAGTGTGAATGAGTATAATGGGCCGAAACTGAGTATACCGCTTGGGCAGAGCACCGCCGTGTCCAAGACCCCAAAGAAAAGATAGGTAGAGAAGAAAAAAACCGGCCAAGAGCGTGTCGCCCCCCCCCCCCCCCCAGTGTAGAGTTCCGTAGTTTCCCGTTCGTCAAAATAAGTGTCCCCTACTTTTCAAAAACTGTTTGTCCCATCAAGTTCAAAATAATTTTCCTAGAAAGTCTTTATAAAGTTCTACTTTCCAGATTTTTTTCATATTTTCTAAACTTATGGTTCAAAAGTTAGAGGGGGGGGGACGCATTGTTTTTTCCTTTGGGAGCGATTATTTCCGAAATTATTGATATTATCAAAAAATGATTGTAGATAAATGATAAATGATATTTATTTTGCAAATAGGTTTCACGAAACACTTTTACACGTCAATTTTTTTTTTGTCATAATTATTAATCTAGATGAGGCCGGTGTTTCCTATCTGACTACCCTGAGAAGAAACACCGAAACAAACTCAGGGGTCACAGTCTCTTTTAAAAAAAAAAAATCCATACAAAATGTATTGGTCAAATCATATGCGAACTATGCAGATTAGGGTCTGAAATGGCCTTTTAAAGAAAGAACCATGCAGATTTGAGTGGACCTGTCCAGTCAGTGCAAGCATTTGTCATTCGTCGTAAAGCTCAACTCAGGACTACTAAGGAGCTCAACGTCTTGACGAACAATACAAAGGAAAGGACATTTGGTTAGGCCGCAAAAATACTCAAATTGCCAGACATAAGTTACAATTACTGAAAAGAAAGGAAAAAGAAAGCTATCCACATAGTCCTCACATTCACAAAAAAAAAAAGATATAAATAAAATTTACAAAAATTGTAAAAATAATATGTCAGATTGTAAAAAAAATGAATATTAATGTCAAATTGAAATATAAATTGTGTACTACTCCATTAAATTTACAATGGAAAAATGCAATCAAAAACAAAAATCCAAAAGAATAAACGACAGTACAGTGAGTACTGGAGCAGGTCAATCCCAAGCCTTATTGTCCTCAACATAGTCCTTTATAGTATAAAAAGCCTTTTGGCAAAGTTTACGCTTTACAAATGATTTAAATTTATTGAGGCTTAGTTCTTGAATATGACTGGGAAGTTTATTATAGAAGTGTACACATTGACATCTAAATGAGCCCCCTATTTTTTTGAGCCTAGTTGCAGGAACTACAAATTTGTGCTTATTTCTAGTATTAAAATTATGTATGTCACTGTATTTTTTAAACATGTTTTTGTTCTTATGGGCATATAAGATATTCTCATAAATATATTGTGAAGGCACAGTCATTACCTTGATCTCCTTAAATTTATCTCTGAGGGAGTATCTGGGACTTAAATTATAAATGGAACGAATAGCCCTTTTCTGTAAAACGAAAATTGTTTGGATATCGGCGGCATTTCCCCACAGTAGAATACCGTACGACATCACACTATGAAAGTAGCTAAAATAAACTAAACGGGCTGTTTCTAAATCAGTTAAATTTCGAATTTTTCTTACAGCATATGCTGCAGAGCTAAGTTTTTTAGATAATTTGTCTATGTGTGGGCCCCACTGAAGCTTGGCATCTAAAGTTATGCCCAAAAACACTGTAGTATCTTCAGGACTCAACTCCTTTCCTTTTATTAGCACACTAGTTTCAACTTGCCTAACATGGGGCATGGTAAACTTTATGCATTTAGTTTTCTTTTCATTCAAATGTAGGTTATTTACATTAAACCAGTGTACTATTTTAGAGATAACTATATTTATATCGTCAGTAACCGACTGCTGACGTTTCAATTTAAACAAAAGTGAAGTGTCGTCTGCAAACAACACTATATTATCGTTATCCTTCATGAGGTAAGGTAAATCGTTAATATAAACTAGGAACAAAAATGGGCCAAGAATTGAGCCCTGAGGGACACCCATTTTTACTACAGACCCAGGAGATCTTTTTCCGTTTACATCAACTCTCTGAATCCTATCGCCCAGATATGATGCAAGAAGATCCAGGGAGGAGTTCCGGATTCCGTAATGGTGTAGTTTCCTGATTAATGTTTCATGGGGAACACAATCGAAGGCCTTAGACAAATTGCAAAAAATACCCAGGACATCGCATTTGTCTTCCCATGCATCAAAAATATGTCCTAAAAGTTCAACACCAGCATCGGTTGTTGAACGACCCCTTGTAAAACCGAACTGTTTGGTATGCAACAATTTATGTTTATTAAAAAACTTTTGCAATTGCTCTAAAATGAGTTTTTCAAATATTTTACTAAAAGTGGGTAGCACTGAAATAGGTCTGTAATTCGTGGGGTCAGATGTACTACCCGTTTTGAACAAAGGTATAATTTTACTATTCTTCATTAAATCAGGAAACTCACCGCGATCGATACAATTATTAAAAATAAACGCTAAAGAAGGAGCTACAATATGGATTATAGACTTAACAACGTCCACAGAATTACCCCATAAATCAGCAGTCTTTTTTACATTTAAGGACTTAAAGGTCTTAACAATATCTGCACAAGTAACATGTTCGAAATTAAAAACAGAATTGCAAACTTTAACGTTTTCTTTAAGCAGAGAATCTGCAGCTGTAGGTGATGAGTTCAGAGATTTTGTTGTTGATATAGGGATCTCTGAAAAGAAGTTCTCAAAAGCCGCAGCAACCTGTGAGTCTGATGTGATCACATTGTCATCAATTATGAGTTTATAGTCACTAGATGGTCTCGTAGACCTTCCAGTTTCACTATTTATAACATTCCAAGTAGTCTTAATTATATTTTTACTGTTTTTAATTTTGGAACTCAAATAACGTGATTTCGCTAGAGAACAAACTTTTTTAAATAATTTCGAATAATTTCGAACATATAAATTAAATTCACCAGTATTAACAAGAATTCTTTCGTCATACAATTCGTAAAGCCTAGTTCTACTTTTATGAATACCAGTGGTAGCCCATTCACTGAACGATACATTACTGTTAACCGAGAGAGACTTAGGTATGAAAGTAGAATTAAATTGATTACAGTACATGTTAAAGAAACCTTCATATTGATGATTGAGATCATCATATGTAGACAAGTCGGGTAAATTATTAATAAGTTTTGTTTTAAAACTTTCTAAACGACTTGCAGTTTTAGGGTTAACAATGATATTCTTTTTAGCCACTATGTTGCATTTGTTTTGAAAAGTAATTAATTGCCCCTAATGATCAGAATCTAATAAATTAATGACTTCTTTGCGACTGTGTACAACATCCGTATAAATATTATCTATACATGTGGCACTATTAGGAGTTATTCTAGTGGGCTCCAAAAATTGGTTAACCAGATTGTAGGACTTAAATAGACTTAAAATTTTACTACATAAACTTGAGTTTTCTAGTAGATTGATATTAAAATCACCACAAGTGATTATGTACTTATTTGAATGGCAAATCTTGTGGAACACTTCATCCATTACCTTTTCGAAGCAGTCATACAATCCGGAAGGGGGTTTGTAAACACTTAATATAATAAATTGATCCAGTTCAACGCAAGCTATTTCAACTGACCGCTCAACAGATAAGCTCACAATGTCCTGCCGTTCTTTATATTTCAAGTGGTTATTTACAATTATCATTGAGCCACCACGTATAGCATTAATTCTGCTGAACGAACTACCAATCTGGTGATTACTAAAATTGAACATTAACTGTTGGCTTTTAAGCCAATGTTCTGTTAAACAAAGAATATCAATATTATTACAATTTAAGAAAAGTTCTACTTCTAAATCTTTGTTCATAAGACCTTGAATATTTTGATGCACCAGGTTGATATTATTTGTTGAATTTAAGACTTTAGTGGAATATTCGTTCAGTGTGTTCATAGCTTTTATGCCAGAGATTGACTCTGTTGTCTTAAATTCTAATTTAAATCAATATTTGATGCCAAGTTATTGGCAAAATCATTTGTCAAAACATTGCATTGCTCAATAGAAGCAATTTGTTTAGCCAAGTTCTTGGCTGTAATAATAAAATAATAGGATAGCGACACAGCTATTTGTCTCCTACAAAATAATGAAAGATAGTAATTATCATTAAGATATCTATCTTTTGTCAAATAAAGTAGGTAGTAAACCCCTATTCATTTTTGAATACCTATCCAAAAATATACCACACGTTAGGGTTGAAATAATAAAAAAAAAACGCTTTTTACTTTACATGTAGGGGGGCTACCCTAATAAAACCATTTTTTCCCAATTTTTATTTTTGCAGTTTGTCGGCGTGATTGACATACATACTGGTACCAAATTTCAGCTTTCTAGAGCTAACGGTGACAGAGATTAAGCGAGGACGGACGGACAGACATGGCGAAACTATAAGGGTTCCGTTTTTGCCAATTGGCTACGGAACCCTAAAAAGCAGTGATAGCATGACGGGTGGATAGTGTGAAAAGTAATATAAAAGAGTTAGTGATAGCATGATGGATGACAGGACAGAATGGAAGAAAACCTGTAGGTATTGTATTTTTTGTTGCACTGACCACAAATAAAACGGGACAAGGGTAGGAAGAAGATACGCACTGCTGTTCCAAGGAATTTTGTCTTCACCAATGACGTTCACGACTTCGACCCAATGCAATAAATAAATAAATAATAGTCAGTAAGTCTGTCACGCCCTCCCGCTCCACCCAAGAGTGGGAGAACTAATTTTGTTACTACCCCACTTGAAAAACAAACGACGGTCAAAGGTTTTGGTGTTATCTTCAACACTAAGTTTACTTCCCATCACAATTATTATCTCTCTAGCCAAAGAGTCGTTTCAGAGGTTGAGTTTCTCCTTAGAAATTGTCGTGAATTAACAAACCATCAAGTTATCCGACTCCTGCTTAAAACACTAGTTAGGAGTTAACTTGATTCAAGCTCTTGAGTTTGGAATCCTTACGAGAAATCCTATACCCTTGTGATAGATCCATGTTCCATAGTTGGATTGGCCCATCAAGGACCGGACCTATAACCTACCTACTGGAAATAAAACGAAAGGGAGCTCCAGAGATAATATACTTCATAAATTCTTCATACTAATATTTACAAAATAACTGGAATTTTGGAAGTGAGGAGCTCGTGGCTAAAGAGGAGCTCGTGGCTAAATAATAACAGCCGCACAGGTCGATCTTCAAGGTTAAGCAACGCTTGCCTAGGTTGGTCTGTGGATGGGTGACCATCTTAACATAACGAGTTTCCTCCGTGCCTCGGAAAGCACGTTAAGCCGTAGGTCCCGGCTTTCATTTGTAGATCTTTGGCAGTCGTTACGGATAGTCAGAAGCCAGTAAATCTGACTCCAGTCTTGCCATGAAGTACCGTGTGACCCCTGTTAATGGATTGTGGAGGTCTGGTAGGCAGCCGCTCCTCGTAAAATACTGGTATTCAGCTAAATCCGGCTTGACTAAAAGCCGACCCCAATATAGTTGAGAAAAGGCTAGGCAGATGATGAACTGGAATTTTGGAAGTCGGTTGTATATTTTTTGTAAAAACTTCCGACTGAAATAGCAAACAGTCACTGGAGATTGTTAATACATGCTTCGAACGATTGTAAACCATATTTTAAAATCTGAATTTGCCGGTTTGGTACCTAAACAAATGTTGTTCCCAAGCTCTCTTTACACTAAAAAGCTTCAATTGAATGAACGATTGAACACCCTAGACAGATAGCTACCTAGTTCAGTAGGCAAGTTTGCAATACAGAGCCATTGAGTGAGCAGTCATCTTTTTAAATCTCGTTCAACATTCTCGGGGGCTGCCTATTATTAGATCTAAACATGCGTCAATACGCACTCGTGGTATAAGCAGGTATGTTTGTTTCATCTATATCTCGGTAATTGCTTGCTCTGGCATTTTTTGATTCCATTAAAGATTGTAAGTACAAATAGACTTGCCTAATTATTTTTCATTTATTTATTTTCTCCTTAGGTTTTTGACAGTTAACAGTGTTTGTGACCAAGGGCGTCGCCAGCTTATGACAAAGGGGGGGGCAAGGGGGCAATATTATGGATGATAAAAAATAGGATCGCCAAGAGCATGAAGCATTACAATTTGGAAGTTTTTGCCTCAATGACAATTTTTTTTTCAAGCGGGGAATCATTAGAATGATTTCTCCCGCTTTTGGGCGGAGCGGGAGGGTGTGTCAGACTCTTACTGACTAAACCTCACCCCGTTCCTTCGTAGCCTTCGATCTGGGAGGACACGGGCTCACCTTTCGGAATTTCCGTGTTCAACCAATCCTCAAAGAGGGGACTTACCACCGCAATGACGGCGTGCCCAGCACTGGGTTGCGACAGTCGTAGTCGCCATGCCACCCTGAGATCCCGCCGGATCTCTGTCCGCCATACCGCGACTTTTCGCGGCAGCGGAGTTTCGCCCCGGCGGCGTTGCATCTGCACGCGCAAATCGTGCATGTGTGCAAGGACTGTTGCCACCAGATCCCACGGTGGCAGGCCAGCAGGGAGGCTTGTCGCTTCGCCGGAGATCGTGCGGTATCCCCGCACCACCCGGATGGTCATGACCCTCTGGCAAGCGTTCAGTTTGGCCGCCGGTCGCTTACCCAGCGACGGTGCCCAAACCGGCGCTCCATAACGGTCCATGACCCTTTTGATCTCCGCGTAGAGCCTCCGGTAGGGGGCATCTGGACCCCCTAGGTTAGGCAGGAGCCGCTTCAGAGCAGCCCCAGTCCTGTCCAGTTTGGGAGCCAGACGTCGAAAATGCTCCTCGAAAGTCCACCGGCTGTCGAGGACAAGTCCCAGATACTTCATCGTCGACCCGACGTCTATGTGGACCCCCCCGCCCCTACCGATCTTTGGGAACGCGGTTGTTGCGCGGTCCGAATGCCATAAAAGCACATGGCCTCGGACTTGTGCAATGCCACCTTGAGTCCCAATTGCTGGATCCTGTCTACGACTGTCACAACCCCGCGTGTTGCGGTTTCGACTCACCCCGCGCCAGGACCAGCATATCGCCGCGCAACACGTAGTCGTATCCGATGTTCCACAGGGGCGGTCCTAGTACGGATTCCTGCGGAACACCGCACGACTCTCGCCGATCTCTCGCTGTCTCCATACTCCCCGGTGACCGGGGTAGATGATGAACCTATCCGACAGGTAGACCTCAATCACGCGACTTAGGTAGGCGGGCACCTCATGGTACCGAAGTGCTGCCTTGATGCTACTCCAGGTACTTCAAGGGAGATGATAATTGAATCTAAGTATGGTATTACTAAAGATCTATTCCAATATTTTGTAGGGCTTTTGACGACGGGCTTTTGGCTTTGAATGATTATTTCTTTGACGTTGCTTCCCCCGTAATACGCGGCATTGATGTAATGTCCAACTCCAGTCCGACTTTTTCCGCAACAGCAGTAGCTTCCTTTATAATTTCTTGCAGTTTGTAATATAGGCATTCTGCATTTATTAATAGTTACGGAAGTCAATTGCTTGCACTTGGTCGCTTTGCGGCTGGCTACATTTGATCTCTAGGGGGGGGCAGCTGCCCCCCCCTGCCCCCCCTTGGCGACGCCCTTGTTTGTGACTATCTATATATATTCCACTATTGTAAGTCTGGCGAATACGGAACTCTGGCCTTCTCTCTAGGAGAGGGCATGGGCTGTAATCCACCACGCGGGCCCGGCACGGTGGATGTCACATGACTTCGAATTTTTGGTTCTAGGCCATGCCGGTTTCTTTAAAATGTTTTCCTTCCCCGTTTTGAGAGCAGTGGTGATGAAATAAATTACACCAAGTAATGCACCTGGCTGGGTTTGAACCAGCGACCTTTACCTCGTAAGTCAGGGCCGTTACCACTGGCCACCACTGCTCTCTTAATCAAACAGAAAAAAATAATTATAAAACCAAGGTAAAAAATAAACAAAAACAAAAATATAAAACAAAACAAAAATGCACATGCGTAGCAGGTTAAGTATTAGTAGTGTGCTGTGGGATGTGTATGTTAGTGTCATGATGGGTGAGAGCCTGTAAAATTATAATACTATTGATTGCAAGGACGTCGTATAAAGGTTAGAAATAAAACCACACAGTAAATATCAATAGTTTATTACATAAATTATAGCCAAGCTTACACTTCATTGTTTCTTTCACCTATACTGATTCATAGTAAAGATTTAAAACTGCGCTAATTTTTACTATCTCTGTATACGAGGCAAGCGTGCGGTCACAAAATATACTCGAGGCGGGACGACCCGCCCAAACCGCACGCCTGCTTAATCTATATAAAAAGAATACTTATAAATAAAATCTAACATCACTCTATGTTATAATTAATTAGGCTATGATTGGTGTTACTACGGTACCTATTCCAATTGCGTCTGATAAAAATTATTTCTAATTTGATCTGCATAAGCATTTAAAACTAATTAATCATTTAAGGTTATGGCTTAACAGCGTATCACATATCGGGGACCTTTCTATTGATTTGCGCGTTGATTCAACAATAATCTCCATTAGTTATGCTAACTGCCATGCGTTGCAATAACCATTCATGGCTATTACGTTACACGATTTCGCACTTAGACGAATCGCATTGTTTTTTCTTATTAAAACCTCATTAACCTTCGCTGCATATGAGCCGTCAAATATTGTGATACGAGGAATTATATGTATTGTGATTGATTACTTTTCTAATAAGATGAAATCGATTACTGATGCTGACAGTTTAATGAAGTTCTATTCAAGTTATTTTAGTTGGATCAGAAGATTTACGCCCAAAATCAAAGCGCAAACCAATAAGAAAACACATTTAGTGACAGAACACGTTCCAAGATGGCGCCTGCAACCTGTCCGCCATCACTGTCTAATCGAGGCATACTTATTGCTTTAACGAATACAGTTTATTATCGGGTACAATATACATCTTATTAAGTAAACAATTAGATTCATTTTTCAGTACACAAAGGACGAATTCAATTGACCCAAGTGTAAAAGGACCAATGTTTTATCCGCCATTTGCATTGCAATGTGATTTAAAAAGTCTGTTAGACTAACTTTCAAATAGTGGACTTAATTTGTTTTCGGTTGAATGTCCAACGTATCAAAACTCTTATAATATCTTCATTTATGCTAGCTAATTTTTAAGTATTAGTAAATAAACGTTATTTTTATTAGCTTATTATAACTATTGTACGATTTGTATGGGTTTGGTGTTATGTTGGACTGGCGAGGTCGTCGCATGTCGCCGCTCGTACATCTAAACATTTCTATCTTCATTCACGTATATATTCTGATAATTCGCAAAAATGAGCTGTTCCACGTATAAAAACTAGGTGTCCTATGCGCATGACCAGCGACAACCTCGGCAAACAAGTCTATTCATGAATTTTTAAAATTCGCTTCTTATTACGTTGATTAATTATTGCTAGCATTATCACTATCGATATCGTCGAGAAACAATTACGTCAGCTGCACTGTTAACGTATATCAAAAGTTGCCATGAAAAATACTCGAAGTTTATTATTACATATTAATAAAAAATGTATGATTAAATATTTGAACGTCAAAAATTCATGAATAAATGTAGATATAAATTTCTATATACTTAATGGTTTATGTATGTACTAAGAATTGGTGTGATCCGTGTTATGAAGGCAATCCTAATTATTTCTACTATAAATACATAAGATCACAGTAAAATGGGAATACAAAATGGTGGATCTGACAACAGGTGTGCAGATTTCAACTATTTCAAATATATGAATATGGAGTAAGTACAAAAAAAAGTTATAGTTTAAAATGATATAATAAACGTGCTATTAGGTTATAGTCTGTAATACGACGGCAAGGAATCATACGAGTACATAAAACATAAGGCAAGAGATTACAGCGTAAGTAACATGAAGTACCCTAGATAAAGTCATCGGCACTAATTTGTTTAAGTACCAAAACACAGACATGTGTTCAAACAAATATTAGTTGAAATAATGTCCAGAACCCCGGAGTGCGCTGCTCCACTTATATTTAGTTCGAGGTCACGGGGCTAATATATTATTGCCTTTAGTTTCTCTTTGAAGTATGTATTATCTAACACTTAGTCAAAAATAAACTTTCTATTATGTCTGTGTCTAGAGAGTAAATGTTAGAAATGCAACAAACTTTGCAGGCATATTTACATAGCAGATCGCAGGAGGGTAGTTCTGTCACGTGGCGCGTGACGGAACTTCACACAGTTCGGCACAATATTCCAAATATTTTCAGGCGGTATAATAGTCACAAATAAATTCGATCCATATTCAGATATAATTTTGCCGTTACACAATTCATCAAAACAAATAGCTGGAAGACAATATATATTGTAAATTAAAATATATTTTAGTGCCATCACATAGTATAAATAAAACATATCAAAGTGCACCGGTAGGTATACATATTTATGACAGTTCTACAGTTGGCTTATAAAACAAAACAAGTATAAGAGCTACGTACCGAGAATGACACCACTGTATATCGGCTTAATTATTTGCGAGCAGGGTTTCACGTTATTGAAATGCGAATAATTAAAGACTTATTTTAAAACAACGGTCATCGATCTCTTTACGGTATTTCCAGAGAGGGAGCCAGGTAGAGTTTATGGTTGGAATAATCCATTAAAAATTGTACTGTTGCCTAAGGACATTTTAGTTGCCTATGGTTCAGCTATATTGTGGTAGCGTTGTATGCACAGGTGAGTACAAAGGGTTTTCAATCAAGTCATAGACGTTGGCATATAGTCGCCTGCTGTTATCGGTATTCCGTACAAACAGATTGGATCGATTGATTGAATTCTACACGTCACACGCCTAGCTGCATAGTGCTCCAAATTGGAAGTGGCCGGACCAGAGGTAGGTACACCAAAAAACTGTTGAAGCAAAAAGTTCCGCTGCACTATTTACTTGCGTTTATTGAAATAATAAAGTGGATGTTTTCGAGTACCTATGAACTAGGGATGTCACGGAAGTGGTAATATCGGAACTGAATTCGGAAGTAGAATTTTTAAATTTGTGTTGTCAGAATCGGAATAGGACACGGAGGCAGAAACGCCCAATGAAAAACTGCTAAAACTAATAAAAAACTCGCAAACTCGTATCAAACCAAATACGAAACAAAATAACAAGTGAACCTCGGAGGTGCAAAATCAATCAGAATATCCGACTATTCACGCTCGAAACCAAACTGGCGTAACATCTCTATAATGAACCATTGCACCAGAAAGGCCAGATATAGACTAATGACTCGATGCACACGATAACGTAATACACAGGTGGCGAACAAGGCTTTGTCTGCGACAGTCCATCCATTCTGCAGCGGCCGGCCTAACGGGCGCGGATCGCGTTGCTCAAAGACAACAAAGCGATACGGTGTCAAAGGCGCTAAGACAGAGGCGATTACTGGCAACAGTGGCGGCACATGCAGTGGTAGACTCTGTTACCAGTAGTCCCCGAGCCCACAGACAGTCATTACATTACAACAGATCGATATCCTTGCGCCTTTGTATTGTTATACACTGACCATCTCATCTCAAAGCTTTGATAGCGAATACTGCGGACAGTGCCTACAAGCCGAACCTCCAACTATTCACTAATGAATACCATGATGTTCACGCTCAACAATATAACATTCTACCCAGAATATTGCGTTCAAAAAGTAATTAAGTGAGAAAACAATATAGTAAAATTTTTAATGCAAGTTTTTTACTGGAATCCTTTTTCCATCAAACGAACCGGCAGCAAGTCTATTTAAAATACACTAACGAGAATTTTTGTGTTGTTGATTTTTCATTACTGAATTCATATCAAAATAATTGCTTCGAAAAATTCTGTGTATTTTTATTTTGTGCTACAATAAAGGTTTTTCGAACGCACCCGTGAAGTTATAACAGAGGAGGAGAATATTTTTTATCAAGAGTGCACACAGTAATAAATTGGTACATTATTTTCAATACAATGGACTGGTACATCAGCACTGAGCACAAAGCGGAACTTAGATTAGTCGCTATCGCATGTCCTTGCGTCCTTCCCTCCATGAAACACGCGCGAGTCTTACTCGAGTTTCAGAACTAAGATTTGGTTCATATCAGAGATGTTAGCGGCAGGACGTGCTGACCTCAAAGTGTCGCTTTCTTAAAATTTCTCGCAAAAATATGAAGTTTTATCATCGACTTCTGTACAAGACGGACTAGGCCTGGCCCTACCATGACTTCTTAAAACCGTGGATTCAGTATGGGAAAGGGACAGTGCTATACGACTTGTATAGCTCTGTCTCTCTAACATACCGGAATTATATCTATGGCTGAACGCTACATCGTTCGAAATACAATGTTATGAAAAATAAATATGTATCAATTAACAATACCTATTTTAAACATTTTAATTACGAATAACTGAAATTTCATATCGATGTTAACGACTAGCAGGCGCGCATTCTTTCCGTAAATTTTATGTAGCTTGATTAAATACTGCGTTACTCAACATATTGGAAAAGCATAATTGCTTTTCCAATATGTTCAAAAATATATCCGTGTGTGTATCAAGAACGATAATTATAACGAAACTGTTTACACCAACTAATGGAAAAGCATCGCGAAAAACTGATCGATGTATTTTATTTCGTTGTAATGAAACATGTTATTTTCAATCCCTGGATTCGAACACCCCGCCAAATGATTTTCAGTAAAGCTCTCTATTGTTTTTATGTCTTAACGCGAAGTTACAGTGTGGAAACAATTCACTAGTTAATATTTATTATCTTCTACGAGATAACTGAAGCTTCATGTGTTATTTGAAACTTGTAAAGCAAAGCACAGACCAAAGACGAGTGCAAGGCGGCTGCCATTGAATAATGAACCTTATATCAGTGAGGGAAAGTGCAGACGAAGCCGACGTGAGTGCGCTCAAGGACGCCCGAGGAGCCCTTTGATGTCTGAGTCCAAGTTTGTACGATTTGGAGCTTTATTAACAAGAGCTTAAAGCACAGTGTTCTCCGTCATATAAAAACCTCTGGTTTGCGCTTCATTTTGGTCTGCGCGGATCCTAAGATTCCTAATGAAGTGGCAATTAAAACGCACGGATCTATCAAATTCCCTAACGTAATATGATTTACCCGCGTGGGATCGCTACCAGGCTAGATGATACTGTACTGACTTTTCACTTGCTTATTTTTACTTAAGAATTTTATTTGAATTTTTAAAACGAATTTAAAATATGAAGCGAAACGTGTAGGAATTTTCTTATTAAAAACTACAAACTGTCTGTCAAGAAACATCCGGTATTTAATTTTATAATTTATGCCTTCTTATGTACTGTGAAACCTAACAAAAGTAATGAGAAAAAACAAGCACTTTATCAAAGAGACGGAGTCTTGACAAAAATATTTATACACAAGAACGAGGAAATTTCAACGCCTTTTTTAGAGCGAAAATGGAATTAAATTACGGCAGAGCCTCGTGTAACTCGAGGACAAAACGACTGTCGCCGTCGTCCGCAACAAGTACCTAGAAGACACTTGTCGCAGGACGTTCTCGTTCATTTTGGAGTCACCAGTCACATTTTGAGACCGACAGCATGGCTGCCACTCTATGCCACTTAGATTTTCAGTGGCAATAAGTATATGGAAGATGTTCCCAAGAAACACCGTTACTTCAATACCAGAACTATAATAAAAGGTAAACGCATCTTGACGCATAGAACGGTGACGTCATCGAATGATGCACACAAATTAATTTCGGGGTCACAAGATTTATCCTTTCTCCTTTGGTATGCACTGATGGTAAGCCAAACTTCTGCTTACACTTAAAGCGCAAAGATAAAATATAAAACCAGTTTATATCACTAGTAACACTGGTGAAAGACAAAGGAGAGAAAATAAACACGACAGTAGAATCGAAACAGTTCAGTGTAAGTCATAAAACTGTGAGATAAACACACGCATATATGAAGACTAGCGTCGTCGGCCGGAAAAACGCTATTTAGGATCAGCACGCGACGCTCAAACACAGCCGAAACAGGTTCCCTACCTGACCTCCAGCGCACAATTCACTTTAAAAAAATATGTTATTAAAGTTAAGTCGCAGATAATTTGCATACGTAATGTGCAGCCGCTTGCTCCTAAACTGGATGCATTTTTGAGAGCCTGTGCCGATGAGAAACGTGCGATTCTTATGAGATAATTGTCCCAAACAACGGTCACGCGCTGTTATGAATTATATTTTGTCTTTTAGATTCATACTGTGGAGGTGTTTCTAATAGACCAGTCTTCAATTATGTCAAGTGTACGCAAATTCTCATATCGGCATACATAGGTACGTTTCAATGGAAGCAGCACCGTTATCTAATTTACTTTTTTCACATTACAATAGCACAAAAACCCGGCTCGCAATTCGCTGTGGCTAAATGTTACACATTAAAATAATATTAGTAAATAGCTGCCAATGTGCACAAACGACCGTGTTACATAAACGTGTCGGACAATGAAGCTGCTTTCTGAATCAGATGCATGAAATAGTTTAACAGTAATTTTGCTACAGAATTCTGTAATTATCGAATGTACAAGATGAAATGGCTAATTGAGCAATTTCGATGATGATGAATGAGAATTGACCACAAACTACTGTCACCACATAACATTACGTTTGTATAAAAATATGAACTAAACATCTTAAATTACGAATAAACGATTATCAACTAAATACAACATCACCGATAGTTTAGTTCGTGGTGCAGGTAGGTGGTGCGTTCAGAATGCGCTCAGCTGTCGTCGACGGCGCGAAGCACTGACATCTATACATTCGCTTTGTAACATCACAAGCTGGGAAGCAAAGCACTTAAAACTATATTGGCATTTCTCAATAGGTACAATTACGAACCGATTTGTTCAGTAAACAAAATTAATACTAGCTGCTAACATTTACAGGCAGTGTTAGGCCGGGTGTCGACGAGTCACTCCCACTTTATCAACATTGAACACAATTCGATGCGAGATATATTTTTTGTAAATTACTAAGCAGTTAGTTATGTCATTTTTATAACTTTCCAAATTCTGAAGAAACACATAATCTACCCTAGTTAGTAACTGGTTCTTATGCGTTGTCAAAAAGGAATGAATCATCAGATAAAGAAGTATGACTAATATGTCATATTGGCATGTTCGATGAATTTAATTCACTCTTATAGAAAAAATCTCTATGAAGTTACCTTAGTACTGATAATTTGCCTGTATTGAAGCTTGTACTTATTGTCCAATGATCTGGTAGAAAATATTAACTAAAAAATGCAATACAGTATCTTAACTGCAAAATGTTGAACAGAGTTGAAGTTGGCTCCATGTGTCTCCACCCTTACCAAACCGAAAGTCACAAAATAAAATATTAAAATATGTATAATTCTTTTGAGTAACATTTTAAAGCAATTTAACACTAAATTATTCAGCCTTATGTACATGCGATGTAAAAAGGGAGTAAATACGTACGAACTTAAATGCATTTTCGTGGCTATAAATTAGTTAAGTACTTTAGTTCAATCACAATTTTTGAGGTTCAGCATAAACAAGCTTTGAGTATTGTATGATAAGGTTAATGTTAGCCGGCTTCCACTGATATCCTAGCTTCTCCTAAACTCAACGTTCACTTGCAGACACCTTACAGCCACGTCAACATGAACCCTATCATAGAACATGAGAGACTCAAAAGCACATCTAGACATTTTTCAATTAAAATTCTCATGAATATACACACAATATTCCTCCAAAAGATTACAGAAAAATTGGCTAACTACAATTTAGATATATCTTATTTTTACAAAAACTGTTTGTTCTCCTGAATTAGATGGTTTCACATTCATAATTATTGTAAGTTTGTGTAAAGGAAACTTATAAAGTAAGCTTCAAAAGCATAAAGAGAATGTATCAAAGTTTATAAGTACAAAAATATTAATAAAATAATATTAACATACATCAGTCTACATAAATAATGTTGTCATGTATGTTGGCTAGCAATTAACTAAAAATAAATTTATCACCATCCTTCAAAATATCTCTTTAAATAAATTTCTTTACTTTATCAGCCCAGAGAGTGGGATATAATACTAGTTTTGATAATCAAAATAAAATAAAACTCCATTTTTCGTTGTCTAGTAGTACCTATTTAACGGTAATCGTAAAGCTTTCACAAGTGGATGTCAGCAGTCTTGAAATTAGGCCGGCAAGTCAGTAGCTGTCACTAAGTTAAACAAATACAACAGTTTAATAAACAGTAAAAAAAAAGAAATATAAACAACACAATATCATAGATAAATTTCCTTAACATTACTATGAAAAGAAGTCCTTTTTACCCCTATATCTAAACTCTATGGCAGTTTTTTAGAAAAATATACAAAATGCATCATTTTATTATTAAAGATCACTGTCGCACTTCACTGTGGAGATCAAGTCACACAACACTACACCAGGAAGCCGTAGGGGCCGCTGCCGCGGATCTGCGCGCGCATGCTCTGCACGCTGTTCATGATCTTCTTCTGGTGGCCCACCAGCGTGACGCCCAGCGACGCCAGCTGGTGCACCGTCAGGTCCACCACGGCGTCCATGTCCAGGATGCCCGCCGCGCGGAACTTCTCGATGTACCGCGACATCTTGATGCACTCCAGCCATTCCTCCACCGACGAGAACTGGATCAGGTCGGGGGTGTCGCCCGCCAGTGGGTCGGCAGAGCGATTCTGGGCGATTTTTCTCAATGTATCTGGACAACGGATCAGTTTATCTAATGTTTTCACAATGCTTGCGAATGTAGGACGGTGCGTGCGCTCTTTCTGCCAGCAATCAAGCATTAATTGATACACTGCTTCAGGGCAGTCCATGGGCGCCGGCAGCCTGTACCCCTTCTCTATGGACTTGATTACGTCCTGGTTACTCCAGTTCCAGTACGGTCGTTCACCGAAACTCATAACTTCCCAGCAGACGATGCCCATAGACCAGACGTCGCTGGCTGAAGTAAACTTCCTGAATGCGATGGCTTCCGGTGCGGTCCATCGCACGGGTATTTTGCCACCTCGTGTCGTGTAAGCGCCATCTGCAGTCGACTCAATCTCTCGTGACAAACCGAAGTCGGCGATTTTGCACACGAGTTGAGAATTGACAAGTACGTTCCGAGCGGCGAGATCACGATGAATGTAATTCATTTCAGACAGGTATTGCATCCCCGTTGCGATGCCACGTAACATGCCAACTAATTGCACAACACGGAACTTTCCATCGTTAGCCCTCAGGAATGTGTCCAGAGAACCATTCTCCATGAACTCTGTTATGATCATGATTGGATTACATTTCGTGACTACTCCTTGTAAGAAAATAACATTGGGGTGTTCAAACTGACCCATTATCGAAGCTTCAGCTAGGAAGTCGCGCCTTGCTCGTTCTGTGGAGCCCGGTTTAAGGGTTTTGATGGCGACATCAATCTCTTGGCCGCAGCTGGCTGGTAGTTTCAGTTTCCCTCGACATACGTCACCGAATTCACCGCCACCGATAATTGCCTCTATTGTGATGCAAGATGCATCAATTTCGCGTGCGAATTCTCGAACTGCCTGGTTAGGGTCCTCATACGTATGAGGGTCAATGTAAGTTCTAGAGCCGGTGCCAGCGAACAAAGGCGTCGTGGCATTGCTGCTCGTCTTAGCAGGGCGCTCAGGTCCCGTGTACACTTCTCCATTTCGGTAGTTAAGGGCATTGCAATCGCTGGGCTGCTTCTTGTCGCATTCGTCATCAGTGCGTGAGCGTAAGAACAATACAGTAGCAATTATAGCGACCACGGACAATACGACTACTGCGACCATCACCCCCGCCACTAGTCGCACCTGCGCGCCTTCCTCTTCGCCTACGAAAGTTGTCTCCAGCACAGATCCAGTGCGTGCATACACTATGCCACTGAACTCACCCCAACCCCGCTTCATTTTAGCCCTGACTCGAATACCATATTCAGTATCCCTTTTTAAACCAGTAATTATAATATGTGGTTCTTTAGAGGTCTTGAGGGTAGCATTTGCACTTTTCTCCATGTTATCTTTTGGGAAGCATTTGACTTCATAACTTTCTATTGTGTCATCAGGATCAGTGAGGTCAATTGGTGGAGGATTCCATGCCAAAGACAGCTTGTCACTTTCTACACTAAGAATACGCAGTTTAGAAACCACACTAACAACAGAGGCCTCCGTCACAGCAGTTATCTCAACTTTCTTAGGTTCTTCACCGGTTTGTTCAGTGACCCCATTCTCGGCATAAACCTGGAACTTATATTCTGTCACTGGGTCTAAACCCATAATAGTGACTCTAGTGTTATTCAAATCAGTAGCAGCGGGCCTGTACTCAATATTAGAACCACAGTTAGAACAGAACACCCTGTAAGTTATGTCATTCCGCCCGCCTGTTTTATGTGGTGGCTGCCAAGCAAGTGAAATTGAAAACTGATCTGCAAATGTCACAGTGAGGTTGACAGGTGCTGACGGAGGTTGAGTGCATGGTACATTCTTAGGGTCCTTTTTGGCTCTGTAGAAACCCGGTACGCACTTACATTCAGCTGCAGCATATGCTGTAGATTCAGAATAATCTGGGCAAGTAATGCATGGGTCATCACCTGTATGAGATTTGAATTTGCCTGGTGAGCATTCATTGCACACTTGATTGTTTAGATCTGGTTCAAAGCCAGCGCGACATTTGCATGAGCCACTGGGCAGAGTCCACTTGCCATCACCCTTGCACAGGTATACTGGAGGGGCCTCACCTGAAGCTGTCTCTGCATTCTCCACACAAGTACCATTGGCTTGCTCAATCACAGTAACCTCACGGCCTGTTGGTGTAGCTGGGAATCTAGCAAAATTGACAGTTACTTCAGGGCATGTTATGTAGTAAACTTTCACAGCCAATATGGATATACATGCGCCTTGGTCTCTGAAGGCGAAGTAGACGCCTCTCTTGGTAACCGCAATGCTCTTCACTTCAGTGTTGATGTCAACTTCAGAGTTAGTATTGAAGCGGCCCTCACCTGCAGCTATGCGACCCACCAGCTTGTAGCTCTCGGGCTCCCAGGGTGGCTGCTCTCGCGTCGCCACGTCGAACTCGTAATACAGTAAACTAAACGTCTCTTTGCAACTTAGTGCATTACCAGGGAACAATGAACAGTCTCTAATAGTGAATTTGATCTCGATATAAATACGGTTGGCATTCCTACGCTCGATGAACGGCGTCCAGAGCCAGTTGTTGACGTTGTGATGCGCGACGTCGCACACGACGTAGGAGCGCCAGTTGATCTGCTTCTCGAAGTTGGTGTAGGACTCCTCGAGCCAGCCGGGCGTGCTGGCCTGCGCGCCGTACGGGAAGCGCGTCCAGCCGAGCGTCGCCTCGGTGGTGGTGTCGAGCAGCAGCACCTGCTCGCCGCGCGCGCTCAGCGCCGCCGCCGCCGCCACCACCGCCACCACTAGCGTCCACATCATCTCGTCGACATAATCACACGATCACGCCCAAACAACTCTTATACGACACTACACACGCCAATGTTAACTTCCCACTACATAATGCACCTTACAGTTTTCACACAACGTTCAACACTTCACTTTGTAGATAAAGGATGGCTCGGTCATTCTCTCTTTGCTGCTATGTATTCAGAGTGCTCTGGGATCAGATGCGATATAATCCGGTCTAAAGGCGGCGAAGATTATGTTAATGTCTTTCGCTTATGTATTACGCGACGTTTGAACACAAATAACATTATTTTGTGTGAGGATTCCGCATTTTTAATTTATATTGATCCCGTGTAACACAGATGAGTCCGTCTTGACATGGACGCGCAGCAGTTTTGTGTGTTGCCGTACATGAAAAATAACAACAAAAAATTGCATTTTAGAAAGTAAACCATAATGTATAAGGGTGTTGTTACACTTATTTGCAGTTAAAGTCTATTATTGTCTATGTACTTGATCATAATAAATAAAAATAAAACCAAACGATTAATGTTTAAGCCCAGTAGTATATATAAAAAGTAAATTAATAAATAATTGTAAGGGCCTGTTTCACAATGTCCGATTAGGCACTACTCACTGAATAAATTCAAAAATTTGACAGAATTTGTATGAAATTATCTGTCAAGTAAGATACTCGAAACTTAATCATAGGTGGTGAAATAGGCCCTAAATCTTAAAGATTTACTAACTCAATTTCGATTTGACTCAGATTTACAGCTCTGTAGAATAACGTTTCAATCGCCATAGTGTTATTTAATTATATGTTAACGCCAGAATTTCTGATTGATTTTTCTATATATTTTGATTGCTCTAAGCCATTTGAGCGCGTGCAGGACTTTTAATCAAATTATTTTTATTGAACACCAACGCATCCTAGCACTGGGCAAGGCTGAGTTGGTGTTAAATAATACGAATAATACGGTCATGAGTCGCCCGGTCGGTACGATTTCTGATCTGACGTGTATCGGAACGTTGATGTGTTTCTCACTCAATTCTCTGTCAAGTGTCAAACAAACATTATTGTTATTGCATAATTGCATAATTTGTTTGTATTCTCGTGCTGACCCAATTTTGATTTCTACCCTTTCTTCTCGTTTTATTGCTTGTTATTTAAAATATGAGTCCAAGTTGCCGCTACTCTGGTGTTCTGGTCCGCAGCCATGGCTCGCGGAAGGCTATGTTGCCGGTTGTACTTCAACCAACAAAGCTTTACAACTTTTAATTTTACCAAAAGACGATATAGTTAGGTAGTGGATGCATGGAGGGTACCGTTTTATTCGCAATTAGTGTCCCAAAAATACGAGAGGGTATCGTTTAAGGTATGTGCGTTTGCTTTTAGTATTAAAAGTTAAGTAATCTTCATTCTAGTTGACCTAGTTTAAGCTAATCTGCAGTGACTGGTCACGTACCAGCCTGTGTTATCGCCGCTCCGCTGTCTTTACTGTGTTGAACGAAAGAGAACCTTGGGACCCTGGAATTAAGGCAACAAAGGAACAGGAGTGGGTTTTACTCAGTAGAAGTCTGATACGCCTTCCCGCTCCGTCCAGAGCGGGAAGGCGTGCCTAAAAAAAGGCTTGATGTGTCTCGGCGCATATTTCACCGTAGACTTGGGTTGAATCTTTAATATAACAATGAATTGCAAAATGTGTTTGTAAGTGCATAACTCAACAACGCCTGGGCCTATTTCGCCAATTCTTTTTTAAAATGTTTGTTGAAGTTCAAAGACGGTTTTTACGGCGAGAAAAATTCTAAAAAAAAAAGTTAGATAAAGTAGGGTAGGTAGGGTAGTGTAGAGTAGGTAGGGTAGTGTAGGGTAGTGTAGGATAGTGTAGGGTAGTGTAGAGTAGGTAGGGTAGTGTAGGATAGTGTAGGGTAGTGTAGGGAAGGTAGGGTAGCGTAGGATAGGTAGGGTAGTCATTTGACGGGAGCGAAGCCGCGGGTAAAAGCTAGTATTATTATAGAACTTTTCTACCTCATGTCCAGCGGTGCTGCGGAGTTGCTTTTTGCAAGTGTTATTTGCTGCCAACACAACAAGGGATTAAGATGGCTAGGCTGGGTCCGGTTACTTTACTGTTACCCGAGGCTCGGTGTTAACCATTCGGCACCATCCCGCTGAGTGTAGTACGTGTAGTGTTCTGGTTAGGTAACTCTATCCCCTAAAGTTAGTATCATGTGAATGTATTGTGAACAATTTCTCTAGATTTTAGTAGATATACATTTTTTATTTTTTTGAACAAACTTTTGTTGAAATATGTTGGGCCCAGACTAAAAATTACTCCTGTTCACAATTCACAAATTCACAAACATGTAAATTCACATATACGAGACACCCAGACCTGTAACAACTATTTGTTGGTTGTAGGCCATATAATATTTGTTCCGTACGGGGTTCGATCCCGTGATCCGCAGCACATCAGCAAACCATGTCAGTTATATTCTGAAAAAAAGTGATTTTCTTAGTTAGAATAATAATTAATTTAAACATGTTTGATTATTTTTAGGTGACCAATAATATTTGCAGTAAAAAAAGACATTCAAGACAAAAGGAAATCCTGTTGATCTGCTTCTTTCGAAGTTACGGTGGGACTCCTCCAGCCAGCCAGGCGTGTTCGTCTGCGTGCCATATGGGAAGAGGGTTCAGCTGAGCTTCGTCTGTTGTGGCCCAAGGTAAAATCATAGTAGTATAACACAAGTTTAGTTGAAAGAACACACACAAACAAACACAATTAATTCATGAATCCCCGACCGGTCCTATGAGACTGCGCTGTTGTTGTTTTACTATTGTATCTCGTTTTGCGGGTACGTGATAGGTTAAGTTGGAATCATATTGAATTCCGATCTCTTCTTTAGGACATACGTCATACTACTTCACCTGGCTTGCAAACTACTCTATATCTAGACTGGGAGCTAAAAGCAAAACATTGTTTTTATTATATGATGTTAAAAGACTTTTTCGCCTTGCTACATGTTTGAAAAAACAAATTCCCAGGATATCTCCGAAAATACAACATAAAATCTAAATTATATAATGAGTTATTTCAAACAAATCTTCAATGCTTTTTTATTGTAAAATTATGAGTACTATACTCCGTCGGTTTAGGTAGTTAACTAAATGTAAACAGTCTTGGCATGTCTTTTTATCTAAAAGTTGTCTATAAATTGTATGTAAAAATCTTTGCAAATAGGTATTTACCTAAATCGATGTTAGCTAATAAACTAAATTTAAATAATCTTTGTGTATATTATATACGACCCCTTTAATATGAAAAGACATACCAAGATTGTTTACCCTTAGTTAACTACCTAAACTAACGGAGTATAGAATCTCTCAGTATCTCCACCCACATAGAATTAGGTGTCTTCAGAAAAGTTAAACTCCCATTTTATGTCCCTACCCCCAAGTTAAAAGAAATTGTTTTGCTCTTTGTATACATACTTCTTATAAGCCTATACCAAAAGTAAGCATTCTAGTTTTAGTAAACTAGTTCCATTCGTTATCTATGTACTAGAGTGTCATTCCTACAAATATTTCTTAAGTAGTAGGTACTAATTTATTTTTACTTTGCCTATGTCATCCCTATTGTGATAGATTTTATTTAAGGCTAAGCGCGCACCGCGATAAAAAATCTTTGCGATTTTTTTAACGTTTGAATCCCCAACCGGTCCTATGAGACCGCGCTGTTATTTTTTTACTATTGTGTCTCGTTTCGCGGGTATCTGAGTAATTAATGTGAAATAAAATCGAATGTTTTTTATTTGAAATTTATTTTCGCAAAGCGCGGATTGTAGTGTATTTCTGTGGTTCACAGATTTGCGATATTTTTTAGCAACGATTTTTTATCGTAGTTCGCCCTTAAAAAGCAATATCAAATATCGAATGTGTTTTCGTCATCGGAATAAATAATTATTGTTTTAAGAAATAGTGTTCATTCAGATATTACTAAGGTTCCTTATTGATGGTACATATTTTGCGATGTTTCTGTTTACAGATTTTTTTCAAGTCTGCAGTGAAACCGATAAGAAAAAAGAAACAAAAAAGGGAGTGGAGGTAGTGTATTTTTTTTAACCAAAATTATAAAGATTTTTTTTAATTGTATTTTTTTATCAAGATGAGCTCAAACTGATGACAGGTTTATTTTAGTTTAACTTCAAGTTCGTTTATTGAAAAGAATAGTACCTAAAAAAATTAAACACAAAGAAAACGATACAGAACTTTATAAATACTGTAAAATTTTGCCAGAGCAAACCGAGATTCAACATGGTCATCTTAATCAAGCAATTTAATAATAAAAGCACTCAAAAACCTATATCTTATAGAATTACCAGCAGAATTATCACCAATCATACATTAATGTACCGCGGGCTGGAAACTACTATGGTAGGCGAACAATATTTTTTTTTATCTCCCATTGGTTAATGAAATTCCGCACAACATTAAAAAAGAAATAAATGCTAAAATTATAAATAAAAATATAAAAAAGACTTTCACAACTACATAGACAACTTAGCCTACTTAACTAAAAATTATTTCTGGATAATTATATTACTTACAATAATATACTATTTATCTATTTATGCATCGAAACCCAATTTCATAGTAACAAAAAATAAAAACAAATTAACTAACTAATTGAACGCCAAACTGTTAATACAGCAAAACTAATTAAAGTTATACAAAATTCGATATTAATTCACGAAATCATAAAAGAAACACGTTTAACATTACACAGAATACACTTGAGAGCAAAAAAATCGCACATGGCTTGTAATTTGGTTTAATGCTGATATATCCTTAAATCTAAAGAAATGGAGTATACATTATTAAGCAAAATTAAAGCATACAAGGTTAACTTTACAAAAACACAAAATTAAGATCATTGACCTTCACGTAATTCACAAAAATCAACCATACACCCAATTCCCCAAATTCACTCATTCGCATTTCACAACTTTCACCTTTACCCAAAGCTACAAAAAGGGTATTTTTTTTTATTTTTACTCTGTTTCCGTCAATGCGATAACGTCTCGATTGGAAACAGACAAATTTACTGGAAAAATATGGATACAACGCCCGCAGAAGCTGTTCAAGTTATTACCTTGCACAAAACAGGGCATAAAACAAATGTAGTTGCTCGACAGCTAAAATTCGGCCGTTTCCCTGATCTTCGGGTATACCAAAGGTTTCAAGAGACCAGTGGGTACATTCGGCGACCAGGACCTGGCCGGTAGCGCATAGGATCAGGGCGTGATGATCGCTTTGTTATAACAAGTACTTTGAGAAATCGGCTATCGAACGCGATTGAACTGAGACAAATTAAAGCTTTTAGAAGTTTGCAATGTCAGTATAAATCAGTTGACAATTAGAAAAGGACTGAATGAAGCAGATCTGACTGCATATCATCCAGCAATTGGTACCAAACTGACCACAGCTCCCCGACAAGCCCGGCGAAAATTGATCACGGATCACATAAATTACGTGTATGACTATTGGCCGGCTGTGGTGTTTTCTGATAAGTGCAGAATGACTTACATGACCATGATGGACGCCTTAGGATCTACAGAAAGTCATCAGGCTTATTTTATCAATGCTACATAAGAAATCATGTTGCTTTTCGCAGCGTTTAGGGGTGGCATAATGTTATACAGTAAAACTGACTTGTATTCATACACTGGAGTTAATACCTGCCCGATATCTAGAGGGTTGATGGCTTCACGTTACGTCAAAAAAATGCTCGGAGAATCTGTGAAGCTGCTGGTGTAGCTTATTGGTAAAAAAAAAAAATTCTTAACGTACGACAATACCAGATCGCATGTCGCTAGAACAGTTTTTCACTACATGAAAAACTTTGAAATCATCGCGATAGTAAGGTCTGTGCGTAGTTCTGATCTTAATCCAATTGAACACATCTGAAAACATCTTAAAAGAAGAGTTACAGCAAAAAACTCGTTTCTTCGCGACTCCAAGAGCGTCAATTTATCATTGACGAGGAGTGGGAGGTTATACCATACAACTTCATGGTAAAATTAATACGGTCAGGGGTACGGGTATTAACAGCTGTAATTAAGGCTAAGAGAGGGAATACACTTTAATAATAAACTGGTTAACCAAGAATTTTAAGTTTGTCTCTCATTCCGTCTTAAGCAAAATTTCGTAATTTTACCCTTATGTTGGATATTGTGCTCTAAAACTTTTCAAGGGAATTTTTTAACACTGTATTTCATATCATTAGAAAGATAATGAAATGGTCTTTAAACTCGTGTATGTGTTATGGACTAAGTGGTTAATTAAGCAGTATACATAATGCCCGGCCATTATGAAAAATGCCCAATATGAGAGTGCAATATGATAATAATTATTCAAATAATCATATTGACCGGGCACTATACATATTGCCCATCACCTTTTGGGCAGAGTAATACAAACATATTTAATAACAATTTTTTTATTGTTATTATTTGGATTAATTACGAAGGACTTCTACCTTAAAAATCCACTAGTTTTTGCATTTAAAACTTAAGGAAATTGGGTAAGCCTTTAGTATGGGATGCTACTTGTGTCGATACTCTTGCGCCATCCCATCTTTCAAGCTCGTCGTGTTGTGCTGGTTCCGCCGCTGCGGCTGCGGAGAACCTCAAGCGGCTCAACCTTGTGGGAAGTTATGTTTTCGAACCGTTTGGGGTTGAAACTCTTGGTTCGTGGGGTCCGAGTGCTCACAAATTGTATAAAGATCTTTCGAAGCGCCTTGTTGATACTTCGCGTGACCCAAGGGCTGGCTTTTACTTTGGACAGAAAATAAGCATTGCCATTCAGCGTGGCAATGCTGCCAGTCTTTTGGGCACATTACTAGACGACAGCGATGTGGAGGAGTTTTTTGACGCCATATTTTAGTTTGTTTTAATTAGTTTAGAGTTAGTTTTTATTAGACTGTAAATACCTTGTAAAAAAAAAATAAAGAAAGGATTTCCCAAAAGAAAGTCATATTAGACATTAAAGACATATAACATAAAATATAATTAAATTTAAAAGAAAAATTTCACAACATATCTTTATTTTATAGAAATTACTTATTATTATAAAACATAAAATGAACTACAGTTTAAGCAATCAGACTCATTATTTGGCAAAATTAGCATCTTCTCTTAATAAAAGACAAATGAAAATATAAGTAAAATTGTGAGTAAAATAGAACATCAAAATTGAAAACAATTGTCATATAATATGTAGCAAGTAACAGGTTTATTTATAAGAACAACAGACTGCCACTGTGATGGCATTTTGAGGTACACAACTTTTTAGCTTTGCGACAGCTACATTTATTGACTTGCAACCACCTTTACAACCACATTTACTATAACCTTACCCTCCGCATTTAGAGGACATTCTATAATACTCTCTCAGCGAAATCTCTGTCTCTGGAACATCTGCAGGCGACATAAATCTTTCCTTGCAGACAGTAAATTGGTTTCTTGAATATAGTTGATTTAAAACACCTTGTTTTGTTCCCAGTTTATAAAGGTTATTTGCTGTTAATGCAATAACTGTAGCAAGCATATTTCTTCCATCGCTACGAGCGCGATCAACTCGAACTCTTACAGTGTCACCAATTGCAGCAGCGTTAAATATAGCTTTATTATCAAATTGCCCAACTATCATGTAGCAATATAATAATGACCGTGCAATGTGATAAATAATGAAGTTAACATAGTAATTAATCACTTAGCCCGATAAAGCTAGACATTATTTATAATGCCCGTGCATTATGAATAATGCCCGCATTAATCACCTGGTCCATAACATATGCATTTCTTTCAAAATCTTTTCATATTCATGACAAAATCTGCTGCCTTAACATAACAAGTCATGATGTGCGATTTTATTGCTCTCGAGTGTAGTTGAAATAATGATTACTGGTAAAAAGCGAGCCACCTGTACATATTGATTTAAACTTGTTCTTCAATAAGCGCGATGCTCCGTAGAAACGTAACGTGAAAATTATTCACCTTCCTACATGTTTACGTTTTTAATCGGTTTGTGTTTCGTTCGTCCTGAATTTTTGTCCCACATTCCAAAAAATTCCTCGTTTGTCCCACATCACTTTTGAAGTGGTGTTTCGTCCCACATTCCAAGTTCTTTAAAAGTACAGTCAACAAAAACACGTTAGTACTTATTTGTTAATTCTCCATCATCTCTCTTCATTTGTAATTCTCATTTGCCAACTATATTGGGGTCGGCTTCCAGTCAAGCCGAATTTAGTTGAATACCAGTATTTTACGAGGAGCGGCTGCCTACCAGGCCTCCACAACCCATTAACTGGGGTAACACAGTACTTCATGGCAAGATTGTAGTCAGATTTACTGGCTTCTGACTATCCGTAACGACTGCTAAAAATTTACAAATGACAGCCAGGATCTACGGCTCACCGAGCTAAGATGGTCACTAATCTACAGACAAACCTTGGCAAGCGTTGCTTAACCTCTAAGATCGACCCGTGCGGCTGTTATTATCTAACCTCGAGCTCCTCACAAGCATAAGCCGATTTAAACGAAAAATAAAGTAAATTCACTTATCCTAAAAACTGCGGGTATTAAGTATCAAACATTCAAATTCTGTGGTACTTGATATTTAATTCGTAGGTAGTAGCATAAACTCGCATAGTTCAAACAAAACTTTTAGATGATAAGTGTAAGTATCTTAAATTGTTTGCGTCTTTTTTTGCTTTAGTAAGTAATATAATAACGATTACGTAAAACTAAACTTTCAATCAAGTCAAAGTCAAAATCTTTTTATTTCACATAGGCACTTATAAAACGTTAGAAGCATTGTATTAGTAACAACTCTTCAGACAACAATATAATCGTATTTAAGAAAACCTGGATCAATTCTCAATTACTTTTGTTTTAAAATTGAGGGTATTATTATATTGCATAATGGAGAACCACCAGTTGAAGCTGAATAATAATACTATTGACCAAATTAGTAATTACAAGCAAAAAAACATTCCGGTATCATTGCGACCAACTTTTATTCAATTTTGTTTTTTTGCTTACTTCTACTATAAAATTACAGATGAAATATTTAATGTATACCTCCGCTACCCGAGAGAGGAGCGATTATTTAAATAGTTTATTGACGTTAAATCTTTATTTCTATACTAATATTATTAAGAGAAAAGATTTGTATTTTGTTAAAAAAAAAAACTTAAAAAACAATTATTAAGTTGTAAAAAACTACAAGACCGGTTTTAAAAATTCTTTCACCACTACATAGCTAGGTAAATATTTGTTATTATCACACGGGCGAAGCTGCTGGTAAAAGCTATAGTAATAATAAAATGGTTAGATATCCGTTTTGTTGACTGTACAAAAACGTAAATTAAGCCTATACAAAAAAATATGGGACAGATAAGGAATATGAACTGGGTCGAATCGAGAACAAAATAATTAATATAATAGTTTAGGACAAACGAAGCATATGGGTTGGGACAAACCAGGATTTTTTTATGTGGGACAGAACGCAGTGAGACGAACGAAGAATAAACCTTTTAATAGTTTTAATCTTGTACGAATATTTTTTACCCACAATGTTGCTTGAATTGCTATAACACAATTAATTTATCATTGTTAGTTAGTAATGTTAGTATTAGTGTTTAGCAGTGTTGTAATGCGAATGTGAGTACCAATACAGACCAATCCTGGTTTAATGGTACAATAAGAAAACAAAACTGTAAAAAGAGTGTATTTATAGAGGAATAATAAAAAAAAGGTTGTCTGGTAGACATCCCAGAGTCAGGTACCCAGGTATTTAAGATTCTGTGAATTCTATCATTCATACTTGTGTGTATCAGTCAACCTGCGTGCCAAATCTCATCCCAATGTGTTCAGCTTTTAAATCCTGCTTCAATGCGTCACATCATCGTCATTCAATATTTGACATTCATAATCATTATTTAAGTAGTATGGATCTCTCGTGTATTCAACTCAACTCCATTTTTTTGTGTTCTCAGATCGCGCAACTATTGAAATACCAGGACAACAGTTTAGTGCGGTGGTGATCCTGGGTGATAATTCTCCACACTCTCACAAAGGCTTTAGGAATAACCTTGTGACAGAAGACATGCTGCTCGAAGGGAAAGTTTCCACCTGGAAGGCTATACAGCCAGTTTTTTAGGTAAGAAATCATCCATCAATTACTTCTCCCATTCTAAGGTGGAGTGAAACAGCAGTGTCAGAGTTTTACTGACTAAAACACACTCCTATGTTCCTTCTTGGCCTTGTATCCAGGATCCCGGGCTTCCCGTTTGGACAACCTAAGGCCCCAGTTAGCTTTGGCCCTGCTGAGTCTCCACGGAGGATATAGAGACTGTGTTTGACTATGGTGGCCAACTAGGTCATACTGGAATGCATAGATTCTGATTACTTTATTTGCTCAAATGTGAGTGTACATACAATTATTACAGAAAACAATGAATACAAGGTATTAAAATCAAATAGAGCTGAGCTAACATATTTACCATATTGCCATGGTGTGCAAATCTTTACATGTTTACGATTAAAATATGTGATATTTAAGATTTAAATAAGTATCAAAAACAAAATTACATTGCTGACATAAATAACCAAACTAACAAAGCACTATTTTTACTAAAATCAATGTTGCAAATGTTTACAAGGATCTAGACTGCGATCACCATTAGTGCCTACATTGCATTGTTTAGTAGCATTAAACTTTGCTATCAATATGCATTAACTAAAACTCACTAATAGTATATTACTTTTTAAAAATATTACGTGTAAACTAGCTTCTGCCAGCGGCTTCGCTTGCGTGAAGTAGGTTTCTACATACAAATTTTGAACCCCTTTCATCCCCTTTTTTTTCAAGTGGGGAATCGCCAGAGTCTCAGACTCTTGGGCGGAGCGGGGGGGCGTGTCAGATTTTTACTGACTAAACCCCTCCCCATTCCTTCGTTGCCTTCAACCTGGAGTCACAAGCTTCCTGTGAATTTCAGAAAATCCAAATTTTTCACTCCTTAGTCCTAGTAGTTTCGGCTGTGTGCGGTTGATATGTCAGTCAATTTCTCCTTTTATATAGACTATGTTCTTAATAATTTAGATACAATCGAACCTACACGTTTGAATTAAATGAACGTACAAAGAATAATAATTAGTTGCAGTTAAGGTACATTTTGCTGTTGTTTTAGTTTTATAGTTCCTAATGTATGACATGTAATATTCCAGAAATGGCAGCTTCGTGTGAAAATATTATCGAGACAAACGGGCGCAGCTGTGGCATCTAGCAGATAAGTTCTTCGATATCGTGAGCAGATCTGCGTGGACCAATGATATCATCAATTCATCAACTTCAACTTCGTGTATCGATGGCTTAGAGTGAAAACCTCGTAACTGTGAAACACGTATAATTTTCAGGAGGCTTAAAAACTCCAAATCAGACCTTTATTAACACACAGAACTGACTCGAGAAGTATATGCATTTAACATTGTAGACGGCATTACAAATAAACAATCAAAATTTTTCTTCCTAAAAGATGGTGCGTCTTTTTCCAGAAATGTAATAAAATAAAATGACCTAAAACATTAGGTACGAAGTTTTCACTCTAAGCCATCGGGTATGTAAACGACACCACTTTAAGGTCGTTTAATTATTTTTTTGGAACGACAAGTTGAAGTAGAAGTTCCAAAACAAACGCAACATGGGCCGTAATCGTAGAGACTCGAAAAAAGAGAAGCAGAATGAGTGTCTTAGTAGATGTGGGTCGTCGAAATTCAGGGAACGAAAGACGGAAACTATACACGAACTGCACTATCAATATCGTGACACTGTTTCGGAAATCTTGGGTCTAGATTCATTTGGAAGTCGCAATTTTCGTTAAACCTAACATGGCCCTTTTCTATACTATGACCGAAACAAGAAATATACCTATAAGTAGTCAGTATAGAAACTTCTACATGTTGACAGTTATAATTTTTACAGCTGAAAGTACTCAAAAAAGTGTTATTATTACGGGCCCAATAATCTACAATAAAGTGCCCTATATCATTAAAATTATCATTAAAAATTACACAACTCAAAACTTTAAAAAGAGACTGAAACCATTATTGATTGAAAAATGTTATATTCTGTAAATTACTTTTGAAACGATGCTGATATTTGTTACCGGTCAAAGCCGATTTTATGATGAACTAGTTTCGCCTAGGATGAACCCGCGATAGTAGTCGGTTAGTATTAGTAGTACAATTTTAGGACATTCCGACATTTTTTTTTATATTTACCCAGAAAATGAAGCCCCACGAAACTCCGCGAGTGTAGAGAAAACTAGTTTGGCCTAGGCAAAATTAGTTCATCCGGAAATCGGGTTTGGCTGGTAACATATTAATTGTTCAATTAACAAATGTAATGTAATTACCTAACAATTCACTTTTTTTTATTCTTAGACGTTATGTACCTAATGATTTGTTTTTTCTGTTTTAATTGATTTTTTCAGATTTTTATAACAATTTATATTAAGTATATTTCGTTATTTGATATTAATCTCAATTTAGTTAACCACTTCATTAATGTTTGCATGCTTAATATAAGTTAGTTTGCACAAGGCTCACCCAATACCTACAATCTCAATATTTACTTACTATACTCCGTTTGTTTAGGTAGTTAACTAAAGGTAAACAGTCTTGGTATGTCTTTTTATATTAAAGAGGTCGTATATAATATACACAAAGATTATTTAAATTTAGTTTATTAGCTAACATCGATTTAGGTAAATACCTATTTGCAAAGATTTTTACATACAATTTATAGACAACTTTTAGATAAAAAGACATGCCAAGATTGTTTACCTTTAGTTAACTACCTAAACCGACGGAGTATAGGACCATGGTTGCTGGAAGATATGTTGTTTTATCCATTGGGTTGATGATTAATGCAAAAAAATTAATAAACGTTGTTAATCTGTGTCTACAAAGTAAGTGCGAAAATTCATGCATGTTGCGACACTCTTGCGGGCTTGTGTTCCTAAGAACATCTGCAACCTAGTGCATACCTCCCTGTGTCTCTCTGAAATGCAATACTGGGCCTCAAGTCTGCTATTAGAATTGTATCAGAAATTGACGATCATCGTCTTCAATTTTGACAAGCTTGGTAGTACTAAAATGTCAAAATCAATAAATCAAATAAATAATGTTTTTATTTCACATAGGCCTACTTACATGGGCACTTATAAAATGTCAGAAGCTAGCGCACGGTTCCAATTGGTCGTTTCCTGTGGAGAAGAACCGGGAGTAACTCCATGGTTACTCTTTTCAATTTTGAAGCCAATGATCGATAATTCTGATACTATTCTAATAGCAGACTTGATGCCCTGTGTCGGTGTCTGGGACGGTGCTTGTTATGCCGGCGCCATATATTGGATATATTGGCTCCAAGTTATAGTCTTGGATCATATACACCAATGTGTGGATCGGTCTTTTTATGCCCAGTATCGGGCCAAGACCGATCCACACATTGGCGTATTGGATCCAAGACTATAACTTGGAGAAAGTATAGGTATCCAATGTGTGGCGCTGGCATTAAAGCTAGAAAGCGTACAAGGTACTGTTGGGGAAGCCAAGGTGTTTCCACACATGCATTGTACAGGGAGGCAGGGTCCGACAGCTGTTTGACTTGGTGTCTCTGTTGAACCTGCTCAAAGAAAAGACAGGACATGGGGCAGGACTTTATATAATGTGGGTATGACAATACGACACTAAATGAAAACACTGGCAATACTCAGCATTATAAATAACTTTTAATATGGGACCAACCATGAAAACGCGAGAATAATTTCAGCTCTCCCGTACATTTTGTCGACTTATGCAAACGTAGGTAAATGTATCATATGAGACACCTGTAATTTTTTTCGAGATTTGTTAGACCGTTTTCACATATTCCGATCCGATATCGGTATCGGACCCCGATACGATATCGGGGTAAGGTAAATGTATGAAATATGTACCTGTCTTTCATATTGTCCGGCCCGCTATCGGATATCGGAGCACGGAGTTTCATACATTTTACCTAACCCGATATCGTATCGGCGTCCGATACCGATATCGGATCGGATAATGTGAAAACGGTCTTAGTGCAAGTTATTCATAATGATGAGTATTGCCAGTGTTTTCATTTATTGACGTATTGTCATATATGCACATTGTATCATAGAAACCCTTCCAAAACTAAAGTCCCTGTCTACAGCCCGTTTTTCAACATATCTACCCACACGTATTTTCAACACAGTGAGTAGACCAGATATTTTCTCTGAAGGTAAAGTTAAACTAAAAAAATGGTTTGGATCGGACTTACGAGGAAACAGAAGCCTTACTTTGTAGCACAGGTCAATAGGTATGGCCAGAGATAAACACATCACGCACACACACATCACATTTACACACACTTAGCACCTTGCACTATGTAGTATTAGACTCGTGTATCTTATAGTATTAGTTCTTTGTTTAGTTTTCCCTTTGCTATTAATTTTATATTAAGTTGTAATTTGTGTTGTTAGTGCTTGCAGGCGACATCGTCTTGCTAATTTTGTATACTATCTGGTCACCAAGACACACGCTTGCGGCCGAACCCAATAACCTATCTATCTCCAGTTTTGGCATACTGGAGATAGTAAAACAAATGATACAATACAAAAATTATACAGGTTTTCTGTTGTTTCATTTGTTTTTATATCTCCGGTATGTGATAGATAGGTTATTGGGTTCAGCTGTTAGCCTAGTTTGGGACCCATTGCTAAAATATAAACGTCATTCAAAGTATAACTAGTGCGCCTCACCAGCAATGATTGCATCACTGCTTACCATCAGGTGGGATAGCAGTCCAGCACTAGCTAAATTTACATTAAAAAATATATAAACATTCTTATGCGATTGTATAAAACTGTATGTTTCAGTGAATAAACCGAGTAAAAGTCTGAAATGTCTTACCAATAGATATGTTGTCAGAGCAAGCCGGGGAATCCTGTCTGTTATATGTTTAGAAATAAATATTATAAAGTTATAAAATAAATATATGGAATTGTCATTACATTGTTTTGTTTTATTTGCCCTTCCTTTCAAATTAGATTCTTTAACAGCCGAACGCAATAACCTATCTATCACATATCAGAGATAGAAAACAAATGAAACAACAGAAAACATGTATAATTTTTGTATTGTATCATTTGTTTTACTATCCCCAGTTGCCAAAACTGGAGATAGATAGGTTATTGGGTTCGGCCGTAAACTGAGTAACAAAATCACAGAACATATAAAGGAAGTTAGAAAGGAAATAGTTCCTGATTTGTATCGGAACGCGTGTCGCCGTTTGTCTCCCACTCTTTAACTCCACTACAGGCAAGAAACCTATACGGACGCGCATTACGCACACTAGTAGACAACGCACACTTAGATCGCAACTTTGCTATTGGTTGTATCACACATGCAAAAAAGCAATTTAGGGCGACTAAAAGGTCGATAATTCATATCGATGAAATTCAAAAATAACGGATAATATTGTCGACTAGTTTAGTATTGGTACACCTGGTTATATAAAAAAGTAATATAAATGTTATATTAAGAATAAAAAATAAAATAAAACAAAACTATAAAATTAAAACATTTGGTTCCGAAAAACCTCTTACGCCTACTTTTGAATTATTTATCCAAAAATTGTTCAGTCAGAGAAGTGATGCTAATTACATATTCCAAAGCGTAGATTTCTATGGAGAAGAACGTGCAAGACTCCGTATCTCCGTAATCTCGGTTACTCTCTTTTATGGTTTTTATTATGTAAATAAATAATTAAAAAAAAGTAAAATACGCATGCTCAGGCACACTCTCAACCTTTTTAAAGCAATGGAATGATCCAGTCACTCTCCGAGACATTTGAGTGAGCATAACAAACTCTCAATTACCATTCCTTTTTTATGTCAAACAAGTTATAGCCTATAGGTAGTATATTAACAGATAAACATATTTTTTGCTAAAAATACAAGTGTGTTGAATACAATACTGTTGAATACCACAAGAGAGCCAAGAACGGCCATCACCAATTACTCACATGTATCATACGACGTTTTTAAACACATTTGTGAGAAAAAACAATTTAGCGAACTATTACATTACACAACAGTAAAACTAGTATAAAGAATTGTAACATAGCGGTAAAAAATGAAATTTGTTTTCTTATGCGTACATCAAAATTAAGATATAGTCTTTTGATTATATTACCTAGTCTTATGTTTATACTTGCGTAAAAAGTTTTTATGATACCTAACGTCTTTCAGAGTGACAATAGAATAAAATTCATTTTCTATGTATTTTTTTTTTACATACCATAAACTAGTGCTTGACTGCAATCCCACCTGATGGTAAGCAGTGATGCAATCGTTGATGGTGAGGCGCACTTGTTTTTTGTTGTATATAATTCAATTTAATTAATACAGCCGCCAAACTTCGCTCAAATATATCACGCCAGAAATCACGGGCATTCTTAAATGGCGGCCATAGACCACAAAGTAAAACAAATTTTATTTGTATTAAACTGGACGAAATTGCGTGAAAAATTACAAATAAGACACTAATTTATACTATTGAATGAAAAATACTTAACCTATTGATTAGTATTAAAACTCTGTTCGAGGACGAATAGGTGAAACAAAACTGTTTTAACTACACTACATTATAGCACTAATAATAAAATATTTAAAAAATAATAACTGCTACAAGAAACCAAGTTATTTTAATAGATCGATAATGGTTACAGTTGCAACTTGGTACAACACTATGTTCATGGAGTGAAGTTGTCAAATTCAAGACATAGTTCTCCACACGTGATATCGCAATGAACACATTACATTGCGCGCTTGTTTACTCAGTACAAGATTGTACCAATGAATTGCACACAATGTATAATTTTGCATGTCATTGCAATTTTATCGTTATAATGTACAAATTCCATAATATTATCATTATAATTATGAATATCAATTGTATTTAAAGGTTTTTAGACTAATCGGTGAAAAGAAATCCCTTCTTGGGCTACACTACACACTTGGTATTTTTTACGACACGTTGCGATAGCGCAAGTCAGCATAACTGATATTTTTCACGGAGCTTCATACACAATAACAGTAAGATCGCGATTGACGACCGGTGTCAATCAAATTTCGGTTGAACCAAAATTGAACTATGACAATTTGGCGTACATTGAGGCACGCCTGCCCCGCCTACAAGGCCATTCTAACTTCTTTCAACTGTTCTGTGAACAAAATAGTACCTAGGTACTTAATGTTTCATCACACGAGGCCGTATGTCGCCCTCCCTCCCTGAAGCAGTAATGAATTGCTAATGTGCGCTTTGGCCCTTTGGCCCCCATACGTCTCTGACTCAACGTGGATTCTGCAGTGCAGTGTGATTCATCAGCATTATAACTTAGGAAACTTAACGTTAGCTAAACGACATGCCCCAACAGCCGCACAATAGAGGATCGAGTGGGTATTAGTGAAATCTTTGCTGCTCTCGAACACATTTTCAAGCAAAGAGTTCAGTCTAGGGCACACTAATGCCCATTTTTTTATGCGTAAGTAACCGAAGTTAACGAGGTCTAAGCTCGGTTTAAGTCGATTTTGCGAAGCGCATCCCCCAGTGCTTGTAAGTTGACACTCGTTGCACTGGTTTACTAACAACTCCTGTGTTCCACTCTTCGGTAGCTTTCCAGTAGTCCGATGTTAAGGCATTGAGACCTAGGGGGATTGTGGGATACCTACCTCACTAAAACCACCCCGGTGATCACCATCTGCACATGGGAGAGGGCGGAGGGCCCCGTGTCCTCTTAAAAGACCACCCCGGAACCCCCTCTGTACAACGCCTATTAGAGCAGATCCCTGAGGAGACTGTGAAGGGTCTCCCCTGTTCCTTTTTGTGCGCGGTAGCGCGTGGCCACTGTGCCATCGTCCTTCCCGAAGTCACACACTGGGCCGACAGAGTCCCCTCTCTGAGAGCCCATGACCTTGGTGTCCTGCCTAATTTAAGCATTGTAAGCGGGGTTTCGGCGTTTTAGGCGTCGAGGCGACTGGCTCTCTGACGCCTCCTTCTGCGAGAGGGATCGGTCCTCTCGCGATCCCGCTCGGCGGCCTCCTTCTGTATCATCACGGTCTCAGAAGGACGCCACTTCCCTCCAATTTTCTTTCTCCGCTAGGATAGCCCTCACTACTGCTTGCAAACACAAATCCCGCCAGATCTTGGCAACCAAAACCTGCCGCTCGGAGGCCCACGTAGGACAATCTTCGCAATGGTGGCAATTTTCCGTAGCCTCCCGCCCAATCCTATTCAGGTACTCACCGAAGCAACCGTGCCCGGTCAGCACCTGAGTTAGTCTATAGGAGATGCGCTCTCCTCTTTTCAGCCAGGCTTCGAAGTATGGCAGTACGGCTTTGACAACGGGCTTACGCGAGTATTTCGGCTGCTGTTGCCGTTGGCGCCACCTCTCGAGCGCGTGTCGCCGCTGCAGACTATAGATTTTAGCCCTGCAGCGACGGACATCTGATAGTCTTTTTGACCACACAGGTGCCCCATATAGGATCATCGATCGCACGACACCCACATAGAGACAACGAACATTTTCTCGAGGTCCTCCTAGATTAGGCAGCAATCTGTGCAGGGCACCCACTGCCCTTTCAACGCGAGCGACCAGGCAATCAAAATGCTCTTCATAGCCCCACCGGCTGTCCAAGGTTAAGCCAAGGTACTTAATGTACTGACTCACCTGGACTTGCGCATCTCCTACGATTACTGACGAACTGGGAGGGTCTCTACTTCTTGGCAATTTATTAAACTATAGCGCGGCAGTTTTTTGAGGTGCCCTAGCCCGCGACCGCGCTAGCGTGGACCTAGCTCGCGGATTGAAGCCACAACTCTTGTTACCCCGAGCTCGCAAAGCCTGATGGTCTTATTAAAGGTCCCCGCAGGCCAACACAAGAGTATCGTCTGCATAAAAGACAATATTATCGCCAACTTTTGGTTTTGGGGCCCGAAACCGACCCCTGCGTAACCCCACACGTAATTTCCCTCTGATGAACGCAACCATCTCGGCTTACATAGCGAATGTGCCTGTCACGTAGGTAATCCCCGAAGATGTATTGCCGTTAAGGGGGCACTTTGTGATGCTCTTGTGCCGCCCTTATTGCATCCCAGGGCAGCGAATCGAAAGCGTTGGCGATATCCATACATTTATCGCCAACGCTATCTCATCCCCGGACACTGCCTATTCCGACAACAAGCGAACGCGTAGGATCGCATCCACTGTGGAACGCTGCTGCCAGAAACCATACTGGCAATCGGCAAGGTCGGGACCAACCCGTGACAGGTGCCCTGCAGTCTTTCGGCAATTATTCTTTCGAATAGTTTAGAAACCTCGTCGAGCAGGCAAATTGGACGGTACGCAGAGGGAGACCCCGGGTTTCTACCCGCTTTTCTTAATAAAACTAGTCCAGCCTCTTTCCAGTCAGAGGGAACACGCCCGCACGGAGACAGCTGTCAACAGCCATCTTAAGCGATATCCCAGAAAATCCAGAGCCAGAATCCACGCATGGCCAGGGATACCATCTGGGCCGGGCGCTGTGTTACGAGATCCCATTTGTCTTATGGCCCTTTCAAGCTCACCTTCAGTCACCTCCATCTCGTCAGATCAGTCCGAAGGTGATCGAACTGATGAGGGGCTGTTTCTAGCTACTGGGAAGAGCTTGCTTACGACTCTGCTTGTTTACGGTACTTTGGTACCTGCAATAAGCATATCTCGATCGAGCCACTGCTAGGAAACTCGGCGTTCTTGCAAACGTTCGGTGGTACTTCACATTGGGACAGCTTCTAATGCTATACAAAGCAAAGGTCCGGTCTTGTATGGAGTACTGCAGCCACTTATGGGCTGGAGCTGCAAAATGCCACCTGGTAGCTTTGGACTCAGTGGAAAGGCGTATGAAGAGACTAATTGGAGAACCAGATTTGATTAAGTCGACCAATCTATAAAACCTTGAGCACAGGCGTAGGGTAGCCTTTCGGTATTTTACAGGATGCATTTCTTAGAGTGTGCGCGGGAATTGCATGATTTGAATCCGCTTACGATTCCTACTACACTCAGAGAGGGAAATATAATAGGTTGAATTACCATCATAAAAAATCTGTTGCGATTTTTTTAAAAAATAATGTGAATTGCTGCTGTCTGATTTTCTGTACCGGTGTTAGTGTTTTTATTAAATTTCCACTATATTATGCGTTGAGATTGTATCATTACCATTATTACCTGGCTGTAAACCAGCTCTTTGAAAAGGCAACCCCCGGCGCGTGCTATCGATCGGCGTCACCCCTCGCCGGCATCCGAAGCGACGCAGACCGCCGCCGCCGGTTGCAGTTTTAATTTATTGTGTTTCTGTGCAAATACCCCATTAACCTTCACTAGAATAGCCAATTATTTCAGTTTACGTATTCATATACATAAGTTAAATTCAAGTGTTAGGACACGTTCTTGTACATTTCACTGGTAAGTACCGCAATTTCTTTGTTACATTTTTTTTACAGCAAAGGGGCGAAGTTTTTGTATGCAGTGCGAAATAGCAAATTGCAAACGCCTGATTTTCATGTTTATTAAGTGTTGCCTACGAATGTTGGAATATTATCATCAGAAAACTGTCCACGTGAAATACAGGAAACGCGGGCTTTGTTCAACAGGTATAATTCAGCGCCGGTCCGCCATTTCAGACATAGGCTCATTTCACACCACGCTACAATAAATAGCATGTCGCATGTAATTAATAGCACAATAATATTGCTCACCATACATTTGTGATAATGTAATTAGTGTAGCAAAGTGTGAACATGTTCTGAATAAATGTATGGCGAGCGAAATTGATGTGCAATGAACTATATGCACAGTGTAGTGTGTAATGAGCTTTACCGTGGAGCCGTGATTCCCCAATATTAACTTCGGTAAGTAGTTTCATGGATTGGAGTCGATCGCTTAGAGAACAATCTAAATCATTAGGGCATCATCGTCATGTCGTTTTCATCAAATAGTAGGTAGGCCTGTATGTTATATTTCCATGGTCCTTAACGCTGCCGCGATAAGTCGCGGAATGGCGGACAGGGTTCCGGCGAGATCTCGGCTTGCGGACGGCGAGCAATGAAGGTAAAGAAGAAACGGGGTGGGGTTAAGTCAGTAAAAGTCTATTCTATCTACAAATTCAAATTCATTTGTTTCGTGAACGCAGGGTACATGCAGTAGATATAGTCTGACACGCCCTGCTCTGCCCAAGAGCGGGAGAAGTGATTCTGATGATTCCCCATCTAAAAACGCAACGTATAGCCAACACAACAAAGGCAAGTATTGGTTTTGACTAGCAAGAACCAGGTTTTTACAACGACACACTCCAATCCACCACTGGCCACATAGGTTCTTCAATCTAATATTGATCGTTTCCTGTTTCAGTGCTGGTAGCAGACAGTAGTCACTCACACGCCCCGAACTAACAGAAAAATGAGACCCATCACAGCTTTGGTAAGTAAAACAAGACACATTGTTTCACGGGGGGCTCGTTGCTAAACAACGGGTAGCAGTCGCATAGGTCGACCTTGTAGGTAGGACATGCAACACTTACCATGGCGGCGAGACCCCTTCGTGTCTCAGAAATTAAAGTTATTATGGGAAGTCGGGACTCTTCATTTACGAATGAGTTGGGGCTCATTTACAATTTTTTTTCAATATTAACAGTCCTTGCTGACGCTGATGACTACCCCATAGACTGTAGTAAATCCATGTAAATCAGCATGGGAGATGCTGATTTACATGGATTTCATTGGGGGACACGCCTAAGTGTCTTAACAACTTGTTGCATTTTACTTGAGAGTAAAGAAAGAAAAAAATAAGAAAGAAAAAAATAAGAAAGAAAAAAATAAGAAAGAAAGAAAAATAACTTATTTGCAGTTCTACATGGCGCATAACATAACAATAACAACACAATACAATACGGGAAGATTGCATCACGTCCGCGCAAAAAGCCAGCAAAATGCGGGGTGCAAGGTGTCGCCTGAGTGATACGTATTCATTTAACATTTTCGTCGTTTCACAGTTGCACGAGGACCCGAACGCGCGTCCGGAGGAGCCCCCAGATATGAGAGTTGTGATTAAAATAATGCAGATAGATCTATTGCCCAACGTAAGTATTGCGATTAGTTAAAAGCCTTACATACATTATGTGACTAAAGAGCCTACTCGATACGTCGAGCCCCGTCTAAGACCGTCTTACCCTTATTACACTACGCGACGTAGACTAAGACCGTTCGTAAAAACGAGTGGCGTAATTGGCCTTTAAGGGATAAAGTAGTGTCTTTAACGGCCGAAACCAATAACCTATCGATCTCCAGTTTTGGCATACTGGATTGTAAAACAAATGATACAATACAAAAATTATCATGTTTTCTGTTGTTTCATTTGTTTTTCTATCTCCGATATGTGACAGATAGGTTATTGGTTTCGGCTGTAAGTAGCGGGCGGTATGTTGAATTTCAAGCAAAACGAAAGTTGCTAAGTTTTAATCTCTAACGTCAATGAGGGATTTATATATAATTACCTAAAATGCTCGTGGCATTTCGAGGGAGCCAATATATGTAGAAACAAGAGTAAAGTAAAGAATTCAAGCCGCCAAAGACAAAGACAACTTGGTCACAGTCCTGGTATCTATAACTTTTGTTATAGGATGATTTCGGTGACAGCTGTCAGATTTATACAATGTCTATCCTTTTCTCTCATCTTAAAGATGCATATTTTCATCCAGCTGTCACCCAACCCATGCTATGTAATAAAGACTATAATGAATGATGGTTACCCATCCTGAACCGACCCCGGTAAGAATTGGCTTAACCATGAATATCGACCAGTGCAACTGTTATCTTTTCTCATTAGAATGCGCTTCGAAGTGACGCCATCGCTCGGGATTCAACACCTGATTGCAGCAGGTCAGATAATAGTCATCATCTTCCTGCCCTTGTCCCATTTTATTTGGGGTCGGCGCAACACGTCTTTTTCTTCCATTCTGTCCTGTCACTCGTCACGCTATCACTCACTCCCTTTTCTTCCATATCACTTCTCACACAATCTATCTATGTTTTCTTTGGCCTCCCTCTCCCTCTCCATCCATCCACATGTAAACTCATAACTCTTTTAGTAACATGCGTTTCATCCCTCCTCTTTACATGACCATACCAAGACAAACGATTCCCTTTCAACTTTTCAGTCACTGGCGCCACTTTCAAACTTCCCCTAATATACTCATTTCTTACTTTGTCCATTATTGTCACACCACACATCCATCTTAACATTCTCATCTCCGCCACGTGCACAATCTTTTTTCATCCGTCTTTTTCACAGCCCAACATTCTGATCCATACAACATGACAGGTCTTATCACGGACTTGTAGATTTTACCCTTCAACTTGAGGGGCATCCGTGGGTCACAAGTTGTTCCAGTGACCTGTCACCATTTCATCCATCCTGAGTTGATCCGATGCGTTACATCTCGCTCTACCTCACCGTTGCCTTGACAAGAGACCCGAGGTACCGAAACTCGGAACAGATTGGTATGGGAGTTCCGGTGAGAGCTAAAGGCACAGGACTGGAGAGACCGCCGAAATCGCAGAACAGGTATTACGTATTGGTATACGTTTACGTATACGTTTTGGTTCTGCTTAATTTCAGGCCAACACTCTCCAGTCTGTGCAACCACGCCTCCAATCTGCTCTGGACCTCTAGGCCACTCTCGGCAACCAGCACAATGTCGTCGGCAAACAGCATACACTAGGGAGCCTCTTCCTGGATGTCAGACGTCAGAGCGTCCATTATCAGCAGGAAGAGGTAAGGGTTAAGAGCCGACCCCTGATGTAAGCCAACCGCTACATTGAAGCTGCCAGTAGTGCCTACTGCAGACCGGACTTGGGTAGTGCAGTGACTGTACATCGCTCGGATCAACTGCACATACTTCCCAGGCACACCTTTCTCCTTAAGGGCACACCACAGAACCTCACGAGGTACCCGGTCGTACGCCTTCTCGAGGTCAACGAATACCATGTGCAAGTTTTTATGCGCACCTCTATATTTTTCGCACAGCTGGCGTATAGCAAAAATGGCATCCGTTGTACCCCGACCCGGCATAAAACCGAATTGGTTCTGTGAAATTTCACTCTCTTCTCTCAGTCGCCTTTCAATAACTTTCTCCCAGGCTTTCATAGTATGTGACATTAGCCTTATGCCTCTATAATTGTTGCACTCCAGCACATCACCTTTGTATTTGAAGATTGGCACCAAAGCGCTATTGCACCAATCATCAGGTATGGCTTCTTCCAGCAACAACTCATTAAAGAATGAAGCTAACCACATCCATCCATCCACTTGGAATAACTTTCACACTTCAATTGGTATTCCATCTGGACCAATGGCTTCAAAGGTCAGATAATAGTATCTCAAAATAATCAGAGTCTTTATTTCAGGGTACACGCAGAGTCCTTTTAGACTTTGAGTGCCGGCGTGTGCGGGCACCAACTGCAGTAAGTATTTTTATACATACTAGACTAGGGACCCGCCCCGGCTTCCCACGGGTGCATCAGTTTTACTCTATACTCCGTCGGTTTAGGTAGTTAACTAAATGTAAACAATCTTGGCAGGTCTTTTTATCTAAAAGTTGTCTATAAATTGTATGTAAAAATCTTTACAAATACCTAGGTATTTACCTAAATCGATGTTAGCTAAGAAACTAAATTTAAATAATCTTTGTATATATTATATACGAATTCTTTAATATAAAAAGACATACCAAGATTGTTTTGCATGTATACCTTCCTCTTGAATCGCATCATAATCCGTAGCGTAGTTTTAAAGATTTAAGCACACATAGGGATATAGGGACAGAGAAAGCGACTTTGTTTTATACTGTGTTAGACAAGAGTTTGAAAGAACTGTAGTCGTATTGGAGACAGTTATGGGTACAATACAAGTACCTAATTATTGTTATAAATATTGTTTCTATTTTACAGGGGCGCCGCGGCAGTGGCAGCGGCACGGACCAATCCGAACAGCCGGCACTAGCTTCAGCCCCTGAACGGCAAGCCGAGGGAGAGGAAACGGCTGGCGGGAGTCAGGACGAGTCTTCAGCGACAGCCACTGAAGAGGGGAGGCAGGAGGACTCTTCAGCGACAGGCTCTGAAGAAGGGAGGCAGGAGGGCTCTTCAGACACAGCCGCTGAAGAAGGGAGGCACGAGGGCTCTTCATCGAAAGCCTCTAAAAAGGCGAGGCAGGAGGGTTCTTCATCGAAAGCCTCAAGAGAAGAGAGGCACGAGGCCGCTTCATCAAAAGCCTCTAAAAAGGCGAGGCAGGAGGCCTCTTCATCGAAAGCCTCTAAAAAGGCGAGGCAGGAGGCGTCTTCATCAAAAGCCGCAAGAGAAGAGAGGCACGAGGCCGCTTCATCAAAAGCCGCAAAAAAGGCGAGGCAGGAGGCTTCTTCAGCGAAAGCCGAAAACAAAAAAGTACCTTAAATTTTTAATTTATATTTATTTTATGTATCTGTCGTGGTCAGATCATATAATGAATCACTTCATGATGGCTAAAACTTGCGAGTAGGCAAAGTTACAACAGTTTCCTCTACAATTACAATTTCTTTTTATATACAAATTAGAATTTTCTTTTCCTTTGTTCTGATTAGGAAGAAAAGTTCGAATAGCGTTAACGATTGTAGATGTCAACTTGGCTAAGCCTGCAGATCGGTTAAGGCCTTGCGCGCACTGCCTCGCGGTGGAACACGGTGGATTTTTTCTACCGTGCGGTGGAATAAACGCATTTACGTCACGCACTGTGGTGAAACAAGCAAGGTTCTCAATGTACGATGGGTTAGGTTAGGTTATTATTTTTCTTCAACCACCCAGACGAGCCTATTTTAGTACACAATTAGTACTTTTGATAGAACAAAAGGGACATTTTAAAGGAACAAATTAATATTTTTCTGGCTAAGCTGCTAAGCTCAGATCAATTTGGGTTTCTTCTTCTTCTTCGAAAATCTCGGTGTCGAAACGGGAATACTTCCGTCTATGCTGATTTTGTTAGATGAGTCTGCCCTTGAGATGTCCGTCAATTTATGAACGCATAGGTGACAGTAATTGGGTAATTATAAATATCTTTATAAAACTTTGCAGCCCCGTCGCAGAACCAAATATCTGGCAGAAGACGACTCTGATGATGTGGATGAAGTAAGTATATACAAAGTATGAGTAGCTCGCTGTTAACAGGATAGTCTGTATCAAGATGTTGTTGATGAATTATTGGCCTGCACGATAGAAAAATAGTAGGGGCTGAGTAATATCCACAGAGATGGTCACTTCTCATGACTTGCTTTCAATCACCTTTCAGTAGATGCGAGAATTAAATTGTACTCGTCAGGGATAAAAGTGTTTTTGCCTTAGGTTAGCGAGAATCCTTCATTTCACTCGGTGTTTAAAGTCCATGGTGTATTTTGAGACTGGGGCATTATTTTAAGTCTAGCTCTTTTTTCACATTGTTAACAATTTTGGAATCATTAATTACTGTGGGTTGTTAATGGGAGACGAGTCGTTGGTTCCACTGTGGTTCCACTCACTACATCTTCGAATATAGGCATCTGTCATCGACACTTTCCATCTTGCTACTACGAGTATCTTCGATTCAGTGTTTCTAGGACTACCCTGCGGCAAAATTCTCACACAAGTCAAAGTCAAATATATTTATTTGTAACACATATGTCAAATGTTAATACATGGTGTTAAATAAGTCAATAGTTAATACATGGTGTTAAATATACATATTAAAGATTCAATTTGTTTTGTAGGAGGTGTTACCAACGGTGAAGAGTCATAAGAAAAGAAAACATCGAGGAAAGCCAAACCCATAGGAGCTAAACCCAATCGTGGTCCCTGGTGGACGCGCAGGAAGCTGCAACCTGTGGCCATCCAACGAACAGACACCGGTCTTCGAGACGTACAGGGGGTAACGGTGTACTCATATATTAGTTGCTGCTTCTGCCCATATAAATGAAAAACTTTCTGCAAGGAATTCAGACAATCAATCTGCCCAACCTATTTCCAACTATGTTCATGGCTGGCTTCCAGCTGCTTCCAGTATCTGCATTTTATATCTACCTAGCCTTTTCCCAACTATATTGGGGTCGGCTTCCAGTCAAGCTGGATTTAGCTGAATACCAGTATTTTACCAGGAGCGACTGCCTACCAGACCTCCACAATCCATGAACTGGGGTAACACGGTAGTTCATGGCAAGACTGGAGTCAGATTTACTGGCTTCTGACTATACGTAACGATTGCCAAAGATATATATCTTTGGGAATCGTTACGGATGACTAAGTAATAAGTTTGCATGAAAACGTCTTCCTTGAAGGAAAAAGATTATTTCTATGGGAACTAGCAGATTTTAATTTTGACCCTTCGATCACTTATTTAAAAAGATCGAAGATATGATCAGACGTTATTGTTACGCCCTGTATGTATCACTCATTGTTGAACGGCCATAGACTCGCGTCGACCCGGGGTCGATGGTATTTTTATATAATTTTTTATAATCTTAAATTGCGACAAAAAAAAACAGTTATACCTAAAGTAGAAACAAAATTTAGAAATAGCGAAAGATCTGTCAAGTCGAAGGCACAGCCTCGTATTTTTTCCGTGGCGATAAATCGCTATGTTTAGTTGACATATCAATAGATTCCACGGAAAAAGTAGATACAAGAATAGATACTACATATATAACTCGTGCGAAGCATGGGAACTTTTGAAAGTGTTTACAAATAAAAAGTAATTTTTAAATGAAAAAAGAAAATCGTCCGAGTTGTGATATGACTGAGTAAATTACGATCTTTTGGGTAGGTAACATTAATCGGATGACTGATCATCATGTGATATCGTAATTAGGTTGTAAACCTAGCTGCATAAGATGTCGCTTGCGAATGTTTGGAACTCATGCTTTTTACTTTACTTTGTGAGGTTCTTCATTTTACTATTAGCTTTGTAATTTTAATTCGAGATTCGCACAGCATTAGGTTCGTAAACCTATAAATCTTGTCTTTTTTCTATCTGGCTGCGCGACAGCAAAGACAGGCTTGTGTTTTTATGCATGTTTAGGATAAGGAAATGTATTCAATATACATTATTAGTAGGTATTCTTGCTCAGTGACAAGTCTAATGTTTCTAAGTATTATTATTGTGAAGTATTAACTTCTTTTATATGATGGAATTGTCCTTTCTCAATTCCACTTCCTCAGCCTGTACTATTGTAGGTAATACGTGAGGCTCTTCAACCACTATTTCTATAAGTGTGGATTTATTATATATGATTTTATAAATCCACGATAGGTAAGGTTAAGATATTTATCTCCACAGAGATGGAAATTGTGTAAACTCGTTAGAAATTAAAACGCCCGTTTTGACATTTGAGAAAGATTTTAGAAGTCTAGTATGAGGCTTGGAACGAAACTGAAAAAAAAACAATAAAAACAAAAAATACATTTTTTGGCGCGTTAAATAATATGATGGAATATATTGTATGTATTCTTTTTGGGCTTACTTTATAGCAACATGCAATTCTAATTTTTCAAAAAAACCTTTCATATCAAAATAACTAAAATATACAGTTTAAGTTAAATCTAATCAGAACTTTTAACCAAAGCACTGCCAAATTGATCAAATACTTATTCATACAAACTTGAACCGATATATCGTGAGTATCGAATACCGAGTTGTATGCTTACTTCACTAGTTACGTCACGATGACAAATGTCAAAATGAGCCTTTTATTTTTTGACACTTCTATCGGATAGGTGTGTTTTAGTTCTAGGTCTCAAGTCAGGCCTATTCCTAAAGGAACTATAAAATGCCACCCTAAAAATTCTTATGGGAATCAAGTTAAGAGACTTGCTAAATTAGATAGATATGGGTACTCTGTATTGTACACCATAAAAAATACAGGAGCTTAAAACTAATAATCTGTAACAAAAGGCAATCTTATCGCTAAAAGCGAGTTTTTTACGGACAACCTTTAGATAGATCGGAGAAGGAGAAAAATTTCATAGGTGGTTGGCGAATATTTGTTTTATTGGTACTCTATTCTTCAATACATGTATTTTATTCGATTAGATGTACTCGTAATTTCCTGACAAATACTTTTCGGTGTATATTTTAAGTTACTGTTAGTTTGAGAGCACAGAGTAAAATAAAATCTAATTTACCTGTGGATTTGTCAGAATGGTGTGAAAACAATTGTTTTTAAAAATAGATTTGATACAATAATAGACGATAAAATTTGCAACTACTCTTCTTCTTTCTTTGTCCAACTCTATTCTCAGTGTCGCTGGGGCAGTTTCACCAGAGGGCTCTGTCCTGGCTTGTCTCTGCTCTCAAACTCCCTTGCTGAATCTCTATTTCCATATTTGACCTCGAGTTGGCAGGCTAAGCTATTGTAACTGAAGATAACAGTTCTTCATATTTACATTTATACATTCTTGATGTCCATATTCAATTAAATGTATTTTAACGTTAGTTGTAGTTTTCTGGTAAGGCCTAACAGGCCTCTTATTATTAAGCGATTTGATCAATTGTAAGTTTATGTGAGCGAAGCCGCAAGCGCAACTAGTATCTAATAAACATATATACAGGACAAATTAATTTGTTTTTCTACTGCTACAAAAGGCAGACCAACCAACCCATTCCTATTGCACCTGTGTGTACAAGATACACTAGGGCATGGTTACAATTAACTACCTACGTAGTCAAAGCATATTCCAGAGACCAGACAACATCTCGTCTTCTTCTTATCTTATTGTAAGTATGTCACCGATTCATTCCAAATCACCAGCCTTGATCAGAAAAATAAAATCACAGTCACTTCAAAACTAGAAAAAAGTTAGAAAACCAAAATTACTTGAATCGTCTACGAGCTCTATATTTTTGCCATTCAGAGAATGTTTCCTAGGTTCAAATCAATGGCTCACTTACTTGCCTTTCGTTTGGATGTTTATTGGAACAACCGGTTCCTATGTGTTATTAGTTGGCAACCAAGAAAGCTTGCCAGCAACACTATCAGGCTGTAAAATGTAGAGCCTTTTCAAGTTAAATATGATAAGGATAACTTTATTTGCTAGAGCAGGGAAAACTAACTACTGGCACTATAATTTGGACACTCCAGGGTAGGATGTAGGTACTCGGCATAATGCTCTGTCGGGCTACTGCAGGTCGGCATGGCATTCAGTCGGCCAACAGTTAGTCGATCTACTGTTCTGTCGAGCAAACGACCGTCGGAATAGCGTTCTGTCGAGATAAACTGAGTTCTGTCAGTCTACTGCAGGTCGGGATAGTGATCTGTCGGTATAGCGTTCGTCGGGATTTTATTTGTCGGAATAGTGTGGTGCAATCATAATTAGTGACACTTTCTGCAATATGTATTAGAGTACCCATAGGTAATATCATCGCGATAACTGTTTCTTTAATGCCACACTCTATTCGGCGTTACGGAGGCGTGTGAGTATGGATGTAGGTAATTAGGATCACATATTTCTAAAAATATAGATACACACGTCTTGGTTAACATACACCTAGGTACTGACCTAGCACAATAGCGCCTGTTAACATAATATCATAAGGAAATTAAATTCCCTTTTCTATAGAGAGTACAAAATGTCGCTTACGATGTTTTTCTTGAAAGGCTCGGAGGTTACTTAATTAAATATTCGGGGTATAAATAGTAAGACAGACATAGATAAGACATCTCATGGTCATATTATGAAAATCGAATGAAAAAACTTGTAGTATTGAACGTCTGGAAATATTTGTATCGACTGTCAATCCTTGGAGCTCAGGTGGACACTTTGTGAATGAACAGATAAGAAGGAATATAAGGCAACTATAAGAAGGTCCCTACAATCCTACCGGTATTATTTTCGCCGTGCAGCTTGCAGTGGATGAGCAGAAGGTGCCTCAGACTGGTTTAAGGTTCATATTGAATTTTAGGAATGAGGTTCATTGTTACTTACGGCCGAACGCATAGTCCAGCTAATGGTTCATTAGCGTCCATTAAAGTTAAGTATTGTCAAACCTTCACTGAAAAACTGTGTAAAACTGTCAATGTGTCAATTTCTTAAGTGATGATTAACGTTAATGAATGTCCCTGAGTCGGGCCGTTAGTCAGCAAAATCCTAGCTCCTCTGAATTTCAATAGAAGACTGTATTAGGAGCCAGCTGTATGTTAGCATTATGTGAGAATTCATAAAATAACTAAATTCGAGTTGGTAGGAACGAGAGGTACTACAAAGGTAGGTAGGTACATGAAATAAAAGTAAAAGACAACAGCAATAGTTCTGTAATTTCAAAATTATTACAATGTAATAGCATAGATATTATTAACATTCATGTCATTAACACGTGAATTAATAACGTGACTTTACATTTTCAATATGTACTTTTCATAGTTTATATTTTTAAGAATTTATACTGTAGTGCAGGGTGGACAGAGAAATAAACGAGTGGTAAATAGCCGTGTAGTTCACAGCGTCGGACTCCGGAGGTGCGCTGTTTGCTGGCTCTTCTTCCACCTGGCTATAATCCCGGCTATGGCCAGGGTCCGCCTGGAGGCTCTTCGTAACTGCACCTGGAATAATAGTATGTTACTAATCCAATAATGGATCTCATCGTCGTTTTGAACTTCAACTTCAGCTCATCATTAACCTATAACATAGCCTCAAAACGAGACACAATAGTCAAACAATAACAGCGCGGTCTCATAGGACCAGTCGGGGATTCATGAATTAATGGCAAAAGGATACCAAAATTTTGCCTAGAGAGTATTTAGCGAGAATTAACAGTAGAATAAACATAATATACATTACCTATTACATAGTCAGCACGTCATAGTAATACTCATTGAATGTTGCTAACGTTGATATGGAAATCATTCGAAAGAAAACACCGATATTTTTAACATCAATGACACAGTTTAGCATATGACGGCAGCAGCAATAAATTTAGTCTTGTTGTGTTCCATATTAATGTAAAGGGTCCCTGAAACGGAATTGCAATTGACAATATTTACATGATTTACACCAACTGATGCAAAAATTACCATATGTATTGACAGTTGCTTATCTGTCGACATATTTTTAGTATCATTCATGTAAATATTGTCAACAGCACTTTACCAGCGACTTATTTCGCGATTTATTTAGAATGTGTGCTGAGTTTCAAATTTCAAGAATCCTTCATTCAATCTGAAAACAAATAATAATAACCTTTACTAATTATTTGTTAAATATTTTATGCACATATACAGAGCCGGGCTTAATACCTTAGATATTTTCTACCAGTCAACCTTTGGATTACGCGGAGAAAAATATGTAGTGGTTGGTGTAAAAAAAGGCGAATATAAAAAATACATACCTATAGAAATAAACCATAGACACAATACAAAACAATTATACAATAGCTGTATGGTATTGGTTCGAATCGATAATGGAGAAAAATATTTAGGTACCTAAAGCTCTGATGATACTACTGCCAACTTCTTACGAATATGCTACTGAACTTTAATTTTGAATGTTTGTTTCCATCCGAATATCCTGGGGGAGCGTATTATACGTAGGAATAACCTGAACAAAGAAGGAATAGTGAAAGAACCCAGTAAGATAAGTGGGACATAGAAGAAGGCAAAAAAGGTGCAAATATACTGAATATCAGAAGCAGAAATAAGTAGGGAATTTGGGAGAATCGAAAAATGAAAACAATAGCGAGCACCCGATGCTCTCTGCTCTGATGTATGGGCGAACGATGCGTTGAGACATAAACATCATATTTACATAGATTGAAAAACAAATCGAATGCAGTAGTTAAGAAATGAATAAGAAGATTTGCTATCGGATTATAAATACTAACAAACGTCACCATAATCTTTGATGCATTAAGTCCGCCTATGTACCACCACTGTACTGCTGTACATGAAGTTTAAACAAATAAATAAATAATCGATGATGGGAAAAATTAAGGACTTTATAAGAATTGTTTCCATATTTGTTGGTAAATAGTAGATTAAGTGACGAGGGGATATAGTAGTGTCTATCTAATTCGCAATGAAACGATGGTTGCTAAAAATTTATCCTGTGTGTGTGCGATTTACATAATTAACTAACGAGCATTGCGGGGAGTTGATATAGAAACCTGAGTGAAGTGAGGAATCCAGGCCGTTCGTCCGTAGGGCTTACTTGAATTTCGACCACCCTACACGTGTGGCCGGGGTAGTACTAAATGAGCAGTAAATTCGATGGAAGGCCATTGCATCTGTTGCCGACTTAAAGATTCAGACCCAGCAGACAAAGCCATGCCGCCAAGCAATCCGTCGTGTTCGTCGGTCATAACTTGGTTATGCCTGCAGGTCATCTGCATGCAGATGTTATGCACTCAGCTCCGTTGACTACCGATGTCTCTGTTGTACTGAAGACGCGCTGGGAGTCCAAAACGTGGTGTCCTGTGCGGAGTGCACGTTTTGGATACGCAGAACGACTTCGCATTCGACGCGGCAGCCGTCCACCAGTCCACCGTCCATCATAAGAAGAATATTGCGTTCAATATTGACACATGATCGCTAAAACATATTTAACATACCATGCAGAAACAATAAGAAATCACAGTTAAATAATTTAATTTCAAATAACATTCAACATTTTTTGTCTTCTCTTCGCTTCTTCTTCATCTTGAAATGTCATGTTCTTCTTTCTTTGTAGAAATATGGAAACAGGCATTTATGTAAACAGACGTGTTTGATTATGACAGGTCTGTTTACAGAAAAATCCATTCCCTACAGCTTTGAAGCGTTGAATTGACAATTACCGCGCGGCCGCATCCATACTGTACTCATGTGATTAGGAACGTTCGCTGGTGCAGGCTTCGGTCCGCAGCACAGAAATCAACCAGTTGCCTTATTGTTGTGGTATCTTTAGGCAAAGCAATAATGCAGAAAAAGGCCATGAGAGTGAATAAACGTACATCTTTAGGCCCCAGCTACTGCATCAGGAGACGCCAAAGGCGTCGTCCACCATCCACGAGAAGACATGTAAAGTTATAGAAGAAAATAATCGCTGTATTGTGTTCAATATTGACACAACATCCCGAAAACGTAGCATACAGAAAGAACATGAAACCACAATGTTATAATTAAATGTAAAATAAATACCAAGTCATCTGCACACAGATGTTAAGCACACTGAAGTTCTGAAGTAATGAGTTTAATAAAAATAGAAAAAAGTGGCGGAGAAAGAATGCCGCCTTGTGGAACGCCAGTTTCCACATAACACCAGTGAGAAGAAGACTTTTCAATATGAACCAACTACGAACGTTCCTGAAGGTAGGAGGTGCAGTGTTCCAGTGCTTCGGGAGAGACCATCATATAGAACAGAATGGCTAACAGCATGTCGGGAGTGACGGTATTGAAGGCATTAGAGAAATCGACCAACACTAGTACAGTGACTTCTAGTGCTTGTCTATATTTGATATAAACGGAAACTGTGTGCACAACTTATTGTTTCTGATTCCAGTAGTTTTGACTATGCGATGGTATGTCAGTCAGTTTGTCCTTTTATAGGAACATATAGATTGTAATTATCCGTTTCGGGGACCCTCAAGAGACAAATGGGATACCTAACGACCCTTTACTCTGCGCTTTTGAAAAAAAATACTTGCACAAACCCTTACTTTACTTAATTTCTGCTTTCATGAGCTCTGTTGACTACAGATGCCTCTCTTGTACATGTGTTTTGATGAGCTCCGTCGATTACTGATGTCTCTGTTGTACTGAAGACGCGCTGAGTATCCAAAACGTGCCGTCCTATGACGGTGTACACGTTTTGGATACCCAGAACGACTTCGCATTCGACGCAGCAGCCGTCCACCATCCACGAGAAGGCGTGTTATGTTAAAGAAAGACATAAGAAGAATATTGCGTCCAATATTGACACAAGGACGCTAAAACACTAAATATCTTAAGTTAAAAAGCTATGATGAAATGGAAAACATGGTCCAATCGATGAGACTTGAACTTATAAAGTGTCGATATAACTCTCACCCTCACACTTACTCTCACCCTCACACTTACTCTCACCCACTCATCTGTACACATTCACCTCCACCCCATCTCCTATACACATAACTCACATCACACAACACACATCACACATCGCATAACACACATTCATAGCGCGTTATTGTCATTATAAAAATACTGTGTACCCGTTTTATTCTTGCATTTTTATATTTATACAAATTAACTTCTAATAATTTATATATAATTACATACCCTGCAGAAGGACAGAGCATCCTAATACAAGCATACTCCTTGCTTAAAAGGATTCTCTCCATTGTAAATAAGTTAAGTTAAATAACTTAACTTATTTGATGAAGCAATAAACTTTGCTTAATTTTTTTATTATTTATTTATTTAACATACCATGCAGAATAAATATGAAATCACGATTAAATAATTTAATTTCAAGTAACATTCAACATATTGTCTTCTCTTCGCTTCTTCTTCATCTTGAAATGTCATGTTCTTCTTTCTTTGTAGAAATATGGAAACAGGCATTTATGTAAACAGACGTGTTTGATTAGACAGGTCTGTTTACAGAAAAATCCATTCCCTACAGCTTCGCAGTGTTGAATTGACAATTACCGCGCGGCCCACATCCATGTTGTACTCATGTGATTAGGAACGTTCGCTGGTGCAGGCTTCGGTCCGCAGCACAGAAATCAGCCCGTTGCCTTATTATATAGTATGCGGTTGAATCTTTGTGCGAAGCAATAATGCAGAAAAAGGCCATAAGAGTGAAGAAACGTACATCTTTACGCTCCAGCTACTGCCACAGGAGACGCCCCGGACGTCGGGAATCGCAGAGCGGACGCGAACGCGGGCTCCGGACAGCGAGCTCGTTGACGTCGACGTCGCGTAGTGTTCCACGCGTGCCTCAGGGGACCGACGTCTGCTAGAGCCACGGAAGTGATTCTGAAAAAGACCTCATACTCATTTACCTAGCTTTTTCCAAACTACTATAGTGCTCGTCTACATTTGATATAAACGGAAACTTTTAGAATTTTTTTTGTTCCAAATTCCAGTAGTTTTGTTATGCATTGATATGTCAGAAAGCTTCTTTTTATACATACAATATAGATTGTAATTGGCTGTTTCGGGAACCCTTGAGAGACAAACGGGATATCTACTAGCCTGTACTCTCCGCTGGTGGCAGAAACGACTTGCACAAACACTTCACTTACTTGTGTTTTGATGAGCTCCGTTGACAACCGAGGCCGTGCAGGATAGCCAGAAAGTCTATTCATATATCGATACATGATTACACGTTCTGGATAACCAGCACGGCCACGCACTCGACGCAGCAGCCGTCTATCGTCCACGAAAAGACATGTATAGTTAAAGAAAGATATAATAACAATTAATATTGTGTCCAATATTAACACAACATCTCAAAAACATAGCATGATACACATTTTTTTTTAGTTTTTCTTATATGGTTTAGTCGCATAAAAAAGCCAAAAAACAATAATATGTTCAGGACATTTTGATGAGCGATACATTACGCGGATTGTTTTCAGAAGACACAGCACGCCGCGCACCCGACACAGCAGCAGTGCCGCCTCGGAGCGACGCGCGTGGGGTCGCAGACAAGCACTAGTTCATGTCAATTACAATAAAAACTAGAACCTCTAGAAAATATCATAACTCACAAAAAGTACATAGTAACCACCATATAAACAGAAAATAATAAGGAGGTCAATATGTACCTGCAGTGGGTCGTTCGCAGGCAGTAGCGAAAGTTTTCTTTTCTCTTCGCTTCTTCTTCATCTTGAAATTTCATGTTCTTCTATCTTTGTAGACGTATAGAAACAGACATTTATGTAAACAGACGTGTTTGATTATGACAGGTCTGTTTACATGAAAATCCATTCCCTACAGCTTCGAAGCGTTGAATTGACAATTACCGCGCGGCCGCTGTAGTCTTATGGTTGGGATGGGCCCTGGTACAGGCTGTGGTCGAGATCACAGAAATCAGGCAGTTGCCTACAGGTCACCTGCATACAGATGATACGGACACAGAAGTTCGGAAGTAATAAGAATTATGATGAGTAATGATGATTAATAAAACAGAAGACGAGCAAGAATGCCGCCTTGTGGAACGCCAGTGTCCAGATCATACCAGCGAGAAGAAGAACCTCCGATGTGAACCGACTGCTGACGTTCCTGAAGGTAGAAGGTGCAGTGTTGCAGTGCTTCGGGAGAGATCATCATAATAAATGCAGAATGGCTAACAGGATGTCGTGAGTGACGGTATTGAAGGCATTAGAGAAATCGACCAACACTAGTACAGTGACTTCTAGTGCTCGTGTACGTTTGATATAAACGGAAGTGTTGTGCAAAATTCAATGTTCCTAGTTCTAGTAGTTTCGGCTATAGATGCTTTTATATGTCAGTCAGTCAGTTTCTCCTATTATACATATAGATTGACAGATTTTTTTCGGCAAACGGGATACTAACACTACTCTTTGCTTTCCGCTGGTTGCCTAACATACTTGCATAGGCACTCACTTGTGTTTTGATGAGCTCCGTTGACTACCGAGGCTGTGCTTGGTATCCAAAAGGTGTTTTCATATGTCTATATATGAGTACAGGTTTTGACCCAGCACGGCCACGCATTCGACGCAGCAGCCTCCGTCGTCCACGACAAGACATGTAAACATCCCTTAAACATATTTGATATACCAAACAGAAAGTCAGAAACAATATGAAACCATGAACATGAAAGAACCGTGTGTCGAAATACGAAACAAATGTCTGCACTTGCAGCAGAGGCCAACAATTTGAGCAGGGTTTGTAAACATTTAAAAATACAATTTTATTTTATTGATTTAGAAAAATCCATGAGAAGAGAGATATGATACGGGTTTTACCTGAAAAAGTGTAGTATAGATTTATTGGGTTTTCAGGTACCGTTAAGGAAAAAATAATTTTCAAATCAATATTTTGTATATTAACTTTATGTGACTCGATTTATAAAGTAGTAAAAAGATTTTATGATACGTGGCACTTCACTAGTAAGAGAATAAACTGATGTTGATGATGATGCCTTCTAGCCGATTTCGACCACAGCGACCGCATTCCTTGGCTCCGCATGGTGGTTGTGAGCTCAGATTTTCTGCTCTGTTATGCGCCCTCATTTGACTTGCATATCCAACTTTGGCCGAAAAACTACAAGCACAAAGTGAATATGTCAAAGCACCGTTAACGACATTATAAATTATAGCTGTTGGTGGTCTAGCTTTGAGTTCTTTGGCAGTCGTTACGGATAGTCAGAAGCCAGTTAATCTGACTCCAGTCTTGCCATGAAGTACCGTGTTACCCCAGTTAAGGGGTTGTGGAGGTCTGGTAGGCAGCCGCTCCTCGTAAAATACTGGTATTCAGCTAAATCCGGCTTGACTGGAAGCCGACCCCAATATAGTTGGGAAAAAGGCTAGGCAGATGGTGGTCTAGCTTTGAGTTGGTCAAAGAGAATAACTAGAGAATTTATGAAACAGTTGGAATATCTCAGTCGATTTTGGTACTTGTTTTGTTGACATGTAAATAGTTGTTACATGGGCAGCTTTAATTTAAAACCGAAACTTTTCGAGTAAATTAAAAAAAATCTAGATGGCTAAAGTCACTAACTTCAAAATTTAAAAGCACTCTAAACCAATACACATACGGTGAAGCACACGGTAGAGGTGTGCCCCGCTTAGAAAACAGAAGACGAGAATGAATGCCGACTTGTGGAACGCCAGTTTCCAAATCATACCAGCCAGACGAAGAACCTCTAATGTGAACCGACTGCTAACGTTCCTGAAGGTAGGAAGTACAGTGTTGCAGTGCTTCGGGAGAGACCATCATATTGAACAGAATGGCTAACAGGATGTCGTCAGTGATGGTATTGAAGAAATTAGAGCAATCGACCAACATTAGTACAGTGACTTCTAGTACTTATCTATATTTGATATAAACGGAAACTGTGTGCACTACTTATTGTTTCTGATTCCAGTAGTTTTGACTATGCGATGGTATATGTCAGTCAGTTTGTCCTTTTATAGGTACATAAAGATTGTAATTATCCGTTTCGGGGACTCTTAAGAGATAAATGGAATACTTAACTACCCTTTATTTTCCGCTGTTGAAAAAAATACTTGCACAAACCCTTACTTTACTTAATTTCTGATGATGAGCTCTGTTGACTACAGATGCCTCTGTTGTACTTGTGTTTTGATGAGCTCCGTTGATTACTGTTGTCTCTGTGGTACTGAAGACGCGCTGGGTATCCAAAACGTGCCGTCCTATGACGGTGTACACGTTTTGGATACCTAGAACGACTCACATTCGACGCAGCGACCGTCCACCATCCACGAGAAGATATGCTATGTTAATGAAGGACATAAGAAGAATATTGCGTCCAATATTGACACATGATCGCTAAAACATATTTGACATACCGTGCAGAAACAATTTGAAATCACAGTTAAATAATTTAATTTCAAATAACATTCAACATGTTGTCTTCTTTTCGCTACTTCTTCATCTTGAAATGTCATGTTCTTCTTTCTTTGTCGACGTATAGAAACAGGCATTTATGTAAACAGACGTGTTTGATTATGACAGGTCTGTTTACAGAAAAATCCATTCCCTACAGCTTTGAAGCGTTGAATTGACAATTACCGCGCGGCCGCATCCATGCTGTACTCATGTGATTAGGAACGTTCGCTGGTGCAGGCTTCGGTCCGCAGCACAGAAATCAGCCAGTTGCCTTATTATATGGTATGCGGTCGCATCTTTGTGCGAAGCAATAATGCAGAAAAAGGTCATAAGAGTGAAGAAACGTACATCTTTGCGCTTCAGCTACTGCAGCAGGAGACACCCCGGACGTCGGGAATCGCAGCGCGGACGCGAACGCGGTCTGGCGGACGGCGAGCTCGTTGACGTCGACGTTGCGTAGTGTTCCACGTGCGCTTCAGAGGGCCGCCGTCTGCTAGGGCCCCGGAATTGATTCTGAAAAGGACCTCATAATCATCTACCTAGCCTTTTCCGAACTACTATATTGTTACGCCGTAAAACTTGAGTACGCTATATCTTCGACGGAACCAAGGGTAGCATCAAATAATTAAAACGCATTGCTGTGCGAAGCTTCTAGAATAGGAGTACATACTCAGGCCTGGCAAATTCCAGAAAAATCCGACATACACTATTATTATTAGATAAGATTCAGTAGGTAGTTATGTGGGTGGATAAGGGAATTTGTACCTTCCGGTATTAGCAATAGAGTCGAAATTTGCATGTAAGGTGGTAGATAAGTACCTACTTACGAGAGCAATGAAAATGATTTATGGCCTCCCGATGCGACCCTATTGTTCTAGAATGTCCTTGAAACGTCGGTATCGAGAAATGTCGATGGCTTCGCATATAAATACGGGTCTCCGGCTAGAAGCAGTTTAGTTTGATTTCGTCAGCGATACAGAGCGAGCTACCTAAGTGTTTGAAGTGATACCTAGCGACCTGAGCGATACTAAACGGAACTCTGAGTGTTTATAGTGATTGGTTATTTGTTGATTGGACTAATTTGTCATTGTTTTGTGGTGAATAAAGTTATCTGCTAGTAAACCGGCATTTAATTACTCACGTTCGTAACAATATATAGTGCTCGTCTACGTTTGATATAAACGGAAACCTTTTGAATTTTTTTGTTCCAAATTCCAGTAGTTTTGTTCTGCATTGATATGTCAGTAAGCTTCTTTTTTATACATACAATATAGATTGTAATTGGCTGTTTCGGGGACCCTTGAGAGACAAACGGGATATCTACTACCCTGTACTCTCCGCTGGTGGCAGAAACGACTTGCACAAACACTTCACTTACTTGTGTTTTGATGAGCTCCGTTGACAACCGAGGCCGTGCAGGATAGCCAGAAAGTCTATTCATATATCGATACATGATTACACGTTCTGGATAACCAGCACGGCCACGCACTCGACGCAGCAGCCTCCATCATCCATGAGAAGACATGTAAAGTTAAAGATAGACATAATAACTATTAATATTGTATCCAATATTAACACAACATCTCAAAAACATAGCATGATATACACACATATTTTTTAGTATTTTTTTATGGTTTAGTCGCATAAAAAAGCCAAAAAACAATGATATGTTCACGACATTTTGATGAGCGATACATTACGCGGATTGTTTTCAGAAGACACAGCACGCCGCGCACCCGACACAGCAGCAGTGCCGCCTCGGAGCGACGCGCGTGGGGTCGCAGACAAGCACTAGTTCATGTCAATTACAATAAAAACTAGAACCTCTAGAAAATATCACAACTCACAAAAAGTACATAGTAACCACCATATAAACCGAAAATAATAAGGAGGTCAATATGTACCTGCAGTGGGTCGTTCGTAGGCAGTGGCGAAAGTTGTCTTTTCTCTTCGCTTCTTCTTCATCTTGAAATGTCATGTTCTTCTTTCTTTGTAGACGTATAGAAACAGGCATTTATGTAAACAGACGTGTTTGATTATGACAGGTCTGTTTACATGAAAATCCATTCCCTACAGCTTCGAAGCGTTGAATTGACAATTACCGCGCGGCCGCTGTAGTCATATGGTTGGGACGGGCCCTGGTACAGGCTGTGGTCCGGAGCACAGAAATCAGGCGGTTACTTACAGCTCACCTGCATACAGATGATACGGTCACAGAAGTTCGGAAGTAATAAGAAGAATGATTAGTAAAATATAAAATAGAAGACGAGGAAGAATACCGCCTTGTGGAACACCAGTTTCAAAAATGCTATCCTTACACCGCTCCTTCACATTTTTAATTTGAGCCTGGAACCTTTCCGGAATGCTGGAAGGTTTAAGGTGTGTCAAAAGAAGGTGGTTAGAAAGTTATCATCCGATCGCTCTTCTATCTACCTTCTACCTAGCCTTTTCCCAAGTATATTGGGGTCGGTTTCCAGTCAAGCCGGATTAAACTGTATACCAGTATTTTACGAGGAGCGGCTGCCTACTAGACCTCCACTACCCATTAAAAAGGGTAGGTAATACGATATTTCATGGCAAGACTGGAGTCAGATTTACGACTGCCAAAGATCTACGACTACAATTGATAGCCGGGACCTACGGCTGAAAGTGCTTTCCGAGGCACGAAGGAATTTCGGTATCTTAAGATTTCGAAGATTTTTTAATCACCCATCCACAGACCAACCTTGGCAAGCGTTACTTAACCGTGAAGATCGCCCTTCCATCCATTTTATCCAAAATAAAAAAAAAATAGACGTCTAATGAAACTTTTTAAAAGACAAAATCTTATGTCAGCAGTTTGAGTTCCGGTACATTACTTACCAACTTGGTGGCTACTTACACCCAAAATAGAGAGCAGACTATGGCAGTATTTTAGATCTAGCCGAGGTATTCGATACGATTTCGATTGATTTCCTCTTGAAAAAGCAAGAATACTCGGGAATTCGAAAGACTTCACTTGACTATTTTAAGAATAATTTATCTAACAGAAAACTATTAGCCAAAGTATGTGACTTCTGAAGTAATCTGCTTTCTTTTTGACTTCGAAATTCCACAGGGTAGCACTCTTGGTCCAACACTCTTTAGTTTTTACAAGAAGGACATTTTCAATATACAATTACACGATGCAGATGTCCCGATGCACTACGACACTTCCCTGATATTTCACGCCAAAACGTGGGACCAAGTGTATCGCCTTGCAGAGGACGAACGACTATTTCTGAAACTCTTGACGCAAATTATCTCTTAATCATTATCATTAAAAAACTACTTTCATCACTTTCTTCAAAACTAGCTTTGAGACCCTCACAGCATCTAGTACTCAAATAACATACCTGCAGCAAAGACTAGACCTGTCTTCTTAAAACTTACCAGAATTAAAAAAAAAAAACAATTTCCTAATTGCTACTTAGGCGCGAAAGCACAACGTCATATCAGCCCAAGTGACTAGCAAAATACTGACATAATCTATACATATAATAAAATCGTAGGAAAGTCAAAACTGTACATTGAATATTTTTTTAAAAGAATACTTGGGGCGTGATCTACAATCGATACCGAAGCCAAAAATATAGTTTTTAGAATTCATGTCTGTTTGTCTGTTTGTCTGTTTATTTGTATGTCCGGGCTAAACTCAAAAAGTACTGCATGGATTTACTTCAAATTTTGCATCAATATTACTGAGAGGTCGGGAAAACCAATAGGCTACATATTATCACGCTATCACCTACGGGGGAGGAGCCGTGAATCTTTATTTTTCTTACGCATAATGTGGCAGCGTGTAATCTAACGACGCATATATAAATGTTGTTTTTGAGTAAGCCATGCTATTATTTAGCTTTACAATATAAAAACTACGCCATTTAAGTAACTTGGGCAGAAAAACATAATTTAATGAATGTTAGTAGTATAAAGGAAATTTTAAAGCAGCGCCATCTATGACATTTCATAAAAATCAAATCAAGTTACATATTAACACTTTTTGGAAATTTATAATTAAAATTTTATCATGTTGGCGAGGTTAGTAGTTAGTTATTCTTAAAATTCATAGATGGCATTTTGCATTTTCTTCATAACAGTTGTATCGTACAGTTCGTTTGACAAATACAAGTTCCAACAAAACCCTCAAAATCTTGAGCAGAGTTGAGGAAGACAATTTAAAAAAAATGCGGTGTTAAGTATTACAAAAAAGTGATGTTCATTGATGATGAAGTGACATTGCAGCTCATTTATCGCAAGAACGTGACAGAATCCAAGAGAACAGCGTGCGGCACAAATATAATAAGATCGCCTGTGTCGTGACATAAATCAACTTTCGACATCTGATGATGAATCCACGGTTTACGATATCGAAAAGCAAACGGCTAAATAAAGCAGGAAGTGGATTTGTCTACAATATCGTGATTAACTACGCCGCCCATGGAGATATGGTTGCCTTAGAAGAAGTTTGTACCCACTGCCAAGTCAGCAAATGGAAAAGGGGACTAAATGGCGAGCATTCGAAGTCCAGCCCTTTTTTGAAATACATTCGAGCTTATAAATAACAGCGCCTTCCTGATGACTTCGTTTGGTGAACAACAAGCAAGTGTTCAAGTAGACACATCCTCAATTTGGTCTGGTCTGTTCAAAGGATTGCAAAGTACATATGTTGCATAACGTTAATCCGCAAATTAGCAACTTCAAAGCAGCCCTCGCGTCGGTGCCTGAGAACGAGCGCAACCACTTTAAGTTTGTCATCAGAGTAGATAGAAGGCCGATCACAGCCCATCCAGGAAGGTATAATGCTCCAACGACGATTGAGGTAGCTGTTGTGTTAGTCGATCAGGAGTGTGATAAAAGAGACATCGTTTTACGCACACATGATGACCGGCTTCGAAGGATCAGCGAAACTCACCGTGCGTACGATTCTCTTCAATATCCTCTCATTTCAGTTCTGTCGCGGAGAGGTTGGCTACCATTTTGCCCACTATAATGTAGACCCCCAGACAGGCACCCTAAATCATAAAAAAAAAACATCCATCATGCATTTCTACAGCTTCTTGATACAGCTGAGGGTAAACAATGGTTCTTATCTCCGCCATTATCGTACGCTCTTTACTGAGTTTCTTAGGACATTTACGCCAAAATTGAGACAGAGCGTTTGGTATTTATAAGGTCCAACCAAAGAAAGCTCAAAGCTGAGAACTACGTCTATCTCTATGCAGAATAATACAAATGCTCATTCATGTTCATTCTCCTCTCCACCTTCACAAAAGGTCCGTGGTACAAGCACGAGAGGACCCAAGATGCATTTTGTTACGTGCGAAAGTTTGGCCGCCCGGACCTCTTCACTATCATCACTACCAACCCAAAGTAGCCTGAAATAACAGCTCAACTCCTTGCAGGATAGGCTTCGTACGACAGGCACGACTTGATCGCTCGCGTATTCCACCTGAAGTTAAGTTCAATTAGAAATGCTAATTTTTAATGCTCAGCTTGTAGACAATGCACGTGTTCAGGAATTTTACGATGTCCTTCTAAGTCATGGCAAACGCACACAAGAAGAGAGAGGTGGACAGGTGGTGCTGCTAGAGTGTCTCGGTAGAGTGGTACACTCTCTTGGTAGAAGTACAGAAGCGGACGTAATGCCTTAGGCATTTTCTACCAGTCAACCTTTGGGTGATACAAAGAAATAGTATCCAGCTTAGAAGAACTCATTCGCTGTGTGTACGGGGATGTCAGTCGTATACTGCACCAGTAGAATTCTTGGGTGTGTGAGTAGGCCATTTAGATGCCCATAAATGATCAGGCTGCAGCAATTAACGAATGCATTCTCTGGGAAATTGAGGGGAATGAAACTACACCTCGATAAACACTGTTGTCGAGCATTATCCCGTGGAATTTCTGAATACCCTGTCAGCAAATGAACTTTCAGTGCATATCATCCAGCTGAAGGTCAGTGTCCCAATTGTGCTTCTTCGGAACCTACCTCCTCCGGAGCTGTGTAACGAGACTCGCCTTAAAGTCGTCTCACTCCACAGACACACCATTGGAGCAGAAATTCTTATGGTTGTAGCATCGCCGAGGCAACATTTATACCACGCATTTCCCCCCTACCTTAGAACTTCCCGTTCTAGTTCAAGCGCGTACAGTTCTCAGGACGAGTTGCTTCTCACAAAGGCAACTGTACGGTGCTTGCTCCCGCGTCACCAGTCCTGATTCTCTTTACATTTTGGCACCTGGCAACGTAATTTATAGGGAAGTGTTGTTTTTTAACCGACTTCAAAAAAAGGAGGAGGTTCTCAATTCGACTGTATTTTTTTTTTTTTTTTATATTTGTTACCTCATAACTTGCGACTGGGTGAACCGATTTTCATGATTCTTTTTTTATTTGAAAGCTGGTGCTTCCCGTGTGGTCCCATTGTCACCATTTTAATATCTGATGATGGGATCTTGTAGAAATCGAGGGAACTCTTCAATAAATAACAGCAGATTAACCGCGATTGTTGCTATAGCATATCTAAGCATTGTTTACACCATCACACAACATAATATCACGTCTGTACTCACTACAAAGGTTATAAAAACTATTTCGAAAAAAAATATGTTTAAGGGCACTTCAACGTTTTACGAAAAACGCAATACTGAAACTAAAATAAACATAATTAGATGTTTGTTCTGATGAGATATTATTCTTCAAATTTCATGCGTCCTAATTACGTTAGCTGGTCCTTGGTCGCACTACTGTCCCTGGGTAATCGTGACCCTGGAACTTAAAGGGCTATTGAAGGAACACTGTGGGTGAGTATGACAGTAGTATGACTCTCAGTACAAGTTTGACAGTCCCTCCCGCTCCACTCAGAGTGGGACTTATTGGATGATTTTGCCTCGTAAAAAAAAGGTGTATTATGACTTAGGTACTTATGTGTGACCTTCATTATCGGAAGACAGATTTCGTAGTCTTTTTTTTTTGTCATTTCCTGCAATGATCTATCGTCGTGTGGTTTATTTAACAATTTGTTGGCGTCCAAATCCGATAAAACTATGCTTGCCAAACTTTTGACACGACTTAGTGCAATATATATTTGCCCTTTAGCAATTTTTTTGCCAAGGTCAATTACAGCTCTTTCAAGGATGGTACCCTGGAGTTTGTGAACTGTAACCGCCCAGCTTAATTTTAGATGCAACATACGGCGCTCCACATCTCCGTAACCTCTCAATGCCTGAAACGTAGTACTAGATGGAGGTATGGGTATCCAACCATTATTGTTAATTAAGTCTAAGCCCAATAGACTCGTCATCAAATCTATACTAATATTATAAAGAGGTAAAATTTGTAAGTTTGTATGTTTGTAAGTTTGTATGTAGGGGGTAATCTCTGGAACTACTGGTCCGATTTGAAAAATTCTTTCAGTGTTAGATAGCCCATTTATCGAGGATTATATATATAATCCTCGATAAATGGATATATACTATCACACTACGACCCACGGGAGCGGAGCAGTAACGAAAAATGCGGGTGAACCCGGGGGACAGCTAGTTTAATATATACGGCATCTGGTAGCTCGCCATCCTCCAGTTGGTCTCTCCACAAGGCTGGCCGTTTGATTTTTTTTATAATATCCATAGCTCCATTCACTAGTCCTTCTGATACGGCGATGTTGCGTCTCAACATCACTCGGTATTCGAGGCCAATTTTTATTGATGAGAGAAAACCACACCACAGCTGTTGACGTCCTTGGGAATCACGTTCTCTGGTAGTGTTCTACCATATGTTGCTACTTCACGCGACTGAAATTGTCCTTGAGTTAAGTTTCCTTTTTTTCAAATAGGCGATTCTCCCTGTCTTCCTTTGTTTCATTTAAACGGCGCGGACTCTATGAGCAGTGCGTTTAGTAGGTCTACCCATACTCAAATAAGTAATTAGTGTCTTTCAGATTCACTAAAAATCAAGAAATAAAAAACAATTTTAACAAAAAAAAAACACCAACTTCAAAAAATAAATATTCCAAAACAAATTAATATGCACTAAAAAGTAAAAAAATAATTGCGTATTTTTGTAAGCAGGTACAATTATTTTTATTTTTGGAGTCCACCATTGGAGCAGAAATTCTTATGGTTGTAGCATCGCCGAGGCAACATTTATACCACGCATTTCCCCCCTACCTTAGAACTTCCCGTTCTAGTTCAAGCGCGTACAGTTCTCAGGACGAGTTGCTTCTCACAAAGGCAACTGTACGGTGCTTGCTCCCGCGTCACCAGTCCTGATTCTCTTTACATTTTGGCACCTGGCAACGTAATTTATAGGGAAGTGTTGTTTTTTTTTTCTGGTAGGGGAATCATCATAATGACTTCCCCCGCTCTTGGGTGGAGCGAGAGGGCGTGTCAGACTCTTACTGACTAAACCCCTACCCCGTTCTTTCGTTGCCGGTACGATATCTTTGTACGTATTTTTACACTTTTGTGTCCTGGAATGGAATACATTCCACACATACATCACCATCATCATCTGCCTAGCATTTTCTCAACTATATTGGGGTCGGCTTTTAGTCAAGCCGGATTTAGCTGAATACCAGTATTTTACGAGGAGCTCGTGGCTAGATAATAACAGCCGCACAGGTCGATCTTCAAGGTTAAGCAACGCTTGCCTAGGTTGGTCTGTGGATGGGTGACCATCTTAACATAACGAGTTTCCTCCGTGCCTCGGAAAGCACGTTAAGCCGTTGGTCCCGGCTGTCATTTGGAGATCTTTGGCAGTCGTTACGGATAGTCAGAAGCCAGTAAATCTGACTCCAGTCTTGCCATAAAGTACCGTGTTACCCCAGTTAATGGGTTGTGGAGGTCTGGTAGGCAGCCGCTCCTCGTAAAATACTGGTCTTTAGCTAAATCCGGCTTGACTGGAAGCCGACCCCAAAATAGTTGGGAAAAGGCTAGGCAGATGATGACCAGTATTTTACGAGGAGCGGCTGCCTACCAGACCTTCACAACCCATTAACTGGGATAACACGGTACTTCATGACAAGACTGATATTCCACACATACATCATTTTCTCTATTTCCTTCAGTCACAACTTATGACTGAACTCAGCAGGATTCCCATATAATTCTTTAAACTTGCTGCGCTTGCAAAAAAAAACATGTATTTTAATGCTATTTTAAAAGTTATTTACTTATAATGCTATAGGGACATCTTAAGTATTTTTGGTGCTGTAGAGCCTTCACGCAGACGACGTCGCGGGCAGCAGCTAGTTATGTCATATTCTTATTCCTTTGTAATGTAGATCTTTTATCTAAAAAGTATGATTACATTAAAATCTTCGTCGTGCAACGGCGAAGTGAATGACTGCTATCGCCAACAATGGGTGACTTGGTGATTATTTAAAAAAAAAATTAAAATTTATAATTACCAAGAATAAACAATTTTTCGTGTATGAATTTTATTAGATGTTGAAAAAACTGGGTCTATGTGGCATTTTACAATAAATATGAGATAATTGTTTTACCTCTTGCCTATTTCTTAAAGTATAGGACTGAGAGGATAACGGGTTTTTCGCAAACGAAAAATCATAAAAAACTTAGTATTGGTATCAAAAAGCCTTTTTACAAAAAGACTTGATTTAATTGGTTTTCGCAGTACAACGGCGATATGTTATCGGAAATTTGTATAATCCGGTATTCGTCTTAAAATCCGGCCTAAGTATTCTATACAATACCGAATGAACAGCCGGTAACGTGAGGAAGACACGAAAGCAGAAAAGGAGGTACGTAATCTTACGGCACGGACAGGTTCCAATAGCTCTTTACAACATTTAATTTAAATAAATATTTTCGAAGGTGGACCGACGACTTGGCGAGGGTCGCGGGAATCCGATGGATGCGAGACGCACAGGACCGGTCGCTGTGGCGACGCTTGGGGGAGGCCTATGTCCAGCAGTGGACGTCTTTCGGCTGAGAGGATGATGATGATGATTTTCGAAGATATTATGGTTTTAAAATACAGGGATACCTATATCGGCTAGAGGGCAGGCGCGGCGGCCTATAATATACGAGTATTTAGTATCAGCATTGCACCCGCTTTTTTGTTGCGGGTGCAATCATCAAATGACATCTCCCGCTCTGGGTGGAGCGGGAGGACGTGTCAGATCTTTACTGACTAAAACCACACCAGTGTCCTTCAGTTGCCCCTTGTGTTCTAGCACGACGGGTTTCCTTTTCAGCAGTTCTAGCTAGCGGGCAAATAAGACAAGGCAGATGCCTTACTGGGCCCCTACGCTTTGCTGACATCTCTTTTAGGAGCGCGTTGATCACTACTCTCGGTCCGGTCGGTTACCGGTCGGCCGGACAGAACTACTACGCGTCTACCGTAGCTGGTGGTCGGGGCTGAAATCTCGGCGTCTGGGGCGTGCGAATGTTCGTTCCCTCACGCATACAGCCTCCTCCTTCACCAGCATTACTGTTTTGCAGAAGGAGTCGACCGCCTGTCATTCCTCCTCGCGCCTGGCCCTGGTTCAGGTTATGGCCCGGACAGAGGTCGCTGCCACCGATTGCCTCCTCGAGGACACGGCGGTGCTCAACTTCACCGTATGCTCTATCGTGTCCTCCGAGCGGTTGTCACAATGAGGACATCCTGGTGTTTCTTCTGCCTGAATCTGATGCAGTAACCTCCCGAACTTGCTATATCCGGTGAGGACCTGTGTCATGCGGAAGGTGAGAATACAGTGTTGCCGCTCCAGCCACTCCTCAAAAAGGGGACTTACTGCCGTGATTATGGCATGCCCAAACACAGCACCCGTACGAAGTCGGGGCAGGTCGCTAGTGGATAATAATAGTCGTGATATTTCGGAGCGAGGAATAGTAGCAAGTGGACGCCTCCTTCTGCGAAGCAGTAATGTTAGCGAAAGAGGAGGCCGCACGCGCGAGGGCCTGGTCCTCGCGCTCCAGCCGGGATCCCGACCACAACTTCCAGCCACCGTAGCTTTATACTTCTATTGCTTCTTGCGGATGGTGAGCAATGAATAGATCGCAGTCCGGACATCTGGTGACAGTCCGACCAATCCCATATTGTCCACGGGGCATATTGTTCTACGCGTGTCTCAAAGATGCAGTGTCAGTAAACTGTAGGGGCCTGGCAGGATCGAAGCCGAAGCCTACTGAGGCCCTGGGTTGAACGAAAGAGAACCCTTAGAATTAAAACAAACGAGGAACAGGAGTGCCTCTCTCCCACATCCCAGAGCAGGAGAAGTCATATCTATGATTGTCAATAATGTTATAAAATGAAACAGGAGACCTAAGTTTTTATTGTGGAGAAAACTACTATTATACGCGGGCGAAGTCGCAGGCCGAAGCTAGTTATTATAAAATCAAGGTTTAGAAGTTTTTATTTTATTTTATTTATTGAGAGATAACAGACAGCTTAGCTATAACATTATTAAGTAGGTCAACAGATAGACATAACTGTTGAACATTGGTTGGTATTCATTTATCACTAGCTTCTGCCAGCGGCTTCGCCCGCGTGAATGTAGATTTCTCTATACAATCTTTAGACCCCCTTTTCATCCCTTTAGAAGCTGAATTTCGGAAAATCCTCCCTTAGTGCTCGCTTACGTCATAAAAGGAAACATTGTGCAATATTTGGCGCTACTTATTTCAGTAGATTTAGCTGTACGTTGATATATTATCACTATTATCAGTCAGTCAGTTCCTTCTTTTACAGATAAATTAGGCTATGCTTTACAAATCTCAGGTACAGATAGATTCATCATTAAGATATCATATTACTTTCAAATACCCAAGAAAAGAGAGACACCTGTTGATGACGCAGTCCGCGTCTCGTGGCGGAAAATATATCTTATTCAATTCATTTTCCGTAGCTAGAATAGATGACAATAACTGTGAAGGTGTCCGATATAAATAACTCAAAAGGTCAACAGGAAGGAAAATAAATTTTGACATACCTGTAGCTGAAGGCCTACGTGGCTACCTGGACTTTGATCTCCACAACCTCCAACTTGTCACTTCACACACTCATTTCTACACCACATAGCTGCTTACAGCACAAATAAATACAGAATAAAACCGAAAGCATGCTTAATGCACTTTAAGATTTGTAAACAAGACGCGACGCGCGACGCGGCCAACAGAGGATTTTTTTTGAGGCCCGCCCGAGCTTGACGCAGTTAGTAGGGCGGCGGCTGCGCGTGTAGGGCGGCGGTGCGGGGCGCGGGGGGCGCGGGGCCCGCCGGGCGCGCCGGGCGTGGGCCGGGACCGCAGCGCAGCCTCGGGGCTCCGCGCCCGGGCGGACGCATGCGTCCTGCACACAGGCCTGCCAGGCCTCTGCACAGCGCGCAGAAGCGCACCCAAACCACACTGCATGATCGAGCGGTTGCATATCGAGTCCAATCTAGCGCTATGTACCGTATGATGGTTAATTTTTGACAGTTCTTCTTCATCGTGACAACGAAGCACGTGTAAGATTATCTGTACCTATAACTGGCTTACCGACCCAATGATTAGAGGATAAAAATCGTCTGAGTGGGTCTTTGCAAATTCCTATTATTTTTTTGTTGACTTAATTAATCTTCGACGTTTAAGGTCTCAACTCAAATGAACTGTTACATAATAATAAAAACACCATAAGAATCATTGTGATTGACTCATATACAATAACGTTATAGGGATAAATAATCTCGAAAACATGAAAATAACGGATAAGGTGGAGGATGTACTGAGAAATCTTAACTAATATTATAAATGTGAAAGTATGGATGTTTGTTAATCACGCAAAAACGGCTGAACGGATTTGGATGAAATTGGGCATGCATATGGCCTTTGACACGGAGAAGAACATAGGCTACCTTATATCTCAATTCTTTTTTTTTCTGAAGTCCTCGCAGACGAAGTCGCGTGTAGAAGCTAGTAATTATATAAAGCAGTGTTTCCCTCTACTGCCCACCTGCGTCATTTCATGAAATTGTGTACAAACAATAAGCAAAGCGACTGATTGCTACAACATAGCGACTGGTTGCTACAATAAACGTAGTGACTGATTGCTGCACTCCCAGGAGTTTTGCTATGAGTTTATTAAAAAGCTCCATTGTAGCTCGGTGAAATTAAACGTAAACATAAGGGTGAGGTTAAATCGCACCCAGCTGAAAATTGGTGGGATTATTCAACAAACCATCATAAATTAAACCTAAAAAGTCCTCATCGATCCGACACCTGGAAAAAAATTACTTAGTTAGTAGACTTCTCCAAGGCATTCGATTCTGTCAAGTGGCCCGAATTCTGGGAAACGCTTACTGCAATGAGTGTCCCAAATCATCTGGTACACCTTCTGTGAAGGTTGTATGAGGATGGCACAGCCTCAGTTATCGCAGATCAAAGCAAATCAACGAGATCGGAATGATTTGTCGCTAAGAAGAAAAGATCATATCAGATAAGTCAGAAGTGGCAGAGACATTAGAAAACTTTTTCACTAACATCCCAATAGAAGTTATGAAATCTCTCCCTTCTTCATCTTTGCTTGCTGAATCTTTTTTAAAAGAAAATTTCTCTAAGGATATACCAACCTTTGAATTCAAGCGTATATCTATTGATATAATTATAAAAACATTCCAAAGGTGCTATCGTAAAAAACACTGAGGGCTTATGGGGTATATCTGTTAAGGTTCTTGGAGATATTATTGATACTATTGCTCCTATCCTAAGAGGAATATTTAACCAATGTTTAGACAGTGGTACATTCCCTGACTTAATGAAACATAGTAAAGTAGTACCAATTTTCAAATCAGGAAGTAAGAGTGATCACTCTAATTATAGACCTATATCTGTGCTTCCAGCATTGAGTAAAATATATGAAAAAATCATGCTTGACCAGATGTTGTGTCACTTTAATTCTAATAGGATCTTGCATAGTCATCAGGTTGGCTTCACGAAAGGAAGGTCAACGACAGATGCAGGAGTGAAACTCATCAGTCACATTTTGGAATCCTGGGAGAATTCCCAGGATGCTATTGGCATATTCTGTGACCTTTCAAAAGCATTTGACTGCGTTGACCATAATGCTCTGATCTGTAAATTACATTTAGGAAATTCGTGGACGAGCTGCTGATCTTGTTTTTTTTTCCTATTTATCTTACAGGCAGCAAAAAGTAACCATTAATAGGGCGACGTCCTTGGGGTTTTTAGTGAAGAAGGGCGTGCCTCAGGGTTTAATTCTTGGCCCTTTCCTTTTCCTGGTTTATATTAATGACCTTCCTTACATGATGGCTGGTTTATCTGATATAATTCTATTTGCTGATGACACCTCTCTTATTTTTAAAGTAGACAGAAAAGATGCTGATGTCTTGCATGTTAATGAAAGTCTGGCTGTTCTTTCGAAATGGTTCGCAGCTATCTCATACTAAATGCGAACAAAACTAAATGTATAAAGTTTTCATTACCAAATGTCCCTCAAGTTGGCCTTAATTTAATGCTTGATAGCAAAAAATCTGATGCTATTACGAAAACTGTGTTCCTATACTCCGTCGGTTTAGGTAGTTAACTAAATGTAAACAATCTTGGCATGTCTTTTTATCTAAAAGTTGTCTATAAATTGTATGTAAAAATCTTTGCGACTAGGTATTTACCTAAATCGATGTTAGCTAAAAAGCTAAATTTAAATAATCTTTGCGTATAATATATACGACCTCTTTAATATAAAAAGACATACCAAGATTGTTTACCTTTAGTTAACTACCTAAACCAATAGACCATAGGTGTAACAATAGATTCTAAACTGCAGTGGAGTGCTCATATTGGAACTCTCTCTGGTAGATTAAGCTCAGCCGCGTATGCAGTAAGAAAAATTAGGCATTTGACAGATGTAGCCACAGCCAGATTAGTGTACTATGCATATTTTGACAGTATTATGTCTTATGGCATCTCACTGTGGGGGGTCTGCGGCTGATGCAGAATCAATCTTTATATTGCAAGAGAGAGCAATCCGGGCTATCTATAAAATGGGTCCTCGCGAGTCCCTTAGAAATATATTTGGAGAAATTGATATAATAACTCTGCCTTCTCTTTATATTTTCGAAAGTATATTGTATGTACGTAAAAACTTAGGACTTTTTAAAATTAGAAGTGATTTACGTGACAAAAATACGCGTAGAAAACACGAAATCGTATTACCTAAATGGAGACTAGCGAAGACCAGCAAGTCATTCCTTGTCAATAGTATACGCTTTTGTAATAAGTTGCCCAAGTTGGTTATTGAACTTAACGAGGGAAAGTTCAAAATCCATATTAAGCGTGTCCTAACCAAAAAAGCATATTACAAGGTTAGAGACTACGTCGAACACACGCTTGTTTGGCATTAACTGCTTCTGCACATGTGGCCCCCTGGTAACTCATTAACTACATTATTGTGTAAACATGTCTATTAACTGGTATTCAGCTAAATCCGGCTTGACTGGAAGCCGACCCTAATATAGTTGGGAAAAAGGCTAGGCAGATGATGATGTCTATTAACTGCTCCATTTTTGTTTTATTTTATTTATTTACTATTTACTCAAGCCATTGCTTTTGCAATATTTTTATATTATTTGGATCTCAATCACCTTAACTTCATTAAGTCGTGATTTTTTTTTTGTTAACATCTCATTTTTTTATAAGTTTTATAATTGTTTTTTTTTGTTCTTAAATTTATATAGCTTCTTTCGTAAAATGTGAATATGAGGGCACTGTAGACTACAGATTTTAATTACTACCTTTTTGAACCCAGTTTTTGAATAATTTTATCTTTATTGTGCTTTTGGGTGCAATATTGACTGGTCTACACTGTCCTCGCATAAGTGTCTGTGTTGTAATATGGAAATATTGTAAACCCAATAGTTTTTTGAAAAGAGTAACCATGGAGTGTCTTGCCAGTTCTTCTCCATAGGAAACGACCACTTTGGAACCGTGCACTAGTTTTTGACGTTTTATAAGTGCCCATGTAGGCCTATGTAAAATAAAACCACCTTGACTTTGACTTTGAGATGACGTTCAGTCCAATCACCTTCACTAGCCCCACCCCAGCGCCGGAGTCCATCAGGGATGTTAGATTTCTCTATTACTATTCAATGTGTACACAGAGCTCATAATGCGAATTGTACTTGAAGACTGGACAGATGGCATTTCGATCGGTGGTTTTAAGATCTCCAACCGGCGATATGCAGACGATACCACTTTTTTCGCCACGAGTACTCAGCACATGGAAGAACTTCTCGGCAAGATGGAACGCTTTAGCCTTCAGTTCGGACTTATGATTAACCGGAATAAAAAAAAAAGTGTTGATTGTCGAGCGTATGAATGACAATTCTCCAGGAATTAACACAGATTGCTAACTGTGATGTGGTGCAATTATACATTTATCTGGGGGCCTTAATTACGAACAACGGTGGATGTATCAACGAAGCAAAGAGACGTATGGCGATTTCTAGGTCTGCGATGGACAAGTTGAGGAAAATATGGAGGAGTCACAACATAGAGCCACAAAAATCAGGCTAGTTCGGGCACTTGTATTCCCCTTATTCTTGTACGCCGCAGAAACGTGGACCCTGTGGGATGTGGAAAACGGTGCGGTGAAGTTCGTCATCACACCTTACCAAATTTAAACGGCAACACCTCGACACACAAACCAAAATCGTACTCGGTGAGTAGCATCCTTATACAAAAATCTTGCCGTCGAACATAAGCCTTTCTCTTTTTTAAATCTTCATCATCATCTACCTAGCCCTTACCCAACTATATTGGGGTCGGCTTCCAGTCAAGCCGGATTTATCTGAATACCAGTATTTTACGAGGAGCGGCTGCCTACCAGACCTCCACAACCTATCAACTGGGGTAACAGGATTCTTCATGGCAAGACTGGAGTCAGATTAAATCTTAATAAAAAATAAAAAAAATCTGCTGATGTATTAATCATATTAAAATCTCTTCTTGTTAAATACATCGGTTTTTTAATCATAAAGTATCAAAGGAGTAGATTATTAGGGTAGAGTTGGGTAAAGTAAGGTAGATATTAGGGTCGTGACTGGGGTAGAGTAGGGTAAAGTAGGATAGACTTGGGGGCGTGACTACGGTAGAGTAAGATAGGGTAGGGTAGATTAGGATCGTGACTAGGATAGAGTAAGAGAGAAGGGTAAAGTAGGATGGATTGGGGTCGTGACTAGGGTAGAGTAGGTTAGAGAAGGGTAGAGTAAGGTAGAGTAGGGTAAAGTAGGGTAGAGTAGGTATAAATGTAGGGTAGAAAAGGGTCGTTATTACGGTAGAGAAAGGTAGAGTAGTGTAATAAATAAATAAAAAAGGAGGGTAGATTAGGGTCGTGACTAGGGTAGAGTAGGGTAGAGAAGGGTAAAGCAAGGTAGAGAAGGGTAGAGTAAGGTAGAGTATAATAAATAAATTAAAAAGTAGGGTAGTTTAGGGTCGTGCCTAGGGTAGAGAAAGGTAGAGTGTGTAATAATAAATAAATAAACCTTTGTGAAGTGGACTCAGCGATCATTGTAGCGATAGTCGTGACTCGATGAACATCTAAGTAGGCTCGCGTTGGGCAGCTGGATCAGGGGCTTAATTCAGAAAGCCATACTCCTGGACACGGCTCGCATTGTCAGGAGGTTCCTTTCTCTGGAACTCTGACTGCTGACGCCGGTAGCTTGGACCCTGTTCCTGTTCCCGATACCGGTGGGACACTGTTTTTATATTTAATAGTAGATTATGTGACTAGGGAGTAAAGCAGTGTCTTTAAGGCGAGGGCGGCATGTTGAATTCCGAACAAAACGAAGGTTGCTAAGTTTTAATCCCGAACGTTAGTGAGGGATTTATATAATTAACTCCCGAGCATCGCGAGGGAGTTAATAGAGAAACCTGAGTGAAGTGAGGAATTAAAGCCGCCCAAGACAAAGACAGCTTTATTCCCGTGTTGGATACTCTACTTTTTACACCATGTGTGAGATAATTACAAGTCTACTACGATTAATTAACTAGGTACTATAATTATATCGAATAAAACAAATTATAAATAAATTAAAAAATATGCAACATTATTTACACGTTAATCTCAACTCCAAATTAGAAGCAAACAAAATTCACTACTTCAATATTACTCTATAACTTTACTCTTTTTTAGAACCTCCTCAGTATGTAACCACATTTATTATTCTTTTTTTTTGTTAGTGGCCAGTTTCATTTTTGAATAAATTTGTTTGATGCACGTACATTTTAAATGACTGAAGGCGTATTTGACGTTCTAAATTAAAAAAAAAAAACCATTATGCCCTAGGGATCGGCCATACTGTATTATCTCCCTAGGTCATAACGAGTTGCTTTAAGTGCAGGTTACATGACACATAATAGGGTCATTATCGAGCAGGTGGTGTAAAAAAATGTTTTTTTTACTTATTTGTTTTGTAAAGAAATATTTAAAAATGAAAAAGATATGTAAAAAATAAATAAACACAATAAATAAGTAAAGTAGGGTTAATTAGGGCTGTGATAGGGTAGAGTAAGTAAAAGAAGGGAAGAGTAGGGTAGACTAAAGTAGAGTCCCAACTTTATCCTACTCCACCCAACTTTAGTAGATAGATAGAGTTGGGTAGAGTAAGTTAGAGTAGAGAAGAGAAACAGAGAGATAGAGATAGAGGAGTCAGTTGACGGGAGCGAAGCCGCGGGCAAAACTTAGTACTTAATATAAAAAATATAAAATTATTACTTGTTAAAGACATCGCTTTTTTAATCAAAAAGTAATCAGCAAAAAAGAAACCCTCGCCACCTAATTTTACTTTACGAATAAATATCATTCGGCGAAACATATCTACAAATTGGTCAAAATAATTAAATTGATTACCAATTCCTTTTTGATTAATTTTCCCTTCATCTTATAACCTTTCCTAAGTCAAATAATAAATATGATCGGTGAAATTGAAGGAAAATTTTCCACGGTAATTTTCCACGAGGCCCGCTCTCGGTGTGTCCCCCCCGCTGCCCCCCGGACCCGCCTCCTCGGGCCTCGCCCCCGCCGTGGCCCGGCCAGGCCCTGTAGTTAGGCTTCACCTCGGAGCTGAGTATTGATCCCCCCGGTCTGTACCTAGATGTAGATGATATGTAGCCGCTAACGAAGAGGCTCGCAACATTTTGGCGTTTCATAAGGTTATAATTTTCTCACATTTATTTATTATTTATTTATGAAAACATACACACATAGGCGGACTTAATGCATCAAGGTATTCTCTACCAGTCAACCTTAGGGTTAAAAAGACAACACTGATATTTCTGTAAGGGATGAAACAACATTGGCAACAATACTGAAAGTGGGGTGGCTATTCTCAACTCATGTAAATTAAATAATAAGCCGTTGAGTTTCCAAATCTATATATATAAAAATGAAATCCGTTTTCCGTTGTCACGACATAACATGAAAACGGCTGAACCGATTTAGCTGAAAATTGTCAGGGAGGTAGTTTAGAGCCAGGAGAAGGACATAGGATACTTTTTATCCCGAAAAATTCGAAAAAAAATAATTATATAAAACTTTTGGTCTTCTATTTCTCGATTAGTGTACGGTGGGTAGGGTAGTGTAGGGTAGGTAGGGTACTGTAGGGTAGGTAGGGTAGTGTAGAGTAATGTAGGGTAGTGCAGGGTAGTGTAGGGTAGTGAAGTGTAGAGTAGTGTAGGGTAGGTAGGGTAGTGTGGAGTAGTGTAGGGTTGTGTAGGGTGGTGTAGGGTACCTAGTGTAGGGTAGTGTAGGGTAGTGTAGGGTAGTGTAGTGTAGTGTAGAGTAGTGTAGAGTAGTGTAGTGTAGGGTAGATAGGGTAGTGTAGGGTAGTGTAGGGTAGTGTAGGGTAGTGTAGGGTAGTGTAGGGTAGTGTAGGGTAGTGTAGGGTAGTGTAGGGTAGTGTAGGGTAGGTAGGGAAGGTAGGGTAGGGTAGCGTAGGATATGTAGGGTAGTCATTTGACGGGAGCGAAGCCGCGGGTAAAAGCTAGTAAATAAATAAATAAACTATCAACAGCTGGTATGGACCTGAAACTAATAGTAGTAGTTTTAGGTGTCTTTTAGGCATATATGTATATATATGCTCGATAATGCAGACATTACATATTATGTCATTCGAACCGTCACCTAAAGCAAGTCATTCTGTCCCTAGGGAGATAAAGTAGTATTGGCCGGGCAATCCCCAGAGAATAATGAGATTTGAATTTGGAACGATTAGATATTTAAAAAAACATGTTATGAGAATTAAAATGCACCTTTAGCCAACTTTTTAAACTTTTTACAACCGACTTTACGATAAAAATTAACAAAAAAGTACAAAATAATTTGAATCCCGGAAATCGGTGTTTTTTTATATTACATAAGCCAGTGCTGGACTGCAATCCCACCTGATGGTAAGCAGTGATGCAGTCGTTGATGGTGAGGCGCACTTGTTTATTAAGAGCCTATTCACTCTAGTCTTGTTTCTATAATACTCGTAGTTTTGTCTCTTCGTTATTTAACACCGACTTCCGAAGTTGTAGTACCTCCCCACCTCACCTCCCCCTTTCTTTTTCGGTCAATCATCGATTACAGGTATTAACAAAGCCATTTCCCTTGTTACGACATTTCTGTTATGATGTTGTGAGAAATTCCGTTCCAAAACTTCGAAGTTCATCATCAGATCATAACAATATTTCTATGAGACCTATTAGGGAGTATAAACATTCAATAAAAAAAAATCAACATCGGTCTACAGTGGACCAAGAAATCGGTCAACATATTATATAAAAAAAAAACTTAGAACCTCCTTTTTGAAGTGGATTGAAAATCAAACTGGCCATTTACAAAAAAAAAACGTGGGGTAATGGTGTAAAAAAACAAAGTAACGAAAGAGCGGGAAATTAAACCTATACATAGACTGAATTTTGTGTCGATAATGAAGATTACCTTGTAAATAATACTTATATTTCTCTTATATATAATTTGTTTTAGTAAACTGTCTATTAATTATCATATGGTGTAAAAAGTAAAGTAGACATAAAAATGCGTGCGGGCGACAGGGGGGCATATAAGATTCAACACCTGATCAGTATTTATAAATTAAACAACACACTAAATACCTTAGTATTTGTGATATGGTTGGGAAAATTATAGGTAGATAACTTATTATCTCCCTATAATTTCCCCTACCATGTTGACCGGCTCCAAATTACTTTACAAGGAAAACCTTTTGAAATCAGCCGTCGGCTGTACCCATGGCGACCCCCTTGGGCCAGTCATTGTCAGTTTGTCAATGAATCCAATCATTCGGCAACTAAATTTTTGTCTGGTATTTGGATGACGGAACCCTATGGTCTGTTTTTTAACCTATCAATACCCGCGAAACGAGACACAATAGTAAGACAATAACAGCGCGGTCCTATGAGACCGGTCGGGGATTCATGAATTAAACCCGAAGACTAAAATGACATTTCAACACAAAAGAACTGGCGTCATTCCTATAGTAAAGGATGATGGGCAGATTTGTATGGAGTTTGTCCCAACCGTTGTAGCAATATATGACATGTAGTCAAATGCTGTACGTGTTCCCCTTATTACATAATTATTCACTTCTTTTTACTCTAAGTAAGGAAAAAATATTTTTGAAACAAGCTAAAAAAACCATCCGCTTTTAGTAGGATGTTTGTCCTACATTTTTATGGCTATGCTAGTGTTTTATATGTATTACGGTAAAGGATAAAACATGAGAAAACCATTTTTATAAACCATTATATTATTATCTGTCATAATTACACACACTTTTCACAATTTACATTAACCTACCAAATGGATTATCTTATTTATTCGTTACGATCAATCGGAATTACATCATCCAAAAATCTTGCGGGGCATTGAAAATCATCAGCCTGGTGCCTCACAAATCCCAGGAACTAAATAATACTCATAATGTATGCACAAGTTAAGATGGTACGATTACCTGTCAAACATGAACAGTAAAGCTGTGGCAAAGCGTTTCTACCTGTCAAGTTGGTTTTTACAAATATATCTTCTTCCACCTGGCCTTAAGTCCGCCTTCCGGCTGATTTTCCTCCACTTTACCCGATCTTCGACATCCTTTTCAGTCAGGCCATTGGCTCTCATGTCGGACTTGACGACATCCAGCCAGCGCTTGCGGGGACGACCACGGGCCCTAGCCCCAAAGACAGTCATATTCATGCATCTCCGACCAACGTACTCCATAGGTCGGCGCATGACGTGGCCATACCAACGCAGACGACACTCTTGCAGTTTTTCCTTCACGTCATGGACACCAAGACTACCTCAGATGAATGAATTGCGTATGCGATCGGATCAGGTTACGCCGCTCATCCACCTTAGCATCTTCATCTCCATGACACAAAGCTCCTGAGTGTGTCTGCTTAATGCTGGTCAACAATCGCCACCGAACAGGAGGACAGGCCGTATGATGCATTTATATATCTGCCCTTTGAGCTTCGGAGTCATTTTGCGGTTACATAGAACGCCCGTTACCTCGCGCCATTTTGTCCTAACCGCGCCTATACATGCTTGAACATTGTCATCCGCGTTACCAGACTTGTGCAGCACGGATCCAAGGTACCGTAACGTATCGGACTTTGTGATGAAATCCGAACCTATTCGGATAATGTTTGAATCCGTACTGCCACAGGACATGTACTCGTTTTTCGCCACATTTAGTCCCTGACTGCCGTTTTCCAGCGTGTCTTTCCAAATGTTGACTTTGCGATCAAGATAGGCTTTGTTCTGATTAACGAGGGCGATGTCATCGGCATACATTATTAGCTATGGAGGCTGATCTTGGATGTTAGTCGTAACTACATCGAGCACAACATTAAACAAGAAAGGGCTAAGAATTGAACCTTGGTGAACGCCAACAAACATTGGGAAAACATTGGATTCACCAACAGCGGTCTGGACAGAGCACACGGAATCGCGGTACATATATCTGATATTGTCAATATAGGCCTCGGGAACGCCCTTGAAGCAGAGTGCCCACCACATGGACTGCCAAGGTATACAGTCGAAAGCTTTCTGCAGGTCTAAAAAGGCTATATGCAGAGTTCTTCTTCTATCTTTCTTATGAATTACCATAAATAACGCTCACTTTTAATAATATTTAAACGAACGTTGAACACCTGTAAGTTTTTTCTGACGCAGAATCCAGCTTCGTGGTCATACAATAATTTGTTCCTCTAAACGATATCTACAAATTTATATATCACACAAAGTGGTACAACACTTGGGACAATTTGCCCATTATCCTTTGACATTACTTGGGTCAATTTAGTCTCCAGGTTTAAAAAACAGACCATAGGTGATAATGAGACACGGTTTAAAACCTTTAACTGTTTTGACAATTTGACTAATAATTTTATTTCTATTGGGTTACAATTTAAACTTTCAAAATGCGAAATTTACCTCCCCAAACAATTGACAGAGAGGTGACATAACTAAAATTTAACTCAATAGCACAAAATATATTATCCAAATCATCATCAGATTTATCCTTTACTTCATGGCCTCCCCGTGTTTTAATGAACCTTTTCCAAGATTTCAATTGAACAGAAAATACAAAATTTAAATGACGTCTCGGAAAGACTTATGGCTTTCACACTCATTCGAAAATACTGTTGTTTTGGGTCGAAATTTACATATAACCTTCTCTCCTGCCATCTTTCGAAACATTTTTTGGAATAATATGTGGATAAAAATCAAATTGTTGGGAACACGCTGTCTTCGATCCTAAATGTGGTCTCGGACGACCGAACATAGTAGCAAGCCTCGGTTCCTACCCGGCAAGTTGGTGTCCGCGAAATGTCAAACATTACCAGATTTCCTTTCCTTGGTGCACAGCACTAAAACTAGAGGAGCTCGTGGCTAGATAATAACAGCCGCACAGGTCGATCTTCAAGGTTAAGCAACGCTTGCCTAGGTTGGTCTGTGGATGGGTGACCATCTTAACATAACGAGTTTCCTCCGTGCCTCGGATAGCACGTTAAGCCGTAGGTCCCGGCTGTCATTTGTAGATCTTTGTCAGTCGTTACGGATAGTCAGAAGCCAGTAAAATCTGACACCAGTCTTGCCATGAAGTACCGTGTTACCCCAGTTAATGGGTTGTGGAGGTCTGGTAGGCAGCCGCTCCTCGTAAAATACTGGTATTCAGCTAAATCCGGCTTGACTGGAAGCCGACCCCAATATAGTTGGGAAAAGGCTAGGCAGATGATGGTGCACAGCACTAAAACATTAATCTGGAATATTTGATCGTCCTCACTGGTAATGTGCTTGTCCGATGCGATGGACACTTGGTCCAACACGGATTTGCCCGACAACCTGTCCTCGCAGAGACAGTGGGATGTGCCACATGCAGTATGGTACGTACGAGTAACGACTTAATTAATACATCGTCGAATATTGCTGAGCGTACGCGTGGCTTCAGTCACTCCCGTCATCCACCGTAGGCACTATGATGGATGACGCCTCATTTCGGCTCGCCATCTGTTTACGTTCAGGCGACCCTTGTGTTGCTCCACATCGGTGCCACTGCGAAACAGCCTCGGACACCATGGCCTGTCCTGCTGCAGGAGTGCAGGATGCATAGCACAACAATATCGCTCGCCATACATTTACTTAGATCACGTTCACACTATACTATATACAGTAGATGGCCAAATTATTAGGGACAGTACCTAGATGTCTTATATTATTATAAACTTTAATTGCATTTTGCAGGCAAATGGTTGGTTGTAGGTCCGGCTAATATATTTTATTTAAAGACTTTATTGATTGAGATAATAAAAACATAAAATTTGAAATCAAATTCATTTATATATTTTTGAAAAAAAAAGAGGTATGTACCTAATACGATGGATGAATATTACTAATATTTTATGACAGCATCTATTTATCTTGGTATGCTCTCTATGCAAGTTCTGGCTTTCTGTAGCAAGCTTATGGTATAATTTCTTGCTCTAAATAAAATGGCCACTTTTTAATGAGGGCTGCAATCAGCTGGTGTTATTTTTCACCGGCAAAAGGATCCAAATATTCACCAAATGTTGAAAAAAGTCAACAAAGTTATATAAGTATCTCACTTTATAAGCTAACCAATGGATTTATATAAGATTTTTTTTGGTATTATTACTGGCATCAGTTATTATTTTTTATATAAAGCAACACTGTGAGAACAAGCCATTTTTTTTAAAGTGGGTTTTATAACTATGTTGACTATTTTCTACAACTATCTTATTACGTATCTTCTTTTTTCAAAAATATCCAAATAATGTTGACTTCAAAATTGATGTTTTTAATATCTTAAGTAATGAAGTCTTTAAATAAAAAATATTAGCCGAACCTACAACCAACCATTTACCTGCAAAATGCAATTAAAGTTGATAATAATATAAGACATCTAGGTACTGTCCCTAATAATATGGCCACCCATGGTATATTATTAGGGACAGCTATATTTTTTTGTGTTATGAATTTTATGTGATATGCTACATATTATAGCTTAGTGTGAAATGAGCTTCACAATGGTATGGTAGGGGAATCATCAGAATGACTTCTCTCGCTCTTGGGCGGAGCGGGAGGGCGTGTCAGACTCTTACTGACTAAACCCCTACCCCGTTCCTTCGTTGCCTTCGTTCTGGGGGGGACTCGATGTCAACCTTTAGGACTACTACGTGTTCCCCCCAGAGGCTTCGGCCCTGCCGGGCCCCTACAGTTTGCTGGCATCTCCTTGAGGCGCGCGTGAAACAGAACGCGCCGTTGACGACTGGGCTCGGTCCAGATTATTTCCAGACTGCCGGACGGCGAGCTACCCAGTACTCGCCGTCCGCGAACCCGCGCCTACGGTGGTCGGAAATCGGGATCGGGATCTCGGCGGCGGCGGGGTGAGGACCGTTCCCTCACGCGCTCGCGGAAAGCAGCCTCCTTCACGAGCATTACTGCTTCGCAGAAGGAGGCGACCGCATGCCACCCCTCCTCGCTCCGGACCATGGCCTGAACCAGTACCCGGCGCGAGAGGTCGCCGCTCCCGATAGCCTCCACAAGGACACGGCGGTGCTCCGCCCAAGCGGGGCACACTTCTACCGTGTGCTCCACCGTGTCCTCCGGGCGGTCCAGACAGTGGCGACACCCGGGCGTCCTCTCCTGCTTGATTCGATGCAGGAACCTCCCGTACTTACCGTGTCCGGTGAGGACCTGCGTCATACGGAAAGACAGGACGCCGTGACCTCTTTCCAACCACTCCTCACCTAACCGCCTCAATGACGGCGTGCCCAGCACTGGGTTGCGACAGTCGCTGTCGCCATGCCACCCTGAGATCCCGCCGGAACTCTGTCCGCCATGACGCGACTTGCCGCGGCAGCGGAGTTTCGCCCCGGCGTTGCATCTCCACGCGCAAACCGTGCATGCGTGCAAGGACTGTTGCCTCCAGATTCCCGCTCTAGGGTGTAGACTAGTGAGAAGGCATGTCAGACTTTTACGGGATAAAACCCACCTATTTTAAGTGTCGGCAACGGGGTAACCAGGCATCTTCTCTGCTGGGCCTCTTCAGTTTTGCTGACATCTCTAGGTCCTTTTCGAATGGATTTTTCTTTTTGGATGGCGAGCTACCCACTGGGGGCGCGATTGTGACGTGTCAAATGTTAGGTTGCGAAAGCCGCTGTCGCGATACCGCCATAAGGCTCAATAGTCGCCTAGTGTACGATTGACGGCTATTGGTTCAGCCCTAGGTAATTTTGTAATTTACCTAGGAAACATAACGTGTGAGAATTAGGTAAATCGGTTACCTTTTTCCTAAAGTTCTGGGTGTACCTTCAGGGAAATAAATAGGTACATAGGTAGCTATATCTAATTCACAAAATTATCAAACATTTCCAGAAATCATATTTTCCTTAAAAAATAATGAACTTTGACCTATAACTTATAAATATAACGTAGAGTCGCGCCAAAGGTTGTCGTTCCCTGGCGTCCCGCCCGCGCGTCGCAGCTCGAGCGCTCCCGCTCGGTCCATTTGCTCCTGGACGCTGCCGCCAGACACTCGTGTGCTCCGAGCGACCTCCCGTCTTCGCAGACTCCAAGTCTCCGAGCCAGTCACCAGCTACTATCCGCTCTCATCATGACGGCTGTTCCGCCGGCATGCAAGGCGCCACCAGGTTAGTAACAGTAACGGTTCTTAACTAAATTAGGTTCTACTTTTTTTAATGTTTGCTGCGTAGCCAACCCCCACCCCCGCCCTTATCGATCCAGTGCATCACGACGCGACTGAACTCCTGTGCGATATCTTTGAAGCGGTTGTATTTATCTTAATGCTGTTTTGTGTTTTAATGTGATTGTGTCTTTTAATTATTTTCGTATATGGTGTACAATAGGTTGCGTAGGTGGTAGACAAAGTAGGCAGATATCGATCGCGCCAGCTACGGCGTATTTATAGCCTCACAAAGGAAGTAGAGCCAGCTTTGGAAGACGTAGGAGGCGACTTGTTTGTTGTCAAAGTGTTTTGCTTTTTATCAGCTTATCAGGTCAAGAGGAGGCGCTGCTTTGGTTCTTCAGCAGTTTAGCATTTTGGGAGGTTCCTGAAGGTTTCTATTGTTCTATTTTTAGACTCGACCCATTTCTAGAACGTATGATCGACGCCGCTGCGCGCGTTGCAGGGGGCGGGGGGCGGCTGGCGGGGGAACTGCAACGGGATCGATGCACCCCCACCCCCTTTTGCTATTTCCTACGCAATGCATATCTGTTACTTCGTTCTTTGTCTGGTGTTCTAGCTATCTTTATGCGAATTTGAAGCTACCTGTGAGGTTCCTAGGTACCTACGGTCGGCGACAAGCGGCTGCTTTGATTTTTTTTTATTTTCAATATCAATGTTGGATATAGACGCGATTAGTCCTCGGGAGTTACTATGCGTTAGCCAGGTGTGCGCGGGGTGTAGGTGTACCGTGTACCTAAGTGGGTGCGGTCTCAACCTGCCATGCCTTAGCTTAGTCGGTTACTAGGTACTTATTAAACCAACAATTATGTTGTAGACCTAAAACTGGTGTTTTCTTTGATTCCAGTGTCGAGCAAGGCTGCTGCCAAGCGCCGCAAGAAGAGGTTGAACAAGAAGAGACAAAAGGAAAACGGCCCCATGGCCACATTCTACTACACGGTGTCCCGGCCACCGTTCGTAGTCGTTGAGAACTAAGTCTTCAACGACGCCGTGGGTAGCACAGTCAGACCTAGTCTAAGCCCTTCTATTATTTCAACTGTTTCTTCGCTTCGATCTGGAGCAACATCTTCTGTACGCGGGACGCCTGACCGCGCAACTGGTGCTTGAAGTACAGCTGTTATGAACGACGGCGCCACCTCGGACGGATCCCCGAGGCGACTCCACAGTCCTCTGCTTCCTTGAAACCACCTCGTAAGCAGAAGCACTAAGGTCAAGAGATGGACTACCTACCTATTTAAAAGTATTTTGTTAACTCTTCACTAAAACCTTTACTTCGCTGATGGCGCAGGTCTGATTGTGTGAGGGATTGAGGGAGGGTGCAGGGTCTTTTTAGTTTATGATTTCGTTATGCCCGCATTGGGAAATAAACGGGGGGCGATATATGTTGTCGTGGTATTTTTGGAGTGTAGTTATAGAATTGGCTCCGTTGTGCATCGCGAGCACTTCGGAGACGGTCTCGGGCAGTCTGACTGCCACCCCGGTCCGGAAGGCGAGACCGAAACTTTGACTTTCCTTAGTTCGGTCCCTTTACATTCCCGGCATGACCTCCTGTCTGGTAGGTCCCGATAGACTTCGGTCGTACGGCTAATTGAAGTGCGTCTGACCACCATTAGCACTGCCCCTACTTGCAGGGCCGAGAGGCCGGTGTTTGAAAGTAGCACTGACAACGCTAGAAGGGCTTTTAATCTAGTTATGTTGGGGACCATCGTCCCACCTAGTGGCAGGTCAAGATCAGATGTCGATTGTCAAGGCACTGCCTTATATGCTGCAGGGGTTAAATTGCCCTTTGAAATTAGATATAAGATTTTTGGTTTGTAGTAGTGGTACAATTTTGGATTGTTAATTTCATCGGTGTCTAAATTAAATATTATAGTAGATAAATGTTGTGATTTTTGATTACATGCATCGTAGCCAAAATAATAACGTGTTTTTATTATTCCAAACTCTGTATTACCCCGCGCTACAAATACAACGTAACAAACATGAACACAACATTAAGTGACGGTAGGTACGCTTGCTCCACTGGTTGAGCGATGGGTTGCTGAGCTGTGTGATTTGATTGAGAGACAGACTTTTTGCCGACTGCACAGATTCGATTCAGTTACGGAACTAAAATGGGTTTGGCGTAAGTAAAATGGGCTTGGGTGGTTTTTTCTGGGTGTCTTGTGTAGGTATATAAGATTACAAGTTTGTGAACGCACGATACAGTCACACGAAGGTCTTAAACGAAGACGTAGGAGGGGATCGTATAAACGTCGGGTCGACGATGAGCTGGACATCATCCTCGACAGCCGGTGGGATGTCAAGGAGCATTTCCTATGCCTGACTCGCAAACTTGAACGGACTGGAGCTGCTTTCAAACGACTCTTGCTCAATCTAGGGGGTCCCGCTGCTTTCTACCGGATGATAATCACGGGTACCTTTAAGGAGCGCCGGTGTGGGCGTCGTCGCTGAGCGACCGGCGGCTACGCTACGCTGTACGCGTACGAGGGGATCGTGGCCATCTGGCTGGTGTGGAGTCACCGCACGGTCTCCCACGAAGGCGAGCCTCCTTGCTGACCTGCCACCACAGGCCCCTGGCATAGGACATGGTCCGGTGCGAGGAGGAATGGCAGGCGGTCGCCTTCTCGCTCGTCCCTCCCGCCATAGTCCGAATTATTTAGGGCGCGTGGATATCCACGCGTGCCTCAAAAAGAGATGTCAGACAAACCGTAGAGGCCCATCAGGGTTGAAGCTTACTGGGGCAATGGGTAGTGCGAAAGAAAAACATACTAAAATCCACTCTGGATTCCATCCTAGAGCGGGCGGAATCCTTAGATGGTTTCCTACCTGTAATATACTTAGACCATAGATGAACCCAAACCCCAAACCAGTATGCCCAAACAGTAATTGTGGGCATTGATAGTGAACATAGCATGTTAATGTGGGTCTAGGTTGGCTACTGTACTTACAATCCAGCCAAATGAGCTGTGCAAGTACCACACTGTACATTTGAACAACTAACAGGAATAGTCATTGTTAAAGAAACTCCAAATAAAACTCCAAATAATTTAGAATAAATGTATTCTCAAAGATAAAAGACATACAACAGATAATTTACTTTTACAATAATTATATTAACATGACTCATTATTTATTTATTCAACATTTAAAATGTTCATCACTCATTATTTATTTATTAAACATTTAAAATGTTCATCTATCTTAAAAAAAAAAACAAATTGATTCATTCATTGAGTTTGCGGGGAACATAAAAATAAATTAAGAATCTAATGAATTGAGAACATACTCCTTTTTTAAAGTTGGTTAATAAATAACTACCTAATATCACAAGCTAGGATCACAAACACATATTTTAATGTAACCATTTGACTATTGCGCTACTTGCTAATAAGCAAAATTGACAATAACAATAAAGAATAATTATCTAGGGCATGAAATTTGGAAAATCCTGTCTTAGTGCTTGCTTGCACCATGTAAGGAAACCTTGTGCAAATTTCCACTCTTAGGCCCAATAATTTTGGCTGAGCATTGATATGTCAGTCAGTTTCTCCTTATACACAGTCAGTGCTTTGGACACAGGAGTCGGGTCATACAATTATTGAAACATCTAAATATAATACACATTTAGGGTTGCCAGGTGTCCGGATAAAGCCGGACACGGTCAGGATTTTTTGTTGTGTGTCCTGCCAAAATAGGCGAAGTAAGGCCTGTATGGCTTTTGTTAGGCTTTGAAAATTGACCATTTTTATAGATTTGTCATGTGTTCTTGCAATTGTAAGCATTCATAGACCAGCAATGACTTGTTATTTCTATAGAATGTAAAACCTCAGCCTTTTTAGTCAAATGTCCAGCTAAATTGTTTGGTTTGTCCAGGTTTCCGTTTTAAAGATCTGCCAACCCTATACGCATTCCTAGAGCTGAACTTATAATCTGGCATTGGGTATGAACACAAGTCAAAAATAGGCACATATAACCACAATCAGAGGGTTGTGGCCACTTGAACACACATAGCAAGTTCCTGACATTTAAAATATTAAAATTTATTGACTGAATAATGTTATCAAAAATATTAGAGCTCCAAAAATAAAAGTTTGAGAACAAATGTAACTTGAAATTACATTTGAAATGTAATTAATCAAATGTAATTAATTATTATTTTATTGTTTTTTTTTTCAATTTAATTTCATACATTTATGTAATTAATTAATATGTTTAAAAATACATACATTTTAGCATGTTAGTAATAATTATGATGGAATATATTTCATGTACTCTATTTCTTCACAATTATTTATTTTTATGCCTCAACATCACATTTCCTAAATCTATTACCTATTACACACCACTGCTACTTTTTTTGGAGCTATATATCTTCTTATGAAATGTTGCTCTGCAAAAAATAGCTTTGTGTAGCTGTAAATTCTTTAGTCCTGTCTTGTATCTTGACCAAATGAAATCAAGTGAACCATAGCCATATGATTAACCAAGACTTGAATAGGATATTAATTCATGAATCCCCAAGTGGTAGCCAGTGACCATGCTGTCACTGTTTTACTATTGTGTCTCGTTTTGCGGGTATCTGATAGGTTAAAGGGAGTTAATTCATGAATCCCCGACCGGTCCTATGAGACCGCGCTGTTATTATTTTACTATTGTGTCTCATTTTGCAGGTATGTGATAGGTTAAATCACAATGTCAAGGTATTCTGCTGAACTGCAGCGGACAACTCTTCCAAACTCTTGAATATATGATTCTGTGGTACTTTGGCCGGCTGACTAATCTTGGGATTCACCAGCAGAGCATGCCAACCTGCCATCCTGGCACCTTCATAGTCTTTTATCACATCATCTCCTATGTGGAGAGCCTCGGATGGTGATACACTCATAATACATTTGTCAATGGCACTCTTGAATATTCTCTCATCAGGTTTACTATATCCAGCCTCATAAGATGTAACAATAAAATCAAACTTCTTGTATAAACCAACATTGTGAAGTATATCGTGCAGGCGAGGATCAAAGTTTGATATCACTCCAACAGATATGCCCAGAGTTCTAAAGTGGTCTATCAGTTTGTGCTCTCCATCGACACACGTCCAACATCTGTCAGTTTTAAACTCTTCGATAAGCTTGTGAGCTATGACGTCCAACTTGGCGTCGCTCGGCAGATTGTCTCTCAGTGTCGTAGTAACCACTTGACACCACCAGTCCTCCCATTTTATGGATTTCTTGCCAAAATTTGGATGCTCCTCCCACATTTGTTTGAAAGTTTTTATAAATTTAGGTTTGACATCTTCTGGGCTGCCTTTGAATCCATGATCCTGCGCTATCATGGCATAGTATTGCCATGCTGGCACCTTGAACTTCAGCAGGGTATTTGTAACATCAAATGTTATTAACTTTAACTTTGATAAACTGATATTCATTTTGTGCCTGCATTTAGTACAGTACTCACTACTCAGTTTAGAAGAGAATCGTTTCTCAATAACATTTAGATAATATAACGTTACGTAATGTTTGCATATTATTTTTATTTTCTTATTGCACGCACTCTGTTAAATTTTCTTACTCCAACTCTTCATATTTGCGGAAGAGAAGAGTAATATTTTTTTCTAATTTACAAAAAAATACCTTTTAGAATTTGTTTTTGTTTACATGACTTTTATGACAGTCTTTTCAGAGACTGTCATAAAAGTCATGTATGTGCCCCGCGTTCCGAAATAGGTACGATATTTTCGATGATAACACGCCAACAGTTGTTCCGAATTACAGTAAACGCGGACATCAACAATAGCTTTGTCTTGACGTAGGTACTCTTTGGATTACAATTCATTTATCAATGGATGGAGACCTGTGCCCAGCGGAGGAACAGTAGATATACTATAGGCTACTTAAAATAATAAGTATCAACGCGCAGCATTAAATCTCAAAATGGTCAACTCTTTTTTTCTTTGTTCAAATGATGAAATGAAGAAGTGCTGTAAACACCAACACAGCCTGCCAAAACTGTCAAATGTCAATGTCGTATTGTCGTCCGAGAGAATCAGAAATGATCAGAATTTAACTCCGCTGGTTAGATTACTCTGTGTAAATCATATTGAAAATCCCAAAAATTGCTTAAAACTGTGATTGGTACCTAAGCACCATGGTATATGTTAAAGGAGGTACGTATTCAAATTAAATGGTTATTCTTTTTTCAGTGTTCCATAATTTCAGATAGGTGTTAGAACCTTGGATGTAGGCCACGTCAGTAAATGTAAATAAATATAATTGTTGAGCAATAACTTCAGGAAGTTGGGCTTGCGATTAATCTACTGTCCTCATTCTGCGATAACAATAAAATTGAGCTAGATCCATGGAAATATTGATTGGAGTCAAGATTTAGTTGTTAGTTAATTGGTTCTATTTTTTTTTTATTATTGCGGATACTTATTAGGTACCTACTAGTGGTTACTAGTTTTATTATATAGTTTAATGAAGTGCACTGCATCCCATATTAACTTTAAGTATGTCAAGTCCCAAACTCCTTTGTGTGCTCAATATGTTTAGAGATTCAATGTTCTGACCCCATTGTAGACATCAATATTGGAACAAAAACTGTTTTTGATTGCTTTGTAAATGTTTTAGAATAGAATAGAATTAAACACAAAATCCAAGCTGGGCGTATCCATAAGCAAAATTTCTAGAATCTCAGTTTACAGTATTATGATGATTCAGTGGTTAATATAGTCTTCTCTTTTCTGTGTGTGATTGATGTGATCTATCTATCTTTACGTTCTTGTTTCCGCACTTAGTCCCGTTGGACCATTGTGTGTGTGATGTGATTCATTTAAGTAGTTATTAACCTATCACATGCCCGCAAAATGAGACACAATAGTAAAACAATAACAGCATGGTCTCATGCGACCGGTCGGGGATTCATGAATTAAACTTAATTTTTATTGAAGTCTATGATAAAATTTTAAAAGGTGAAAGAAAATAAAACCTAAATTCATAAAAATACTACTTAGACTGAAAACTCATCTTCAGCAAAGTGGTGAGTAGTGGTTGTTTTTTCCTTGTATGTATTTGCCCGGCAGTTGTGGGACAATAATGCAGATACAAGCTGGTGTCACTTTGTATTGTATTGTATATCGGCTTGGTATCCGCAGCTAAAGCGAATATTTTGGGAATGGGGGACCAGGTGTAATGTTATTAATTACGTTAATTGTATGATATTTCAGATGGAACCGTTGTGGAGCAGACTCCGTTCAGCTTGTTTGGATGGTTCTGGGGCATTCTCAACTTTTTCTACTTATTGTAAGTATCAAATAGGTGTGTCATATGGTATGCTTCATTATTCAGCAACAATATTACTAAAAATACCAAACAACATAATAACAAAACATAATAACGTAATAATAATAATGTAATAACATAGTAACAAATAAAATAACATAACATTGATTCTGATCCAACTGGGGTCCATAGAAACACAGTCATCTATATCAGAGGCATCAGCTGGGGCTAGTTCAGAGAAGGACTGGTGATCCAGTTCTGTAGATATAACATCTCTTTTAGGAACGGCATGTGACCTCCTCACAATTTTTTTTGTATAATAAACTACACTGCAATCCTGCCTGATGGTAAGCAGTGATGCAATTGTTGATGGTGAGGTGCACTAGTTTATTAAGAGCGTATTTACTTTAGCCTTGTTCTTCAAGGCTTGAGTAACTATGCTGGCATTTATTAAGCTGGTATTTGGGTGTCTACAAAAATTATAATGGGACAGGAAGACCGTAGCAGGCAAATTGTTCCAGTTCTTTGATGATATAAACTACAAGACAAATTGCTTTGTTCGGACCGTAGAGGTTTCAACAACGTAAGGGTGTATACTCACTGTACGATAGTAGACAGGAGATGGCGGAATCACATCATGCAATTCCCGCGCACATTCTCCAAAATGCATCCTGTAAAATACCGATAGGCTGACTGCCTGTGTTCTAGGCTTTGCAGATTGGTGCTGTTACTAAAGATGCTACATGCTGTTCCAAAAAGATGTTTATTTGCGCCATTCTATCGTCTGTTTTTCGACTAAATACATTTATTAGAGACACACATTTAATGTCAAACTTACTATAGGAATGATGCCAGTTCTTTTTTGTTGTAATGTCATTTAGTCTCAGGATATAAAAGACAAACGGTACTTGTTGCTGGAATGAATGAGCTCAACAAGTCGCTCTTCTTTTCTTTTTCTCCAGTACTTTTCTTGATTTAACTAATATGTTGAAAATTGACAATGATATCCAGGTTCATATCTGCATTGACCTGCATTACTAATCCTTTGGGAGGGTTTGAAAAACATTAAGAGATTAAAAAGAGAAGAAGATTAAGGAGGGTAAGATTTATCATTGGTCTAATGGTTGCCAGAACAATTAACACAAATGGCATACTCATTGGTGACTTAGCATCCATCATCTGAGTGGTCTTCCCTAAATTTGCGTCAGAGTTGTTTTGTATGGTATATTTTATGACTATGTGAATGTGTGAAATTAAACAGTGAATGGTTACCCTACATTTGAATTTTTCTTCTAAAATCTAAAGGTTTAAATCTTCGCGTTATGTCCTATCTTATGAAAATGGTTCGGGTAGAACACAGGTAGAATATATTTTTAGTGTGTGTTAATACATAGACTGATATATGATCTTCATGGTTCTCATATGATTTGACCATGTTATTTATTTATTGACACTTCATGCAACATTATAAGTACATAGGCTGACTTAATGTTACTGTATGGACATCAAAAGAGACTTTGACCTCTGAGTTTGTTTCGGTGTTTCTTCTCAGGGCATTTAGCTAGGAAACACCGGCCTCATCTAGCTGAAATTGACAAAAAAATTGACGCATAAAAGTGTCTTTGACAAACCTTGACAAAAATTTGCAAATATACACATTATTATAATAGTCTAAGAGCCAGCGGCCCGCAGACCTTCGGTAAAGTATAAAAGCTGTAAGTTTCTCAATGTATGTCCCCAACACAGGTAAGAACGAATCCCGTCTATGTAACTTGGGTCGCGGTGGCTTTCGCAGGTATGAGGTAATAAAGGTGTGTAAAATTGTGTGTTAGATTTGGTAAAATATAAAACTCAGTTTTTACATATTTTACTTATAATAATCCCAAAAGTCATCTTGCCGAAAGCCAGACACTTCGTACGGTTCCAACCCTCTGCCAGACACCCTTAAAGTATATTTAATTGTTACTATACTTACGGTATAGTATAAAAGCTGCAATTTATATATGTTATTTGGATAACTATAAAATAATGTTTTTTCAATAGCCAGACAGTTTCTGTGGTTCCTCTATGTTGCCAGGCACATAAAAACTCTAATGTAGGTGCGAGCGCGAGGGATATATTATAACTTCTCCGGATATTAAATGCTCTGCAGTGATATTTCTAGATGGTATTTTTTTTTTCTCTATTTCTAGTATTAATTTTCTGAGAATAAAAGCCGATTTTTGTAAAATATTTTCTGTTTGTAAATTTTCAAAAACTGTATCATCTATAACTTGTAAATATTTTGGCGCAATTATTTTTTTATTGCGAATAGTAAAAAATTTCACATGTTTCGAGAACACTTTTAAATTTTTTTCTTCAAGGTGGTGTGCTGTGAATGTGACGTTCATTTCAACGGAATTTTCTTCAAAAATTTTTTCCAGTGAGTCAACATAAAGTTCATGTAAATATACCAATAAATAACAGCGTCCTTTTTTCATTACGTCGTCCTCGATGATGACGTTACTGATTTCATTAAAAACTATTCTGTGATATTCTCGATGATGATGCCACTCACTTTTACTACTTGTTTTTTTTTTTAGAAGCTACACTGTTGTTAAAATTAATTCTACAATCAGTATGATAATAAACTTTTGAAGCAGATAAATTTGTCAAAGTAATAAACAGCTCATGATAATCTTCTACATCTTCAATAATAGGTATGACACTAGATTTAAAATGGTTTGTATCAGCTGCGTGGAGTGGAAGCATTTTTGATCGTACTTTTTTCTTTTATTTTTTGCAAAATATACAAATGTTTACAGCATCTTTAATATGAACATCACTCTCAGCCTGGATATTTATACCCTGACTTGCATCATCATGTTCACTTACATGTGATGCTGAAACATCCGGATTTTCTGGATAAGATGTAGATTGTGATGCTCCTGATTCAAAATCAAAGGTTGGTTGTGATATTGAGAAAGATTCTGTAAATGAAGGTGGTGAATGAGACTGTTCTTGAGAAGTTGAAGGTTGTGGTTCCGTTGATTGAGAAGATGAACTATGGTCTGATGTTGTTGGAGGTTCGGGTGTTGACTTTGCTGTTAATTCAAGTGTCAATGGCGTGGTAGCAGATGAATCGTCTGTAATTACACTAGTTGTTTGATTCTTAACACTTTTTTTTATTTTTGAAATTATCGGTTCTAAAGAATAATATTGGCTATGCAGTCCTGTGAATATTTTATAACATTCGCGGTGATAACTACCGTCTGTATATTCATTTGGTAAAATAACGCTGTTATATTTGAGGTTGTGTATTTTCCTCGCCTTTAAAATAGTTTGACATTTTTTTAATGTTCCTTCAGAAAACAATATTATTTTTCCATCACTTTTCTTACACAGAAAACAAATTAATTGTCCTTCCATGATCACACTGATTTTCCCTTATTATTATTTTATAAACTGAACAAAACAATAATAAAACGCTTCTTGTACGTATCATCATCATCACCACATAATACACAATAAATGACAGCTGATGCGCAGTAAAACGTCGCAATGGACCGAACGCGCTATTTCAGTCGCACCCGCTGACTAATATATCCCTCGCGCTCGCACCTACATTAGACTTTTTACGTGCCTGGCAACATAGAGGAACCACAGAAACTGTCTGGCTATTGAAAAAACATTATTTTATAGTTATCTAAATAACATATATAAATTGCAGCTTTTATACTATACCGTAAGTATAGTAACAATTAAATATACTTTCAGCCCTCTGCCAGACACCCTTGTCTGGCAGAGGGTTGGAACCGTACGAAGTGTCTGGCTTTCGGCAAGATGACTTTTGGGATTATTATAAGTAAAATATGTAAAAACTGAGTTTTATATTTTACCAAATCTAACACACAATTTTACGCACCTTTATTACCTCATACCTGCGAAAGCCACCGCGACCCAAGTTACGTAGACGGGATTCGTTCTTACCTGTGTTGGGGACATACATTGAGAAACTTACAGCTTTTATACTTTACCGAAGGTCTGCGGGCCGCTGGCTCTTGCTTTATAATTTATCAGACTAAATTGCGGTGCTGTACTTTCCAGGGGCCAAACGCTGATCAACCCGAACTTCAGCAAGCACGGGGACAAGTACACGCGCGACTTCAGGCCGCCCGGCAGCGGGTACGTACCCTTACGTCATACTAACACGCACACTATACTTCACAACCTTAATTAATTAGGACTCGTGACTTGCCGACGACGAGCAATGGATAGTTCGCCCTCCAGCCGTCCGATATCATCCGGATTGAGTTCAAGTCGTCGACGGTGCGTACGGTACCACGCGTGCTTTTAAGAAATGTCAGCAAAACCATAGGAACCCAGCAGATTCGAAGCGAGTCGAACCCGGGGCCTTGGAATGAATGGCAAAGCAGGAATAAAGGAGCAAGTGTTAATCAGTAAAAGTCTAACACGCCCTCCCGCTCCACCTAAGAGCGGAAGTAGTCATTCTGATGATTTCCCATCTTAAAAAAAGCTAATTAGGATTCAATGACTCACATAACAAATTCCTTTTTACAACCAAAAATCGAATTAAATTACTAACAGAGAATTATCCAGATGTGGTAGTGGACTCTTTTCTCTTCTAAGAAGTATCCACATTTAACTAAATGTGGATACTTCCTAGAAAAAAAAAAAATTGTGAACTCACTAATTTGCCCTCTGACTTGTGCAAAGCTACCTTGAGTCCTAATTGCTGGATCCTGCCCACGACTGTCGCAACCCCTCGTGTCGCTGTTTCGGCCGCTGCCTGGTACGACGCTCCCCGCGCGAGGACCATCTTGTGGTCTGCGTAACAGACCACGCTGACCCCGTCGGGGAGGTCGCCGCGCAGCACATAGTCGTATCCGATGTTCCACAAGGACAGTTCCAGTACCAAGCCCTGCGGAACACCGCACGACATCTCTCGCCGGCTCTGGCGACTCTTTGGTAACTGGGGTAGATGATGAACCTGTCCGTCAGGTAGGCCTCGATCGTACAACGAAGGTATGCCGGGGCACCCTGCGGACTCCACGTCCGCGTACTGGCCCATCGCGATCGTGCTCGATCGAGGCCTACCTTTTGGATAGGTTCATTATCATTATCTACCACCAGGTCACCAGAAAAAGTGGAAACGGCGGGAAATGATGATGGATGTACTCCATACGAATATGGTGCGGGACAAGCTCCACACCTGTGCTTCCCCACTGACACAGAGTCTCCGGCCGCAGCTTGTAGAGGGTGTGGTGAACGCTGCGTTCCCTTCGAGAGAGGAGCATTCTCCCCCGACTTTGGCTCCGCCACTTTCGACGCGGATCACGATGGTGACGGCGATACTTCGGAGGTCACCGAGGTAGCGATGAGAGCGGTGGTACGAAGGCTAAACGCCAAAAATACCGCCCCAGGACCTGACGGCTTACCTGGGAAAGCCTGGGTCCTGGCCATGAAGGCTGGGATCCAGCAGTTAGGACTCGAGGTGGCACTGTACAAGTCCGAGGCCATGTGCTTTCATGGCCCTCGAAACGCGCCACCAAATAACGTTAGGGGGGTGCACATCGGCGTTGGGATGACGATGAAGTACCTGGCTCAAACCAAACTGAAACGGACTGGGGCTACCCTGAACTGGCTCCTGCTTAACCTAAGGGGTCCAGAAGCTACCTGCCGGAGGCTCTACGCGGGGATCGTTTGGTCCATAGGCCTTACGTTAGCGACCGGCGGCCAAGCTGACCGCATGCCAGAGGGTCATGGCCATCCGAATACTGCGGGGACACCGCACGGTCTTCCGCGAAGCGGCGTGCCTCTTTGCTGGCCTGCCACCATGGGATCTGGAGGCAACAGTCCTTACTCGCATGCACAATTTGCGCGTGGAGTTGCAACGCCGGGGCGAAACTCCGCTGCCGTGACAAGTCGCGGCATGGCAGACAGAGTTCCAGCGGGAGCACATGGTTGAATGGCGACTGCGACTGTCGCAACCCAGTGCTGGGTATTTGACAGTATTCGTATGGAGTACGAAACGAAGCAGGAGACCGCGTCGTGCGACCGATCCTGTACATATCCATACTAAGTAGTGGGTCGCGTGACCCGGTTGCTAAGAACCGAGTGGCTGTTAAAAATCTGTATTAATATTTTGCTTAAAATTTTCCGATTCCGGGTTTGATCAAACTTAGGAAAAAAAAATCGCTTTATTTCGGCAATGTAATGATTGTTATGTTTCTGTTTCCAGGCCACCAAAGCCACCGTCGAGGAAGTTCGGCGGCTTCGGTCCGTCGGGCTCCGGGCCGTCGCCCCCGCCCATGGGCGGCTGCGGCTGCGGCTAAGAGGACGCGCCAGCTCGCACCAAGTAAACAACCGTACTGGATATACGCTCCTAGGGTTACAGACATAGGCTACTTCACATAAAGGATGGGTCTCGAGACGACTTTGTCACAAGTAAATTAAGAAATTTAATATTAACTAAAAGTGAATTCCGTTAACTGTTTCTTCAAGTACTTAGCCAGTAGTCCCTCTTTCGATCTTAACGTCACCCCTGTTTTAATAAGAATCAAAAAGCCTATGGTCATGTTGGTCTGACTTACTAAACCATAAATTTAAAATTTTAGAAACCATTTTGTATACAGTTTTATTATATACAAGTTTTACCCTTATATTTAATGTTTGAATCCCCGACCGGTCCTATGAGACCGCTCTGTTATTATTTTACTATTGTGTCTTGTTTCGCGGGTATGTGATAGATTAATACCACATTTGGATTTATTTGCAAACATGCTGTTCAACATTCTCACTTTCACGCCCCATAATTATCTTGTAAATGGTTGAATCGATTTATATCAAGCATGTTAAAACTTTGCCATGTCAACATCGTCTGTGGTAGCGTAGATACTCTGGTGTTAACAAGCCGTTGTTGATATTGTAACTTGTTCTGCGACTTAGTTCATGAATCCCCGACCGGTCTCATGCGACCGCGCTGTTATTGTTTTACTATTGTGTCTCGATTCGCGGGTGTGTGATAGGTTTATATCTAAATGCTTCGAGACCCATCCTTTGTGGATATGATAGTGTATTGAGTGAGCGGTACGCACAATGTTATAAGACAGCCTTGATCTAAGTCTATGGATCTGATTATTTTAAAGGAGATGCCATTAGAAACTAAATGTTAGTAGCAGAAGATTTAAGGTAGAACTATATTGCTCTCATTTGGGCCACGTAAGCTGATCTGGGCGTGTCGGTCTCCATACATTTCATATGGCTACTAGACTTGTAGAGCTACATTAGATCCACGCCACGTGACGTGGTACTACGTGCAAATCAGGCGTGGCCCACGTGTACGTTGAAACTGATGTAGTTTCCACTTTGACGAAATTACTTGGCGGTAGTCATACTCTTTGGCGTCAAAGTTTCAATAGAATAATATTAAAGTTTTGCTTTAACTACAGCCTATACTCGTAAAACTAATGTTATTTGAGATCGTTCAATTGATATAAATGGCTCTGTAATGCCTACCCGCTGGTTACTGTCGCTTGGTCGTCGCATATCTCTGCGTGCCGCCCGCTCACTACACTCCAAGCGTATCAATTAGTAATAAATATTCCATTTGCTGTTATTCCTTATACTTAACATATTAATTAGCTTTATTATTAATCAGTAAACTAAATGATTCCGCTAGTTATGATTGCAGTTTGTTGTAATATAGGAAATCTTCTCGGTCTCCCATTTGTGTATGTTATGACAAAGTCAAAGCATTCTGTTAACTTACCCTTGCATTTCCTTTATTTTTATATTTAGAAAATATTAAGCCCAGAAATGTTGTTAAATTAAAAAACAAGTAATTTCTCTTAATAAGTTTATTATTAGATAAATCTATAATATCTTTGATAACGCCAAACGGATGTTATATACTAAATAAATAAATGTAACTAATACGTATTTTATTATATTGGTAACTCCTATGTTCATGGCATCTGAAATGGTGGACACTCGGCAAGAAGAAAGCTATCAAAAAAGAAAAGTTCTCATGATACATGACACTGATTCTAGCCTAATATACATTTACCTAACCAGCCTCAGAACTCAGATGTCATATGTAAATGGCCTCTGTCTAACTATTAAACTATATGTTCATCTCTATCAATTTGATTTTGACACAGAACAATCATTAGCTATAAATCTTTATCTTCAATAACAATAGCGAAGTCTAGTCACGTTCAAAGTTACAGGCTAAAATATGTAATGCACTCCTAAAATTAGTATTTAGTAAGTACACACACTAAACAGCAACCTACACACTTATGAGCGAACAATATTATAATAGTAATTATACAGTTGGACGGACAATGCCACATTAACAATAAATGGCTCTACTTGCGAAGAATACATAATAATATATGAGCTAAGAGGTACATAGTATTGGTAACTAAGTCTGCCATGGTTTTTCATAGGTAATTATGAAATATAGTTGCAAATACATACATATATTATTAAATTCCCTGTAGTTGTCATCGTTCAATGAATACCTACTTATTTAGTTGCTGACGAAACCTTAAAACCGAAGGTTTAATTTTAGCGTATTATTTACTATCGTAAAACCCTGCGAATATGTGTATATAAGAGGAAAAATTGTACATTTATGTATAGGTATTGTATGAATCACAGCTTGAAATACCAATTTGCATGTATGCTAACAAAATTATGTATGTTAGGTTACTAGAAATCGTTTAGTAGTGAAATACACAATTACAGCTTTATTTATAAAACATTTAGCATCAGTATTTAACCAATCAATTGGGTGGAAAGTTTTAATACATAAGGCTTAGGTGGTATATTATTATATTTTATCACACATGAAATATCTTAGAACGGCGCTGTGGCGATTTTCACTCTCAAAAAAAAAAACTGCTAAGTAACAAAACTAAGTTCTATATCAAATTCTTTGTACTTAACACTCTGTCTGCGTTTATTTACATTATGCTAGGTCATAAAGCTATAGTCTGAAGGGGGGGGGGGGGGTCTAGTAGTCTAGGCAGGAGAAGGTGATGGGCAGCACTGCCACTGGCTCCGAGAGCTTCGGCTTGTTGATGTAGATGCTCCAGGTGCGTTTGTCCAGGTCGAAGATTCCTGAAAATATCGGTTAGGGATCAGTATTTTGTTTCACACTACTTATAGGGCCTATTTCACCACCTATGATTAAGTTTCGAGTATCTTACTTGGCAGATAATTTCATACAAATTCTGTTCCATTTTCGAATGTATTCAGTGAGTAGTGCCTACTCGGACATTGTGAAACGGGCCCATAGTCTTTTTTACATAGCATGAGTTGGGTGACAGCAGGACGAAAATATGCATCTTAAGATGAGAGAAAAGGATAGATAGCTACACTGTATGAATCTGACAGCTGTCACCGAAACCATCCTATAACAAATTTAGTATACTTTACCAACGACTTCAAACTTTATTTTGGGGGTAGTGTTGAAAAACTAATTACAGTCGTTTATTGTTCATTTTGATTAGAATAGTTTTAAGTTTATTAACCTCAAGAATAAGATTCTCCGATATAAACTTTAAGAATACCTAAATCGTTTTGTGGTATTTACATTTCGTTGAGGTATTCAAACATTTTGTATAAATATACTGAGGCAAACGATTTTTTTACCTGATTTCGGGTGTTGGTCTTATACTAATATTTGTTCATAACGATGAGTAGGTACCTACAACTTTCAGGCTTTGCGTTTATTTTGTTACATGCCGAGTTAGTGCTCCATTCAGGGGCGTAGCTAGCGCGGTCTCAGCTGTATCAATTATACGGGATCCCCAGGTTTCAGGGGCCCCGATTGGAAGCATCAAATTACTGTCCAAAAACTCAAATTCTTATTAATTAGACCTGTCGAATTGCCGAATTGTCAGGTGCTATTTACCTCCATAAATTCTGTTTTAATCCCCAGGATTATATTTCCACTTGCAAATTATGCCAAACTTACAATAATAATGATGTCAGTTCTTTTGTGTTGTGACAAGTGTGACAACCCTCGTAATGACATTTTGGTCTCAGAGATTAAAACAACAGACTAGGCTCAGGCCGAATTGCCTGGTGGTATTAGCCTTAAAATGTTCTTACTGCTGGGACTCAGGTCTCCTCTCTAGGCTATTTGGGTTTATTTCGTAATTGGCCACTGGTTCCATAGTGTATTTACCTGCAGCAATAGTCATGATGATGTCATCGGGACGGTCTGCGAAGACGCGGAAGTTCTTGCCGGTGGTGTCGGAGAGGATCTGCGCCAGGTCGCTGCGGTCGCGCGGCTTGGGGTAGCCGTGGATCACCTGCAGCCGCTCCACGCTGCTGTCGATGATGGGGCCCGTCACCTCCGTCACGTTTGTGCGCTGGTATCTGTGGGAGACAAGTTGTGTCAGTAATGTCTTCTGTATGAGTTTTTATGACAATATGCTAGCCTTTTGCACGAGTAGGTACACATTGCAAAACTGGAGTTTTTTTTGGCAAGTTGATTTTTAGCGAAATAGTGGCAAACTTTTAGCTATCTCTATCTAAGAGCTCAAACCCACGTGCGGTATGTTACCAACGGCAGAGATATTTGCAACTGTCAACAGTAGCTGTTGATGCTCGACTAGGTTGATAAGCGGCAGCCGTATTGTGAATCATGTGTCACTATAGATCGAAATTGTGTTGACAGCTGCCGCCAACGTGTCGAAGGATGCAGTTACCTTGTTGTTGGCAACACGCCGTCCGTGTGTCTCAGCTTTTAACCTTCTACCACACGCCCGCAGTTTGACGGTATTTCTCATTTTACCTCTTTTAAAGGACTTCATGAAAATATCAGATCCTCTCTCAGCACTTCACATACTATAAATATGTACATTAAAAAATTATGCCATAATCTCTATAGGTTATCTTAGTTTAAGAGGCAGGGCTACTAAGTAATATCTGTACCTATACATTACCTACAGACTTCAGCAGCATAGTTAGTATTTTGTTAACCAGTGTATAGGTACCTCTCTTGCGAATATCTTCATATCTGATGTGATCACGGAAGGAATATAATCCGTTTGGGTGACTTTCTACAGAGTTTTGGAGCCAAATGTCATCACTGGCAACACGGACTTTTGTCTTGGGACATTAGTTACCTACCAATGTATGTTTCTTTGCGACAGTAAACGATTATTAGGATTACTATTGCAATTGATGTTACTCACTTATTGCAGTGCACGAGCAGATCCTTGTCGTACTTCTGTATGTTGAGGTGCGAGCGGTCGGCCTTGAGGTCGGGCGACACCTCCACGTTGTAGATCTGGCGGTCGCCCCAGTTGTTGGTCCAGATCATGTTCACTGAGAAGCCATTGCCGATGCCCAGGCCCTCGTCGCGCAGGATCTGTTCTGCCTGGCTGAAGTTCTTGGCCGACAGCATGGCTCGCGTCAAGAAGGTTCGTGCTGAGGGTGTGAAGGAGTTATTGAGATTAGCGAGGTTTTACTAGTTCCGTTGTAAGGGTTGTAGCTCAGTGAGTTTCATTTGAAAACTACAAACCAGGATGGGTTCTGGTCTGACCAAAAAAATTCTGCACCTATCAGATTGTTTGCAAATGGTTTGAAAAGCAAGAAGGTTTGAGAATTCAAAGCATTCCAGGCACTTTTGAAAGGTCAAGAAGTCAGTCTGCATGAGGAGCTCGTAGCTAGATAATAACAGCCGCACAGGTCGATCTTCAAGAAAGCACGTTAAGCCGTTGGTCCCGGCTGTCATTTGGAGATCTTTGGCAGTCGTTACGGATAGTCAGAAGCCAGTAAATCTGACTCCAGTCCTGCCATGAAGTACCGTGTTACCCCAGTTAATGGGTTGTGGAGGTCTGGTAGGCAGCCGCTCCTCGTAAAATACTGGTATTCAGCTAAATCCGGCTTGACTGGAAGTCGACCCCAATATAGTTGGGAAAAGGCTAGGCAGATGAAGAAGTCAGTCTGCCAGAAAAATTTGCTAATTGCACATTTTAAAGTGTAGATTTCTATGGAGAAGAATGTGCAAGTAAATTCCATGGACACTCTTTTCAATCATCTTATGTATTACAAATATCTCGGTTACATGTTTCTTGTAGCTACTACTATGTGAAAGCAAACCTCTTTTAGTTACATAATTATTAATTTCAGATTGCTCTCCCACAAATGGGATTATCTTTGAAAAGCTTTACTTGTCTTATAGCTCTTCAATTGCAAAAACCACAGGTAGATATTAATAGCTGTTATGTTAACTCACGCGTGTTGCCATGCTTCAGGATCAAGGGGCTCAGGGTGTTGATGGAGAAGACCAGCCCGTTCTGGTTGTAGCCCATGGTGTAGCCTGGCATGTGTCCCGCGTAGCAGAGGGACGCGAACCTCTCCTCCACAGCCTGGTGAACAATTCAGAGGGTAAAGTGGCAGTTAGGTGAGAAAGAGAAGCAGGGAAAAGTACTAGGGACAGTGCAGTGGAGACAGTTTATTGACTATGTAGGAGTATAAGTATAAATAATCGGCCTTATAAAGTTTCCACTAATGGGACTCAAACCTCCTCTCTAGAAGAGGGAATGGGCTGTACCTAATTCACCACGGGGGCCTTGTGTGGAATCTTCGAATTTTCGTTGTAAGATATGCCGGTTTCCTCACAATGTCTTCCTTCAATGGTTATGAAATAGATTACCCAAAGAAGTGCCTCTACCTAGATAAGAACCAGCGATTAAGATACTCCTAAATCAAGGCCGTGACTGGGCCCACTGCTCAAAGGCCTGCATAGCGGCTAAAAGAGTAGAGGGTCAAATATATTATGGTGTTGGCTACACGGCATTTGAGATATCTATTGACAGGAGGGTAGGAAGGTGCTTGATTGGTGTGACGGGACGTAGGTGAAAAAATTCTTAGATCTTTTTCTCTTTGCTTCTGAAAGTAGCCAAGGTAATTCTTGTAAGTTAGCAGTTATACTTACTCCAGCCTCTCTATCCTCAGGAGTGGGTATGATGTGTGCCGACATGATGTAGAAATGGTTCAGGGTCTCGTGGAAAGCGTCCTCAGTGTGACCCAGTAATGTCTGAAAACATCAAAAAGATTTAGAATACCTTCGTGGTACTGCGTAGTTATCCAACATCATCATTTTGGCTGAAAAACGTCTACTGCTGGACATAGGCCTCCTCAAGCGTCGCCAAATCGACCGATCCGCTGCGTCTCGTATCAATCAGATTCCCGCAACCTTCACCAGGTCATCGGTCTATTTTGTGGCAGGCCTTCCAACGCTGCGTCCAATTTAACCTATCGAGATGAACATTTTGGCTTATGCTCGTAGAAGACAGGACTATGTAAATGGTGTTTAATACTAAATTACAGGATATAGTTTACTGTCGGCGAAAATTATACTGAATGCACTGCATATTCTCTCTATTATATTTTAGTGTCTATTTCTAAAATTCGAATCTTACAGCGTGAGGGTTCTTAAATGCCATGGAGCTGCATCCGCCGGTGTCGTTGCGTGGGATGTGGTTGTCGTTGACATTGCCGATCAGGTCATCCATCTGCAGCAGGAAAAGCTGCAGAACAAAATAATGAGGGTGATGAACTTCCAGAGATTAGCTCTTAGCGAGTTAGTAGGTAGGACTCAAGTTAAAGGCGCATCCCAGTCCAGGACAGTAGCATTCTGCATCGGACTCTCGAACTAGTTGTTTAGTAGGTAAAAGTTTTTTAGTGTTTGTCGCAACTCTTCGATATCCTTTCTACCATCGTACATCCTTACGTTGTTGAAACCTCTACGGTCCGGACTGAGCGTTTCGCCTCGTCGTTTATACCTACTGCGTGCATAGAAAGACTGAAACAATTTGTCTGCAGCGGTTTTCCCGTTTGATTAAAATTTGGGTGTCTTCAAGGGTAAAGTGAATAGGTTCTCAATAAACTAGTGCGCCTCACTATCAAAGATTGCTTCACTGCTTACCATCGGGTAGGATCGCAGTCAAGCACTAGTTTACATAATTATATTATTTAAAAAAAAGCCATCCACGATCCAGGCCATGATCTCATATCGTCGCTGCGCGTGCATAACCGCGGAACAACAGTTGGTAAATACCGCGTATCGGTTTTTGAACAATTTTACAGGAGGTGAAAAAAACTGAATATCTAAGTCATTTGACTATATTTTACGGGCTGAACTATGTATTAACTTTTTTCGTGATTTACCTGTTAACGTAAATTTAAGAAATAAGACCCGTAAAATATAGCCAAATGTCTAAGATATTCAGTTTTTTTCACCTCCTGCTAAATCGTTCAAAACCCGATACGCGGTATTTACCAACTGTTGTTCCGCGGTTATGCACGCGCAACGACGATATCATTTTTCAAGGGTTCGGGTAAATATAAACTGATCAGACGAACCCATAGGTATGTGGACGAACTTACTATATATTTGAAAGGTATTTTTACAAGCAAGGGATTCCAGTTAGGCAGTTACTAACCTGATAGAAAGGTACTCCGGCCCCGTCAGCGACTCCCTGGATCTCTTTGACATAGTAAGGGAACTTCTTCCTCATGTTGGTGAGGGTCTTGTCGTAGGCATTGCGGCCCGTGTCTGTCTTGTACTCCTTCTCGAAGTCGCGCAGGTTCTCGTACGAGGAGATGAAGCTCTTGATCACGGAGGAGAAGGTGCGGCCCTGGGGGTAGGAAGGTTTTTATGCTTTAGTCGATTTTAGTAGGTACTAGATAATACTAGCCACATACATGTACCTACGGGAGTAGACAGAGATCAAACCACACTATGATCTAACAAATTCTTCATGTGTAGAAATAGTTCTTTGTTTAGGAATTTCGATTTCAGTACCTATCCAGATTTAATCAAATAACAATATACCAGACTTTGTCCAACTAAAAGGTTGTTACATATCTAAGCTCAATTTCAGAATAGATTTATTAAATCACCAGTCAAACGAACGACATATTTATTGGAATTTAGAATAGCCAAGCCATATAAACAACTAGCTTCTGCCAGTGGCTACGCCCGCGTGAAAGTTTCTCCATACAAACTTTGGAACCTTTTCGGCTCTTTAGGAGGTGCATTTTGAAAAATGATCGCTAACGTCATAAAATAAATTCTTGTGTGCAAATTTACGACTCTAGTCTTAGTACCTAGTTTCGACTTTGCGTTTATATGTCAGTCAGTTAGTGTGTGTGCCCGTACAGGTTGCCAAATACTGGTCAGAGAAAATTAAGATAAGACGAAAAATAATTTATTCACCGAAATAATAATTACAACACTATAAATATTACCTATGCCAATCTGCAAAAAAAGAAGAGAAGAAGAAGTATGAGATTTGATGAGCTGATGCTTACCACGTCGTATCCGACATCGTAGTGGCTGCCCTGGACGTAGATGACGGGCACGGTGGCGCGCCTGCCCAGCGGCTTCTCACACGACACCCCTGGAAGAGGAAACAGCTGGTAAACATACTGATTCAAACAAGGGTATTGTTATATTAATAATATCTACAGGAGTAAGGAAAGATGATTATGACAAAAATGAAACAAAATAATATGCCTGGCTGGGTTTTGATTCGTAAATCAGGGTCGTTACCACCGGACCACGACTGCTCAAAACGGTGGAGGAAAACATCGTGAGAAAACCGGCATGGGTATGCCGGTTTTCTAGAACCAAAAATTTGTAGACATATAGAATCTACGAACCCGCAATGGGATCGCGTGGTGGATTTTGTGATTCTCTCTTCTACAGAGGGGGCCTGAATCCCAGCAGTGAGAAAATTATACCTAAGGCCTATTATGTTACGTTAAGTAGATAGAGATGACACCAAGTGCTCCGAGAACACAAAAAAATTACGGACGTTCAAGCCTAACCCGTCTACTAAAACCCGTCCAACTTATTAGGTACAATTCGATTCTTAGAAAATTGCAGATAACTTTTTAACTTTGCACCTATCGAACTTGGTCGGCAAGTAACGTGTTAAAAAAGGGTCTAACAAATAAACCGAACTTATATTCGTAGTTTACATTTTAAGGAAGAACGTTTAGAGGTTAAGACTTGAGAGGTTATTGCTCTTAAAATAATAACAACGCAAACCAAAAGTATTCTTGAGATGAGATGGATTCTTGAGACATATTATAACAGATGCTTGCTGTGGAGAGGTACCAGGCGGTAAGGATTGTGAGGAGGTTGCTATTCTGTGCCGAACACATATCTATAGTGTGGCCATTAGTGCTGTGCACTGCCTGAGGTATGCGCGGCGAGGTGGGAGGCGAAGAAAAAAGTGCATGAGTTCACATGAGATCGATACATGTCGGACAGATCTTACGATTTCAGTGTGCATTTCTAAAGCAAGACTTGGGGCGGGACGACGGTCGTAGGCTATCTGTAATATATTATACTTACTTAGTTGATTAAAATATAACCCAAATATACTCCTATTTTATTAAAAATGTGCAGGTGACAAATAAGAACTAAACTTATAATTCAAAGCAGGACTTTTTTATATTAACAAACAATTATATGTTCTAACGAAAGTTATTCTGACATAGATTCCGTTTCAACTTCATCTTCGATTTCGTCATCATCTTCATCTTCCACTTCGCCACCGGAACTTGAATGAGAGTCTTGCAAATTTATTATGAATGAATCGATAACATTATCGAACCTACTATCGCGACTCCAGTAATCGTTTTCATTTTTCTGGACATGATCGTCGCATCTCTGCCATTTTTCCGCCGTGAATTCCGAAAACAATTTATCCAATAAGATTATTTTTTCGTCTAGAGAAGAATTAATATAGTTTTGGGCTATGTTGTTTTTAATATCAGCCCAGACCAACTCAATTGGATTTAAATCCGGATGGTACGGAGGTAAACGCAGAACAGTGTGTCCACTGGCTTTCAGGAGTTCGTCAATTCTATACACGGGTTCTTTTTGTGTATTTTTGATAAGAAGTAGCAGTTGAGCCTTTGTCATGGTTCCTGAAAATTCTACATTATGGCGTAGCAACCAGTTCTGCATTTCACTTTTGAGGCTTGATATAGTTGGTTTCTTCTCAACCTGAACGCTGTGGTAAGACGCGTTGTCCATTACAACTACAGAATTCGGCAGCAACTTATCTTTTAACTTTTCATCTACCCACTTATAAAAAGTAGGTCCGCTCATATCTCCATGATAGTCACCGGTTCTAGCATCTGATTTGAATATAGTCAATGCATCATCCAATAAGCCATTTCGACAACCAGCGTGAAGAATTACCAATCGCCGTCCTTTCCCGATATCAGCATGAATTCCGGGTTCTGACGATGATTGCCAACTTTTGCTGGCATGGTGACCGGCGTTGATGTATGTTTCATCAAGAAAATATATGTTGCGGTTTTGCGTTCTGTAATTTCTGATTTGTGTTAGATATTTTTTCCGCCACACTGTAATATTAGGCTGCTCTATAAGAAGAAGTCTCTTTGATTTGCATTTTTTGAAACGGTAGCCCATTTTGTGTAAAAGCTGTCTTAAATATTCCCGTCCACAAGTCAATATGCCATCCTTTCTCAAACTTGATAGTAACTTACGGACACTTGGTATTTTTTTGTCAACTTCGTAAAACTGATGAATTTTTCTTCTGATAACTCCAAGGTCAAAATCATCCACAACGTGTTTTTTCTTTAGAACTTTTGGTTTTTTTGGAAATTGAAATTTTAATTGGCTTGAATTTTCAATTGATAAATAACCCGCAGAAATCACATTATGCACGGTTCTTTTGCTGTACCCCGTAGCCTCCGCAACGATTTTGGCAATATTCACATCATTTTTAAATTCAAAGCTTTCTTTGTCTGCTTTTCTTTTCATAAAATATTCAGCCACCTTAAAAATGGCAGTCTTTATATCACGAGATAACGCACGACCCATCTTTGAATATTTATCCCATGTGCGTCTGACATAGACAGTCCGATACAGATAACACTACCTGCCGCCACGAGCGTTGACGGCGCACTGACAGAGCGCAGCAGTCAATTCTCCCCCCCCGTCTCGCCGCGCACATACCTCAGGGAGTGCACAGCACTAATGGCCACACTATAATAGGCTGCATGGGTCACGGGTGCATCCGTGTTCCGATCGGACTGAGTCCTTAGCACTGTATCGGTTGTTAAAATGTACCTGCCTAAAAGAATATAAATTGTTGCTCGAATCCGGACACAGTGCATGCTTCTGATCTACTCCGACTCGCACTTGGCCGGTTTTTTCAACTTTGAACTCCACTGAGAGCAGTAACACACTGCACATACTATTGGGAAAGCACGTCAAGACTTTGTTTCTGGTTTTTCTCCTTATTTTTGTTTAACAGTTACTAAGTTACAGATAGATTTGCGGATAGACAGACCTCAAACAGCTCTATTTACGTCAGAATTAAAAATATAGTGTTTCCTTTAGTAAAAATAAATACCTTGTACATTGTTTTATTTTTGTAGGTGCCGAAGCACGCATAAACATCTGAGCTGAAGGCGAGGCTGTTATAACGTGCTCGGTTTGTGTTGGGACTGATGGCGACTAGCTGACTAGCTGGGGCTGCCGGCGACCACACCCAACTTGTAAACTTGGGATTTAGTTAATTGAATTTTTATGTTTTCGAAACTCCGGACGAAAAAACAGAGCTCTTATAGGATCACTAGCCTGCCTGTTATAGAGAATTGCTCCGTAAGTATGGGATCGATCCCAAAACCACTGGGCTTCCCAAAGGAAATCATGTTACCCAGTTACTGGGTTGTGGAGGTCAGATTTACAGTCACTACTAGTATATACCGGCACTCGGCAGCTGTAGCCGACCCCGACATAGTTTTAGCATAAGGTTAGGCAGATAGATTACATAAATCACCGATATTTAGAACAGCATAAATCTAACAAAAATGTGTTCAAAATGGAAGGTCTCGGTCAAGCGCCGGCGTCGCGTACGTCAAGATGTCTCTGCCAAGGCCGCTATTATCACACGGCGCGCGGTGACCAGAGTGTTTTACATTCGGTAATGGTGCTACTTGCGCAGCCATCACTAAATTTTTGTTTTGGCTTTGCACTGTGTGATTATGTAGCTGGTGTCAAGTTTAGATAAAATATTTAGTTTTCAGACACTACGTTACTTTGAGTTCCATTAGAATGCGGGTAACATAATATTCTACTATTTTTGCAGTAATTGGCAGCAAATGTATCAGCCTTCCCGGCAAGCTTCACTGACGTAGGCAATATTACCTACTATAACAATCTTAGCTCCATTTTGTCGGAATCGCGCTGTTTCAATGATTTCTTAAATTGTCGAGTTGTCCACTTGTTATACAAAACAAAACTAACACAATGTCCACTAGGAATCAATTTGCTAGTAATTAGAACAGCCACTTCCCTCTGCAAGAGAGGAGGCCTGAGTCCCAGCAGTGGGAACATTATAAGGCCGATAATGCTAATAATGCTAATGAACAGCCACTGGACTTCAGTCGAAAGAATCTCAGCTGTCAACTGTAGTCAGTAGATAGTAATGAATTGATCGGACCTGGCACAGTAGATCGACATTAACTTTATTAATAATACTTTTGTAGGATTTGCGTTTCATTTGATGTGATGACCTGATGACTACCGCTGCACGTTTGCTGGGCGTTTCATCATCATCATCATCATCTCAGCCGAAAGACGTCCACTGCTGGACATAGGCCTCCCACAAGCGTCGCCACAGCGACCGGTCCTGCGCGTCTCGCATCCATCGGATTCCCGCGACCCTCGCCAGGTCGTCGGTCCACCTTGTGGGAGGCCTTCCGACGCTGCGTCTTCCGGTACGTGGCCGCCACTCTAGAACCTTCCGCCCCCATCGACCATCTGTTCTACGAGCAATGTGCCCTGCCCACTGCCACTTAAGTTTGGCGATTCTTCGGGCTATGTCGGTAACCTTAGTTCTCTTGCGGATCTCTTCATTCCTGATGTGAAGGAAGCAAGGAAACTCCGAGCATAGCCCTTTCCATTGCTCTTTGGGTGACTTTAAGCCTTCTGATGAGGCCCATTGTGAGCGACCACGTTTCCGAGCCATATGTCATCACTGGCAACACACACTGGTCATAGACTTTTGTCTTGAGACACTGCGGTAGGTTGGACCGTAATATCTTCGAAAATATAGGAGAAGCTCGTGGCTAGATAATAACAGCCGCACAGATCGATCTTCAAGGTTAAGCAACGCTTGCCTCGGTTGGTCTGTGGATGGGTGACCATCTTAACATAACGAGTTTCCTCCGTGCCTCGGAAAGCACGTTAAGCCGTTGGTCCCGGCTGTCATTTGGAGATCTTTGGCAGTCGTTACGGATAGTCAGAAGCCAGTAAATCTGACTCCAGTCTTGCCATGAAGTACCGTGTTACCCCAGTTAATGGGTTGTGGAGGTCTGGTAGGCAGCCGCTCCTCGTAAAATACTGGTATTCAGCTAAATCCGGCTTGACTGGAAGCCGACCCCAATATAGTTGGGAAAAGGCTAGGCAGATGATGATGATGACTGCGGTAGGTTGGACGAGAAGATACCGTGCAGCTTCCTGAACGCTGCCCAGCCGAGTCGGATTCGACAATTGATCTCTTTCTCGAAGTTAGATCTACCCAACTAGACCGTCTGTCCCAGGTAGACGTAATCGTCCACAACTTCGAGTGTAGAGTCTCCGATCTTGATAGGAGTGGGAGCTACATGGATGTTTACCATGACTTTGGTTTTGTCCATGTTCATTTTGAGTCCCACTCTTTCGGAAGCCCTACTGAGATCACCGAGCATTGTACTGAGCTCCTCCGTAGTCTCAGCCATGACTACTATGTCGTCGGCAAACCGAAGGTGAGTGATGTACTCGCCGTTGATATTGATGCCTCGCCCTCTCCATTCCAGAACCTTGAAGACATCCTCCAATGCGGCCGTGAACAGTTTCGGAGAGATAACGTCTCCCTGCCTCACACCCCGCTGTAAGAGGATAGGTTTCGAGGTCTGATCCTGGAGTCGGACTGACATGGTGGCGTTTTTGTACAAACATTTCAGCACTTCGATGTACCGATAGTCAATCTGGCACCGTTGGAGAGACTGCAGTACAGCCCAAGTCTCGATCGAATCAAAGGCTTTCTCGTAATCCACAAACGCTAAGCAGAGAGGCAGGTTATACTCCTCAGTCTTCTGTATAACCTGCCGTAGCGCATGTATGTGGTCTACGGTGCTAAAGCCTTTTCGGAATCCGGCTTGTTCAGGAGGCTGGAAGTCGTCGAACCTGCGCGCGAGACGATTCGTGATGACTCTGGAAAACAACTTGTAGACATGGCTCAGAAGTTGCTGGGCGTTTATAATAATAATATTTTTTATTGTCTCAAAAAGATACATACAAGGGAATCACATGAGTTATAACAATCTTCACATATTATACAATAATTTTGTTGACCACTGGTACCCAAAATAAGATTTAACTTGTGGTATGGGTACCAGAGCTCTCGTACTTTTACCACAGATAGTTAAAGTGATGTCGTAGGTCTTTTTATTACTTACAACTTTGCTTTTTAACTTTTTCCATAGGGAGTGTAGTTTTGTCAGAATTCAAGATAAGCCGTTTTTCCCTCTTAAAGCCGCTATTTACTTTCCGACTTCGGATCGCCCGTAATTTATTTTTCTTTTTTTTTTCGCTATATTCACTATCATTTACAATGGGTTTCATCCTACTATAATTTTGTTCCCTTTTAAAAATGATGTGCACTGGTCTAAGGTAAATGTTTAGTTAGTTATCCAGAGACACGAAATTAGTGATTTACAATTATTAGTATTTTAGTTACTTATAGTTATGACTTTCAACTGTTCTGTGGTTATGACAATAGAGATCGCATTGCATTTACACACACATGTAAAAAGTATATAAACAGTTATTTTGTCAAGGTAAGTGCTAAACATTACTTCTCAAATAACAAAAGAAGAGAATAGCTAAAAAATGTGCTTTATGCCCGTTTTCACCAACAGCCCCTAAAATTTAAGTGTCTCTTAAGCCAATATAATCACGGTTTTTGCAAGTTATTAATAAATTATTATTCTGAATTAAAGTATGACATCTTTAAAAGTGTTCGATTTCATACTTTGATTCAGAATAATAACTTTATAATATGCAAAAACCGTGATTATATTGGCTTAAGAGACACTTAAATTTTAGGGGCTGTTGGTGAAAACGGGCATTAGACTTATAGAGGCGAAAGAACGTGTTTGTCCAAGGCGTCTTACGCCCGTTTTCAATAAGCTATCTATCTAAAGTTGCAGCTACTAAAGATAAACAAATCTATCCTTTTGCCCTTACTTGCTTTCCTATAGCCTACCGACGGTTAGCATTTCCTACCAAAAGTTGTGGATTGATAGATAGAATCTTACTGTTTATCGGGGCTAGCTATCTATCTATGAACTGCGGTAGGTTATTGAAAACGTGCGTTAGGCACAAGACACACATTACGGGCTATCAAGGTATAATTGGATCATTCCTTTACGGGCAATCGTCCAGAGCATGATGTGGCTGGGGCATGTTAAACTTGCACGTGACTTGCTTATGCTTTGGTGGAAACCAACGCTACCTAGCTTATACTGAGGGGAACTGGTAGAGTTATACTATCGTTATCTAACTAGCTTCGCCACAGAAAATAGGTTTCTCTTAAACTTTAGACCCCTCTTTCATCATCTTTTGTGTGAATTTTGGAAAGTTTCTCGTCCACGTCAATAAAAGAAGAGTTTGTGCTAAATTTCTCGCTCCTACTCCTAGTCCCAATAGTTTTGGCTGTGCGTTGATATGCCAGTCAGTCTGTTTCTCCTTTTATATATAGATAACTAACTGCCAATTAGCATTGCTGTGATCCGATTGAAAGGATACGGATGCTGCTTAAGCTGCTCAAAGATATTTCCTGGCTTGAGTATTTGTAGGGGAATCATCAGAATGACTTCTCCCACTCTTGGGCGGAGCGGGAGGGTGTATCAGACTCTAACTGACTAAACCCCTACCCCGTTCTTTCGTCGCCTTCGATCTGGGGGACACGGTGACAACCTTTCGGATTTTCCGTGTTCCCCACAGGCTTCGGCCCTACCGGGCCCCTACAGTTTGCAAGTTTTTGTAGGGTGGCAGTAATCTTTAGTACCTAGGCATTTCGGATATCCATAGGCAGAAGGGACGAGAGAATATAAAGAGAGGAAGGAAGAAGAATGGAAGTAGACCGCAACCACATGACAATGTTGATGTCATTTTGTAAGCGTTTTCCTTCAAAACAACATACAGTATATTAAGTGTGCGTAGGTACAGTTAAGGAGTGGGATTCCCTGACGGAGTCTATGTTTCCTGATAGCTTGAAAACCACAACACTAAGGTTAGGTCTTTAAGTCAAGAGTCAATAAGTTCCTTCTAGGCAACCGTGAACCACCGTCATCAGGTGAGATATTGGTTAAGCGAGAGCATATCAAGAATATCTAATGAAGATAATGTAATGTAAAGGCATTGTAAAGTACCTGCTAAGAGTTACAAGGGAACGGCGGTTACGCGAAGCACAACAGAAAACTAGGTACGTGTGTGCGTCAGGTTATTTTGTGTTGGTTTCCCTATCACAGGATTAACGCTTTATAAGGGATTCATAGTCTTGGAGGTACCGTAGGTATTTTAATTCATGAATCTCCGACCGGTCTCATTGGACCGCGCTGTTATTGTCTTACTATTGTGTCTCGTTTCGCGGGTATTGATAGGTTAACTGGTGAATGACATGGTCGGATAAGCTACACTCTTTTTTAAAAGACACTTTTTTATTTATTTAGTAACATAGAGGACTTCAGCTATTAAAAACACAAATCATAATTATAATCACACCGTCAGTAACACACTGAGGCCATGGGTTATGTGAAAGTAAACCCCGGGTCTCTGGAACAAAGGTAAAGAAGGAATAGGAGTGGGTTTTAGTCAGTAAAAGTCTTACGCGCTGTCCCGCTCCGTCCAAAAACGGGAGAAGTCATTGGAAGATTTCCTATACATTAATAGAGAGGACCTTTGCCCAGCAATCGGTACGACAACGCAGGCTGAAATAGTAGTAGCGATAGTAGGTAAATGCGAAAGTAAATGGTGGATTGGAACGTGGATCTAAAAACATACTTCTTGGTCTTCTTGCCCTTGTAGCTATTTGGGGTCGGTGAAACAGGGTTTTTCTTCCATTCTGTTCTGTCAACCGATACTGATCCCTTTATCAATTTCAAATAAAAGGAGAAACTGACTGACACATCAACGCACAGCTGAAACTATTGGGACCAGAAGCGTGAAATTTTGCACAAAGTATCCTTTCATGATGAAAGCCAGCACGAAGAGAGAATTTTCCGAAATGTACCCCATAAGATGATGAAACGGGGTTTAAAGTTTGTCTGGAGAAACCTATTATCACGCAAGCGAAGCAGAAAACAATCTTATATTTACGTTCTTCACACAATCTATACCTACATCTATTCTTTGCTCACTTTCTCAGATACTCAAATAACCTAGGAACACTACAACATTATGCAGCCTTTTTGTCCCCAAGTTATTCATAGTTTAACATCGCTTAAGTACCCAAATAAATCATACATTAAATGGTACATGACATCGCAAAAGCGGCCATAAAAAGCAAGGCAATATAATTAGTTCAAATTGATAAAACCTTAATAATATTCGCAGGGGCAGATGTTTAATAACAAATATGAAATCAATGCAAAATCAATTTTGTAAACATTATTCACACATGTTTGCCTCAAGAAGCCGACTGTGACGTAAAGGCATGCTAATTTGATTTTTTTCGTTATTTAAATGAGAACATAGTACTTGAATCCACATTTATCTCATTGCCAAGGCCATCGCTCGCAGCCACCGCGAGAATCTCACGCATATCAGCCTCCGTGTTGATTAGGAAACTGATGACAGCCGATTATTTACAAAAACCTAGTCATTGGTTACTGTCCATTATAATCATTATATTATGCGATGTCGTAGTTAACAACCTTCACCTATGTTTTCATGTAAATAATCTTAGATTTAATATAAGTTATACTTCCCGTGTTAATGAGAATTACCTACGCGTTTCAGGACATTTTAAGCAAATTAAAATGCAATTATTATTTTATCTTGCACCTTGAGTTGGTCTGCATCGATGGCATTGCGATGAAGCTGTTGATAGCCTGAGGCACTATGGCCTGTACTGCTGCAGGAGTGAGGGGACATAGGACGGCACGCTACTAGTACTGTATGATGTATCGATATTATTAGTCCAGCTATTGTCCTCACGGAGTATGCGGTTTGGTACATGAAGATGGAAAAAGACTGGTCTCTTTCAATCAACGCATCAAATGCATTGATTGAAAGAGACCAGTTACTGCAATCTGTTGTATGTAAAATGTTGATTACTGTAATCTCATTGAAATTAAATTGTTTGAGCAGTGTGGCGTCGAAACGCTTGATTCCTTTTTAAGAATACCTCTTGACGACTAATTGACATTTAGTCAGCTGGCTCACACTTTACTGAAGGAATTAGTTTTGCCATTCAACGCGACAGATCTGCCAATCAGCTAGGTAGAGGTACATTTCCGGATGACAGCGATGTGGAGGCGATAAATAGCTGGTTAACTAAGTTGCTTAACTTATTTACATGTAGTATTGTATCATAAAAAAGTCTCTAAATACAATGAAATTAATTTTGCCTGCTGCAATTTTCCGGTCCGACTACAATTTAGGTGTCTTCAAGGCTAGAGAGAATAGGCTCTTAATAAACTAGTGCGCCATAATCAACGATTGCATCACTGCTTACCATCAGGTGGGATAGCAGTCAAGCACTAGTTTATAACAAATTTAAAAAAATATATTGAAGGTGAAACTGCTGGATTGACATATTAACGCACAGTCGTAACTACTGGGACTAGGAGCGTGAAGTTTTGAACAAGGTTTCCTTTTATAATGAGCACTAAGAGAGAATTTTCCGAAATTCACCCTCTAAGGGGATGAGAAACATGAAAATGAGTATATTAGGGGAAGTTTGAAAGTGGCACCAGTGACTGAAAAGCTGATAGGAAATCGTTTGTCTTGGTATGCTGAAGTAAAGAGGAGGGATGAAACACATGTTACTAAAGTCTTGTTAAGAATTTGCATGTGGACGGATGGAGAGGAAGAGGGAGACTGTGAGGGAGACCAAAGAAAAGTTGGATGGATTGTGTGACGACTGATATGTAAGAAAAGGGAGTTGATGATAGCATGACGGGTGACAGGATAGAATGGAAGAAAAAAACATGTTGCGCCGACCCATAATAATGGGATAAGGGCAGGAAGAAGAAGAAGGGCATGAGAAACCGACTTTCAGTCAGGCAAAGCTTCTAGCTAGTGAGCTATTAGTTTTTGCTAGCGGCTATCCAGATATTTAGATTTCAATGAAACACGGCGCTAAGTGTGTCAAAAATTGTCATATTAAAAACTACCATTTTCAAAGTCACATATGTTGTTATTAGATATAATTCATTTATGACGCTTTATTACGACTATTTCATAAGTGTGGCGGCATTGGCGCGGGTCGCGGCGTCAGGACGGGTCATAAATCTGCCTCTTGAATGTCATACGTGAGTATTTCCGTTTTAGCCCACTTTTATGGGTTTTGGGCGTTATGGCGCAATCAGACGTCATTTTATTACGTAATATTCCATTCTGATAGATTCTAATACAAAAATGTTTAACTTTAACCTACTTGAATAAAGTTTATCTATATGAAATTAATTTTATTGATAAAATGAATTTTATAAATTTTAATTATTTGTTGACATGATTTCTAGGTATAGATTTTTTATTTTACTTTATTCGAAAAGAGAGAAAACTGAAACTGCTATTAGTTAGTTTCAGTAGATATGGACAGGAAAATACTTACCCGCCCTCCCCGGGCGGGTAGGTAAGTATTTTAAGAATAAATGTAAAAATTAATAATATCATCATCATTAATCAATCATAATGAAATGTAAACGGTTGGATCAATTTCACTAATCCTTTTTTTGTTGTGTTTGTTATTGTCACGAGAAGTATCATAAAAAAGAAAACAATTCAGAAAATTACGCCGACTATTGAAAAAAAAATACTGGTATTCAGCTAAATCCAGCTTGACTGGAAGCCGACTCCAATATAGTTGGGAAAATGGTTAGGCAGATGATGATGATGATTCAAAAAATAATAATGACTCTTTTAACGTTTACGAATTTTACAGTTCGCACGTTTGCCGGTAATCATAGAGCAAGACTTCGTATCTATCGGGTTGACTAGTAACTAATAATAATAGCTTATTAACTATTCATAAGTCAGAGCTCGTCTCTGAATAGAAAATGGCAAAAAATGCCCATCAGCTGATTGTCGTGCGGCTCACGTTTACAAACAACGCGTGGAGTGGTCACGCCGGTGATGAATACGCAAACAACGCATATTCAGGCGCCATTCTTAGGCTTCTGTCAACAACGGACAAATATTTCTTTTATTCGGTCAATATTGGCTCAATCTGCATAAAAATCTCGGTTCTTATTTTCAGGAGCAGGTAAGAATTCCAATGTTTTTTGTTCTTGGATTGGTGTATCTCTGTTTACTTCTTCAAGGAATTCAAGCGTGATTCTGTCATGTGCCGATCAAAATTTGTTTAGATTTTTGTGTTTTCGTTTGATTACGTCATTCTTATTTAGTAAACACTCAGCTGCTTCCAACCTAAATACAGAACCGGTTTTGATATTGGGTAGCATTGTGGATACTCAAGTAAAAATAATGTGCAGTTCTCATGGCGATAGGAATCATGACTTGCATCCTAAACCATGGGTCGCAGCCGATATGACGAACAAGGGCAGAAAAACAATAAACAAAAAGAAAACATTTCTAAACACTGATCTGATCTTAATCAAAAAACAAACATAAACAATTAAAATAGAAATAGAAATACCCTAAGATGACTGGTAGAGTACGCCTGTGGAGATGAACGCCTATTGCATTAACTCCACTTTTGTAAATTGTTTTGCATGAAGACTTACGGCCGAAATTAATAATCAATCCATCACATATCGGAGATTGAAAAACAAATGATGCCATACAAAAATTTACATGTTTTCTGTTGTTTCATTTGTTTTTCAATCTCCGATATGTGATGGATTGATTATTGATTATTATTTAAATAAATAACAAAATAAAAGATAAAAAGCTTACCATTAAGTTCCCTCATGACAGGATTAAAACGTTAACCAATTTAGAAACCAGGATAAAAAAGCAGATATATAGGCAACGAAAACCAGATATCAACACGACGCCGCACGTATAGATAAACAATATTATTTCAAATGTTTCAAATTTTATGCTCGACTTTGAATATTAATTTCGTGACGGCGCAGGCGACGGTCCGCACCACACTGAGCATTGTTACAGGCTTGTGTCTAATATAACAGACTATATCAAGGATATTAATGCTATACCTTGCTATAATTATGAGGATTTTGTACTTGAGATCGATACTGTACTTGGAATCCAGGAGAACTTGGGTTTTGGGTCTAAAAATGCAGAATTGTATGATGTTTACGTGGTCAGAACTCATTTTCATTCTAATATGAAGCAGGTTCATTTTACTTTATTGCAATAATTAATTATTATGATCTAGAAGGTCCTAAGATTTAGGGCTAAAAATAGTGAATTTCAATATTTTTTCAAAATGTAAGAGATGAGAGCAGTAAGTCAGAGTCAATGGTTAGTCAATGTGTTTGAAATAAAACTGATTATTGAAATGAAAGAAACAGCAATTGTTTCTTATCAAACAAAGGTGGCAATTACTGAAGAGGTAGTCATAAAAATGGTTTTCCTTGCCAAATCATAGATGAATTTTAATTAAAAATTTCTAGTTAGGAAGAGAAAGAAAATATGCACATGGGCTTGGTGACAATAGACTGGTTGTAAATGCCCTTCACAGTGGACCCAGCCCTTGCAGAGGGGGGCGGGCCTGCCTTCACTTCGGTGACAATGAGCAAACAGGTACAAGAGTAAGTAATGACTAAACAACGCCAAACATTGACATTTAAGCTATACTCGTAGGAGGAAGCTTTTTATTACATTTTTTTTAAGGTGGAGACAGGTTTTATTAGTTTTTATAGATAACTCACAGCTTAGTAAGAAATTAACACTATTCAGAATTTTACATTATTTAGATCCTCGATAAGCAGCAGGCAACGAATGGAACAGAGTGACAAGAAGACCGCATAATAAAGATTACCAATGAATTGCTTTTGAGAAGATGCTTGATGATATATCGAGGATTTTCATGACAGCCGATGCTCCAAACTCAAAAAGCAAAAATTTCAAAAGTGGGAAAGTAGCAGTAATTTTTAATAAGGAAAGTAAGTTAACCTAGGTATATACGAGTAGTTACTCTAGTGACACAAAAGCATGAGTTATGAATAGGTAGTAGCTAAGACTACAAGTTTGGTCACGTGAAATTCCCAAATGCAGCGCGCCATGAATGCAGGCGCACGCAGTTTAGAGCAAGTCGTATCTTAAATAATGGGGAAGGAAATATCTTACTCAGTTAACAACTACGAGTATAAGTACATATAAATATTAACTTTACGAATACTGACTAATGTTTGCAGTGACTGGACAGGTCCACTTGTAGGGTTCTTTCCTCAAAAGATCATATCAGATGCTAATCTGCATGGTTCTCATATGATTTGATTTTATAGAATTTAAAAGATACTGTAACTCCTAAGTTTGTCTCAGAGGTTTCTTCTCAGGGTAGTCAGCTAGGAAACACTGACCTAATCTACACACTTTTACACGTCTATTTTTTCAGTCAGTGCATAAATAGTGATTAAATAAATAGACGTGTAAAAGTGTTATTTAAAACCTATTTATAAAAATAAATTTAATTTGTTATAGTTTTCAGATGGTCTAGAAAAAGTAACACGCAAGGAGCAATAAAGTTTGTCAACCACTTGAAATTGATTTCATGAGATGAAAGTGGAAGCCGCCGATAGAAACTTTCAAAACAAATTATTATTAGATATGTAAATGACGGAGAATTTAAAAATGAAATGAATAATAACTTGACAGCTAAGATACGAGTACCTACAAAACAAAAAAAGGAAAATGAAAATATATATTGCTCTTAGTAAAAAACACCTGAAGGAAATATATTTATTTAGTAGGAAGGTAAATTTAGGTACCTTCTTACAATATTATTCCTGGTAGTTAATGTAGTATTGAATTATCAAATGAAGAAGCAAGAATAACTGATAGACAAAAACGGGTAGAGAGAAGTACAGCAAAGATGAAGATGATGACGCAAGATGATGACGATGATGGCTTGATGAAATCACCAGGTCATCATCTTTAAATCAGACTTGCAGGTAATGCTCAACATGAATAAACTTAGCGCAAATGTAATACTATCGCGTATCGCTAGGTACACTAAGATCGAAACACTAGAGCGACAGACATATTTTTTTATTAAATTGAGCCGGTAGCGGCTCAGTCGTATCAAATAATGATGATTCTAATTACATTTGTTTAAGTTCCAACAGCAGCTTTGACATTTTAAACTCTATTTCAGCGGCATTGAGTTGATATTTGTATAAGTGTAAATGAAGATTGGGCGCAGTCTTAGGAAATGGGGTCCCAAAACGCATGTTGTTGATTGTATTAATTTACATTCTCTATTGATACTGTATTTCCGTATTAGGCATGTATTAGGAAATGTTATTTTGAGAAAGTGTTTCCTTGACGTTGTTACGTGATTAGAGGAATCCCACAGCGTTATCTTGATCTCTATCTTTGAACTGGCAGATTATTCCGAGAAACTCTGATTACAACATCAAAGCTGTCCTCTTGGTCTTACTGATTACAGCCTTTATTGTAGATATCAACTAAGTTAAACTATTTTTGAAACAGAAGGGCTCATCGCTGAAGATGAAGGAAGTCCTGAGTTGCATTAAATCTGGATGAGGCTATTATGGACGTTTTTAGACACCACCAAGACTTGGACAAGCTAATGTTTGTAGTAACAAACTTCCTAACTCACCAAGCGTAACCACACAGCTAAAATAAAGTGTCGATCTGCCACAACACCTTATTAAAATCTCTTCCCGGTTCTACGACCAAACAAAATATTAGAATTAAATTTTAATCACATAATATGTAATAACAATAGTTGAGTGTGGGTCCGGCCTTGAGCATTGACAATACAATACGTATTGTAATTAGTTGAGCCTATGTTTGAATTGACAGGCTGAAACTGGCGTTGCTAGGTCATTACAGGCCGGAGACAAATGTTGCCAACTAGCTTCTGCCAGCGGCTTCGTTCGTGAGAAAAAAGGTTTCTTTATACAAAATTTAGACTTCCGTTTCATCCCATTTGGGGAAAATTTTGGAAAATCATTTCTTGGTGCACGCTTATGGCGTAAAAGGAAACTTTGTGCAAAATTTCATGTTCTTAACCCCAGTAGTTTCGGTTGATATGTCAGTCAGTCAGTTTCACTTTTTATATATGTACCTATAGATTAGTACTAGCTATACAACTGAATGCGGCGTAGAAGACAATGGTTGCTACCACACCTATTGATAGATCATTGATCGTTGGGAAGTACACTAGATCATCAGTCGTTGACAATGGACTGAATAGTACTTCCTATTTAAAGTAAAGGGCAGAGCTACTCCGAATCTGATAGACGATTGATCATTGGTGTGCTAACACTAAATCATATTGTGTCACGTGTACGCATAAGCAGTATGCGCATGAGATGAGATTGATGAACGAAAGGGAAAACGGATACCAAATCAACAATGGTTGGAGATTTTTTTTATTGGTGGGTACATTTCTAGTGACCTCTTTATTTTGGGCCATAAAATATATTTCACAATTCGTTTATCATTTATTATTAGTGTATCGACGTTATATTCGTTGCAATGGTACCCCACAGCTTGGAAGGCTGACTGGTGATCTATTTGGCAGGTAAGTAGTGCCCCACACCACATATCATCAGAATATTGAGATACTTTATTATTGATACTTGATAATTTTCTACTATTCGCTTCCGTCTGTTTCTGGAAACGTTTATGATAAACAGATAAACCATACCCGTCGATGACCATACCCAATCATAATGACCACGTTATGACGCAGCGGTTTTTTCTTACTTAATTGGTTACTGAACCGGCTTCCTAAACCGTGCCATTGCAATAAAATGTTGAAATGTTGTCATATAAATAAACACTACGATTAGCAAGACAAAGGACGATGATTAGTAGCTTCTTTCGATTTGATAAATATAGAGTTAGGTCTAAAATTTTATTAAACGCCTGAACCATTTGATGGTAAGTAATAGTCTGACGACGTAAAAGAGTTTGATACGGAACCCAGCATTCTAAAGAACAAAGAACGCTCAGTAAATACATAGATGAGAACAAGTACTAGGCTGGAGCCACAACCTTAATGAGAAGTCAATAGCGTAGGAATTAAGGTTCCTTCGGAAGTCATGCGAATACGTGAGGCGCTGGAAACCACAGAACGGTGCGTGACGTAACAGAAACACGTGCAGCCGACTTGTTGCGACCGAGACGCGGCGCAAGCGCAGCGAGGAAGCGGATCGTTCACATTATTAGAAGATTTTTTTTGGAGGATATTATGATAAAACTCAAATTTTGGGCTTTTTGCAGTTCCGTGACAAAAAAAAGCGTAAGTAGGTTTAGAGGTTGAAGCTAACGTGACAAAAACCGTGTCACATAACCATGTCAAAAACGCCGACATAAGAGTTCTAGTTTGATATTTCTTGTAGGTACACAATCTTCGGTGCAGAGTACAAAGTGTACAGATTACATAGACTTAAATAAAGGTTGACTGATAGAGATTGCTCCAAGGCATGAATTCCGTCTGTGTAGTTTTGTATGCATAAAGAATTAAATAAATAAATAAACGCTGTACTCCGATGTCTTGAGCTGTAACAAGAAATAAATGGCAGGCGGTGCGCGAATCTCTGGCCTTGCTCACGGCCGAGGACCAACATTATTAGCGTCACGAGCATCACAGCATCATACTACGGCTACTACTCTGTTGAACGAGCATCATACTACACCCTACCACCACTCCCCCCACCCTAGGTTGACTGGTAGAGATTGCCTAAGGCATTAAGTCCGCCTATGTATTTTGTGCATGAAGAATAAATAAATAAATACTACGGTTAATACTTTGTTGAACGAGCATCATACTATAATGGTTGCTACTTTGTTAAACCACGAGGCTTTTTGTTCTAGCTCAAGAAGAACAAGGGAGAAAGCGTCTAATAGGGTTCTTGAATATAGGATGTTATCCTTTCTTTTCTGTGACTGTAGTAGGTATATGTCATCAGAAACAGAAACAGGTTTATTTCAAACTAGCTTCTACCTGCGACTTCGTCTGCGAGGACTTCAGAAAAAAAAGAATCGGGATAAAAGGTAGCCTATGTTCCTTTCCATGTCAAAGGACATATGCATGCCAAATTTCATGCAAATCCGTTCAGCCGTTTTTGCGTGATTAATTAACAAACATCCACACTTTCACATTTGTAATATGTATTAGTTAGGATAGACCATTTACATTTGCACTTCTGAATTTTCGGTCAGTCAAAAAAAAACTGAAGCTAAATCCGTCCGTTCTGTAACGCAAATTATACTCCATTCGCAAAGACATTAGATACTAAAACAAGCCTTTTTACTAATTATTTAACCGATTTTGAATCTAATTAACTTTTATTGCGTTGGTGGCATGCTAAATGGCGGCTGCAGTATATAGTTAGTATTGGAACCTCTTTTTGTGCTTTTAATGTCATCCTTATTGCCTTGGAATAAAAAAGGTATTTTTAAATGTCTAATTTTATTGCAAATTAAGTGGTAAAAAATAGTAGATTATAATAGGTAATATTTTATAAAAAACTTGTTATTTCGTTTTTAGGTCGAAAACGAACGACCCAAGTAGGTAGATACTTAACCGAATTTCAATCCCAACAACTGGCGCCCCTGCTTTTAAGGCCTATTACACCACCCGTCTTTACGACCGGTCTATGTAGACTGTCGTTGAGTCTACGTACAAGTAAGACCGTGTTACCCTTATTACATTTCGCGATGTAGACTAAGATCATTCGTAAATACGACTGGTGTAATAGGCCTTTAAGTCAAAAGTAGGCACTAAAAGTTAAAATTGTATTTCGGCTTGTGTCAGCGGCCATTCTGGGCGTCTTCATTGTCTCCGACATGATTGTCCCATTGAGCTGTCCAAACGTCAGTTACATCGTATCATGGAAAACTGTTTGGACTTAAACACAAAGAACATGGATAAATAATCACCATACAACGTCATTGTAAGTTGAAGTACGTTTTCATTAGCATCAGCAGAACATAATTTACTCTTAAAAACATTATTTTTGTGTCCGACAACTACCTAACTAATCCTAAACTAACTTAGCTGTTATTTATTTACAAAAGAATGTGACTGAACTTATCAATCACCAGTTTTGGATTTGGTTAATAACAATTATGAACAAGGGTTCATCGATAGGGGTATGAACTTTAAAAAACCTTCGCGTAAAGCGATTGTTCCGTTTGTTCCTTGCTATTCTGTAACATTCTCGGCGACGTAAGCTGTCAATGTTTCAGCTTCAGGAGAAAAGACAATTCTCTTCACGCTTATTACATCTGTATGATCACGATGAGAGGTTCAAAGAATGACAGGCTATTCTACCCCAAAGAGTCAAGGTGATACTTGACATGGTTGGCGCTATTGGTTGAACCAACTTGAAGATCCTAAAAAGATTAAAAAAGCGAAAGTTGGATATGTGGATGATTGTGACCGTAACCTGAAATAGCAAATAGGATACTTTTTCACCCGGTAGTATATGTGCCACGACTATTTTCTTCTTTTCTAATCGATGGTAAAGTTAAATCGTTCCAGTAGGTGGCTACGTTAACTGCAGCATCGGTGGCACTCAGTATCGCTGCTGTTATTCAGTTGTATCGCCAAACTGATACAATTTTATTGACAGTAGCGAGACAAAGCAAACGTGATGTTATTAAGGGCACCATTCAGCAGACATCATCATCATTGATCGGCCACCTAGCAGCACTTAGCCACGAGCCTCCTAACCGAACCTTACGTGTAATTACCACATTAGCGTCCTCGTGCTTCACGCCTGCCAGATTATAGCCATTGCAGCGTTTAAGCTGATAACGCAACAAATTGTGGAGACATGCGTCAGCCGTCAGCCATGCATTCCTAGCGATCCTAAAGTACCTACTTCGTTTTCGGAGCAAATTCTTAACTTCTAGCATCATGAATACTTATATAGGCATTTTTTGATGGTGGTGGTTTATTACCTGTAAAAGACTACGTTGAAGACGTAAAGGCTTGGGATTGACCCGCTCCAGTGCGCACTACAAATGTTGTCTTATCTTCTAATTTATTTTGTTTTCGATTGTACTTTTTACAATTTGATATTTATTTATTACAATTTGACATTGTAGATTAATTTTACTTTACAATTTGACATTTTTTAATTATTATTTTATTATTATGTTTGACATAAATGCTTACTTTGTTAAGTATTACATTATGTACACACATCAAAAGTGTCTAGGGATCAACATATATTTTTGCAATAACTTTTCTCCTGATTGATATTAATTAAAATTTTCTTTAAGGATTCATCAAATAAAGTGTTTTCGTTTATCACAGTAACGATAAACCAAGTCACCTTTGCATTAATAAAGAAATTTGCCATTTTCCTAATAAAGGGATTTTTGACATTTGAACCACTAACATTAAAGTTCGAAAAAAAGACTGAAATAACAGTTTTCTTTAAAATTTTATTGGGTAACTTAAACAATTAATAATCCGTGTTTCTACCGCGAACACTAACAACACAAGAACATCGGTTTGGCATACTCAAAATGAGTTCATCCAAATCACGCTGTGGAATGGCCGCCCATGTTCGTTGCAACAACAAAAAAAGGTCTTCTTGCGACTGGATACCCTCCATATTCGGCAGAGCTCTTCTCTGTAGCATATCCCATGCATGCTCAATCGGGTTCAAGTCTGGCGACTGAGCAGGCCAGGGCAGGACATTGATGTTAGCTGCGGCGAGAGTCTGTCTTACAACTCTTGCGGTGTGCGGTCGTGCATTATCATGCATTAACTGAAATAAGGGGCCGATTTGCACTTGTAGAGGAACGATGACGTCTGATACAATCGTCTCAGCATAAATTTGAGCGTTGAGGTTGCCTCTGATCCAAATCAACTCAGTTCTTCCGCCGATCCAAATACCCGCCCATACCATGATGGTTCCACCACTATAAGGATGGACTTCCTGGCAGGATTTTAATCGCTGTTGGCGTCCAGGGGTTCTCCAGTGTCGTATACGTCTTGTATCCGGTCTCATACCAAAACGAGACTCATCAGAAAAGCACACGAAACGCCATTGTTCTTCTGCCCAATTTCTGTGTTCAAGAGCCCATTGATATCGAATCCTACGATTGTGCATTGCTATAGGTGGTACCCGTAGCGGTCTTCGGGAATGAAGGTTCACTTCATGCAAGCGGTTTCTGACTGTTTGGTCGCTAATTAAGTTCCCTGAAGAGTGATGAAGCCTCACGGCGGTTATTGTTGGAGCTCTTCGAGTTAAGATTTGAATGTATCGGTCTTGTCTCCGTGTGGTGCAGCGATACCGTCCTCCATGGCGCTCAGCCACGGTACCAGTGCTTCGGTAACGTGTCCAAAGTCGACTGATAACACTCTGACTTATATTCAGAGCTAAAGCCACAGTACGTTGCCGGGATCCAGCTTCTATCATTCCCACGGCTCTGAGCATTTCTTCCCTGCTTAAATGACGTCGCCGCTCCATAATAACGTTGGTTTTAATCAGTAGTAGGGAAACAGTAGCACTAATAATGTCTTCAATGCGTTGTATGTTTTTATAGGGAAAATATTGACAGCTGATTTTCATCTTTTACTCGAATTTGATTCACAGTTCCTGATTCAAATTATGAAATGCACCAAAAAGGATCCATATAAATTTATAAAATCATAAATTTATTACAAAGCCACATCTCAATCTCAAGAAATCCGCATAAAAATGCTTGATCCCTAGACACTTTTGATGTGTGTATTTTATTTCGTTTTTTGTGAATGTGAGGACTATGTGGATTGTTTTTTTTTTATCTTTTTCAGTCATTTCAACTTATGTCTGGCAATTTGAGTGTTTTCTGCGGCCTAACCATATGTCCTCTTTTTGGTATTGTTCGTCAAGTCGTTGAGCTCCTTAGTAGCTCCTAAGTTGAGCTTTGCGAATAATGACAAATGCTTGCACTGACTGGACAGGTCCACTCAAATTTGCATGGTTCTTTCTTCAAAAGGCCATCTCAGACACTAATCTGCATGGTTCGCATATGATTTACATTTTGTATGGACTTTAAAAGAGAATGTGACCCCTGAGTTTGTTTCGGTGTTTCTTCTCAGGGTAGTCAGTTAGGAAACACCGGCCTCATCTAGTTAAAAAAAAAAAAAGTCCAAAAAAAGAAAAATTGACGTGTAAAAGAGTTTGGAAAAAACCTATTTGCAAAATAAATATCATTTATTGAAAGAGTTATCTCCATTATTTCACATTTTAACAACAATTTTCAAATCTTTTATTTTGGCGTATCGTAATCTTTTTTTCTGATGACAGGTTATTAAGTGAGTCAGAACTTTATTTTATATTATGTAGATGATAGAGAGACTGGTTATTGAGATGTTCAGAAAAAAAAGCAAAAAAGAATGACCACTACGGGTTTCTCATCGTTTCCCGACATACCCTATGTAAGCCCAACTGGTTATTTTAGTGCTCTGATAAAATTGTAAAATATAATCTCTTTAAAGAAAGAATTCAATTTATTTTCCCTTGAGCCCTGCCCCAGGTACTGAAGATCTGATACATATCTTTCAATAATAATTATCAATTTCTGTTTACCATGGAAATAGTCAATTAATCTCAATAGCGGCAAACTCTCGGACAATTGTGCGGGCAGCCCTGACATCGGCGACGCCCAGTGCGACAAGGTTGCACGCGATTCTCGCATACATTAATATTGATGTGACGGGTCTGTATCAACCCTTGCATAGCCTGCAAGAACTTTATTTAATCGGGTATTCATAGAACAGCCTCGGCTTCGTGGTCATCATCATTCAGGCAAAATATTGCTACTGCTAGATACAGACCGTCTTTTATTTCCACATCAACTCTTCCAGCAGCTGTCAGAAATTCAGGTAGACCGTCTCCGGGTCTTCTCATACGCAGTCACACTACCACTCCATGATATTGAAGAATAGTCACAAACTACAGTATTAGTACTACTGTGTTTATATTTCGAGGAAAGTGCAACTAGTTGTACGCCCACCGTTTTTTGTACGTACTCATTCGTACAGCTATACGTACGAGTATTCATTGTACGTATAGCTAATTCCCTTCCCTTCAGTTACAACCTTAGGGCCTTTAAGTCAAGAGTTAATAGGTTACTTCTAAGTAAAGCAACCCTGCTCCGTCGTCAATCTTGTCACCACTTATTATCAAGTAGGATAGTGGCCAAACACGAACGTAACTTTCGTTTAAAGAAACCCTTACTTGTATAACTATGTTCATTTTACAGGCTGAACAATCTTCAGCCTTACACCCAGTGCTGCTGTGTGTAAGGCTGAAGGCTGTCTGTGGTATTACAGACGCTCGGCCGTATAGGTCATATACGGCTGATAGATTTTTGCTAAAGTTGTGAAAATTTCAAACTTGTAAAGTGTCTAGACTTACTTGAGCTCGAGTTCAATTATTGATTTGGATTAGTTTTGACCACCAACAATAGATCTCTAGAAGTAATTTGTACCACAGTGAACGGGGGGTTAACTTTTCGAACTAGATCATTCAGCTAATCTCAATAATTATGTTAAACTAAAATTATAAAAAAAATATCAGTTCACCTTGCTACAGTTCCATTGTATGTAAAAAAGCGGACGTTATTGTATCGGAGATAGCAGTGGTTACTGTTCTGTCTGCGTAACTTGAACACTGGGTTTACCGTCGACCAAAGTTTCGTAGGCTCACCTTAAGGACGATTATTGCATAGCACGGCTCACGGCTCGATCGCTCGATTCGTGTTTTGCCACTAGCTGCGCCTGCACAGGGTTTCTTACCTGAACATGCGTGGTTTTGTTCGACACCAAATTGTTTGTTCCCGATTCCGGCCGTTTAGATTACACCTCATTAATATCAGTTCTTATCAGAGAGGTGTGGGGACCAACCTGTTCCCTGAGCGAGGGGAACACTCTCCCCCGGCCCCCATGGCTCCGCTACCTGCGGCGTCCGTAGCAGACCACATTAGCGACAACGACGATGTTCCAGTGGTGACCGAGGTAGAGATGAGAGTGGTGGTACAAAGGACCCGACGGCGTGATTTGAAGGGCCTAGGTCCTGGCTGGAGGCTCTTGGGTCTCAATTGCGAGGGCTCTTCAGAGCATGTATGGAGGGGGGTCAGTTCCCTCTTCGCTGGAAGACCGGGAAACAGGTCCTCATCGCGCAAGCGTCGCGTATCTAGCACGGGCGGGGCTGGATCTTGCGGACGGCCAGTTTGGCTTTCGCAGGGGGCGCTCCACGGTGGACGCCATTATGCGCGTGAGAGCCCTCACGACGGGTGTCGGGTGATCCGTGGCATGGTTGTCTTGGCGGTGTCTGAGTTGGCTGGTCCTAGCGCGGGGAATGTCGTACCAGGCGGCGGTCGAAACAGCGACACGCAGGGTTGCGACAGTTGTAGGCAGGATCCAGCAATTGGGACTCGAGGTAGCATTGCACAAGTTCGAGGCCATGTGTTTTCATGGCCCTCGCACTGCACCACCACCGGGTTTTACCTATTTGGGGACCCGAAAGGGGGTGTCCACATAGGTATCAGGTCGACGATGAAATACCTGAGACTCGTCCTCGACAGCCGGTGGACTTTCGAGGAGCACTTCCGACGTCTGGCTACCAAACAGGATAGGACTGGGGTTTCCCTAAAGCGGCTTCTGCATAACTAAGGGGATTCAGATGCCCTCAGCCGGAGGCTCTAGGCGGGGATTGTCCATGGCCCTTTACGGAGCGCCAATTTGGGCGCCGCCGCCGTCTACTAAAAAAAATCTCCCAATCATGTTATTGGGAGAAGGTATTGTTTTTTACTGGCAACCCGAATATATGTACTGGCACGTAATAGTCACTTTTCAGTCTGTTTGAAACAACCCGCCCTTAGTTGTCAAAAAGTTTATTTTGCTTTGAGTTTGACGCCACCTAGCGGAGGGTGCCGGAACGTGTTGAGCACTTCGAGCAGGTGTTCCCCTGGCAGTAGTATAGGGACCCTCTGACAACGTTAGTTTAGACATTGCTAGTACAGGGGGCGTTAGTAGTAAATAAATATTGTATCGTTTGCAGGTTGGTGTACCTTTTCGGATTGTTTCTATGCTTTGGATTGGTTATGACTTTACAATATATATACTATGTCGAGAAATAGTACATAATTACACTGTCTGAATTGACGTAGGTACTCAAGGAAAACCATTAGAATATAACATTCATAACATAATTAGTCTTGTAATGCTCCCATGGATTACGGGTTAGGAGACTGGCCTGTAGTCCACTTAACGGATCTGGTGCGGATTGCAGCCAATTATATATCTTCGAATTTAAGGTTCTAGGACATGTCGCCGTCCTCACGATGTTTTGAGAGCTGTGGTAATGGAATAACTTACACAAAACACCTGATGCGCTTGGTTGGGTTTAAACCTGCGACCTATAACTTGTATTAGATTGCGGCAGTTACCTCTGGGCCACCACTGCTCCCAATCATCATCATTGGATCACTACGCGGTAGGCATACGGTGTTGCGGTACGCGGCAGTGGGGTATTCAAGTTAAGAATGAATAATTTAATAAATTGTATACCTAGTACCTAATGACCTATTCAAGGAGCTCGTGGCTAGATAATAACGCTTGCCAATATTGGCCTGTGGTTGGGTGACCATCTTAACATACCGAGTTTCCTTCGTGCCTCGGAAAGCACGATAGTCGTAGATCCTGGCTGTCATTTGTAGATCTTTAGCAGTTGTTACAGATAGCCAGAAACCAGTAAATCTGACTCCACTCTTACCATGAAGTAGGTACCCAGTTAATGGGTTGTGGAGGTCTGGTAGGCAGCCGCTCCTCGTAAAATAAGTACTGATATTGCAGCTTGACTGGAAGCCGACCCCAATATAGTTGGGAAAAGACTAGGTAGATGTTTGATAATCCTACTTAATATTATAAATGCGAAATTTCGTGAGGATGGATGTATGTTTGTTACTCTTTCACGCAAAAACGGCTGGGCCGATTTGGTTGAAATTTGGTACCTACGTAGATAGGTTATACCCTGGATTAACATATAGGATACTTTTTATCCCGGTCAAAAGGAAAAAAAAATGAAACTTAATCTTATTTATTCTTCAATTATGTTATAGGCTGCTTTTAATCAACACACCACGCGGGTGAAGCCGCGGGCGAAAGCTAGTGAGTAAATAATTCCAAGAAATAAGTTTCACACAAAAGTAGATTAATTTTTTAAAGGGTACGATGAGGCTGACGTACCTACCTTTATAAGGTAAAAGCCTCGAAATAAATAAAGATCAAAAAAAAAAAAAAAAGTTTCACACAACTCAAATTAGTTGTGGTAGAATTTTGATAAAGTCTTCGACTTGTTTATTATGTGAAGCGAATGTAACTAAATGTAAAGGTACCTACTATTTACTTATATGAGATACATGTGTATGATATAAACTAGTTGTTCGTAGAAAATTTATTTATATCTGATCTACTTTTGTTTTTAAAATGCGCACATCTAATGTCCTTCAAGTGCTTCTAAATTTGTCTTATTTTAAGATTTCTGTGTTCTAAATATAGGTACAATTGGACGCACAAATTCCGGGTTGCTAATAAAAAGTGTGATCTATACTAATATTATAAAGAGGTAAAATTTCTAAGTTTGTATGTAGGAGTAAACTCTGGAACTACTAGTCCGACTTAAAAAATTCTTTCAGCGTTAGATAGCCATTTATCGAGGAATGCTATAGGCTATATATACTATCTCGCTACGACCCACGGGAGCGGAGCAGTAACGAAAAATGCGGGTGAAACCGCAGGGGACAGCTAGTACCTAGTTTATAAAATACAGAGGTAGGAGTAGATAAAAAGAATTCGTTATACATTCGTACATAAAAGAAAATACGTTTTGTACGCTATTTAATTTCAATGTACTTCATTAATTTGTTGAGATTTATTTGTTTTTAATTTCTACCGCTATACGTTAGGTTTTTAAATCAGCCTTTGTTGTCTGGTACTATCTTTTAAACTTAAATCAATGTATTTCTTATCTTAGATACCTAACTATAAGATTATTCCGTCAAAATTACAATAAGTTGTAAAAATGAACATTAATTTGCGTTTCTTTACTATTGATAACATAAATATTGTCCTAGTTTTTATTCTGCGTCTAAAGTTTTGATGCGTTTTCCCGTCACTCGTAAAGTATCCTCGAAATGGTCAATTACGATTGATAATATTGACATGACTGTCAATGACAATGTACCTTTTGATAACATTGTCTCAACCGTTCAAAGTAAACAAACAATTTTTGCAACAATTAGCGTCCACCACGTAAATATTATTATCAATCACAATTAACCATTTCAGGAACTGTTAACTTAGCAGCAGGTCTCTTTCAACCCCAAGAGTCCCGCGTCAAGATCACTCCTCCTTACATTAAAACCTCAACTCAAATAAACTGTTCACTCACCTAGCAGTACGGACAGCACAACAAAACTATTCAATAAAAACATTTTTAGGAAAAAAATAAAAATTTCCTCAAATCTTCCGGACACGTCGTTCCGCGTCAAAAATCGTTCACATTTGAGTCGGTGCCAATTAACACCGGTTATATATTCGTCCGCAGAAAAACTTTTTCGAAATAAATGCTGAAAACTGTTTGTTTGTTTTTCACAGTTTCCGCCACATGTTTACCGTAATTGTTAATTCTACACCATTGAACACGCTTTGTAAAATATATTTTTATAGTCTGAATATTACATAGGATTTTATGAAATGTCTGATTCTAAAATTGCCAGTTTTCCATGTATTTACTCGTACAAACACGCCGGCGACGACAGAATAGAATTAATTTAATTTGTGGGCTCTGGTAGCGAATCTAGATTTGTCTCTCCGCATTGCGTAGAACACGAAAATAAAAATAAACACTATAAATATTGCCGATGCTGAATTTAGTAAATAGGTGAACCGGTTTCCACTTAAAAAAACTAGACAGCTAAAACCTCTTTCTATCACTCGTTTTATTACTTTTTGCTTCTCTTGAGAATAGGTATTTTAAGAGGTTTTTATTTGAAACTTTGACCGAAGATATCTTGAATACCGAGTATGGAGATTAGATTGTTTTTTTAGATAATTCTTATTGTAGAACATCTTAGGAGGCTCTGTTGAGGTGGCTCGTCCAAAGGCCCGATTCACAAGTCAGTCTGTTCTCAACCGTACGGCACGCATTCACACCCTACACACACACAGTGTTAGCATCCCAGGACCCGAAATCTGTTCGAAACAAAATACCTTTTTTTTGTAATGTGATTCGGCTGAGATTTCAGTATTGTTGTATTTAAAAGCCATTGCAGATGATTACTCATATATCATTAGGTATTGTTAACGGTTTTTTAATGGACTACTTAGTAATAACCCGGTGGTACACTCGAAAAGTAAGTAGTTGTAGCAAATACTGTTATACGAAAATGGTTAAATATTATTATTATGGTTGGTTCCCATGTATATTACTTATTGTCTGAATTGTTAATCATGTCATTAGGGTAGCGAAGACCCAATCAAAAATTAACCGCACGACCGATGGTGTTTTTAAATCACTACATAGTATAAAACAAAGTCTTCTCTGTCCCTATATCCCTATGTATACTTTAATCTTTAAAACTACGCAACGGACTTTGAATCGATTTTTTTATAGATAGAGTGATTCAAGAAGAAGGGTTATATGTATAAAGAGTAGAAAAACACTAATTATTTTGCACCCGTGCGAAGCCGGGGCGGGTGGTTAGTACTTTATAAACTAAACTAGTGCTTGACTGTGAATTTCCGGGGTGCAAGTTGGTTTTCTCTTAACACTACAGGGGTAGAATCAAACCACTATCAGCCATAACTAAGCGGAAACCGAAGGAAACAACTTATAGTGTGATTAATATAAAAACAATGAAGTCCGCCTACGACGTAACAATGACCGCAATAATTACTAATTGCCATCGCCATTATCAACGTTACTTGTTCTCCTAGAAGGCCGTTTTCCTGAAGTCAGGAAAACTGAGAAGTTTTTTTTAATATTAATTTAGAACTACGAATGTCACATGTGGACTCACGAACCGTGCGCCACACATTCTGGAAGAGATTCATCTTTTTCAGGTGGGTTTCTTCAGAATGACGTCTCCCGCTCTTGGGAGGAGCGGAAGGGCGTGTCAGACTTTTAATGACTAAACCCCACCCTTCTTCGCCTTTGTTCCAGGGTCCCGGGTTTTCTATTCGGAATTCAATCCATGGTCCCAGAGGGTTCGACTCTGCTGGGCCTCGGGAAGAGGTTCCTGTTTTTGTGACGGCTTATAGGAGTCACTTATTTTATATATTTATATATAATAGAATAAACTTTATTGTACACCAAAATAGTAACAGTTTCACAGAATCTTAAATCTATGGGTACAATAGCAGTCTTATCGCTGACAGCGATATCTACCACACAACCTTTTTATTTAATTGAGACGTCAAATTTAAATGATTAATGAAACCTGCAATATTGAGAGACATCATCGGTATCATACGTATACATTGTAAGGTGCATTGACCTCATTGAATAACCTGTACATACCCGTTTTGCCCAAACGAGCGGCCCAAACGGAAAGGGTCAAAAGTTATACTCTCGTGTTATTTGGTTGTTACTTTATGTATATGTTACGGCTAATACCCGAAGTGCGGCTACACCTATGTAGTTTTAGCCGGTTAGAACTAGGTGTAGCCACTTACTCTTGGTTAAACCTAGTACGAGCCGATTGTTTTCGGGTAAAACTAGGTCTAGCCTTCATCATGCCGGCTACAACTAGGTCCAGCCATTCCCTGTTGGATAAAACTAGGTCTATCCGATATCATTCCGGCTAGAACTAGGTCCAGACAATCCCTGTTGGATAAAAATTAAATGCGTGTCCCGCCAAGCCTTCCGCCCCGCGTCACACTCATGACTCACAGCATCTGGAGCATTGGCGCGAGGTGGAGGGTATAGTGAGGCACGCGCCTCTGCAGGTTGTGAGCGCCAGGTGCTGCTGATCTACTGCACTTTTATTCTTATACATCACATTGTAATAATCATGAATTATTAGGAGTACAATTTTTAATATAATAGGAACAATCAGGAACATTTTTTTACCAACAGACAATAAGTAGTTGCATATTATAATTTAAAGAATGTTATTATAATTATAAATCACACTTTTATAAAGTAACATAAACTATTTATTAGAACAACATAAACTTGAGTGACATTTTGACATTGGATGTTTTTTTTAATATCTAAAAATGCTCTGCCGATAGCATGCCGGCTACAACTATGTACAGCCAATCCCTATTAGATAAAACTAAGACACGCGCTGCTGCTGCAGACGCTGTGAGTCACACTCGCTAGTACCTGCAGTAGATCAGCAGCACCTGGCGCTCACAACCTGCAGAGGCGCGTGCCTCATTATATCCTCCACCTCGCGCCAATGCTCCAGATGCTGTGAGTCATGAGTGTGACGCGGGGCGGAAGGCTTGGCGGGACACGCATCTAAGTTTTATCCAATAGGGATTGTCTGGACCTAGTTCTAGCCGGAATGATATCGGATAGACCTAGTTTTGTCCAACAGGGAATGGCTGGACCTAGTTGTAGCCGGCACGATGAAGGCTAAACCTAGTTTTACCCGAAAAAAATCGGCTCGTACTAGGTTTAACCAAGAGTAAGTGGCTACACCTAGTTCTAACCGGCTAAAACTAGGTGTAGCCGCACTTCGGGTATTAGACGTAACAATATACAAAAGTAAGAGGTGCACATATGCCTTATGTATTATCTAAGTCAACCTTTGAGTGATGCGAAGAAAATATAGTGGTAGTGCAATTAAAGACAAAGAGACGCGAACACGAAGAAAAGGTACCTATACAAATAAACGATAATTACAATTGTATTAATTGTATAATAATAATATACCTACATATTATATATATATACTCAAATGCATGAATTAAAACAAGGTCTCATGGCACAAATAAGTATAGGAAAAAATCTGAAAACTGAAAATTTGTAGTTGTATGCCAAGAAAATAAAAATGGGGATACGGATATAAAATGCCAGACTCGATTAGGGAATTGAACTTTTTTCATAGGTAAGTTGGTACGTAACCCTCAGTGTGTGTGTTTTTTCTTTGATTAGCCTATGTTTTATGTTGTTTCAGCTTGAACCTATATAATACTACAAATGCTGAAGAAAATTTAACACTGAATGAGCTGATGTCACAATTTCGTCCAGTATACATCATATGGGGCGAAATTCAAAGGCGTTGTTCTATGGTAACAACTATGAAATAGCTCACACAAGCAAAATCTCATTTCGACCGGCTGTTGCTAGGGAGTGAATATAGGAAAATTGTCTCTTAGTGCTCGCCTACGTCATAAAGGAAAGCTTGTGCAAAATTTCACGCTCCTAGTCCCAGTAGTTTCAGCTGTAGGTACGTTGACAGTCAGTTTCTCGTTAGGCAATATAGAGCGCGTTTCTGAATTGAGTATTGTCTCAGGGTAAATTAAAGTTTGGGAAATAGTCAACATCAAGTATTTCAATTAAATATCGTGTGATAGTCGCCGACTTACGCCCGTTTTCAATAACCTACCGGAGTTCATAGATAGATAGCTATCCCCGATAAACAATAAGATTCTATCTATCAATCCACATTTTTTGGCCGGCAATGCTATCCGTCGGTAGGTTATAGGAAAGCAAGGGCAAAAGGATGGATTTGTTTATCTTTTGCAACTTTAGATAGATAGCTTATTGCAAACGGGCGTTAGACGATAGAGGGATGGAGTTGAAAGATACCGTTATAATTTGTCTAGACAGAAGGCAGAAGTGTGTATGTCTGTGGGAAACTGAAATGGGAAAGAATACAACAGTTGGGCAATACCTGAGTATTCTATTCATCAATTTCCATTTTTCCTCGGCTCTATTTTTTTCCGGTAGACTGATAGCGTACCTGTAGGAAATTTCCGTGACATCGTCGTCACAAAGTTAAACAAAAATTTCATTGTTACAAATATAATAATATTTAGAACCGCGCTGTTCGCCTACAATGGGTGTAGTCAGAAGGAAACCACAAGCTCTTTATAATATTGGGGATAATACAATCGTGGGGGAATAATTATTTACCAGTAATTATTTTATTAATGACCCTTGAATGTAGTTCAGTTGGAATCATTATATATTCATTAGGTAAGTATCTATGTACTATGTGACTACAATATGTTTAGTTTGAAGTCGATTAGTTTGTGTTTACTTTTTTCCATGAGGATAATATTGCTGTTTTTTGCCCATTATTTTTTATTACAATATTATTAGTATTCACGTGGCATGTTATAATTATACATTATGTTGCTCTTAGGTAGATGTGAGTCATATAACACGAAGTATTTAAATACAAGTGCCTATTATTTATTCAATTTACAACGAACTAGTTATAACTACGAATTAGTACTAAGTTCTTTTGCAAAAGGTGTACCTTTGTGGTCTTCTATCTGTATTTGTGCATAAATAAATTAGTTACTTATGCATGAATCTGAGGAGCTCGTGGCTAGATAATAACAGCCACACAGGTCGATCTTTAAGATTAAGCAACGCTTGCCAAGGTTGGTCAGTGGATGGGTGACCATCTTAACTTACCTACCGAGTTTCCTCCGTAGGTACCTCGGAAAGCACGTTAAGCCGTAGGTCCCGGCTGTCATTTGAAGATCTTTGGCAGTCGTTACGGATAGTCAGAAGCCAGTAAATCTGACTCCAGTCTTTCCATCAAGTACCGTGTTACCCCAGTTAATGGGTTGTGGAGGTCTGGTAGGCAGCCGCTCCTCGTAAAATACTGTTAGGTATTCAGCTAAATTCGGCTTGACTGGAAGCCGACCCCAATATAGTTGGGAAGAGGCTAGGCAGATGATGATGACTTATGCATGAATCTAAATGCTTGATCTTTCTTAGAGAGTTGTTAGAAACGTACTGAGTAACGTTCTGCTAACACTAAACGTAGGGTTGCCCGAAAAGGTTCATAATACTAAGGGCCTGTTTCACAATGTCCGAGTAGCCCCTACCTACTGAATAAATTCAAAAATGGAATTTGTATGAAATTATCTGCCAAGTAAGATACTCGAAACTTAATCATAGGTGGTGAAATAGGCTCTAAGCCAAAAAGGAAATCACACCCAAAGAGCAGCATGATCAGAGAGGCTAAAGAAAGCCACATTGCAGGCTCGTGTAACTAGGAGTAGCGTAAGTATAAAGTTGTCATCCTTGGCAGTACGGAAAACGATAAGAAAAGTGCACAGTTTAATTTCCTCCACTTCGTTACAAATGGTAACAAAATGGAGGAAATTAAACAGTCATTAGACGGATAAAAGTAACTGCAAAGCAGATTATAAACAAGCGTTTCAACCTCGTCGTTTATACCGCGTGCATCCAAGGACTGGAAAAATGAGCCTGCTGCGGTCTTCCCGTCTGATTATAATTTGGGTGTCGTCAAGGTTACAGTGGTAGGTTCTTAATAAATTAGTCCGCCTCAACACTAATTGTATCACTGCTTACCATCAAGTGGGATCGCAGTTAAGAACTAGTTTATAATCTTCTATACTAATATAATAAAGAGGTAAAGTTTGCTTTTTTGTTTGTATGAGGTAATCTGTGGAAGTACTGGTCCGATTGATAAAATTTTTTCACCAATAGAAAGCTGCTGTATTCCTGAGTGACATAGGCTATATTTTATTAACCTACGCGGGCAAAGCTGCGGGCTAAAACTAGTATTTAATAAACGAAAAAAATAATGTTCAAATGACAGTTCGTCAACCAGTTTGTGATGAATCAGCTAACAATGGCATCAGATACGTCAAAGCTTATGATAATGAGTTTGACGTAAGAGTTTGAACCCGCGGGGGCCAGGTAGGAAGTCGTTACTTAATTACTTTGAGCGCTATTAGGCACAATCGAGCACGCACTGTGAGTGCATAGCTGTACTTTGGCAACAAAAAATGTCATTAGGCTACGTTTGTACTGGAGTAGGAACATAATGACTGATGACTAATATTATAAAAACCTCGTGTCACTGTGTTTGTTATTAAACTACTCCGAAACAGCTGGACAGATTTTTATAATTATTACACGACTTAAGAGGCCTGCGGAGACCGCGCGCTATCTCGAGTTGAGACGAAATAAAATACGTTTTTGAGGTTGATGGAAGCAATCCAGATAGTATAAACAATTCTTGGACACACCGACTGGAGTAAAGTCATCATCCGTACACTGACAGTTGCTTGCTGTGATAGCAATACAAACTATTGGAAATTTGGGAGAGGTTCCGTAATACCAAAAATGATGAATGAAAAATTAATGTATTTCCAATATTGTTTCGAGTATTTATAACTTGATAATAATATCTGTGTTCCTACGAAAATATATTTTGAAATATTGTTGTTTATAATATAGAAAAAACAAAATAAAAACATGACATTTTCGCTGTGAAAATGTGCAAATTTAAATTCGCTTAAATTTCGTTTGGGGTAAGTTTTTCAACAAAAAGACGATGTAGGAACCTAGATAATTATTGTCTGAATCCGAATAACATCATATTATGGTGTAAATATGCTTAAACTGCAAATGATTTTGGTATTACGATTGTATGGATAATTCTAACGTCGCGCCCACCTTAACCCCTCTTAACCCATTGTATATTTGGTAGGTTGAAGGGCCTATTTCACCACCTATGATTAAGTTTCGAGTATCTTACTTGACAGATAATTTCATACAAATTCTGTCAAATTTTTGAATTTATTCAGTGAGTAGTGCCTACTCGGACATTGTGAAACAGGCTCTAAGAATAGATCGTAGCCTACTTTTTACCTTTTTCAAATTAATTCAAATAATCAGAAAAATATTTACCGATGCAGGTAGTGTATGTATAAGTACATATAGTTGAGTGGCCCCAAAAAGGAGACTTTCAAAATTAATTTGGTTAACCGTACCTACTTTCTCTCTGACAGTTAACCTCACTAACATACAACAGATAATACTTACATTGTGAGATTCTGTATTCAATGTTAATGTAATTTTTTTTAGTCAGTTATCGTCCAATGACTTCTGCACCTCTAGGGCGGAGCGGCAGGGCGTGTCAGACTTTTACTGACTAAACCCCGCTTGTTTCTTCTTTGCCGTGCGTTTCAGGACCCCAGGTTTCCCGGAAACATGAAAATCAGGCCGGGTTCCTGGCGGCTGGGACGTGAGGAAGTCCGATACCTTACGCGCACGGCTACCTCCTTCGTTAGCATTATTCCTTCGCGAAAAGAGGCGGCCACCTGCCATTCCTCCTCGTTCCGGACCATGGCCTGTACCAGGACCCGGCGCGACAGGTCGTTGCCGCTAATCGCCCGCACGAGGACAGCGTTTCTCCGCCCAAAAAGTTAATTAGTGTTGGGAAACCGACATACGTCGAACTACTTTCCATTTCGAAATTGCGTACCAAAAAACCTAATAAAGTACTCATTAAAACGGCCGTCAATTGAACTTATCATAGAGGTAATTATTTACAGAGGAGCCGGGCAGGCACCTGCGGGCAAGGCCGCCGATAGCGCGGTGTCGACGACGCACCGGCGTTGGAAGTGTGCGCGACAACAATGTGCCGTCACGCGGCGAGACATGTCCTCTGTCTGTTTTTTTTCTAGGTGGTAATCATCAATACTTATGACTTCTCCCGCTCTGGGCAGAGTAGGAGGATGTGTCAAATTTTACTGACTCAACCCCGCTTGTTCCTTCTTTGCATTTGTTCCAGTATCCCGGTGTTCTCTTTCGTTTAACCCAGGGCCCCAGTTGGCTTCAACCCCGCAGGGCCCCCACTACAGTTTGCTGACATCTCTTCGAGGCGGGCGTAGTACAATACGCGCTATTGACGAAAGGCCGTCCGGACGGCGATCGCGGTCTGTATTGTGTTATCAGTATCACTGACAAATGTGATCTGCAGATTACATATAAAAATAATCTCTTATAGGAAGACAGCGACACTCTCAAAATAACCAACTGTTTGCACCATAGGAATATAAAAACCCCTTCAACTAACAAACATACTATCTCCGTTTTTCTGATATGAGCTGTGGTTGGCACGCACATTTATTATGCAGAAGTGAGGATTGCGTGCCTGGAGAAGGCCTGCTATGGAAGCCTTCAAATTAAGAGTGGGAACTTGTAATCGGTCTAAACAAGGTGCGTTAAGTCATGACGGCGACACTTGGGTGAGGCCTATGCCCAATAGTGGACGTTTGTCAGCTGAAATGATGATGAAAAAGCAGTTTTAAGTATCGTCGTATGTAAGTACATGATGTATCAGCAGTAGTAACTTAGCTGGGATAGTTCAATAATGAGGAGAGAACACTGGGTTTTAGGGAATAATAAAGTATAGCAGGACAAACAGTAAGAACATCAGTTTCTAAAGCTGCAGGTAGACTCATTGAAGATGCTTGTATTATAAAAAATACAAAAAAGAAGCAACAAAATGATAACTGTAAGAGTTATCATTTTGATGTTTCTTTTGGGCCTTAAGTACAATGAAATTAGTGAAGAATGGATCCTTGACATACATCCTACTTCAGGCAACCTGATAATTTACAAGAAAATACTTCATTAGAATACCTGTCACTCGTAATATAAATTAATTTAAATCGCTTGAATTACACCAAAATAAACGTTAGTAGGTAGAGCAGTCATGATAATCTGTCAACATTTGTTTTAGTAAACGATAAAGTCTCCTTTCGCCTTGGTCTACATTGCATTATCACTGCGAGATATTGAGATAAAAATATAAACACTACTTAAGGCTTGGGTTAGACAGAATTCTTGAAGTAAATGTTTCCAGTTGTATTTATATTTTAACAACTAGTAACCCGACACAGCTTCGCACGGGCAACACTTATATAATATATTAAAATCAAGGTGAACCGATGACCTGGTGACAGTCGCGGGAATCCGATGTATGCAAGATGCATAGAACAGTTCATTCTGGCCACGTTTGGAAAGAGAAAGAAAGAAAAAATGTTTTATTTGGCACAAATAAATAAATTGGGAGAGCCCTGTGCCCAACAGTGAACGTTCATCGGCTGAAATTATGATGATGATATAAAAATCTTGTGATTCAATGTTTGTTGTTGAACTCCCCCGAAACGGGTCTTATCTCACAGTGTTTGTTATTAAATTTCTCCGTTTCGGAAAGACTAATTTTTATGAATGATTTTATGCATACTATATTTAGTTGGCGTACCTACTAAGTCACATGTTTAGCCCTAAAGATTGATTAAATTCGGTTAAATAATTTGCAAAGATATCGCTGAGCAATAGTACAAAGACAAACCGGCCGTATGCATCTCAGGCCGCGCACGGGGTAGGCTTTTGTAGTTACCCTTCCCGGAAACCATGAGAATGTTATCTATGTCAAAAAAGGTTCTCACATAGTATAGCAAAAGGGGCTGGCATCCACAACTCCACTACTGAAGCGCGTATTTTGCGAACGGAAGGCAAATACGCAAAAAGTTCTCGCATAATTCGATGTACAAAAATATTCGAATTATAAACCTCTTCCTACTTTGCAAAAATTTTGATCAAAAGTCGTAAGAAGATAAAAATACAATCGTAAATTCAGCGCGAACAAAATAATTTCATCCCTTATAAGAACTTATCTAGAACCATTGAATCCTGAAACCGGCTGTCCCCAGGACGACACATTCGAAACCACGTCGTCTGCGCCTTACATTGTTATGCTCGCGTTATTTTATATCTTCTTAGATGTTCCTCTTAAAAGTTATTTCATGAATGGTGTGAAAAGCAATATTGCCCAAATTTATCTCACATAGTGTGTTTAACAGTATTTTTTATATTAAATTTATTTTTCATAATACTTACTATGTATTCATAGTACCTTTGAAAGGATGATATTTTTACATACAAACAACATATCCCTTCGAAAAAAGCTATAATAAGGATTTTTTGTCGAACTAAAAAAAGGTTCTATGTAGTAATGCTATCTCCCAGTAATCTTAGACCTCAAAGAGGAAGGAACAGTTGGCGGGAAGTCCTAGCATATTGAAGGGAAAGTCGGTGGGCTTCTCCTAGCAATAAAATGGCCCGCAGATTGCCTGGCGCGATGTGCTCTATGTGCGTCATACAGGTACTGTGGATATTCCGCGAGACACGAGGAAATTATTACACTGAATATTTTCAACCAGAGGAAATTTGACAGATATTGCGGTAGCATTTTCTCAGATTTATTTTGCAAACTTACTGCAATTTCGGAAGTTGGTGGTGGTCGTTTTTGACATCAACTTTTGAATAGCAGGTTTTTAGGGTTCCGTAACCAAATGGCAAAAACGGAACCCTTATAGTTTCGCCATGTCTGTCCGTCCGTCCTCGCTTAATCTCTGTCACTGTTAGCACTAGAAAGCTGAAATTTGGTACCAATATGTCTATCAATCACGCCGACAAAGTGGTAAAATAAAAATTGGAAAAAAATGTTTTATTAGTTTAGCCCCCCTACATGTAAAGTGGAAAGTGATTTTTTCCCCCCTCTAACTTTTGAACCATAAGTTTTATAGCTTTATAAAGACTTTCTAGGAAAACTATCTTGAACTTGACGAGACGAACAGGTTTTGAAAAGTTGGGTACACTAATTGTGACGCACGGGAAACTGCGGAACCCTACACTGAACGTGGCCCGACACGCTTTTGGCCGGTTTTTAAGAAGGTGTTTGTATATTTTTTACTATTTACTTGTTATTATGGTACAACTAGAACTAAATAATTAGCAAGTTCTTGTTTCTACAGGAATGACCAAATACCTATATACTCCTATGAAAATATATTTTCATCTATTCTGTGATATATACACTCCCTTGCCGAATCGGTTACGGTAACTAACCATTGCAACTGCAGTTATAATTTATTGTAATGTTATAAAACCATTATTACATGTGTAAATTAACAACTGCAAGATAAGTACCTAATAGGGCTACCCCGGAGTCCCAACATAAAAGAGTCATCAAGATCGATTCATAAACAACGAAATTCTGCCCGAATTGAAAACCTCAAGAACATGGAATTTGTACCTAATTGGTCAAAGTGAGGATGTGTAAACTTGAAACATCTGTGGTATCCCTTCATAACGCACTCGTGTGATTTTGCTGTCATCTATGGAAGAGTTTTATCTCCGGATTTCTACCCGACTAGGAAAAATATTCTTCCCCACAAAAACGGAATCATCAAAATCGGTTCACATTTGGTGAGAATATCGCTGAGCGAGATAAACAAAATCAGTCGGATTAAGAAACCCCTGTATTTTTTAATCCGGTTACAAATACGGTTACCAGGTTGCCTGATTTCGATAAGGCCACCATTTGTATGTATGTATTTTAGTTTCTTTTTGTGTAATGTTGTACAATAAAGAGTAATAAATAAATACGATTCATGTCATTTAGTTTCCGAAAAAAACTTACGGTTTGATAAAGTTTGAATATCTTTTAATTTTCTTAGCAATTACTTACTAAATAAATCCAGTCTTGACATTATAATACAACGCGCTCCTTTATAAATTACTAGCGACCCGCCCCGGCTTCGCACGGGTGCAAATTTATCAGTGTTACTCTACTATATTATGCATGTATTATGCATATAAACCCTCCTCTTGAATCACTCTAACTTTTAAAAAAGACCGCATCAAAATCCGTTGCGTAGTTTTAAAGATTTAAGCATACATATACATATATATTTATGGACAAAGAAAGCGACTTTGTTTTATATTACGTAGTGATAACTTCTATAAAACAGTTACGGCTAAGATGGATATTATTTTTCAACGAAGTTGTTTTCTACAACACTTGCGAATTTCTCTTCATCATTTGTACATGTCGAATCCAGTCGACCTTTAACCAACTCTGCCGCTAGACTTGCACCAAGAGCCAGGCTGTATGCTTCGATACCTTGTCACCACCTACATGTACTCCCGACCTAACTGACGTCATCTTATCACTAACTGAGATACGGAATGTGAAATATTTGCCAACAAAGTTCGTAACTAGAGTTGTATTGTCGTGAATGCTATAATAGTTTAATTGCTATTTGCTTTACTGATTAAAATCGTGGTGTTTGTAGTTCAATGATTTATTTGTATTTGAAGGAATCAGGTTCTTAGTGTTAACAATCCAAAATGCCATAGCTAGAAAATATCCAAGTTAAAGATCGAAAACTTATTGGTGAAATAGACCTTTCTTAGAAAGTGTTGAAATACATACATATGTTGTTGAATAAGTTTATCCATATCATCATCATTTCAGCCGAAAGACGTCCACTGCTGGACATAGGCGTCCCCTAAGCGTCGCCACACACAACGACCGGTGTTACCTATATACCTACTCGTATATAAGAGAAGAAACTGACAGACATATCAACGCACAGCTGAAACTATTGGGTCTAGGAGCATGAAGTTTTGCATAAGGCTTCTTTTTATTACGTAGACGAGCACTAAGAGTGGATTTTTAAATTTACCATTCTAAGGATGAAACTGGTATCCAAAGTTTGCATAGGGAATCTTACTTTCTCTGCTTCTCTTACGTGAAAGTAGGATTATAAAAAAAAATAGGATTATTATTATTTAAATTATGGAAAAACGACTTCCGTACTGGCAGATATAATTTAACCTGTGGAGCCCCAGGGGGGCCGCCATTATTTTTTTGTATTTTAATATAATTAATATTAATAAATTAATATAAATAATATTAATAATATAAACTGTTATTGCTCTGTTTCTGTTGCTTCTGTAATTATACTACTAGAGTACAATTTTTATTTGGTCAGGGTTTGCTGGCACAATTTTTTTCCAGCGGTTCTCAAAGTTAAAAGGTAAATACTTGTTTACTGGCACGTTTTCGTGCCACGGGGTCCTACAAGTTAAATAATATTACAAGATTGACAGCAAAACTAAATTAAAAATGTTAGGATGTCAATCCGAGGTATATTATGACGCTAAGAATGGGATGAAGCAGCCTAGATAACAGGCGGCCTACCATCATTTTTGATCCGATGGCTTGAAGAACTCGTGTCGAGGTAGATATATTTACTATTTAAATGACCAAAATTAGCCTTGTCATTAACACCTGATTAAATAGAGGAAGTGTTGACGTGCAACACATCTTTAACTACGAAATGTATTTTATATCGTCTCATACTAACGACACCTGAGTAATTACCAGATAGTTAATTCATGGAATGTAATCATTTATAAATATAGATTATGCATTATTTTAACAAGATATAAACTACTGCACAGTTTGCGAAAGAAACACTTAAAAAAATATTGGAAATTTTAACAAAATATCTCAAAATGCAGGTAACGTTGTTACATTAATTTATGCAAATGATCTCCTTGTGTAGACTTTATCATAAATGAGGGTTCCAAAAACAAAGGTTAGCTTACCTTGAGCCATTTTCTTCGGAGCTGCCTTCTCGCCACCCTGGGTAGTGATGAACTGGCTTCTTCCCTCGGAAACCTTGCCCATGCAGTTAATTATATTAGACGTATTATCTACGATGCTACAGTACCACGCTATCTGTCTGTTCACAAACTCTTTGCTTATCGAATTTGAATCTTATGGTTTTGACATAAAGTGGTACAGACAATTCCAGGATTGGTTTCTATATGTTGCATTAATTGTGTACTCAGCAATAGTATACTGAAGAGTTTGAATGTGTGTAGAATTTAATGGAACGATCAAAGTTTAAGTTGCTTCAGTTGCCTGAGAGTAATATCTACTATAGCTTCAGGTGTCTGAAATTTTCACAGAAATATATTTCTTGACAGTTTTGCGGCTTAGCCTACTTGATACGTTTTACTGTCACCTGTAGTCACCATGAAAGACTGAAGGCTCCAAAATCTTCTCAGAATGCAGTGAAGTACACAATCAGGTGAAAAATTTCAACAATTACTTTAATTTGCCCTCACAATCTTTTCCGTTTCTTAATTTTTGCCACCTAGATTGCAATAAAGACTTGAGGTTCGAATGGTAGGGAAAATTATTCATCTTCTCATCAGAAGAAGTATCAATATACAATATAAATAATGAATTTAAAATAATGATGGAGTAGTTATTTATTTATTACCATTACAGATATCCAATGCGACAGTTGTAGACAAAAATATAAATGACTATAACAATCAATTCAATCACAATAAATAACATTCAATTAATCAATATAATACAATCCAAATTAGATGACTATACGATTGTAATTATTGAGCTGCCAAGGCATGTCAAACAAGACGGCCATTGCTAACCAGACTTGTTAGTTACGTACCAAATAATCAACCTATGAACACTGTTTTAGGCTATCACGGTTTATTAAACAATCACGGAAGATATCCCGTAAGTGACAATTTAAATTAACCTATCACATACCCACAAAACGAGACACAATAGTAAAACAATAACAGCGCGGTCTCATAGGACCGGTCGGGGATTCATGAACTAATCAACCTATGAGGTTCCCACTGCGGAAACTAGCTTACCCTCTGTGTGAGAGGGAGTAGACTAAAATCTACCCGGGCCTATTATGGTGTAGATAGACTGATTGTTGCATGGGCATCACATATCTGCGATTTTGGTTCTAAGGCACTGCCATACAAATGAACCACATAACTCCAAACCACCAAGTGAGTCAGTTAGTGGCGTTCAAACACATACAACAGCAACATGAGTTGTAGCCTCGAGGACACATAAAACATAGCCAATGATTAACTGCCAATTGAAATTTGATTGAAAAAAAAACCACCACAAACACACACACACGCCACCACACTCAAACACAACACATCCACCATAATCTCCACGGGCCCAAAGCACCTGCATGGAGGTCACATATCTTCGATTTTGGTTCTCAGGTACTGCCAAAAGCTGATAAACGAACCACGTATGCGCCATGTTTGGCACAACTAAATTTTGTATCTTTCTTTCTTTCTTACATAACTCCTAACCACCTCGTGAGTCAGTCAGCTAGTGGCCTTCCTTCATATACAGCAGCAACATGAGTTATGGCGTCGAAGACACATAAAACATAGCAATGATTTACTGCCAATTGACGGCGGCATTGTGACCAGTCCACAGATGCAGGAATTCATTAGTTTTACTTCGTATTATTGTCTGTTTGTTCCGCGGTTTGTTCCTTGTAGTTGACAGAAACAATGTTATCACAATACCTCGTTATATTGTTTTTTGTTTAGAGGGACCTCATCAAAATGACTTCTCCCGCTCTGGGGCGGACCGGGAAGGCATGTCAGACTTCTACTAACTAAAACCCACATCTCTCCTACGTCTTTTCTGACATCTCTTTGAGGCGCGTGTGGAACAATACTGTTACCGGACATCTGGATGGCTGGCTACCCATTGCATTGCTCGTCATACCTGATTCTGTTGTTGCTGTGGTCACATTAATGCGACCGGCTAGGTCCATACTGTGACAGGTTTAACTACTATAAACTAGCAGTGTGTGACTCACATGATGTGATTCATTGGGTTATTCGTAAGTACATTTTCATAGGGATTTAACTTTTTCATATGTCTTGAAGTAACTGTGCCAGTCTTCTTCTGTATAACTATAATCTTCAACGAGATACTTTTATGCAGTAGACTTTCTTACGTACGTTATCCTGCAGGCAGAGTCGGTGGTAAAGTATAGTTGTCTTAATTATGTTAACCATTAGCAAAGTAAAACTACTACGATATGACTACTAATGGGGTCGTAATAGATCCGGTTCACGGCAAGCAATTTGAATATTGCCCTGATCTGCAAATCTTCGACCCATGCCTTGAAAACCTTAAATGACCTAACCTTGAATAACCTAATAATCTTGGAGATCGGAAATCGGTATTATTGTGATTCTGAAATGTTTTAAAAATCGGAATCGTTGAGACATACCATCAACTCAGCGTTCTACGAAATAAACGAGATGAATTCGATTGTTTTAAGTCAACACTATCGACCGCTAGATTTCGATTGTTCGAATCAGTCACTCTCACTAGAAACTCTAACCTATCGAGGAACAACTCGTTAATGAAAGATGGCGCTTTCATTAACGAGTTGTTCGCAAGTCGCAATAACAGACCGACTCGGACTCGGGTCAAAGTCAAAATAAACGAGGATCGAGATGAACGAACAATCCAATAAAACCTCTCGCCACCACGCATCGCTATATTATTGTGACTTACGCAGCATTTAGACTTGAAGATGCACTTTACATTATACGAGTATCTATCTTCGAAGTTACTAATCAAAAATTTACATTTCATTTTCAGGTACTTATTGAACTTAATGGATTTCAGCAAACTTTGATTGCTAAAGTACACTTTTATTTGACACTAAGGGCCTGTTTCACAATGTCCGAGTAGCCACTACTTCCCGAATAAACTTTAGAATAGATAGAACAAAATTTGTATGAAATTATCTGCCAAGTAAGATATTGGCAATTTAATCATAGGTGGTGAAATAGGCCCTGATACTAAAAATTTAAATCAAAAACTTAAGTTAAACCTAATTACACCCTTAATTACCATCCTAGTACATATAATAGTTACAAATACATATAATATACACTCAGGTGCGAAGTACTCCACATCGCTGTCATCTGAAAATGTACCCAGAAGGCTGGCGGCATTGCCACGTCGTATAGCAATGCTAATTTCAGGTACTTACCTGAAAATGGTGATGTATTTATAAATTAGGCTCGCGTTTGACTACAATCTCATCTGATGGTAAGCGATGGTGTAGCCGACGATGGAGCGCGCTTTTTTGTTGGGTTAGGTTAGTTTTAGGTGGATTACATTATATTTATTTATTGGTTTATCCTTACATCGGAACGTCTTGCAGCAATTATACTAATGGAGCACAGATAGTTCAGAATCTGCTACTTTTTAGCAGGATATGCGCGGTGGCGTGGTAGTGATAGTCTTCAAAGGAGCGGGCGTGGTGATGGGTCACGTACCCTCGCTTACCCAGCAACAGGCCAGCACTCCTACAGGATTATATATCGAAAACTTTTTGGTAATTATAGTATTATTACCCTAAATAATTTTATAAATAGGCATAAGTGACACTAAAAAACAAAATCCTTATTAATATAATTATTATATTAGTATAACTCAGAACGCTGGGAACTCCTGATAGGCAAATGAGGGGCCGATACAAACTCACAGAGGCCTTTTAGACAATTTTCGTGGAAAAGGGAACTAACCGATAACTAACCCTGTACACCCGGTTAGTGGGAAGCTATTGCGACACAGGAAAAACAAAGTCATAGGGACGTGATTTTGGGAGCGTTTTTGTAAAGTGGATTGGTTACCAGGAACTATCTCTATCAGAAATATCAGGAAAGCTAGCTTACTCAAAAATTGTTTGATCACTATTCTACTGGTGTCCAACTTTTTATGAAAACGTGTTGGCGAACGATGGCAAAGTGCTATACCAAGTCAAATTATATTAGAATAGGCATCCTATTTTCAAATTCAAAACATAATTTAAGTTAAACCTTTTTCACTGGATGACAAATAGAGCAAGCACTGGCCAGCGACAAAAAAGATAAAAATAAAATCTCTGCACATAATGTCAAAATACGACCATATTGTATTCGGCTAGTTTTTGACATTGTCGCTTTAAATTATATTCTTATCTATTCTTATTTGATGGAAGTGTATATTTTATAGTGCGGATATTGTGATGAAGGTAATTTTACTATTATATAACTATTTTATTAATTAAGACTATGTTCGTATGTTCGTCTTTGTGTTTCTTACTCTTTGCGGGCATTTTTCAATAGAATTCGGTACCGTGTTTGTATTTGAATGAGAGGTTCATTCATTACTTATTTTTCGTCCTTGTCATTGAAATGCAATCAAACTATGATGTACTAATTATTGTGTTTTATATTACCTAAACCCTAAGTTAATGCTATGACGTCTATGACATGATGCTCAGGGCTAAGATCTGAATTGACACAATTAGGTACAACGCAGACTACTCATATTTGTTTCAATCGAGTGTGTGGCGTACAAATTGCATAACTTGCTTAAATAAAATAATTTATAGACTCTGCACTTGTAAATATTTTTTTTACTGTGTACTGTGAAAATAGAACCTAAGCAATATGCATTTACCTATAGCATATAAATGCTCAAATTTTATTTTCATAAACTAAAAAGTGCGTCACAGATTGTCTGTCGTCTGCTTTGCCCCCTAATATTACAGTGGACATGTTCAGACGTTAAGAACCCCAAAGAAAAGATGGCCTAACTACACTATGAGTATATGCTTTCAAGCTGTTCCTAAACAGTTGTACTGGAACCTAACTGGCTCTTACATGGTTTACCACATTGATTTCTTGCCAGTGTTCTTTCTATGAATAAGGAAACGTATTATTCTGTTATTATTATCACGCGTCCGTGTAATTGTGTCACAAATAACTAAGTGTAGACTCCTAATAATGGTAGTTTTCGGTAATTGCTATGATGAGGCGGTCCTTGATGTAATTCCGAAGATATTTGTGTCTCTTTGAGAACTGTTCCGGTGTAATTATCTGATAATGTTTCAAGTAGTCTCTACAATTTACTTTTTCTATGGACACTTTTAACCCTTCGCAGTTAGCCGAAATATATATCTTTTATTTTATTGTTCTACCGGCGGGTCGCTACCGCCACAGCTTCGCACAGCTGTCAGAAATCTTTGTAATTCTCGGTTTTCTCTGCTGGAATATGTTTGTATTGGAGAATTAAGAATTACTTACTCAATCTGTAGGTAATAACTGCATAAAAATCCATTCAATAGTTTTTATTTTATTTATTTATTAAGGTAAAACCAACAGCTTCTATGTACAGCATACTTATCTCAATTTTTAGTTTTGAGGTTATCACCTTCATGCAGACGGACAAACGCGCAGTAGGAGATTTCTCTTTATAATAATAATTATGTAAGGATTCATATTCTTTATTGTAACGTAATATTTATAAAACAAACTAAATAAGACACCTGTTGTACACAGACGAGCTTAACCCAGAATTCGGTTTTAATTCATCAAACTTTACATAAGGGACCTGAGGATAAATCTAGATAATTAAATACGTAATACCTAAATCAGGATTATTGGTAGTCTCGTGATTGACCACTGCCACACCAGATAGTAAGCGAGGATTTGTGAGAGAAGTGTGTGCGGGCGGTTTAACCTGTAGGTCCTCGGTGGCACGAAAACGTGCCACTAAAAATGCACTAAAAATGCATTATCTTTTAACTTTGAGAACCGCTGGAAAAAAATTGTGCCACCAAACCCCGACCGATTTAAAATTGTACTCTAGTAGTATAATTACAGAAGCAACAGAAACAGAGCAATAACAGTTTATATTATTGAAATTATTTATATTAATTTATTAATATTAATTATATTAAAATAAAAATAAATAATGGCGGCCCCCCCGGTGCTCGACAGGTTTTCGGTTTGGGACTAAATAAAGATAATAACTCCTGATGATACTTAAATCTTAATAGAAATCACAAGATCATCTTATTTTTTTAACCGACCACCTTGAGCTTCTAGGGGTAACGTTGTAGTTTGCCTTCAATTTCGCCACTTCCATATATAAAACTGACTGTAAGTATTTACTTACACTAGTTTTAAGGTAATTTACTAACACTATTTTATATTTACTTGCTGAAATAAATTAAATTCAATTAAATTGATTCATTAGCAAAGGTGAGACGGTACTTCACGCCGAAGAAGCTGCTCAGTGCTGCTGAGTACTGCTCCCACTTTTTAGATTGGTCTACTAAACACCAGCTTGATGCACTAATTGAGAAGCGAACCCTGCGTACACTTTACGAGTGCCAAAGTCTTAAGCATCGACGTCGAGTCGCTAGCCTGTCGCAAATATAACCATAATAAAAAAAATCTTAGGCACAAAAGATTTGACAACATTAGATACAAGTTTTTGCTGCATCAGTCAGTGGACTGATCTAGTTAGTGAACCAGACATAATATACACGTATGTATATACCACACGATTTGGATCAACCTCCGCCACCCATGGCCAGCCAAGCAGTCTGTTGGCAACCTGATCGTCCCAGCGACCGCTCACCAGTGACCTTGGGCTCGCCGAGCCGTTTCCGACAATTCACCTGCATTCGTCCGACATGACCGACAGGAGGGAGATTCCGGCGCGAATGACTTGCATGCTTGCTTGCTACTCTAAATGTCAGCTTGTAGGGGCTCGTCTATATAAGGTCTTAGATTTCTGACTGGCTTTTAATCAACCATGTTGGTCTTATCGGAAATGGCTGAACTCCAACATTTCATAATTGAAGCGACTGGATTTTTGAGTTCTTGATGTTGCTCTTGCTCCTTTTGTATGGAAAGAGGTTTCGATTGTCCTGTAATTGATATACGTTTCGTAGATGCATAATAAAGTATTCAATGCTTACTAATTGACTTTAAATCAGATTGTCATCGATGGGCTGCTAATAACAACTTAGTTCGACTATTTTAAATTTGCCTCGCCATGCATTGATTAAAACACAATGGTATAGGATTGTTATGCGTCGGAACGTCCTGAATAGGCATGGTTGTTATTACCCTGTGTGACGCACAGTATGCATCATCATCAGTTCAGCCTAAAAACGTCCATTACTGGACATAGGCCTCCCTCAAGCGTCGCCATAATGACCGATCCTGTGCGTTTCGCATCCATCGGATTCCCGCGACTCTACTAGGCACAGTATGGGCATTCATTTTGCAGAAGTTGCGGACATCGCGTCGTTGAATACAATCCACCGTCGCATGTAGAACTGCCTTACGTTCATACTGAGACAAAAACTCTTAGTCTAAGAGCCAGCGGCCCGCAGACCTTCGGTAAAGTATAAAAGCTGTAAGTTTCTCAATGTATGTCCCCAACACAGGTAAGAACGAATCCCGTCTATGTAACTTGGGTCGCGGTGGCTTTCGCAGGTATCAGGTAATAAAGGTGTGTAAAATTGTGTGTTAGATTTGGTAAAATATAAAACTCAGTTTTTACGTATTTTATTTATAATAATCCCAAAAGTCATCTTGCCGAAAGCCAGACACTTCGTACGGTTCCAACCCTCTGCCAGACACCCTTAAAGTATATTTAATTGTTACTATACTTACGGTATAGTATAAAAGCTGCAATTTATATACATATGTTATTTGGATAACTATAAAATAATGTATTTTCAATAGCCAGACAGTTTCTGTGGTTCCTCTATGTTGCCAGGCACATAAAAAGTCTAATGTAGGTGCGAGCGCGAGGGATATATTAGTCAGCGGGTGCGACTGAAATAGCGCGTTCGGTCCATTGCGACGTTCTACTGCGCATCAGCTGTCATTTATTGTGTATAATGAGAACTATTTTCTAGATTTACTATGAAAATTCATTAATAAAATACATTAGTAAGGGTATAATAACTTAGAATCAACGAATAAATGTAAACATAAAGTTCATGTAAATATACCAATAAATAACAGTGTCCTTTTTTCATTACGTCGTCCTCGATGATGTTACTGATTTCTTTTAAACTATTCTGTGATATTCTCGATGATGATGCCACTCACTTTTACTACTTGTTTTTTTTTTAGAAGCTACAATGTTGTTAAAATTAATTCTACAATCAGTATGATAATAAACTTTTGAAGCAGATAAATTTGTCAAAGTAATAAACAGCTCATGATAATCTTCTACATCTTCAATAATAGGTATGACACTAGATTTAAAATGGTTTGTATCAGCTGCGTGGAGTGGAAGCATTTTTGATCGCACTTTTTTCTTTTCTTTTTTGCAAAATATACAAATGTTTACAGCATCTTTAATATGAACATCACTCTCAGCCTGGATATTTATACCCTGACTTGCATCATCATGTTCACTTACATGTTGAAACATCCGGATTTTCTGGATAAGATGTAGATTGTGATGCTCCTGATTCAAAATCAAAGGTTGGTTGTGATATTGAGAAAGATTCTGTAAATGAAGGTGGTGAATGAGACTGTTCTTGAGAAGTTGAAGGTTGTGGTTCCGTTGACTGAGAAGATGAACTATGGTCTGATGTTGTTGGAGGTTTGGGTGTTGACTTTGTTGTTAATTCAAGTGTCAATGGCGTGGTAGCAGATAATTCGTCTGTAATTACACTAGTTGTTTGATTCTTAACACTTTTTTTTATTTTTGAAATTATCGGGTCTAAAGAATAATATTGACTATGCAGTCCTGTGAATATTTTATAACATTCACGGTGATAACTACCGTCTGTATATTCATTTGGTAAAATAACGCTGTTATATTTGAGGTTGTGTATTTTCCTCGCCTTTAAAATAGTTTGACATTTTTTTAATGTTCCTTCAGAAAACAATATTATTTTTCCATCACTTTTCTTACACAGAAAACAAATTAATTGTCCTTCCATGATCACACTGATTTTCCCTTAATATTATTTTATAAACTGAACAAAACAATAATAAAACGCTTCTTGTACGTATGACTATTCACCACATAATACACAATAAATGACAGCTGATGCGCAGTAAAACGTCGCAATGGACCGAACGCGCTATTTCAGTCGCACCCGCTGACTAATATATCCCTCGCGCTCGCACCTACATTAGACTTTTTATGTGCCTGGCAACATAGAGGAACCACAGAAACTGTCTGGCTATTGAAAAAACATTATTTTATAGTTATCCAAATAACATATATAAATTGCAGCTTTTATACTATACCGTAAGTATAGTAACAATTAAATATACTTTAAGGGTGTCTGGCAGAGGGTTGGAACCGTACGAAGTGTCTGGCTTTCGGCAAGATGATTTTTGGGATAATTATAAGTAAAATATGTAAAAACTGAGTTTTATATTTTACCAAATCTAACACACAATTTTACACACCTTTATTACCTGATACCTGCGAAAGCCACCGCGACCCAAGTTACATAGACGGGATTCGTTCTTACCTGTGTTGGGGACATACATTGAGAAACTTACAGCTTTTATACTTTACCGAAGGTCTGCGGGCCGCTGGCTCTTGCTCTATCTAGGCAGTGTTAAATTACTGCACAAACACACCTACCAATGCCTATAGAAAACAATGTCGATGCATAAATTAGATTGTTAGTTTTTTGTGTGCGCCTGTTGATAAAGTAATCTTAGCAACAACTAGACCGCTTGCAGTGTACAAAACAATTGAGAGAAGTTTTTATAGAACCAATAAGTAGTACGGTTCTCTTGCTCTTAACGATGATGGAAAAAGTCGTGAAGACCTAGAACCAAAGTTCGAAGACATGTTGTATTGACTAACCAGCACTGCTGTTAGAATACGCCCTCTTCCTCACTGAAAGTAGGTCTGTATTCCAGCAGTGGTAACGGTAAAGGTTGATTAGGCCTATGCTTTATCAGATGCTGTTTGAACCCTATCATTATATTTTTTCCTATAAAATATAATAGACGAAACCTGCTCCTCATGGTTTCCTCGACCATTGACAGGACGTCAAGATTTGTTTTTATGTCTTCTTCAGAAGTTGCAGGAGTGTATATAAATATCATTTTAACACCAAATCCCACCATATCAGCTTTTGTTAAGCATATTTGTGCATTGCTCTGAGTAAGATACGCGTGGATACGTTCTGAAACTCAGGAATTATATTATTATATTTAGCATGTTCAAATTACTTCAAAAGATTGGCGACCATCGATTTCAGAGACCAAATCTCACTCAGAAAACTTAAATCAAAATCGAGTAGGTTTGTCCCTCAAGCTGTCAAATTACAAGTACAATCACCTATTTTCAACTTAACCCATATTTTTATTTGCAATCACTTACAAATCAACTCAAAACTGCTGGTGCGGGAGGCCTATGACGTGAAATGAATGAAAAAATAGCAGTACCTACTTAATTGGATCTCCGTCGGAAACCTTACAAGAACGGGCTACTTTTAGATTTTGATTTAGTTTTCTACGTGTTGTTCTAAGGTAAGAAGGGCTCGTACCTTAGAAGGTGCTGACATTCACACGCGTTTGTTGATGTTGGTCTTTCGATCATCATCTATCGGAAAAGGCTAGGCAGATCCTAGCCTTTTCCCAACTATTTTGGGGTCGGCTTCCAGTCAAGCCGGATTTAGCTGAATACCAGTGTTTTACGAGGAGCGGCTGCCTACCAGACACGGGAGGGGTGGGTAACACGGTACTTCATGACGAGACTGGAGTCAGATTTACTGGCTTCTGACTATCCGTAACGACTGCCAAAGATCTATAAATGACAACCGGAACCTACGGCTTAACGTGCTATCCGAGGCACGGAGGAAACTCGTAACGTTAAGATGGTCACCCATCCACAGACCAACTTTGGCAAGTGTTGCTTAACCTTGAAGATCGACCCGTGCGGCTGTTATTATCTAGCCACGAGCTTCTCATGTTTGACGATGTTGGTCTTTCGATGGGTCGGCGAAACATGTTCTTTTAGCGTTCGCCCGTGTGTTCGGACATGTTTGTCCAAATTTATGTGTCATTTATTTAGAAACAAACATCCAATTAGCAAAGATAATGAAGCGGCAAATGAATTGGTTAATTAAACATTTACGAGTGAATAATGGCGTCCAATCATTGCTGAAATGTCATCAATAATGAATTTCTAAATGCTGAAGTGGTGTCGTGTTGTTGTTTGGGGCGTACTACTGCTGTTTTAGATGAATAGGCAGATGTCATCTGAACCAAATAGAAATCAAAACAAATATGGCTGAATGAATCCTAGAGCTCGAGGAATTGTTGGTTTCAGGTTTTTGCATCCAAAAGGTAGCATTCGGTTCTTAGCGACCGTGACGCGCGACTGCGACCTGTGACCGCTATTCGCAACCGCAACGCATGACCGCGACCAGGTCGCACGATCCACTGCTTAGTATGGATTTGTTGTGCGACCGTGTCGGATCCATCCAAGCAGTGGGTCGCGACGCGCGACCCGTCGCGATCGCGCGTCGCGGCCGCCGAACCGGGAGCTACTTAAAGAGCCGGTTCTTCCACGTTTAGTCATTTGTGTAGCTTTTGGTTATGTTCTAGGCTACGAAATTGCCTGCCAAGCAGCGTGGGGCTCGCCCAGAGCAATCTCCGAGGGCCGACGTGGAACATACCCTGAGCTCGCCGGACCTGCACAGCGCCCGGAAGGGCCGCGGCAAACAGACAGAGGAGCCCAGCAAACAAGTGCTCGACGGCCAGTCGGCTTCGGAGTCCAAGTTATTGGCAAGTTACCTGTATTTATTGACACTAAGCCTGTGCATCTGCTATGACTTCGGCATTGATCCCACCTTGTTATCTACTGCAAGACGACTTGTGTGGTATCTCGATCGATCTCTTTCTTTTCTTCTAAATTGATGTTTACAGTTTGTGCCATAACCTGAAGCATTTGACAGTGTGACTAAATTTTACCTCTTTTAAAATGAACTTTAAATTCACAAATTAGTAAGTTTAATTGCAGACAAAAAATACCTCACAGATACCATTGTCATTTGAGTGTAATTAATACATACATCAAAACAAGATAGTTGTAATTTTCTCTAGTGCAATTTTTGTCCGCAATTGAGTAGAAATTCAAAAGAAAACCGAGTGTAACACATTTCTGAAGCCTATTAAGAAAAACATCTCTTTAATTTTAATTCTCATCTTTTTAATGTAAAAAATATTGTTGTTGTGTAATGTGTATAAATAAACAATGCCTTTGTGATCGCCTCTCTGCGTATACTTTTCTCTTTGAAGTGTTTTAGCAATCTCCGTTCTCCGCGAAGCAAAGGAAATGCTACTAAATATTATATAATTGACAGGCCTGCTGGTCTAGTGGTCAGTAGCCCTGACTGCTATGCCGGAAGGTCGTGGGTTCGATTCTCACCAAGGACAAATATATTTGAGTACTCATGTACGACCATATCAAATCAATCAAAAATATTTTTATTTTACATAGGCCTACATGGGCAGTTAAAAATGTCAGAAGCTTATACACTTAATTGTTCTGTGTCTGGGTGTAATTTATCTAAAATATTTAAGTACGTTGTCTAGTACTCATACCATAAGCTCTGCTTAGTTTAGAACTAGATTGCGTTGTGTGAAAGTTATTCCATTCGAATTACAGCTTATCAAAGAGAATGAGCCAACGCCATTGTCTCCGCGGGTAGAGCAGGCTCCAGGCAAGGGCGACAGCGGCAGCAGCCTGGACAGCATGGCGGGCCGGGGCGCGGCGCCCGAGGCCAGCATGGTGGGCCGGGGCCCGGCGCCCGAGGCCAGCCGCAAGTGCGCGCGCATGCAGCCGCCGCGCGAGCTGCCGGACGCGCAGAGGCTGGCGCGCCGCGAGAGGCCCGACAGGGCCAAGTGCTGCGGGAGACCAGTCCTGCCGAAGGTGACCTTTAATCTACATAAGAATGCATCAAAATCTAGATATCTTGAAAGTAATGTGAAATATCGCAAATGAAAGGCGTGGCTCAAGAGTAAAATATAAAAAAGTATATTTTTCAAAACGTCATCAGAAGGATATCGCTTTATGTCCACTGCCATAAATTTATTCAAATATACAATGAAGTTCTCATACATCATAATGTTTATTACCCTAAAGGTAGCATTCGGTTCTTAGCGACTGCCTTCTACCGGTTCGCGCGACAACTCTACTTAGTATGGATTTGTATAGAGTACTAAACAAACCAGGTGACAGCGTCGGTCGCGCGTCGCGGTCGCTAAGTAAAAACCAAATGCCTACCTATAGCATGATCTAATGATTGTTTTAAATTTTTAATTAAAAATAATTACAAAAATATTTATTTCTTTTCAGAAATCCAGATCATGTAAGTGTACCACTGTCAACTCACCTATAATAAAATTAAATCTAATACTACTCATCATATTGTGCAGTTTAATAAGTAAGTGTATGTAATATGTGTGTAAGGTTCTCCCCTGACGCCGGAGGTGGACGAGCCGGTGTCGAAGCAGATCCGGGACATCCACCACGACACGCGAAAGAGCACCCGCATCATCAGGGACTCCAGGAACCGGCTCCTTGAAATACAGAAGGTAAGTTTTGGGGAGTGTTCGACTGAATAAGGGCTTACGTCCTACAACATGTTGTTTTTTTAACTCAAAGGTTGACTGGTAGAGAATGCACTGTTGCATTAAGTCTGCATATGTAGCACTATTGTACATGAAGCTTACCTAAATAAATAAAATTTATATTTACGTCTGGGAAGTATTGGTTTACTGGCTTCCGTCCGCGGCTTCGCCCGAAAAATATGTTAATCTAGGGTATAACCTATCTACATACCAAATTTCAACCAAATTGGTCCAGCCGTTTTTGCGTGAAAGAGTGACAAACATCCACACATCCATTCTCACAAACTTTCACATTTATAATATTATTAGGATTAGTAGGATTTACTCAATATTGTTTTTTTTTGGGAATTATCTAACCAGATATGCCATCCTCATCGTACCTTTTAACAATGCATAATCTCATCACTTATAATTAGATAAACTAAAATAGACAATATTTTATGTGTACTATAATAATAAAGACATAACTTTTTAGCACCATCTGAAGATGGTCGAGATAAATTTAACTGAATTAATACACGTTAATGCCAGTTTTCAGTCACCTACCGCAGTTCATAGATAGCTATCCCCAATAAACAGTAAGATTATATCTATCAATCCACAACTTTTGGTAGGAAATGCTATCCGTCGGTAGGTTATAGGAAAGCAAGTAAGGGCAAAAGGATAGATTTGTTTATCTTTAGTAGCTGCAACTGTAGATAGATAGCTTTTTGAAAACAGGCGTACGTCTATTTAGGTCTAATTCTCTAAAAAAACTCATTCCTGTTTCAGACAGCAAAATCTACCAAATATGGCTTTGGTTAAGTAATAGCAAAATCACATACTTACAACTTAAACATTCGTAAAAGCATATTACCGCCAATTTAATATTTGACTCAAAATTCTACTTCCATACGTTTCCAACTTCAGTTTCTGTCGGCAGTTTTAATAGAATGAGAATAACTAACGAACTCACTAAAAGCTTTCCTGAAATAATCCGAATATATTTGCGCGGGCTTAGAATATTGGGCGCCCTTGATCAATTTACAGCTTCCGAATATAACCAGTCACTATAGAGGGAAATGGAGAAGGTCTGCTCAGTTTAGGTAGTAGTTGCAACGGTTAGAACAAACTTGACGATGAAACATGGTCCAGTTTTGGAAGACCGTAGTAACATAGTGTTTCATCTTGTATTTGAATGCATGAATAAAATTCTTCGATATTTATAAAAATTACTCCCTATTTTTCTAGCCATCTTGCTAATTCTCTCTATTTATTGCTATTCAAAGAAGAATTAGAAAAATGATGACTATATCGAACATTTTGCTTATTCTTTTAGTGGTATTTGTTACTGTCAGGAGAAGTCTTTTATGGAAGAAAATTTAAGAAAAATGCTCCGTAGGATTACTTAACCTACACGGGTTTGTCAGTTGTGCGTTTGAAGTTTAGACAGTACATCATCTATTGGGTCAATTCAATACATTTATTAAAAAAAAAAAAATCATCATCTATTGGGTCAGCTAGTGTGATACAAAACTCAGTGCCGCAGTCGCCTTCTGTCTGTGTGTTCCACAGCTACTGCCCACTACTCATCGAGGCCTTCCCTCAGCACACAGGCGCCACCCAGATTGCCTGCAGAAAGCGCCTATTGTCAGATCTGATAGAACACGCCGCAATGCAGCGCCAACAGTAGCCGCCGTCAATTGTGGTCACATTTCAATAGAATATTCCAACTTGTAATTGCTATCCGAGCGGTCTCCGTAGCACCAATATTTTATTCAAATCGTCATGTTTTCAAAGTGATCAATAATTGATTCTGGTCAGAAGGATGGCTGCGAAGCCATTATAAATATTTCAATGAATTTGGCGTGGTTTGCGTGAGATGTGTTTCCTGAAACAGATTTGGGCTGGGCATGTTAGAGTTGAATGTTACGAAAGTGGTTTGTTTACTGTTTTGAAAGTTTAATGGCGGGTAGGTACGAAGATGTCTGTCCGTCGGAACATGGTCCGGAACTGGAGGTCCGGATGGGATCTGGTTCGGAGTACGTGTGGACAAGTTTAAATAAAATCTTTTTGTCGTCCTTCACCGGATGCTAAAGACCCTCTGACCCAATGTAAGAAAGATTCTTCGACATTCATTATTTCTGTCTTCAACACCATCGGAGTATAGTAGAACTATGCTAAAGTTTCTGTCCTTTAGTAATCTATACTAATATAATAAAGAGGAGGTAAAGTTTGTTTTTTTGTTTGTATGAGGTAATCTGTGGAAGTACTGGTCCGATTGCTAAAATTTTTTTACCAATACAAAGCTGCTGTATTCCCGAGTGACATAGACTATATTTTATGTACGCGGGCGAAGTTGCGGGCTAAAGCTAGTGGCATATCAAGAAAGAAGTTAGCTATTGTGGCTTTGTTTTTCTGACTCCTTTTTAGGGTTCCGTACCTCAAAAGGAAAAAACGGAACCCTTATAGGATCACTTTGTTGTCCGTCTGTCCGTCCGTCTGTCAAGACCCTTTTTCTCAGGAACGCGTGGAGGTATGAAGCTGAAATTTATATCAATTACTCAGGTCTATTGTCTCTTGAAGCTTTGAAAAAATCAAACTTCTAAGCCAACGCAATCAAAAGATACAGCCGTTTATGCCGCAAATTTTCGACACTTGCAAGGGAATCAAAACCTACAGGGTGCTTCCCGTGAACTCAGAATCTTGAAATTTGGTACGAAGCAACGTCTTATAGCATAAATAAAGGAAAAATTACGAAAACCATAAATTTTTAGTTACATCACAAATTTTTTTTTTTTAATAATTTTAAACTTACTACCCATTTCCTCATAAACGCGTAAAGGTATTAAATTGAAATTCATACCAAATACTCAGATCTATAATACCTTTAAGCTGTAACAAAATCAAACTTCTATGTCAACGCAATAAAAAAAAACAGCAATTTAAGCTGCATATTTTGAAACTCGCAAGTACTCGCAAGGGAATCAAAACCTAAAGGGTACTTCCAGTCGACCTAGAATCTTGAAATTTGGCATGAAGCAACGTTTTATAGCACACATAAAGGGAAAATTCCGAAAACCTTAAATTTTTAGTTACATTACAAGATTTTCTTTTTTGTAAAATCTTTAAGACTCGATTCGAGAATTGAACTGTTTTCATCTTGATAAATTGGTACGGAACCCTCAGTGTGCGAGTCCGACTCGCACTTGCCCGGTTTTTTGACTTCCAGAAAGCCACCATAACGGAGGCCGACGTGAAGGAGCTGGGCGAGCGCAACGAGCTGCTCCTGCGCGAGATGGAGCGCTTCGACCGCATGACCAGGAACATCCAGAAGCTGGTGGCGCCCGAGGCGCTGCTGCGGAGGGCCGTGGAGCACCGCGCGCAGGACCCTCGCGTGCAGGAGCCGCCGCGCCTGCCCGAGCGGTGCATGGACTACGTGCCCGGCAGTGCTTATGGTACAATAGTTTTATTTATAACTAGCTTTAGCCCGCAGTTTCGCCCGCGTACATAAAATATAGCCTATGTCACTCAGGAATACAACAGCTTTCTATTGGTGAAAAATTTTTAGCAATCGGACAAGTACCTACTTCCACAGATTACCTCATACAAACAAAAAAACAAACTGTACCTCTTTATTATATTAATATAGATAAACTAACTCCTACTTTAATATTTTTTTCGTAATAATTATAATATAATATTTATTTACTCAACATAGATTGTACAAATGCAACTTAAAATTTAGTAAGCTATTATTTTTAAGTATTATATGTAACTGCATCTGTAAGCGAACTAGGTAAAAACCTAAATTAAATTACCAGTTAGTGTGATTGCAACTGCTTCATGGTACCTTATGCAAGCATACATACGACCTGTAACTAACCAGTGGTAAATTCCTCGAAACAGCTGTTTCAAGGATTTGAATATATTAGCCTGAACTAAACATGTTTTCCTAGGAAAACGTGTACCTAATGGACGTACATCTGTGCAGTAGTTGCGAAAATAGTTCATTAAAATTGTATACGTATTTATCTTAAAAATTCAGTGGCCGTCAAATACTTAATTCAATTTAACATTTTTCATTTCACATAATTATGGGTGCTTATAAGACGTCAGAAATGAATGCATGGATCTAACTGTTAATTTCCTGTGGAGGAACGGTCTGCTCAAGACCGGCCGCAATTGGTGACTACTGGCGATGCTTTCTGCCCCGGCTAGGATGGGATACATAAGATCTTAAGTAAAGTATGGAGCAGAACGACAAGAAACACCATAGCACGGTGGTTCCTCCGTAGGTCATTAATGCTAAAATTTCATAATCAATTACCCCCAATTTAATTATCTATAATGATTTACCGATAAACAAGCTACCCTAAAATATGAATATATCACCCATTTTACCTACTTATCACTTATTTTTCTACCTCCGAAGTGAAGACATCATTACGTTGCGCACGCCTTATAAGTAACTCATTAGCGGTACTGTTTGTTTAACTGTGAATTCTCAGAATTGCATTGTTTTTGAGTGGTGTTAGTGACATGGATTTTCAAGATCAAGGTATGTTATTACTAATTTGTTATATTTTAAAGTTTCATTTTACTTATTATGACGTATTTTTACGTGCTACGCCACACAGTATTTCTATTAAATTTGTGTCTTATAGTTGAATTCACATAGACCTACAAAAAATTTCAACCATAATCGAATACTCTCACATATCTTATATTAAAGATTGAACTCTCTATTTTGAAAATCAAAAAGGTTTTTTTGCGTCCTTTTGCGACTATAGTCGCTATATAGCCTCTACGTCTGCGTAGACTCTGGCGTAGCATGGTCTACGAAACCTACGAAAATAAATAATTTCAGGTACTTTCGTTAAATGTTCTTTCTGAAGGAGGCATTTCTTTGAGATTTGGTCTGCCATAACTTGAACTGTTCCTCAAAAACATCAACACGTGTTGGAAACTATTCTAGCTTCACTGGATGAGGTCGAAAATGTAGACATTAAGAACTTAGATAGTAAGATACTCAATTTATGTAAAAGTCTTTATAGATTTTGGAAAATTGTCTCTACAATTAAATCGAATTTTTTGAATAAATATTCAGATTGGTTAAATAAAATTGAATGTGTTGAATTAGTAAAGGGTAATGAGAAGTGCTCGAAGTGTGCATTCATTACTGGTCTTCAGAAACTTATCCGTAAGAAAAAGAGCGTTATGTCAAGGCAGGTTTTAGATTTATTAAAAATTTAGTTTAAATTCAAATTAGGTTAGTTATTGTACTTATTTAACTTAGTTATAACCACACTAAGTTAAATAAGTGACGTTTTTAAATATGTAAATTGTAGTTTTAGTTTTCTTGCCTTTTGTTGTACATAATATGTATAATATATAAAAGAATACATATTTAATGATAACCCCTTCATAAACAGCGTTAATATCATATTCAGATGTATTTCCGAGCGAGGAAGAATAAATCTCAAATATTGACAATTTAAATGTATATTAAATAGTACGTATTTTACAGTTTATTGTACATAATGTATTAAATTATGTAAATAAAGCATTAATGTACATTAGTGAAGTATTTTTTTATAATTTACCCTTAAGAAAACATCTCATTTAACAAATTTAATAAAGTAAGATATTAATGACCGCCCTTGTAGGGCGCTTGGACCACCGTGCATAGCTACTCTGTGATCTGTTAAACTCTTTCTCATTGTCTTTCTATTGTGTCTCGAATGAATTTATTTATTTAATACTAGCTTTTGCCCGCGGCTTCGCTCCCGTCAAATGACTACCCTACCTGTCCTACCCTACCCTACCCTACCCTACCTTCCCTACCTACCCCAAACTACCCTACACTACCTACCCTACACTACCCTACCTATCTTACACTTCCCTACTACACTATCCTACACTACCCTACACTATCCTACCTACCCTACACTGCCCACCCTACCCTACACTACCGTACACTACCCTACCCACCGTATACTAATCGATAAATAGAAGACCTAAAGTATTGTATAATTTTTTTTTTTTTCGAATTCTTCTCACCTTTTAAACCTTCCCTAGACCTCCACGAACATTTCAAGACCAAGATAAGATAAATCCGTTCAGCCGTTCTCGAGTTTTAATCAGACTAACGAACATCAATTCATTTTTATTTATATAGATTAATAAATTAATATAAATAATATAAACTGTTATTGCTCTGTTTCTGTTGCTTCTGTAATTATACTACTAGAGTACAATTTTAAATCGGTCGGGGTTAGATGGCACAATTTTTTTCCGGCGGTTCTCAAAGTTAAAAGGTAATACTTATTTACTGGCACGCTTTCGTGCCACGGGGTCCTACAGGTTAAAAAAAAAAGATGAATATGTGATGTAAAATATTTTGAATTAAATTGAAGTCTATACCTAGTGTAATCATGCACGACATAAACTTATTAGCCGGTTGGTGTGAGGCCGGGTCGCTCGCATCACAACGCAACGCAGTTTTGTATGCAAGTGTTCATTAAAACCGCGCTTCATAGAGACTGCTTTAAAAATCTCGCAACTATTAAACTATTGTCTAAATCCGTACACAGATTTTTCTGTTTTTAGAAACAACAAATTTTTCTGTTCGTTGACAAGTGGTATTTTAGACGAACACTGTAGTGTTTTATGGAATTCTCTCTTCTATTTGTGTGATCTATTTCACTTCATGCAGCTTGATCGTGACTGGAAAGTTTGTTGTTTAGTTAGTGACAGTTTAAAATGTTTGTAATGGAGATTGGCAGTCTGCTATGTATTTTGAGAACTGAAGTGGCGATAGATTTCGGATTTTTTACGGCCTTATGGATAAATTTGGCGATAGTTTTCGTATTTTTCCACGGATTTATTTTCTTTTTATTTTCAGAGCCGCCTCTGTACCATGAAATGAAGATGAACCACCCGACGGTCCTCTTGGCCTCGGTCCCACAGCGCAGCGCCCCCGGCCTGGTCGTCTGCGAACCACAAACGCGCAGCAAATCCGTACGTCCACAAATTTGTCCCAGACGATATAGATAACAAACAAAATGTAAAAAAAATTAGCAAAATATACAATTGTAACGAATGTTTGTGTTTCTTTTAAGGAGATTGACCTGACTCGCAAGCTTAGCGAGAGCTACGACATGCAGGAGAAACTAGCTGCCGATAACGCTGATTTAGAAGTCAAGAGGTTTAGTTTTTTAGAATTTATTTCTAGTTTAGTTAGAATACAGGCTTCTTGGCAGGTTTTCACTGCCAACTTACCAAGATAATGGCATTTTGAATTTTTATCAACGATAGGAGATATGTTTTGAGGACATGAGTTCATCGCGTATATAGAGGGACGGACGGACCTTTCGTTAGGAAAATTGTGCTTGTTCACTGAATTGTAGAATTGCCGACTTGCGCAGTTAGCATTTTATTTTTTTAAATAGGTAATAGTCCGGTCAATCTATTTATACTTATAATAAATCTGTAGAAGTGAAAATTCTGTACGTTGAAACAATAAAAAAAATGGCAGGAGGTGTTACTAGATCGACACCGAACCCGAAAAAGTGATTTAAAAAATTTTGCTTGTCTGTGAGGGTATCACGCAAAAACTACCGGTTCGATTACGATGAAACTTGATATATTATTCTTTAATATCTTAGGCACAACTACTTTTTATCCCGTAAAAGTATGTAGGTACAATGAACACACAACAAACTTAATTTTGCGATTCGAACCCTAGACCCGACTACTTTTCCAACCGCAAATAATAAGTTTGTCGTAGGTTGCGTCACCCGCAGTGGAGTTCACTAGCGCCCCTTAGACTTTTACATATGTTTATTATTATAAAAGTAGTTTTAAATTTTAAGGGCCTGTTTCACCACCTATGATTAAGTTGCCAATAACTTACTTGGCAGATAATTTCATACAAATTCTGTTCCATTTTTGAATTTATTCAGAAAGTAGTGGCTACTCGGACATTGTGAAACAGGCCCTAAATCTATAACCTACTTTTATAGATTTTAATTTTAAAGTATAGACTAGGTAGTATTTGAGAGTGTACGTAGTGACGGTAGGTTATTTTATAATACTGTTAACTGATACTGATCAGTTTTTAGGGATTTTGCTTATTAATTTTATTGAGTTTAGATTAGTTATCATCAGAAATAGGTTTATTTAGGTAGGGGTAGGTATATTATTTTCTGTTATTGAGGTTCTTTTTAATTAGGTAGGTACTTAGGTTTACTTTTATAAGGCGTAGACCGTATAGATTTTAATTTCATGTATATTTGATAGCGTGTAGGTAACGTAGGATATTTTAGTAGCCTTAGGTAGGAATATTCATTCGTATATATATTAGTTTTGAGGGGTTTCGCTTATTTATTGATATACTTAAAAATAATTATAAATGTAGGTACTACATTAAAAACTCATTGATAAGTTTCGTCATCCACGCGGACGAAGTCACGGGTACAGCTAGTACAGACATAAAAGTAGTGGTCAAATAACAAAAAATCCCCGAAAGCCAAATATTGGTGGAGAGCTGGTGTAGACCATGACAAATAGAGTTTTAAAAATCCCCATCGATCCTATGTGTGGTAGAGTGCGTCTAATGAAAGCGCGACCTGGAGTTTTTTTTTAAATTGCATTGGCAACATTATTCAGCCGCAATCGTAGGAATTTAAAAAATTGTGAAGTGTCAAGACATGATTCTCCTACTACTTAGTAATACCACATACATTTTTTTTGGATTTAACCTCTTTTTCTCAGGTCGCGCTTTCATTAGGCGGATTATACTAAAGTTATTCGGGGTCAAAAGTCAAAATTTGAGTTTTTTTGTTTTTTCGCGAAGACTATAAGTTTTCTCAAAAAATACCTCAAATCAAAGTTGTAGATCTTAAAATTTTCCACTAAAAAAAAAAATTATCATAGTATACCACAGCTCTCCACCAATATTTGCTTTCCGGGAATTTTGTTATTTGAAAAATGTCTAGGTATATTGACCGGACTATAAGTACTTTTTACTGCCACAAAGTACCTATTCAATTTCATAATACTGGCCCTTCCATAAATTGGCGGCTGTCAAAACATATTCAAAATTAGAAACTATAATCACGATGTCACTTGTCATCCCCGTCAGTCAAACCAAGTCATACAAAATCTCAAAACACATACAAAATCTCAAAACAAGCAACTTTTAATTTTTTATATAATATAAATACACAGAACCATGGATAAATAAGGTACGCGCTTGCAGGTATATTTTGTATAAGGAGCTGATGACGAAAGATCAGCACCTGGAGACTTGCAGAGCTCAGGTCAAGAGGCTGCAAGGAGAGTTGAAGCTTATGAACAAAGAGAACAGTCTGCTGCATGAGAAACTTGATAAAAATAATCCGGAGGTGAAGGAATTTGGTTTAAAGTTGTATCGGACAGCAAGTTATGGAACTTAGGAGTTGGGCAGGGTACATGACAAGGCCTGGTAAGGTCAGGTGGAGTAAGAGAGTGACCGAATGGCCCCCCAGGATAGGCTGAAGAAGTGATGATCGTCCTGCGGCGAAACTAGTAAACGACATTGTTGCCATCGCCGCTGGTATAATCTGACGGTTTCACATGACATGTGTGTGGATTGGTACAAGAGGGGCCTATGTTTAGCTGTCAGTAAAATCAGGCTGTGATGTGAGGATGATCATGACGATGTCTCTCGCATAGCTTTTTGTAAACAGTTGATGGAAAGCAAAGCTCTTTTGGTTAAGTAAAGAGGTTGGCAAAAGCAGATTACAGGTTGTGTTGTGTACGATTAAAATGTTAGATTTATATGCACAGGGCGATGCTGCACCGGTTATCAAGGAGTGCAAATGTAAAGAAGAAACAGATTGTGAAGAAGTAAGCAGCATTCTATTAGTAGTATAATTATGGAAAGAACGGAGGGTAATATGAGGCAAATAGCGATACTATAAAATTGTAAAAATATGAAATGATTATTCAAGCAAGCATCTACAATATTAACAAATAAATTGACAGGAATACACATAGGTACATGAAATCAAAATTAATACTCGGGTGTGTTTTTGACATTCTGTAAAAAAAGTAAAACAATTTTTATTTTGTAGAGTAAAAAGACAGTGGACGCTTCACATGCGGAGGAACTTATAAACAAATTAGAGAACTACAAGACTTCTACTGAAGGATTAGTACGTATTCTGTCATCTGTTGTAATGCTTGTCTCATTTTTCCACGGATTATTTTGAACTATTGTATAACGAGCTCGTAGAATAGATAGTCGATGGGAACTAAAGGTTCCAGAGGGGCGACTTCCAGCCGGAAGACACAGCATTGGAAGGCCTCCCACAAGGACCCCACCCGATGAATGCCAAACGCATAGGACCAGTCGTTGTGGCAACGCTTGTAGGAGGCCTATGTCCAGCAGTGGACGTCTTTCGGCTAAATTGACAATGGCGATGACTGTATAAAAATAGAGCATAATAGAACTGTTTTGCTTTTACGTCAAAGGAAAAGCTAATAATGGATTTGGAGCTGGACGTGCGCAACGTGAAGATGGACATGACGCAGGTGAAGAACGCGGGCTCCATCAAGTCGTGCCGCGGCTCCAGTGCGGCCGGAGCTAACACCTGCTTCGACCAACCGGTAACTTTTGTACTTCTTTTTGATAAATAAAATAAAAAGCATTGATTTTAGGCAAAATCAAATAGCACCCATACAACAATTACAAAGTAGAACACACACATAAGAAAACGCTGAAACGTATCCAAGGAGTAATCAACAGAATTTCATACTAAACAGAAATGCCTAAAAATGAATGCCTAGAAAATGACTTAAGGCATTAAGTCCGCCTCTGCGTATATGATATAACCGAAATGTATACAACTGATATTTTACTCCCAGCTGTGGGAACATTATAAGGCCGATAATGCTAAAAATGCTAATGCTAATATAAAACAAAAATGTCATAAATTACAAGGAGGTAGTTCGTCAATGGTTTAGTAGCATTTTTCAATTAAAAATTCATTAAGTTTCGTGTAAATTATGTAAAGTTTAACTACCTATCACTACACGATCATATCATTCGGTATTTTATTTAAAATTTTCGGAGACATGCAGAAAATGCTTTTGTGCCAAAAGGACTTCTTAGACATAATTCGTGTCGATGTTCTCTTGTGGATCTATATTTAACGTTGCTCTGAAGCTTTTTTAAACAGTTTACTATTTTCTTTAACGAACAATGCGGTCTCGTAATATAAAGGCTATATTCTAAGAAATTTAAAATGAGTTTTACAACAATCCGTTGCACTCCTTCCAAGTAATCCTTATTTTCTTGAAGTTCTTTCATTTCTTCACATTATTTTGCTTTCTGTTTTCAGCCAGGACCGCCGCCGCCGCCTTTGTCGAGAGCTGTAAGCATTTCATTGATAGTAATAATCACTGCATTTATGTTGGATTTAGGTGCGTTACTTACTAACTTGTTTTTCTGTCTAGTGTGGTGTTTGTCCACCTTGTCCGGCACCCTGCAATCCCAACGCACCACCGGTAAGAATCCTTGTATAGCTTTTGTTACATTGTCTTGAAATGGTCCTCATGCCATAACTTTTACACACACACACACAATCATGTCAACACTTTCAGTAGTACCACTGTGTGTGTGTGTGTGTATTTATGATAAAATTGCAGGCAAACTAAGCGGTGGTATACCACTGAATTGTTTGTCCTTAGTTTACGCTCGAAGTTTTCCACTAGTTATTTTTGTTTGCCAAATTATGAGTTAACTTTTGTAAGCTAGTATAAAAATCAAGATTTGGTATTTTATTCAGCTGTATGTCATCCTAGAATTTGATCCTTATTAGCGATACGGTCATATGGCGTTATAATAGTGTTTTTTTCAACATTGGATTCTATTCCTGACAACAAATAGTTTTGAAAAGTCCTATGACGCAATGTATTTAGTCTATATTGAGGTTGAGAATTCCACAAAAAAAACTATCATGCAAAATATTATTGTGTATAAATAAATGCATTTGGTCTAAAGATTAACTTCGATCCAAACCGGGAGTCCAACTATAAGTGGGGGAATGATAAAAACTTCCTAGGGCTTGTTACTAGACGTCGTTATTACATTGAACATTGGTTAATATGAATCCCACAGACACCTGCGGAGAAAGAAGTAGTGAAACTGACATTGCAGCTAAAACAAACGGAGGAGAACTTCAAACAAAAAGTCACAGAGGTACCCAACTAGCTACCAGAACCCTTGGCTATTATTACTGTACAATAGTTTAGGACAGACCTTTAACTGTTTAACTTATACGTTAATTATAATAAGCTATATGATATAGATGACTATAGTAAGTGTTCATTTGGCTTTATAACTAGTAATTTTGGTGTAAATACATACCTACCATCATTGTTTGCCTGAGTATTTGCCTAAATATTTGTCCTAAAGCACTGTCAACCGCATTTTCACGGACTCACCTAGTTTCGTAGCAATTAGTCAATTTTCGCAGTCCAGTAGTCAGTGTTGATGTGCGGTTTACCGTACTCACTGTGTCATTGTTATTCTCACTATTTCGCTAATGATCGGCAATGGATGCTCAAAAACCAATTATCCAGAGGAAAAGTTCATTCTGACACCATTAGGGTCAGCTCACACTGAGATGCGACGCAACGTGTCTCGAAATATTATTTTATTTACACACGAAAAGATGCACATTTCGTAGTGTGAATTTAGAATACGCGCGCGTTGCTTCATGCAGCGCTGCGCTTCGTGACGCCACGCGGCGTCTCGCTGCGCAGCGGAACGTTTTTACATTCGCAACGTTATGTTGCCGACAATTTTGCATTGCGCCTCGCAACGTTACTTTGCGTCTCGCGGCGGCACGCGGCGCAGCGCAATGTCACTGGCCTCTTCCTGCATCGTCGCGTTGCGTCGCGTCTCGGTGTGAACTGACTCTAAGGGCTATATTTCACCGGGACACCATGGCGGCGCAACAAGTCGCCGCTACCAACAAAATGTATACAACTCTATAGAGAGTTACTCACTTGGTGTCCGTTTGGTTGCGCAACCAATTTGGCGGCGCGACCAACTCGGACGCGTGCACAGAATGTTACTGGCTGCGCCGACACGCTGGTCGCGCCACCACTAGTTACTATAGCGCTGTATGGTGTCTCACTCACTCGGCCGCCAGGCCGGCGGCCAGGACGACAACTTTTCTTCAGGACTGATTGATTTTCTTAATATTGTATCTTGCTTCAAAAAATTTAATCATTTTCACACAAAGTCAGTAATTCATCAAAGGACCTCACGGACATCCTCACATAACTAAAAAACTTATCCGGATATCTTCTTAGATCGTCGTATATGATGACGAATTGTCCTTTCTTACAGCGATCGGCTAAATAAGGATGAACCCACCACTGTTTCTTTTTTCTCTTGAACTTTCTTTTCCTACGTACATACAGCAGTAGTGCTATCTCTTCGAGGTTCATTTTGATGCTGTCTCAGTATGGTGTGGTGACTCTGGTGTCTGTATGGTGTCTAGTTTGGTAGCTTACGGACACCACGGTGGCGCAACTGGTTGCGCCGCCAGGGTGTCCTGGTGAAATATAGCCCTTACTGTGCAGTGTGCGATGCTGCGAGCAGACTTACTAAGGAAGAAGGAAGAGTTAGAGAAAGAGAGATGCCAGCACCGAGAGGTGCAGAACAAGCTGCGGGAACTGGAGATGAAGTTCGAGGGGCTGACGAACCACACGAACATGCTGCTGGGCACGAAGGAGCAGGCGTTTGAGCAGGAGGTGAACGTGCGCTCCCTGAAGCAGTGCTACCGCGAGGCGCGCGAGGAGATCGACGAGCTCAGGACCTTGATGAAGGAGCAGAACGATCAGCTGCAGGATTATAGGGTCAAGGTAAACGAATTGATCAATGTAGTTCTTATTTGTCTAATTAATTGCTTAATCTTTAAATTGTGCGCCTTCAGTTCGAATGTAAGATTGCCATTTCTAACAGGCACACACTATTGTTTCATTGCTACTTAATATTCTCATTTAAAATTTTCTATTCTTTAGAAAATTTTTCTTTTTAATTCAAAGCGTTATTTTAATAAAAATTGTGTTCTTTGAATTGTCATAGTCTGCAAAATGGAAATAAAAGATTATAGAAAGGATGACCTGGTGAGGGTCGCGGGTATCCGATGGATGCGAGACGTACAGAACCGGTCGTTGTGGACAGTGGAAGTCTTTAGGCTGAGATGATGATGATAGAAAGGTCTATCACTTAGCCCTGGTTTATGAAAGTTGTGTTTCGCAGTACCTGCAAGCCCAGCAACTCGTGGAGGAGCAGCGCCGCCAGATGGACATGATGGACATGGACAACAGCAGGATCAGCGAACAAATCAACCTTGAGATTCAGAAAGTTAAGGTACGGTGACCTTCGTAGACCTTTCAGTACAATCAATCAAACTTAGCGATGCGAGACTGGACTGCCTTGCATGTTTGTAGGTCACGGGTTCAAAACCGGATAAGCGCATTACTTTTTTTACTTTATTTCATCACTGCTGCTCTTAAATAATGTAATACCATGACATACGGTAATGGTGTAATATCATGAGGAAACTGGTAAGTCCTAGAACCAAAAATTTTAAGACATGTGACATCCATCAATCCACATTAGGCCCGGTATGATGGATTACCTCCTCTCCTAGAGAGGAGGTCTGAGTCCCAAAAGAAGGGACGTTACAAGGCTGTGTGTGGTAGTTGGGTTCAAGTTGTTAAACCTTAGTGTGCATGAGCGTCTCATCTTGAAACTCTGGTACATTCCTCAGATAAAGTTCCAAGAGAAGCTGCAGGAGCTGGCCCCGATCCCGGAGCTGCTGAAGGCGACGCAGATGCGGCTGAAGGACGCACAGCAGGCGCAGGCGCTGGCCGAGCACAACTCGGAGCAGCTCGCGCGGGAGCTCAACTGTGCCAGGGAGAAGGTAACGAGTCACACTACACTACAGAGCCGATTCCCTCGTTGGATGAGATGGCCGCTCAAAATATCTACAGGTAATAAAAAAAGGCTCTTAGGGGTCAAGTGTGAACAGGTTACTTCTAGGTGAGCGTGTTCCATAATCGGTCACATCGTCGCTTACCATCAGGTGAGATAGTAGTCAAAAGCAGACCAATGCTAACGATTAAACTATTACACTATCGATTTCATGATACAGCTGATGGCAAGTATATGTTGGCTTGCAGGTCCACATCCTGCTGCACAACAGTCTGAAGCAGCCGGAGAAACAGGAGAAGGTGGCAGACGACAAGCAGCTGCAGTTGCTGCAGCAGCGGGTCGCGCAGCTCACCGAGGGCAACATGGCGCTCAAGGGCGAGATCGAGAGGCTCAAGTGAGTACCCAAGAGCATAGATGCTGGACTAGAGGCCTACGCAGACCTGGACGGCATGGCAAGGGATTTACCCACGGACATTCAAACTTAGAGCAGCGGTGACCCAGTTGTAACGCCCTGACTTGAGTTGTAAGTCGCGGGTTCAAATCCAGCCAGGCGCATTAAAGTAATGCGCCTGGTGTAAATTAGTGTAAATTATTTGTCATCACTGCTCTCTAAATGGTGAAGGAAAATATCGTGAACAAACCGGCACGTCCTTGAACATTTGTAATATCCACCAGTCCGCACTGGGCTCGTGTGGTGAGTCCCAGCAGTGGGAACATTATAACGCTGACGCTATGCTATTCAAAAGTATTGATACAGAAATACGACAAATTGCTTTGCTTTAAAATGATACCCTGGCATCGAAAGGGATTTCATTTCATGGCTTTGAAAGACGCATCTCGGGATCCCTCGGCGGGATGCCGTGCGTACTACAGTAGGCAACGGCAGACCGAAGGACTAAAGTGCCTGCCAACACTCCATTAAACTCCACTTACAATTGAAATTTGTATCGGGTATCAAAAGCTGCCGTGGCATACTTTGACGTAATGCGGTACGTCGTGGCATGGGGCTGGAATGCTGCGGTATCTAAACGGTTACTGTGCACTGACTAACTGCAAAATCTTTTGCCGTCACGTTCTGTTTTGCGTTGTCCTAAAATGTCCATATAGAGTAAGAGCCCGTGAACGCCAGACTTACGGTATTTTATAAAAGCTGAAAGTTGGGTAGCGCATGGCCCCGACACAGGTAACAACGATGGCCAATTATGAAATTTGGGTTGCAGTGGCTTTGGTAGGTACACAGTACCAAAGTTGTCGGCGATCCAACACGGCCGCAGGAAGATCAGGCGCAGAACTGCTTTAAGTACCTGCTGCGACATTTGCATACAGACTACTACTTTAATACTTGCAGTACTTAAGGTCCCACTTTGCGCGGGCTTGAACTCACTGGCGGGCGCGGCCATAAAGCACGCTGTCTCACTTGACATCGTGCCCGAAAGAGATAGTATCAGTGATGAGCGGTTAGACGCTAGTCCTCACGCACGACGCGACGTCTGCTTTGCACATAGCGCTCCGAACCATTCCGAATAAAAACGAAATTACACGATGCACACATGTCATACCGTTTCGGTTGTTGCGGTGTGTGCCGCTCGAATTCGAAAAACAAAAGATTTAAAATAATACCTAAGAGCGTTTTCACATTATCCAATCCGATATCGGTGTCGGACGCCGATCCGATATCGGGGTAAGTAAAATGTATGAAATATGTACCTGTCTTTCATATTGTCCGGCCCGATATCGGATATCGGAGCACGGCATTTCATACATTTTACTTACCCCGATATCGGATCGGCGTCCGATACCGATATCGGATCGGATAATGTGAAAACACTCTTACGTACCTTTGTTCGTTTCTCGGCAATGAAAAAAAAGACAAATTTTCATTTGTTTTCTTATTTTGAGACCCTGCTACTGCACAATAATGATCAGACACAACGCCCGTCTGGTCGCGCGCCGCGTCGTGTACCTCACCTCACAGAGCGCTGTGGCGCCGCACTGAGTTCACCTTCCTATTGTCCGCGGACGCGGGCCACATGACCGGCGTGCTGTGCAGCAGCAGTTGCCCGGATCAGACACAACACCCGCCTCGCTCAATTGGGCAGTTGCCTGACCAGACAAAACCTCTCTCTGGTCGGATGACGCACTCTATAGACTAAACAAAAAAAACTAGGGCTGTTGCCCGGACCAGACACAACATCCATTTCGCTCAATTGGGCAGTTGCCTGAACCAGACACAACACCCGTTTCGTTCAATTGGGCAGTTGCTCGGACCAGACACAAAACCTGTCTCGCTCAATTGGGCAGTTGCTCGGACCAGACACAACACCCGCCTCGCTCAATTGGGCAGTTGCCTGGACGAGACACAACACCCGTCTCGTTCAATTGGGCAGTTGCCTGACCAGACATAACAACTCTCTGGTCGGAAGATGCACTCTAAAGACTAAACATGGGCAGTTGCCCGAACCAGACACAACACCCGTTTCGCTCAATTGGGCAGTTGCTCGGACCAGACACAAAACCCGTCTCGTTCAATTGGGCAGTTGCCCGACCAGACATAACATAGCCGGTCGGAGTGGAGGGTGTTAGGTTTTTTCGTTACGGAATTTCTGGATTCGGTCCCCACGCTCAAGGCCCGCGATAGAAGCTATGCAATAGCTTAAAAAAAATACAGTCGAATTGATAACCTCCTTCTTTTTTTGAAGTCGGTTAATAAAGCGTAGATATTATAGGTAGTCAACATACACGTCATACGAACGATATAGGCCGCAGTAGACTGAACCAAACTCAGACAGCCGCGCGCGGCGCTGTGACACATCGTCCCCCCGCACCGCAACCGGGGGTAACTTTATTCAGTGAGATGCACGATAGTTCTGAGTAAAAGGCGTGCGTGATAAAATACAAAAAGGCCTTTGGAAGAAGGGGTTTTACGAAAAAACCACTGCATCAATCAATTTCAAATAAAATTTATTAAATTCTTCGATAAATTTGTGGTGTCGGTACAGGCTTCGTTTTTGAAATTTGATGCTTCTTTTATTTCTAATTTACGCTCAAAGTTGTGTTAAAATTTGCCAAAAAAACGAAACTTTAGAAGCTCGTAACTTTTTATTGGCTTATTATTTTACAATTCTGCTTCCGTACAGACAAAATTAATAATGAGACAAAACGATATCATGTTTAACTTTGGATGTACATGGTCAAATAGTGGAGTAAAACCCCCCCGAAATTTGTATGGAAAAAATGTTGACTTGAGTCGCCTTAAGTGATAATTGCCCCGACTTACTTACAAGTTTTAGGTCGCGGGTGCGAACCATAATTTTGTGTAATTTATTTCATCACAGCTGTACCATCATGCATATTTCATCATACCTACGTATGCCTGCAGATACACCTGTTCAGCTATCCAGATCTTAAAAGTCTTGTTTCTATCCTTAGGGCAAACGTGATCCACATGGAGGAGTTGGTGCTGGCCAACGAGAAGCGGCTCCAGGAGAAGATGCACGAGTGCGCGCAGATCGGCGGCGAGCTGGACCGCGCCCGCGACGAGGCGGCGCGCGCGCTTCAACGAGCCAACGATCGCATGGAGACCATCCGCAAGTCAGTACTGACGCATACACTAACTATAGCTTCTCCAGTGGCTTCAATCGCGTGAAAGTAGGTTTCTCCTACAAAATTTGGACCCCTGTTTCATTACCTAAGGGGATCATTTTTGAAAAATCCTCTCGTAGTGCTCGCCTACGTCTTACAAGGAAATCTTGCGCAAAAGCATATCGCCATGTCGTTTATACCACTTACGTCGAACCTGGAGCAGTTTGCCTGCTGTGGGTTTCTCGTCTAATTATAATTTGGGTGTTTTCAAGGCTGAATTTTTATCTTGAAAGTTTAACTATCAAAATAACGTCGTTAACATAGTGCATACAACTTTGTATTTAAGAAGAATTGTGTATGAACTACATTTTAATTCCAAATCTTCCAGATGTATGCAGACCACAGTAGCAGAATTGGAAAGACAGCTAGCTGCTAGCAGAGCTCAAGTAAAGACTGCTGAAAAGGAACGCGAGGAAGTGAGTATTTTCGTTTACTAACAGCCAGTTCAAACCGGTCGTGGTTGCCTTGAGGCCATCGCGCCACCTTCCAATGATATCTGGTAAACCAGGCACTAACACCCTTCGTCCCATCCATCAGTTGCAATGCCGTATGCAGTGCCAGATCAGACGCCTCAATGACAACTTCGAGCAGGCACAGCTTCGCATCATGGGACTCCAAACACAAGTGGAGACGCTCAGGAGAACTGGCTCGAGTACAGGAGGCGAGGGAGGAGACAGCGAAGAGAAGATGCAAGAGTGCCTCTGTAAAGCCTTCTTTGATAATCCTTGAGAACACGAAGAAACCAGTAGACCAGTTTGTGAACTGATCTACTGAAAATGAGGCTCGGCCATCCTTAATAGGAGTACTTTAACTGTGTTCTGAAGGGTTCTACTTTAAGATGCTATAAAAGTCTAAGGTCCCTTTCAATTCCAAACAAATTCCCCATGATGTTGAGACGGGATGCCCATATTATTTTATGATAGCCAACGAAGATCAGTTGGCTATTGCTGTCCGCGTTAGCTTGAAATAAGTATCCGGAGTTGCCCTTCGTACACCTCCGGAGAAATAGCTTTCTCCAGGTCAACAGTATTTGGGTTTTACCGTGATCTTTCTGGAGCATATCAGACCACGAATCCAAAGAAAAGAAAAATCTTTTAACAATTAAAAGAAATACCAAAAGAGGTTTTCTCCTTGTAAATAGCTGGGTAGCTAAGTAGTAGCCCCCTGAAGTTTATTGGTAGTGTTTTGGATTTCGAAAGGGACCTTGTTCTTTGACTTCTTTGGTGGCGTTTGCTAGGGCCTGACTGCTTTTATCCAAATCTTCTTTAGCAGCTTTTCTTGTGTAGGTGATAGTGCAAATAACTTGAATTGGTTCTGTTCTAAATTGAAACGTGAAAGAAACTATACATGGAATAAAATAAACAAGATAAACTTGTTTTTGGGTTTCATTTTCATTCTTAATAATAGAATTTTATTATTAAAAAAAATACAAGTAAACATTAAGTAAAAACAATTATAGTAAGATCTTAAAATCATTGCTTTAACAATTTAAATACACGCACAAAACCCATGTACGCATTATACACACGTGCACATACACACATGCAGACACACACTCACACACATACCCACACACACACACACACACACACACCCATACACACAATTATTTTTTGATCAAAGATTAACCCAGCTGTCAAACTAAATTTGTGTTCTCTCAAAGAGACCTCACGCTCCGGATGTCTTTCATTTCAGTCTGGACCTTCCACACATTCAGTATCTTGACCTCACATCAATCTGCCTTCGAGGAGTCATTGGTTTTGGTGTCAGTATCTGGTTCCGGATTCCCTCGTACTATGTGGACGTTGCCGGTGCTCGCGAAGCAGGACCGTAGAGCCTCCTGCGCGAGGTGTGTGTCGCGGTGAGGGGCCCGTGCGATCTCGTGGTACAGGTCGATGGCTTCACACATCGTTCTGGTCGCTTCTTCGGTTCGCTCCTCATCCATCAGCTTAGCCCCTTCCTGGTAGGGAAGAAGACAATGGTTAGCTATGAAAAAAAATATTAATTATTGTCTAATTGGCAATAGAATACTCCAAAATTAGCGAGATATAAATAAGAGAAATAGAATTTATCGTTGGATGACTGTCGTCTCTGGCAGTTTCGTTATAACGACAGTTTGTCGAGGCGATGACAGACAGTAAAACTACGCATGATTTACCGTCACAATTGAGATATTTCTAACGTTTTACGACTGTCGTGCTAGCAGTTGTAACTGTCATGACAATCTGTCGTCACTGCAAAAAGATTAGACGGCGATTAATCATGTCGTCCAGTTCAAACCGTCCGTAAATCGTAGATTTTCGCCGTAGCTACCGGCGGAGGTGTGAGACGGTGCATTGTCTTGGTCAAAAAGAATTTTCTTTTTCTCTGTCTCTTACATCTTTCAAATAACAACTATGCGCTCAAAATGGCTGAAACTTTGGTGATGTACTATCAAAGAATGCACCAGCTACAATCACTAGCTTTTATAGACGATTGTTGGTATCTTCACATTGAGGTCGGAAACTTTTCAGACCACCCACATACGTACCTGGTACTGCTTGACACACCGGTTGACGGTCTCCATGTGGATCTTGACGAGCTCGCGGCTGATAGGCGTGGAGCACTTGGCGCAGCGGTCCGGCAGACACTGCAGGTTCGCGCGGAACTTGCCCGCGCATGCTATGTTGGGGCATCTGACCGGGAGGATATCATTAATGCTTCCACATACCTGGTACTGCTTGACACACCGGTTGACGGTCTCCATGTGGATCTTGACGAGCTCGCGGCTGATGGGCGTGGAGCACTTGGCGCAGCGGTCCGGCAGACACTGCAGGTTCGCGCGGAACTTGCCCGCGCACGCTATGTTGGGGCATCTGACCGGGAGGATATAGTTTCGTTAGTTAAAAGTAGAGATACCATAAAATAAAATGAAAAAGAAATTGTGCGGCTTAAGGCTTGGCGTAAACGGGCCTCCGAAAATCACAGTTACTGGGGGCCAGCGACGGCTACTTAAAGTCGGCGCCCAGTGCCGGCATGGCACAGCTTGTCATGGCAAAGGATTTTATTACTAATCAAGTTATTTTGAATCTTATTCATTTGAGTTTAGAATTCATTATATTTTATTTCGATACCACGATGCTGCGACGTGCCGCGGGATGCTGTGGCATGACACTGCGCACCACTGGATGCTGTGGCATGACACGGCACGCCGCAGCAAGCCAAAGCACAACCTGCCATGCCACGGCATGCCACGGAACGCCGCGGGATACCACATCACAATCTGCTGTGCCATGCCATGCCATGAGTGGCATTAACAATTAACAATTTAACATACTTTTTCATATATTTTGTTTAGAAGCGCCGCACACGTGTAAACACGGCAAAAAAACGTGTTGTATGGGAGCCCCACTTAATTAAACTGATATAGCGGCAACAAAAATATATCATTTGTGAAAAGGACAGACAAAGTAACGGGTAGAGGCGAACGGGCAGCAGAGTCTTAGCGTTAGGGTCCTGTTTTACCTTTTGGGTACGGAACCCTAAAAGTTAAAAATAATAACCGGAAACTAAGCAATCAATCTGTCTAGCCTTTGTCATCTATTGCGTATGGGGTGGGCGTCCAGTCTAGCAGGATGAGACAATAATTAACTGAGAACTAAAAGACTTCAATCGAGATTACCAAGTAGTGCCCAGTTGTGGGTGGTCGTACGAGTACCTACTTCCAAATGGTTTCTTACATCAATGTATACACCTAAAAATAAAAATATAAACGTATTTGTAAGATCTTGTTGAAAGTTTTAGATGAATTATTATTGTTTTTGTTTCGCTTTAGGCTCGTACCAAACGAAAATCGTGTAGCTAGTTATTATTACAGTGAAAACTTGCGTACTATTATGATATACTTACTTTTGTGATGGAAAATGTTTTTAGAATAATTTTTGGTTTTTATTAAGAAACAAGATTCAACGGCATAAAAAGGTTTTGCATATATTGCCGACTTTTATAAAAAAAGTAATAGAGCTAGTAACTATTTTTTTTTACGTTTTCTTGTAACAGCAAAGGAACCGCCTCATCTCAAAAATTCGCGACGCTGATACTTATACAGAGTTTGACATGCCACTTAATGATGTCCAAGTTCTATTTAGAGTAGATATACATAATTATAATAGTACATTATGATACAAGTGTGTAATGTGGGTCATTATCGTCGCGGTGGTATTAAGACCCGAGCCATGGCGAGGGTCTTAAGAGAACCAAGAACGATAATGACTAATTACTCTCGTGTATCATACGACGTTTTTCGACACACTTGTTGTAAAGCTAATGGCGGCCACACACGTAGCGTTATACCTGAACGGTATACCGAAACTGAAGGCTTGTGCAAGTATACCTGACGACCATAGTGACCACACACGATTCAAGTATGCCTGTGCAGTCTCAGTTCTGCGCCTGTGACAAACCGAAGAAGTCGTGTTGTGCAATAAGTATTTTGTGAAATATGCCACCGTCACCCACAAATGATGACGTTTTGGCTATTGTTGGTTTGGTGCTAGCTATTAAGAAAAAAGAGAAGTGTAAGAAGAAACGTTCTGTATGGTGTAAAGAATGGTTACTAAAAAGAAATAAGTATGCAGCGTTCTTTTTGTCGCGAATATGGTATTCTTTACTTTTTATTTGCCATAGACATGGTAACTTTCTGTATAAATCTATAAACTCTTCTAATTTCTCTCTATTACTGCGGCGTGAATCGACAGACATTTTGGCGCGAAAATAACCACACAAACCGACCGAAGCACTGGCGCGCGTGCATGCATGCGCGTCCGACACACACGCTCATGCATACTTGCACAAACTAGTTTGCGCAGGTATAAAGATCGTAGTTTTGATCTGCCTACCAGACTTGTGCAAGTCAGGAAACTTGTGCAAGTTTTGTCACACATACGCTCCGGTATACTTGCACAAGCCTTCAGTTTCGGTATACCGTTCAGGTATAACGCTACGTATGTGGCCGCCATAACAGCATTATTCACTCATTACCCAACTGTTGTTATTTGTAAAGTGACAGGTATCTGTCAGCTGTCATAGACATGTAAACAGTCTTGTATTTTCTAATGGTAACATTGACAGATACCAGTCACTAAAGTAATAATCGACTAAGTTAATACTGGCTGTCAAGACTTGTGACATTGGTAGCCTCAACTGTCATAGTTGGCAGTTATGATTTTTGGCGCGCACTTGAACTTGAACCGAAAAACAGAACGTTTATATTTTAACTGTGAAAATTATATCGAAGAATATCCAATTAATCTTCGTTTTATTTCTGAGTTGTGATCCAGTTCTTACAACTCAGAAGTGGGATATATACACAAAACGCCCACGAGTTTTGAAAAATACAATACACCCACGTGTTTTGGAAAATATTGCTTAATATGAACCGTGACCGTAACCAATCTCATAGGAGTCGGTCCTATTTTACTCCACCTATTGTGAGTGAGAAACGCAAGCGTCGCCACGATAATGAAGCCAGTGGAAATTGTTTGAGCAAGAAGAAACGTCGCGGGTGGCAGAGAAGCACGCCTAGCGATTCAAGTTACCAGAATAGGAGGAGTCGATCTCGAACACGGACTGATGGACAGCGTCAACGAAAACGGAAACGTAGCTGCGAAGCTGAGCGTCGTTCGCAGCGAAGCCTGATGATGGAGCGGAGTGAAAGTGAGCAGGATGAGAAGAGTAGATCACGAACACGGAGTGATGGTCGTCGTCGGCGAAGTCAGGAACGTAGCTGTGAGGCTGAGCGTCGTTCGCGACGATGTCGGACGAAGAAGCGGAGTGAGCGGAGGCGTACTAGGAGCCGGAGGAGGCTATCCAGCCGAAGCAGCTCATCGGACACCGCAGTAAGTAAGGAATTACGCGGAAATACCCAGGTAACCAAATCTATGTTTGCTAATAGCGAGACTCAGTTGTTTCTGAACGAGTTATTAAAATCTTTGTCAGCCACGAAGCCAGAAGGAAATAAATTTCCGATGCTAGGCAATGTGATCCCTGAATTTGACCCTATGGCCAAAGGTCAGACGGTCCACATGTGGCTTAATAAGGTCGACGAATGCGCAAAGCTGTACCGTTGGGGTGATGATCAGGTCATTCATTACGCACTGCCCAGACTTGCGGGCGTCGCTCGTACATGGTACCAGGCATTGCCATCAATGTCATTTTCGTGGCCCGAGTGGAAAAGTAAATTAATTGATTCTTTTCCTAGTAGTGACGATTACGCAGAATTACTTACCGAAATGTTGAATAAACGCGTGAAATACAGTGAATCGTTAGAATTATATTACTATGAAAAATTAAACTTACTGAATCGATGCGAGATTTTCGGGAAACGTGCCGTTGATTGCCTGCTCTATGGCATTGAAGATCGTTCCTTAAGACTTGGTGCTAAAGCAGCTAAGTGCCAAGAGCCTGAAGAGGTTCTTAATTACTTTCAATCTATTAAACAAAGTCGCGATTTTGACAAGTCTAAAATTGGCCAAGATAAAAAGATCTTACCATCAAATAATTCTAACTCCAACACTAAGCAGTTAGTTGGAAATGATTCTAAGACATCTAAGCCACAATCTAGTGCGACAGTAACATGTTTCAACTGTAAAGAAGTAGGTCATTTCAGTAATAGGTGTACACAAAAGCTGCTGAGATGTAACATTTGTAAGAGGCTTGGCCATGTGAGTGTCGATTGCCCGCGGCTACCCAACGAAAACAGTAAGGACAGTACAGAAAAGAAGGTTATGAAGGTCGATGTTGATGACACTAGTAATGAGAAATATATAATTTCATTAAAGATTAATGGTATTTTGGTTAAAGGGTACGTAGATTTAGGCAGTCAGTGCACATTGATACAATGTAGCGTAGCAAAATCTTTAGGAGTTACTTGGTCAGTAGGCAAGTTACCAGTTATGAGAGGATTAGGTAATAATATAGTCGTACCAATGGGAATGGCATGTGTGAAAATAGACATTAATAATATCGTAGAAACGGTCGACGTTTATATTGTTGAAGATGGGATTATTAAATACCCCGTGTTAGTTGGTCACAGTTTTACGGAAAAACCCGGAATCATTATCACAAAGACCACAAATTCTTTAATCTTTAGCAAGGAAGAGGTTAACAAATTGCGATTACTACTTAAAATGGATTTTGAAATTCAACCGAAACAAATGACTGCGGTTCCTGTTTATTCCGATAGAAGCTGCTCTGGGCCTATTTATGTCCGGGGTTCATTAAGAGGTCAGTCTGGTAAAGAATTCTACTTATTACCAGGTGAATATTTTCTTGAAAATAGCTTAGGAGCACTTCTAATCCAAAATTTTAGCGACCATTCACTTTTGCTGAATAAAGATACATTAATCAGTCGAGTTTACACATCTGAAAAAGGTTTTGAGATTAACATGCTAGATTTCAGCAATCATGACACGAGTTCCGATCTGAATTATGGTAGTCACTTATCCGATAATGAGATATTGAGGTTGAAGTCCCTACTAAAGAAGTATGAGGGCTGTTTTTCCTCTTGTTTAGCTGATTTAGGGTATACTAACATAGTACAGATGGAGATAGAACTAAACGACGCAAATCCGGTGGTTTACCGACCTTATAGGCTCTCATATCCAGAACGTGAATTGGTTCGAACAATGGTAAAGGAAATGATCGACGCTGATATCGTTTGTGAGTCTAACTCACCCTATGCTAGTCCTATCCTTCTTGTAAAGAAGAAAACGGATGAAAAAAGGCTCTGCGTCGATTACAGAGCGTTAAATAATAAGACTCGTAAAGAGCATTATCCTTTGCCACTGATCGACGACCAATTAGATAGATTGTCAGGCAATTCTCTCTTCATCAGTCTTGATCTTGCATCTGGGTACTACCAAATTCCTATAGCAGAGGGTTCACAAGAGGCCACGGCTTTTGTAACACCTGATGGTCAGTACCAGTATAAAAGAATGCCCTTTGGATTAGCTAATGCCCCTTCAATTTTCCAAAGAGTAATGAATAAAGTCTTCTCTGATTTAAAATACGTTGTTATTTACATGGACGATATCCTGATTCCCGCTAGTACATTTAACGATGGGTTGACACGCTTAGAAGAAGTTCTCCAGCATTTAGCTAATGCGGGGCTAACTCTCAAATTAAAGAAGTGCCATTTCTTTCAAACAGAGATAGATTTTCTTGGTTTTTGTGTATCTGGAGATGGCATACGTCCAGGATCACGTAAAACAGATGCAATTTCCAATTTTCCTGTACCCAAAAACGTACATGAGGTGAGACGTTTTGTAGGGCTTGCAAGTTTTTTTCGTCGATTCGTCAAAAACTTTGCAATAATAGCATGCCCATTAACGAATCTTTTAAAATCTAAATTTGAGTGGAAATGGACCACGGAATGTACATCTGCCTTTAATACCCTCAAAGAGAAACTCGTAGAAAGACCTATAATAGCCTTATTTGATGCGCGGTTAGAGACTGAATTGCATACCGATGCATCAAAGATAGGCATCGCAGGCATCCTTATGCAGCGAGGTAGTGACGGCCAGTTGAGGACTGTAGCCTACTATAGTCGGAAAAATTCAGAAGAGGAACGAAAACTTCATTCTTTCGATCTCGAGACGTTGGCTGTCGTTGCCTCCTTAAGTCGATTCCGTGTTTATTTGCTGGGGCTACAATTTAAAATAGTAACCGACTGTAATGCGTTAAGAACAACTTTGACAAAGCGAGATCTCATACCCAGAATTTCGCGATGGTGGGTACAGTTGCAGGAGTACGACTGTACCATTGAATATAGGGCAGGAGCACGTATGGCTCATGTGGATGCCCTGAGTCGTGCTCCGGTAGCTGAACACACTGACGATACTGTTACACACGTAATTGACGTATTGCAAACAGAGACAACCGATTGGATTGCAACTGTACAGAGTAACGATGAAGAGATAAAGCGAATTCGAGAAATTCTTCTCGACGATGAGACGAAATTCGTTGCCGATGTACGAAATAATTATCAACTGAAGAGTGGTTACGTATACCGTATTTTAGATGAGGGAATTCGTTGGGTGGTACCGAGGGGTGTTAGATGGCAAGTTCTGCGCATGAACCACGACCATGTAGGGCACTTTGGCTTTGATAAAACGCTGAGTAGGTTAAAAGCAACATTTTGGTTCCCAAAGATGCGTCGATTTACAAAAAAATATGTATCATCTTGCCTACAATGTGCACACCATAAAGCACCGTCAGGCCAAAAGGAAGGGTTATTACACCCTATCCCAAAGATAGAAATTCCGTTCCATACATTGCATGCGGATCATCTCGGCCCGTTTATTCGTTCTAGAAAGGGGAATATGTATATTTTAGTAATTGTAGATGCGTTCACAAAATTTGTTAATATACGTGCAGTAAAAGATACGAAAACCTCAACTGCAATCAAAGTGTTTCATGAGTATTTCAGTTACTTTGGTGCTCCGTCTAGACTAGTTACAGATCGAGGATCATGTTTTACTAGTGGAAAATTCAAGGAGTTTACAGAAAAATTAAACATAAAACACATATTAAACGCGGTAGCCACACCTAGAGCGAATGGGCAGGTCGAGAGGTTCAATCGAACCATATCCGATGCGTTGAGTACTAAATGTCATGGCAACAATGAAAATACATGGGACGACTATGTAGGAGACATTCAATTAGGAATGAATACCACTGTCAGTAAAGCGACAGGCAAGAGTCCCTCAGAATTATTATTCGGATTTAAATTAATTTCGACATCAGAAAATATACTAGGAGACGTGATTTCTGAAACGACTCAATTAGTTAGTGGCGACGATCTAATGCAACTGAGGTCCGATGCCAAAGAGAAAATTGATAAGGATCAGGAAAAAGCGAAGGCCAGGTTTGATAAGAATAGAAAGAAACCGAGATCATATAGTGTAGGAGATCTAGTTAGAATTGAAAGGACAGTCATTGATAAAGAGCATCAGGGTGAATCTAAAAAGCTTATACCAAAACTTCAGGGCCCGTACCGAATCGTCAAAACTTTACCCAATGACAGGTTCGTAGTCGAGGACACCCCACTGACTAGGAAAGGAAACAAACGATACGAAAACATAATAGCGATTGATAAGATTCATCCCTGGCTAAATTTTAATGATTATTCCAGTGACGATGACAACGAGCATGATAACAGTGACAGTGAAAATGACGACGTGTAATGGAATATATATAATGAGATTGATTTAGGCAGTAAAAATAATAGTAATTAATGAATTTTATAGTATTCTTTTATAATAAATAGCTTAAATACTTATTACGTTATTATTATTATTACGTAAGGATATTAAATGATGTATGAGTTATTGAACTGATTAATATTATTTCGCATAATTGTGTATTACAATGAATTTGATTGTCGATATGGAATTTATTGAGATTGAGACTTTGATCGATTGAGATTGAGATTAGTGCCAATAATGAATGGAACTGTGTTATAGTTACGTACGGATTATGAATATTGATTGAAATAGTGATTGTGAGCACAGGCTATGAACAATCAGTACAGAAACGAATGGTATCAAGTAATTGGTATCGTACAGATGATTGTAAACCATAGCAGACCGTGCAAGATGTTTGTATGTTTAAGATAGCTTTATTGTGAGCACAGGCTATGAACAATCAGTACAGAAACGAATGGTATCAAGTAATTGGTATCGTACAAATGATTGTAGACCATAGCAGATTGTGCAAGATGAGTATGTATATAAGATAGTTTTATTGTCAGCATAGACTATGAGCAATTGGTGCGGAAACGAATGATGTCGAGTACAGATATCGCACAAATGATTGTCTATCATAGTGGATCATGCGAGATGAGAATTTCAGTTTAAAAATAGAGTTATCGGTGATTGTATTTTAAATTCTACTATAATAGTTCATGTAACAAAATTAATACATATAGAGATTTATTATTGTATAAATGCTAAAAATATTTATTTTAGAATATTTATCTTCATGAAGTGAGAGGACTCACTTGTTGAAGGATGGCCGAACTGTAAAGCTAACAGCATTATTCACTCATTACCCAACTGTTGTTATTTGTAAAGTGACAGGTATCTGTCAGCTGTCATAGACATGTAAACAGTCTTGTATTTTCTAATGGTAACATTGACAGATACCAGTCACTAAAGTAATAATCGACTAAGTTAATACTGGCTGTCAAGACTTGTGACATTGGTAGCCTCAACTGTCATAGTTGGCAGTTATGATTTTTGGCGCGCACTTGAACTTGAACCGAAAAACAGAACGTTTATATTTTAACTGTGAAAATTATATCGAAGAATATCCAATTAATCTTCGTTTTATTTCTGAGTTGTGATCCAGTTCTTACATTGTGAAGAAAATAAATTAAAAATCAACTTTATTTAGTAGGTATATGAAAAGTTTGTCTAAAGAAACAGTTCGTAAATGTGCAGTTATAATTAACTATTTTGACTGTATAGTGGTCCCATGACATAGATATACTACTTGAAGGCGTACAGCACAAATTATTTTCCTCATAAATAGTTGTTGTAGACATTTTTGTAAAATCTGTATATTTCTAAATATGGCGGCTAAAAAATTGACTTTTCTTAAACGCGCGCATGCGCGAAAGATGGCGGCCATAGACTAGATACTCTAGCTCTTGGTTTAGAAAAAATAAGTATGAGGTTGCATATAAACAGAAAATACAACTTTGATAAAAGATTTAATTAATTAAATATGTAAAATTTTAAACAGTTTATTTAAACACGAAATTGCATGAAATAAGTAAGTAAAACACAAATTTATGCTATTGAACGCAATAACAAATTTTATTCTTTTTTGTCTTAAAACTTTTTTTGACAAAAAAGAGGTTAAACAAAAAGTTCTAACTACATTACCGCACATGTGCATAATAGTAATCAAAATGTCACAGTTTGGTAACGAGCCCCTTTATATACCTAAGTGCAGTGCAATAACAGCCACTTTATGAGCAAGTGTGTCGAAAAATCTACTATTGCAAGTAATAATTATAATTCATCACGGAAATTGTGCATTAGAGTGTATGAAAAATTATCACGGCTCATGTTAAACTACAACAGCCGGAAAACGATCGGGGTTCATTTTTGAATCAATTATAATTATCGATGACAATGACGGTGATTAAACGAACGTCACAATATTGTAAATTACTGTTTAATGTCACAATTCATAAACAAATACATTATTCTAATAATAATGTGTGTAATTGTTCAAATAATTAACTGTCATGAAGCCATTATTGAAATGCACGAGTTTTGTATGGAGTGGTAGTATTGATGAATATCAAAACTCAACAAGAAATACTTTTTTCTAAACTTCTTTTTGCACAATGTGTCCATCCGGTATAGATGTTTTATCTCACGAAAGCGGGTAACGCATACTTGTGTGTGTAAGTGTACATGCACACTGTCTTTGTGTGCGTAAGCTCGGGAGCGCTCAGTCGCGGCCGGGTCGCCGGCTGAGTCAGTAGTGCTTCTTGGTTTGCGTCAAAATAATTTATCGAGTACCGTCAGCATGCGAGGTACGAAGAAACGGAGGAAAGTTGTTCGCAGTGCGATAAGGCAACTTAATGTTCATGTTTGTTGTGTGTAATATATGAATTAATGGGGCGACGTCCTCGGGGTCTTTAGTAAAGATGGGCGTGCCCCAGGGGTCAATTCTTGGCCCTTTCCTTTTCCTGGTTTATATTAATGACCTTCCTTACATGATGGCTAGTTTAGCTGATATAATTTTATTTGCTGACGACACTTCTCTTATTTTTAAAGTAGACAGAAAAGATGCGGATGTCTTGCATGTAAACGAAAGTCTGGCTGTTCTTTCGAAATGGTTCGCAGCTAATAACCTCTTACTAAATGCGAACAAAACTAAATGTATAAAGTTTTCACTACCAAATGTTCCTCAAGTGGGCCTTAATTTAATGCTTGACGGCAAAAAACTTGATACTATTACGGAAACTGTATTCTTAGGTTTAACTATTGATTCTAAACTTCAGTGGGGCACTCATATTAGAACTCTTTCAGGTAGATTAAGCTCAGCTGCGTATGCAGTAAGAAAAATAAGGCAATTGACAGATGTAGCTACAGCTAGATTAGTATACTATGCCTATTTCCACAGTATTATGTCGTACGGCGTCTTATTGTGGGGGTCTGCCGCTGATGTGGAATCAGTCTTCATACTGCAAAAGAGAGCAATCCGGGCTATCTATAAAATGGGTCCCCGTGAGTCCCTTAGAAATACGTTCGGAGAAATTGATATACTAACTCTGCCCTCGCTTTATATTCTGGAAAGTATATTGTATGTACGCAAAAACCTAGGACTTTTTAAAATTAGAAGCGATTTACATGACAAAAATACGCGTAGCAAACACCAAATCGTATTACCAAAATGGAGACTAGCTAAGACCAGTAAGTCATTCCTTGTCAATAGTATACGCTTTTATAATAAGTTGCCCAAGTCGGTTATTGAACTTAGCGAGGGAAAGTTCAAAACCCATATTAAGCGTGTCCTAACCAAAAAAGCATATTACAAGGTTAGAGACTATGTCGAAGACGCGCTTGTTTGGAAATAACTGCTTCTGCACATGTGGCCCCCTGGTAACATTATTGTGTAAATTTGTCTATTAACTGCTCCATGTTTGTTTTATTTCATAAAATATTATTACTCATAAATTTATTTTTTACTCAACACGTTGCTTTTGCAATATTTTTATATTATTTGGATATTAATCACCTTAATTTCATTAAGTCGTGATTTCATTTTGATAAAAACTAATTTGTTGATAGGTTTGATTTCTTTTCTCTCATATTTATATAGCCTCTCTCTTAAAGTGTGAATGAGAGAACACTGTAGACTACGAATTTTAATTACTACTTAATTCAACCCAGTTTTTGATTGAATCTATTCTTATTTGGGTTACAATTTTGATTGGTCTACACTGTCCTCGCATATGTGTCTGTTTTGTAATGTGAAAATATTGTAAACCCAATCATTTTTTTTGAAAAGAGTAACCATGGAGTTTCTTGCCGGTTCTTCTCCATAGGAAACGACCAATTTGGAACCGTGCACTAGCTTCGACTTTTTATAAGTGCCCATGTAGGCCTATGTAAAATAAAAACATTTTTTATTTATTTTATTTTATTTAATGTATTTATTTATTTCAATTACTAGCTATACTTACAGTACGCACCAAAGCGTATAGCTAGCCAACAACTTACAAACTAGAGATTTTATTATACACAGATATTGATCATTTCTTTACTGCTATATAAAAAAAAACGACTTTCGGTTCCTGAGCAATCAGGGCGTTCAGCAGATTATTTATGTGGCGTAACCAAGGTAACCACAAAAACCATCGAAGGAGCATCGACGCGCGCACCAGCGCCTGTCAGTCCGCTTCGCTCACAGATGACAGACGCCACGCTCTTACTTTTGCTGTGTTAACTATATAATGGTGAGAATAAACTATTGAAAAAGAATCTGGTCCGTTTGATTGTGTTCCACCACCACAACACATCAACATGTTAAACGATTTTATATCAATTTTGTTTATTTTAGGCTCGTTAAATGATTGCAAATATTTATAATTTGTCAAAGAAGAATATTAATTCACGGAACTTCATCGAGAACCAAATTGTGATTTATCATATTTGCGTAATATTACAAAACGCACTGCAGCAGCGACGGGGGTAAGTGAAAGAACAGTGCAAAAAACTAATAAAAGAAGGAAGAGATGTCGCAAATACATCTTCGAATTTTATGTCACCCATGAAAAACCGAAGAAAGAGAGAAAATAAAGGTTGATTTACAGGTGACGTTGTACGGAGTACAATACAAAATTTTCATATCGTACTAAAACAAATTCCAACATTAATATCATCAAATAAAATAAATAAATTGTTTATTTGGTCTCAAAAGTTTACATTACAAGTGTTAATGAAAGATCCCCAGTAAGTTATTATTAATATATGTGTTGGGGTTATTTCGTTCCTTCCCTTAATTGTATAACATTGGCAAAACTAAGGTCAGTTTTGAATGAAAAAGTTGGTTTCGATAGACGTCTCGTAACGCTGCGTAAGTTATTAAATAAATTGGGCAACAAGTGGCAACTTTATTATTTTGTTCAATAGCGATGAGCTTGCTAACGCTACCTGTAGTTACGCACACAAGAGCGAGTGTCTATACACATCACAACTACAAGTATGGCTCACCCGCTTTCGTGAGATAAAACAACTATACATGGCCCAACTCTCATAGAAGGATAGTCAAAGTCCTTTAATTTTTATATTCAGCGTTTAGATAATAGGAGGAGCTCGTGGCTAGATTATAATAGGCGCACAGGTTGATCTTCAAGGTTAAGCAACGCTTGCCATGGTTGGTCTATGGATATGTGACCATCTTAACATAACGAGTTTCCTCCTTGCCTCGGAAAGCACGTTAAGCCGTAGGTCCCGGCTGTCATTTGTAAATCTTTGGCAGTCGTTACGGATAGTCAGAAGCCAGTAAATCTGACTGCAGTCTTGCCACGAAGTACCTTGTTACCCCATTTAATCGGTTGTGGAGGTCTGGTAGGCAGCCGCTCCTCGTAAAATACTGGTATTCAGCTAAATCCGGCTTGACTGGAAGCCGACCCCAATATAGTTGAGAAAAAGGCTAGGTAGATGATGATTTAGCGTTTAAATAATACAGTACGCTAACGCTAAGTCTCGTGACCCCAGAACGAAGGCAACGAAGGAATGGGGTGGAGTTTAGTCAGTTAAAGTTTGACACGCTCCGGCTCCGCCTACGAGCGAGAGAAGTCATTTTGATGATTCCCCTAGTGATCTTGCGGCACAAACTTAAAAGAACTGATCTGGTGAAGGTCAATCATAACAGAACCAGTGAGGTTTGAGCCTCTCCAACCTGCTTTACCTGATGTACGGCGGAGTATCTCCACTCATAGCCTTTAGCGTGGGCCAGTCCTCCTTGCAGGCGACGCAGTCACACTTGAACCAGTAGCGCGAGGCCAGCGACCTCTGCCGCTCCTTCAGGGTCCGCACCATGAAGTGGGGCCCATAGTTCTCAGCCACCACCTCACCGGGCGAGAGGGGGCGCGTCGCGCGGAGGACTATGTTGCGGCCGTCGAAGTACCTGGAATAAATGAAGATGGTTTTTCAAATTAGTACTGCATAGGAAAAAAGCACATTACAGGGCAAAAGCTTAGTGTTCACAATGAATTAAATAGTAAAATCCTGTTGTCGACGACTCCAACTCGGTCCGCACCGTTGCTGGATGGCCATACAGCGAGATACCCATTGCTAGCTGTCCGCAAGTCAATGCATACGGTGGCTGGAAATCGGGGTCGGGGTCCCGGCGGCTGGGGAGTAGTAAGGTTGTTCCGTCACGCGTGCGGCCCCCTTCTTTGCTAGCATTACTGCTTCGTGGTCATCTACGTGGCTTAAATAGTCTAGAATATACGTGTTGTAGACATGGATCAGTAATACGATGCAGTAGATGGCCACGGTGATACAGACCGACTTGGACCCGCTGAAGGTGCCATGGTGTTAATGTGATGTTCTCACCTAGCGGCGCCGGGATAGCACTCGTGGTTGAACAGGGCTCCGATGGGGAAGATGCCCACAGCCATGTGGACTGCCTTGGAGCCGCTGAAGGTGCCAGGGTGTTAATGTAAAGTCCTCACCTAGCGGCGCCGGGATAGCACTCGTGGTTGAACAGGGCTCCGATGGGGAAGATGCCCACAGCCATGTGCACTGCCTTGGAGCCGCTGAAGGTGTGCGCTCCGCGGACGGTCTCGTACATCTCGTGCGCGTTGAACTGCAGCAGCAGCAGGTTGCGCAGGATCAGCTCTACGATGGAGTTGTGGGCTGCAAACGAAGGCGATATATCAACCTCATCATCTACCTAGCCTTTTCCAAACTATATTGGGATCGGCTTTCAGTCAAGCCGGATTTAGCTGAATCTGTATTATGGGATATATCAACCTAAAGTCTGTTTTTTAATCTCTGAGACTAAAATGATATTACGTGGGTTGTCACATTTGTCACAAAACAATAGAATTGGTATCGTTATTAATAAGTTTGACATTTGCCTGTGTTGATTCAGTCAGGATTAAAAAATAGACTTTACACTCTTTTAAGTGTACATTTTCTTTTGAAAGGAAATCGTATACAATGCGCAGTCAGCATATATTGTAAAGTTGACAAAAAATAAAAGGCTCTTTTTGATATTTTTCATCAATGCATGCTACTATAAAGGAAGCGTAAAAAGAATGCTTGCAATATATTTTATCATATAATATTTAACATGATAAAAAATGTACTTATGTATCTTTTAAAAACTCTTTATGTAATACAAATAATATATAATTTACGAGTAGTGTAATAAATAAGCTTTCTTATAACTTACGAGTATAAGAAATTGGAGTTCAAATTTCTTCGGAATAATATTATTATATTTAGTAAAAGCTAAAAAAAAATATTATTTAAAATAGTGCTTGACTGTGATTAAAATAACAAATACACGGCACTTCCAAAAGTATTATAAGTTTATTATGTGTAGGTCATGAAAGTAGTTCGTATTCTAAGAGGTTCACAAAGTTGAACCGAAGACCTGGATTTAAATTGATTTGGTTTAGTTAAGAAGTACGTGCCTTGTCGGACTTCTGCACAAAATTATCTTATTTCTATCACGTACTCGTAGCGTCAATTATTCACCGGTAGCTTTCCGGGAAAGTTTCAGCCAGACTATTGTGAAACAATCTCCAGTTTGGCACTAATTTTCAGATTGGTAGCACTGCCTAAGATAACGTTGTAGTAAAAGATATTGATATCAATAATCTACACTAATATAATAAAGAGGTAAAGTTTGTTTTTTTGTTTGTATGAGGTAATCTGTGAAAGTACTGGTCCGATTGATAAATTTTTTTCACCAATAGAAAGCTACTGTATTCCTAGGTGACATAGGCTATATTTTATGTACGCGGGCGAAGCTGCGGGCTAAAGCTTGTTATTTAAATATTTTGATTAACTCACCCTTGCTCACATCTTCTTGCTTACATTTCTTAAAGAAGCCAGCTTTCTTTAAGCACTCTGTCAGAAACAACGCCATCACTATCCTTTTCAAGTAATCTTCTCCTTTTCTCTCGTCCGAGTGAGTGCACAGCGCGTATATCTGCGCTGCCCTCAACTCCAACTTCTCCTCCATACTCATTTTATCATCAGATTTTACCTCTTCCTCTTCTTCTTTGAAGTTCTTCTCTGTGAAACTTTTAATTCCTTTCTTAGATCGGTTCAGTCTTTCCTTTCTGCTTTTGATTTTAGATTTCATGGCTACTCCTTCAATATCGTTGAGAACTGCTCCTTCCACCGTTTTGACTTCATTGCTTATGTATTTAGAGTGTATTGATAAACTGGTATCGAGACCGGCCTGCGTGACCATTCGTAACGCTATGTGACTTAATATTGACATGCCAGAACCTGCAACAAAAAATTTGAAATGATTAGATAAAGTCTACATACAATGTGTCAAGCATAGTCTCTTTGTAAGAGTAGTAGAGGCATGCGGGATAGGGTGAAAAGTCCCTCAACCTCTCCCAAAAAGGAAGGATCCTCCGACGTGTGTTGTATCAGTCACTCTCACTCGAAACTAAACAATGGAGGATGAACTCACGAAAAAACGCGCCACTCGAGTCAAAGTCGAAACAATTAAAGCAATCGAATAAAGCCCCTCGCTACCGCGCCTCGCTATTTGTTTAGTAAGCAACGGCACGATGGCCGTTGTAGGGTCGTTTTGTAAGTAAAAGAAGAGGTTCTAAATTTGATTTATTTTTAATTTTTAAATAATTATACTCAGTGCACCCGTCACACCATATAGCTATGACGAAACAAAAAAATAATAATAAGCGTTTCTGATGAAAATACTGAGCAGATTTATTGCGTAAGACAAACGCCAAACATTGTTGTACTTTTTAGGTGGCAGTTTCAATACCACTAAATATCTAACAAACATTAATTATATAGATAGGATTAAATTTCCTCACCTATAAAAAGATCTAAGAACTGGCATTCAAAAGCATGGTAGGTGGAAACAGCCGCGTCCCTGCAGGCGATGCTGCAGAAGGCTACTCCTGAGCACTTGGGGCACCAGACCGGGGCTTCGTTCTCGCAGTCGTCCAGTCTGAAACAGTGGAGACGTTCGATATCTTGCCACCACCTCGGGTGAGACCACAGAGCACGGCTTCTACAGGCAGCATTAGCACACAAAACAACAGTATAATTGTTTAGGTACTCTCACAATAACACTAATGACATTGTGTGTCAGACATCGTCGCACACACGAATACTATGGATCCGGTACATGATTCTACATGACTCTAGTGGTGGAATGTTTCATCGACTTTAAACATTTTTTTTTACTTACTTTCTGATCAACTAAAAATGTCATCGGGGTTGACTAGAATAACAATTTTATCAACGCCGATAACTTTGTAAAGGTACAGATCAAAGTTACAGATTTTTTATTAGCAAAACGCCAATGAATAATTGCATGTCTGTGGGGGCGGGGGTTCAGAACCATGTACCAGATCCATGGTATTCGTTTATGCGTCGTCGATGTCATAGAATCGGGTGTGAAGGTGATTCATGACGTACTGCCGCCTATAGAAGCCATGCTCTGTGACCAAGACACTAACCAAGTATCTTACCTCTTGAAACAATGCAAGCAGTGCGTACCGTAATAGTCGGCGAGCAGACAAGCAGCATACGGCGGGTCTACCAGCAGGACATCGCCGGTCTTGATGGGCGCGTGAGCCACGGCGAAGCGACCCTGGCGGGAAGACAAGCGTCACAGCCACGACGGTGCAAGAGCATTCGACGAGTGCTACTCTATGTACAACTGTTCCCTCATAGTTTGATGATCCTACGTCTTACCCTCATAGCTATTAGTCTCGAGGAGTGCAACTGTATGTACAACTGTTCCCTCATAGTTCGATGGTCCTACGTCCTTACCCTCATAGCTATTAGTCTTGAGAAGTGCAACTGTATGTACAACTGTTCCCTCATAGTTCGATGGTCCTACGTCCTTACCCTCATAGTTATTAATTTCAGGTACGTGCAGTTGGTCTTAGTTTTCTTTTCATAAGACTCAGTTAAACTTCGAGAGCAAGTCAGTCCACGTCATGTTTATTTTTAGAAATGGAATAGAATTCGTATTCTATCAAATATTGAAATTGCTACATTTCTTGGTATGCATCTCGATTCTCGACAGTTCGATACAAAACTCAGAAACATATCTATAGGTGTATTGGTGGATAAGGAAACACTCTGAACTATCGAACGAAAGTTGAATAAAAATAAGTACACTAGGCTCTAGGCATCCCAAAACCAGTCCGTATATGTAGAATCCTAGATAGTTTCCAAACTAAAAACTAAAATGAAATTTTTATTTGACATTCTCAAAAACATGCACACAACAAATACATTTTTCAAAACCTGAAATTAAAAATGGCTAAATAAGAAATTTCTCAGAAAAGTAGGTACCAACGATCAGAAAAAAACCTATACATGTCAATCAATGCCTGGGTTTGTAAGTCTATACCCCGGTAGGATTAAGAATTATTTATTTCGCAAGTGAGAAGGGGAACAGTTTACGATAACTTACACCGACACAGAAATTCTGTCCAATAAAATCTGCCATACTCAAACAGACAGTTTAACCCGGGAAACAGCATAAAGTATGAACAGGTAGCTGTGATGCAGGATGTGTAATGATAAAACCAAAAGCGTTTACGAACTCTTAAGTGCAGTCTAAGTAGCATAGAGAGAAGTCTGTGGAGGCAATCTTGCTACGAGGCTAATTAGAACTTACGACTTGTAGTGGTTGCTGGATAAGTTAGATTGCGAATGTGAGATTGCTATGATAATTGAAGCAAATGTTTTAATAATAGAGAAGAAATGGCTGGATAATACAATCCATTTATATAAAAGGAGAAATTACTGATAGACTAACACTCAGCTGAAACTACTGGGACTAGTTTGGAGGTATGTGAAACAGAGAGTAAAGTCCCACATACCTCTTATTAAAAGGGATGATCCTCCGACCGGACGGGATGTTCTATCCGGTGGGCTACTGGCCGATGGATGACTTTCGGGCTGCCGTATCAATTCAAATCGCACGGAGAACTTTGCTTGCGCGATGCAGGATTCTGTGACGTTTTATGAGGTAGATGACGCTACACTAGGAGTGTGAAATTTTGCACGTTGTGTCATTTAATGACGTAAGCGAAAACTAAGAAAGGATTTTTCAAAATTAACCCCCTAAAGGAATAAAACAGGGATCGAAAGTTTGTATGGAGACACCCATTTTCATGCGAGCGATGTCGCTGGCAGAAGCTAGTCCTTGCCTACAAATATTTTAGTTTGCGAACTTCACTAATTCGAAAAACTCTTTTTACAGGCAAGCTAAACGTGATTTTTACAATTTTAAGAATATATGTTTTTTACATCTTTTGGGCAAAATTGGAAGAACAAACTACTAATACCTTACCTGAAATTGGTATAGTCCAGCAAACAACCAATACCTAAGCATTTATGTACAATATGTGCAATGTGCATATAGTGAGCAAGAACTATGGAAATTACTTATTTATTTAAAGTTTTACCTTCGTCTCTTCTTCCGTTATTTTCAGCAACTTCGATAGTGAAGGCATGTTTTGTTTCGCTCCACCTGTGAGCGATATGACTGAAAAGATAATAAAATGGAAACAAATAAGTACCTAATATACAAAGTATATTTTATTAACAAGTAATGAAAAGAAAAGAGTACATGTTAGTTAAGTGTTTGACAGTTAAGTATAAACTAAGACCGTATAAAAGAGACATCGGCATCGGTCCGTGACGGCAACTGTTATGATGGCATGTGTTGTATGCGACCGACCAAGAAAACGGTATCTTGGTCAAAGAGATATGTGCGATAAGTGCATTGTGCACTTAGGTTTCACAAATGTTCAATATTTTTCATAATGTTTATCCTGCCCAGGTGTCCACTCTATGAGGTGTACAATTAAGTCATCATCATCTATCTAAGCTTTCCCAGTTATATTGGGGTCGGCTTCCAGTCAAGCTGGATTTACCTTAATACCAGTATTTTATGAGGAGCGGCTACCTACCACACTTCCTAAACCCATTAACTGGGGTAACACGGTACTTCATGGCAAGACTGGAGTCAGATTTACTGGCTTCTGACTGTCCGTAACGACTGCCAAAGATCTACAAATGATAGGCGGGACCTACGGCTTAACGTGCTTTACGAGGCACGAAGGAAACTCGGTATGATAAGATGGTCCCATCCACAGACCAATTTTGGCAAACGTTGCTTAATCTTGAAGATCGACCCGGCTGTTATTATCTAGCTACGAGCTCCTGCGAGGTGTACAATTAAGTATACGAGTATAATAAATAAATATACGATATCTTGTGTGCTGCGGTCTTCCCGACCGATTATAATTTGGGTGTCTTCAAGGCTAATAGACTCTCAATGAACTAGTGCTCAGCCTCACCTTCAACGATTGCATCACCGCTTAACATCAGGTGAGATCGCCGTCAAGCACTAGTTTATATCAAAACTACTTAAAGTCTTCTAAGTACCCTAGGTACTTGTTAATTACAAGTTTGTATTTAATTGCTTATACTCCATTCTCACTCTATCATCATTTCAGCCGCAAGACGTGCTGTTGCACATAAGCTCTCTCTCCAAGTACCATCATAACGTCCATTCTAGCGTAAACTAACATTTATAGATTATAAAGACAACATTGTACAATAAAATCTGAAACAGTCTAACACAGTGGAAACCTTTCTATTCCGCTGAATGTCCGCATGTCAGAGCCGCCAGCACTTCCGATGGGGCTCACGGTGTCAGCTCCCGGCCCCCGCCCGGGCCCCCGCCTGGGCCCCCGCCCGGGGCCCGGGGGTCGAGGGTCGCCACCTCATCGTGCTACTAAACGCAGACCGAGTTATAACATGCTATGACAACTTGGAACGCACTAGGCAGGATAGCCGCAAGTTTTTGAGATACAGAATCTTATGCTACATGTTACTGCTTTTGTTACTATCAAATACTAATTGTGAAAAACAGATCAAATATAATTATCTGTCTCTCTCGCCAAGACACCGTTTTTAATGGCGACTGCGTACCTACGGGTACCAATGCAAATTTCTTATTCATATTAGTAGCTAAGAAGGTGTAGCTTCATTGTAGATGTAGATATTTTAATTCTCGTTTCATATTTATTTACCAGACCGAAAAATAACCAATTTATTAAATAAAAAATTACATGCGCATTCCCTAATGGTTTATCATTCCGTCATCTTTCCAAGACATATTGTAATTGGTATTATAAAGTTAACAGCAGCAGTTGCCCAGCCCAGTGCGTGGGCATCGTTTGACGAAGCCCCGCGTGTCATGCCGGTGTTAAATGAAACTTTTTCCGCGTCGCATTACTCCAAAGAACCAAGTGTTTGTTTCATTGTTCGCTGTAATTGTTTAAAACGCTTTTATGTATTTTTAATTTACTTCGCTCTGTTATTAATGCGTTAACGAATCAGACAAACAAGCGCCGTAAGCTTTGAGCCGAACGTTGAGTCGCATTTCAGAACGCTTTGCTTTTGAGCCAATTGACTTTTGAAATGTTTCTGTATTTTTCCGTTGTGTACAGTTTTTTCTGTTTTATTTTGGTACGGTTGTGGAGGTCAGATGAGCAGGGTAGAAAACAATAGAAAAATTGTATGCTGACGCAAATATAGAAGATGGGGTAAGGTAACTTGGGAAAGTATGAAAGTCTACGTTAGTAGTAGTGGTGGTAACGGGGTAGTAGTATATGGAGTTAGTTTTGTGCGGATATGAAGCATATTTCCCCCACATTGACTAAGATTGTTAGCTCTATATTTAAGATTGCGTCGTTTTCGCGTAAATAAATTGTTTTTCTTTCTGAAAACTTCGAGAAACTATTTGATATCCTCGTTCCTTGTTTACTTACCAGGCTTCTCAACGTTCGGCTTAGGCTGCACCGTGTAGTCCAGGGTCTCGATGTCCTCTGCCAGCCGCGCCTTGGCGGCCTCGTCGGAGCCCAGCAGTCTTCCTGCCAGCTCGTACGACACCTTGGCGCGGGTCGCCTCGCCTGCACCTGGACATATAAGAAGTAGTATGTACAGCAACATTATTATCTAATACTTAAAACTCCGCGTCGCAACTACCACCGGTAGATATAGATGTCCATTTGGTTTTGGTTTTCTTTTTAAATGTGCTGTTGAGAACTGTCATGTAGTTCACTAGTAAGTTTTCTACAAGGTACGAGTACTTGCTATTTTGGCTTCTTTTTTCAGATCCAAACTGACCCAAGACATTGTCTTGTCCTGGGTACCTGGAGCCGACCTGAGCGTTTAACGCACGTTTTTAATAAGCTATCTATCTACAGTTGCAGCTACTAAAGATAAACAAATCTATCTTTTTGCCCTTGCGTTCCTATAACCTACCGACGGATAGCATGTCCTACCAAAACTTGTGGATTGATAGATAGAATCTTACTGTTTATCGGGGATAGCTATCTATCTATGAACTGTGGTAGGTTATTGAAAACGGGCGTTAGTCGCCCATAACAAGTATGATTGCTTGAATATGATCTGATATAATTTGATAGAGATTCATAGAATGGTTGTAAAGTGCTTATACGTGCCTGATCTGTAGGTGCATATACAACTTTAAGACTATTCTTTGGCATCTCTATCTGATATATCGATTAATTCTGTTATGCATTTCTCCCGACAAAGCTTGATAGATAATGAATTCAACACTTATACGAGTTTGCCCAGCGATTTCGCCCTTGTGGTACATGGTGTAATCGATGACGGACTCTCAATAGAATCTCCTAGAGTTTATCTCGCTGAATCTATCTATATCTTTTAAAGCTGCTTCCAGCTCTTGCAGACTTTCATTTGTTCTCAAAGTTCTAGTGGTTATCGTTGCAATGTTCAGTATCGTGGTTTTGGATGTTTTCTTTTCAGATGTTTCTTTTTAATTGTTTTTGTTATGATGATTGTTAGAGGGGGTAGGTCTTCTGCTCTCGCGAGGCCAGCCGTACTGGAAGAGTTATTCTAGCGTTTGTTTCAGTTGTTAGGTTTTTATTTGCGTTTGCTAGAGGGGCCCTTTTTCTTTGATATTTGTTTTTTGGCGAAGTTTGAGAGGCTCTGTTTGTGTTGCTGGTTTTGTTCTGTATATTTACTAGTAGGTATATAAGACGTTATTTTTGTGCAAAAGAAATTGGACAACTTATTTTCAATTTTCTAAATTTATTTTAAAAGATTTAACATGATTTTAACGCGATAAACAGTATGATTTAATTAGTTTTCCACGCTTCATTTTGTTTGTGATATTTTCAAGGAAAGTTACGGGAACATAAACAAGTAGGCTTCTACAAGAGTATACATACAAGTAGGTAGGTATAACGGGAGCCTAGACGTCTGCGATGTAAACAATATTATGATAATGGAGTTCTGCCGGCAGTAATTGACTAATTATAGTTTAATTACGATGAGGTAGGTATGTGTACATCTACTTGATACATCTATTTGAAAATATGTTTATTCTCACACAGCAGATTTGTAGCTAATGAAGGTAATGTTGAGGAAACTGGGTTTGACACCAAGTTTTGGTGGACTAAGGACCCGTGGTCTATGATACCATAAAGTCATTGTAGTCCTCAAGGTACATGCAACTAAAAGGAGAAAGCTAAGAAGGATGTGTGGCGTTACGCAAATGGACCGAGTAAAAGAATCATCATCTCAGCCGAAAGCCGTCCACTGCTGGACCTAGGCCTTCCCCAAGCGTCGCCACAACGATCGGTTGGTCGGAGTAAAAAATAAAAACATATAATATTATCGGCATTGGTGGCCGAGAAATATTGTAAAAATCGATTATCCCACGAGAAGTGTATTGAGGATGAATGCGGATGCTTTTAACATAAGTGTGGGGAGCACCAAAGAAATTATGGACAGATTGTTCAAAGATAATACTAGCATTTATTATTTTGAGGTTTCGTTTCTCTCTCAACAACTGATAACCTGCCCTACCCTACCCACCCCATTATACCCTACCTTACATTTTTTAATATAATAACGTACTACGAAGTATTAGAAAACATTAAAAAAAGTAGAATGGAAGCTGTTCTTAAGTTATAGCGTGATCAGGAGAAACAGATTATATTTTATTTGTCTGGAAAAATATGTGTCTGTTGAGTTGGCGACCATTAAAATGTGGAAGTAGCGTCGATCCTAAATAAAAAAGAATGAAAAAAAAATGAATTGAATAAGATCTTTTTCAAAACTGCTCTATTAATGTAGAAAATATTAGCTTCAAGCTTCCACGTAGAATAAACGACAAGACGATGTAGTGTGGTTATGAGTAACCGACGTCACTAATGGGGTGTCGGCACAGTGCTTTGATGTGGGAAATCGAACCTACTACCCGCCCTAACGTGATTAACAAAGCGTTTGTATCCTAAACGCATTACTAGTCTAACTGCCGGGGGATTTCATACGTTTACAGACATAAGCGTAATGACATGAATGGCGCAGTGTTTGAGTGATTGACTGCTGTGCTGCGTTACGCGGGTTCGATTCCCGCACGTAACAAATATTTGTATAACACACAGATAGGTGTTCCGGGTGTGAGTGTTTTATGTATGTTAGTTTACATGCTTGTGATCGCACCCACGATACACATCGTTTTCAATCTTTTTGGATATGTGACCCCTTTAATCATACAAATAACGGCGACACTACGATAACAGAAGTATCAATTAACGTAAGGGACACTTTTACAGTTTTGGTAAATGTCCCTTACGTTATTTGATACTTCTGCTAGTGACTATATTATGAAAGTAACATTTCACTGCGCGTTTGAGACAACTTCATGAATTTAATAGATATGTTTATAATCGCACACAATTGGTGTGTTAATAATATAATTAAAAATCACTAAAAGTCAATAGTTCAATACTTTTAAGCATAAACACTTAAACAGACACCATTTTATAGTAATAAAACTGTGTCTGTTCAAAGTATAATAATTCAGTAGAATTATTATACATTTTGTAGTGTAGGGTCAGTAACCTTGTCTTCATTTTTAGCTGACTCGCGAACACGACCCCCTAGGCATGACCTTGTGACCCGCCTGGGGTCCGCGACCCTCAGATTGAAGAACACTGATCTATAATAATTATCATAGGTTATATCAACATTACCTTTTAGTAGCTGCACGAAAACTGCGCAGATGTTCTTTATTACCAGTTTATAGGTATGCGGAATATGGTGTAAAGTACCGCCAATATTTATTGAAAAGGAAGAATTTCCCGACCAGACGGCCGAAGTGTCTGGTGCGAACAACTGCCCGATATTTATTTCGGACTGTTTTAAATACTCTAGTCGTATGGAAAACTCTATCACAATTCAGAGTATTTTCTATATAGCTACGTGTCGCTAAAGGTAAAACTATGTGTATGGTTCAGAGTATAGACGCGCATGATTTGAGTACCTAATCATAGAAAAAAACAGTAGGTTTTCAAATCGATGAAAAGTCGAAAAAATTTCAGATGCAAAACAAATTCACAAGTTTTTGCTATTATATGAACAGCAGGCGTTTGAGAATACTTTTACCTAAGAGTCTTTTCTCTTTTCTTTTATAATTATTCTGATAAGTAGCGGCCTACCCCGGCCTTAGTCGGGTTTCTAAGGCCGCCTTAGGATCCCTTACCTGTATCTAGAATAACATCATGTCGGAGCCTTTCATTCTTTTTGTGGTCGTATCATTAAAACGCGGACATTGAGGAGTAGCCCCCGTGAGTAATTCGATACACATCGGCAATCTCTGACTTTGACGGCTGTACAGCATCACAACTAGGACAGTAAGGGGACTTGGACAACGCCTCCGTAAGTGCGGAACTTTCGCAAGTTATCGAGAATCTATCTCCGCAAGTTTTTCGCAAAGCTGTGACGGAGGTCTACGAGGCTAATGCCCGTTTTCACCAACACCCCCTAAAATTTAAGTGTCTCTTAAGCCAATTTAATCACGGTTTTTGCATATTATTAGGTTATTATCCTGAATTAAAGTATGAAATCGAACACGTAAGTTTAAAGTTTTCATATTTTAATTCAGAATAATAACTTAAAAATATGTAAAAACTGTGATTAAATTGGCTTAAGAGACACTTAAATTTTAGGGGCTGTTGGTGAAAACAGGCATAAGACCCTTAAATATGACGCACTATCTAGAGTGAGTATTGTAGGAAATTCAATCCCAGTTGTATCTACAGACTATAAGCTTCTGTCAGCGGTTCACGTGAAAGTAGGTTTTTTCATACAAACTTTGAACCCCTATTTCCTCCTCTTAGGGGGCAAATTTTGGCTCCCTTAATGCTCGCTTACGTCCAAATGGAAACCTTGTGCAATAGTTTTAGTAGTGTTGGCTGTGCGTTGATATGTCAGTTAATCAGTTTCAGTTTTTATGCATAAAAGTATTATCAAACTTGGAGTTTCAAGACTTGGTTCCTAAAGGTAAAGGAGCTGTAGCTGCCAGGTCCAATTTAATGAAGTCAATTTATTTGATTGTTCTTTTTTTAATGCATATAAGAGTACAAAGGCGGACGGACGAATGCCTAAGGCATTAGCCTTAGGCATTTTCTACCAGTCATAATATTGATTGAGTTTCGGTTCCACTTCAACCTCCGTTACCTACGTTACATGTTACATCCCTATCCGTAACCTCAACGGCTATCTACAATCAAGACACACGCGTATGCTGAACGGGTTTGCTTAGAAATGTCCTTTGTATGAAAAGATTTCTCATCATGTCTTTCAGTTCATACTTGTCCCTGACGTATGTTATGTACTAACGTCTTATGCCCGTTTTCACCAACAGCCCCTAAAATTTAAGTGTCTCTTAAGCCAATATAATCACGGTTTTTGCAAGTTATTAATAAGTTATTATTCTGAATTAAAGTATGACATCTTTAAAAGTGTTCGATTTCATACTTTGATTCAGAATTAAAACTTTATAATATGCAAAAACCGTGATTATATTGGCGTAAGAGACACTTAAATTTTAGGGGCTGTTGGTGAAAACGGGCATTAGACTCCCATGTATATGGCCCTCACGCACACGGTTTGTATTCTATTTCAACGAGTATTTGTGCGACTAGAACTATGTCAGGGACTTCGTTGGCGAGAAAGATTTGAAAAAGAAAAATAATTGAAATAAATCATTTACAGCTAGGCAGACAAGCTACCAACCATTTTTGAGATGTCAAGAAACTTCTTGACTTCTACTTCTTCTTTTCTTCTGACCGACTACGATTTCTAATTAGTCAGTCAGAAAAACAAAGCTCATGCATAACGAGGGTGCTATAAATACGTAATTTAGTAGCAGGGTTCAACTATAATATTCATAATCTCTAAGTTACAAGGTATTTACAGTACCTATGTCTACGTACCTAACTCTAAACTAATTAAAATCCAATTTAAAACAAACTAAAATATGGCGTCAAAAAACTCCTCCACATCGCTGTGGACTGGTAATGTGCCCAAAAGACTGGCAGCATTGCCACGCTGAATGGCAATGCTTGTTTTCTGTCCAAAGTAAAAGCCCAACTTCATTTAAAATAGCTTTTGAAGCATTTATAGCCCGCACTTCATAAAAAGGATTCAGATCCTTTTTGAGAAGTCAGTATATTCTTTTTAATACAGTTGCTCAAAAAGTGGCGTATTGCAGGGACATATAACGTTCGGGAAGTGGGCTATTACACACTCGTGCTTTTTTTTTCCCAACTGTCAAAATAATGTCTATTTAAAAGAAAAAAACCAACCACGAAGTTTTTACTAAAAAAAGTTTTTAGTGCAAATATTTCTAAAAAGAAGCTAAGTACTAATTTGTTTCAATATCAGATTTAATGATTTGATTCAATGAGTTAGGAATTTCATCTCATTAAATTTAATTTTCATTTCATATCAATAAAAAAATTCTACTGAAATATACTATTCTAGGTCATTTTACTGTCTAGAAATACACCGACTTCAATATACTGATATCTGTGTTCAAATAGATGTCCACAGGCTGTCGGCGTATTAACAGCCTGTGGACATATTGCGCGTTCACTATATGGACTGCCAACAATGACAGGATTTTATAAGTAAGAGTAAATATAAAGTCGAAAATCCACGTTTTACCACACTTTAAAAAAAATTAAAGCTGTGGTAACGCGCTGTAAAGCGTCAATTAAGATTTAAAAGCAATTCACGCGCAGTAATCAGGTTATAGTAGCGACAGCTCATCGGCGGACCATTCAGAGTGCATTGTGTAACCGTTTTAATGTCCTTCCATTAAAATTGCTACAAACATTATTTTAAAAAAATATGCCTGAGAGAACTAACGTGTCTGGTTCATAAATTCAATCGTAAGTCACTTAGTAGTAACTTGATTTTGGCTAGGGTTTATAGGGAGATGAGGAATGCATAAATTTACCGAAGTCTACATATTTTTTCTAAAATCTAGAAATTAAGGAATGGTTCTTTACGTCAAGAGTAAATACGTTACTTTTCGGCAAGCGTGCTCAATTGTCTACCACATCATCGCTTACTATCAGGTGTTAACCTACTAATAAATTTAAAAAACCGGGCAAGTGCGAGTCGGTCTCGCCGTACCAACTTAATTGCGGTTTACGATTTATGACGTATTAAAAAAAACTACTTGCTAGATCTCGTTCAAATTATCTATTTTCGGTGGAAGTTTGCATGATAATGCACTACATAATGTTTTTTTAGTTTTATTTTTCGTTTATTTTAGTTTATTTTAGCGAAGTTACAGAGGGGGGAGAGAGGGCATCTACCACAGTTTTGAAGACTATTTGTGTAGTATATATACAGGGAACCCCCAAAATTTATTGTTTTTTTTTATTTTTTCGTGGAAATCTTAATGCGGTTCATAGAATACCACTGCGCACCAAGGTTTAACAGTATAGTTCTTATAGTTTGGCTTTAACATACGGACGGACAGACAGAACGACGAAACGACGAATCTATAAGGGCTCAGTTTTTGCCATTTGGCTACGGAACCCTAAAACACAACTTATTCCAATGCATAAACATATCAGACAGTCGAAAGAGGAGACCATCACAAACCTAATCAGCAACTACAGCCAAACTTATTTTATGCTGCAACAATTTAATATTCGGAATAAAAATATCCACAAGCGTATAACGCAGCTTGCACGTGGCGTGGGTGGCGTGGAGCCGTGGACATTGTACGCGCAAGTTTAATTGTCACCTTGAATGTTGCGGACACAATCACGCTTCATACAACATAGTTATGATTCAAACTTGTCGGTATTATGATTGGAACGAGGTATTTCATCCAGCTTGAATTATCTATTTATTATATTGTGCGTTGGGATAAAAAGAAAATGTATAAAATTTTGAAATGTCTGTTTTTTGTTAAATTACAAAACGTCTAAAGAAACAGATATCTACTCGTATATTACGACATATAAAAGGAGAAACTGGGAGGAGCTCGTGGCTAGATAATAACAGCCGCACAGGTCGATCTTGAAGGTTAAGCAACGCTTACCTAGGTTGGTCTGTGGATGGGTGACCATCTTAACATAACGAGTTTCCTCCGTGCCTCGGAAAGCACGTTAAACCGTTGGTCCCGGCTGTCATTTGGAGATCTTTGGCAGTCGTTACGGATAGTCAGAAGCCAGTAAATCTGACTCCAGTCTTGCCATGAAGTACCGTGTTACCCCAGTTAATGGGTTGTGGAGGTCTGGTAGGCAGCCGCTCCTCGTAAAATACTGGTATTCAGCTAAATCCGGCTTGACTGGAAGCCGACCCCAATATAGTTGGGAAAAAGGCTAGGCAGATGATGATAAAAGGAGAAACTGACTGACTAACATATCAACGCACAACCAAAACTGCTGGGACTAGGAGCGTGATTTTTTACCTACTGTCATGTAGGCAAAGCTGCTTGCAGAAACTAGTCTATTATATTGCACGTTCACAATATGTTTTGTGAGTTCCGTTCAGTTGAACCTTATTCAACAGTTCTGCGTAAGACCACATTTATTAAATGACCTACCTCGATAGCAATGCCCCATCCTCCAATAATACTGGGCCCTCATCTTGGCAGGCAGCCGTTCTTTTAGCGCTAGCTTCAGGTCTTCCAGAGCGGCCTTATACCTCTCGCAGCGCAGGAGGATCTCTGAGCGAAGCCACAGGGCGAGGGCCAGGGAGATCCCTCCTTCAGATACGGCATCGTCTCCACCTGGGAACGATGTAGGCAGTCAGTAAACAATTAGACTATGTGTATTTGTATGAGTATAATACATTACATACTCGTAGCACCAATAAAACATCTATGGAATAAAACATCGTATAATTGAATTATTGACACACCGTGACCGATATAGCTAAAATCAAACCATCAAGTTTCCAAGTCAAGTAAGAAACCCTATGCTGCCTGCCTGTCGGCTTTCTATTGGTTACATTTCGGGAGAGTGCATTGGGATTGCACAATTTGATTTCGCCAAGTTCGTTTCATCGGACTACGGCGTTCCGCTACCGGTACATGGTGGACATTTGGACAACCCACCACAAAAAGATAATAGAAAATGCAATACTTGAAGTATTAAGATTAGAGGGTAATAAGTTAAATGGAAGGTCATCGCATTCACAGATGGGAAACCCCGTGATGGCAAAATTCAACTTCCAAAACAGTATGTCATCTTCATCACGATCTAATCAGCTCGTCCTGAAGCGATATGCCTGGCTTTAAAAGTGACTAAGTGGAGTAGAATAAGGTTACAAATAACATTGTCCCATTAGCCAGCTGATCTGTTTAGCACGGTGCTCAGAACGCCTTTGTGGCCGGCTCCTCTTCGTGCCCTAATTACTAAACTCCCGACTGGATAAAACGTTACACTATTCTGGTGGGTAGTTTTTCTATTTTTAAGTTTATTCTGCCCTGCTTTCACAAACTAGCAGAGTAGGGTAGAGTTACTATTATTATTATATTATTAAAATGCTTGGAGTTGTAATCCAGGGTCTTTCTTTTATAACTAGAGTTATCTTTACTAAATCTAATTCCGAACAGGGAAGGTTGGTATAAGCGGCCATATTTAAATTCTAAACGTCAAACTTCTCTTGTGTATCCTTAATTTTTATTGATTGGTAACGTTTAATAAAAAAGTAAAACGATCGGGTCTAAAATAACAGGAGAATCCATCATTTTATGTGCATTATGGTAAAATATTATCCATTATTCACCAGATATAAAAGTAAGGATTAAATATATAAAATGTGAAAGCAGTGTTTGTGTAGAATAGGGCCGCAGCTTGTGACAACGAGGCTTTGGTTTCCACGCCGCCGCCGCCCCAGCAAGACACCTTATTAAAAAAAACTTGCTTCATTAGTCTTTGCACATTTTTCAGCTTCACAATTAAAATGCTAATAGCACGACAGTTCTTATATGCTGAGAGAAAAATCCTTCCCTTGTTTTGTTTTAAGTTTTGCGTTGTGAATAAAATAATTTATTATCAACAGGGTTTTTATCATGAAGTTCTAAGCATTTTCCCGTTTTCTATGTTGCACGAAATGAGAAGATGGCATAGTTACTCTCAGGCCAGCTGGGAAATCTTGGAAAAAATAGTCAATGGGAAATTTTAGAAAGACGTATAAAAGGAAATTATGTATTTTCCACTAATATAACAATATATAGGACTTGTAGTTTTGTTTGAAATCGAGATAAACTGTTGTTTCCTCTTATATGGGCACACCCATCTACTTCCCGACCTCGGATCGCCCGTAATTTATTTTTCCTTTTAAGTATTTTCGTTATATTCATTATCATTTAAAATGGGTTTCATCCTACTACAAATATGTTCCCTTTCAAAAGCTATCTGCACTGGTCTATAGTAGGTAGGTAGATGTATCGTTAATTTAATAAATAAATAAAATCTAGTCCGTTCCAGGCAGAGCTCATTACCGGGCGAGAATAATAATTTATTACTCAATAAATAAATAATCATAATGAAAACACACAAAAGAACAGCAAACAATAATGTACCCTCGGTGTTTTTCCTCAAAACAATGATTTAACTTTGAACTTTCAAAGTTTCCCAGCTTTTCAATATTGAGGAAAAGGTAAACATTTTGAATAATAACGGAAACCTAAATGTTCCATGCGGCTGGCTGACCAAGAAAATCAATCAAATTAACTTTTTGTTTCGCTTTGTTATAAATAAATAAACGGTACTCAAGGACACTCGTTGCCCGGCCGCCGAGCTCGCCACACACCACACAAGCGGTCGGTTCTAGACGATTTTCTTTTGTTTAATTACTTTTTTGTAGTATATAGTAGTAATTTCATGTTGTATATTAGTATTTTATACAATAACCCAAATAAATATAAAAATGAATCCCTATTTTCCTACGTCCCAACTTCACGTGTGAACGACTCGACCGATTTTGGCTAATTCTTTTATTGTTGTGTTTGTTATTGTCTGAAGAAGGTTTTAAGGTAGAGTAAGGTAGGCAGGGTGGGAGGGTAGGTAGTCAGTTGACGGGAGAAAAGCTAAGAAGAAACTGACTGACGGACATATCAACGCACAGCCAAAATAACTGCATTTAGGAGAGTGAAATTTTGCGGAAGGTTTTATTTTATGAAATACTTAGGCGAGCATTAAGAGAGGATTTTTTCAATTCATCCCCTAATGGGAAGAAACGGGGCTTCAAAGTTTGTATTAAGAAACTTACTTTCACGTGGGCAATGGATGGAAGCAAGATCCAAAAGTAATTTTTGTAGTTCAAGTTGAGTACTGATACATAGACCTGCAACGTGGTGCAAACTTAGCAGTTTAACGTTTGAATCCCCAACCGGTCCTATGAGACCGCGCTGTTATTGTTTTACTATTGTGTCTCGTTTCGCGGGTATCTGAGTAACTACGGAAATTTCCCTTTTATTGGGTGGATGACCGTCTTATATACGAGGAACCTTTGATCCCGACTGAAAAAATAGCCCGTAACCCATATAAAGGGCTGCATGCTTTAGTTTCTTACCTGCTTTACGGCGCGGTAGTTAAAAAGCAGCATTGTTGAGCGAACCTTTCAGTTTGGGCACGCTCAGCGCAACTAAAACTCGGTCACATTAACTTGTCGCTTGGCAGCCGCTCCTCGTAAAATACTGGTATTCAGCTAAATCCGGCTTGACTGGAAGCCGACCCCAATTTCGTTGGGAAAAGGCTAGGCAGATGATGATTAACTTGTCGCTTGGCGTCAATGAAATAATGTCCAAAAACAATAAAACAACAACAGAAAACTAGCCAATTGTCGACGCGCGTATCGATAACAAAGATGCTGACCATACCTGACACTTGTCGAGCAAGCTAAGGGAATGCGGTGGGAAGCAGGGGGATGCTAGAGATACGTCAAGTTAATGTGACCGGATTGCATATTGTTTTTCTGACTACACTTTTTTGTTATTATGTGTTGTGGTTACTGTATTGCGTTGCCTGTGTCGATTAAGTACTATTCTATAGTATACCTGTCATAGGAGCTCTGAGCACAGCTTGGCTAGCGAGAGCCAGTGCCTTGTCCAGGTCGCCTTCCTCCAGACTCTTCTCCGCGGCCAGGCGCCGCTCGCGCGACACCTTCGCGTCCTTGCCGCGGTGCAGCGGCTGGATCCGAGACAGCACCTCGTTCAGAGCCTCCATCACCTGCAAGAGTTGGAAGCAAGGTAAAAATCAACTCAAGGAGCTGCAGGTAAACCGTAGGGGCCTAGAAAGGTCAAAGACTCAAGGGCTACGGGATGAAAACTGAAAAAGAAATCAGGGGCCAAGGAATGAAAGGAAAAGAAGAAACAAAGGAGTGGGTTTTAGTCAGTTAAAGTCTGGCACGCTCCAGGAGCGGCAGTTTTTATGTGGGAAGACAAACTGATGAATTCTCACCTTAAAAAATACAAGTGTTATTTGTATAATTTATGAATTACATTAAAAGTTGAAAATTTAATACGTTGCAGACAACAGTTTAATGTTCTATAGTCCATCCTAAGGTTGTCTGGTAAGATATCATTGTCAGCGATAAGACCGCCTTTGTATCCATAGATTTAAGTTTCTGTGAAATTGTTACTATTTTAGTGTACAATAAAGTTTATTCTATTCTATCTACTGAGACTGATACTGAAATATTTTAACTGACTGCAATCAGTCAGTTAAAATATTTCAGTATCAGCTGTTATTAAAGGGTGATAAGAAACTAGCACAAAAGCAAGAATAAAGTCGAGAGTATCGACTCCCCAGCACAGATTTTCCTAACACCGTGTTGATAGAGGAGACGAGGATTGTCCCCGGCACAGATTCCTTTAATCTGAGCATTAGTGTCGATGCTAAGGGCGGGTGTACACGGCCACTGTCAGGTGGCTTTTGTTTTGGTTCATTATAGACGTGTAATGGCTCGCCTTTGTCGTCACCGGCGGCGTCGGGATGCTTTCTTTGTCCCACATCTAACATGTCAATAGCTAATTTATCTGATTATTCTAAGGAGACGTATTGTTCGATTTTTCAGATGTTTTTGTTATTAGAGCTTTTGATGTGTGGGTGCTATTGTTCGAACAACCGTAGGGCTCCAACAAGGTCGAAGCCTACTATGGCCATGGGTTGTGCGAAGGTGAACCGTAGAAGCCTTGAACGAAGGCAAGAAAGAAACAGGACGGGTTTAAGAAAAGTTTGAAAAACCCGCCCAGAGCGAGATATCTTAGAATCTTTAAAATAATTTCCCACCTAGAAAAAGGTGTCTACTATTTGAATGTCCATTATTTCAAGACCACCATGTAACAGATTGATCCATATCGTATAAAAGAACGTCTCAGGGCCAGTTAGTATTCAAATAAATACTTATTTGCCATTTGAAAAGTAATATCTCCAAGATTTGACAAACATGAATAGAAAACCAACCACTCAAAGTTCCGGTCGCCGCGAGAGAAAACAAAACAATATGAGGCAAACATTTGTAAAGTTTTCCAACCCAAGTCGGAACTAAATAAAAATCTTTCTCAAGTGTACTTCAGGACATTTATATTATATTTCTATTCCGCAGCTAGTCCATTGGAAGCCATTATTTGGGACGTGAGGTGCATCGCCGAGGGAGAGTGCCATTTGTGCTCTACTCGCAACAATTGCTCCGCGATTGTTTTGTTTTAATATTATTTTTATTGATTGGGTTATTCTGTTACTCGATTGTGTGTGTGACGTGGTTGTGTATGAAATGTAGTGTTGTGGGACTCGACAGTTGATTGGAGGAGCATTGTGAAATGTAACGAGCAATTTTTGCAGTATGTATTCATTATTTGGGACTTCGAGAGGCTGTTGTGTTTATAAATTCTGTAGGTGAGCCGTGCAGGCGATTAGTTTATGATTAAAATTAAAGTTTTTTTAGTATTAGGTTTTTTAGTATTAGGTATGCAGCGAAAGAGATTTTGGGAGAGACGAGAGGAAAAGGCACAATAGATAGGGTACACATGGGATACATGGTGGTGGTCGAGAGAAATTCAGAATATGTTGAAAGAAAAGAAAAGAAAATTCAAGGAATGGCAGCGTGTGCCAATGGAAGACGGTAGTGTGAAAGCTGAAAAAAACAGTGAGTATGATGTGTTGAAGAAAAAGGCTAAGAAAGCCGTGGCAATAGCCAAAGCAAAAGCCTGCGACAGACTGTACGATACACTGGACAGTCCAGCAGGCCAAAAACAGCTGTACCGGCTCGCTAGAGCAAGAGAGAGAAAGGCGAGGGATGTCTGTCAAGTAAAATGTGTAAGGAATGAAGCCGGGATTGTTCTATCAGATGATGAAAAAATCAAAGAGAGGTGGAAGGAATATTTTGAAAGACTAATGAATGTGGAAAATGATTGGAGTGGGGTTTTAGAGAGTAAACCAGAAAATGTGGGGTTAGTGAGAATGGTTAGTATGGATGAAGTCAGAATAGCAGTAAATGGAATGAAGAATGGTAAGGCCATTGGCCCAGATGGAATACCAGTAGAAGTGTGGAAGTTAATGCGAGTGGATGGATGGATGTGGTTAGCTTTGTTTTTCAATAAGTTGTTGCTAGAAGAAACCATACCAGATGATTGGTGCAACAGTTCTTTGGTGCCCATCTTTAAAAACAAAGGTGATGTCCTTGAGTGCAACAATTATAGAGAAATAAAGCTAATGTCACATACTATGAAAGTCTGGGAGAAAGTTATTGAAAGGCGGGTGAGAGAAGAGATTGAAATTTCACAGAACCAATTCGGTTTTATGCCGGGTCGGGGTACAACGGATGCCATTTTCGCTATACGCCAGCTGTGCGAGAAAAACAGAGGTGCACATAAAAACTTGCACATGGTATTCATTGACCTCGAAAAGGCATACGACCGGGTACCTCGTGAGGTTCTGTGGTGGGCCCTTAAGGAGAAAGGTGTGCCTGTGAAGTATGTGCAGTTGATCCGAGCGATGTACAGTCGGTGTAGTACCCAAGTCCGGTCCACAGTGGGCACCAGTGCCAATTTCAAAGTGGCGGTCGGCCTACATCAGGGGTCGGCTCTCAGCCCTTACCTCTTCCGGCTGATAATGGACGCTTTGACGTTAGATATTTAGGAGGAGGCCCCCTGGTGTATATTCTGTTTGCCGATGACATTGTGCTGGTTGCCGAGAGTGGCCTAGAGGTCCAGAGCAGATTGGAGGTGTGGTGGCAAAGATTGGAGAGTGTTGGCCTGAAATTCAGTAGAACCAAAATGGAGTACTTGTTCTGCGATTTCGGCGGTCTCTCCAATCCTTTGCCTCTATCCCTCGCCGGGACGCCCATACCGACCTGTTCCGACTTTCGGTACCTCGGGTCGCTTGTCCAAGGGGATGGTGAGGTGGATCGAGACGTAACACATCGGATCAACGCAGGATGGATGAAATGGCGACAGGTTACGGGAACAACTTGCGATCCACGGATGCCCCTCAAGTTGAAGGGTAAAATCTACAAGTCCGTGATAAGACCTGTCATACTGTATGGATCAGAATGTTGGGCTGTAAAAAAGATGGATGAGAAAAGAGTGCATGTAGCGGAGATGAGAATGTTAAGATGGATGTGTGGTGTGACAAGAATGGATAAAGTAAGAAATGAGTATGTTAGAGGAAGTTTGAAAGTGGTGCCAGTGACAGAAAAGTTGAAAGGAAATCGTTTGTCTTGGTATGGTCATGTGAAGAGGACTGAAATGCATGTTACTAAAAGAGTAATGAATTTACATGTGGACGGAGGGAGAGGGAGGCCAAAGAAAAGATGGATGGATTGTGTGAGGAGCGATATGAAGGAAAAGGGAATTGGTGATAGTCTGACGGATGACAGGACAGAATGGAAGAAGAAAACATGTTGCGCCGACCCCAAATAATATGGGATAAGGGCAGGAAGAAGAAGAAGAAAATTAAAGTTTTTTTTAGTTGAAATAAATTACAAAAACTAGGTACACCTGGCTTTTTTTTTTCTCTGGTAGGGGAATCATCAGAATGACTTCTCCCGCTCTTGGGCGGAGCGGGAGCGCGAGTCAGACTCTTACTGACTAAACCCCTACCCCGTTCCTTCGTTCTGGGGGGGACTCGGTGTCAACCTTTAGGAATACCACGTGTTCCCCCCAGAGGCTTCGGCCCTGCCGGGCCCCTACAGTTTGCTGACATCTCCTTGAGGCGCGCGTGGAACAGATCGCGCCGTTGACGACTGGGCTCGGTCCAGATTATTTCCAGACTGCCGGACAGCGAGCTACCCAGTGCTCGCCATCCGCGAACCCGCGCCTACGGTGGTCGGAAATCCGGATCGGGATTTCGGCGGCGGCGGCGTGAGGACCTTTCCCTCACGCGCTCGCGGTCAGCAGCCTCCTTCACGAGCATTAGTTTTTCGTAGAAGGAGGCGACCGCATGCCAACCCTCCTCGCTCCGGACCATGGCCTGAACCAGGGCCCGGCGCGAAAGATCGCCGCTCCCGATAGCCTCCACAAGGCCACGGCGGTGCTCCGCCCAAGCGGGGCACACTTCTACCGTGTGCTCTACCGTGTCCTCCGGGCGGTCCACACAGTGGCGACTGCCGGGCGTCCTCTCCTGCTTGATTCGATGCAGGAACCTTCCGAACTTACCGTGTCCGGTGAGGACCTGCGTCATACGGAAAGAGAGGACGCCATTACCTCTTTCCAACCACTCCTCAAAGAGGGGCCTAACCGCCTACTTCATCGCCGACCCGACGCCGATGTGGACCCCCCCCTACTGTTATTTGGGAACCCGGTGGTGGCGCGTACCGAGGGCCATGAAAGCACATGGCCTCGGACTTGTGCAATGCCACCTTGAGTCCCAGTTGCTGGATCCTCTCCACGACTGTCGCAACCCCGCGTGTCGCTGTTTCGGCCGCCGCCTGGTACGACTCTCCCCGCGCCAGGACCAGCGTCGCCACGCAGCACGTAGTCGTATCCGATGTTCCACAGGGGCGGTCCTAGTACCGATCCCTGCGGAACACCGCACGACATCTCTCGCCGTCTCCACTCTCCCTGGTGACCGGGGTTTGAACTTGTGATCATCAAAATTTAAGTCGGCGCAACCACTGGGCCACTACCGCTTTTTGACCTGGTGTAAATTAGACTAAGATGTAGCAAATATGCTTTCATACAGGCTCAAAGCGACAAGTCCTCAACTAACTGTTTTATTCTCCAGCACCGCAGCGATCTTCTTCCCATTCTCGATGGTTTCGAACTTGTCGAGCCAGCCGTCAGCATCAGCCATAGACACCAGCTCCTCGCCCAAGCCCTGGGAACAACATCAAAAGTCATCATCATCATTTCAAACGAAAGACGTCGATTGCTGGATATAGGCATTCCCCAAGCGTCGCCACAACGGCCGGTCCTGTGCGTCTCGCATCCAGACGGAAGCCGTCCAACGCGCGCTGCCTCTTCTAGCACGTGGTTCTTTAAGCAATGGGCCCATCAATCAATAGTTATTTATACAAATTGGCATAATGAGCTCTTTTGGACATCAAAACTAACATAGGATCCTATCACTATCCTCTTCCTTGCATTTAAGCTAGGATGGGGAACAACTGGTTCATTATCATAAAAAGAAAGAAAAAAACATTTTAATTACGCGAAACGACGTAAGTAATCTTAAAATTATCTAACAATCATAATATAATCATTATGGGGAAAATATGTGTCAGATAAGCGCAAAACGGCCGAACGCTCGGCATTTATAAGCCATAATATGTCCTCATGCATACTGTGACGAGACCATAGCATCGGTTTTCAGCGTGGGCCAGTGCACCATCTCCATCACCCATGGGTCTCCCAAGCTTTGTGACTTCGACGTTCCTGTGGTTCTCGCAACCAGCATAACTATGCAACGTTAACTAAGCAATCAGCTCATGTAGTTAATTGCCATCATCTACCAACCTTGAAGAAGCCTTTGGAGTTTGAGCAGAGCGTGACGTTGCTGCAGGCGGCCGCGTACCCAGGGTCATTCTCCTCGTAGATGCGAGGCATTTTGGACCCTGGAATAGAGAACATAAGTTTTTGGGTACATGTTTCATTGTAGGGCCATTTTGCATTATACAATTACACATAATATAATAATACCTATACATGTTCCACAACTGTTACACACAACATCTTCTAGTCTCAAACTAAGCAGAGCTCGTGTTATGAGCACTAGACAACTGATAAACATACATAAATATTTCTAAACACTTACATAAATTACATCTAGACACAGAACAATTGATCGTGCTCATCGCACAAACATTTGTCCTGTGCAGGATCCGAACTCACACCTTCTAGCATAGCAGTCAAGGCAACTGACCACTAAACCAACAGGCTTATCGAACATAAAAGATATAAACACTAGATCAAAAAAAAAAAAATAATTTTGTCAGAGAAAATTAGGAAGGCTATAAAAGGAGCTAGAGTTTCTTTTCAATAATGTTCTAGTAATTTCTTTAGAATAAATTCTATAGGCAACGCGTATAAGCCCGTTATTATCCCCGGTCCATCAGAGTATAAGAGTATTACTAGGGCATTATATTGTCAGGGCCGTAACGTTTCAGTCTAGCACATTTTAACTCTGTATTTTGCTGTACCTAACTATGCCACCCGCACACTGTTTTCATCCCCGCTCCCACAGCTATTGTACTATCGCTTTATTTGCATAGACTTCGTAACATTTAGGACGTTTAGTTTAAATTATTTTTATTTTTGTATGGAACTAATTAAGCTTCTCTTAAAAAACAAATTGACAACCGGATTGCAGCTCCGCCTAACGGGTTCAATTGTATTTTGAAACCATCCAAGGACTCAATTTAATAACACACAAAATTTCATCCAAATCAGTCAAACCGTTTAGCATTAGACTATGTATTATTGATAATCTCGCATTTGACCAATTTCTCACCTGATGATAAACTGTGGCCGTTGATGGAGCATGTTTACCTAGAAGTAACCTATTGACTCTTCATTTAAAAATCCTCCGGTAGTAACTATCAGGAAACAGGGAGTGCCAGGGAATTCCACTTACACAGCTCATACAGCTGTGCGCACAATATATGTGAACTCAAGACGTTTTGCGTGGATAGATAGGTAATTCACCATGTACTGGTGGCGCATCTCCGTACGTCTTGTGGCCTGGTAATGACACGAGCTTGATGCATAGAAATTTTAAATTCTGACACTCTGTAAATTAATGATGGAAACCGGACGACTAATTAACTAGTCCTGCTAACTAAAAACGGCAGTGTCCACTATCGAGAAGATAGATAAAGATAAAATGAAATACACATTCAATAGGCGACCATCTAATATTAGCCGCTGAATACTGACAAAATGTCAGCACGTCAGGCACGTACAAACAGATGCTAAACAATATGTAGTACAAATTGCACATCTCATGAATTTCTGACACCGATCACGGTGCAACGACAGTAATGCTGATCAGAATTCAGGAATTGAAAAACAGTATCAACCCAGTTCTACCTGTGCCATTTTGTAGCAGAGATACAAAATCAGTTAACTTTTCCCGAAACTGAATATTTTAGAGAAAACTGCATGTTAAACACTGTTTTAGGTTATCACGGTTTATTTCACAATTTAAAATGTCACTTACGGGATATCTTCCGTGATTATTTATTGTTTTAAGTTCCCGATATTTCGACACTATTGCAAGCGCCATCATCATGAATAAATAATCACGGAAGATATCCCGTAAGTGACATTTTAAATTGTGAAACTGCATGTTGTTTCACTTTGTTTAAGAAAACCGTTATGGAAAATAGTAAACTGTATAAACGTCTTCAGAGTAATGTTATTGATTGATAACACCAGGATATCGACACAAATTATGTCTAAGGGCCTCGAAGATATCTCATAAGTACAAAAACATTATCTGCATGGTTCCAAAAATATTTAAATAAAATACTAAAATTATATTAAAGATTTAAACTTGACACAATTTAAACGCAATAAATTTTTAATTGAAAAATGTTTCATAACATTGAGGAATACCTTCTTGACAAAATAATATTATACATATTTGTAACATTTGTATTCTAAATTAAAGTCGTAGTAGTAATGTTAGTAACTATTTTATAGGTTTTTGCGTTACCTAATGTAGCACCATAAGTACACTAATAAATATTTTAACTTTGAAAATAGTTAGCTTTTAACGAAAATTATTAGCTTTTAAATAAATACTTATTAATCAATTTTCGCAGACTCACAGTTGACAAAGAAAAGTAATATTAGAATCGCAAGAATATCCCGTATATCTACTTGCGACAGGGGTGTAACTCTACCAGCGTTTCAGCCGAGCCCCCAGGTTTCAGGGGCCCCGGTTGGAAGCATCAAATTATTTATTTATTTAAACTTCATATACAGTCGTGGTAAATTACTGTCTTAAAACTCAAATTCTTACTAATGAGAGGCTTTTAGGCTCTTGGTCTGTCGAATTGTCGGGTGCTGTTCGGGTTTCTTGTGTAATAAAAACAATATAAAAAGGTTACTATTTTTATCACCTACGAAATACCTAAACCCAACTAGCAGTGGGCTTTACCGCAATCAGATAAAGAGGGGCCCCTATTTTTTTATTGTAGGGGCCCTTAGCGCCTAGCTACACTACTGCAAGTACACTAACATAATGAGCGCCCATCAGAGTAATTAAAACGTCCGCTGCATTGTCACACCGTGGAGAGAGCAACAATCATTTAGAATATTATCTACTACAAGCTTTTATTAGTTACTTTGCACCCGTTGTCTCCCGCAGGAATTGTGCATTTTTCTGTTATTAAAAGTATTAAGTTAGTAGTCTTTTCTCAACTATATTGGGGTCGGCTTCCAGTCAAACCGGATTTAGCCAAATAACAGTATAAAATACTGTAACACGGTACTTCATGGCAAGACTGGAGTCCGATTTACTGTCTCTGACTATCCGTAACGACTGCCAAAGATCTACAAATGATAGCTGGGACCTACGGCTTAGCGAGCTTTCCTAGGCACGAGAGAAACTCGGTATATTAAGATGGCTACCCATCCACATACCTACCTTGGCAAGCGTTGCTTAACCTTGACGATCGACCCATGCGGCTGTTCTCTCTATCTAAGCATGAGCTCCTTGATTTAATATACATCCTTAAAAAATATTAAATTAAATTATGTTATAAAAATAAACTATGTTATAAATATACAGATTAAAGTGTATAAAATAAAAATAATTTACTAAGCATAAAGTAGTCCTGTTTTTTACCTTTAGAACCAGCCTGAAACATCCCACACTCATCTGTAAACTATGTTTAAAAATAAATAAATCTGAAAAATGTACCTGCCGCGGCACACTGTGACCACTGCGATTCCTGATAGCCAATATCTACCAGAAATAGCTAGGAGGATGGCAATATCTGCCACAAAGAGCGGCAATGAAGTCCACTGTAAGGCTTCAGCCATCTTCCCAGCACAAAGGGAACACGAAAGGGGTGCGTCTCGTATCATATCAAGTTATATGGTGTATTTTCATTTCAATAACGTTCACAAGATATTTATAATAAACGTGAGATACTAACTGTTCTACATCACTACATAGTTTAGAACAAAGTCGCTTCCTCTGTCCCTATGCTTAAATCTTTGAAACTACACAACGAATTTTGATGCGGTTTTTTTAATAGATAGAGTGATTCAAGAGGAAGGTTTATATGTCAAAAAAAATGGGAAATACTGATAATTTTACACCCGTGCGAAGCCGGGGCTGGTCGCTAGTAAAATAATATAATAGTGATACTAACTGTTGATATAATTTCTTGACATTTAACATGTATTGAGGTACTCTACTGCTTAGTTCTTGTATATTTTTTAGATTATAACGTTTATTTTATTACTAACTTAGATTAATTTAAATTTAATATGTAGTAATCAGTTATTACTTGTTTTATAAATTTTTGGATGAATGTGCAATAATAATTATGTAAAATCATCGCAATTATTTAGAAACCTTTAAAGTCGGAAGTAAGTGGGATTGGGGAGTTAGACTCTAAAATAGTTTTTCAGAATTGGGGACGTAGTAGCAGTTAATTAGTAGGTAGTCTGATAATGTACACTAACATTAGTGTATACTAGTCGCAAAGTACTCAAGCCAAGACGCACAATCATCTCAACACTTTAGATCGATTGCATGCTGCGAGCAATTGATGAGATAAATCACTACCACGTCTATATTTATATATTACATCAATATCGTACATGAAGCAAAAGGAAAAAATAATCGAAGACTTTGACTTTGTTAAGGAACTAAGTTTTTGTTTGTGGAAAGATACTCGTATCTACAAGAGGTTGGAAAGACGGATAAACCTAACTGTGGTCTCTGATAGATATAGATAGACATGTTATGACTTATGAGCAGCTGAACTAATTACAGGTGACCACATCAGTTAATTGACGTTATTTCAGGGTGTGAAAAAACTCTTAACTACGAACAATAACTATTTTCAAGAAAAACTCGCTGTTGTAGATGCAAAAAAAAAACAAATATATTATATTTATGGTCTATCGGTTTAGGTAGTTAACTAAATGTAAACAATCTTGGCATGACTTTTTATCTAAAAGTTGTCTAAAAATTGTAGGTAAAAATCTTTGCAACTAGGTATTTACCTAAATTGATGTTAGCTAATAAACTAAATTTAAATAATCTTTGTGTATATTATTTACTACCTCTTTAATATAAAAAGACGTACCAAGATTGTTTACCTTTAGTTAACCCCCTAAACCGATAGACCATAGGTAAGTAAGTACGCGTTAATTTATAAAATCAGAAACTGAAGAAATGGGAAAATTAAGGGGAAATGTCGTTCTTCACGATTCCGGCACTCGTCAGAGTGATCTCACATCACTTCTCTTCACAAAGCCTAGACCCCACACCTCCGGTTTTTTTTTGTCTGGGCTTCATAAGTACAACTGTAATTCATTTACCATATCTAAATTGAAAGACTCTGTACAAGGATGTTTCCTGGATAAAGAACTAATAACTCAATTCAATTTGATCAGTCAGTTAGATTATCGTATGTTTATCATCATTATCTACAACTATATTGGGGTCGGCTTCCAATCAAGCCGGATTTTGCTGAATACTAGTATTTTACGAGCAGCGGCTGCCTACCAGACCTCCACAACCCATTAACTGGGGTAACACGGTACTCGTACTTCATCAATGAATTACAAAAATATAAAACAAAACGCAGCAAAGATCAGGAGATGCGGTTTGCGATACCACTTACGAGTATAAGTAAAAGGTTTCCCAAGGGTTACGTGAAATATCAATGTAGGTTGGTTGATAGAGGTAGGATGATTGTTGATAATATTAAGACATGAGTTTTCAAAAGCGACAACACGTTGAATTTTATTGCTGAGAGTGATGAGTATTGGCAACATAAGGACATATCGAAATCGTGTGTCCTAGAATTAAAAATTCAAAGATATGTGACACCCACCAATTTGCACAGGGTCTGCCTGGTGGATTGCGGCCCATTCCCTCTCCTAGAGTGGATACCCAAGTCCCAGCAGTGGGAACGCTAAAAGGTTGATTTATTATGTTAAGGACTTATAGCATTTGAGAGGTTTTTAGGTAAATGCCAAGTAACAGTATCTACGTACCTAATTACTCTCTCTTGATTGATATAATATTGGTGATGCCTGTTCATAACCTGGTTATAGTTTCGACACAAACTCATCATCTACAGCTGCTTATCCTTTTTCCCAACTATATTGGGGTCGGCTTCCAGTCAAGCCGGATTTAGCTGAATACCAGACCCTCCACAACCCATTAACTGGGGTAACACGGTAGGTGCTTCATGGCAAGACTGGAGTCAAATTTACTTGCTTCTGACTATCCGTAACGTCTGCCAAAGATTATGACATCCGGAACCTACGGCTTAACGTGCTTTCCGAAGCACGGAGGAAACTCATAATGTTAAGATGGTCACCCATCCACAGACCAACCTTGACAAGCGTTACTTAACCTTGAAGATCGACCCGTGCGGCTGTTATTATCTAGCCACAAGCTCCTCCTGGTAAATGCCAAGAAACAGTATCTGTGTAATTACTCTCTTTTGATTGATATAATATTGGTGATCCCTGTTCACAACCTGGTTACAGTTTCGACACGAACTAAACAACACATTTTGTCTGAAGGTACCAGATGACTTACGAGTATAACTCGTTGACAAACTTTAACAAAGTGGACGCGTTTCACTATAAACTTCTAAATTGAACAACCATAAAAATGCGAACAATAGAATGTATTTTCATTCCTTTCGCGACTGGCTATGACCAAGCAATTACGCCGTTCTTTGAGGTGGGGTATAATAGTTTCTCTGGTTGTAGGGTGAAGGAGGGCGTCAGGCTTATCATCATCATCTACCTAGCCTTTTCACAACTAAATTGGGTTCGGCTTCCAGTCACGCCGGATTTAGCTGAATACCGGTATTTTACTAGGAGCGGCTCCACAAACCATTAACTGGAGTAACACGGTACTTCATGGCAAGACTGGATTCAGGCTTATACTGTGTAAAATGACACCTGTATCCTTCTATTGCCTTTTGCGTTCTGTTATCAGGGATTTCTTTTCAGAAAGTCCCTGAGGCACTAGGAAAATTGCTCGTTGCCCTAGCGTAGCAATCACCAAGGTTACACTATCTTGTTTAATAGCTCGCTCCATAATTAAGTATGCTATGGATAAAATAGTCGCAGATGGTCGTAGACATGGACTTTTCGTGGAGCCGAAAGTTTACGCATTGGAGATGTGGTGCTGGAGACGGATACTAGGGGTATCGTGGACAGAGTTTCGCATAATGAACTAAATTCGCAAAGAGACACCCCAAATGATTTTTAATTCAATTGACCTAATTCTGAAACAAAAAAAATCATTAAAAACAAATTGAAGTTTTTATGTGCTGTTTCAGTTTGTTTAAAATTCGTATTTGCATTGAAATACGAGTAAGTCTTGTATGATAATCCCGTTTATGGGAAAATCTAAATTGGACGACTACCATTTGTTTTGTTTACCTATTCACGCAGGTTTATGCACGTGATAGCTTGATTTGTTAATAAATAGACAAGGCAAAATATTTAATGAAGATTTTTTATAAAATGTGAGCTATAACTACTAAAAAGTAATGTTATTGATTCTGCTCATTATTCTGATCAAACTAATTTCAGTTTTTGCGCATTTTATGTTACTTCTTCGGACATGTATCTCGTCGTGGGGAAGACGCTATAGAGCATCTGGTAGTGCTGGGCAAAGTCAAGAAACGGGTCAAAAGTCACCAATGAGACGGACGGTCGGACGGACGGCTGTAGTCTGCGATGAATGGCGACGTTACCAAGGTCACTCATCGTGATTCTTAATGATGACCACGACCACTCTGACAAGAATGTACCGACTGAGAAGAAAAAGAAAATGTCGCTTAATATCTATGGGTATATTACGAAATTGTTTTGTGGTTCAGCATCATTATAGGATAGTTCAGTTAGTTCCAAACAAGCGATCACTGAAATAGTAGTACGAGAAGCGTCAAGTGCGGCTGCACGGTCGATAGTACCAGCAGCTAAATAAATGGGCCAGATTGGTTTACGATGCCACCAGCCGCTCCGCTAGCCAATGCAAATAGATCAAAATAATACATTACGACGAAGAACAATGCTATAGCTAGACAACACACTATGCGGAAACACAAAATGTATGATTTTTTATCACTTTGTAATAACTACATAAGTAGGTATGTATCAAAATATCTATTATACACAAGTATTGCTTTAATTCATGAATCCCCGACCGGTCTCATTGGACCGCGCATTGTTTTACTATTGTGTCTCGTGTCGCGGGTGTTGATAGGTTAATTAAATGGTGAGATATTTTATAAATTTCTTCTAGCAATTCCCCTATACATAAGTACGAGTAATAATGCCTACCACACTAAAACTTCATGAAATATTAAGTAGTTACTACATAACGACAATGTATTTAATGTCGTTTCAAATTACAGCCTTGAAGGTCAAATACGAGAATAATTAACAATAAAACTGCTTAAAAATATAACACAAATCCTAAAAAAAACATTCACAAAAAAATATTTCGCACATAAGCATCCTCTTGGTACAGTTTTAAAAAAATACAATGAGGTTAACACAACACAAAAAAAAACACAAATAAATTCGCTCCGATGAAACTTAAAATCACTGTTTTGTATGTAAAAAAAATGCAAAAAAAATATGAAAAGATTTTTTACCTTATTCTGTATAGTAGAGCGATATAGCGAGAAAGTTGCGCGCGCGCAGAGCCGCAGCGCGCGAAACGTAGCTAAAATTACATGTGCGTGAAACACTATCGAGTGTATCGTTCTATTTTGGAAGTGGCGTCCACTAGCGCCACCTAGCGCAGCCGCGCGGTACTACGCGGTACTACACGCGATTACTAGCGCTTGGTGATCGATGAAAATCTGTAAACTGTTATTAAAACTGTTTTTCTTTGTTTTCATGATTTTTTTTCGGTTTTAAATTGTCTTAGTAACTTTCCATAATTGCCATCTCCGTAAATCATCATCTACCTAGACTTTTTCCAACTATATTGAGGTCGACTTCCAATCAAGCTGGATTTAGCTGAATACCTGTGTTTTACGAGGATCGGCTGCCTACCAGACCTCCACAACCCATTAACTGGGGTAACACGGTACTTTATGGAAAAAATTGGAGTCAGATTTATTGGCTTTTACTACCTATCTACTATCTATTTACTATCTATCGACTATCCATAACGACTGCCAAAGATCTACAAATGACAGTCAGGACCTACGGCTTAACGTGCTTTCCGACTATTTCCGAGGCACGAAGGAATCTATGTAGGTAAGTATTTATAGAAAATAAATAATGTGAATCCACTTATCCCTGTAACATATTATAACAAAATAAACTTCCCTGTAAAGAATACCTCAACAAAATGAAGACAAACAATGTTAGAAATGTTGTAAAGTTTTCATTGAGGGAACATAAATCATTAAAACCGTCGTAGATCTAGATCCCAAATGGACTTGTCGAGTACCTCGCCAGTCGGTCGCACCGGCTACCGCGAGCACCAAACAAAGTCATTTACTGAAAAGGAAACCTCAGAATGAAGACAAATGTTGTGCTATTTTATTGAATTCACTGAAGTTTTTAGAAAATAGAAAACCTATCTATCATAATGAGCAAAGTTCTTGAAAGACCATCAAGGTATTATCTACGTCTGAAACTTTCAATAAGACGTATTAATATACCATACATCTTGATACAAGTTCAGCTAGTAACCACAAACGATTTTGACGTATCTAATGTTCAAAGTGCACTCTGCTCTGTAGTCTATAGGCAGTACCTACCAAGTTGGTAATTGACAGTGACAAATGACTAGCTATCTATAGTGAAAGATACGTTTATGATGGTCTGTGGTGGCACAGTTTCGTAGTTCGTAATGTGACATTAGCGAAATGCCGGAGCCATTTTTCTTGTTCGCGTCGATATGGTATGACATGCTAGATCTTCAAAGTTTGCTGACCTATAACTAGGGGTAGATGTTATTAGGATATTAGGAGTGTTAGGTACATATGTTAGGTTCATAACGGAACAGATAACCAGCATACAGTGTAGCACATTTTAAATAATAACTGTCTTCAATCTTGTATATATTGGCATAGAAGAATGGTCTACTTACATTGCATGTTTTTACACTGTTTGCTGATCTATCCAAAAAACCGGCCAAGAACGTGTCGGGCCCCGCTCAGTGTAGGGTTCCGTAGCTTCCCGTCCGTCTTAATAAGTGTTCCTACCTAAGAGTTAAAAAATAATAACAGCGCGAAGTAGCCCAAAGGACAGCACTATCTCTCGGACATTGGGTAACTAATCTAAAGAATCCACAGACTTCTAAATAAAAAACACAAAAAATTGCAAAATATTAGATAAGTAATTAATCATTTCGGAAGTCAGGCTTGTCTTCTTTTTTATTACCTTTTTTAAAGAGGGTTTAATCTAGACAAATTATGCCACCCTCGTCGTTACAGATCTGTTTTATAATTCACGTAACATGCTAAATATGAGTAAAAATATAAGAATTTCTATGGTGTAAAATAACGAATAATATATATATTTATTTGTGTGTTTTAATATAACACTTTTGACGTAAATTTTTCGACATCTATACAGATGCGGGTTTTTTGTGGTTAAGTACATTATAACAAAATTAAAGATATTTTTTTTTAATGGGAGTAATGTAAGTAAATCTTCCAAATAATTTTTTATATCGGCTTATCTTTTAATGACAGAGTTCCATGTAACAAACATGAAAAATCAATCGAGTATTGTTTTTTCGGCATCGATAAAAAATATGGTAGGTGCAGTGCAAGCGGTTTGTCCAGAAATGTACGGGGTGTCAATAGGAAAGGAGATCAACGCTCCGATTATACCTACTGGATTTCTTTCCCCTAAGGTGCGGCTCGTACCTGCAAACTTCCTTGTAAAAAAACATTTCTATTTTTAGTATTAATTTCTTTACAACGGTAGTCGTATTACAGTATTTCTTACAGATCGTATTCATTGTAACAAAGAGATTTCAAGGCTTCAGAGGTATAAACATCAAAGTAGTGGCCCCTCACTGGGCTTATGGGGATTAAGGGGTAAAGTTCATTCCTTTACACGCACCAAGCCCGCACTGATAGCTTAATGCCTTACTTATGTTTCAAAAGAGCAACGTGAAATGTATCAACTTGTTGCTTTTATACTTTTGCTAGGCGCTTCGCATTCACTGACATCGACGTACTAATGGCCCCTCGGGCTTACAACCTGGAAATGCTGCACAAAAGATTATATACTGAAAGCGTCCATTTTAAAAATCTTTAGAAATAAACCAGAAAAAGTAAACACAAAAATCTTTGTTTACTAATGAAGTAGATCATCTCACAAGAGCCCTCACGACGGGTGATCCGTGGCAGGGTTGTGTTGGCGATGTCTTTGGCCATCGCCAACGCCTTTAACTCCCTTCCCTGGAGTACCATTGGGGCAGCACTGCGGTACCACCAGATGCCCGTCTACCTCCGTCACGTGATCGAGACCTACCTGTCGGACAGGTTCATCATCTACCCCGGTCACCAGGGAGAGTCGAAACGGCGCGAGATGTCGTGCAGTTTTCCGCAGGGATCGGTGCTAGGACCGCCCCTGTGAAACATCGGATACGACTACGTGCTGCGCGATGACCTACCCGATGGGGTCAACGTAATACAGATACGCGGGGAATGTCGTACCAGGCGGCGCGGCGGCGGTCGAAACAGCGACACGCAGGGTTGCGACAGGTAGGCAGGATCCAGCAATTGGGACTCAAGGTAGCATTGCACAAGTTCGAGGCCATGTGTTTTAATGGCCCTCGCACTGCGCCAACACCGGGTTCCCAAATAACGGTAGGGGGGTCCACATTGGTATTGGGTCCATTGGGATCGAGCCGGTGAACTTTCGAGGAGCACTTCGACGTCTGGCTCCCAAACAGAACTGGGGTTGCCCTAAAGCGGCTCCTGCCTAACTTAGGGGGTTCAGACGCCCTCAGCCGAAGGCTCTAGGCGGGGATCGTCCCATCCATGGCCTATTACGGAGCGCCAATTTGGGCATCGTCGCCGGGTAAGCGACCGGCGGCCATACTGAACGCTTGGCTGAGGCCATCCGAATATCCGGACGATCTCCCGCGAAGCGGCGAGCATCCTTGTTGGCTTGCCACCATGAGATCTGGAGATAACGGTCCTTGCACGCGTGCATGATTTGCGTGTGGAGATGCAACGCCAAGGCGAAATTCTGCTGCCGCGACAAGTCGCGGTATGGTGGTCCGAGTTCCGGCGGGATCTCATGGCGGCATGACGTCTGCGACTGTCGCAACCCAGTGTTGGGCACCCTGTCATTGCGGTGGTTAGTCCCCTCTTTGAGGAGTGGTTGGAAAGAGGTCACGGTGTGACGCATGTTCTCACTGAATACCGTAGGTTCGGGAGGTTCCTGCATTAGATCAAAGCGGAAGAGACGCCCGGGTGTCGCCATTGTGTGGAGGACACGGTGGAGCACAGGGTAGAGGTGTACCCTGCTTGGGCGTGAATCCGACGTGTCCTCGTAGAGGCGATCGGCGACGGCGGCCTTTCGCGCGGGGCCCTGGTACAGGCCATGGTCTGGAGCGAGGGCCTTCTGCGAAGCAGTAATGCTAGCGAAGGAGGCGGCCGTTTCGCCCCCACTACCGCCGGGATCTTGATCCCGATTTCCGACGGCAGGGCCGAAGCCTCTGGGGCCATGGATCGGATTTCCGAAAGGTTAGCTCGGTGTGCCCAGATCGAAGGTAACGAAGGAACGTGGTGGGGTTAAAGTCAGTAAAAGTCTGACACGCCCTCGCGCTCCACCCAAGAGCGGGAGAAGTCATTCTGATGATGCCACACTTGAAAAAGGACGGTTAGCAGTCAATATGCATTTGCATGTATAAGTTGCGGAATTATTTTCTACACACATAGCGAAGTTGTCTCAAAAACCTATAATATAAATATACATATGTGCTTAGGTATATTATACACACTAATTATATATAAATACATACTAAATGTATATTTATATATATACATTTCTTTTTTTATGCACCTGCCACGTTTTATCTTCACCACCCTTGGTTAGCTGGTAGAGAATGCCCAAAGGCATTAAGGCCGCCTATGTACCTTTATATTGCATGAAGTTTAAATAAATAATAAACAATGGCACTGACACACCGCCAGCAATTGACATTGCTGTGCAATTCATCTCTTACTAACACCCAGCAAACGTGCAGCGGTAGTCGTCACATCAAATGAAACGCAAATCCTACAAAAGTATTATTAATAAAGTTAATGTCGATCTACCATGCCAGGTCCGATCAATTCATTCTAATATATTATATAAAGCCGAGTTTTTAAGTCGACTTTATTCAAAAATTCCCTAAGCGTTCTGTCATGAGTGCTTAATCAATGTATCCTAACATTCCTAACCAGTGAAAATATTCAATTTGGCGGAGGGATGTATATCCGCGCGTGTAACGAAACCATTGCGACTTCTAATTCGACGCCAACGCCATCTAGGGGGTTGCATGGTACTATATTTAGCACGCTCAGCCAAATAAAATAATAAAGTGTGTTAAATAAATAAAAAGCTAGCTTCCTACATAACTATATTTGATAATTTAAAATATTTAAGAGAGTTTTAGTTTATTATTGGGGACGTACTGAAATGTAGCGATAAATATTGAATGGAAAACCTCTCATAGTAATTTGAAGATGAAAATATACAGGGTGATTGGAAGATCGATGCAAAGCTTAAAAGCGAAGTTAGTACAGACCGTTTAGAACCATTTAAGCCAATCCATGATTATGTCCGGCGAAGTTTAATAATTTTTTTTAAAACCACATTAGATTTTTTATTCAAAAATTCTCAAAATTTTGGGTTAACTGCATATTGTTAACGAAACTAAATGATAAATGAATTAACTTTTATTTTATTTAACTGAAGTAATATCTAAGCAACCCGAAAAAACATGTTTTAGGCTTTTCTGTCATAAGACATTTTTTTACGGACATTTAAAGTTCAACAAAAATTTTAAAAAAAATTAACAGTACCTTTTAAAACTAAAATACCTTATTAAAAAAATTACGAAAGACGCTTTTTTTGTTCAAACCTTTTTGAATACATGTTTGATAATCGTTCTTTCTTTTGAGGTATCATTTACGCGGATATCTTACAAATGATTGAAGTTAGAACCCAAAAACCAATTAGAGGGACAATTTTTAAAATTTCGGCGGACTACTTAAAACAACATTTGAATTCAAATGATTTATTTTTCATATTTAAAGCTTTAAGGCGAAGATAGTAAAGACATTTTAGAACCATGTAAGCCATGATTGTCTCAGACGAAGTCTTACCAATTTTTTTTTAACCTACTTTTGTATTTTTTTCAAATATTCCCAAAATTTTAAGGAAACTGCTTATTTATGGCCAAATTAAATGACAAATGAGTTCATTTTTATTTTATTATATTACAGTAATGTGTGTGTGTGTGTATTAAGTGGCAGTGGGCAGGGCACATTGCTCGTAGAAAAGATGGTCTATAGGGACGGAAGGTTCTGGAGTGGCGGCCACGTACCGGAACACGCAGCGTCGGAAGGCCTCCCACAAGGTGGACCGACGACCTGGCGAGGGTCGCGAGAATCCGATGGATGCGAGACGCACAGGACCGGTCGCGACGCTTGGAGGAGGCCTATGTCCAGCAGTGGACGTCTTTCGACTGAGATGATGATGATGATGATGACAGTAATGTGTAAGCAACTCAGCAAAGTATGTCTTAGGTTTTTCTGATATTGGTTTTTTTTACATACTTTTAAAATTCAGAGGAAATTTAAAATTTTTATCAATACGACGAGTCAAACCTAGTGTTTAATGTTATATATAAAAAACCGGGCAAGTGCGAGTCGGACTCGCGCACTAAGGGTTCCGTACTAACTTACCTATGAAAACAGTTCAATTCTCGAATCGAGTCTTGAAGATTTTTCAAAAAAAATATTATTGTGACGTAACTACAAATTTTCGGTTTTCAGACTTTTCCTTACAACATAAACGGAACGGACGGAAACAACATAAAGTGCAACATAAACGGACGTATCTTTTTTTGCCGTCAACTTAAAAGTTTTGATTTTTGCACAGTTTCAAGGGACCGCGGACTTACTTAAATGGTTTTAATTGCAACTCGATACCTCCAACTTACCTATGTACGTGACGTATAATATATTTAACGTACGTTAACTGTTTGAAACAACCCGCCTAGACTATAATTGTCTGACATCCCGCTACGCCCAAGAGCGGGAGAAATCATTTTGATGATTCCCCACCTAACAAAAACTAAGTATAGGTGAATGTTGCCCTGCTCGCCACCGTCTAGAGCCAGCACTGGTTTCTTTTCAGGTCTACCTACAGTTGGCTGACATCTCCTTGAGGCGCGCGTGGAACGAGCCACCACTGCTGAGCAGACGTACTCGCCAGCCGCTCTCATGCTCGACTGGCTTGATGTTCCAATTATTATATATTGTATTTATTATTATATTTCTTTTTTATTGAGGAGCTCGTGGTAAGATAATAACAGCCGCACAGGTCGATCTTCAAGGTTAAGCAACGCTTGCCAAGGTTGGTCTGTGGATGGGTGACTTTCGCAGTCGTTACGGATAGTCAGAAGCCGGTAAATCTGACTTCTTGTCTAGTCTTGCCATGAAGTAAGTACCGTGTTACCCCAGTTAATGGGTTGTGGAGGTCTGTTAGGCAGCCGCTACTGGTAAAATACTGGTATTTCGCTAAATCCGGCTTGACTGGAAGCCGACCTCAATATTGTTGGGAAAAGGCTAGGCAGATGATGAGCGTTGCCAGGCGTCCGGCTTTTTGGATGTGTGTCCGGCCAAATTAGGTGGAGTCCGGCCTATCCGGCTTTTGTTAGGCTTTTTTATTATTTTTATAGATTTCCATGTGTTCTTGCAATTGCAAGCGTTTGCAGATCCACAGTTACTTGTTATTTCGTTAGAATGTAAAAAGTAAATTTTCCGTGAAAGTTGTCGGCCTTGTTAATAAAATGTCCGGCTAAACTGGATGGTTTGTCCGGCTTTTCGGTTTGAACATCTGGCAACCCTATTCGTGAACACGCTATTTCATCGCTACTGTTAAGCGGTCATCATATTTGCAAAGCATCGATACAAACGCGCGACTGGGTGCCTCAGCACTACTTACTCGTACACTTTACTGTGATGATGCAAACAACGCGATCTACAAGCTTTGACAGGTAAGAACTAACTACAGCGCGATTGTGTCGATGGTGCATCGCATCTCCTTAGACATAGTCGTGTCTTTCGTGGGACGGTTCAGGAGTTGCAACAACACCGCGACAGCTATTGCGACTGTACATCACAAGTCCGTGCCATCATCGGACCACTAGACGTACGGCGTTGCGCCATTTATTTATTATTTATTAAATGCTTTATGCACATAGAAGTACAAAGGCGGACTTAATGCCTTAGGCATTTTCTACCAGTCAACGTTTGGGTGATGCAGAGAAAAATAGTGGTAGGTGCAATAAGAGAGAGAAAAGGCGGATACAAGAATAGATGATACTAATAAACCTTAAATAGAATAACAATACATAATATACATATATACTCAAATTAATAAACTACATATATCTACACCAATACAGTCAAACAATTGCTTATAATCGACAACTAGAAACCATTACTGCTGTCAAGATACTACTGCCAACTTCTTACGAATCAGCTCGCGAACTTTGATTTTGAATGCTAATCGGTTCGCTGCCATCCTGATCTCCGGGGGGAGCGCATTCCACAAAGAAATAGCTTGAACGAAGAAAGAACAGTGAAGAAAGTCAGTACGATGAAAAGGATATTGAAGTAGGCGGTTATGAGATGAGCGCAAATTTCTATTGTGGTTAGCGCAAATGTATTGGAAATGAGAGACTAAATAACTAGGGGAATTAGAAGAATCAAGAAGAGAAAACAAGGTAGTGAGCGCCCTTTGTTCTCTGCGCTGACGTATAGGCAACCACGTCCGCCGCCATCGATACATGGTGGACATCCTGCCCGTACGTACAGAGCGGTTTGGGAACACATTCGTTACGAGTATGCGTACAGCTAAGGAGTGATATTCCCTGCAGGAGTCTGTGTTTCCTTACAGCTATAACTCAGGAGTCTCTAAGTCAAGACTGAATAGATTACTTCTAGGCAAGCGTGCTCCATCATCGGCCACATCATCGGTTACCATCAGCCAATTATATTGGTCAAACATGAGTTTATCCTAACTAATATTATAAATGTGAAAGCGTGGATGTTTGTTACTTAATCACGCAAAAATGGCTGAACGGATTTGTATGAAATTTGGCATGCATATGGCATGAAAAAGACCATAGGTTACCTTTTATCAAGATTCTGAACACGCGGACAGTCACGGGCGGAAGTTAGTACGTAATAATAATAAAAGAAAGACGGTACCGTTATTTTGTTGTGTTTTTATTACTACTGCATCACTGCGATTGCCGTGGGCGAGCAACGCTTGACACTTTACTCTGTTGCCGTCTCCTCTCATTCCAACTAGTCCGTGAAAACAATTGCAATTTCTCTCAGGAAAATAATAAACACGCTTTAAAGATATAAGTATGTTGTTGTTTGGATGTGCACGGAGTGTAAAGCCTCCGACACAATGTCAGTTGTTGTGCAAGCGACATGCGACAGTCACGAGACATTTTTTCCAGTTTCGTCGAGTGTGTGCTAATTGAGTGGTCGACGTGTGGGACACCGCTGTACTACGACCTCACCGCTGTACCACGACTCAGTTCACTGACTAGTGGGTGTACTGTGATGGGACCTTACATTCATAGATATTTCAGCAGCTCTAAAACGGCCACTCTATTACGAGTAGTACCGTATTAGGATTATTATTTATTTATTATTTTAACACATTATGTGTTCAGAGGCGGACTTGCCTTACACATTTTCTACCAGTCAACCGGTACCATGAAAAAATTATGAATCATATTTTTTTTCATGAGGCATTATTGACACGGAATAAGATTTTGATGTAAAATGAATTGAATATATTTCGGACCTATTATTCACAATGGATCTCATCAGAAGGTTGTAGTCGCTCGGAGTTTCCTCGCGTGATTATATAAGAAATGAGGATATCTGCGATTTTTTGGGCTATGTCGCTAACCTTCGTTATTTTACCAATGTTACCGATTAGCCCGAAGAATCGCCAAACGTACCTAAGTGAAGATCTGGAATGGCGACCACATACCGGAAGACGCAGCGTTGAAAGACCTCCCACGAGGTGGACCGATGACCTTGTGAAGTTCACGGGAATCCGTTGGATGCAACGACCGAGATGCGCAGGACCCGTTGTTGTGGCGACGCTTGGGGGAGGCCTATGTCCACCAGTAGAAGTCTTTCGGCTGAGATGATGATAATGATTATATTAGGAGAATTGCTTATAATCTGCTAGAAATTTCTTAGAATTTATATGAAGTGTTCAATGTGATCCTGAGGAGCTCGTGGCTAGATAATAACAGCCGCACAGGTCGATCTGCAAGGTTAAGCAACGCTTGCCAAAGTTGGTCTGTGGATGGGTGACCATCTTAACATAACGAGTTTCCTCCGTGCCTCGGAAAGCACGTTAAACCGTAGGTCCCGGCTGTCATTTATAGATCTTTGACAGTCGTTACGGATAGTCAGAAGCCAGTAAATCTGACTCCAGTCTTGCCATGAAGTACCGTGTTACCCCAGTTAATGGGTTGTGGAGGTCTGGTAGGCAGCCGCTCCTCGTAAAATACTGGTATTCAGCTAAATCCGGCTTGACTGGAAGCCGACCCCAATATAGTTGGGAAAAGGCTAGGCAGATGATGTTCAATGTGATCCTGGACCCTATTTTTAGGCTCTGGAAAAGGTAAAACTATAATGACAATTAAAATTTATTAGTAAAAATATATGATTTATTTTAAGAATATGATTTATTTTAAGTTAAATTAATCTAATCTGGTTTTACTTAATTTGATTACAACCGGACATTTAAAATTTGTGATTTAGTTTATTTATTGGGATGTCAACTTGGAAAATTTTTGCTTGTTTGTGCTAGGTGAGTTTTTGTACTTGTATTTGTAAACCTTGAAATAATTGTTAATTATAATAATACATAATATTAAGTTTTTTTTTGTATTTTGTCGTTGCATAAAACCTAAACTAGGTATTATAAACCTTTAGCTCAGGTAAATTATTATTATTATAATCCACTAGACCGAATTTCGGCTCCGGTGGAACTTTTTATTATTATGTAATTCACATTCTGCTCAATGATTTTTGATTAAGCACTTGCAGTGAAAAGTTGTAATGTAACTTAGTAGTAATGCAAATTCACGATAAAGGCCATGTGCAAATTGGGCTCATTGTCCAACAGCGATACAAAAATAAGCTTCGGAGATATGGGACGGAACTCTTCATAGGATCATAGCAGAACTGTCATAACTCGCCCATATCTCCGAAGTTCATCATCAGATGATATAAATTTTTGTATGAGACGAATTCGGGAATATACTCTTTCAAATAAAAATAAAACAATTTAAAATCCCTCTACAATTGGCCCAGAAATCGGTCTATTCCTACCAAACCTATTTAAGTGCATATCTTTTTTTTTGCAAACGAATTGAAGGTAGTACCAATAATAACAATTTAAGTACGAACCTAATCCTTTACAATGGCATATATGTCATATGTCTGTTGGTAAAATAGCCCACGCTTCAATACATTGTTGCCCATGGTTCTTTGTATTGTATCCTTTGAGCGATATCTGGTTTCTAAGAAAGATAATTTGGTAAGTATAAAAGTTAGGGTTTTATTGTTTACTTATAGCCTTATTAAAAGATAGCGCGAAGAATTGAAAAATTAAAATGTTAGTGAACATATTGCTCGGTGAATTAATGACCTCTTGACAAAATGTGGAGTGGCGCCTGCGTCCTGGATGCCAAGCGTTGGAAAGTGTTCCCCGGAGTGGTTCAGATCTTTAGGACGTCCACAGGAATCTGCTGGATGCGAGAACCCCAGGATCGCCAGTACGACGCCATATTCATACGTACGTTATAAAATTAAATGTTATTAACATAATGACATAATTATTTAATAAACAAGTTACTACGTATAATTTTACCTATTATATACCCTTAAATTAACTATAGCCCTATAAAATTAACTAGAAATAAAATCTAAAAGAAGTCTTTGAAATACTCCTCCGCGTCGCTGTTTTCTGATAATGTGTTCAAAAGACTGGCCGCAATTGAGCAGTCAGACCTCACAATCCAAGAGTTTTAACTCAAAACCGCACAAAAATATAATTGCCAACCAAGGCATTATTATGTCCACTACTTGAGGTTTTCTGCAGCAGCAGCGTCAATGCAGGAATAGCATAGCGAACTAGGATACGGGATGGCACAAGAGTACCCTCATACTATCTACTATCTTCCTTGAAAATAAGGAAATACTGTGCAGACACTTGCCGTCGCCGCGCGCCGAATGCAGAAATAAGATTAAAATAATAGAAACAAACCGCGCGCGGGCGAAGGCGTCTAATAAATAATATTCGTTGTGTGTGATACGTTCTCACCTGTCATTAGCGGCCATAATGATTGGAGCGGTGCGCCGGCACTAACGGCACGCTGCGTAAGCGATGACGCGCCGCTTATCAGCGGTTATCACCCCGCGAGCCTCGCGCCGCCGCCGGCCAGTCGCGCGCACTCGCTCGCCGCCGGCGCACGCCGCTGTCGCGCCCGCTCCGCTCCGCTCGCTCCCGCAACACACCCGTAAGTGCAACCCTCATCTCCGCTCACTGCGCGGCCCCACGCCTCACCCCCACCGCCTCTCACTCAAACTTCACTTAACTAATGACGCTCAGTTCTCTGATTACTTTTATTGTTTCAAGACTATACTCGTCGTGACCGCACTGTTACTTCACATTTTTTGGGGAAAATTGTAATTTTTCTCAAGTGAACACGTGAGTCACTGGAAACGCACCAAGGCCGCATCATCCTAAAGCAAATTTGTCGGTCTTAGTGTATCAGCTCGGATTTTGTTATCGCGTTAGATGCTCAGGCAGTGCCTCCGATGGCCGGCCGTGCTATCGTCGCGTGAAATCCGTGGTTTTGTCACAATTTCGTAAATGTCAAACATTCTTGTGACAGCGCCATGCCGCGGGCTCAGTGATGCGGGCGCGCTGTCAGTGCTCACTGGGAGCGCGCACGAGTGTACTGTGACGTCACGGGTCCTGCAGCTCGCGTAGTGCTCTGACGGTGAAGTGCTGGTGTCGGTGATAGTTTCGGTGAGTGAGACGTCTGTCGGCGTGCGATACGGCGAGCCTTCGTAAACACAGTGCTAAGTGTTTGCCAGCCACCTCGGTAGGTTGTTACTATCCGACGCTGAGACGATTCTCACGCTTACGGAAATCTTATTATATTTGTTTTACATAACTGTTGTCTACTTTGAGCAAAGTAATGCGAGGTTAACGTGTCGTTTAAAATCGTATTTGAGTAGATTTTCGTGAGGAGTGGAGGAGCTAACACTGCTTAGTCGGACTGTGTCGGATGTTACGGACAGTTGTTATTGTGCTATTAGCCATAGTAATAGTCTATTGTGTTCATTAGATTGTAGCGTCGTGAATGTCACTGCATGGTTGAAAAGATTTCTATGAATGCGGCGCCGGCGCGTGAGCCGCGTCAAGTTTGACCAGCGGATGAAAGCGATGAAAATTCTTTTACTGATGAAACTAGTGTTTACAAACAGTTGTATAGCTATGAATATTGAACAGTGATATTATATAAAAGTTATGGTCCTTCAACTGAAGAGCCTTGTTTACATAATAAATGTAAACAAACAAACAGATTATAACCAGTCTTACATATGTATCTGTGCGGCGACGACGACGGCGGCGGGGTAACCGCAGAGACGAGGGGGGGACAGGCGGGGGGGGGGGGGGGCAAGGTCCATTCTTTTACGATTCGTTCACTAGAACAGCTGGTTTTGTTCAACAATTAAAAGGTTATGATCAATAATTAACCGATTCATTCGGTTTTAGATTTTACAACCTGATAATGTTTTACAAATGCTCACTATAACACTACGGTTCAGAGTTCTTTTCAGCATTTTTTATAGTCCATACCTACCCACACACTTATTTCACGATAAAATCTGAAAGTAGCCACACTCAATGAGTCAGCGATACAAAATGCATTTTCTGTTTTATACATATATATGAGACCTAAACTCAGTTATTGTGAATAGGAACCATATGTACCTCAACTTGAGGAATGTCATTGTACTTACTTACAGCAAACCATGGGAGAAGTAATCAATGCCCTGCCATTTGATCGAAATCAGAAACCTTCTGATGGCGTATATAATCGATTAAATAAAATTAAAAAAATATATCATTTCAATTTGATCTACAATGAGCACTTACAAACTATCAGAAGCTAGTGCACAGTTCCAATTGGTAGTTTTCTATGAAGAAAAACCGGCAAGAAGCTCCATTAAACTATAAAACCGTAATCGAATTTGTGAATGTAGTAGTTGAATTTTGAATAAATAACTGTACCTACCTGATTTGACTTTTAGGCCCAAGTCACTTCTTTCTCGTTTCTGAATACTACGCTATTCCATCTCCGGGAGAATAGATATCTCGATATGTCTGAAGTCCTGAGTCCAATAGTGATAAATGTGCATTAGAAGAAGAAATAAATTTATTTGTGCCAAACATGGCGCATAACATAAAAATAAACAAAAGCAATAAAAAAAAAGTTCTTAATTACTTGGTATGATCTAATTAAGCATTTGCTAACGAAGTTAATAAAGCAAAATATCTCCTTTTGGTAAGAAGAATAATGTAAGAATAGAGAATAGGAGTGAAAGAAGCATCAGTGATGGAAATGCTAAGGAGTAACCTATTGGAGTACTATGGACTGTATTGCAAATGAATGAGCTCTTTATAACAAGAAAACTGGCGAATAAGCTATTATACTTGTATATGTTATGTGAAAAAATATGCAAACCAAAAAGAAGATGAAAGTATTACTTTAAGACATGATATACTTAGTTAGCTAAGTATATCATGTCTTAAAGTAGCAAAGAGATTAATATAGAAGTGACGACTATAAATTCAGAAATGACGAAAAATTGTATAGAAGAAAAATAATACTGCGATATTGACCAAAGTAGAGGAGTGGAAGCATGATGAGCATCTGATAATATATGCCGATTATGAAAGTGTAGTCCCGTGAGTAACTACTGTAACTAGGTTAAACCGTAGTGTGTTTGTACAGAAGGCTACAAGTCCGCTCGTCAAATCGGCATCAATCTTTATCAGGATTAGTGGAGCGATAATGGGCGGCGATTGTCGAGATAATGGCTCTCTGATGGACACGCATCTTCGCTTTATCTAATAACTCATAAGCATTTTCAGAAATGGTTAGAATTGCTGCTTAGATTAGGGTTTGCGTAGAATCGTTCATATTCAATTCATTGTTGGGTCCTTCTTTTATATCCCCTTTAATTATTATCTCAGTGTTAGTCCCATCCTTGCTAATTATATTGACAGGCAGCTCCAATTCTACAAACATATTCATTAAATATCACCGTAACCAAGTATTATTACTACAGCGATCTAATAATTTGAGTAAGAATGACTCAGCACTCCGCATCTCGATGTGTAAGATAAGTAATCAGTAGGCACTCGGCGTGCCTAATGCCACTGCAATCGGTTCTGCTTACAAGTGTTTGATTATCTCAAACTAGAGTTTGATGATGTTTGTATCCGGCGATTGTGTCAGCTACCTTTTCAAAATGTAGTTTCTTCTCTTGTTTCTGTTTAATGTAGGAATATTTAGAATTTCTTGTACTTGAAAACACTGGTATCATATGAAGATCAAAATTTCCATCCAATATGATCGGATTGTGCTGAATTTGCAAAGTTTCCAGACAGATTAAACTATTGTCAATTTCAACATATCTTTGGTGTGTGGTCACGCCGACCTACTATACAACTAATTTTTGAGAAATCCTGAGACTTTTATTATGATGGAATATTAATTCAATCTTCATTCTTAGGGCTTGTTTCACAATGTCCGAATACCCACTACTTCCTGAATAAATTAAAAATAGAACAGAATTTCTTTGAAATTATCTGCCAAGTCAGATATCGGAAACTTAATCATAGGCGGTAAAACTAAGGGCCTGTTTCACAATGTCCGAGTAGGCACTACTCACTGAATAAATTCAAAAATTTGACAGAATTTGTATGAAATTATCTGTCAAGTAAGATACTCGAAACTTAATCATAGGTGGTGAAATAGGCCCTAACCCTTACAATCACTAGGTATTGAATAATTACTAAGGTTCTTCCTAAGGTTGTCTGGCAGGTATCGCTGTCAGCGATAAGACCGCCATTGTACCCACAGATTTAAGTTATTGTATAAACTGTACTGTTAGTTTTTGGTGTACGATAAAGTTTATTCTATTCTAATGAGGTACTAAATTGTGGTAAATCAGAAACTCATTTTAATACATGTCCCTAAGTATTGCTCGACATATTGACGCGGTAAATGTCCCCGTATCCCAAGAGAGGGTTCCTCACGCGACGTGGTCTGTACTCTGTACCTTCAGTCTGTACAATTTCGGGACTGTGACGTTTTTGCCTTGATTAATTTGTGTCTCTCCCCCGAGGCTCTGCACCATGCGATATTACGACACTAGGTCTAAAAATAACCCTTTTTTAACTTGTACACGAGACAGCAGATATTATGTATTAATAGTTGCGGATTCATAAAATAGTTATAGTTAAATGTACTAAATATGTACGACATATCCTAGAACCAAACATTCGAAGACATTTGAAATCCACCAACACGCACTGGGCCCGCGTGGTGATTTATGTCCCATTTCCTCTCCTAGAGAGGAAATCTGAGTCCCAGCAATGGGAACATGCTATGTTATGCTATGTACAAAATATTCAATAGTCGTATTTCTAAACATGTTGACCCAAGGTTAGTTATTTGTTAGCATTATTTACTTAAAATTTAGCTGTAGGTTCGTTCACGTAAACTATAAATTCTTTCTAGTTGAGCCTATTCCTGAAGCGATCGTGAGCGGTAACAATCGGGCGGCGGTGCCCAAATCCGCGTTATTATCGATTGAGTGTCAATGTCACGCGAGCGGTAATAGGCTTACCAGTCAGCGGCGGTGGCGTAACGCGCTCGTGACCCACGCTTCTTACTTGTTCACTAAATAGTGTTCCTGCTTTGATTATACTTTAGTAGTAAATATCGGTAGGTTGAGAATCGATCGTAGCACCATTTTTTTTAACAATTTAATCGGTCCCACTCCTGGGTAAAGGCCACCCTCCACTTACAGAAAAGGGACAGAGTAGGCTAACAAAAAAAAATATAGTGCTTGACTGCGATCCCACCTGATGGTAAGCAGTGATGCAATATTAATGTTGAGGCATAGACATTAAACCACTTCATGCGCACTTTTATTTTTTCCGTCTCTCTAAGATCGTACCCAGGACTTTGCATTTGAAAGCCACGGTTATTCTTATCAAAGCAAAACATAGGAAAATCATTTTAACATTTGGCTTCGCAAGGATATTTGATAATGAGTCGGTCGATACTTGTGTAGGTACCTACTTGTTTGCAGGTACATACATCATTATAATATTCTAATTATCGAAATTTTCCTGTTAACTCTGGTATCGACATTTCTTACTAGTTTATCCAAATGAAAAGATTTCTAACTATCAACTAGGTAAGTATATTTTTTATCATCATCATCATCATCATATTTTGCAGACTAGAACATTCGACTTAGTATTCTTATTAGATACTAACTCTTATAAGAACGATTGTTACGACGTGTTAATTAGTACTTACGTCTATAAGTACGTATGTCATATACTCGTAAAACTATAAAATATGTAGTCGTTATGTAGATATTATACTGCAAGTTGTACATTATACCTCAGTTTCTTGGGCCCATGAGTTCTACAAAATAGAACCCCGGGCCCTGAAAAGAAGGCAAAGAAGGAACAGGAGTGGGGTTTAGTCAGTAAAAGTCTGACACGCCTTTCCGCTTCACCCAGAGTGGGAGAAGTCATTATGATGATTTCCCACTTATTTTGTATTGTCTGCTCACATTCAAGAAATAAGTATTGATTTGTATCCGCATTGCATCCAGACGATTAAAATAAGTTAGACAGAGTAACTCAGTAGATGAGATATACCTAGATACCTGTCAATGACAATAACAACAAAAAACATCGAAACATAACTCCAAGCACGTAACAAAAAGCAATCCCATCCAAAAATCACGAGCAAAACACAACCTGCGAGTATTTACACAGATATGTTACATAACACTTGTACATACTCGTTAGGTACAGGAAACCGCGAGCCAAGCAACCTATCATACACATTACAGAGATGCAGTATCCTTAACAGAACTGGCTATTAAACAATAAACCCACAACTTAATGTTACATCTCTGTCACTTTTATTGCACCAGTGTAAGGCGCCATCTTGCCTGCACCTATTGACGAGCGTGCGTTTAAACTAATTAGTCGCCGCTGACTTCAATCGGACACTCTTTAAGAAAACTAACAGATTTGTGTCTGTAAGCGTGACTTGCGATTGGTGAGCGCGGTATGACGTCGGCGGTGGTCGACCAATCAGTGGTTAGTTAAGTAAGTGGCTTATGTTTTTGGCGGGATTGTTTAAATCAAATCCATAGAATGGATTGGAGTTGGTTGGCTACTTCGAGGCAAGAATGTTAGTATTATCTATTCTTACATCCGCCTTTTCTCTCTATTATTGCACCTACCACTATTTTTCTCTGCATCACCCAAAGGTTGACTGGTAGAAAATGCCTAAGGCATTAAGTGCGCCTCTGTACTTCTATATGCATAAAGCATATAGGCAATTTTTTTTAAATTATTTTTATTTAATAAATAAATAATAATGTTCTAACGCTGGCCATAATATTTATCCCTTACTATCAGAATTGATAAGTACTAGTCAAACATTAGCATATAAATAATACAAAAAAGATATGCATCCCAGCGAAAGCAATATGTTTGAAGCTAGTTTTACATCTAATGATTGGTGATTACTATATAAACAGCGGTTAGGCCACTTTGTGCTAAGCTCTGATTGCTTATGCATAGAGAATTTTAGCAATAGATACAAATTCAGAGATCAATCTTATCGTCCTTTATGATCCAGGTGATGCATCAAATCGCATTGTTACAAACTCAAAATTATTTTATATGGTCCAACATGGGCACTTTTAGAACGTCAGAAGCTAGCGCACAGTTCCAATTGGATGTTTCCTATATTTTTTTAAAAACAATTGGTTCTACAATATTTTCTTGGACCCAAAAATACAATAAAAATAAGAATCTATGAATCCACGGAGCTCTCACATCTACAATATAAAAAGAGTCTGTACAATAACAAAATTAAAGCTATCAACAAAGGCGGTGAATAAGTTTCCATATGTTCCAGGGAAAATCATCAGAAACACTTAAATCCTGCGGTCAGTTTACGACTACATTATTTTGATATTCGTTGAAATATATAGTTGTAGCAAAAATTTCTATAGTTTTAGCACGATACGAGCTGTTTAATACTCAATACTTTATTGCGATCCATAATTTTACAAAGTTGGTATCTGGTTTAAAAGGTTCAACTATGGACCCTGTGGGGCACAGCAAAGTCTGATTTATAGAAGAGGAAGACTATAACTGAATAAATATATTATTAGTCTCATGGTTAGTGTCACATAGGTCTGTACAATGGTAGCTTAATACGACAGGTATGAATTCGGTATGCAAACGGAACTGCGTCTACAAATAAACCATTTAAATTCAACGTGTGTGCACTATCTTCACTTAGTTACGTTCAGTTATAAATTTAGCAAATGATGAATTCGTACGTTTCACTGCTCGATCGCGCCACCGACCAGACACGCTCAGCAGGCGCACCATTCATAACTAAGTAACTGTACAGTATACAATGCCTTGGCATTCAATTCTTAGCGACCGCGACACACAAACACGACCAGTGATCGCGATCCACTGCTTAGTATGGATTAGTATGGAGTACTAAAACAAACCGGTGTCATACAAAATCATCGGCGTCAGAATCGCGGTCGCAGTTAAGAACTGGACGCTACCTTGAGGGAACCATTTAGATGCCTAATTTTAGAAAATTTGATTATTCTTGAAGTAAAAGTGATTAACTTCAATAATTATTTACACTCTTAGGAGTCCGCGTCAACTTACATTCCACCCGGTACATACCAGATAAATTACAAAAACCCAAACTCAAAGTCTTAATTTCAAATAAACTATTCACAAGCAATTTTGAATTGTTAATTTTCGTTAATTTAGCACACGGGTCCACCATGTCCAGGAATAATACATAAGACATTTTTCGTCCCGTGATAATTATGTCCTATTGTGCAGTTTTTTACTTTCACACGTGTGAAGCCACTAGCAGTACCTACCTATAAAAAAAGAAGTAAGTCAAAATATAGGTAGCAGATGAAACATCTCAGGTGACGGAGCCAGTTCACAAACATTATGCGCACTCAGTTCAATCGAAGACAACTGAACGACCCCACACTCATCAGCATCACACATCACCGAGACAATTGAGCCGCAACTTACTTGCAGCAGACAAACTGTCAACTACGTCACCGTGCATGTCAAATAAGTACTACTAGGTACTTAACCTTATAAATTGCATCATGGTACTAGCACTTATAATGACAAAAATGATTCTGCATACAACAAAGTCTATTGTAGTTTTCAAAGATCAAAGCAAAGTAATTATTATAATAAAATAAACACCATGTCGAAAACAATAAAAATAAAAGTACAGGAGCACATCTTCTAATCTAAACAAAATAATATCAATTAAATAGTAAGTTTTAAGTTTGCAATCACACTAATATTAATTAGTGTCACCTCTATCACACTTGATAGTAAACGATGATATGGCCGTACAAGGAACTATTCTTGCCTAGAAGTAACCTAACTATTAACGTAAGAGAAAAGAATCAATGTTGCCCAGGATTTCTGTGGCTTATCGCGAAGTGCAACTTTAAGTGAACCTTCTGCTTTTAGTGTACTGCACGGCACTGTACTCAAATCTGTAGTCACGCGACGCGAGGGCATTGACCGTTTTCAGAGCAAGTGGCGTCTCTTACGCCATGTTTACCGTACATTGTGCGTTCCCCAGCACTCGTTGCTACCTACAGCTATAATACCTGCCATGTAATGCGTGTAACACGATGTTGTTGATATCACCTGCTGTGTGCGGCTGAAGAATGTAGTGTTCAGTTGGAGACTAATCACCATCTCGCATTGTATTCCTATATCTTCTTACCTAATCATGTCTGGTGCCATTTACCTCCGATGATTTAACATGTCTTCGTACCACCTGTAACATGTAAAACTGTGACACTTGTATGTTTGTTTTACTAACAAGGTGTGTTAGTAAGATGTTGTGTGTGTAAGTAACAGTAAATTGAGTTAGTGGCTCCACCTTGCGTACATGTTCGCTGACAATGCAACGCGATGACCGGAGTGTAGACTAGTAGCCCACTTAGACTCGTACTTATATTGAAGGCGATACCAGCGTTGAATTAGTTTAGAGAAGGCCTGTCCTCCTGGCTTGGTCTATGTTAGGTTTAATTTTTACGTCAAAATCATGAAAATCGCGGATTCACTGGAATGTTACGAAGATCAGCGTGCGAGATAACCATGGCAAGCCCACAATAGTTACTACTGTAGTATTGACACCATCGCCCGACTATTGAAGCCGCACAATGGAGCAGGAAACCCCATTAGCATCTGAACGAGCCTACCCCAACCGCGATCACCTTGACTGATCGCTATCGCTGACTATTTCGGGAGACACTGTTGTTTATTTGTGTTGTTGGTACCCACGTGGCATCTTTTTACGTTTGAAAAACAAAACATAGAAAAAAAACAGCAAAACTAAAACAAGCGTGCGTTATTCAAGTAGTTACATAGGTGTTATACATACGTTCGGTAGCCATAATCAGCTCAGCACTTGTGTCGTAAACACTGAATTAAAACTCCTTATATTATAAGTATCTACATCAATGTAATATAAATTACAGATATGAATTATCACAATATTGTAAAGGTTATGGTATATATTATGTTTCGTAGTCTTTCACACTCGTACGGTACAACAGACTGAAACACGGTACACCAAGTCCTGGGAATATGATTTTTTATCCCGGGAGTAATCCCAATAGTGGAAATGGGATAGTTACATCTATCTATTGGCATCATTTTGTACAATCACGCGGACAAAACCACTAGTAGCAGTTTTTTTTTAATTATTGTTAGGCTCGCGCTTGACCACTAGTTAGTACCTACCGACTAAAAATCTAATATGATTTGAGGACACTGTGGAGCACTCCATTTTAGAGAGGGAGAACTCATTGGATAATTCTCCCATCTCAAAAAAGACTAATCAGATTTAGTAGCTCAGAATTTGTTCCGAAGATCTCTGAACTGAATTCCTCTAAAAGCATTGCTGTCAATTTCATGCATTCGATTTCGTATTTTTATGTTTTTGTCGGACTTACGACTGTCAAGTTACGGGTTCAAACCCAGCCAGGCGCATTATTTTGAGTAACATATTTCAACACCACTACTCTCAAAATGGCGAAGGAAAACATCGTGAGGAAACCGACATGCCATACTTAAGACCTAAAATTCGAAGACATATTATGACATCCATTAGTGCATTAGTGATGTGTCGTTCGCGAATGAATCCTTCAAATGAACTACTTCAGTTACGATTAGTTCTTCATTCACTAGTCCAGTTCCAATACAAACATATCTTTAGTTCACTAGTTCACGTAGTTCGCAGCGGGGGATGACGCAAATACGCGATGCGCGCGAACTAAACCGAACGCAGATTGTCAGTCCTAAGCCTGAATAAAAATATGAAGAAAGAAAGAAGAAGAAAGAAAAACTCTTTATTTACATGAAGGGAAATCTGTTATTCACAGTAACATTAAAAAAATATGTATCTCGTCACAGCCAAGACAAAATCTCGTTCGCAGTTCTCAGTAATCGAAAACACCGCACAAGCCATTGGACTAAATGAACTACTGAACTATAAGAGTTGAAAACATCGCACTGATCGTTGAAGTAACCAACGAAAACCATCGATGAGATAAGATCTGAGCCATTGGACTAAATGAACTACTGAACTAAAAGAGTGATATACTTCACTATGGTGAAAAGATATGTATATATCTTTTCAATTCAATGACACATTCTGCACATCTCTATAGTGCATTACGGTCCACTCCCAAAGAAGAAGCCTGAGTCCCAGCAGTAGGAATGTTACAAGGCTGATAATGTCATGTATGTCACTAGCTACTTAAAGATTGTAGGAATTTTTAGAATCAAATTGAAAATCGGGAATGGATTTTTTTTTTGGAGGGGTAATCATCGAATTACATTTCCCGCCCTTGGGAGAAGCAGGAAGGCGTGACAGACTTTTGCTGACTAAAATATGTCCTTTGGGAACGGATTATACACAGATAATTTCGATCGGTCCATCAAAATAATGACAATAATGTTTGTAACAACATTACCTAGTTACAAGATGATCAGGCATTTTTTCTCCATCTCAACGTTACGTAAAAAAGGTCATTGAATTATTCCGGTCCGAAACGCTCGCTTTTTGTCCTCATGGCTAATAGAGCCGTTTATTTTGGCAACTAGGCACTTGTATTATTGACTCGTTTTGTATTTTAAGTAATGATTTTATTTTAACCTATCACATACCCGCGAAACGAGACACAATAGTAAAACAATAACAGCGCGGTCCCATGCGACCGGTCGGGGATTCATGAATTCAAAGAAAATATGGATGGATTGTGTGAGAACTGGTATGGAAGAAAAGGGAGTTAGTGATAGCGTGACGAGTGACAGGACAGAATGGGAGAAAAATATGTGTTGTGCTGATCCCAAATAAGACGGGACAAGGGCAGGAAGATGATAATGATGATTTTATTTTAATTCACTTATTTAAGTATGGCTTTAGGCCGCGGGTGAGAACTGGTGACCCTATACAGGTTCTTATAGAAATCTAATTCTGTTAGAACCGTAACTTTAGTTAGTATAATTTTTTTTTTTTTAGTTAGTTTAGTTAAACCCCGGTGTGTAAAGTATTAGCATTAGGTAAGTTTGTGATGAGAAAATAAACGTGTTATGTTATTATTATTAAAATTTGTTGAGACCAAAGACTTATAGGTAATCACTAATTCAATACATAAAGATTGATTTAAAAGCGTGCACAGCATTTTATTAACAAATAATTGTAAGTATAGGATTGTGATAATATAAAAATAATAATAAAATGAAATTATATTGATATAAATTATAAGTTAAAAAAATACATACTGTATTTATTTAGGTACATCCTTACAAATATTTAACAAATAAAACAACGAAATTAATAAACGACTGAAAAGATACATAAACTCAAGATCAAAGTATGTACAAACGTGTTTAAAAATTACATTGAATAGAAATAAGAGTAATACATTTAGGTAGGTTCGAGTAAGTAGCAGTTTATAAGGCTCTGTTGCCAACTGTTCGCTATCATACGGCTTTACGTTACGTTATCGAACCTCTCATAATCCACCTGGTGACGTGTGACGCTGAGGAAGTAGGCTTCTGTAAACAGTAACCATACTATTTTGTTAGTTTGGATCGTCACATGGGCTTTTTTGTGGCTAGAAATCATCAAAATGACTTCTCCCGCCCTGGGTGGAGTGCGGAGGAGTTTCAGCCTTCTACTGACTAAAACCCAGTCCTGTTCATTCTTTGCCTTAATTCTATTGTATTTCATTGTCCAGGGGTTCTCTTTTGTTCAACCGTCGTCACATGGGCGGTTTCGTGATTATTTCTACGGTTTAGCCGTGATGAAAGGACGGACAGACGGATGAGTGGGAGTAAAAGGGCTTGGTTTAGGGCAAAATTCATAGACGTGTGCAACCTTGATGTCCTTACCTAAGGTCACCAAAATCAAAAGACCAACTTCTGTGTCTATTAGTGCGAGACAAACTGTAGGAATATACGAAGCGACGTATAGTTAATGTAACCTATTGGGGATAAACACGCAATATAACCAATGTGATGAATAGTCTTCAGATCCGGCTACTTAACTTTTTTGTGTGATTTTGTCATTCGTCATATTCATTTTTCATCAACCGTAAGGAAGCTGTAATGAAAGTTAGAAAAGTTTTCCATGAAATCCCTTTATTCTCACTCAGAACCACTGTTAAAGGAGAAACTGAAATTATAATCGTAAAACAATTCTACTATAATAAAGACAAGTCCGTCAATCTTTTATCTTTGATCAAGGAACTAGTGACACGCTGATTAGCCGTAATTACATCGGAAAATTGCTTCTTTCAAGAAAACTGAATGATTTTCCTTATCTAACATATTTTCTTTCCCTTTCACCTGGTCGGCGCAAAACAGCGGGCCCTAATATTACTCGAAACCATTTAAATATTGAACAACACGAGGAAATAAACTTATCTGATGGCTTCGTATCTCATTTATCACAAACTCTTAAACAAATCTGCGTGTTAGAGCGGGACGGACGCTCCTCGTCCATCGACCTTCGCGTCCTAACTCCTCATTAAAATGCGATAGAGATTAAACTTTATGCCTTTGTGTTAGAGTTGTGTTTGAGTGTGAGGCAGGTATGGTGTTGCGGCGGAGGCTGTAGGTCAGGGTTGAGCGCGGAGGTCGCGCTGCTTCCGAGTGCTCGCGGGAATTAGTCGCGACAATGGCGCGCGACACGCTATCTCGCGGAGATCTCGTGGTGGCGCAACTTCACTGGACCACGCCAGGCGCGAGCGCGCGGGCCGATCCGTGCTAGACCTAATGTAGAATCTTATATGCTTATTTACTTACCACAACCGCTATGAACATATTGAGAAGGCAAACTGCAGAAATCTATTCTGAAATACAAAACATGATAGTTAAAGTAACGCAAATATTAATTGCAGCAACCGATTGATATTCGCTGCATCTCAACACAAACATAAAACACAACAAAGTTACATCGTCGGCAGAATTGTTAACAACGCAAACACCTCACTAATATGAGCGCTACAAAGTCAAACAACTAATCCGAATCGAATACGAGGCGCACGCCATATTGCTCGTCAAAGAGCGGTTCTTTGACGAGGAATACGGCACAGTGATGCACACACGTATCGATACGCGGCCAGAGCGGGCCCATGGGATTACTTTGACGAAGACTTCGCGGCTTGTGGCGGCAGCTTTGAAAGCGAAGTGTACACGCTACCGTCCTGTTGATTTGGTTCGTTAAATGCACTGATAGCATGTTATGTCATGGTGGACAAAATTTGCTATTGCTATTCTACGTTTGGTAGAAATATGTGGACACGCCGAGAGTCCGGATGCCTTAGGACACGCAGTTATTAGTGAACTTCTTCAATAAAGTTAGGTCCACAGTACTCACAACTGAGTTTTAATTGAATTTTTAGCATGACATCATCATTTCAGCCGAAAGACATCTACTGCTGGACATAGGCCTCCCCCAAGCGGCCAGGGCACATTGCTCGTTTGTTTGTTTTTGAATTCTGTGTGGTTTCATAAGTTCATCACATCTCGTATGTTAATTAACCCAATATAGATGATGCTGGTCGAATTTAGCCTTAACTTGAGCTTAATACTAGGTCCTGTTTAGTGTGAATTCACGTGGTGGCCTAATCCATTGTTCCCGGTAGTCTTCGGTGTTAAAGCACCTTCAGCGGATTCGGATATAAACTCATAACTTTGCGCAGAATTATTAATCATTAGTCGAAAACAGGAGTGTAGGTCCTCTTATATCCTCACATACGTACCTTTTATCCTGGAAAACGAGTAGTCTTTCAATACGGTACTCGGCTTTGCGTCCGCAAATAAGAGAATGTAAGCCGAATATTTGACGAGAAAACATTTTTCAGATGACTTTGTGAAAATTCCAATAAAATGTATTGTTGCCCTCGTAATATTTTTGAGGAAGTCGCTTCCATCAGGCTTTCATCTGCGTGAGTAGCTGGTGCATGCGGGTTCGAAAGGAAATTAGTTTCGCGAAATAGAAAACTGTTCAGCTTCAATAGCGTAGGTACTCGTGGTGCGGTTGGTTCTGAGAAATTCTTTCCTTTATAAATCCCTGCTCGACGTTGAGGAAATGCAATGTAATTAACAGAGTGTTATCTGAGTTTAGTTACTTTTGAGAATATATCTGAGAAATGTATGATGAATAAATGTTTCTGATATATTCTCATTTCATAGAAAAATAGGTAGGTACTTACATTAAGACACGTGTAGAATAATCCGTGTTTCGGATCTAGAAAATTCCTTTCTAAGATCCGAAACGAAAACTAGTGTCCATTTCAAAAATCATAATTATTTTCAACTTCATGCCCTAATTACTGCACAACACTATTTGAAAATTGCATGATCGTTCAGACTTCAAATATAGTAATGAAATTAATGAACAGATTTAACTTTATAAGATTTTTTAAGAATCGAAATTGTAAATCAGTTCTCTCAGAGATCCGCAGAGTCCTACGGGACTTGGCTGCGAGCAGACCTGTGTCAATATTTTTGAAGTATTCGCTACGAGAGCAGTGGTGGCTCAGTGGTTACCCCGACTGGCGAGAATCTGGTTGCGGGCTTAAAGTCAGCTAAGCGCATTATTTTTTGTAATTTATTTTACTGCCATTGCTCTCAAAACGGCGAAGGAATACCATGTCCTATGACTAAAAATTTGAAAGCATGTGACGTCCACCAACCCACCATGTAGTGGAAAACGGCCCAATCCCTCTCCTAGAGTGGAGGCCTGAGTCCCAACAGTGAGAATAGTACAAGGCCGATAAAATGTAATTATCGTGATTCTAAAGCTATATTTTTCTTATTTACTACAATAAAACCATTCATTCTCAAATACACACATCAAAAGTGTCTAGGGATCAAGCATTTTTATGCGGATTTCTTGAGATTGAGATGTGGCTTTGTAATAAATTTATGATTTTATAAATTTATATGGATCCTTTTTGGTGCATTTCATAATTTGAATCAGGAACTGTGAATCAAATTCGAGTAAAAGATGAAAATCAGCTGTCAATATTTTCCCTATAAAAACATACAACGCATTGAAGACATTATTAGTGCTACTGTTTCCCTACTACTGATTAAAACCAACGTTATTATGGAGCGGCGACGTCATTTAAGCAGGGAAGAAATGCTCAGAGCCGTGGGAATGATAGAAGCTGGTTCCCGGCAACGTACTGTGGCTTTAGCTCTGAATACAAGTCAGAGTGTTATCAGTCGACTTTGGACACGTTACCGAAGCACTGGTACCGTGGCTGAGCGCCATGGAGGACGGTATCGCTGCACCACACGGAGACAAGACCGATACATTCAAATCTTAACTCGAAGAGCTCCAACAATAACCGCCATGATGTTAGCCGTGAGGCTTCATCACTCTTCAGGGAACTTAATTAACGACCAAACAGTCAGAAACCGCTTGCATGAAGTGAACCTTCATTCCCGAAGACCGCTACGGGTACCACCTTTAGCAATGCACAATCGTAGGATTCGATATCAATGGGCTCTTGAACACAGAAATTGGGCAGAAGAACAATGGCGTTTCGTGTGCTTTTCTGATGAGTCTCGTTTTGGTATGAGACCGGATACAAGACGTATACGACACTGGAGAACCCCTGGACGCCAACAGCGATTAAAATCCTGCCAGGAAGTCCATCCTTATAGTGGTGGAACCATCATGGTATGGGCGGGTATTTGGATCGGCGGAAGAACTGAGTTGATTTGGATCAGAGGCAACCTCAACGCTCAAATTTATGCTGAGACGATTGTATCAGACGTCATCGTTCCTCTACAAGTGCAAATCGGTCCCTTATTTCAGTTAATGCATGATAATGCACGACCGCACACCGCAAGAGTTGTAAGACAGACTCTCGCCGCAGCTAACATCAATGTCCTGCCCTGGCCTGCTCAGTCACCAGACTTGAACCCGATTGAGCTTGCATGGGATATGCTACAGAGAAGAGCTCTGCCGAATATGGAGGGTATCCAGTCGCAAGAAGACCTTTTTTTGTTGTTGCAACGAACATGGGCGGCCATTCCACAGCGTGATTTGGATGAACTCATTTTGAGTATGCCAAACCGATGTTCTTGTGTTGTTAGTGTTCGCGGTAGAAACACGGATTATTAATTGTTTAAGTTACCCAATAAAATTTTAAATAAAACTGTTATTTCAGTCTTTTTTTCGAACTTTAATGTTAGTGGTTCAAATGTCAAAAATCCCTTTATTAGGAAAATGGCAAATTTCTTTATTAATGCAAAGGTGACTTGGTTTATCGTTACTGTGACAAACGAAAACACTTTATTTGATGAATCCTTAAAGAAAATTTTAATTAATATCAATCAGGAGAAAAGTTATTGCAAAAATATATGTTGATCCCTAGACACTTTTGATGTGTGTAATTTTGGGGTAAAGCTTGATTCAAAAATATTATTTAAACCCGCTAAAAAGTAGCTGGGACCCGTAAAAATTGAAGGTAACTTATTTTTTGTTGTTTACAGATTCTTCTGGAGTCATTACCCTTATTTACCTACATAATACTTTGAGAATAGGTTAGAGTCAATAATGAATTCCCGGGCGGCGTTTCCTACGCTAGCTTTCTTTGATTGTAGTTTATCTAATAAATAAAAATCTTTTGTCTCAGTGCCGAAACACTGACCGATTTTTATAAATCTATCTTGCATATTTGATAGGTCTTGGGATGATAGGTCGCAAGTTATTTTTTATTCTTCTATGCCCATTTATTTCTTTGATACGTTATATTTTCTTTATGAAAGACGTTACCCTACTTTAGGCGTTACTCCTTTAACGTGGGTGTGTTCATAAACATGTAAACGCACATTAACAAGACACAAAGACCCGGAATACCTATAGGTCATACAAATATTTTAGTTCCGTGCGAAAATCGAACACGCGACCCGCAGCGCATCAGGCAATCGCTCAACCACAGCGCCAACCGTATCGTCAGATATAATGGCATAATGGTAGAACAACGTTGGCCGGGTCAGCTAGTTTTTACATAATTAGATATTCAAGTCCGCTTGGAAAAATCTCCCAGTATCCTAGTTCAATGGTGTGCCACAACTTAGTAGAAATAATAAAATTACTGCGAAAAAAAGTCCACTCCTTTGTTTTCCCCAAGTAATAGAATAGATAGTTTCTAGCTATTCTGTGTGTATATCGTACATACTACAGCGACAGCTCCTTCATAAAATATGTAACTAGCAATATTAACGAAACTTCATGAGCGAGCGGGCATTTAGTTTTATTCTTTTTTTCATTCTTCATTCTAGCTATTTATTCCATTTAACTACTAATAAGTTTTGTAAATACTGGTATTCAGCTAAATCCGGCTTTACTGGAAGCCGACCCAATTATAGTTGGCAAAAGGCTAGGCAAATGATGAACTAATACTACTAATAAGTTTTGCTTCTGCCTGATATTATTCATGTGGAGTGAAAATCACTCACAAAGCCTCCCACACAGTGGCATGGCTCACTGTAAAATAGGCCACTATGTGGGAGGCTTTTACGAGTAGATACTTCGTGTCGCAGAATCTGTCCAGGAGCAGATGTCCTTTTTACGTTTGTCGAGCTAGCATTAAAACAAAATAAGAACATGGAATGGTAGTGAAAGTCTGTACTTTCACAAGTAATATTATAAAAAAAATTATAAGTTTATCAAAAAAACAAGCCTTTTCCGATTCTGTTAAAGAGATGGATTTTTATCCATATCTTTTTCCTGCTCAAACAACTAATATTTCAACACGTAATGCCTCAGATTGGAATGAATCAGTAACTGAAACTTTAAAAGATTAACAAGTAGAAAGCTACTCCTAACTGACCTTTATTGCGTTGAAAATACTTCGCACAGTTTACACTAGCGAAGAGGGCTCGGCCAACAAACAAACGCACTGAATGAGTGGGAGTACTGAGGCAGAGGGATTCTTGAACTCACACGCCGGGGCTCTCAGTACGATTCCCGAGAAATAATATTTAAATGAAAGTACTTCGAGTGCAGTCGTAGAGTTAGTAAATATAACAATCGTTACTTTAGATATTAGTTCACTGTATTCTTTTTATTGATAGTCTTTCGTTTGACCACTATCTTACCTGATGGTAAGCGATAATATGGCCGGCGATGGAGCATGCTTGCCTAAAAGTAACCTATTCTACATACTCTTGACTTAGAGACCCCTAGCATTTAGCTATCTGAGAACACAGAATATGACAGGAATTCTACTCTTAAGCTGTACGCATAATGATTGTACTCCCAAAACGCAAGGAAACCTGCATTAATGCAAACACTTAAAGACGATCTCATAAAAACATAACATTAAAAAAAAACTGAGCGTTTTTCTGTAACTGTTAGTCAACAAGCATAGATAATGATGCGTCAATTATTTATTTACAAGCGCAGACTATTCATACGACAAAGAATAATCATTCCAATTACTATTTTATTGTATTACCTATTAATTGTACCGAGTCGATAACAATGAGATGTTAGTTCCCACGGATCTGCCATGCTAGTAGCAAGGCAACAGATTCCACGAACATAGCCCTGATGCAAATGATTAGGAAATTGTGAATATGTTCGTCATGTAGTCAGCTCAAAGAGATGTGTCCTGTTGTCGGCTAATGCCTAACATTTGCGATCGTTTGACGAGCTTAGTGAACTAGTACTCGTGACAATTCATTATTCTGTTTGACGGCGCATTGTGGCGGCACCGGCAGTGGTGCGCCGCTAAGCTTCAATTATTCCCGGTATCAACCTATATTTCGAACAGTCACAAAGGGTTTTTAACGTCAAAATATCAATTAAGTTAACTATGAATGAGAAATCGTGTTAGCGGACACAATACCTGTCTAATTCCTCGTGAGCCCGAGCTCTGGTAATTGCGTTATCCAGTAATTAGTTTGTGTTAGTTTAACCTCAGAAAACAGAGGAATTCTCTCAAGACCTGGCGGAATAAAATTCTCCTGTATTAGTTCTCGGTGAATAAGTAGCGTCTAAGCTGACTTGTGGTAATAGGATTTCAAGTTATATTATTCATTTTTAAAAAGGTCGTCATATAACGTGTAAAGTTTGTGACTTCGCGTCAATTGAGGACCATAATTTATGTACAAGATACTGTTCTAGTAAAAATATGCTATTCCAGGCGAGCTTGCATCGTAATGCCGCCTAGTTTATCCAAGAAAATATTGTTTGAATAAATTTTTTATCACAAGAATAAGGCTTTCATATTATGCGTGGAGTATTTTCGTCTTTCAAAGCAAATTGAGCATTACGAGAACTATGTCTGAATATTTCAGCAGGCCCTGTTTGTGTGGGTGACCCGCGACACGCTATTATTTCGCTACGCAAACATTTCACTGAAGTTCACGAGAGTATTTGTTTGTTGAAGAAAATATAATTGAAATGTTTTGTGTGTACCAGGATTTTAAGTTGTAACGCGTAATATTTTTGTAGTTATATAATTATACTAGCTGTCCCCTGCGGTTTCACCCGCATTTTTCGTTACTGCTCCGCTCCCGTGGGCCGTAGCGTGATGGTATATAGCCTATAGCATTCCTCGATAAATGGGCTGTCTAACACTGAGAGAATTTTTCAAATCGGACCATTAGTTCCAGAGATTACCCCCTACATACAAACTTACAAACCTACAAAGGAGACAATTTCTTTTGTTTGGGGAATAGGCCCTCTACAAATTGTGGTGTATAGCAATGAAATGCACGTTAGTTTATTCCTTACAATCTATAGATTACAGTGGTAATATTAGCAAGACTTTATGAAACCGGAATACTGTGAAATACAACAGTCAAAACATGACTCTCATAATAACTTAAAATCTCACAAGAGCTATTATCTTATGAGTGGATAGGTCTCCTTGGTATTTTAAGTCAAAATAGTGCACTTTTCAATAAAACAAAGTCACGTCTGTACTGCGTGACAGATTTTGATGTGATTTACACGATTTGATAGACTTATTCATGAAAATGGATTAGATGTAGGTATTCATTTCGAAATAGCGCGGTTTTTGCCGGCCAATACTGTAAATCTAAAATAATAAGGTGATGTGTTATAAGCTGGTTGGGAAAAAAAAACACATTATAGGTACATCGCAAGAAATATTATTACTGTTTATCTCTGAAAAGCAGTATTTCATTTAAAAAACCGGGCAAGTGCGAGTCGGACTCGCGCACTGAGGGTTCCGTACCAACTTACCTATGAAAACAATTCAATTGTCGAATCGAGTCTTGAAGATTTTTCAAAAAAAAAAAAAACTTGTCACGTAACTAAAAACTTTTAGTTTTCAGAATTTATTCTATATTTGTGCTAAAATTACCATGCTTTGTACCATAATTTCAAGATTCTAGGTCAACGGGAAGTACCTTATGAATTTTGATTCCTTTGACAGTGTCGAAATGTACGTTTTTTGCAACATAAACGGGCGTATCTTCTTTTTCCGTCAACTTACAAGTTTGATATTTACACAGCTTCAAGGGACCACGAATTTGAGTATATAGTTTTAATTTCAACTTGGTACCTTCACGCGTTCTCGAGATAAAGGGTCTTGAAAGACAGACAGACGGATAACCAAGTGATCCTATAAGGGTTCCGTATTTTCCTTTTGAGGTACGGAACCCTAAAAAGATGTAGGTGGCTCAACCTCACCTTGATGCCGTGCCCAAGATAAATACTACACTATACACATCACATGTGCACAGCAACCAACTGCGCGTCTGCCCACTTAAAAATTACAACAGTATCCAGCAAGAGTAGCTCTATTGTTAGTAATTGATGGAGTGGTGTCAACTAATATATAAATATAATGAGTTTTCTTACTTGTGTGCCTTGATTGTATCCTATCTTGTAGGAGATAATTATTTGGACCTTAATCATGGACAGGTACCTCGATTTTAAATTGTCCGGAGGCCCTGACATGCTCTCCATAGTATGAACGAGATTGTTTGATTTGATAAATTCCTAGAGAAAATAGAGTTAGGTCCTGGAATGACAATTGAGGAAAATCATCCAGCTCTGGAAGGTTGAAGGCTGCTGCTGGGTGTGGAAACTGGACCACAGAGTATCTGCAACGGGCTATTAATTACGTTTTGTTCCACGGTGATTTTGAAAATAAACCTAAAAACGCTCCTAACAAGCATTTTTTGCCGTAATACTATTTTACTATTATTTCATTATTCCGGTTACGTATCGATATAATTTTTGGTCAGTTAATTATAACAAGATGATCACATTTTTCATGTGCAATATCATTAATAAACGTTACCGTTTAACAGTGGGCCGAAAAAAAATTGTCTCCTTTTACCTCTTTATAATATTAGTATAGATAATTCTAAGTTAGGTTGAGTATCGGCACATCTTTGACGTCAAATACATCATGATACAGTTTCGTAAGAAACAACCGCATAAACTCTTCCTGATGTTTCGTGCTGAAAGAAATAACAATTTATGATGAGCAGGTTTTTTGTGTTGTTGGATTTTAGGAATCATTTAATAACTTCTTCTGCTTTAAGGTGAAGCGGGAAGGCACGTCAGATTTTTAATGACTAAACACACCTTTATTTCTTCAGTAACCTCTTGGATCACTGGATCTAGAGTAACCCTTTCAGAAGTTGACCCATTAGAAGACTCATCCCTGTGGGACCTCTTAGGTTACACAACCCTCTGGCGTTTACCGTACGCTCCGGGCGTTCCACACTATGCGGACTGGTGTTAGCATACTTCACTTCACGCGCTAGGCGAAGATGCCGTGACGTCTCTCTAGCCACTCCTCAATGGTATGCGGGTGAACTACGATACGAGGTTCACATTCTATATCTCTATTTGGCAAATAATAATCTAAAAACAACTATTAAGAAAAACAACCATTGTAACTGTTTATCATTTTTATCTTTTGTAAAATGCCAAAACATTGATTTTGTTTCTTAACTCGTCATAAAATCAAAATGTGTTGCCATTACAAGCATTCACAATTTGGTACGGCTGTAGTATCTCCTATCTGTAGATAAACTATCAGCGTTTCATTGACAACCATTTTCACTTTATCTTTTAAGTAAATTACACTAACTAATAACATACTTTGTTATTAATATTTTCATAGAGTGTTCAGCCCACCAGGGACACTCCCGCAGGAGGCTTTCTATTAATAGCCTAGGATGAAAGTTGCACAAAGAGCTAACCACAGTTTTATGCTTGGTATAAGACTGTCTTGATTTCTAAACGTCGAAATCTGAAGATGTAAATACCTACGTAGGTTTGCAATAATTATCGAATGTAAGTTACGAAACTCAACTGCGTCCAGCCTCCAGGATTTGTTGGTCGAATGGCAAATGATATTGTTGCCTTCGCAGGGACAACCTGGATAAAGTCTCAGACAAATAAGGGGACAAAACGACCCCAACTTAACACACCACTTTCAATCAATTCAATTATTAATTGCATTATTTGCTTCGATGGTAGGTGAAACATTTTGTCACCAAAAATAAGTCCGCTTCCCGCGGGAATATAAAAAATAGGTAGCTTAACGTACTCCTTATTACATTTGCTATCAGCCAGTGAAAGACTCGTCGAAATCGGTCCTGCCATTTTGGAGATTAGCTGGAACAAACAAACAAGTAGACAAAAATTTTAAAATCCCCGTTTATCTCCGGTATTATCAAAATAACATTTATTTACCAAAAAATATACTTCAATCTACACTAATATAATAAAGTGGTAAAGTTTGTTATTTTGTTTGTATGAGGTAACCTGTAGAAGTACTGGTCCGATTGCTAAAATTTTTTCACCAATAGAAAGCTGCTGTATTCCTGAGTGGCATAGGCTATATTTTATGTACGCGGGCGAAGCTGTAGGCTAAAGGTAGTTTTATATATACTCGTAGATACAAAATACGCGAGGGGTTTTGACGAGGACGTTTGACACCGTCCAATTGTCTGACAACGTGTCCCGCTTCACGCGATTACGTTGCAAAATGTTGAGTAACAAGTTACGGGACACGCGGCAAAGTTGGCGTCGGCTGTTGTTAATATCGTGCGGATTTCATCACGCGAGCGGGATTGCCCCGCATGCTGAGTTCGCTCTGGGCGAAGCACGTGCGGTCTAAGCACTTTTGCAAAACGATTGTAACATATTAGTGGCTCCTGGCTGGTGCGTGAGGGCCATTCCCTCATGCGTGCAGCCGCCTTCTTTGCTAGCAGCAGTTGCTTTGCAGAAGGAGGCGACTTCCTACCATGCCTCCTCGTTCCATACCATGGCCTGTACCAGAGCTCAAAGCGAGGTCGTGGCCGCCGGTTGCGCCCTCGAGGACGCATTCGGTGCTCTGCCCAAGCAAAGCCCCCGCATGCTCAGCCATGTTCTCCGGGCAATCCACACAATGGCGACACCCGGGTATTTCTTCCACGCGAATCTGGTTCCTGCACCGGATTCGCAAGAAATCCCGGATTCATAAAATACCAGCCGTAATATTATGAAATCCACTACTTTTATATTTATAGTTAAAATATTATTTATAATAGCGTGAAGCACCTTAATTCATGAATCCCCGACCGGTCTCATAGGACCGCGCTGTTATTGTCTTACTATTGTGTCTCGTTTCGCGGGTATTTATAGGTTAAAAACCCTTCTAACTTTTAATATTTCCAGCTTCTACACAAACGAAGTCGCGGACAAAAGCATAAATTATAATAAGTATAGCTAAATCAATCAACAACCCAATTTAATCATTTTCGACACGTACGCGCGCGAAAGCAAGCGCACAGCCAAAATTACTGGGTCTAAGAGCGTGAGATATTGCACAAGGGTTCCTTTTATGACGTAGGCGAGCACTAAGAAACGATTTTACAAAATTCCCCCTAGGGAGAATCTTAAATGACTGCAGAATCCTACTTCCATGCGGACGAAGCTGCTGGCAAAAGCAAGTACTTAATATAACTTGATTAAAATACATTTTATGCTGTCTAGGAGCAGCAAAAGTTAACAGAATTATCATTTAGTATGAATCTTCATGATATTATTGCATTTACCAGGTTTCCTTTTCAAATTAATAAGTAAATAGTTAGTATCTACCGTAACAGTTGGGAGAGGTACAATCTCGTTCTGTAGTATGCTCTCGAGCGACATTTCATTAGTTATCAGTTGTACCTCTCAGTAGTATCTTCACAATTTCCATTTAGCTGTTGGTGAAAGGAATTTAACTCTCTCCTGGAAACGGCTAATTACTTAAGAAAATGCTTTCATCAGTCGGCCACTGTCTGCTGCAGCCTTGCTTCACTGAACTCGTCTGAGAAACTTCCAGCTGTAATATCTACCTCTACTGCACTCAGCATCACAACCAGATATCAAAACCATTTACCTGGTTAAAGCACAATTTGTTATCTAAAATAAAATCTGCCTTTTCCATCCAATATTTGTATTAAAAGAGTGTCCATGGAGTTTTTTGCACGTTTTATTTACGTTTTGGAACGGGCAAATACAAGTTGCAACTGTTTGACTAACCGACGACTGTTTGACAACTGCCGTATATGCTAGCAAATGTGTTACGGAGAAATACATGCTTTAAATTTTGTTTCAAAAAGAAACTTTGCAATGATTTGCAATACAAAATGTTACTACAACGAACCCTCGCTTATATAATTAACTCGAAATACATTTATGCATTCATTGTCCACCTTAAAATCACAATTAAAATATTCGCTCTTAATTAACTTTTATGACATCTGACCTTTCGAGTGTAAAGCTGAAAGTTTAGGTTAACATAGAAATTAATTAGGTACCTTTACCCTGCACTATTTACCTCAAAAAAATAGAAATATCGTTTCTCTGGCTGTGAAATATTAATCAGAGTTGCAAAGCTTTGCAGGTCTTAATTAGAGATTCTCTGAATAAATCATGCTCAGAGCAATATTTTTGTGAGTAAAAAGATATTTTTGAGAAGCGTTCGGGCCATTCTTGATGTTTGTAAATAAATAATTACGTTCTGTTTGTAAATCTTTGACTCAAACGTGTCAAAGAATTTTACATCTACTTTGTAGTCGTAAAATGATTAAATTTATTCATTCATTGATAAATAACACAGCTTGAAACCTATTGATCTAGATATAGATTGCCTAAGAGTTTTTTATACAACCAAAAGTAAAATTAAATCCCTAAAGGAGTGAAGTTGTGATGAAAGTTATATACGAGTAGCTGCATTCGTTTTATTTTTTAGTAAAGATTGTTTATTTTCTGGTCAGTTTAATTGGAATGGTTTAACGTCGGCCAGTCCACGTCGACAAGTCAACATCAAACACAGAATCAATCATGGCGCGTTCAAACAATGTGGAGAAACACGCTGATTATGTCGTGGCGAACTATTTCTTCGAGCAATATTGTGGCTCATGAGAAACTGTGATTTCCCAAAGCGAGCAGCGAGAAGGTCAGGAATCATTACGCGTTCAATTAAATATGGTGGCGGTTGGAGGTTGATTGGAGGCACTGCAGTAGATGTTGTTTGTTTCTGTGGTAACTGTTTGGAATAACACACATTTTTCATAACCTAAGCTAAGCTTCGACCACTGGGTGTGCCAGATTCATTTCGCGATTAAATTCAGAGTATATGATTAATGGGTTGTGAAGGTCTGGTAGGCAGCCGCTCCTCGTAAAATACTGGTATTCAGCTAAATCCAGCTTGACTGGAAGCCGACTCCAATGTAGTTGGGAAAAGGCTAGGTAGATGATGATGATGATGAAGTTAGCAATATATTTGGGAGATCGATATAAAACTGGCTACTATTAGCAGCTTCATCCGAGTGATAGCTTAGATTGTACCTACTGTTATCGGAGATGGTCTGTCAAAAAGAAGATCGATCGATCTAAGCTCGAATGAGAGCGTAAATTAATTTCGAAATCTACTTTACATCTTCTAAACACTTACATAATTATAATAGTATGAAATCCTGAGACCTGCCCAAATAAAAACAAGTTTGTAAAAATGTTTCCCGTAACTTGTAAAAAGAGCTTGTAAGGAGGCGCAACAGTGTGCAGTGTGTAGCCGCCACTTGCGCCCGGTTCCGATTTCCATACAAAACGCGGCTTGTTCTGTCATAGGGGGAATAGGAATTGCATTCCCCCTGCTCAATGGCTGCAAGCTCGTTTCCTTTACGATTTATTGAATACAGTTTCAAGTTGCGTTCTTATTGTATTACGCAGTGCAGTCGCGTTTTGTTGCGAGCGAAATATGAAAGGGTTTCAATACGTCTGCTTCAGGAAAGTTCGCATAATGTGCTTCGGTTTCACAGCTATTGCGTCCCGTGACTGCGGGTACTCGCATTGTGTCGATATTAGATCTTTGGTTATTGAAATGACTTATAGTATAGCTTTATTATATGCAATTTTGCTTTTTGTAGCTATAATGCTGATTATAATGGATTTGAAAAACCAAATTGGTTTTTCTTGACATTTTGCCAAAGCATAAGCTTTATTAATATTTTATTATCATTACAATATTTCAATATCTTTATCTAAATAAATTGAACAAAAAATAATGAGTTTTTACAGCAAAAAACAAAACACTTAAGTTTCTTAGGTACACACTGCAGTTGAAACTAATTGATCATTAGCTACGATTTTCAATATTATAAAAAAATGTAAATTCCATAAACGAAGTATTTTTAAAACTAACAATGTACCTATTGGTTTTCTAAGAAGGATCGAAGACTGCAGAATCTTTGAAGTATAGTAAAAGTTAAGCCACCGCGCTGGTGGCGGGTACCAAGGCGGCAGTCACGTTTGGAGCTTATGTTATTGTGTGCGCCACTCGCCGCGTTCTGCTCCATCTCTTATTTGTACTTCACTAAACGTGCAGTGTTGTTGAAGGCACCGTTTTCGATGCAACTTTTAATATTTGAAGTTTGCGTGCTGTGCCAAGACTGTCTGTTAGAACAGATAGATAGATGAGATTCACAACAAGTCAGTCCTTTAGCCACACTCGGCAATGGAATTCCCTGAGGTCACGGTGGATCATACATTAGATGTTTGCCCCGCTTGGGCGGAACAATTTCCAACCACCGTAGGCGTATCCTTACGGACGGCGTATAGAGGGTAGCTCGCCAGACCAAGCCCGAGTCATCGATGGCGTGTAGTAGTGCAAAACCGGGGCCCTAGAACAGGGCAAAAAAGTTGGTTTTAGTCAGTAAAAGTCTGACACGCTCCTCTCCATCGATGATTTCCCACTTAAAAAGAGATCGCACTCGGCAAAAACTTTTCCTAAGCCTGTGTACATATCAAGTGTCTACATCTATCTAAGATGCGACGAGTTCTATCGACCATAGATGACATTGTTCCCTTCCTAGTGTGCGGCTATCTTGGAAATAAGAGGATTACAGCGCTGGTCAAACTGTAGATATTTGCCGACCGGTTGTCTGCGTCCTGCTGAGCGCTACCATCTTATCTTAGATTCTTGAGTACTATAAATCGTATAGGTACACACTTGAGCTACAAATTCTATTCTCAATTTGGGACTAGGATATATGTATATTTTTTAATTATATAAACCAGTGATTAATGGTGATCCCGCCAGATTGTATGCAGTGATACTATCGTTGATGGAAAAGTGCACTAGATTATTAAGTGTCCATTCTCTCTAGACTTGAAGGCACCTAAATTTTAATTGGATGGGAAGTCCGCAGCAGGAAAATTGTTCTAGTCCTTGGATTATGCAGTATATACGACGAGGTGAAACGCTTCGTCCAGACCGTAGAGGTGTTAACAATATAAGGGTAGAGACTCGCCGTGTTTCGGGTTGTCCACCAAATCAAGTCATGCAATTCTCGAGCATACTCTCCAAAATGTATCGAAAGGCTGGTTACCATACGCCTGTGCAGGCTTAGTAGAAATTTTATATTAAATGTGTTTTCCAAGTTTCACTCATCTTTATCCTCTGTAACTTTAATAGATTAGGTACAGTTTTCAGGCTAAATCAGTTGATTCCACCCACTTAACACATCAGCCGATATTACATGCATCCACTAACATCAGTATCACACGTGAGGGAAGCGTCACATTTTTACAGTTGTCAGCTGTTAGTTCCCACAGCTACCCGCTGCACGTCCGGCTGTCCGGCTGTCACTCCCGAGGAAACCAGCCATCACGGACACTATGCAGTAATTGTAGACCTTGGGCTTTGATAGACAAATGGCATATAGAAACTATTATATAGTAGCAGCGACTTGTCACTAGCACAGGTAGGATCTGACGTGCATTGTCTCTATTGTTCAGATACAGCCCTCAGACGCAGCGCTCCTGTACAAACGTGTGTTGAAAACGCGTTCTAGCAGAACGGAAAACATCGGACATTTTTATGATCATAACGTTTGTGGCAAAGCTTTCCTCATCGCTTCGGAACAAAAGCAAGCCGAAGTCGATTACCCACCGCTGAAAGAGTTAGTTTCAGCCAAAATAAAATCAATCAAACAAGTGCTCTACTAGTTGAGTTACGAAATCGAAGCAGACAGACAGACAGGCTTTCGCACTCATCGTAGATATTTATAGGCGTCCGATACATTATATTTACGGCACATTACATCACTTCCGCGTCAAACACTCCGCAACAGTTTAAGCATTCCGTGCACGAATATTATAATAGTAATGTCGAATTGATAGCGAGTTGTGGCCGAACTGGATCCAATAAATGGATTAACTGTGAGGATTTGTAAGACTGCGGCTTCATATTAATAAGATTAGATTGGAAATGCCTTTGCTTGATATTACGAGGGGATTGAATTTGTAAAGTAGCTGGCTGAGCTACGAATAGATGGCTTTTAAAATCATTTCTTTTAAGTTTATTTAAATATTACGCGAGTCTCACAGTATGTATTCCTTTGAGATAGTAGGTAATTACTGCCTCAAAGGAATAAATGCGCTGATTAATAACTTAACTAACTATACTATGTTACTTTTATACTTACTTACACTGTAAATAACAACTCATTGATGCCAATTTTAAGAGCCAAATAATCATACTTGCATTAATCTTAAAATTGGCGTCAAACAATTACTCGGTTTGCTGTCGGCTAGATATGTGGCAAAGAGATTGGCGGCATTGCCAAGTTTAGTGGCAATGCTTAATTCCTGGTCGAGTTAAAAGTCTGCCGGTCAAGCGAAGTGACAATTAAGCGATTGGATAAATCTTTAAATAGTGTTTGAGCACTCGGGTTCAATAGTTTCAACCTCAAATAGCTCGAAAATATAGTTACTCTTGAGGTTTTCCACAGTCGCAGCGGTAATACTACACACATCAAAAGTGTCTAGGGATCAAGCATTTTTATGCGGATTTCTTGAGATTGAGATGTGGCTTTGTAATAAATTTATGATTTTATAAATTTATATGGATCCTTTTTGGTGCATTTCATAATTTGAATCAGGAACTGTGAATCAAATTCGAGTAAAAGATGAAAATCAGCTGTCAATATTTTCCCTATAAAAACATACAACGCATTGAAGACATTATTAGTGCTACTGTTTCCCTACTACTGATTAAAACCAACGTTATTATGGAGCGGCGACGTCATTTAAGCAGGGAAGAAACGCTCAGAGCCGTGGGAATGATAGAAGCTGGTTCCCGGCAACGTACTGTGGCTTTAGCTCTGAATACAAGTCAGAGTGTTATCAGTCGACTTTGGACACGTTACCGAAGCACTGGTACCGTGGCTGAGCGCCATGGAGGACGGTATCGCTGCACCACACGGAGACAAGACCGATACATTCAAATCTTAACTCGAAGAGCTCCAACAATAACCGCCATGATGTTAGCCGTGAGGCTTCATCACTCTTCAGGGAACTTAATTAGCGACCAAACAGTCAGAAACCGCTTGCATGAAGTGAACCTTCATTCCCGAAGACCGCTACGGGTACCACCTATAGCAATGCACAATCGTAGGATTCGATATCAATGGGCTCTTGAACACAGAAATTGGGCAGAAGAACAATGGCGTTTCGTGTGCTTTTCTGATGAGTCTCTTTTTGGTATGAGACCGGATACAAGACGTATACGACACTGGAGAACCCCTGGACGCCAACAGCGATTAAAATCCTGCCAGGAAGTCCATCCTTATAGTGGTGGAACCATCATGGTATGGGCGGGTATTTGGATCGGCGGAGGAAATGAGTTGATTTGGATCAGAGGCAACCTCAACGCTCAAATTTATGCTGAGACGATTGTATCAGACGTCATCGTTCCTCTACAAGTGCAAATCGGTCCCTTATTTCAGTTAATGCATGATAATGCACGACCGCACACCGCAAGAGTTGTAAGACAGACTCTCGCCGCAGCTAACATCAATGTCCTGCCCTGGCCTGCTCAGTCGCCAGACTTGAACCCGATTGAGCATGCATGGGATATGCTACAGAGAAGAGCTCTGCCGAATATGGAGGATATCCAGTCGCAAGAAGACCTTTTTTTGTTGTTGCAACGAACATGGGCGGCCATTCCACAGCGTGATTTGGATGAACTCATTTTGAGTATGCCAAACCGATGTTCTTGTGTTGTTAGTGTTCGCGGTAGAAACACGGATTATTAATTGTTTAAGTTACCCAATAAAATTTTAAAGAAAACTGTTATTTCAGTCTTTTTTTCGAACTTTAATGTTAGTGGTTCAAATGTCAAAAATCCCTTTATTAGGAAAATATCAAATTTCTTTATTAATGCAAAGGTGACTTGGTTTATCGTTACTGTGACAAACGAAAACACTTTATTTGATGAATCCTTAAAGAAAATTTTAATTAATATCAATCAGGAGAAAAGTTATTGCAAAAATATATGTTGATCCCTAGACACTTTTGATGTGTGTATTTAACCTATCACATACCCGCAAAACGAGACACAATAGTAAAACAATAACAGCGCGGTCTCATAGGACCGGTCGGGGATTCATGAATTAAATCAGTACGACGAGCTAGGAAGATGGGATGGCGCAAAAGTATCGAAACAAGTGGCGTTCTACACTATTAACGCCATTTCCTCTTCCAAATAAAATCAATAATATGTCTGATTTCTTACCAGTTGTACCTATTGATAAGTTGCCTGAGAAATGATACGGCTAGCCTTCTGGTAACCACTCTGCTACGGCGGGAAGATCGCGAAATGTACCTAATGTGGACCGCAAAAACCTTGTCATAAAGGTGTGATAAAGTTCAAAAACTAATAAACTAGTGCGACTCATCATCAAAGATCCATCATTGCTTACCATCAGGTAGGATCGCAGTCAAGCACTAGTGTAGGTATATAATTTAAAAAGATAGATTGTAAAATATAATTTTAATCCGATATTATTTTTGGATTTTACTGCATTTTGCGTCGAGCCAAGAGCGGCTGGCATTTAAATAATGTTCAATATATTTTTCAATATTAATTAAAATCTCTTCATTTTTTCGTTGTTAATTCTGTTTGTAGTTTCAATACTTATTCACATTCACGGTCTTGCCATGAATATACTCGTAGTTACATCAAATTATTTCTGAAATAATACATTATTTGCGATATGCATTCCAGGTATTCCATTTTGAATACAATTTCTCTTTACATCATTTCATTTCGTAAATATCTTAGGAGATATCATAATTTAAAGATATTAATGCAACAAAACAATAATGCTCGAATGTTACGAGTAAAGAGTCACTACATTATAGTGTGTGGCGGCTAATGGTGGCAGGTGCCCCGCAGAGTAGACTTAGCAGAAAGGTAAGTTTGGCATTTTGAAAACTAAATCGTGATTAGTGTGAATTAACCTAAACTTTTTTCTAAATAATATTTAAATTAGTGCTTTACTGCAATCTCGCCTGATAGTAAGCGGTGAGGCAATCTTCAAAGTCCACCTAGATGTAGTCTAAATAGAAAATTTAGACTTAAATTGAATTAAGAATGTGTCAAGGGTAAATATTGGCGGCTAGAAATAGTTAAAATCATTATTTCAGCCGAAAGACGTTCAATGTTGAACTTAGGCCTTCTCTAAGTGTCACCACAATTAACTGTCTTGTGTGTATCTAACCATGTCATCGGTTCGCCTTGTAGAAGGCTTTCCAACGCTGCGTCTTTTGGCCCCAACAGCCTTCTGTTCTGCAATGCCTTCTCAGCCTTCTGCAATGTGCCTTTAATTGCCCATAGCTAGAAATAATAGCGTTGACAAAATCAATCATAAATGATACTTGGTACAGTTCCATTAGATAGCATCAACTACATTTCCATCGATAATGTAATGGATCAAGAGGACACATTACCCTCAAGAATTCCTGAATTAACTAATTTCCAATGGCCTTCCCCGACATTCGCTCAAATTACGGTATCGGTAACGGTATCTACTTACACCAATTATTTTACAAAGAAACCTTAAACCATAGTTATACTATGAAACTAGACTCCTAGTTAAATTCCTTTGCAGTATCACGATCTAAATAGTGCAGCAATTGCACCATTTATGATAACGGAACTCTTAAAATATTAATAAAAATATCTGTACCTAGCCTAAAGTAGCGTAAAAGTGCCGACTAAAATAATTTAATGTAAGTATTCCATAGTTTCATACTGCCCTAAAATACGATCCAAACCGTTGGTCTCGTAGGAAACACCTCAGCTTAAATCCCGCAACTCTTCAAGCACCTGATCCGTTCTCCGACAGCACCCCACTTCAGTGTAACATTAAATTCCTGCATATTACCAGTTTCCTTCGGTTTCTTTGCAAGTAAAACTTACAGAATTGCCTCCCAAAGGTAACATATTTCCACACAGAGCTCCGCGAGATGAGCGTGCATTTCTGAATGTATTAGGTTTCTTGAAAAAAACTCTTACCCTACGTTATATTTAATAAATCGTTCTTTGCATGAACCGCATAGCTGAGATTGTTAAAATCTTTTACAACTACTTCTAATTTTATATCAAGTTGTGTTAACTTTTAAAATTTGTTTTTAAAACTGCTAGTTTTTAATGAAGGTGTCATAAAGTCAGCTAAAATAAGCAGGATTTAGACTTAAATAGAATTCCCTTCGCGTCCGAGTCGGCATTAAGCCTGGCCGTCGCAGGCTGGCTTTATATTAGAAATTAATTCTCGCGCTGAAGCCGGGATGTTCTTTTTGCTCGACGTTGTCTGCCCCCATCTCTTCATCCCATCTCTTCCTGTAATTCCTCTCAGAATGGAGTCGACTTTGCGATAGGAAATGTGACAGAAGATTATCACTTTCACTTCATATCATTTTTATTCCAGTTGGAAAACTTGATAATGTAAGCGCTGCTAATAGGTTTTTTTTATTGATATAACTTGTGGTTGACTACGATCCCACCTTATGGTAAATCAGTGATACACTTGTGAGGCGCATTATTAAGACTCTATTCACTCTAGCCTTGAAGACCCCTAAATTAGAATTGGATTGTTTCAGTCGTTCGACGAACTTTTTGATAGGAAAATGACTATTTTGTTTCGGATGCGTACCGGAAGTGGCCTCCCACAAGGTGGATCGATGACCTAGTAGGGGTAGCGGCAGTCCGATAAATATGGGACGTACTACCGGTGTCGTTGTGGCGATATTTCGGGAGGCCCATATCCAATAGTGGACCACTTTCGGCTGAAGTGATGATGGTGATGATGCACTTTCTTTCTTTCACAGTTCTTAAAAGACCTAATTTCTATCTATAAATGTAGACATAACTTAGAATAATAGATAGAAATCAATGTAAGTGGACATTGTCAACTGGCATGGGATTATAGCCTTTGTTAGTGACTAAATAACTGATACATTAGCATGATTGTGGTCCGCCTTACTAGGAAGCGGTCCGGCCGCGGAAGTGGCAGTTAAACAATTGACTGAAACAATTAGCGTCGCTCGGCTATGCACAGACAAGTGTTGCCAGAGGTCTAAATAGAGACCGCTTAATTCACTTTGTTAAGATTATCATATCACACTAATAATTATGCTATACAAACCACTAAAATAATATACAACTTAGGGCTGACTTTTCAATAGTCATATAACTTTTAATAGAGAAATAAAAATGGCGATTTCACAGCATTTGCAAAATATGTCACAAAGATATGAACTTCTTCTGATAAAAGTTATCCGACTGCATAAAAATCGGCCCTTAGTAGATATAACTACGTACAAACGTGCATAAAATAAAAAGGATTCACTAGGAATAAAAAAAAACATCCACAGCGATGTCAATAGGAATAGTTCCGGGAACGATGGCGGCATCGCCGCGTTGGATTGCAATGTTGATTTGTTGGCCAAAAAAGCCTAGCGTTCTCTATGTCACGTGAAAAGTCGAGTTTTCTTTCATTTCATTTATTGGCATACCTTTACGGTATGTGTGAATAACGATGTTACAGTAGGCTTTAAGCTAAGGTACATTTATGGACCTTTGTTTAAGTAGTGTTACCATGTACATTATTTAAAAAATCACGCACCCTGACGAAGATAGTCTTCGTCAGTAGATACCGCAAAAGCGATTCCTAGTTCTGTGGAATACATGATATTATTATAATAGTCTGTGATAATAGTAATAAGCTGTCTGACTGATAACTTGAATTATTAGTGAGTCTAAAAATATTTTACCATTTTATTGTGCAAGTATTCTTGCAAATAAATTTTAATTTAATTTCATAAACTTTTGAATGTACTGCAGAGCGCAAAGCTCGTGAATGGCTGAACCAATTTGAACGAATGGTTTTTCAACTATTTGTTGAGAGTCAGACAGCTTATTAAGAGAGAATATTGCACGGGAAGCCATAAGATACATTGATGTTCTTCTTCTTCTTTTAGATTCGATGGTGATTCGTTGAACAGTGCGGACCCAGTAAGTGGCTACGTTAATAGCAGCAACGGTGGCGCTCATCAAATCCTTTAAAGTGCAGGTATGATATTGATAAATTCTATTAATTTTGCAAATAGGTTTTAAAAACATTTTTCGTTAATAGATGTATAGGTACTTAGGGGATTCTAACGTGTGGCTAATGTTTTGAACTGGTACAGGTTGAACATAATTATTTTAATGTGTATTTTTTCGGTTCTTTGTCCTCGTGGAAGTGGAAAGGGCATAATTATACCATTACTCACTATCTTACCATTTAGTGAAGTTAAAATTCAAACTGGTATCTACCTAAGGTACGTCAGATACAAAGTGCTAATTCCACGACTACCTAACGTAACTTGCGCAAGTTATGAATTCGAAAACATATTAACCTATCAATACCCGCGAAACGAGACACAATAGTAAAACAATAACAGCGCGGTCCAATGAGACCGGTCGGGGATTCATGAACTAACACATTGAAAATGCCTAAACCAAATTGGTAGCAGATAAAACTTACCTTTTACCTAAGCTTAGCTTTATAAAACGTACATAATTTATGCTTGAACGATTTACGGTGAATGAAATTTCACAAATGTAGACTGTCGAACACTGGTTCTTTCTGTTTGTTGTATCAATTTAACTGCTTATTGTTTACAAGTAGGTAGGACGTAGGTTATGTAGATTTAAAAAGTCAGACTCGTGCACAAAGGGTTACGTACCGTCCGCGTCCGTAGAAAAATACGCCAAAAAATATTTATTTCATTCATCAAATAATATTTCATTTGAACTGTATCAGAAATACATCATTTATAAAAAAATCGACTGTTTAACTATCACGGTTCATTATTATAAAACCTGGTGACAGACGGACAGACTAACAGACACACGGAAAAACAGCGTGTGTGTCCCGGGCCCGTTATACCCTTTAGATACGGAACTGTAAAAGAACATATGCAGTGTTCGAAACTTTTCTTTGAAAAGGACCAACAACAATATCTAACTACTCGTATAATACTACACAAAGATCGCCATAACCTTCCGGATACCGGAACAGCACACTGCTAGTCCCTTTACAAACACGACTTGTCCACTCCTCCACCTACCCTCGTGGAACGGCGTCCCGGAGTTCACTTTGAGTTTCGACTACGATTGTTCACAAGCCAAGTTCCAGCAAACTTCGGCGCCGTGATTTTTACTCACTTTTTAATTAACTTTTGTGTTAGTAGTCCAGTCAAAATAGACTAAATTTTGATACAAGTTTGCATTAATTCCCAACAAGCTGGATTTTTGTGCAGGCCTTGGATGCGTCATTACAAACGACATGTCAAAAGTCCCCATCGATCCCGCTTGTGCGTTGTTTTTTATTCGAGGTCAAAGGTCACAAATAAGCGTTTTTTGCGTATATCTCTGAAACAACGAGAGCTATCGAAAAATGGTTCAGGCAAAGTTTGTAGATCGTCAAATTGTCTACAAAAAAGATCTAACACTTTTTCTTCGACGGTGCACTGTTTTCGTATTATGGCTATTTTAAACATAGAAAATACGAATATGCACTCGTACTAAGGGATGATGGGTCCGATGAATATTTGAAGGACAAACCATCTGTAACGATACATAAGCATTGTCGTAAAGCATACACCCGGAAGAGCAGCATCGCTGCAGCTAAAAGACAGCGTGAGGCAGAGATAGCTTCCACATCGGGGATTAGTCCTCCTCGTACTAGAGCACGAGGTAATGAATCGTCTTTTTGACGAAAGTCTGTTTGTCCTGTGGCAATGAAGCAGATAAAACGGCTGAAATGAAAAAAGCGCAGCATCTTCGACCAAGAGTGTCCTCAAGTTTCAACCCTTGACTTCAAGAAAACCATCTTTAAGGAAGCTCAGACTCGTTCTCATGAGCTAGCAAGTAGTGTCATTGCCCGCATTCAGTATGAATATGACTTAGTTGCTGCTGAGGCTAAGTACTACAGTGATTGTTACACTTAAAATACGACTGTCCTGCGGTCTAAAGTCACGATATCTCGAAAGCGATGCTTTGTAGAAGAAAAGTGTCGAAATCTTTTTTGTAGACAATGTTACGATCTACAAACTTTGCCTGAACCATTTTTCGATAGCTCTCATTGTTTCAGAGATATACGCAAAAAACGCTAATTTGTGACCTTTGACCTCGAATAAAAAACAACGCACAAGCGGGATCGATGGGGACTTTTGACATATCATTCGTAATGACGTATGCAAGGCCTGCACAAAAATCCAGCTTGTTGGGAATTAATGCAAAGTGGAATGTCTATTTTGACTGGACTATAGGTTTGCTCCTAATGTAATTAAACGCTGCGTTCCGACTCATTTATTTATATTAGGAGCTCTCTGTCAGGATGGAACGTTGTCTCAATGTCATTTGGGACTAATTACTGTACATTTAAAATTATAAACAGGTACCTACCTGCTGCTTATTTAATTTTATTTACGCTTTAATTTTGGTTTGTTACTCGTTTAAAGTACTATATCCTAAAAACAAACCTGCACGTTGCGGACTAAGCGCTGTGCCTTGTCGTTTATACCGCGTACGTCGGATGGACTGGAACAATTTGCCTGCTGTGTCTTCCCGTCCGATTGTAAATTGGGTGTCTTCTAGACTTAATGAAGTGCGCCTCACCGTCAACGACTGCATCACAGCTTACCATCAGTTGGGATTGCAGTCAAAGACTAGTTTATGTTATATAAAAAAAAACAATATTAATACGTATATAGCCAGCAGGCTAACATTATCAACCAAAAAGCAGGATTCTATTAAAATTGCATACTTAATCATAGATTATCTAGCTCCAGCTAAACACGCGTTATGCCTGCCTGGGCTCAGTCTATTCATCAGATTTCCAATTTAATCAAACAGGTAAAAGTAATCAGTGGTTCAATCAATAAATCCAATCATTAAGTCATTGAAAACTTTTAGTTAATATTTTTTACAAATAATTGATTTCATTATCAAATCATTCAATTAATAAAGTATAAAGCCTGCTTAGTAACACATAAGTGTCATATGCAGTCTGTAGGCAGTAGGCAGGTAGGTATGAAAAGTCGGAGAGGTTCTTATCATCATCTGCCTAGCCTTTTCCCAACTATATTGGGGTCAGCTTTCAGTTAAGCCGGATTTAGCTGAATACAAGTATTTTACGAGGAGCGGCTGCCTACCAGACCTCCACACCCTTTAACTGGGATAATACGGAACTTCATGGCGAGACTGAAGTCATATTTACTAGCTTCTGACGATCCGTAACGACTGCCAAAGATCTACAAATGACAGCCGGGACCTACGGCTTAACGTGCTTTCTGAGGCACGGAGGAAACTCGTTATGTTAAGATGGTCACCCATCTACAGACCAACCTTGGCAAGCGTCGCTTAACCTTGACGATCGACCCGTGCGCCTGTTATTACCTATCTAGCCACGAGCTTCTCGGAGAGGTTCCTATAGATACAAATAGAAAGGGAACCTTCTGTTATTATATTGTAGTAAACAACAAATATTGACGTGGAAGCTCGAAAAGATCAACAAACAAAGAGATAGTTATTGTTTGTCGGTCTATTTCCAGCGTCTATCGGTAATGAGTGTTTTATCCGAAGCTTTCCTTCGATTCGCAAAGATAATGAAGCTATTACCTACCTTGTTATGATATGTTCCTCCCAACAAAACATATCATGTAACGTTTTCTTTGCAAATCGAAACTAAACATCATTTTAACATTCCTAGAAGTGTTCCTTTGTTTTTCGTGAAGGAATTAGGCCTCTTGTACACATACGTATATACGATTTTTCGCCGTAAAAGTGTACGTTTCGCTTTGCGTAGGAATGGTTGTCAGTGTTCCATACAGGATTACTGGGGGAGCTTGTAGACGTACACAGCGGCGCTATGGTATGGTACGGCACCGCCGCCACCGTGTTGCATCGCAGTGTGCAACTGTTTTATCGCAGTCTATGGCCTCTTGTACAAGGTACGTTTTATCAACTGTACGACGTGATAGCCGTATGATTAAGTGTACAAGAGGCCTTACGAACATACCACCTAATATCTCTGTACAAGAAAGCTCACGCGTGGGCTGTGGGCAACGACCTGAAGCAGGGCACTGTTTTGTTAGATCACTTGTAAAATGTAAGTAGTTATTTAATTCGAAACTTTTCTTGTAGGTAAAGTGGTCTTCAGTCTTTGCGAAGCTTTGTGAAAGTTTTCGGCTTCATCTAGTTTCAAAAACCTAACAGTGAGCTTTCAGTTCAACTAAATGTCTTTTATCAGTGAAACAGTTTGATAAAATGACAACCACTACTAAAAGTATACTTAAAGTAAAAATCTTTTTTGCTTCACACTTTTAGTTGTGCTATCGATAAACATAGAAAACGGTCGTTGACCCTCCTATGTACATTTATTGATATTTTTAATTTCAAAAACGAAGATAAAGCTGTCTTAAATCGATGTCTATCGCCATCCTTTAAATTTTCTAGTAATGAAAAACAGTTAATTGTTTATTTTTCGGGTATTACGAAGAAATATTTGGAAAAGGTCAATACTGTCATGTACTTTATTCTACATTTATCAGTCGTTTTGTATAGGCAGTATGCAAGTTCTATAGTAACGTATTATTATGTTCGTATTTAGAGAACATTTCCATTAAAACCACTTGTAGCCTCAGCAACAACATGACATGGCCATTTCAATAAACTAAAATGGGGCAAAGTTATACTGTTTTACTATTGAGTTTTACTTTAGAGTAATTATAATTATAGAGTTCTCGGTCTTACTATCTGGCTTCATCATCAGATCAGTTCGATGCTAACTTATAGCCTGACTGCTTTCATGACAATTCAAATAAGCCCAAACACGGTTAAAATACATTGTTATAAATACCAACATACATCTTTAATATTTGAGGAGTACTCTGAGTGACAGGCCAGAATGGAAGACAAAAATATGCCGACACCAAATAAAATGGGGAGAGGGCAGGAGGGAACATGATGAATATTTGAGGAGTTCCCTCAATTCCTCATGAAAGCTATCATCAGAACAGATTGGGATTTGATAAAAATAGAGCCAATCTGGAAGTTAATCTCTCCCATCAAATAAAAAGAGTATTTTTCAAATCTTTTCATAAATGCAGAGTAGGTAGGGTACGTAACCTCCTCCTTTTTTGAAGTCAGATAATAAAGAGTGTATGGTTCTCATATGATTTGAATGTTCCATGTTAACTGTTTGGACCTTCAAAAGAAAATTTGACCTCTGAGTTTGTTTCGGTGTGTCTTTGCAGGGTAGTCAGCTAGAAAACATCAACCTCATATATAGTTTAAGTTGACATAAAAATAAAGATTTCAAGTGTTTTTTAAAAAAATATTTATTTATCTATACTAATATTATAAAGAGGAAAGATTTGTACCTATTTTTGTATGTTTGTAATGAATAGGCTCAAAAAGTACTGGACCGATTTAAAAAATTCTTTCACCAATAGAATGCTACGTTCTTCCAATTTGACATAGGCTACATTTCATTTTGAAAAAAAAAAAATTGGCTACCCCGTGCGAAGCCGGGACGGGCTGCTAGTTAGATATAAAGTAGGTATTATTTAAAGACATTAACTTTTTTGTTTAAAGTGGTAAATCATCTAATATCTTCTTACGCTCTAGGCAGAGCGGGAGGGCGTGTCAGATTTATACTACTACGCCTATGTTTTTCAGTTGTGGCGTGCCCAAAAGTAGTTTCGCTCGGGTTTAGACGTCACCGGGTGGATACAAACTAGCTGTTGGGGTCTACCTGGTCTCGGGCTAGACGTAGAATAGAAAACTTTAATGTGCACCAAAATTAACACGTTTTATAAAAAATCTTAAATCTATGACTACAATGGCAGTCTCAGACAATCTTAGGATGGATCGTAAGGACTTAAAATGCAGGGGTGGTCTGCGGTGTACTGCTAGCAAAATTACATAAACACTACAAAATATGCAAATACATTAAATAATTATTCGTAAGACGACAATGACGATAAGACGTAAGTTGTTCTCATTATGACTGGCCTGTTGGTCTAGTGGTTAGTGACCCTGACTGCTATACCGGAGGTTCGATTCCCACCCAGGACAAATGTTTGTGTGATGAGCACGATCATTTGTTCTGTGTCTGGGTGTAATTTATCTATAATATGTATGTATTTACAAATATATAAGTATGTTTATCAGTTGTCTAGTACCCATAATACAAGCTCTGCTTAGTTTGGGACTAGATGATGTTGTGTGAAAGTTGTGGAATATTATTATTATTATTTTTATATTAAAAACTTAAGATTTGACAAATTAATTCTCTAAAAGAGAAACTTAATATTTTGAATTCATTTTATTTTCTACTTGCGATTCTCCCTTGCAACATTCATTTTGCCTCGCAGCTTTAGGAAAATACCTATAATAACTTCTTAATCGGCAAACTTAGAATTATTCTTTACTGCAAGAGGTCTGACCTTTTGTGTCAGATTCACTGACGAGAAAACTGATCGCAGATAAGTTTTCTTTGTAAGATGAAGCATGGTAAGGTTGGCACAGTGGTTGAGTGATCGGCTGCTGCGCTGCGGGTCGCGGATTCAATCCCCGCACGGAACAAAAATTGGCATGGCCTACATCTGTAGGCCATCCACCCGAAACACCTATCTAGGTGTTCCGGCGTTGGTTGAGTTTAAATGTTTGTGAACGCACCGAAGATACAGGTGTAATTCCAATTTTTCAACAAATACTTTTTATAAAAAAAGAAATCAAATCTGTGATCATATAGGTAAGCACAAAGTACTCTTACAGTGGAAAAGCAATGAAACTAATAGGAGAAAAAAAATGTTTATTTGTTTATTCACTTTAGTTTTTCTTCTGGAAGTAACTAGAAAAAGTTTGCATAGCCTTCAAGGTATAAGAAATGCTAACAAAACAGAATTAAACTATTACAAAACACTCTGTTTGAAAAAAATGTATCAAAACCTAAAAATAATTAAAGAGATCCGTTTTACAGAACATATTTCAGACAATCACGCCAGTGAGGTAACCCACTATGCGTTTTGTAGCAAAACATACGAGCGACAACTAGGTAGAGGGAATGGGCCGTAATCCACCACGCAATATTCGAAGACATGCGACATACACCAATCTGCCTATTGCTGATTGGTGAATGCCACATAATGTTTTCAAATTTTTGGTTTTAAGCCATGCCGGTTTCTTCACGATATTTTCCTTCACCGTTTTAAGAGCACCGGTGACGAAATAAATTACACAACGTAATGCGCCAGGCTGGGTTTGTACCCACAACCTACAACTTGTAAGGCAGGGAAGTTACCACTGGGCCACCACTGCCCTCATGTCAGACTAAAACAAACTAATTCTGGTCACAACTTCACAACTGACTAGACGCGTTAGTCAGTTGTGAAGTTGAGACCAGAATTGCGCCTGACTAAATGATTACCAGCTGTAATGAGTCGTGGGGGAGTATTAGACGTAATTGGTCCAATCACACAGAGCCGCATCCTCACCCCCCCCCCCACCCTACCTGCCATCCCTCGCACAGCACCTGTTAATATTGTATGTATTAAAACTGATAACTTGTAATCTCTGGGGCCCGGCAGTGTGTCGCTTCACAGTTAGAAGCTCGCCGTGGTTTGATTATGTCGTTTATATAGCTCTGATTTACTTAATTAGTTTTTTGATTTTGATGTGCTTTTAGGTTGGGTATAAACTGCCATCTCTTATATTTCTAACGTAAGGGCCTAGCAGGGTCGAAGCTTATTGGGACCGCAGGTTGTGCGAAAGACAACCTCTGGAACGAAGGCAAAGAAGGAACAGGAGTGTGTTTTAGTCACTAAAAGTCTGACACGCTTCTCGCTCCGCACAGAGTGCAAAAAGTAATATTGATGATTTCACCAACAAATAAGGCCTAATAGTTTTAAAAATTAAAAATCTGCATTCATGTCACGCTAGCTAAGACTATTACTTATCCTCATATTAGTATCACGAAGTTCAGCAGCATCAGACGATGTGCTGGCTATAAAGTTCTCTTTTCGCCAAGTTTTACAATTTGTGCTAAATAAAGTAAAGTCGAAGCAGTGCACCTACAACTCGCGACGGTTTATTAAAGTGTAGCGAAAAGTTTAAATTACTCAGAGATTAGCTCCTACCTCCACAACTTAAGTAAATCACAGAATTAAATTCTGTTTTAATATAAAAATGTTATTACAACCAACGAGACTAAGTCTTAAATAATATTACTTCGTAAAAAAACAATAAACCGATTGATTACCTAGACATATCTATTTGGATCGGTATTAATAGGCTTATTCTATTTAAAAATAAAACGAAGAAACAGACTGACATATCAATGCACAGCCAAAACTACAAAACAATTTTGCACAAGCCTTCCTTTTTTAACGTAGGCGAGCACTAAGAGAGGATTTTTCTAAATTCTTCTCCTAAGGGAATAAAATGGAGGCTCAAAACTTGTAAGCAAAACCTACTTGTACACGGACAAAGCCGCTGGCAGAAACTAGTATCTTGTGTAATAGAAATCCCTTGCACCATTTTAAAACACAAATCTATGAAAACCACAACAATCTAGTAATCCATCAGTGGTTACCTCATTGAGACCCCCCATACACAGGTACTCGTATGTGTTCCAGTTCAAAATAAAAACGAGAAAAAGCAATTCGTTTGAATAAATTGAAGTAATTCTCCCGTGTAATATGCGTGAACAATGCTCCACGAGAGAACACATTCAAGCCGACTAAAGTAACGAATTCATATAAAATTACAACAATTTATTTCAGCCGAGGCTGGAGATTAATGGGAAAGTTTAATTTTTCTGACCACATTCATAATTTATTAGACAGAAAACGTTTCGTCTTGAGATCGGTTAGATAATAAAATGTGAGGTATCTAGACCTCACATACGAGTATATCGTTCTGCATGCGGTTAAACTATTAAAATAAATCATCAAAATGTGTTTGTATCATTCTCACGTGGAACATTATTCCCTTTTGAAGCCGGCTCTCAAACGAGTCTGCTCGCCGATCCCTTCCCAGTAGGGTCAGCAGACAGGTCACATGGCACTCAGTACTCGGCTGGCACACTGCCATTGCACCGCCATTTCAACAAACTTATTAATCAAGTTTCAAGCAGGGTTTTGCCAGTAGTTTAAACTTTAATTATATTACTAAAGAAGTGGTTGGGAGTTAGTTAATCTGTAACACATGTTTCGTGGATAACAGAAGATAAAGCTTAACAGACACTAGTGCGGAATATAGGTCCGTGATTGCAATAAACTGCATATAAGTATGTTGCGGCGGGTCGCTACAGTTCCCTCGTTGCTAGTTAATTCCTGAATCAATTATCAAATCACAATTATTGATGTCCCGTCATTCTATTTGTAGCTCGAAGATCATTTGTCGGCAGCTCTCATCAAATAAGCTACCTTATACGATTTGTGTAGGTAAACCATTGTGTGGAGATTAGGTAGAAGTACCCATTAAAATGCTACAAAACCTAAATTCGTAAGTACGTTGTTTCCCATAAATACAAACTACGTATTATTTCTGGCTTAAAGTGAAGAAAGTAATTGTTGTAACGGATTAGTAGTAGATACGTGAAAGATATGTCCGTTCTGGTTTTTCTGGCGTTTTTCTTATTTTTTACGCATTGAGTTTAAAAGAAATTTCAAAGTCAAAGTCTATAGCTATATTTCAAATAGACCATTTACAGGCACTTAAAATGACGGGCAGTAAAAAAAGTTTTAGCATTAATATTAATAATTACCAGTCACCCGACTGGTAATTAGTTGCCGATACTTAATTACGTGATTGTACATGATAACAAACTACTTTTAGTATGGGATCAATCCTGAAATCGCTAAAAAATCAACAGTTTAGTACATTTAGACCAGTTAGTAGGCGAACATAAATGTAATTACTGAAACGCAGATTTTTACGCGATTTCAGTTTTGGTTCCATAGTAAAAGTTTGTTATCATGAATACAATCACGTCTTACAATATCGGTTAGCAGTCACCCTAAATAAGGTCAGATAATAACTGATAGTTCATCTTACCTTATGATGAATTGATTGTGTGTGAAGTAATATGGAAGACAAGGGAGTTAATGATAGCGTGACGAGTGACAGAACGGAATGATAGAAAAAAAGATGTCGCGCCGACCCCAAATAAAACGGAACAAGGGCAGGAAGATGATGATGAATAACTGACAGAACAGGTGACATACTGACCCATGTATTGTTGTAAGCAAAGTGTCGAGAGTAGGTTTGAAAACTGAAAAGTTATGTAGTGGCGCGGACGTTAGCGAGCCGACGGGCGGCGGCACACTCGACAGTTTCCGGCGGGAAATATTACTGGTACATCCAGTGATAACATTAATTACTTTTAATGATAAAAATATTGTCTAGATTTCTATTAATCTACGTAATACGAGTATATGTACATAACGAATTTAAATGTTAACTAAACTAAGTGTTTATACTAAACCTAACTAGTAATAAAACACAAAATATACTTGAGCGTTTCTGTGTCTGAGTATGTTTTGTGTTTTTGTAATAAAGAGAAGAGAGAAATATTTCGATGCTTCTCCACATTGTCTGTCATCCGAAAATGTTCCTCGAAGGCTGGCAGAATTGCCAAATTGATTGGTAGGTAATGCTTATTCTTTGTGCGAAAAATGAACCAATCACGTAAAATAATAAACAAATCTAGACAGAGTCCACTCGGCGGGGTACGTACCTTCAATCGGATCTAGAAATCTTTTCCACTTTTAGGCTAGTAAGAAAGTTTGTTCTCAAAGAACCCTTTAAATTTAAACTTAGGCTTAAGTCTTCGAGTTCTTAGTTTTGATGCCGAGTTTCCAAAATCCGCTATTCAGAGATATCGTTTCAATTTTAGTGTAATATTAATTAATTATTTGTTTATTTTATTTTTTGATAATAATCGTCGTATCTGGCAAAGAAAACATACTTTTAATAAATAATTAATAATCATTCGACCTCCGTCGGCAGGATGTGACGCGATCGAGTCAGGGAGGACAATTTATTGCAATATTTTTGAATGTTAATAGAGAGGTATACAATGTAGTGTGTTGTATGTGTGAGTAGTTCTGGAACAGTAGTGTCCACACGCACGGACTGCAGCTGCAGCTGTATTGGGTGGTGGAAGCTGTGAGGCGCATCGCGAGCGCGCGGCTGTCTCGCCGCTCCCGCCCGCTCGCCATGCTGCTGTTTCACGTGCTACCAAATGGGCGGGGTGCACACACACCGGCGGCGTGCACACACAGGCCGCGCGCGTGTGTGCGCGCGTCGGGCAGGTGTGCGGCGGCGCACGCGCGAAGCAACAGATAAGTCCGCGCCCCGCCGCCGACTCGGCCGTCATCGCGCGCCCGACGCCGCGACGGACAGACGTGCTCGCTCCGTTCCGCCGCGACTTACCAACTCTGTATCCGCGCGATCACCTTAGTTCGTAGTTTTCTCTTTCGTCGTTTTAAGGTATGTATCCCTTTTTTATTTTACCAACTTATTTTTTTTTGTATTTTTTATTTTTTCCGACGGGTTGGAATAATGTGGGGGTGCCGACGGATTGGTTGTGATTTTAATGTTTGAGGCGTAGGGTACGTCAATTTGAATGTAAGATTCTGCGGTTTAGTTTGAGGCGAAGTTCACAGCTACCTACTTTGTGTTGGGGTCCTTTGAGTTGAAAACAGGCGTATTAATCGATTCAGAGTCAAAGTGAATTTTTAAATGAGGTTTCGGTACTTTGGTAAAAGTTATTTGTTAAAATTACGACTTTATTGGATTTTAGTAAGTATACATTTTCGTTTTATGAGTTATCTTGTTTGAAACATCATTTTATTATGTTGTAAAATGTATACACGGGAATATCTCTGTAAAAATACATTTACAAGTGAAGTACAGTAACTTGCAGCCCTGAAATTGTTGCAAACTGTTACTTATCTTTGAACAAAATACTTTAATCTTCAAGATTTTAAGTTTTGCTTAAATCTAAAGAGAAAAGATTGGTATATTTGTTTGAATGAATATACTAAAAACTGCCGCACTGATTTAAAAGATTCTTTCACCGGTAGAAAGATTTATTACCGAGTGAGTGGTCTAGGTTGTATATTTTCTACTTTTACGCGCGTGAAGCCGCTGGCAGAAGCTGGTACTTACATAAATGGGTTAATCTTATCCCAATAAAACTTGTATTGTTTGCAAATAACAGCAAATATAGAAGAAAAACTTGTTGCAAATGGGAAAGAGTTGCAATAATGAGTTTTATAACTTTTTGCCTCCCAAACAACAAGAAAACTCACTTTTTGAGTTAACTATAAGAGATATTGGAAAATATCTGTTATGTTTCAATGCTAAAGGGCTTGTTGAGACTACTTGAACATGACAATTGTCATCAGGACCTCCTCAATACCAGTAAAATGCCAAAGAAAGTAAAAATTGCCTTCTCAGCCCCAATAAAATATTAAAGAGAGCAAAAAAAAATGGGAATCAAAGTCGCGGACCTATCAATAGCTGACAATTAGCAATCAGTAGCGTTGTCACTCAAGAAGAGCGAACTTAGCTAATGAATAGCAGCCAATTACGAGTCAAAGATCAGTTAACGAGCTGCCAGCCTGCCCAACACGCCGCCACCGACTCGCCGCACAATCACATTCACGAAAATTGATTAATTTTCGGTAATTTTAGCTCCTAACGCTATTTTGATTGGTTAGTTATCTATAAATGGGTTAAAATTATTGATTTGTGTGTTTTACGGCTGAAATTGTGTTCGGAGGTCTTTTTTGCGGCTGAATTTGAAGTTTAGGCTTCAAATTTTTTATTACAAGTTTGCGGAGTTGGAAAATGTAAAGAAAAATGCGTGCAGTTTACATTCTCATCTTGAAATCAGAAATTGGTAGTTCAGCGGGTTTTGCGGTTAAATCTGAAGTTACGAGTTTGAATTCGTAATTACAAGTTTTTGGAGTTGGAAAATATAAAGAAAGAATATGTGTAGTTGGAATCGGTTTGTCATGGAAATTTAGCTGTAGCAGGCGCGTTTTAAAATAAGTAGGTATTTAGTATGTTCAGAATTGTCTCTGAAAAAGCTATCATTGTTATGAGTATCTTGGGTTCAGTAATTGATAGTTCGGCGGTTTTTCGCGACTCAATCTGAAGTTAAGACTTCAAAATCGTAACTACAAGTTTTTGGAGTTGGAAAATGTAAGGAAAAGATGAGTGTAGTTTAAATTGGTTTATCATAGACATTTAGTAGTTGCAGGCGCATTGAAAAATAAAAACGTCTTTATTATGTCCACAATGGTATCTGAACAAGTCACCGTTATTGTCTTGAGTAGATCGTTGAGTAGGATTTGTTAGAACGCGGTTTTTTTTCTGGTAATCTGAAGTTATGATTTCAAATTCGTTATTACAAGTTCTTGAAGTTGGAAAATATAAAGAAAAGATGCGTGTACTTTAAAATGGGTTTGTCACCGATATTTAGCTATTACAGGCGGTATGAAAAATAAGTAGTTCTTTAGTATGTTCATAATGATTTCGGAAAAAGCCACCATTATTATTTTGAGTCCAGTAATTGGTAATTCGGCGGTTTTTTTGTGGCTCAATCTGAAGTTAAGATTTCAAATTCGTGATTACAAGTTTTTGGAGTAAACAAAGGATATGTATAGTTTAAATCGGTTTGACATAGATATTTAATTTTTACAGGCGCATTGAAAAATAAGTATATTTAGTATGTTCACAATAGTTTCTGAAAAAGCTACTGTTGTTGCGAGTGTCTTGTAATTCATAGTTCGCGGCTTTTTTTGCGGCTGAATCTGCGGTCGAGACTTCAAATTCGTGATTACAAGTTTTTAGAGTTGGAGGATATAGGGAAAAGATGCGTGTGATTTAAATACTCATCTTGAGTTCAGAAATTGGTAGTTCGGCGGCTTTTTTGCGGCTGAATCTAAAATAAAGACTTGAAATTCGTGATCACACTTTGTATTGTTGGGAAATATAACGAGAAGATGCGTGTACTTTAAATCTGAAAAGCTAATGGTAGCGTTTTCAGATTTGAAGAGAGAGATTTACGATTATCTTGAGTTCAGTAATCGGTAGTTCAGCGGCTTTTCGCGGTTAAATCTGCAGTTGAGACTTCCAATTCATGATTACTAGTTTTTGGAGTTCGAAAATATAAAGAAAAAATGGGTGTAGTTTAAAACGGTTTTTTCACAGAAATTAATCTGTTGCAGGTGCGTTATTAAGTAAAGTATTTAGAGCTGGCAAAACATAATAGGCCCGTTTTGATATTTGAAGAAATTGCGTGCAACTATAAAGTAAGCCCAAAAACAATAAAAAACAATTTTAACAAAAAAAAACACCGACTTCAAAAAATAAAAATTCCAAAACAAATTAATATGCACTAAAAAGTAAAAAAATAATTGCGTATTTTTGTAAGCAGGTACAATTATTTTTATTTTTGGAGTCGGTGTCAGCCAACTAGATAGTTTTGTTATTTATTATCACTACAAAACATCACAGTTTTACACCAGTTGTGTAAGTAGCTGTACTTAAATGTTAGTAAGTTCATATTATTATTGCTAGGTTGTTGGCGTTTCCTTGGCTGACACCGACTCCAAAAATAAAAATAATTGTACCTGCTTACAAAAATACGCAATTATTTTTTTACTTTTTAGTGCATATTAATTTGTTTTGGAATTTTTATTTTTTGAAGTCGGTGTTTTTTTTTGTTAAAATTGTTTTTTATTTCTTGATTTTTAGTGAATCTGAAAGACACTAATTACTTATTTGAGTATGGGTAGACCTACTAAACGCGCTGCTCATAGATACCGCGCCGTTTAAATGAAACAAAGGAAGACAGGGAGAATCGCCTATTTGAAAAAAGGAAACTTAACTCAAGGACAATTTCAGTCGCGTGAAGTAGCAACATATGGTAGAACACTACCAGAGAACGTGATTCCCGAGGACGTCAACAGCTGTGGTGAGGTTTTCTCTCATCAATAAAAATTGGCCTCGAATAACGAGTGATGTTGAGACGCAACATCGCCGTATCAGAAGGACTAGTGAATGGAGCTATGGATATTATAAAAAAAATCAAATGGCCAGCCTTGTGGAGAGACCAACTGGAGGATGGCGAGCTACCAGATGCCGTATATATTAAATTTGATGACGAGTCTATTGGGCTTAGACTTAATTAACAATAATGGTTGGATACCCATACCTCCATCTAGTACTACGTTTCAGGCATTGAGAGGTTACGGAGATGTGGAGCGCCGTATGTTGCATCTAAAATTAAGCTGGGCGGTTACAGTTCACAAACTCCAGGGTACCACCCTTGAAAGAGCTGTAATTGACCTTGGCAAAAAAATTGCTAAAGGGCAAATATATATTGCACTAAGTCGTGTCAAAAGTTTGGCAAGCATAGTTTTATCGGATTTGGACGCCAACAAATTGTTAAATAAACCACACGACGATAGATCATTGCAGGAAATGACAAAAAAAAAAGACTACGAAATCTGTCTTCCGATAATGAAGGTCACACATAAGTACCTAAGTCATAATACACCTTTTTTTTACGAGGCAAAATCATCCAATAACTCCTCCCACCCTGAGTGGAGCGACAACTTGTACTGACAGTCACACTACTGTCATACTCACCCACAGTGTTCCCAGGGCGTAAACAATGCTTAGATATGCTATAGCAACAATCGCGGTTAATCTGCTGTTATTTATTGAAGAGTTCCCTCAATTTCTACAAGATTCCATCATCAGATATTAAAATGGTGACAATGGGACCACACGGGAAGCACCAGCTTCCAAATAAAAAAAGAATCATGAAAATCGGTTCACCCAGTCGCAAGTTATGAGGTAACAAACATAAAAAAAAAAAAAAAAAAAAAAAATACAGTCGAATTGAGAACCTCCTCCTTTTTTTGAAGTCGGTTAAAAAGAATACTCGCAATATGTTTCGTCATAAATATTATTTAACGTGAATTTAATGATGAAATATATTGCGTATTCTTTTTGCGCTTAGTTTAGGTCATGCATTTTCTTCAAATATTAAAACGGGACGTTTATTTTTTGTCAACTTTAGTATGTCCACAATGGTTTCTGAAAAAGCTGTAATTATTATGTTGACTCCAGAATAAAATACGTTCAATGGCGACGGCGCCGCACATTCTCCACTTAATTGGTATTATTGCTTATAAAACTAACGATTTTATGGCACAGTTAAAAGAGAAGCCTTTTTATCTACGGCTAGCAATACTGTTTCGATTAACTACACTAGTACGGCTGGGAATAACGTTGATAAACTGTCTTTGTTTTATATATTTTGTTGTAATTTCGCGTGTTTGCGTTATTTTTTTTTAAAGTTAGTTCTTCTGTAACAACTTTATAAAAGAATGTATGATCATTTTGACGGTTCTAATATTTGTTTCAACCCTTAAACCAATTGAAAGAACATTTCTAAATATTTGCTATGTCTTCGACGGAATTTACTAAAAGATTATGTCGTTGTTCAATGCCGAAACATTGCCAAAAACATTTTAGGAAAACGTTATATCTAAATCATCATCTGCCTAGCCTTTTCCCAACTACATTGGGGTCGGCTTCCAGTCAAGCCGGATTTAGCTGAATACCAGTATTTTACGAGGAGCGGCTGCCTACCTGACCTCCACAACCCATTAACTGGGGTAACACCGTACTTCGTGGCAAGACTGGAGTCAGATTTACTGGCTTCTGACTATCCGTAACGACTGCCAAAGATCTCCAAATGACAGCCGGGACCAACGGCTTAACGTGCTTTCCGAGGCACGGAGGAAACTCGTTATATTAAGATGGTCACCCATCCACAGACCAACCTAGGCAAGCGTTGCTTAACCTTGAAGATCGATCTGTGCGGCTGTTATTATCTAGCCACGAGCTCCTCGTTACATCTAAACGTTATATCTAAACATATAACGTTATAACGTTATAACGTTATATCTAAATCAATTCTAATATTTTTGTCCTGTTACGATCGCAGATTCTGATGGAAAATCATTTGCCTGTCAGGTAAACCAATTATATTCATATGAAATTGAGTTACCGGACAAGAAAATCATTCCAAATTGTTTCATGATTTTATTGGCAGGCTTTTGTCGGATTGAGTTACTTTGTCGAAATGGGGATTGGGCTCGTTATGTAAGAAATTGTAGATAGCTAGGTATATTAAATGACGACGTGATTTTAAGAGAATATGAATCGGAGAGAAGTGCTTGCAAATTATTTTCTTAGACGAATTATTTTACGAGTACCAGTAGTATATTAAATGATTTTCTTCACTCGGCTCATTTTGACAGTCACAACTTGTTATCAATTGGCATTAAACTAGAGTTATAATATCTGTTAGTCACGGCTGCAGATTGGGAGGAAGTTTCATCCAAAAGGACTTTAATTCATGAATCCCCGACCGGTCTCATGCGACCGCGCTGTTATTGTCTTACTATTGTTTCTCGTTTCGCAGGTATTGATAGGTTAAATATAAACGTCAGTGATCATTTACGAGTTGCCAACTATAATAATTAGAGTGAATCATGAATATCTGTGAGAGGACATACCTCCGGCGGTCGGAGGGCGATGTTACGAGCCATCAATAAAGCGATATCTATAGAGAGGACTAATAGCTGTGTCGTAAAACTGCCGCTACCAAGTGACTTGAGACGGCGGGACCACTTGTAAGGCGAAGTATTAAAACTTACTAATATTGGGAAAATGTACTCGCGGTTACAGTTATTTAGTACAAATATTAGGATCATATACTTGCGGTTATATTTTGTCAGTATTTATATTGTGACGATATACTTGCGGCTAAAGTTTTTAGTACTAATATTTAGACGACTTGATCGCGGCTATCTTTTTTCAGTAGATACTAATGTTAGAAGTAGGACGATATACTCGCGGCACCATTTCTTCAGAACCTACTAATATTTGGACGCCTTAATTGCTGCTACATGTCTTTGGTACTAATGTTAGGACACTGTACTCGCGATATTAGGATGATACAATACTTGTGGCTACAGTTCTTTGGTACTAATATTCGGACGATGTAATCGCGGTTACATTTCTTCAGTACTAATATTTTGACGACATCATCGCGTTTACAGTTCTTTATTACTAATATTTGGATCATATACTTGCAGCTACCTTTTATTGGCACTAATTTAGGACGATATACTCGCAGCTACAGTTCTCCAATACCAATATTAGGAAGATGCTCTCGCGGCTCCATTTCTTTGGCAAGACAATTTCAAAGTTACTTGTTATCGGAGTTACATATAAATCGGTTAGGAAGTTAAGAAGTAAATATAGAACGAAATAACAATATCACTGTATCGTTCGTGTGTCGTGATTGTTAGGTTAAATATAATAAAGAAAAGTTTTATTTAGAAAATTATAAATAACTAGCTTTAGCCCGCTGCTTCGCCCGCGTACAAAAAATATAGCCTATGTCACTCAGGAATACAGCAGCTTTCTATTGGTGAAAAAATTTGGCAATCGGTCCAGTACTTCCACAGATTACCTCATACAAACAAAAAAACAAACTTTACATCTTTATTATATTAGTGTAGATAATTATGATAGTTATTTTTGTTGTAACATGGCCCGCCCCGACTTCACTCGGGTCAAAATAAAATACACTACCTTTTCTCGTTTATTGCTCTTAATATTATTGAAAACTTGCTCAGTCCATGAGTAGTTAGTGGCCAAGCAAACCGAAGTGAACACGAGTGTGTGGAGATAAGGAATTTTAATTCAGATGATTATGTTATGAGGAAAATTGTGTGTTTGTGGACCAACAACGAGGGAAGATCAAAGGAAGATGAACGGAATGTGGGGAGGGATTGAATGAGAACATGGGGAATGGAAAAAAACGACTTATGGGCTACCGGAGCTAGTCGTGAGTTTTATAATACGCAAAAGAATATGAAATACTGCATAATTTATGATTTTCTTCAGGAAAAATGCTAGATAGATAGAAAGTGTGTTCAGATAAAATAAAATTTTAGTGTTTGAGTTATGATTGAAACTAAATTTTCTAATTGGGGTGTAAAAAACGACTTATAAATTACTGGAGCTAGTCGTTAGTTTTATAATGCGCAAACAAAAGTATAAGATATACTGCAAAATATATGGTATTCTGCAGGATAAATGCTAGATAGATAGTGTGTCCAAATAAAATAAAATTTCGGTGCTTGAATTATGATTGTAACTTAAGTTTCTAATTGGGGTGTGCAAGGGTGAGTATTATTCGAAGGTATTATTTCAGCTACACGTTTGATAGTAACCTGTTCCGCGCTTTGGGTCTTGAACTCTTATGAAGAAATTATGATTTGAAAAAAAAAATATTCGAGTTTGCGCTTTGCAGTTATAATAATATGTCAGTGGCAAAACTGTAACAGACTTCTGTACAAAAGATAAATCATTTCTTTCTTTATTTAATTTTAGTATATTCGGGTGACTTATAGCTTACAGTATAAAAAAATACAGCAGATTAAATCAGAGCGAGCCATTTACAAGCGCCCACATGTAACTTGGAAATATTTTTACGAAAATACCTAATTGTTTAACAGACTAATACACAAAAGTATAAAAATAGAAATACAAAACAATGATTTTGGATAAAGCGCTGTTTACGAATGCCAAGTTACTTGTAAATAGATCAATTGAAGTATGCTCTTTAAACAAATGGTTAAAAATGCTCATGATAATGTTCCGATTGAACTTATTCCCTCGGGATAAGCTGCCAAATATTGAGCTAACGTCAGAGGCTTAGCTGTGAGAATGTAATCAGTAACAATATGTGTGTTTAGGATAACAGTCGGGCGTGTATTGAATATTATTAGAGTGCTCCGCTAAGCTAGACTAGCTTACTGAAAATGTTATTTCATAATGATGATATTTATAATTTATGTAATACTCTCTATTGTTATGTGGGGTATCAAGTTTTGGAAGGTTTTCAACTTTGGATATAATTAAGATAGTAATTATGATACTGTGTAATACTTATAAAGAGTGAAGCGCGTTTAACTGTAGGGTTTATTTCTATCAAAATACTCTTTTATATTTGTACTAGCTTCTGTCAGCGGCTTCGCTCGCGTTAAAATTGGTTTTACTATACAAACTTAGGAACCGCGATTCATACGCTTAGGGCTTCATTACGCTTTATTCTTCGCCTAGGTCATAAAAAGAAAACTTGTGCAAAATTTTGCGGTCTCAGTAGTTTTCTCAGTATTGTTGGCTGTGCACTTGATAGGTCAGTCAGTCAGTTTCTCCTTGTATAGTTTACTTTTCGTTTATTTATAAGATGCGCCAGCTATAATGCCCTAAAAAATCTAAATTCCCGAAGCAATACTAAACAACATTTTGGCGTCTTGAGTACTCAAAAGTGCTTGTAGTCATACCCAACTGAAATTAGTTTTGAGTTTGGTTCTGAAGCATTTATATCAGTGGAACTGTTTCTAGATCTGACTGTGTTATTATTGTTCAAGCTTAATTCATGAATCCCCGACCGGTCTCATTGGACCGCGCTGTTATTGTTTTACTATTGTGTCTCGTTTCGCGGGTATTGATAGGTTAATAAAGATGACTGAAAGTAACAATAATAACCCATTCTTGAAAGATCACCTGTGAAATCGCTCCACATTTTTCCACATGACACGCTCTGGGGTCCCGTCGGCTCGGTTCACACGCCGCTGCGCCGTGTCAGGGGCGTAGCGTGACGGGAATAACACGCCGTCTGAAGGCCGCGCCTGCAGAGCGGTGCTCATTGCAGCGCGCTTTGTTACGTACCGAGCACCGCACGCGGCTTTCTTTACCAATCGTCCGACAATCAGACAGGGACTCAAGTCTCCCCCAGATTAAAAGCAACGAAAGATGGGGTGGGGCTTAGTCAGTAAGAGTCTGACACGCTCTCTCGCTCCGCTCAAGACCGGGAGAAGTCATTCTGATGATTCCCCTTCCTAAAAAAAGTCTGTTATTAGAATTGTATCAGAATTGACGATCATTGGCTTCCATTTTGGCAAGTTTGGTAGTAATAACCGTCAAAATCAACAATTATGAAGCCAATGATCGACAATTCTAATAGCAGACTTGAGGTCCAGGACGGTGGTAGAGGGAGTCAGGATACCTCGGATTTTTATTAGGTTTGAGAAACGGTCCCAAACCTCGGATCTCTAAGTCAGTCAAGAGTGAATAGGCTACTTCTAGGCAAACGTGCTTCATCGTCGACCACATCATCGCTTATATTACCATTAGATGAGATAGCGGTCAAACGAGAACCTACCAATAATAACAAAAAAAAAAACAGTATCTTCGTGTATGTGTCGTGATTTTCGACTTGATGAGTGCGAGATTTTATCATATGAGTAGGTATTTATATTCTACGCCGACCCTCTATATAATTAGATAAGGGAGGAAGCAGGAGTACGTCTCTCACGCTTAGAATGAAAATTGCGATTTGTGAGAAATGAAGACGAAAGTCTCGAATGAAACGTATAGTGTTGATACAAATTAATGATAGGTGTATCGCTAGTTTCTTTCTTAATCATAACTTGGGTTCTTTTCACCGCTGAGTAGCAAAATCAGAAGTTGGCGATATTTTGACTTAGATAACTATCATCTACGGGGGCCCTCGGATTACAAGAACTAGTGAACAGATTACAGTGGTTTTTTTAATGAGAACAGTTGCTAAGTAGCTCCTTTATTTAATTTTCAGCATTATTCCAACCTGTTTAGTAGATATAGTTGTTTTATTGTCGTCATAGTTATGGTGAATTGACTTTTTCCGGGTCTAACTAATTATCACCTACTATTTTTATTAATATCATACTGCCACCGATTTTGTGTTACTTTTCCTTAGGTAATCAATAGAGCCATAAAAGTGGTCACTAGGTATTGATAATTCGATAAGTATAATATTATTAAGGATAAACGCAGTTTTAACACTAAAATATTTAATATAACTTCACAAATCTACATATAAGGATAACACTATGATAAAAAGTGCGCAATTTTTTTTCAACTGTTAAAGATGATAGTGCGACGTACGTAGGCACAGAAATCATAATTATTAAGGTTTCTGTAGGGTTCGACGCACCACACACGGTCCTGTTTATTTTCGACCGCCCTGATTTCATGGTAAGCCCGTAGTAACGTTCGTAACCAACATTCACTGATTGTATCCAAAACCAAGCAGAAACACTTCCAAGCTCCTTATCACTGCGTTATCTAAAGACAATGGATTCCCCCGGGGCCGCCGGCCGGGCCGCCGGGCCGCGGGGCCGCGGGGCCGCCGCTAAGTAGTGTCAATCGGGCGAAGGGGCCCCGATATAACCCTAAAAGCTTCCCGTATCAGTAAGTGAGAAGTAGCGGGTCAACTGTACTTTAAAGAACACCCGTCAGCGATTAGGGGTTACGTTTAAGGACTTGATTCTTTCATTTTATTTTATTTTTAATGGAGTACTAAATATGTATGTAGGGATGAAAAAATAACACCGCTTCTGTACAATAGTTCTGTGTTGTGTCAATACGTTTTAAATTAATTATAGAAATAAATAACGTTCTCCAGTTATATGCCTACATTTTGGAGTCTGATTGCTTTGCTGTTCACAAAGTTGGTAGGTATATCATTTTGAGATCTGACTCAAACGCTCAGCACGATTGCCTATAGATAAAAGTAAAGGTTGATCGGTATTTTATTTTTTGTGTTTCAAAACGTCTCCTAATCCAAAGAACGACATAGACAAATTAAAATTAAAAGGCGTGCAGAATGTCAACACTCCACATTTTATTTCATTACAGATCCGTCGGCGTTTAGCTTTTCATAAACGGACGAAATTTCACTTGAAAAATTTCTTTAAAGACTTGTGAAGAACCTCTCGACTGCCGGAAACGGAAGCGAGTAATTTGATTAATTCTATTACATAAGTCCGAGGGGCTATCAAACGACGGCATTTAAAAAAAAAACATTAATTATATTATCTCTGGCTACTGAAAAGATCAACTGTATAATTATAAAACTAGAACGTCGCCTGTATAAGTTACTGATCAAGGTATTATCATTTTTCCGCGTCTAATTCAACATTCCAGTCGAGACTTTAATCTCTTTTCTAAAGGAAATATAAAAAAATTACGCAAAGAAAATATTCCAATAGCTTGTAGGCTACAGAAATAGTTTCTCTTTGAGAATATTGGAATTACGATCATGAAGACTCTAATAGCTCTATGAGATGAGCTAAAGGAAAAAGTTAATGAAAACTAAATTAACTTAGGCATCGTCGGCGTAGCGGTTGATTCACTGCTGCGCTGCATGTCGCGGGTTCGATTACCGCGTGGACCAAATATTTGTATGGCCTACAGATAGGTGTTCCGGTCTGTATGATGTAAGTTTACATACTTGTGAACGCATCCACGATACAGCAGTTATGCATAGTGTGGAGTAGTGGTGGTTAATATAACGTATAGCTCCAAAATATAACACGCTATTTGTTTATAGCGTGTAGCGTTTGTTATATCAGCTCTGACTTCGCACTGTAATATAACGTCTTGCTCAGAAAAATGCCAAAATCGGAGTCAAATGGACATAGCGTTAAAATTTCTTACACCCATTTATCATGTTTCCGAATAAAATGATAACGCGCGCTTTAAAAATATTTTAATTAGTATATAACAGGTCTACAGTTTAAAGCAAAATTGAAAACTATTAGTGTGTAACAACGTTTAAAAACAACAAAAACACAGTAACATTTTGCATACAAACAAAAATCACATGTCACTGGAGGCTTCAGAAAGCAGAAAGATATCAATATTCGTCTCCTGGCATGAGCGTGGATGCACATCAACGCACGCCGACATTTACATATTCATGCTTGGCCTTCAATTCCGGAGCGCCACAGCCTCCCTTCAATAACGTCTCAATACGTATAGCCATGAGACTTTGGATGAAGGTGTTCGAAGTAGAACAGGTGATTTTAATAGTCTTCACTGTAGGTCACGCTTTGCTCAGGAAAAAGTTGTTGAAGTAAAAATAAACCTTTATTGTACTTACACCAAAATAGTAACAATTTTATAGAATCTTAAATTTATTTGTACAATGGCGGTCTAAATACTTACGACGATGTCTATCAGACTTATAAGAACTTGAACTAAAAAAGGAGGCAGTCAGCGGTGTACTGACAAGAAACATTTTTTTGTTAAATAATGTTTTATAGAATTTTGAAGAGGTTTTTTTAAAAAAAATAATTGCTCAGTTAAAAATTTGCGTGGTTTTATTAGGTCAGTATTTTTAGATGATCTACAATGATAGTGCCAGTGTTTTTTGCGTATATTGAAACGAAGCCTGTGTGTCCTTTGCGTAAAGCTGTAAACTCTACCGGAGCGGACAGGGCTGCGCCGTGCGCTGCGTCAACACGTATGTCCACTTCAGCCGCGGGATGAAACGAAATAGATTAAAAATCTATTGAACCGCGATGTCGAACCTAAAAAAACATGGCGCTTGTTTTAGTTCCAGCGACACAAAAAGCGTTTGTGTGTTATCCTCCCGTTTGCATCCCCCGCGCGGATCAGCTTTCCACGATTTTTCATCTATTGTCGGCTCGTAGGATTTACATGCCGCTTCCGCTACTCAAAAATACTTACTTTGTCGTTGTGGGTAAAATATCACAATGTTCGCGAAAATTAGATAAATTTTTCTGGCGTTCCGATTTTCTTTCTACATTAACGCCGACATATTTTTTTTCTCCGCAGAAAATTGTAATAAATAATTGAATCTCATTCGCGCGACGGCCATTTTATCTCAAGCATTCTTTCTGTTTAATCAAAAAGGGAAAATACACAAAAATGTCGTAACACCTCAGCGAAACGCTCACCCTTTCACTACGAATATCTTTTCGGTTCAAGATCCTTTTTTTGACAAAAGCGTCTCTCGGAATTCTCATAGACCTTAAGGTCTTCAATATTTTGGTGTGTAAATAATTCAAATTGGCGAGGGCCGTGGGCTCGATATTTGCAAGTGAATGGGGAGCCGTCGTTAGGGTTGAGCGCGTGTCACGGCTCTTATTGCTGTTTTTTTGCGGTTCTTCCTACATGCTGATGTGGTAAACATGATGTTGTTGTAATTTATTTTATCCATCATCATCATGCCAGCCGAAATGTGTCCACTGCTGGACATAGGTCTCCCCCATGCGTCGCCACAACGACCGGTCCTATGCGTCTTGCATCCATCGGATTTCCGCGACCGACCCTCACCAGGTCATTATTTCCATCAGCTAAATATTTATTCAATAAATCCAAACCTTTCCGATTGTAAAGAACATTTATACAGACTTTTGTGTAGAGATCAATTAAAACAGTTACTTGGGTATTATTTGCAAGCTTATCCCAGATAAAGTGGTATCCGCCGCGGCGCCCTGGGCTGTTCCCTTCATAGTTTAAGCAAGTTCAATTGTTATTGAGTTTATAGTGGAACTGGAGATCACAATGGAACTCTCTGCAAGTGTTTCATTTATCTATTGGCCAGAAGAATAATAACAAAACATGTTGAAAATATTTCAAAAAGTTAGGTTAGGCGTTTTTGTAATAATGGATATTTGCTTCGAAAGCAATTTTCAAAATGTTAGGCGCGGTTTACCGCACAAGCTTCTGTCAATATTTTATCAGGTCAGTTATAATTAAATTTTGTCAAACAAACTCAGTGTTGCATGTAATTTGAGTAATTGTCTGTTATTGTACGCCGCAGTTTGAACCCCGATTAATTATAAAATAACACTAAAGCTATGTGTTGCTGCGTGTTAAATAAAATCACTAACGAACTTTAACGCAATTCCGATATTTTAGTTATTATTTATTTACTGCTGTTGTTTACTGACCAGTTTAATACTGTTTGACTCATTAACGCCTAAAATAATTGCTTTTTATCCAGCACATAATTATGTAACCAGCACTAGTAGGCTTACCGAATTAATAATGATATTAATGATTTTCATTAGTTCTACATCTGCTGTGAAGGACAGTTACAGTCTGACAGCTACTGGGATCATGACAACAAAGTTGAGCCAGTACTCAACTACTTATATAAAAAAAATTAAGCTGACTTGCTCGTTCCAAATGGTAAATCTCTATGGAAAAGAACATGCCAAAAACTCCATGGACACTCTTTTAAATTATGAGTTACATAAATTTTGGTTACATCTGTTTTGTTACTTCTATTAAATTCTATTATAACATCTGTCTATTATAAAATACCTAGTTACGTTAAAGCTTCAGGTACTTAATAGCCAGTTATCCGGGACTAAAACAGTTCGTATAACGAAAAGGATTCCCGAGTGCGTTCATAGAATATTAGGAAAGTTCTAAAGTAGTAGAGATAGTGGATCAACTTCGGTTCGCGTGGAAGTTAGCTCTGCACTCAGTGCGGGGCTCAGCAGCGACTGATCTTCTGCACTTGCTAACGAGCTCTGTAAGCTGCAATCATGCTGAGAGCTTTCTACTTATGTCACATTATTAATGATATGATTTATTTTGCAACTAGCTTTTGCTTGTGACTTCATCCGCACATGAATGTTGGTTACAGCGGACGCGAAGTCGAAGACAGATGAAAAGTAGCCTACGTCTAGCTTTGGGGTTCAAGCTAGCACTGTAGGAATCGGTTCAGTAGTTTAACTGTGAAAGCGTAACAGACAGACAGAGTTACTTTCACATTATAATATTAGTATGGATTAGGTTTTAAAAACCACTTTTACACGTAATTTTTTTGTTTCGTCAGTTTAAACTAGATGAGGCCAATGTTTCCTAGCTAACTAACTACCCTAAGAAGAAACATTGAAGTAAAGTTAACATGGTGTTCAACCACTTAATTGTTGCCAGATTTTTCCGATATGTAGGTCAAACGGTTTATAATTAATAAGAGCCTAAAGGTACCTACAGTATACCAGCTTTTGCAAGCATTATCTCTACTCAATCATTAATAAGAGCTTATAGCTTATAGCCTGCACTAGCTTTCACTCGCTAGAAGAACGAAAAATTTTTACTTCGACTTTGTACCATCCGAATCATCGTGAAATAAGTACACTGCGTCCTCATGCAAGCCAGGGTCTGCCCGTCCATTACCTTGATTGATTAACAGACCTCAACGTATTCAATACATATAATAGGTTAGTAGAAATATTCCGTGTTATTCCCAGCGCTATTCATGAGGGGCGGCGTGACCTTGACTCGGCTGGACAGCTTCCAACCCTCGCCTGGCACGGTGCCTCCAGCTCCTACCTACTTCCTCTGCTGAATTGATCCGTGACACTCTGTCCTTGACCTTCACGACTGTATCTTGTGTAGGTACTTGGAGATATTTCAAATATTCTGTCTATTTGTTTATTGGAGCTTGAAGGACTTTAAAGCTTATGAAATTTGACTTGGTGGTATTCAGTATTTCTTAATTTTGACATAACAGTTCTTTATTTGATGAAGGCTTTTTAGGTTGATTCAACTTCAGTGAATAGTTGAACCTATCGACTTTCATGGATAGTAGCAACGTTCCTACTATGTCGTTACGGTCAATTTATCGTCAGACGACTATGATCTTGCTGTCACCATTATAAAAATTGTATGTCGTGGCCACGACAGATAGTCGTAAAACTAATGCATGATTTACCGTTCCATGACTGTCGTGCTAACCGTTCCCACAGTCATGACAAACTGTTGAGTCATAGACGACAATTAATCGTGTCGTCCTATATGTAAACACCTCCATTTAAAAATATGACACTTAAAACTACACGATTATCTGTCGTCACGATAGAGTGGGAATGCGGTATTACTGACAGCTGAAGCTCCGTATCGTACCTAACGTAGATTAATTATCTTATGTACGAGTATCACATACAGATGCAGTAGATATGTACCGGATAGCTTCTCATTAACCCAGTAATTGCGGCTTGATTAAACATTAACGAACTTAATAACAAATGAACTTACACATGCATATATTAATAACTTGGAGGCGGCATTATACCACGGTCGCTGCAATTCGCTCCACCACCCACGTAAACAAATATTCAAATCACTAGGGAAAATTGTATGTATTTAAAAACTCGTGTAACATTATTATGTTTGAGCGATTCTAAAAACAAAGTGCTTTTTTATTTTATTAAAATAATAATCGTAGCATAATATTTTAGAAAAATAAAAGCTCTGTAGAATTATTCAAATGAACTAGTTTTAAATTCGAATCTCGATATCACGAGACGATGTTATTCAATTTTATATTCGACGTTGATGGATTTTTAATTTTTCATAATAGCATGTAGCTGTCAATATACTGCAGTGATATCTAGTTCCAAACCTCATCATCATCATCTTTTCGACCGAAAGTTGTCCACGCCTTGGCATAGACCTCCCCCAAGAGTCACCTTAACGACCGGGCCTGTGCGTCCCGCATCCATCGGATTCCCGCGACCCTCACCAGGTCATGGGTCCACCTTGTTGGCGGCTTTCCAACACTGCGTCGTCTAGTTTGCGGTCGCCACTTTGGAAGCTTTCGTTTCTGACCTTCTGTTCTACGAGCAATGTGCCCTGCCCACTGCCACTTAAATTCGTTCCAAACCAATTATAAAAGATTTCAAAATGTAAAGAAATGTTACGAAAACCTTTTCTATTTCAACCTGAATAATTTAAAAACCCCTCACGGAAAATATTGTACATCTTTTTGAACTAAAATGTTTATGTTATTACCGGATTCGCTTCCTCTTCAATGTAATCTCTGGGCCTCATTAGGCGGTAATTAAGTTTAAATAACGCATTTCACGGAAACTGTCCGCATTTTGTAAAGAAGCTTTAACTGCAATGCAGCGATGTAAAGCGTTCCGAGAATTAACTTTACCGCTACATTCATCTCCGCACACTGTTGAATAACTGGAGCTTTTTATGTAAACTTACGCCCGTTTTCAATAAACTATCTATCATATATCGGCGATAGAAAAACAAATGAAACAACAGAAACATGTCAAATTTTTGTATTGTATCTTTTGTTTTACTGTCTCCAGTATGCCAAAACCGGAGGTAGATAGCTCATTGAAAACGGGCGTTAATTTTTGACAAACACTTATTTTGATTGAAATAGAAACAGTACTTCAGAATCATATAAATATGTAAATCTATCTAATAAGTACTTGATAAATTCGATTTGTGAAACGTGCCATCCGTAAAGGTAATGTAATAATGAAACAGTGATACAATAAACTACTTGAATGTAATATCCTTGTCTCTATTAAAAGCTGCGCGACGCGACGCGTGTTGAGTTTAGAATGTAAATCGCGGCTCATGTGGAGTCCAACAGCGTTGCATTACAGCCGCAGCGCTCCATTATTGCATTATCTATGTTTGTATCAAACGCACATTCACGTACAATACTGATAATTACTAATGTTACCAGTATAAATCTCTTGTTCCAAAACACATTTGATTAGAGTTGACTTTTTGTGGGTGATATCACTACTGAATTCAAGAGGAAAGAAAGTTTGTAAACACGAATTTAAGTATAAAATTGTATAGTAGTTATAAGAATAGGTGACAGTTAAAATAAATAATAAATGACCTGTGTAAAACAACATATGGTGGTGACTATTAAAGGGGGGGATATGGAAAAAAACTGTTGAGGCGACCTCAAGTGACTCGCGAGAAGTGCGAGAGGTTATGATAATTGCTACTGCATTACTTACGTTGAGTTATTTAGAGATGAAGACATATAAAACTCTTCCAATCACTACAAAAATGCTTTAGTACATATCACAGAGGTTGAAATTTAGCCATGAAGTACCGTGCTACCCCAGTTAATGAGTTGTGGAGGTCTGGTAGGCAGCCGCTCCTTGTAAAATACTGGTATTCAGCTAAATCCGGCTTGACTGGAAGCCGACCCCAATATAGTTGGGAAAAAGCTAGGCAGAGGCAGATGATGACAGAGGTTGAAATTTAAAAGACCATCTTCTAGAGATACTCAGAATGTGAATCCTGTCAGTACATCCTGTACGTAGTGTACGTGAGTCATACCATTTTCATTACATTTTACATTAGCGGGTAAATCGTGCTTATTTTATTATGTACATAGATAACACGAGTACATAAGACGCATGAACATGAAAACCATATTCGTGTACATGTTTACATCCTAACGAAAGTGTTCGGAGACGTACGGCCTGATTTATGTTAATTTATTATTAGAAATTTGTGTTACGACAGAATAATTACGAGTATTATAATAATCATGCTCTAAGCTCTGGAATTTTCCAAACAACATGGATTTATTGAGTGGCAAACACATCGCTACTTCATAATGTGAAATGAATATTAAATAGAATCAGACAGCGGAGAAATAAGCGTAAAGACAGGAAGATTACTTCAACACATACACAAAGCCAGTTTGAGAACATATTTCATCAAAGTATAGATAAAATAAATTCAATAACTATTTTTTTCGGTTCCTTTCAGAACAAAGTTATTAAATTTCTTTTCAAAAAATATTTCTATTTCTCTCTGATTGAATAGGCTTTTGAAATTTCTGCGTAGGCTTGAATTAGTACCTGCTTTTAATTGAAATTTCGTCAAACGGAACACTTTCTGAGAATCTATTACAGTATCTTTAAAAATTAGAGCCTTTGGTCCTTCTTCTCGTACGTCAAGGCTGATTTACATTGATACAGTAGCTGGTGCCAGCATCTCTGGATTCCAGCTCTGGAACAATGCTGGACTGGATTGAAACGTGTTTACTTTGATACAATGCTGATCCAGCGCAAGAACCCAGTGACACTGGCGCCAGCTACTATATCAATATAAATCAGCCTTAATATTTAGTATTTAATGCAAGAGAGACTAGACGTAATTGATATTTGACATTCACGCGAAACACACGAACAGCATCCCACGCCTTTCAGAACGCCACTAATTAATCGTCTGCCAACTATTAACTATCTGCTATGTATCTACTGAAACATTAGTTCCGTGCAGCTGTAGCTCGCTGTTAGCAGTTGAACGAGCACTAAGTGGAACAAACAGTCCTCGGCGACTATGAAATTAGCAGGTTGCACTCCGAGCGAGCTCCGCACTACTCGCAGTTTAGCTGTCGAGGGCCACCGCCTCCTGGCGGAACCCAGGTGCAATTAAAATTAATAAAACCGTGGAATGCTCTCTGCCAAAATGAACAATTGAGTTTAAACTAACGGGAACATACACGGATTCAGCTAATTGCTCCAAGTTAATGACATTTTCAGAACTAACTTATTATTATGATAGAATTAACTCGCTCCAAACGGAACTGGAGAATTTTGAGCTCGCTGTTCAATTATTTAAACACATCATACGTTCCTTCAAACCTGTTTTTATTCAGTTATTGAACATAATTTTGAAGCTGTTTACTATGTAGTAGGCTTACATAACTATAGTATATATAGATGTTCGCATGTCATTATTTCGGCGTGGTCTTCCATGTGCTGAGCGCGCAGCCTGAACAAATTGTTTTGCACAATGAGAGGATTGTTCGCAGTAATCGTTTTAAAAACTCGATAAATAATATGTAGGTAAATTCCGGCCGCAGCCCGAATTACAAAATATACAGCATGATTGAGATTTCACATTGTCATGAAAATAATTTTAACCGACAATAAATTGAAAGATTAATTTTATCTGATTCTTTTAAGCACTTTCTTCTATTAGGTATTATATAAGAGTCAAGATTTAATAATTCAAAGTAGCTCATCAAATAATATTTTCGAGTCTCTTCAATAAAAATGTCTAACAAAAGATAATTGAAAACTCGTATCATCTCGATCTCCTAATATAATATTTATTAATGTATTAACTGCTCGACGTCGCCGTCAGTCGTCGCGAATCTCCGATAAATGATAAATACAAGCGGGGATATTACACACAGTCGTGATAATAGAACACACACAATGGATGGGAACAGGGTCTTACTCTGAATTCATCATCATTATTTATTATCTCCTCGCTGGCTCTTGCGAGGGTGCTTCTAAATGGAAATATCGTTTTTTGGAGTCTTCATCGTATTAGTCAGTTTATTTAGATAAACTGCGCAGTTCTTGAACCTATTTTCAAAACAGTTGCTCAACCTGTAGTTGACACAATTCAGTAGAACCACCGTTGCCGAAAAAATCAATCTGTGCGATAGCCCTATAAGATAAACCGAGGCAGGAAGTCACGCGACATCATAGCCTATATACATTTTATATGATGCTCGGCACGGGTAATGCAATCAGCTGCCCAGTAGCCACGCGAGCTGCCCCCGGCACTACACAGTTAACTAAATTACCTATCACGGCGAGGATTTAAAGTCAATCCAGAACCATTGTATCGTAGGAGATTAAAAATAAAAAAGGCGTCATACAAGCTGATTATTTGTTAAACAAACCTTTTAATAAGCGGGTGGGTGTGGGGCTAATAATAGGGGACTGGAAATAAATCCCTGTTCATGCCTAAAATAGCCGGTGATCTCCGCTGAGGCGCTCGGCTGGCTACGCTCGTAGCTCGTAGCGGCGCGCTCGTAGCGGCCACGTAGCCGGACTACGACGCGCGGCCTACGCGCCGAGCTTACAACGCCTACTTAGCTTTATTGAGTGTAACTCTTTTGATTTAGTTTAATTTTCTATTAGTTTTATAGAAAATAATTTTATAGTTGTGTCCGACTTTTATCATTAATAATATTAACATTTCCTCGCAAAGAAGTAAAGCTTTTGTAAACTTAAGACAAAGGCCAAAAATTACTTTTATAATATGATAATTACCATCATTAACAAAAAGTTATTTCTTAAAGAGACTTTTTCTTGTTAACAAAGTACGGAAAGAATAAATTAAATACGCTTGAAGGAGATGTCCGGTCGGGGTCGATGTTTCCTTAATTACCAGTATCATGTCAGGTGGGCGGGGACCTACTCGGACTAATTAATAATTTTCTTAGAAACATATGACTAGACTAGTTTGGTTTTATGGCTTTGCTTTAATGTCATATCCAGATTATCCAGCAGAAATATAAGTCCTAGAGAGATTGCTTTCCTTGCTGGCGAGTAAAAAAACAACTTTCAAATTGAAATCCGTTTTTGATCCAAATTACTTTGACAGGCCTGTTAGTCTAGTGATCAGTGGCCCTGACTACTATGCCGGAGGTCGTGGATTCGATACCCACCTAGACAATTGTTTATGTGATGAGCACGATCATTTGTTCTGTGTAAATTATCTGTAATAGGTATACATTTAAAAATACATATTTAAGCATACTCATCAGTTGTCTAGTACTCATACCACAAGCTCAGCTTAGTTTGGAATTAGATGACGTTGTGAAATATTAATAAGACAACAGTTTTCTAAAGTCACATCTCAATTACGAAACTGCATCAATTTCCTAGATTACCATTGCCAGGAGATCTCTAGCCAAGCGTGAACTGTACTGTCAGGCGAACACTCCCCGATCTCACTCACTGCCGGTCCTGTAGGCCACCACCGTGACTGCCGATCTTGCTGGTCCCCCCCCTCACCCCTCTCCCCGCCGGTACCGCTCAGGTGCGGGGCGTAAGTAAACAGATTACCGGCAAACCGTTTACGGGCGATACCGAACCGGACCGAGTTACCTAGTTAAAAACTCTCCGCTTCTGGGCGTGCGGTGCCCGAAAATATTTTCGATCTAGTTCAATCTCCAGCTTTGCTGTGAAACAATTTTGGTTCATATTTTTTTATTACTATTTTTATTATAGGTAGATGATAGACTCGCGTTTGACTACTATCTTACCTCATAGTAAATGATCATGTGGCCGACGATGCAGCACTCTTATCTAGATTAACCTATTAAAGTATTAATTCATGTCTTAAAGACTCCTTGAGTGTAGCTGTAGGCATAATCTGGCAAGGAATTCAACTTCTTAATTGAACGTGCATTATATGTAATTTAATACATAAGTATGTTCTAACTGCGTGTCTTTGAGGGGAATGCTATCAACATTCTGCATGTAGTGGGCAGTAAACGTTACAGGTCTTTTTACAACCGTATTTCTAGAAAAATTTTATTATCAAGTTCGGAACTTCGTCACATAAGCACGCATGAATAAAATCTTTAGCAAACTAAAACAGAAAACGCAAATACTCGTACATGCGTGTTTCTAACAACTATCTCCTTTCTTCGTAGACATATAATAATAGGTATGTACCTACGACGTGTAGGTTCACTATTACCTATTCACACAAGCTTGTTAATAACCCCGAGCCTGGTCGTCTCGTTTAAAAACCCGTCGCCATGGCAACCGGCAGCATCAAAAGCGCCCCAGGGAAGGTTTCAAACAAACCCTACGATATTCCTATTATTTCCGAACTTCATATTTTATGATTGTTATTTTGAAATTCGGTGAAGTGAACGGAAATTATATCTTTTATATAATATACCTTGTGAAGTTAAAGGCCCGCGTTTTCGCTGAGAATAGAAATTTATTTTGTAGAAAGAAACAAAACAATACTAAAGTGAACAAAGTGAACAGTTCGGTTTGGTTGTTTCGGCAAAAAACGTTAAAAATATCGCCATCCATGTAATAGCGTAAAACTGTTTTAGAAATAAAAATAAACGACCGCAGTGTAAAACAGTCGGATGGTGTTATAAATCGATGCCTATTTTTCAGTTTTAAAACCTAGAGCCATTCTCCAGCCAATCGTACACAAAGAGTTTTATAGTAAACCTGGGCTGGACTTCTAACCACCGACACAGGCCTAATTCTCCATGAATTTCAACTCAAACGCCAGTAGCTGGAACGCCAACTAATTACAATTGTTTATCAGAGCTGTTATCATGTGAAGAAGCAGTCGCGCACGACGCCTACTTCAGATAGGCCGCCGCGATAGCGCTATCAGCGCCATCTGAGCAGTTACCTCTTGATAAGTGACGTCACTACTGTTGGCGCCAACACCTAGCTCAATAACATTACTATGGTCAGAAGATTCGTGACCTTCCTGTAAAGGTGTTCCACGTGTACTGAAACCTTATCAAAAAAGTATTAATTGTTTTCCTTCTACGCACGATGTTATAAGTCAAGGCTTTGGGAAGTATATACATTTTCAATGTTGACTGGAACGCAAAACATGCTTACTCGGGCTCTAGACTAAGCTTAATAACTCTATGAAGCTACGAACGACCTTAATTATAACAAAAATATCCTACGCAGCCAAACGTACGTGGAAGTATCCGCTGACCTGTCTTCTGTCCATACACTAGTGATAATTAATGTCCACTGCAATGTCTTACTGATGAAGTATTCGCAAAGACTGTGTAACCTCAGGACAGACTGCGACAGCTGTAGAACCATAACCATAAATTGAAACTAACCACTAAATCTTGCGGTCGAAACGTCAAAACATCTGTCGAATCACTCAATGACAAGCATTCACCTACATAGTGGCCAAACAATCTAAATCTCTATGAGACTGAAACCACTAGTCCACACAGATCTAGGCTAATGCAAATTAAAAAAGACAGCTGCGGAAAAAATGGCTATCTACAAAATATCGAAGTGACAAAAAAAGCTATCATCACACAGCTCTGTTTCAAACGTAAGCACATGATCTCTGAAACAGAAAACTAACGTATCCAAAACCAAAGAACTAACCTAACTCTAAATAAAGACACCAACTACCGGCTGTAAAAGAAAACAAAAACGCTGCAAAGAGTAAAAGAACATATAACCCACATTAAAACCGCTGATGGAAAGTGGGTGAAAGCGGAAGTGAGAACGGCAATGATTGTAGTCCCAGCAGCGCGTTGCCGGACGGCTGGCAAGGCGACTGGCGAGGCGACCGGCGGCCTTGGCTCGCAGAGCTCTGCCGAATCGATAGCAGACGCAATGCAGACTACTGCTGCAGGCCTGTTCACATTCTCACCACTTTTCATATTATTTGCAAAAAAATCTTTTTGGGACACATTAGTAACATTTCCTCAAATTACAAGTGATGAAAAAAATGGTGGCTGTTAAAACACTGCATTTCAATTTCACAAGAAAACCTGTTTTAGATGTTTTTACTGTTTCTCAACTGACCTCAGATTCTAGTTAATGAAAAAGCAAGCATAAAATGTAACTTTTATATAACGTTAAAACACAGTTAAAAGAAATCCACAAAGCATAATTTAAAATTGAATTTAACTTCTACTTATTTTCTCAGTAAATAACCAGGCAAAGTTGTACCTTTGAACGCGAACTATTGAGAAGTTACACTCGTTGTAACAATTACTCCGGAGTTTGTTTCTGCCACACTTTAACTGGAATTATTCAACGACGGTAACATAACAATCAACGACTCGAAATCAAATTTCTGTTACGAAATTTATTCATAACATTATGTTCTTTTAAAAATTGCTACTGACTGAGCTTAAAGAGTTTTTAATTACTAAATAATATTTAATAGTGGTATTTACAAAACTAAGTACGTTCGTTTAAGGGCTGGCTTTTACTTTGGACAGAAAATAAGCATTGCCATTCAGCGTAGCAAAGCTGCCAGTCTTTTGGGTACATTACCAGTCGACAGCGATGTGGAGGAGTTTTTTGACGTCATATTTTAGTACGTTCTAAATGTTACCAGAGTTTTAAGACTCGAATCATTTCAACATTCGCATAATAACATAGCATAATCAGTCTAATAATGTTCTCACTGCTAAGACTCAAGCTTCCTCTGTAGGAGAGAGTAATTCATCACGCGGTCCCGGATTGGTGGATGATCTTCGAATATTTTTTATCCTCACGATGTTTTCCTTCTCCGTTTTGAGATAAATTACACACAGTAATGCGCTTGGCTGGGTTTGAACCCGCGACCTATAACTCAATCTGGGCCATTACCACGGAGCTACAGTGATGTTATTAGTACAAATTCATTAAAAAGAACTAGACTTATATTGATAGGCGACTATCAGACAGTGAACGTCTTAGCAGTAACTTCCCAAACTATCCAAGTCAACTTCACTAATTCACCACCTTCTCATTAGCACATACTGTTATATAAAAAGCAAACACCTCTTTATAAAAACAGCTTTTACAAAAATGGCGGATCACAAAATGCTTGTGCACTCCAGTTTAAATAAATAGTAAAGTAAAAACGCTGATAACCGGCCATCCGCGATCCCCTCGCGTGTTGTTTTTTCTACTCGAAATGTACATGAGCGGAAATGGGATGAAAAGGAAGAACGACCGCACTGCACACTGTTGTATTTGAGAGCGTAGTTTATTTTTTATTTGTTTCCGCGCGTTTTGTGCACAAGTCAGAAGTAATATCTTTATTAACTGTCCATCGAACACGATCCTTGAACATCTTTGCTCGTTTTCGAATTGAAGTGGAAATTATTTTATGAAACAGGAAATGTCTCACTTTCCTTTGAATAACTGTGATGCAGCTTTTATTAAATTATTTAAATGGAAAAGAGTTATTTTTTCGTTTACTTTAACGTCTGTTACTTTTCCTGCTGCATATGTAACGTAAAACGAAGCGTAACGAACTTTATGTACTTTATATTTTTGTGTACTTTTTTTGTACGTCATTTCAGCTTACTCTTGGCAGCTGTAAAACCAGTATAAAATATTTATCCACAAAGATTTAACTAAAGAAATATGGATGAAAAATTAAATGTAGTTATCTCAGAGTCTCGTTACATGTATCTCTTGTTATGGCTCATCTCAAAGACTTCGGCAGCTCGCTGCGCAAAGAAGTGCATGTTTGAGTGCAGTCGTGATGTTCACTCGAGTTATTGTAAGCTCATTACTTATGCCAGTGCAAAGGGATTGTGTTCTCAAAGCAGTCCTTTGTTTGACTCCGTGGAACCTTTGTGAAAACTTGCAAAACGTAAAAGAATATTAGTTTAATACTTTTCTATTATAATAATCATCTTTGTAAGTACTGTTTTGTAAATACAGTTGAAATGAAAATGCTAACACATTTTGCTTTAAGAAATTGAAATGTTTTGGACTCGCATTACTGGGCAAGATAATATACTATGCTAAAAATGTCCTTTATAAAATGGGAACAAGATAAATCTTTAAACAATTCCACAATTGCTGACCTTGTGGAGAGGCTTCAGCAAACAGGCGGCTGCTCGCTCCCCGCTGACGCAGCGCACAGCTCGGTGGCTCCCGGTGCGGCCCGTGTCGCCGGATGAAAGTGCGCCCCCGGGCTGTTTGCCAACCCGTGTGTGCGTCCGGGCAGGCCGCTGACGAGGGCCGACAGCGCTCCGGGCCAGCAGCCCTGTGAGCGCCCAGGCCACTCATTACAGTCAGCGGTGACGACGAGTGAAGGATCGCTTCATTTCATCTTTGTTGTTAGAGCAAAGAGTTTCTGTTTATACGTTTCCTGCATACACAAAGATGCCAGTGTTGTAAATGTGCGGTAAATACTCGTAGTCAACTTGTGTTTTAAAATTACACATGATTCCCATTTGAGTATCGCAAGCAGAGATAGAAAACACAAGTTCGTACCGCAAGCTTTAAATCTTGCGACATATTAACAAGAAAGTTCGCAGACGGTTCCAGCAAACTATTTGCCTAACAAGAACTCGCGTACCTTCCAAATCTTCCACCCACATTAGTGGCTACTTGAAAATCCCAAATAACTTAATATTCGCATTGTCTGTCTCCAGTAGGGCGGGTCGTTCTGCTCGGCCGGGCGCTGTTGCCGCGCGGGTGAGCGGCGGCGCCGACACTAGACCTCTCGCATAAGTTTGTGGACCGATGTCTTCAATAGGCCGCTATTTGCCTTTACCTCACTTTTATTTGGGACCGAAAAACACTGTCGCCGAAAATTCTAAGGACCAATATATTTTGCTATTTTATTATTCGTTTTTCAGTTCAAATACCATTTACAATGATAATATGAGTATGGACTACTTATCAATATTAGTATTACTTATCAATAGAAAATATTTGCAGTCCTGTTCGTAATTCTCTGTTCTCTTCCATATATTCTCGTAACGACAAGCACAGACACGAGATCAAGATTGACAATTAATTCCCTTGTCCCAGGGATCTGTTGAAAGTCATAATATTATCATAATTTGTTCCATTTATGTTTGGCTCTCATTTTTGCCCAAAATACAGAATTATTACTTGATTGAACAAAAACGTTCTTCATTGCGAGTAATAAGAATTCAAAATCTTTTGCCAGCACCATTCATATCTTTTTTATTTAGTAACACAATGGAGTCTTGGCAAATCTATCGTTTTCATTTGTACTTAGTTTAGCTAGCGCCTTTGTCGCGTTGTCACTGTCATACGTTTTATATTAAACCGTCTCGTCTGGGAATCGAAGAGACGTGACAGCTCTCATACCTACAGTTTGTTTAGAAAAGAAAATAAAATATAAATTGACTTGTTCGATTATTTCATCAGAGAGACAGCTGGTGTCTTTGAAACTCCAGCAAAAAAAATATTGTTAAGAATAAAATATAATAAGAGAATCTATATATGGCGTAGTAACTTTTTAGGACGGAGGACCAATTTCAAAGCGATTCTTTTAGAGACTGGTAGGATCAATCAAGTAAAAGTACAGAAATTATTACGAAGCAGGAACGCACGTACACACACACAACATACACACACATGACATTAAAGTGCAGCGCAAAGTCGACATTTTCCTTATGAAGTACCTGACCAAGTCGACAACGTCCCGCCGCTCACAAAGTGGTCGAAAGCCTCTTGACAGCCACGCTGAGTACTGCCAACATCACAACATGATCCCGTTACCCTTAGTGCACACAATTTAGCCAACCTGACGGGTGCAGGCCTCTTCCGCCTTTGCTAGTTTTTAGCTTACGATCTTCTGAACAGGCTTTAGTTACAGGAGAATGTAAGTAATTACAGGAGAATCTCTACATATGAAGGCTATGTTGTCACAATCATACCAACGACTATGTACAGTAGTAATTTTTATATAGTCATTTCTATTGTTGTAAGGAAACAAAATTATTTTGGCTGGTCTTGGCGATAATCTCTGGCAGTGATGATCTGATTTTGTGTTTTTTTTTCACTTATTCAAATCAGTAAGGAGTAAGGGGACAGAACAGGTTGAAATAAAAAGTCAAATCTGCAAGATTTTCAACTTGGCAAAATATACGGTTATTCTGGGGCCACAGTATCTTCGTAAGATAAGCTAATAATAGGTGTTATTTCGAAACCGAGTTACATTAGTGCACTGATGCGGGCGGTGGCAGTTGTTGCCGCGCTCTCGACAAGCCGGGCTCAAGCTAAATATTTGCACTATCGAGAGTATTTACTGCTGTGGCTTTATTTATTTTTATGGACAGAAGTAATATTGTTAATAAGTTAGTCTGATGATAGATTTATATTCGTAACTTAGTTTGAGTGTACCATAATACTTATTTTATATTGTCAATTAAAACATTCGGTACGTTAAAATAGTCAGTAGAAACAGATAATTTATTAATTTTAAGCAGTGTTTACTAGCAAGGTTAAACAATACATGCTTAACACATTTTGTTATTGTTAAATTTTAATTAGACGAGTCGTTTTATAACTCCCCCACTACTGCGGTTCAAAATAGATAAACCATTATGATGTGTTTACGATAATAATTGCAATTTATTAAGATACAATCGCACAGGTATCGATTAGCGGCTCTCGGATAATCGATCGTTATCCGATACTTGTAAAACACCTTGTTATCAACGCTAATCGGTAATTTTTGTACAAACACATTCATGCTAATGGGCTCCTTATTCTATTACTGTTAAAGTTCATTTTTCTTTGACATAGGCATGAGATTCTTTAAAACATGTACGAATGTGTGGTTACAGTAATAGGCACTTTATGTACATAGTGGAAAAGTTCAGTTTCGTTAACTATATGTTTAATTTTTGACGGTTTAGCTGAACACCATTTTTTATAGGTTTATGATCCAGGGATAGATATGATCTTATATTGAATTACGGTAGGACGGAATTAGGGAACGTGTGGATAATGGTTATCACTCGTTTTATGCGTCGTGGGGTCGGCAGAGTTAACGTATGACGGTAAAGTGAGCTAGCACATCGTACCGCGTTGTGGCCAGCCCGCCTCATCTCAATCCGAGCCGGGATTTATGTAAAATAATTATGTAAATGTAATTTTTAAACCGCTCCTGCAATATTGGCTTGTCGGGGCCACAATTTACCGTAACTTGAGGGGACGGAAAACATTTACCAAGCAGCGTTGCGAGTACCTTCCTAATATTTCCATCATGTTCAATTATTAGAGAAGCTTACTTTCTGGTTAAAAGTATAAAATATCTGAGAGTTTTCCAATATAAGTTATTGTTACTTTTCACACTAATTGGTATAACAGCACTTCCCTCAGGTGATTGTGTTAAAACAAGATGTTTTTTACACGAAACTATAAGAAACAGCGAAAAATATCCAAAATAGTGGAGACTCTTTTGGATATTCTCAGGTCCGGTCGACCCAAGGGCCCAATATTACAAAAATTGCATCATTGGAATCGAACCCGTTTTCGTTAGCTATTCCTCACAGTTTCGAAGCTAGATCCGCACCCATGTGAATATTTCAGCTGTTTATCAGCCGGTAACTCACGTATCTTATCAGCCGCTATTACATCAATTAAGATTATTTAATAATTTGGCCTAGATCTAGCACTAAACACGAGAACTGAAAAATGGTTTTGATGTTAGAATTAAAGACAGATTAAATGGCAGCTGTAGGCTACACGCAAGAGTATATTAAATTAGGTCTATACTTACTTCCAACCACGTTAATACTTATATTTACTCAAATACAAGGCCAAGTAATTATTTTCAATACTTTACATGACACTATTTCATACGTTCCGTAAAATCGTTTTTACTTCTATAACAATTAGGTATTATAAGGTTAAGAATTTGTGATCCCAGAAGAAAATCAGAAGCCATTCTGTATTATCCAGTTACTTGGTTGAGAAATACATACATAATATAGACAGTCACTCCTTGTAAAATACTAGAAAGTACGTGTCCCTAAAGTCCGGCAAATTGTTCGTGGTGTCAAAGCAGCGGCTTCGCTCATTTTCATAATCACTAACAAATTCCAGCTGACAATTATCTACAAGTCACCGTCGCTATCTGCCAGTATATCGTAGAAAAATAAAATGTAAACTATTCGGAAACACTATCATTATCAGTCTCTACTCAAGATATCAATCATTCATGTACCTACTTGTACACTGTGTACGAAACACGATTTAAAACGATTGTAAACTGGACTTGTTTATATTTTATGAGGTGAATTCTATTCCTCAAAACGTTAAATGTATTTGAGTCGTTTACCAGTAATAATAGGCCGACAATTTCCTGCCGTACATTGTACACGTTGGCGAGTCAATATCGTGACGAGCTCGGTGGCAGTTGATCGTCGGATGTTTGTCGAACACTCTTACGAGTATATTCGCGATCAATGTGATCGTTTCTCCAATGATTTGCACGACTCAGGGGTTTCGCAGACTCGTAGAAAGGTTAAGCACCGCTTTAATATATCTCTTTACCTCAGCGCGGATTATTTAAAATATAATCTCAGCTTTACGAGGAGAAGCAAAAAGCCAGTGTCACGACAACTTTGCTAACTTCCCCATCCAACACTATCATCTTCTTTCAATTACTTTCAAAGAGTTTATAAAAATATTATAGAAAAACTTAGCTCTGCGGCTCCGCTGATAAATTAAGTTTGCATTTAAATGCTAGTCTTGTAGATTGCTTTTTCATTTAATGAGAGAAGAAAGGAAAACAATTCAAGAGTACATTCGTTTTAAATTAAACCGTGTTTGCATCAGCATCCTTTTAGATGATTGTATGCTTTCACAGGTAATGAAAGTGCCAACATGGTACAACCGTTTGTTTGTAACATTTTATTTGTATATGTCGATCTATCAACATGAAAGTATTTACTGAAATACTAAACTGACAAAAACGCTGCGCAAAAAACAGGGAAACCTGATGTGTCCATAGTCTGTTAGTAAATTGTATGTTCCAGCTACCAAAGGTGAATAATTACACAGTGAGTTTTTGGCGCGTGCCTGTGTTAATTATTCGTAAAAGGATTCCTAGTGAATGTTAGTTTAGTTTTATATCTCAGTTTTCACAACTGGACAAAATATAGTCATTGGAAAAACGTGTTCTCGTTAAAATACAGTTGAGAATTTTATTTTAAAATTGACTCTCCCAGCGAAAATTAAATTCGATACATTTGCTTCCAAATACCGAAAAAAACATTAGAACGTGTTACGTCTGTATTCCAAAGTAAAAACTAATTAATACTTTTACTAAAAACTTAACACTGGCACAAACCGTGCGAAGCCAAAACAACAAATAGAGAAACGGCGAGAGCTGTCAAAGCAATATCCATGAATTTAATACGACTGTTGTACTGCATTTAAACCTTGAAATCGAAAATATTTTTCTACGGAAATGTCGATAGGACGTGGGAACGTAAATACCATATTTCACAAAAGGGGTCTTGATATTGCGAATAATAAAAATGCTTTACCTACTCCTCTTTATCGTGAAAAGTTATCAGAAAGCAGTACATTATCGTGGAACACATTAGGCCACTACACGTCGGCTCATCAACAAGCCGACTATATCTGCTCTTAATTTGAGGCTTTTAGGCCTAAGTGCATTATCACCGCAAATCAGCCGATAATAACCTATATTAATGATAGCCCACATATCTATTGACTACTGTTCACTCTATTATTTCAACCGCAAATACAAAATCACCTTATGTACAATAGTAGTATTTAGTTGATTCTGGTCTGGTTGGAAGCCGACCCAAACTCAGTAGGAAAGTGGCTGGGCCAGTGGTTGAATCTCTTGAAGCAATAACTACAACTTTGTCTTTGGGTAAAGCCTTATAATTTGTTTGCAGATACTTACCTCTTAAACTAATTGGAAAGTTACCAACAACTGTTTGCGTGTCTTTGAATAAGTTGCGATAGTAACGAATATAATTTAGTATGGATACATTATATTCATCGTGATATTTTAGTACTTAAAATAAATAATGTATCCGAAAGTTTCATTAACTTGTCCAGCGTGACGCCATGTTGGCTCCTGACGGACGTCAACACGTGATATTGCACTTCCATGTTTATGTCATTTTCATTTAAACCAGCAAACTTTATAATATTGGACATTGTAATTTTAAAAGCAAACACGAATTTCTCCGCCGTTTTCCAATGTTTGTATATGCAAAATTGAAAATTGTTCTCAAGCGTAGTCTGTCCATTTTAATAAGCTCAATATTCGGGCCGTAAAAGTATATATGTAGCTCGTAAATCAGTGAGCAGCCTGACCTGACGGAGTAAACGATGTGGAAGCGACGCGACACGACGCGACGCGACCAGTCGACAGCGACTTGAACACTCGACATGAACTCCACACTTTTTATAGCGTTTTCAACGAAGAGTGGACGGCTGAGAACTCAAAGAAATAATTTAAAGAGTGGCTCTGAAGCTAATGGAGGCAGTTGTGTTATATCTTCATCTTAATAGAGGCTGGCATTATTTGCGTTGCTTTCAGACGCCACACAATTCCCTAGTTAAGTGTGGTTCCAGAAAGTGCTACATTCGTAGATGATGCCGCCAGACAAACACGAGTAGGCTTTCAAAACCGCCTCCCACTATATAATGTTATATTGATAGTGAAGGCAAACAGACGAATATTTGCTGTAATCCATCGACACATTATTCCTTTTTCATTTAGGTAAGTCGGTTTCGCGATAGACATCCATTAGGTGATTTAAATCTCTTTAGGCACTGAAGGCTTATTCGTGTCCCTTCAACCCTCAAGGGTCTCCTTCTTCTCGCATTCACATTTTTCATGTGTTATATTTTTATTTCACTATGTCAATACTACTCAGTAATACCTTTAAATGAGTTACAAATTCGAGGCGGCCAATATAGACTTAAAGACCTGTTGTATCAATTATATTCCATGGCAAGAGGGCTCAGGTTGCGGTGGTTGAGTAGTTGGTGTGGATGGATGATAACAATTAGTTTCAAGTGTCGCATTGCTGGGCTAGATATCGAGTTTTGACATGTTGATGGGAAAAACGTGTTATAGTGACGAATACATGGTCGTTGGGTCGTATTTGTTTTATAAAAGTTGGTGAGATTAGAAGATAAACGATCTAGTTATGTGAATGAGACGTTCTAGAGAACAGTGAACAATTAATCTTTAGCGAGTCGAATTAAAACTGTGTTAAATTAGTGAGAGAGCTCTATTTCTGAAGCTGGCAGACTAAATAATGGTTGAATCGTAAACAGTGGGATTTTGTGTGCCCTTTGTATATCTTAGCGGAGTCTCGCGTCCACAGCGCGACGGCACGTAAACACGCGGTGCTGCACTCGCGCGAGATTTTATTTCAGTTCGTTTCAGGAGCAGTTCCGTCGTGAGTACTTTAGCTTCAGTCCCGAAGGTTCTATTTATTACTATTACGTTTTTATTTTGCGATGTGATTTAACGGGGAGCAACGTTGTTTCAAGTCTTAGTTTGTTTTCAAACCCACAGACTCATTTCTGCACTATACGTCTCCAATCCTTCCCCTTAAATCACATTCTTTGTATTTGTACACATTGTTTCCACCGCATTGGTATGTTAAATGTCGTCAAACGTGGCACGGAAACGCACAACTTGAAATCACGTTACGTTCTGGAATTTTCCTGGCTTCGTTCGGTATCGCATGGATTGTTTAAAAATCTTTAAACGTGACCGCCTTGTACTTGACACTTCAGGGCCCAAAGTGTAGATAAGCATCCGCCAACAATGCTGAAATCCTCGTTACAGATCAACGTGACCGATACTCTTCTTAGGAGCCACAAGCTGCAGCTACAATGTAAGCACACTTTGTAGTTTGCGAGATAATATCGGAGGATGCAACTATCTTAAGCACTGGTGTCAGAGGTGAACACTAGTTTCCACAATGACGTGAATTCTTTTGAATATATCTGGCTGATGTAAATTATTTTTTATTTATCATATACACTGTATTGTACCCCATTATTGCACATACAAAAGGAAATTAAAATTACAATACACACAATGTACGAACGTATTAAACATTTATTATTTACTTCAAAAGGATAAAGTGTAGGTACCTACTGCTAATTTTCTTCATACTGCTGATGGTTAATAATCGTAAGCAGCTTATTGCACGGAGAAAGCTCTGGCGCGGTGAGGCTGTGAGATAGGTTAGTTAGCTACACTACACATTAGTGTAGTATTTTGTTTTAGGTGGCAAAGCATTAGAATTACTTCTCTCGCTGTTGGGCGGAGGAAGGCTGACTAAAACCCACTCCTTTGTATCCTTTTTTGCCTTCGTTGAAGGGCCCCGGGTTTTCCTACACATTTGTGTACTAGCAATCACATCATAACATTTCCTTGTGCCATAACGTAATAAAAGAGGTATGAACCTCGCGCCTCCACCTCTCCGCCGATCCGTCATGGTTACGAGCGGAGTTTAGAACTGATTGCCGCTGCAGCTCCATGGATCACCCCCTAATGGAAGAGCCCTGTTTCACCCCCTGACCCCTTAAGGCGGGCGAAGCGAAATACTCCATATAAGTATATATTTTGTAGAAGCATTCTTATATGACATTGATGTGCTGGTGTGGATATTTTTAGAGAAGTTTTATATTAGCCTTAGGTACCTGTATCATTTTTATTTTCCTGACCTACCACATGTCTACCAGAAATAGCTACAAAACATAATGGCATGCGACCACGAAAAGAAGAAGAGAATCTTTTTGAGCATTTTGGTAATATTTTCTCATTCTTTTTATAAATATTTTCTAGTTGCGTTCTTTTTTTTCTGTAGTCGGATTACAGATTTTTAAACTCGGTTTTTTTGTACAAAATGAAGTGTAACGTACGGCGCTGTTATCCGGAGTAATTGCCCATAAACGGCGGGCGACGCGTCAGGCGCGGGCTGATCCTTCTTAATTAATAACCGCTGTAACGCAGACATTGTGTCGCGGCGCCTATTCATAGCTACGTGGACATTCTCTGTCCTTCATTATTTACTTTACAAAAGAATTTGCTGCCGTTTTGGTTATAGCAATATTTAGTTGGCATTTTCCCGATAGATAACAATGGCTTAAGTTTTTTTTTTTAGTTGGAAAATGATGCTAGTGCTTCTCCCGCTCTAGAGCAAAACAGAAGACTGTGCCTGACTATTACTGACTAAAACCCGCCCTTCAACTGCCCTTTGCGTTTGAGGACTACAGGTTTCTTTCTAGTTTCATGCGGGTGAAGCTGCATGGAGCAGCTAGTGTAAACAGTATGTACCTTACATTCTGACATATCGGCAATCGACTGTTTTACCAATAAAACTTTCAACAACAGAAATTCACCCGTTTAAGACTCGTCTGTTCATGTACCTTTCAGTTCAACTGTATACCTAATTGTGTTTTTAGAAACACTATCTTTTCGAATACCCAAAAACTTGTCGGTCAATATCGTTTGCCCACAATCCGCCTCGCTACACCTCCATGAACCGCAACTCCACAACGTGCTCACTGTTAAATAAGTAAAAACATTTTACATAATTTTCAAGTTTCATCATTTTCCTCTCGGGAATTTTCCTTTGATTTTTATTCAGAATCCTCTTTTGGTTTAATATTTTTTTCCTGGAAATGTGTCATGGTTCAACCTTTACATTGTTGTTTAAATATAAATGTTACAAATATTTTAAGAACTCAATATAAATTAAAGTTGTTTTGCAAACAACCACGTAACATCGTTCGACGTACGCGTGTTGGATGGAGTGAATCAAATAAAGATCCTAGTAGACATGTATGGTTTGTAGACATGTATACCAGGTGCTTGACAAACTCAATTAATACCTTCATGACTTAAAAGATCCTAAAGAGCCCTCTCGCTGAGTATATTATCATGTTGTTGCCTCCTTCTGTGAAAGTCAGGCCATGGGCCGGAGCGAGAAGGTATGGTAGGGGATCGCTACCTTCTAGAAAGTAGTAATGTTAGCGAAGGAGGCGGCTGCATACGTGAGGCAAGTCTGACACTTATTAACTGCTTTTTACCATAGAGTGGGAAAATTAATCGGATAATTTCCCACCTAACTAAAAAAAAAACCATTCCTGCAGCAGTTATTTTTGCATGAATGGTTAATCATATCTTAATTAAGTATGAAATGAATTATCTTAATACTATGAAAGATAAAATATAAATTTTTGATTACCTGGTACAAGGTAGTCGTGCCAGTAATGCAGCGCCAGTAATACAATGGTAATTAATTCCTCTTCGTAATTTCGACGTATTTTGTGATAGTCCCAATTAATGGAATATTCTGAACGACAATAACGCTTATAAATTGCAGATGAAATTAATAAATTCCAGGATTTGCAATACCAGTGAATAGCTGATGCCGTTCTCAATAATTTGGTATTTTAGTATTTGACTGGTTCCTATTACCTATTATTATAATCTATTGACATTTAATTTAATTTTATGTAATTTATGTGAATGTTAATGAAAATTTTAGTATTTAATGAAGTTACTTAAAAATAAATGAAATACAAATAAAATAATAAATGCATGAGTCAGTAATACTCTTAAGTCATCTGCGGACGGCGAACAATGGGCAGATCGCCGTCCGGCTGTCCGCTAACCATCTGAACAGAGCCCAAGTCAATGGCTCTTAGTGATTCACGTGCGCCTTAAGAAGATGTTAGGAAATCGTAGGCTAGTAGGTTCAAAATCTACTGGGCCCAAGTTATGAAAAAATGAAACCTGGGGTCACGGAACGAAGGCAAAGAAGGAACAGTAAGAGTAGATTTTAGTCAGTTAAAGTCTAACAAGCCCTCCTACTCCGCCCAAAGCGCGAGAAGTCATTTGCTGATTTCCCACCTAAAAAAACGTCCAAGTCATCTTCAGTGTTCTTCGAATTTGAGACGAAATCTCCCCTGGTACATATATAGAATTGCTATTGTTAGTATAACAATGCAAAAGTATAAAAATGCTTATTCCTCTGGAAATAAAGATATTACTTTTGCGGCAAGACGTAGCTGCCTACACTTGGTTATTCATCTTTTCTGCGTATAAAACAAGTTTACAAAAACAGAATGGAAACTGTTTGATGTTTTTAGAGAACATGCTCAATAGCTCAGGGTGTCTTCGTGTTGTATTTGTTCTTTCACAGACTTATTAGTCTGTGAGGTCTTAACTTATGAAATTACCTTACATTTTAAGAAACGTGTCGTTTTCTTTAATGATAGCATCGGATTGATTTATTTCAATTAGCTTTATAATAGAGGCTAGTTATTTTTTTTACATTTAGGGCCTATTTCACCACCAATATCGCTTGGCAGATAATTTTGGCCTTATTGAATTTGTTTTAGGAAATAGTGGCTACTCGGGCATTGTGAAACAGGCCCTTAACCATTTATGTATATAATTGGGTTTTGTAATACCTCAATATATACGAGTACAACCTTTATGTATGAAGCCTTAGGATACTCGTGTTATTTTACAATGAGAACAAAAAATATAAATATTTTACAATAGAAACAATACCAATCAAACGGTATGCTATTGATGTATACGGACATAGTTTTCTTTTTTTTAATCGAGCCAATTTTTTTGTATCAATCAATTTGTTTCACACAAACGCTCCTCTTGTACGGGCTACCATTTCAATCAATTAAACTAATAACATGCAATTCACTTGGTACTAGATCGAAATTGATATTGCGTCAGTTTTGAAACGCTTTTTTTGTCCACGTTTGAACTCATAGGTATTGGTAAAAAATCACTTTCCTGAAATATTTTTATTACCTGTCTACATTGTGCTCTTATAATAGAAGCGACAAGAAATATGTTACCATGACTATATATACCTAACTTATAATATAATTTAAAAGAGTATCCATGGAGTTTCTTGCACGTCCTTCTTCTTAGTAATCTACGCTTTGGGATGTGCAATTTAGCTTCACTTTTATAGTGACTGACCGACATTTTAAGTATTCAAAAGTGTCGGTCTTTTTGAAATATATGCTTTTGACTTTTTAATAATGGTATGTAGGTAATATTGCCTTATCTTAAAATTGGCAATAATTACAGTAAAAGGAAAACAAATGAACCAATTTTGAAGAGAATAAATACAATGCCTTATGTACTCGTATATGTGAATAAAATGTGTGTTGAACTATGAATGCCAAGTCAATCTACATCAGCTCTAAGGGAGGGAAGGGAGGTTTTATAAGACGGCAACATCTGAGGTAAAGATGTACTAATAATGTAATTGGTTAGTAGTTCTTTCCATTGAATAATTTCGATGAAAAACTTACTTAGCTTAGATAAGTACGAACAGGATACAAGAGAGCTAACGTATGTTTGTCTGTTTTCTTTTCATTTTAATAAACTTCATTTATATTTACGGCCTGGATAATGGCACTGTTATCTGTCTATATCTCGTAAATAAAAGGAGAAACTGACTGACACATCAACGCTCAGCCGAAACTACAGGGAATAGGAGTGTGAATATTTTTTGTAAAGCTTCCTTTTATGACGTAGGCGCGCACTAAGAAAGGATTTTTCAAAATATAGCTCCTAATAGGATGAAATAAGGGTCTAAAATTTGTATGAAGAGATGTACTTTTAAGCCGTTGGAACAAACAGACATTCATTACATAAGGTTTACCATCCAAGCCCATAGCAGCTAGCAATAGTTACCTAACACTTGGTTTACTCACAAATTCTTTTAGTTAATCCTCATCAAAATTCAGTCGTAATAAGCACAGAACAGTTGAAAGTGTTCTGTGCTAATAAGTATGTGTGTAGGCCTGAAGGGGACATTCGCGATTCATACAGAGCGCGACACATTGATAAATGTTCCAATGTACTTTATTCAATTGGTTCTCTTTCAAACGTTATGTGCGTATCCGCGGCGTATGACGGGCGTGCGTCAACACGCCGCTGTCGCCGTGACGCGTGGCGTGTGACGCGTGGCGCGTCAAGCGTGACACTCCACACAACGGCGTAATGGCTCATTGGCTACTGTAAAGCGAGCTTTATCGGCATTTAGGGACTCGTCTTTTGAATAACGGGATTTAGGATATTTTATTTACTTGTGGCGATATATTTTATTTGCTTTAGCATTAGCATTTTATCGGTCTTATAAAGTTCACAATTGGAACTCAGGCCTCCTCTCTAGGAGAGGGTATATCCACCGTGCGGGCCCAGTTTGGGTTGGTCATGTCACATTTTAATTGAAATATTTCGGTTTCTTCACAATGTTTTTTGTCACCGTTTTAAGAGGAGCGGTGATGAAATAAATTTCATAAAGTAATGCGTCTGGCTGGGTTTGAACCCATGACCTACAACTTGTAAGACGGGGTAATTACGAATAGGCCACCACTGCTCTCTAATATATTCTTGATAGGAATGGAATTGTGTAGGTATTGTTGAGAAAAGTTTAAAGTATAATAAAACTCCTAATAATAGAGTAACAGTGTAGCAGATGTCGACGGCTCTATGAGTTAAAATTTTATAAAGTAAACGGACACCGAAAGTCACATCTCAATAACCAGTATCGAAGTTGAGGAAATATCTAACTCCTAGTAATTTAAACCTTTTACACTCAACTTAAGGTTCATATTACCACGGCATCTAGTCAGTAATAACTAAAATGTTTTTTCGGTATTCCTGTCCATTTTGTTTAGCGGTTGTTTGAAAGTGCTAGAGTATCGGTCCATGTCCTCTGTCAAAGTTACTGGGCGACCGAATCAATTTACCTACTACAGCGACGTGCCGTGTAAGAATAGTCTCTAACACAGATTGCGCTTTCCAATTGAGGCGTGTGAGCACACGGTCGCGCGTCGGATGAGGCAACGTGGCGCACGGTGCGTGGCCGCATGGTGGCGCACGGCGCGTGGCCGCACCGTGTCGCGAGGCCGTACGCCTGGCAGTCACGTGCGATGAGCGACAAACGAGCTTTTGCTGTTAGCGTTCCACTTTGAATGACGTTTGTTTGCGAAACTACACGAAAGAGTAGAATCTGGTGACGAATTGGACGCGGACATGAATGCGAATATTCGTGATTTCTCGTTGAATCATTTTATTGTGTGTCCGGTCCTTCACGAGAGCGTGAAGTGAACAAACTCAAAGCATTTATTTCGATCGAACTATTTACCGGCACGTGTAAAAGTCGATCATGCAAAATAAAAATATGAAGTTATTTGCACTTTCGACAGCGTAAACGTGCTAGGAACTCTACGGAAACTTTTTTGTGAAAAAATCCATTCAAAGAACTATGAAATATTGTAAACGCGAATATTTATATATTTTCAACATTCATATGGATGTTTATTACTTATTCACGCATAAACTAGGTATTGAATGGATTTCGATGGAACTTGGTACACGATTAGACCATGGTCTACCCAAGTGCCAATGTGTTATTTATGCCGGTATTATGTTCCTGTCTATCACGCTGGCGAAGCAGCTGGCGGCAGCTAGTTTAAAATTAACCGTGGCAGTTAAGAGAAGACCTGTCCCTTCTGACGGTTCCCGTTCACGAACCTTTTCGGAAATGTAATATCATTGAATTTTAGCCAGTGTCAACCTGTATCCCTGAAAAAGGTACGAAAATGTCCGCACTGTAAGCTACAGGTACACTATCTCTTTGAGTCATAAACCTCAAGCTGCCTTCTTGGACAAAGCACGTCCGTGTGAAACAGGACAAGGAACTGTTGTGGCCGTGCCGGCCATATGGCACTGTCACACGTCGCCGCTACCGGCCTGTGCGGCCCGTGTCTCGGAGACGCCCCAAGTCGCGCAAAAGACTACTGAAAATACCTATTAGATAAATTATAAAAGCTGAAAGAAGTAGAAATATTCCATAAAGGTCGCCCAATTCAATAGACACTCGTGTTAGCAACACATTCAATACATTTTACTAAGTAGGTATTAGGTTAGAGATGAAATAAAAAAATACCTTGACACTGTAACAATCTATTCAATACCCAAATGGGGCCGATTCACTGCTTAGCAATCAGGGCCTTTGAAAATTTATGATATTCACGAGATATTATTACCTAAGTATTCCATATTATATATCACAATAGACAATCAAATAATTCTATATAATCCCAAAACGGATGCGAGCCAAAAGAAATATGATTAGGTACCTATACATTATGTGGTACTTGCCTTCCCTCGTAATTATATGATTTGATTGAGTTTGCTCCAGAATCCTGGCTGTTTAACTTTGGCAACATACTTAATTATATTATTTTTGGAGTTGGGAGAGCGGCAGCTTCGCATTCAATAAGTTATTTTGAGTTTACAGAAAGCTTATCTACTTTGTTTTGAATCAAAATTTTACTAAAATAATGTTGTCTGTACATTTTAAATGAACAGTTGTTATTAGAAATTGAAGTTGTTTATGGCGCCGGAATGCGAGCCCCGGGGCTGATTGAGAGAGCAGAGTACGTCAATCAATTGTTTTGCATCATGCACAGGTTCAAATGTTCAATTTGCCTACTTATATTCTGCAATATTCACTCTGTTCTCATAACATCTCAGATAATATGACGAGTGGCCGACCCGAGATACATTTCTATACAACCGCTCTGGATTATGTGATTATATTACTCATCATTCTCTAGATATTTAGGAAACATAATCTCTTGTGGATACGATCTAGTATCAAAACATGTGTAAAACTAATCCAGTAAAGACCTACGGTTTTGTGTGAACTTGGCCTTTCATAATGTACCTACCTACCTACTCATTAATTATTATAATAAATACCTATGTGTAGATATTTAATCCAGATTCTAAATGACGAATTAGTTTTTTGTTAAGAGCGTTAAGGCGTATTGTCCCTTACCGCTATATCAAACATTGCGTTGAATGTAACAAAAAGTTTTTAAACCATGCTTACGTTGATTATAGACGAGTTAGAAAGGGCCCTATTAAAGGAAGCCTTTGAAATCACCACAAAAATGGTTTCAAAAACTCCCCCTTGTGTGTCTTATTCCAAAGGGATTGCAGCTTAACAGATTAGCACGTTCCCTGTGCACTGTGGCAGGAGGTGACAGGCAGGCTGTAGTGAGTGCCCCACAAAGCGGTCCTCTCGGAGGCTCAACCAACTATTTACTAATGTGTGTTCTCTTTGTTTCAGATTGCTGTGTAGTGTCGTAGTGTTAGCTGGTAGTTTTTTTCTCTCTCGGTGTCTATGTAATCAGTGTTAGTGTTATAATGTTAGGTAGCTGTAGGTGTAGTTTAGTGCGTAAGTAGGACAGTGTCGCGCCTGCGATGTTAGTGCGACTGCGTGACGCTGGCGAGTAGCGTGGCGAGCAGCGTGGCGAGCGAGGCGCGCGCCCGCGTGGGCCGGCCATGCGAGCGCGACCGCGGCGCCGGCGCGGGTGCTAGCCGCCGCAACATGTCGCTGCCCATGAAGCGCTCGTTCAGCTCGGAGGGCGGCGCCACCGCCAAGCGCGACTGGAAGATGCGCCTCAGCCTGCGCAGCCGCAGCGGCCACAGTGTCGTGAGTACACAATTTTTTTATCGCTATCGTGTTTTAAGTTTGTTTTTTTTTTGTATATAAAAGAAGATTAACTGACATATCAAAGCACAGCCGAAACTATTGGGTTTAGGATTGTAAAATTTTGCACTAGGCTTCCTTTTATGATGTGGGGGAGCATAATTAAGAGAAGAATTACCAAAATTCACTTCCTAAGGCGATGAAACGAGGATCCAAAGCATGTATTCAAGCGGGCAAAGCCACTAGCAGAAGCTAGTCACAAATAAAGTAAAACGATTAGATGGGCACTAAAAAAAAACATAGAAAACTGCTCCAATCGGTCGCTTCTATTGAGAAGAACCGACAAGAAATTCTACAGTCTGTTAATCTTACGAGGTTTACATATTACAATATTAATAGGTATGAGAGATAAGATAAGCAAACTAACCCGCAGAGTAATCTGAGGCAACATCACTCATCTGCCGTATTCTTATTACGGCGTAGAGAGCTAATCATAATAATTAGATAGTAAGAAATCTATATGAGTGAGTTTTAATGTGAGCTCCCTGAAATTTTGAATCGATAGTTATACTTAAACGTACCTACAGTTTCTGCAATATCATCATTTTTGTTGCCATCAATGATTGGATTGGCCAGTTCGAAGAACATTCGGTAATGAAACCTAGACATTTCATTTTGTTCGCATTAAGTAAGAAGAATTTTGAAAGAACACTCATTCGTTACACACAGACATTCGTTAAGATGAAAGACACCTGTAATATTATTTTCTATTTATTTTAAAAATTAGAGAAGTATCAGTTACAAATACAATTATAATAAGTAAATTAGGTGCCATATAAAGAATGACATTAATATAAACTAGAAAAAGGAATGGGCCCAGCATTAAGCCCTGGAACACGCTCATCTTAACTGGAGATAACAAAGACGTCACCCTATTAACGATTACATATTCATTTTATTAGATGAATAGGAAAAAAGACAAGACCTACAGCTTATCCACGATTTCAGTCAAAAGAGGCCCACTGCTGAACACAGATGCCTTCTTAGCGTTGCTTCATTGTCATAGCCAGAGAAAATTCTAAATTTTAATAAAATTATAAAAACTTTTCTCTCTTACATTCTCTGTAGTACCTATTTTAAACCTATTTCAAAACTAATCCAATTTGTAAAACGTTTACAGCACTCTCGTAGAATGATCATTTACAGTGCAATTTGGCACAACACATAAGTTTTGACGACACTATCATTTAGTCGGCGCGCCGGCCCGGTGAGCAGCCCGACTTATTGAGCCAGGCGCTCCGGGACCCAACTTGCGAAGCTCTCAGTAAATGAGAGCACCGCGGGCCCTTACATCCCAATTACACTGTTGTCTAACATTTCTATTAGAATTTATAATTCTGTTAGCGTAGCCATGTTTTCTTTTATTAAGGATCGCTAACGTTGCGCTCAACATTTTACTATCTGCGGGATTAAACGGAATGTTTGTGTAAGGGAACATTAGAACTGTATGGCGCTGGCGTGGCTTATGAATTCAACGCCAGTAGGTATTTACTTAGGCCCCTTTATTATCTTTTACATCGGAGTTTTTTTCAATCGTGATGTTTGTAAAAGTATCTTTTGTAATCATTGTTTTGTGTTAATTATAAAATGCAGTTTAATTTTGATGATTGATATCGATTTACCAGTGTTTTCGTCACTAAATATAAAAACTATTTCAATGATTACTGCTCATAGCCTGTAGCCGTAAGAGAGATATTGTCAAGAAAATGTAGCAGTCTACTTTAAGACTGTAAATTAAATTGCGTTGTAATTCGCTGGTGAAATTACCATTTTAGAATATATTTATAGTCAAAAGATTTGAGATAATGTAACATTTTAATTAAGAAAAGCCACGGGCAGGTGATGCCCTTGTGCCTTCAGCTAAAATAAATAATTTAAGATCAACTACATTTGATCGCATCTTCATAAAAATAAACGCCTAATTGTTTTTGTAGTTTTTAATTAGAATTCTTGGTAAGATTAGATAATAGTCAGCTCATGATGGCTTCTGAAAGGAAAACCAAAGGAGTGAGTTTTAGTCAGTAAAATTCTGACACGCCCTCCCGCTCCGCCCAAGAGTGAGAAAAGTCAATCTGATGATGTTTTACCTAAAAAAAGACAGTACTTTCTTGGATCGATTTACTTAAAACTCAGTCTGAGCATAATGAAGTCGATGGATTGATCTTTAAAGTAGTCTTTAAATTTCCCTATTCCGTAACTTCCAGTATAAACGGTGTAAGTGAAAGGCGTGATCGCCTTCTGTTCTGGTAGATATTAATTCTCTCAACAAAGTGCCATGGTACGACCCCCTAAAGCACCATTACGTACTGCAGCGAAATTTAATGAGCCCTTAATGAATTCTTATGGGCAATAGAAGCAAGGCAGCAGGTATGCCGGGCTGAGCCTGTGACGTCACAGGTACGTGGGTGCGGAGTACCGGCGGGAGATCGTTAACTTCAATAAATAATTACATGACTTTATTGTGTGACTAGGATCTGCCCGTGACTTCAATCGCAACAGTTTTTTTTAAGTGGAAAAACATAAGAATGACTTCTTCCGTTCTTGGTCGGAGCGGGAGGGCGTTTCAGACTTTTATTGACTAAAACCCACTTTATTCATTCTTTGTTTTTGTTCAGAGCCACGGCTTACGTTTTGCTTGGATGAAAGATATCCATGTCCTTGTTTGTAGGTAGAACTCTTTCTTTAAATTACGAGTGTTGTCCTTAACTTATCTTCTCGCGCTCCGGGAGTAGGAACAACCCGCACCACGCTAATGCTTTCGAATTATCCTTCAGTTTTTTGTTCCCCTTTTCTGAGCTGAGAAATCATGAAACGTCTTCTTCTACTCTAAAATGGATTAAGAGCCCGCCTTAAAACTTTTGCTGAGTCAAATACCCGTATGTACAACGTACTCTATTTGCTCTTTTAATTCTAAGGCCACGATGGCACGTTTAAACGTTCCCACAGCCATAGCAGGCATCGGTCCTGCTGAGCCGTTCATTTTGCTGATCACAGAGGCACGCTTGTAACAATACGTTTATCAAATCAGAGACTCCAGCCTGATCCAATACCTAAAAACTAAACGCGCTACTTAAAAACCTTTCCAAAAGCTTTTTTTATCAGAATTGATTTTAAAATCCGTAGCAGTCGAATGAGTCGAGACAACAAATTAAACTACGCTTACCTGAGTTTGCTTCCAGTCTAAGACCAGTAAGGTGTCCCCTGCAGTAGAATATCATGCGATGGGTTCTAACCCCAACTTGCAAGCCTCCCCGATATCTTAGCTAGCTTAGTTTTCAAGTTATATGTTAGAGGTGTTTAACTTGTGTGCTCTGTAGTGCAGAACTTACCTGCAGTCTACAAACTAGTTATATAATAAACTTACTGGGAGCTATAAAATTAATTTTTGTTAAATCCTCATAGATATGCTCCGTCTCTCGTCGGATAAAGGCAGGAAGGAGACCAAATCCAAAAAAAACTTATATAATTACTAAACCAAGTATTTATACTAAACCTAACTATGTAGCCCATAAAAAACACAAAATACAATCAGGCGTCGAAATACTCCTCCACATCGCTGTCATCCAAAAATGTGCTTAGAAGACTGGCAACATTACCCCGTTGAATGGCAATGCTAATTCTTTGGGCGAAGAACGAATTAGTCCTGTGGTCATGCAAAGTGTCGAAAAGTCGATGTGAAATTTCCTTGAAAAGGGGACGCCCACTCGGACCCCATGACCCAAGCGTTGCGGCCCCAAAAGGTTCAAAACCGTTATTACCACAAATCAGTATTGGTGCCGTTTAAGAGTCTTAGTAGCCGCAGCGGCAGCGCCGGCATAGACTGACTTCTATGTATTACCTACTACATTTTTAAATTCATAAAGACATTAAAAAACAATGAACAACACCGGGGTGTTTTCGTTTACAAATTAAAGATGAAAAACCAGAAAATGAAAAACTACATTACCTATCACCAAATAATTTATTTTATTTGCACTACATACCTATAACATAACATCTCACAGACCGCCATCTCGTCTGGCAGTCGTAAGGTGCAGTATAAAAGGCTTCACGCTCTGATTCAGCCGAGCGTGTCACCCACGGCACGCGGCGCACGCTCCCTGCGCGTAATAAAGAGCACGGGAACTCACTGTACGAGATCTACTTTAAAACATGAATCATCCTGAGAATTTAGAAGAAACGTAGAAAACCTTCACAGATATTAAAAATTTTAACGAAATAGTAGTCAGTAGCAGTTTTGATACTTGAAATTACGATCTTTCAGAATATTATAACATAGCAACTCATTTTAAACCTCAGCATAAAACGATGCTGAAAAATGCTCAAAAATTTTACGAATTAGTAAAAAATATTTCACATTTTGCGAAGATAAAGATATACACGGTATTACTTCAACAGTCCGTTCGTCATTATTTTAAAATAAAAGAATCGTTATAATAACAATTCATTTAATTCAAATATTAACGTTCGGTAAAAAAACATCATACATTACAAAAAGTGCACTAAAGAACAAAAGTTATATGATCATAAAACTAGAAGAATTTATTATCAATAATCACAGCTGTCACACTCTCGTCTCTCACCCCGTATACTCTCTCTAAAGATCTGTAGTCCTAGTACCCAAGCTTAGGCAACGGCTCGTATCGCCGCCGCTCACAAACATGGTGACCTATTCACGGATTTTATGGCTGTTTAGACGTTTGGAATAGGGCGAAACGTGTACTACTGCTGCCAACGCAAACACCACCAACGAATATAGTTAGGAAACTTGGCGTCTTTTGACAGACTTCTCAGACATCACTCGTAGAACAATTTCACATGTCAAATAACAGTTTTCTCATAAAATAAGGTTACGTCAATTTCGTACCGCTTAATGTTCAGGAAATTCAAAATATGATGCTATTTTCCTTGAAAGCGTATTTCGAAAAATTCTATTTCCGCTGTAGTGGCGCTGTTCGAGCCTCTCGTGCCACTCCGGCAGGCAGCACTCGCCGCGTTATGAAACCGCCAGTTACTTCCTTTGACCAGCCACTCCCGCCAGGCAATATGAGAAAACAATAAATGTCAGCTCTCGGAATTGTATTCACTGAAGTTAATGTTGAAGATCACTTCTAGACGTGATAGTCCTGGCAGATTTGTATAAACTTTACCGCTGCGTTATGTAACTAAACTGTTGTAAGATAAACATCAAAAACTAATTTTCTGAAGTCCAACTGCTATAATTGGAATCAATAACCGAGGAGCTAGGCACGTGTTGCGAGTGCGACCAATTATTTGACAATAGCGAGCAAACAAACAAACAATTAATTAAAATAAATAACATTTCCGGAAAAAAATTAATTGACTAACCGATTGTTTTCGATTGGATCGGCTCGTCGTGCGACCGAACAATATGCACGGCAGATTATGTCGCGCGACACTTTCGCGCCGCGTCGCTTCGGTCGCACGACGCGCCTGCCCGCCATCGGCCCCAATCATTGTTATTTCGGCGCGACTTTAACAATTTTTAAATAAAAGTAATTGAATTGTAAGTACTTTTAAAACGGAGCCTTTGAAAGACATGGCCAGAAAAAATAGAAGTCCTTTAAAATTATACAAATTTTTACTTTTGCAATCGAATTATTAATTCAATTTATTCGATCTGACGAGACTTTTTGTACCTACAGATAAATTATTCAATATTTTTGCGAAAAAAAAAGGAACGAGGCTGACAGTTGTTTACAGTGAGAACACGATGTTTCAATAATGAATCGATGTTATTCTTGAACTGTTTGTCAGTTTTATTCTAATTTGCCTCCGAAACGTTCCATTATGCAGGAGTTATCATCAGAGTGACGATTGTTTATGCACCCTGGGGCCGTATTGACTTGCAATGAGTGTCCTTATGCTGACTTAGGTCAAGGATAAGAGAAACAAGCTGCTGATTAGGGATTCAATCTGAGAGCATGTGTGTGCGTCTGTGTGAGGCGGCTTGTGGCGCGTCACGTGGCAAGCACTTTTTTTTTAACCAACTCACCGAGATTTTGATTGAAGAAGTCAAAGATTTTAAATCGACTTCTAACAAGCACTTGTTCAGGCATCAGACATGACCTACATTCATTTGCTATGCCATTAGAAGCACGCTTTAGATTACTTATTAAAAGAACCATCGGCCGACATGTTGATTACACCTTCCTAAAGAGGTCTGAACCAGTATTAATCAATATTAAATGTCGATACGAGACTACTGACCATGTGATCACTGGCCGCCATCGCCTGCAGACAACCGGCATTGAAGACAGTTAAACTTTATTCAAAGAAATTGTAATCTAAAACGAACTAAATGTTTGTTAACCTCCTTATCTTTTATTTGTTAGATGTAATTATTTATGTAACATTAAAATATCAGCTTCAAAACATTTACTTTGAAACAAAAGCCTTGTGAAAAAACTTAATATTTTAAATACAACCGACTTCCAAATTAGTTTCTATAATTATATTAAATTGTTTTTTTCCTTATTTGTTTACATTGTTTTTACATAATAAAAGCGACAAGAGATGCTTATGTAACTGAGATATTTTTAAATGATTTATAGGTATCACATGATATAAAAGAGTGTTTTTGGAGTTTCTTGCACATTATCCTTAATAGAAAATTATGTAAATTTTTGACAGATCAATAGTGTCTTTAAACGAATCATTGTTTCTTTGAATGATTTAATAACATAAACATTGGTGCTGCTTATCGTTAAAGAGTTCCATTGTTGCCCAGTTCAGACCATACTTAGATGCCTAAATTGCTTTGGCATTAACATCTACCAAAAAAGCTAAACCTAATACATAAAAAACATTTCCTTAGAATTTGAGTAGTAACTTCGAAGTTCGCAATCCAATGCAAATGAGATATTTATATAAGTAATGAAACTACTAAGGAGATATAACTAAAGTCAACAGAAGATTGGTCTATAAACAAAAAGTTATGTCAGAATAACTAATATAACATAACAGGCAAAATTCAGGTGTACCTGGGTGAACTTTACATCTACACTACATTTTCAATAGGTGTGCACCTTTTTGAAAATGTACTTTTATATGATTATGCGAGTAATAATAATATTTATGTCATACCACAATAAATCCATATAATAGAGTTAGTAAATAACTTAAAAAATAATGTGTCTTTTCAATAAAATAAAAAATATTTGGTAATCGAATCTCATTCTAAATACGCAGTATAGTACAGAGTCGTAAATTTTTGAAGTCCAAACATCTACGATGAAATTTTATAAATATAATAAATAGATATCCGATCCCAGAAAGATTTTCTTCCATTTATTGCGGAGTTCCAGTTTAACTCCGAGATTCTCCATCAGATCTTCACGAAATTTAAATAGGAAAATACTTTAAATAAATAATCAATCATTAAAATTAGTTAGGAGTTGTCGAAGTTATCGCTGGATAAAACAAATATTCAGTCGAATTGCGAACCCTTTTCCTGTTTCTTAAATTGGTTAGAAATACAAGATAGGTAATTAGAATACATTTTTTATTTCGATTGCTAATTATTGGAAAAAAAAACTCGACTCGACATGACACATTTTATAATTTTCGTTTCTATCTCCATTTTTTTAATTCTTTTTTCTAAATATATACAAAAACACTTAAACAGTAATTTGACAATTTATGTACCAAGGCGAGCTTAACTCTACAATGAGTTTTCTCTTCTCAACCATTTCAGTGACAGAGGGAGATCACATTTGAGGGTAGAGTCAAGTGTTCAATATTAACCTACACTTAATTAATCATTTTGATATATTAAAAAAATTGTATACACCAGTAAATAATATCAAAATATAATTTTGTTTCACGCTTGAAACATACATTATAATATAATTTTTAGCAATACAAAATGTCGAACAAGTTAACACGGTACAGTTGACAGATTTCACAAAGTATTTAAATTATAAATTTAAAAGCAGCTTTCGAACCTGTGAGCTGCAGCTGACGATTGAACTGCCACCACAACCACATCGGAATAATGAAGTTCTATAATAAATTCTCATTAAATCACAAAGACTGCTGTGTCGCGCCATTGTGTGGATTTGTGAACGCAAATCCGGAAAATGGGAACGTATTGTTGATCAATTATTTTTAATTTATCAAATTCACATATGTATTTGGGTACCAACATGAAATCACAATTGACTTCCAATAAAGTAATATACTTTTTAACTTCCATTTAGGGAGTCAGTGTCAAAAAACAAAGTAATAACACCAGAAACACCGTCTCAAAAGTTGTTTTAGTTTTTCACTTTTGCGTTGGTTTTCAAGTGAGGTAATAATGACGCAAATTAAATGAGGCTTGTCATAGCGCCATTAATTCTATAGTTCACCTGCAGTTAAAACTTAACCTAATAGAAAAATAATCATCAAGATTGGTCTGTAAACAAAAAAGAATTGATAATCTGAATAAAATGGAATTTTAACATAATTGGAGAAATTAGTGTAGGTATACTAAGGTGAACCTTGTTTTTCTTCGTTTTAGAGAAAAAACAAAAAACAGTCCAATTGAGAACCTTTTCTTGAAGTCGGTTGAAAAAAGGAAAAGATTTAGTAAAATCAACCTTCGAAGTCGAGTGTTTTGCTTAGATTTGTTTACTAGAATTTTCGTTTCGGACTAATTAATACAGAAATCATAGAAAAACAATATGGTACTAAGCACTGTGAAGCCAAATCATTTTCATTGCTTTCCTTTCTAACGAAGCTTAAACTGCAGAGAAAAGGAGAGTAATTACGAACACAAACAGCTCATTTACTTGTTTACCTACTTACACTCATTTCAATTTGAGCTCATTATTGTAGAGAAACCAGCTTTTGTTTTCATAAAAGGTCAGGGAACACTTTTATTGAACGGACTTAGAAAATAATAGAATCTACACTGCATAACAACATGAACTAAAGAGCTCAATTTATAAACGCAAGCTTTAATTTTGGTTTAACTTTAAACTCTAAAATATCAAAAGCTGAGTTGTCCGTATGTGCCACCGGGCCGCAGTGTGCAACGCTTTCATAGCATATAGCATGATTTACATTTACGAGGCAATCGTCCGCTTTTACTGTTACCTTTACCCCAGCGGCGGTAATTACTGCTTCCCGCCGCGAAAACAAGATGCCACCGTGCAGGTGCCAAGCGGGTGCCAACCGAGTGCCAAGGTGCCAAACGGTGCCAAGCCGCCAACCAATTGTTTGGTAAACTAACTGTGTTGACAATCTACTGGTCGGTTTGTTAACTTGCTAATTATTAGCTGCTTGTTTTGGCAGAGCCACACGCGTCGCCGGAGTGGCGGAATTGTCACGGGAAAGTAGAGGAGACGTGGTTTAGCTGTGTGTGAAGTTAGACCAAAAATCCGTTTAGCCGTCGAGGTATGGCAATTATCCAAACTTTGCTAACATCTGAATATACAGATACGAGTAGATTTACTCATTTATAATATTGTGGGCTAGCTTGTTATGGATTAAGTAAGGATTAGGTAAAGTTTAGTATCCATTCAATTCACATAATAGTCTGCTAGGGCAGCAATAATGTTTGAAAGAGCCCTTGATATATCATACAAAGGGAAAATAAACGAACATAAGTGGGTGTTAGACTGTAAAAGTCCGACTAACCCTCGCTCCACCCTAGTGCGCGAGGAGTAATTTGAAGATTTCCACGCCTCAAAAAAGTTCACTGTAGTGCTGAACTGGCTAATTGTAGACAGAGAAAAGTTAATTAAAGTTCATGCAGGACCTACAAAATCGTCAGCGAGTTGATCAGCTAGGAAGAAGGAACATATTTCCTTAAAACCAATCAGCAAACACACTGCCTACAAACAACTCGACAATTATCCCGCGCTACCCGACACCGATAACTGAATTAACTTTACAACACTAAATAAGAGCTGAACCCACCCAGTAACTGTAAGTTAAGGATTCCGAATCCCCAGTAATGATCTGGCAGACAGCGTCGTATGTTACGTAGTGTTTATTTCGGAGCAACACAAAGGGTGCGCCCAAATGGTTTGCTTTTCTTTCGCAAAAAGATAAACTTTGTACAACATTGCAATGATGCGGGCGGCGCTAGTCTTAGGTAAATAGGAGTTGGAAAAGAACTTTAGGCATGTAGGTTGCGTAAGTGTACATTTAATTTGATTACCGTCTGCAAGTAAATTTTAACATGTATTGTGCTCGAAAACTACATTATCAGCAGCTTTTCAGTAGTAAATTAAAGTTTTTCATGACATGAAATTTACACAAGAGTAAATTAAATTTATTACACAGAGATCAAAACAAAGGGAAATGAGAACAACAGCAGACCCTGAATAAAACATGATTAACGCAATCTTTAAAAAAAATTGGTAAAAACAAGTCAGTCATGACTTGGTAATGTGCTTTACAAGTCAATACTGATGGTCGTCCAGCGGACACCGGGACGTGTGCGGGACAAAGGAGGTCGCGCTTTACATATTCGATATGATGCCACATAATATACTTACATATCATTTAAATTTATTTATCTCAGTTTTCAGTTTCATGTAGATACTGTTGACTCATACTGAAACTCGCTGAAAGTGAAACACAATCATCATCTGCCTTTTCTCAACTATATTGGGGTCGGTTTCCAGTCAAGCCGGATTTAGCTGAATACCAGTATTTTACGAGGAGCGACTGTCTACCAGACCTCCACAACCCATTAACTGGGGTAACACGGTACTTCAAGGCAAGACTGGAGTCAGATTTACTGGCTTCTGACAATCCGTAACGACTGCCAAAGATCTACAAATGGCAGCCGGGACCAACGGCTTAACGTGCTTTCTGAGGCACGGAGGAAACTCGTTATGATAAGATGGTCACCCATGAATGATGAAAGTGAAACACAATGGGCGGTCTAAAATTCTGACTCAAATATTCACATTTACGGCAGTTTGTGTGGTCATAGGCACGCTAGCTCCTGTCTTGAGCTGACATTTGATATTTAAATAGAATAGGTTGTGCGCCCGGCCCGGCGGCGGCCATTACCGCGACACAGCGCAGGTAGGCAGGTAGGCTGCAGCGCGGCGCCGCTGGCGACGCTTCCGGTCGGGAAATGAATATGTCGAGCAGTCGCTGCTAGGGCTTAAACAGCTATTTATCCAGACGTGTATTACTCTGCAATTAATGAAACCGGATTCACGATCTGCTGAGCTGCTGAATGAAACTGAAACTTAATTAAAAAGAATTCTCTTTTCGTTTTACTCAATACTTTTTTGTATTACATAATATTTACTTACATAGATGGAATAAAACATTGCCTAAGATCAATATAGAATATGGGCCCTGTCGGGCACAGCAACATTAGGAGAAGGGAAAAGGGCTAAGTAGCAATTCGCGGAATTCAATATTATTGTAGATTTAACGTTAGCTATATTTTTATGTACGTATAACATTATAATATATTATTATGTCTGTGTTTAAGGAAAAGTAAACTATGTCTGGTGTTTATTTAATTTTATGTCGTCGTTATGACTGAATATTAAAAATTAAGGGCTTATTTAACCTATCAATACCCGCGGAACGAGACACAATAGTAAAACAATAACAGTGCGGCCCAATGAGACCGGTCGGGGATTCATGAATTAATTAAATTATTTTATTATTTATGTGTCTATTGACAGATGTAATAATAGAGGAGCTCGTGGCTAAATGATAACAGCCGCACAGGTCGATCTTCAAGGTTAAGCAACGCTTGCCTAGGTTGGTCTGTGGATGGGTGACCATCTTAACATAACGAGTTTCCTCCGTGCCTCGGAAAGCACGTTAAGCCGTTGGTCCCGGCTGTCATTTGGAGATCTTTGGCAGTCGTTACGGATAGTCAGAAGCCAGTAAATCTGACTCCAGTCTTGCCATGAAGTACCGTGTTACCCCAGTTAATGGGTTGTGGAGGTCTGGTAGGCAGCCGCTCCTCGTAAAATACTTGTATTCAGCTAAATCCGGCTTGACTGGAAGCCGACCCCAATATAGTTGGGAAAAAGGCTAGGCAGATGACAGATGTAATAATAATTATAAATGAAATACAATGAAGTTTATCACTTAGGTAAGTAGTCTAAGTTTTTTCAAAAATATATAATTATTCTCTTTTTTAAATTCTGGGTGTTGTTTATTATAATATAAATTTTAATAGACATAACATGGAGACTTACATAATGCGTTTTCAGCCTAGAACTTGGTAAGTTTACCTTGATCGGAGTCTGAATAGATAGCGTGTCTGAATGTCAGCGTTTTGAATAAATTCTTGATGTTCGCGTACACATTTGCATGTTTCTAAAATATAGGTTAGGCCTTAACATTGTAACCTATCCTTGGTTACAATGTTAAGGTTTTTGAAAGAAAGGTTTGAACTGTCTTTATGGTCAACGTTTACCAGGATTGTAATCAATTTCTTTTGAAGGATAAAAAGCATTCGCGCATCTGTTCTGTTTCCTCAAAACTAAGCCATGCATAGGCGTAAGTATAATAGGTCGTGAAACCGATTTGAAAATAGGTGGTCTTTTTTATTTCATAAAAGCGTAGGAGAAAGAAAAGCGAGGTAGTGATAGTGTGACGGATGAAAGAATGAAAGAACAAAACGTGTTGCGCCGACCCCGAGTTATATGGTATAAGTGCAGGAAGAAGAAGAAAGAGCGTAGGAGAATTCAGAAATTTTAGAGTGAGTTTTTTATATGTGTTAGGTATATATGTGTATCTTAATTACGAGTAAGGTAAATTCATTAACAGTTTCCAGTTTTGAGTCGTTGAAAGTAAAACCTAAAGTTAAAGGTGTTGTTTGGAAGGCTGGGAAGTTATTAATTTTGTTTTGGAGTAGTTCTCGAGGTTATGTTCGTTCATCCAGGTGGAATGGAATTTAGAGTTTCTTCTTTAATTACTTTATGTTGGCATGCGTCTAACATGGATATAACGCTCTTGTACGAGTATAAGACAAAAGAGCCTTCTATGGTCTTAGGTACGGTGGTCAATGATGTAAATTAAAAATAATAAGCATCCTATTATGCTCCCTTGAGGAATTGCGTAGTGATCCTAGTTTCTCAATCAAAACTCACTAGTTTGTGCTGTCCGAAGCAAATAAAAACAAACGACACACATTTATCTATAGGTACGACACAGCCCTGCCGACCCTGTCGACAATAATTACAAAAACCTACATATTAACAAATAACAAAGGCACAGTGGAATCCAATTTCTTCCTATCCAAACACTAGTTTAGTGCGACTAAATCACGTTGTATTCCGAATCCTACAGCACTTAGGTACACAACTAGGTACAAAGCTACCTAGCTTTGTACCTAGTTGTGTACCTACACTAGAAGTTTGCTATACGATGCGCCGGAACTAGTGCCGCCGGTCTCCCAGTGTCCGAGCCCGGAACCAAACTCATGACTAGCGCCGACACAATCGAACCAGATAAAATAGACTAGGAAATTTCTGTTACAGATCATGACTTTTTGTATATACGAGTATAATCGACTCATAGAGTCACGATGTATTAAGTGATAACTGCATGATTTATTTATAATCTCACATTTAAGTAAACTATTAACATTTATAGTACAGCTAAAAAGTGGAATTGCCTTGCCGGAGTCTGTGTTTCCTGATAGCGACAACCTAGGGGTCTTTTAGTGAAAAGTGAATAGTTTGCTTCTAGGCAAGCGTGCTCCATCGTCGACCACATGATCGCTTACCATCCGGTGAGATGTGGCCAAGCGCGAGCCTATCAATAATAAAAAATCTGTTTCTGTTCTTTATGAGAACAAATATCTTTATACAGACTTAGATCTTAGACTCAACTTAGACTTACCTAACTAGGTATCGTTTCTCAAGTGAACCGTTTGGTCCACTTGTGAAGCGATAGTTAATAATTGGGGCTATTGTGTTACGAAGCTTCTGTCCGGATTAGACGAGGCTAACTGCTCGAGCCAGGTTAGCAATATCGTATTATTAACTGGCGGGCTTGTCCAGGCTCCGGGAATGTATGGACCTATTCTCATCTCCGTATGTGCCGTGTAAGGATAATAAGGCAGGGAATTACGTAGCTGTCCTGGCTTTAACGTAAAACCTCATGTAACATAGCTGAAAACAATGTAACATTAGACTAAATAAAAGCCTAAAACTCGCAAATACCGCCCAGGTGTAGACCAAAACTCAATTTGAATACTTTCCTCTTTGGAGCAAACCCAAACCAATATGAACTTCCACTAAGTCGCGTCGGGTCTCCCGATAAAAAGCTAAGTTTACGTAAGGTAAGGTACCCAAATCTAGATTTAGGAGCGAGAATTGTTAGCATTCTTAGTAGAAGGCGGTTGTTTCGTGAGCCTACTTGGTAGAAGGCGGTTGTTTCGTGAGCCTACTTAGTGGAAGTCGGTCAAGTTCAGTGCGCTGAATGTCAAGCCGACGCTGACGCGGCTGCTTCCGGCGCACGCCGCATTGTGTACCGCGCTATACTTAGCTAGCGGGTAGCTTAGTGCCCTGGAATGTACGCAAGGAGAAATAAATGTAGCTTCGCCAGGGACTGAAGAACTAGAGAGAAAGTTAACGAATGACGAAAAGAATTGCTCAAACAGAAGGTAATCTAAGCCGATATTGTAACTCCTTTTGAAGGAGTTTAAACATCACCTCCCCAAGCGTTGCCACAACGACCAGTACAACTATCTAGCTCCTGCGACTGTCGCCCGGACATCGGTTCACCTTATGTATTAAAGGCCTTCCAATTGTACCTACGTCTTCCGGTACGTGGACTACTGCAGAACAATTCGGCGTCATCAACAACCAACACAATATGTCACAATATGTAAAGAAAGAAAGGAAAGAGTATTTATTTGCATCTGGCATGGCGCATAACAATAAAAAAATTAAATAAAAGTAATACATAATACAACACAACAATAAATTATGGGAAGATATGCGTCACAGGCGCGCAAAAAGCTACTTAGGTATATCTGATTATTATTTGGGCTATGTAGTTAAACTTGGTTCTTCTGTGGAAACTTTTATAGAAGAAGCCAGGCTTATTAAATTAATTTTCAGTGAAATAAGTTATTTGATAGAATCTTAACATAAGTAATAATTAGTCTTATTTATTAGACTGGTCAACAACAATTAGTAACAAAGAATGTACTTACTAATTTTGTATTACAAACCGAGGATCGGTTAAACATAAGCACTTGGTATTTATTTTGTTACGTCATTATCAGGTTTATAATAATTTAACAACTATAATTAACATCATTTTACCTTGTTTCATTCCGGCTGTTTTGTTTTCAGTTAAGTGGTTGTGTTCTAAGTTTAGAGTTAACTGACTCTCAAGTAAAGATGAATAAAAGTTAAAACGATTCTTAAACACTTTGTCGAAAGAAGTCCACTGTTGGACATAGACCTCCCCAAGTGTCGCTACAATGAACGTCTCGCATTCATCGGATTCCCGCAACCAGAACATCGGTTCACCTTGTAGGCCTTCCAACACCGGCAATCACCTTTCTTCAGACGTCTTTCGGCTGAAATGACGATGATGATGATGTTACATACTTTGGCAAAGTGGCGAAATCATTACTAAATTTAAAAAAGTAATGACGAAATAACACGTACTATATTTAGGACATTTTCGAAACGGGAAAAAAGTTAAGTATCATTACATGCTGATTGAAAAACCGATCAACCACAGTGATTATATTATACCTAGCTACTACCTGTGAACCATCAGAAATCTCCAGTTTATACCTACCTCAAAGCTTCCATTCAAAATCATATTACAGTAAAACTGTTTATGCCCAAATAATTCTAACTCTTAGTACTCAAAATAAATTAAACTAAAGTTAGTATTTGGACCCTTCATTACTTATTTACTTTCCTCTCCTCATCACAATCCTAAAGGAATTGGATGTTACAGCAAACATTTAGGACTATACGAGTATTCTTTATATCAGTAGTAAAAACATTTATCTTATTTTCGGAACATTTACATCTCCCTAATAATATAAAGACAAAAGTTGGTTTGTAAGCAGCCTTCATAATGTATGTCTCTTACTCCATCATGATATGCATGATATTAAGAAATGGTCACGGACTACCCATGGTAGACCAGGTCCTATGTAGATAGTACATATTATTATGTATTAGAACCCTTTTCCCCTTGGAATAATTTTCTACTGTCACGCGAGTGATGCCGTTAAACCGAATTTATGATATATTTCTAGTGACACATTATAACTAATCAAATCAGTACTACGTTTGTTTTCCATGTTCTTGAGCTATAACTTCATGTATTCAGTCGTCATAATGTGTCCGTGTCCCCACTGAATAACCTCTCATTTCGCTACAAATATAACTACACAAATAAACCGTCCGTCCGACAGTCTCGTCCTAAACGCTTTCTATAGTCCACTCCTTATCTGCTCTCGTTCTGAGCACATTACGCTCATTTCCGAAACTCCACGGTCCTTGTGTGTCGTCGACCGAGAGCACATCACCAACAACTCCACGTCTGCACTCCGTCTTCATCCTATCCCAACAACAATACGGTTTGAAATACCTTGCCTCGAATATCAACTAAACAAACATAATTTACACCTATAAAAGTTTTTATTGAAGTAGCAATAAGGATAAGTATTGCGTGTTTTGGCTGAAGTGAGGTCTGTCGCTGAGGAAGGGATCTCGACATTTGGTCGTATGAAGGTAATAACTACTTTAGTGTTAGAAAGTATGTTTTATGTATGTATTGCTCACTTATTTATTGGGTCAGCAAATATTCTCGTAGTTATTTATATAAGGAAGGGTTATAGCGCTGAATTTTTGAGTGGCGAATGATTATGCATCGACTATTGAGTTCATGTCGAGGGCTCTCCTGGCGCAGTGAGGGAGCGCACTCCTCGGATTCATCCGTCACAAGTAGGTCAGCGTCTTGGCTGCTGAACGCTGCACTCAATCGCTGCGCTTTCCATGTTCACTCTTTACACGATTGATTAGGTAAGCATTCCTGCTGCGCTCACGTACATACACACTTACCCACGGTAATGTAATATGATCTATTTGTTCCTGTAGTTACTTATCTAGTCCGGCCACTACTATCAATCTTCCCGATTAGAATCAGTTCGAACGTTCTCATTTTTCTTTTCTATCAATTTCCGATAGCAAACATATATCAATATCAAAAGTATATTACAATGGGAGGCTAGAGTCGGTAGTTGGCAAAGGATTGGCTCCGAAGTTCCGGTGAGATGGATTGAAAAGTGGTCGCCATTGATCCCCGCGAGCTTGTTTAGTTATTGGCAAAGTTGTGAGTAGGCTCGTCTGGCTAGTTCGGTGTATCACACAGTTTCTTAGTTTGTTACGACGTGTTGGATATGTCCTTGATACGATTTATCCTTTTAATAGTATCGAAATTTATTTGTGTGAGGAAGTTTCTTTTCAAATGGTTAGGTTAGTGACTTAACTTATTACTGATGCAGAATTTCTTGTATAGGGCATGAAATGTTTTTAAGTCAATCTGGTGTGAGTACCTAATATTTTAATAGTCCATAATCAATATTCTATTATGATATTCATAACAGTCAAGATCTCCCAATTACTCGTCCAATTAAAAATAGTCAACTCATACCTACATACATTCGGGCTTCCAAATATAAGCTACAAAAATATCTGAAAAGGGTGTATATTGGCAATACCAGCGCGGATACCGAGGCTGTTCGGTAAAATCAAAACCGCGTATTGTTATGCAGCAATACTCGCGATCATTGTTATCTCATGCAGGCCAAGCGCGAGTTGTGCCAACTTCACCGTGTGTTGAGCCTAGCTCACCCAGTTGTGTACACAGTATAAAATGTGCTGTTGCTGTAGGGAGTTCTAGATTAAATAGGTTTTAGTTTCTAAAGTTTAAACAATAGGCCTGTCGATGTACGAGTAAAAGTTGTACACAACAGGCTTAACATGGTTGTACTAGCGTCTGCCAGCGGCTTTGGTCTCATGATTGAAGGTTTTTCTGCATTCAAACTTTGGAGCCCCGTTTCATGCCTTTAAAGGGTGAATTTTGGAAAATCCTCTCTTAGTGCTCGCCTACGTCAAAATGTCATGCTTCTAAACCCAATAGTTTCGATTGTGCGTTGATATGTCAGTCAGTTTCTCCTTTTGAATACGAGTATATAGACAAAAAGTAAAGGTCCTCTCTCCAAAGATACTGTAGACTAAAGTCTGTTGTGATTGTTTAATGCAAGCACGTCCTCTTGTTAAATGCGACTTTAACTGATTTCTGCAAAATAATCAATATACACAGGAAGTAAGGATAAAAGTATAAATGTATAAGGCAGTAAATATTCACGTCCTATAAATGTCAGTTGACCCGAACTATGAAACCTAGATAGTTGGTCAAACGGGTCCCAGCTTAGACGCTACAGAAAGTATGTAAATCATCACATTACCCCTACGAACTGGGAGGAAGCGGGGGGAGGCTCTCGGCCTAAAAATAGGATTTATTTAGCCCTCACAGCCGCAGCCTTTTGTTTCATTGGTCATACATAATGTCGGCTTTGTCACCCCAAAGAAAGCTGGGCCTAAACCGAACTTATGTAAATCTCCATACAGATCTCCCTCACATTGCCAAAATTATGTACATCTAGCGAGGTTCTAATCTCGAGTTCGTGTGTCGTTCCTTATAGTTCTCTATTGAACTGTTTTATGCCTCTGAAAACACGTAAAGCCGTTGGTCCTGGATGTCAAGTGTCAGTCAGAAAGTGTGACGTTTAGTCTACAAAAGGAGTATCATGTTGCCCCGTAACTGGGTTATAGAGGTCTGATAGGCAGTCCTTTTATGTAAAAATCAAGTACCTATTCAGTTGGACTGGAAGCTGACCTCCCACTTCAGCTAGTTGTTAAAGGGCTAGGAAGATGACGATGACAAACTTTTCTAAGCCGCAAATTCTAGAATTATGCTAGAATTGGGGGCGTCACGCGCGTTCGTTCTCACTGGTACTGTACATGATCTCAAGAATCGCTGGCTAGACTCTATTTCTAGTGTAACTATCTATTCTAATCTCTGTCTTAACACAACAAACAATATGTGCAACAAACAATTTAGCTGCTGACGTTCATGATAGCACCTTTCAGTAAGCAAACTTGGAGACGAGAGAGTTCCTAGAATAACTTCCTTATAATATAATTTTGATGGAAACCTTCCGATTCGTTAATTAATTAATTCTCTGAGTGCGGAAGTGATTTCCTCGGAGCAAGTCAAACATTTAGCGCGGTGTCGAAATGTAAGGGTTGTAATATTGTAAAAGTTTCGACCATGGATCGTAAAAACTTGAAAACAGAGGTAATGTCGTAAATTTTCATTTTAACTTTAGCAAGTTCATAAGTAGGCACCTAAAATTAAGTGTAAAAGTTAATTAGAAACTTTTTACCTGCAGATTTATGTAGCTAAAGGTTTTTAATTCGAGTTAGAACACGGTCGTAAACCGCGCTCTTACTTGACACTTGGTTCGTCTCCGACCCTGAACCCTTCGCTCCTCGGTCCTAGCAATAAATAATAAAATATTTGAAATATAACACAGTAACTACTGATTTCAGATTTGATGTTTCAGAGCAGTTTTATTATAGGTAGTAGTGAGCGCTAGTGGCGTTACGTTCGCGTAACTGTCATATGCATTAGTCGTGTAGGTAGATGAAAAGGTTTTTATTAACATGTCTATTACTTTTATTTCTTTTTTTAAAGAAAGCTTACAGACTAATAGCTATTTTTTTACATAGTTTATAAAAATAGCTAATAACGAGGTTCCACATGTATATTTAATACATATTAAGTATATTTCTAGTTACAGATTGAGTTGACATTTTTTTAGCTTTATGATGAAGCCGTAAAAATGTAATTTCAGTAGGTTTCGGATCTTGTAATATCAAAGATGAGGAAAAAGACTACATTACCTTATCCTAAATAACCACTAATTAAGTTATCTACGTTCCTTCCCAAAATATTCCTTGTTTATGATCTTTTTATACTTTTGTACATTTTTGCAAAATAAATCGAATTCTTCGGGATTTGGATTCGATAGGAGATGGTTCTTCATTTCAAAATCAATAATCAAACACTACATACTTAAAATAATTCGCTAAACTGAGTAAAATCGTCAATAGCTGTGAGTTTTTTAAATTATTTTTGATAGGCTTGCTTCTGAGCACTATCTCACCTGATGATAAGCGATGATTTCGCCGACGTTGGAGCACGCTTACCTGGAAGTAACCTACTCACTTTTGACTCATAGACTCCTATGTTACATTTATAGCTTGTATCAGTTTCCCATTAGATATCAATACATCGTCTGTCTGTCACTGATATATGTCCTGCCCCAGCGCGGCGCCGCCACGGGCCCTCACTCAGAAGAAATCCCTGCGTAACGTACTGTCCTGCCAACGTCGCTCACTTATTTATAGTTGTCGGACAACACAAGTTTATGTAACTCACGAACATGTCTGCAACTTACACTTATCCACTTAAATCAAATATAAACTTGTCAAATAAAATAAAAGGTCCGTTTTGACATTTGTCGTCGCGACGTAACTAGTGGAGAAATAAAATGCTAGAACTCAATATTCCATTATACTCGTATTATTTGACGCGCCAAATTTTTAAAAACACTTTATGTAAGTAATTATTATTTTATTGTTTCTTTCAGTTTCGTTCCAAGTTACACTCTAGGGTCTTTCTCAAATGTCAAAACAGTCCTTTTATTTTTTGACAACTTTAGTTCAGTATATTGTCCATATACACTAAAAGAAACTCTCGAACTGTAACCTACAAAACTTCAGCAAAAAGTTGCTTTCGTAACTATTACTGGAAATCGTGTACTACTGCGTACTAGACGATTTCCAGTAACAAACTTTAGCATTCCGGAATTCCCTATAAATCTAAGCTAACTAGAAATCTTTTCCATCCCAACAAGTTAAGTTAATCTGTTCGAGTTGATCCAGTGGAATCCAATTCGTGGGCCACTCCCGGCGACTGCGGGCCAGCGTCTTGGAGTGATACCGCCGGAGCCCGCTTCCTCCGAATCGTAATGAAATTGGCCGTGTTCAATTAGCCAACGTAAGCAGCTCCGACTATTAGCCGGAATCTAATTATGTCGGCGCTACATACACTTAGCAAATACGTAGGGTAGGTGGACAATTTGTGAGCTAACACCTAACTACACTTCGGCTTAAAGGCTTATCGTTCTGTATAACAAGAGTGAACAGGTTCTTAATAAACTAGTCCGATTCTCCATCAACGCTTGCAATCGTTGTTGATGGTAAGCAGTGATGCTTTACTGTTTACAATCAGGTGGCATCGCAGTCTAGCACTGGTTTACATCATCCGAAAGACATCCACAGTTGGGCATAGGCCTTTCCCAAAATTATACTTTAATTATTATCCTATTAGCTTAAAGCTTTTAATTACTTACGGGGGACTTTCCCGACCCGTCTATCGTCAATGTGAGTATGGTTTAAAAGTTAGTTGTTTCAAACACGCAATCCAACGAAATTTTTGATAATAAAAGGTAACGCGGAAAAGAGAGAACGCCTGAATGCTCTGGTGGCGTTCAGTTGTTCCGTCACTTACTCAAATATTTCACAACCCGAAAAAAAATTCGTTATCTAGAGTAAATCTCTAAGGTTTCTACATTTATATTTTCTTTAGTTTTTAATTTATTAGTTTATATTTAAAGCCAAAGGAAAATTGTCAAATTACACGAAAAATAGCAGGTTGTCGAAGTCTTTCCTGGATTAGTTTTGATTTCAACAAAAACCTAGATAACAGTCACATAATATCTGTGTTTCTAGTCCGAAACAGCCCATTCCTGAAGATGTTCGTCGTTTCGCACCGCGGTGCGAACCACGAGTGGTGCGAAACTACGAAAGACCCCAAAATACGTGGCGACCATATCTCTTTAGGTAATAAAGTCGTAATTACATAAAAGCAGTTGCGGTTCTTAATATATGGACATTGTGAATTAAATGAACTTGTCATTTTAACAACATGATACAGAGTAATCACATTTTTGAACATGAAACCTTTTAACGTACTGTTTAAATGTTTATAGAGGCTTACATTTTTAAAACACCGTTATAATTCTTCCTCCGTTTTAGGCATAATTTACTTCGTATTGAGATCGAAGTTATTAGAAAAATAAACTTAACAACAATAATTTCCTATTCAAAATTGAAATGATGTGCCCAGTCCTGTTGAAATTTATTTCATTTTAACTATTTATTTTATTAACAAGTTTAATTTTGTAAATTGAACATTATATTTACTACGAAACTGAAATAATTTAAATGTAGGTAAAATACAGTAATGCACACAATAAAATACCTAATTATGAGAACATTATACAAACAATAATTTTACAGTGAATTAATTAATTAGGTCAAATATGATGCATATTTACCCCTGTTATACTCGTATTATAGTGTAGAGCATAAAATCAAATATGTTATGTTTTAACTCCACTATTACAAATAAGTGTCAAGGTAGTTACAATTATGCATTACACTTGAGTTGTATATGTATAGGTATTTTACGTCACAGAAAAACGTACGTGAATAATAAAATATAAGTACGTACAAGGTGCTAGGGCAGAGACGCATCGCCGAACGTCTAACGTTTCACTGATGGAACGGGATTGGTGGAATTTAATTTCATACAATTCCAGCGCATACTCCTCGAAATGTAACTGATAGAAAACCTTCAGGCTAGCAACCTGGCGTCGACGCTTAAGACTGGAGCTTCGTCGCAATTGGAGCTTCGTCGTGACTGGTGCATCATCACCGATGATCATCTTGCCTCATTTTGAATAGATTCAAACGCATCAAACCGGTATTTAGCAGATCTTTCTAAGATTCTTTTTTAGTGTTAAAATTCCCTTTGTATATCAGTCTTTCATGTTCCGAACGCATTCCAGAATCGCGGTGACTCTGTAGTCAGTGATCCCGCTGCATTGTAGTAATTTATACATGATCAAACTTGCGCTTGAGAGAGGTTGACTATCTGTTTTAGTGTTATACGAGTACCTTAGCTAGGCAATGCTCAACTTTTTAGCAGCCTTTTGTGTTTATACCTTAATGTGTGGCCTAAAATTGAGGTTAAATGTTAAAGTTAGTCCAAGACCTACAAAGTTACCGTTCTAGTTAAAGAGGGGTATAATTAGTTCCTTTTAGCGCAATAAAAGACACGTCTGGGTTTTAGCAGCATTAAACTTGACCAAATTGGCATCACCCCATTCAGAAACAACTTCCAAGGACAAATTGGTTGGTTGACTCGGAAAAACTGGATCTGTGACCTACGAGCTCGTGCGTTGGACACTTCTCTCAGCTACTGTGTAAACAGTTACGCTATTTTTATTCAGTATTATATTATGTATACTGAAAAATATCCATTTTTCATGCTCCTGAAAAATCTCTTCTAAATACAAAACCTAACTGTTCGTAAAATCTACGTGTGCTCAAGCGGATTACTGTACAGCATCGGTAGCTGAATGTCTGTGCACGGAGAGCAGGAGAGATCAGTCGCACGGAACACAATTATAGCGGGGCCGAAATCGCCGGCCGCCGCCGCGCGCCGAGTAGTTGCCGCCCGGTCGCGTCGGCAACTGGATTAGCTTCCAGCGGCGCGCTTGCGGCGGTGTAGCAACGTGCACTGGCGATGATCCATCCGAGAGGGTTTTAAAATCGAAAGAATCGAAGTCAATAAAATAAAACATCCGTTTTTGTAAGGTGGGGATTATCAGAATGACTTCTCACGCTCTTAAGCGGAGCAGCAGAGCGTGTCAGACTTTTACTGACTAAACCCCACCCCGTTCCTTCTTTGTCTTCGCTCCAGGGTCCCGGGTTTTCCTTTTAGAAGCTAAACCCAAAATAAACCATCGGTCAAAAACCAACTCCTTTCTACAAAATAATCGAGATGTATTTCAATTGTTTTAAGTCAAAGAAATCGACCGTTAGTTTTTGATTGTACGAGTCAGTCGCTCTCACTCGAAACTCTAAACCATCGAGGAACAACTCGCGAATGAACGCTCCATTCGCTAATCCAATAACACACCGAGTCGGAATCGAGTCAAAGTTGAAATAATCGAGAACCATCGAGATGTTAGAATAAATCGATTGAAAGCTCTCGTCATCTCGCATCGCTATCGTGAGCCGTGGAAACGCTAGCAAGCAAGTTATTTCGCCGAGAATGAATTAACCGTTCATTTGATTTAGGTTCGGTATTTGCTATTGCTGAATGCGGCCAATTCGTTTTAGGCACCTGGATTTGCTTGGGTCACTCTCAAAGTTAATAGTGAAATTGCCTGAATACCAGACAAACGAACTTCTACTAGCGTCTTTGCTCGCGTGAAATCGTTTATCCTTATATGTGAAATCATCCCAAGGGGAATACTCGTATATTCACGGGTAGAAATATCCTTTATCCTAATCCAGGATATGATTAACCGTGTGAGAATCCCGAACCGAAACCCGTAAATGAGATTGTAATACAAACAGACAGAGCGTTACTTTTGCTATTATAATAGTAGTATGGAATAGAATTATCTACATCAGATATTGAAATATCTTGTGCGCGTTAATTTTACCACAGAAGCCTACACATGACAACACACAATCAAGTAAACAATAATGCTAGGAGTCTCTGCTTACCTACGTCGATAACATTCAATACCTCTAATACAATACGTATTGTATCAACATCTCTGCGTATCTCTCAACTAAAGGACCGGGCGTGTATCTCGCACGCACTTCCTCGCCCGGACCGCGACGCGCTATCAGTTCCCAAATTATCTTAAGCACCTCAACTTAGTTTTAATAAAATTCTCCTGAAACTTTCAGGCCGGCTATCTTTGAGCGGAAGACGTAGCCGAGCTGCGAAAAAGAAGCCTCGTTTAATAATAAAAGAGCATGAAATTAAATTGTGATCTTGTAAGTCTAAAACACTTTGGTGAAAAAATTTTTTAGACTTACGAGAACAAAATCGCGTGCTTCTGTTTACACAGATAAATCTCTATACTGTTTTTCCTATTCAAAACCCAGGTCCTGGGCAACACGATATTCCTCGGATAGACTGACGGACAGATTTTCTGACATATGGCTACGAATGACAACCAGGACTGGCTTTACTTGCTTTTCGAACAGGGGAAAAGGTGATTTTGTTAGTAATGTCCTAGATTAACTTAAAAAGTACACATAAATTGTAATATCTTATTATTACTTGCCCAGTTCGAATCCGAAACCTCATGCATGAGAGGCGGGTTCTTAACCACTGTGCCATCTCAACAATATATATATAAATACATATATTTTTACGAGATCTTCTCGAAGATGGGAGTGCAGGATGAATACGAAACATTACAACCCGTGGCTTCTGAAATAACATCTTTTTCCCCGAGTCGCGGGAAGTACCAGCTGGCATGCTACTCGTACATACTACTATTATTCTTTCATTCCACTTCATTCACTCTCGTCCCTCGCATGAACATATTCCAAGCAGAAAGAATAAGTTCACCTATTTAATGGCAGAAAATATTTTTGTAAGGAACGGGAAATGAGGCTGCTGCCAGCGCCTTGCCCCGCGTGATAGTAAGGTCTTTAGTTCTCCATACAAAACTTTGGAACCCCGCTTCATACACTCAAGGGGTGAATAGGAAAATCCTTATTGTTTACATACATTGTAAAAGGAGATGCAAAATTTCAGCATTCAAAGGTTTGGGCTGGACGTCAACAAATCAGTGAGTCAGGATTTTTATCTATACTGTATAGATTTAAAGGTTGTCTGTATAAAAATAGCTTTTAGCAAAAAGACCGCCAATTATAACACCCTATTAATTTGAAGTTACTATTGTAATTTAATTTTCGGTCTACAATAAGAGTATACAATATCAATCAATCAACAGATTGGAGTTTCTAAATTCTGATATAGGCTTAGTAAACTTGTAATAGACATACTACTTTAAAAACCCAGATTAACATTTTTAATAAGAAGTATAAAAGAATATTACTCTGAAATTTTGTTTTCTACTTTATTGTCGGCATTGTAAAGAAATAATTATAATTTCGTTCATACGACTGAAGTAATCAGATATTTTACGTTTCAAGAGCTTCACAAGTTAATATGAAATTTGTCAAGGGTATCATCAGATCCAATAATATGAAATAATGAATGCTTCGTATTATTGATATCAAATATGAGAATTGCATTCACATATTATTTTTTCGAGTATTTCAGTAAGTACCTACGTGTTTACAGTGAAAGGTTTCTCGAGCCTTTAACTCAGGACGATTCGCTGATCTTATTAGTTTCCTTTATATTTTGTTAACAAAAGTTATAAGTAATTAGAAACATGAATCTATATTTTATTTAGTGTTAACTAGTGCTACATTCAGCTTCAAATACACATGTCGTGCTATGTCACTTTAATATCTGATCTACTCATTCTGATGAGTAGATCAGATTCTGAGATCTCAGATACTGAGTTTATGACTTTCTTTTTCTTTGTTATTTGAGTTAGATTATTTAGTTGTAATTTAGTATGTAGTAGAGGCGAATTATTGAAAAACTCTATAGTTTCGGCTGTGCGTTAATATGTTTGTCGATTTTATACCTAACCATTAACAGTAGCTCCCCTTCGCCACGACAGGTTCGCCACCACCCAAATTGACACGGTGCGATGGTCAATTTGTCAAATATTAGAATTACTTTGCATACTTTAAAATTTATGGTAAATGTTTTTTTAACAGTTATTGTTCCAATTTCCTAAAGTTTGGCAATGAATTTATTCTCTAAATTTCCTGACTTCCGGACAACAAAAATTTAATATCGTGGTGGGAGACCAACTTTTCTTTAAATCAAGTCCTATTAATTTATACTTACCTACGTTTTGCCCTGAGTTTTTTTTATGATAATGACGATAGAAAGATTTATTATTAGACGCTGTAGTCGCTCGCTTGAATTGAAAATGTAAATCTGAAGTGATGATGAACGTAGGAAATATAAGCTAACATCTTCCTTTTCAAAACAATACACTGGATAGCATTATTTCGAAGTGCTGTTACTTGTGTAGTCTGTTTCAATTACAGAGATTAACTGGATTAATAAAATTATTGGAGCTGCGACACAGCCAAGCGCTCCCCCATGCACATGTTAGGTGGAGCTCGCTGCTAAAGCGAGGGCCACACGGATGTAATCTAGCGTCCCAACAGAAGTCACCTCGAGTCTGTTAATTCTGGTGTAAGTCCTATTGTCAAAGTGTCGTTCTGGATTCTTCGCCTCCAGGTGGTCGACCTCATTCTCGTTTGCCCTCAATTTTTTTCGTCAAATTAAATTATAGACTACAAAAATTTTAGACATTTTTCTAGGCATATTTGATAGTAGCTAACAAATGGAGTCAATTATCTTACACGTGGCCGCTCAGGTGCCTCTTGACCTTTCCTTGTGATTTCTTTGTGGGAAATTGGAACTATATTAATTAGGAAACTAATTAATAATTTTCCAAGATCATGTAATGATCACTTGTTGTCGTATAATTTACTAATATAATTGTTTACTTTGTCTAGGAAAGGAAATATTTTCCAAATAATTATCTATAATTAACAAGTATAATTACTATCGAATTCGGGTCTCAGAATAATAACTTGATACATTAAAAACCTTAAAAATAAATATAAAGGCATTTTTCAGACCAAATGTATTGTCAGCCGCTGACTGGGAGCACGTGTTACGTATTTTTTCGCTTTTCCAATATTAACTTCTTGTTTACACCGAACCGACTATACGTTATTACGTAGTGCATTGTCGCTGAATCTTGGTGGGTGATTATTAAACTACGCATCAATGCACGACAGACGCAGATTGGCTAACTTGTCGAAGGTAACAGCGTATTTGATTATAGCACCCACTGCCGTACCGCGGGCATAATTCACTGAAGAAAATAGAACTGGAGAGAACAGACATTATATCTCACGGTTATCACACGTGTAACTCAGAAGACGTTTGTCAAGTACTACGAGCAACTTGATTTCTTAATAACTTATTACAATCTGGCCTAAAAGACTAATAACTGATTTAACTGTAAACTTATTATTAAATAAAACCTGTAGGGTTTTACATGGATTGCAATACGTAAGGTCACCTCTGTTGGGACGCTGGATAACTCCCGTGTGGCCCACGCTTACTGTCGCAATGTCCCGCCTCGCTAGTCGGTGTTAGCTGCTCCGTGTGTCGCGAGTCACGCCCCGGCTTAAGGCGCGCGCCGTGGGCTTACGGCTGTAATGCTGCTAGTTATTGCTGTCATTCTCCGTGTTTCGACACTCTGCCGCTTCGGTTATCGCCCTTATATCACGTTTATTGTACCAGGACTGGTCCTGTATATAAACTGTGCCATATACAGTATATAAACTGTGTGACATGGCCTTTAATTTCCTTTTTTGACTTTTGTTGTAAAAAATATCAGTATGGGAAAAAATCTGTTCATTTTATTACTAAACAAAAGAGCTACGGCCATTATAAAATGCAAATCCAAATGAATATCAATTTGTATAGTTAATCTGAATATTTTCATAAAACAAATACGTGAAAGCCGGTTTTTATTTAACAAAACAGAACAGGCTTGTCGAAAAAATCAGCAATCCACGTGAATTTTTATTTGGCAAAGAAAGTAAAAAGTGTGATTTTCTAACAAACGCAAAACATTGATTAATTATGTGGACGTTGACAGATCACGTCATCTATCACGAGTGCGGCGGATCTGAGCGGATCTGCGCGGATCTGAGCGGGACGTCAGGTGTAGAGTGCGCTATCATCGGATATTATACACGAGAACACTGACAGACATAGATACTTTTAACTAGTCGTGACACCATACGGTAGAGGTGTACCCCGCTTGGGCGGAGCACCACCGTGCCCTCATCGGGGTCTCGTGCCCCAGCCACCGCGATCACGACCCCGTTCTACGCGCGCCTGTTATGTCAGCAAACTGTAGAGGCCCACAAGGGTCGAAGCCTTCTGGGTCCCTGGGTTGAACGAAAGAGAACCTTTAGGGCCCTGGAACTAAAGCAAAAAAGGAACAGCGGTAAAACGCCCTACCGCTCCACCCAGAGCTGGAGAAGTAATTTTGATGATATCCCATCTAGAAAAAAATACTAGCCGTATTACAGGTATTAATTAGTTAGTTATGTACTCGAATACAAGAGGCGGATAACTGTACTGTATAGTAATGTTATCGGTTCGCAAGCCCCACTACTTGGCATGCAAACAAAAACCCACAGCCGTGCCATAAAACTGAACGGCGCTATATCCGCCGCCGGATCCGCCGTCCCGGTAATGCGCACCCCGCTTTACGTCCACCAATTGATTTACTTAAAACCTTAAAGCACACAATTTTTTAGTAGAGTCTATAGCTCTTCAGTGAAGTACCGAGTTACCCCAGTTAATGAGTTGTGGAGGTCTGGTAGGCAGCCGCTCCTCGTAAAATACTGGTATTCAGCTAAATTCGGCTAAATCGGCTTGACTGGAAACCACCCCAATATAGTTGGGAAAAGGCTAGGCAGATGACGACGATATAGCTCGTCAGTGAAGCACTGGTTTCATTTTATATGTTCCATCATTCAATCTAGAGATTGCAATGCAATCAAATCAAATCTATTAGTTTTTATTTCACATAGGCCTATATGGGCACTTATATAACGTCAGAAGCTAGTGCACGCTTCCAGTGGACCATAAACACCACTACTCTTTTAAAAAAATATATATTTTAAAATATTTCCATATTATATTTTAATAACCTGCCTAAACAAGGTCATTTTATTTTGTGTTTTAACACAAAAACATTGTATTCACTATAGACACTCGGAAACAGTAAATATACCGTAACGAAGGAGAGGCCTTTACTTTTGATAACAGACACCATATTTTTCCTCATAATTATACATAGAAGGAAAATGTCTTGAGAAAACGTGAACATAAAGAAAGTCTGAAATCGAAGGACCCGTGTATAAAACCAAAGTTGTAGATAGGAGACCAAACAGTTGGTCAACAAGTGGGAGTGTGGAGGTAGCGAGTCTTGGGCTCCACTTTGCTAGTATTTTGCATGGCAAGTATTGTGCGGGGCTGGAGTGGAGTGCACTCTAACTTATAACTGCGTTATATTGCTATTATTGCTAACTGTTGCACTTCCCTCTCCGACGTCTTCGCGGCCATTTCTACGAATTTACTTTAGGAATTCATAACTTATAGGTACCACTCCGCGTAGTTATTTCTTTTTAGAAACCTTTCTGGTGACTTATTTAAATTTAGAGTCCTTTGAAAAGTTTTCAGTAAAGTAAATGTAGTTATGAAAATTATTTATGAAATACTATTCATACTTAATTATTTCTTATGTTTTGCTTAATTTACTTCTAGCACTAGCACTTAGTTACTTTACTTCTAGCTGAAACATGACGCTATTGTAAATGGGTTTAAAGAATGTTATTATCATAAAAACAATTACAGTTCTTATGAAAATAAAAATTCTTTATTATCCTTTATTTCAGACCATATAAAAAATATCTGACATAATTTAAATAACTCGAGATCCAGGCGTTCCTTCCATTCATTTTGTTAGACATTGTCTCAATAGTCTGACACTATACGTGAGGACTTGAAATTGGCTTGACATCTAAAATAGTTTTCTTTTTAATAAGTTTTTATTAAAGGTTTATACTTCCAAACTTTAATAAATCAATAAATATCCATGTGTTAGCAGCCATACCTACAAATATTAAAGATGTTTCTAATGCACATGTGTTTGTTTCCCAGGAGGCGCTGCGCGGGCGCAGGTGCGCATCGCTGCGCTCGGCGGCGACGCCGGCGCGCGGCGCGGAGGACTCGGGGCGCAGCACGCCCTCCGCCGCGCACCGCGCCTCCCCCTCCCCCGCGGACACGCCCGCGCCCAAGAAGTCCAACTGGGAAGTCATCGAACACTTCTCCTCAAGCAAGAGCAAGAGAAGTCCTACCGCCGTAAGTACATAGATTTTTAAGGTTCCACAGAACACGACAGACGCCATTGCATAATGCGTCACTGCTGGAAAGCTGTTTACCGCTACACAAGTGGCAACATTGTAAGAGTTCTACATACCAGGAGTATGCAGAACTCTCAAGTCAAGTCCAGGCAGGCCAATGCAGACACAACTTGTCAAAGGGAGGTTTTATAGACACGTCGGATACTTAATGTGAGAGCAGTGCTCTTCCTGTTTTAAACATGAGCCACACGTTAGAATGCCCCAAATGATCATACACTTGCACTTTGGAGGATCTGATGAGTGTAACCGATGCTGCTATAGCGTAGCTATCTACTGGGGCCAATGCACACTTAATGAACTAACAATCTACTGCTTTTCAAAAACTTTTATGTATATTCGTTTATATTATATGTATAAGAAATGGTTTTGCATGGTATTTAGTGCAAAAAGCCGACTTTTACTCATATCATTGTCAACAAAACCAATCCTAAAACTTTCTAGGATATAATCATCATCATCACTTCAATCGAAAGACTTCCACTGCTGGACATAGGCCTCCCCGGATCTGTGCGTCTCGTATCTATCGAATGTAATAAGTAGAGTTAATTCATGAATCCCCGACCGGTCTCATTGGACCGCGCTGTTATTGTCTTACTATTGTGTCTCGTTTCGCGGGTATTGATAGGTTAAAAACACAACAGTAAACGTGTTTTTGTAGAAGGAATTAGTTGTGGTGTGCGTGGGAGCCTGCTGGTGTACCAGCTGTAGCGCATGTCTTGCTCCTAGCTCCTCGTTACATCGTGTCCTGCGGCCTCGCCACTGACTCCTCGTTAAAGGAGCATCTCGCCGGAATCACACCGCGATGAGCCCCGAATGGAAACAATTACGTATAATAACCATTCCTGAAGCGAGACCTGCCGTTTCATTGTAAAATTCTTCAAAAATATTTAATATCATTCGGAGCTCCTTTCAGAATCAGGTATAAATACGTCAGAAAATCGACCTCTTTGTCCCCTGTTAATTGAAAAGCGTCCGTTTGTTCCCGGTGTCCGGGTCCCGTCCGGGCCGGCCGCCGATCGTTCACAACATTTCGTCGACGGTCCGTTATCCGTCCACGCGATTGAGTTAGTGCGCGGGATGTGCGTAAAAACTCGGAAATGCGTTGAATTGGACCCCGGGGTCTCAGGGATGACAGCCTGCGCCGTTATTGTCCTCTTTATAGTCGTGAAATCCAATTTTAAGTATCTTCTGTATTTAATGGAGTGTCAGCTTTATAGAGTGCACCAGTCCGTCCGGCAGTATTGTTTTAGTGCAGTTTCTTTTAAGATGAAGTGGCCGTTTCGCGGTCAACGGCGGGTTGCTAATTATGTCAAGTGGCTCGAGCGGATTCCTCCGGATTCTTTCAAAGACTCTTGTGAGCGATGTGAGATTGGTTTTCTTCATCGATTGGCTCGTTTTTCTACAATTATGACGTACTCTAATATTTTATGTAACGTATTAACATGACCTTTTTACGTGGCATTGTTGACAAGATTAATATTCTTGGAGTTGATCCCTTTCGGGCCGGCCAGACACAATCAAAGGGAATCGAGAAAGATTATTATAATAACATTTGAAGCATATAGGAAAGTGTATCTGAAAGTATCTTTCCGTATCCTTTTTTCTCTCAAAAGCGAGGCAAGTTTTTTCGTATGTAACTCGGAACCTAAGTAAACAGTGAGAATGTTAACGTGAAAATGTGGATCGACGGTTTGTTATTCTTTGCTAACAAAAACAATGTGAAGACATCCTCCGTCGTGCGGCGACGTCCGGACGGACCCGAACCGGTGTTGATATTCATTGTCGAGTTATGCCGGATGGCTTTTAAAAAAAAATCTTCAATGCGTATTAGAAACATCATAGGTTAGTAAATAATTAAGAAGTCTTATACCTATATTAATAAATTAATTATCTAAATATTTTGGAACCAGGCTCTGGTTCATTATAGGTACATCGATAAACATCACTTAACTGCGGAAAATCGTAAGTACCTCCCTGCTATTTCTTTCAAGACGGAGTAAGAAGTAGCTCACAGTCTGCAGAGTAAGGAAGTAGATTTGTATCTGACAATGGCATAAAAGCCACGTGTGCCTTTGTGAACATAGTTACCTGATGCTCTGCAAAAACGAGGCAGTCTCATCAACATCCTGAACCCATTATCATATTGACCCGCAGGCGCCGACTGTAGTGACAGAATAAGTAACACTATAGTTAACCCACGGCGGCACGTGCAAAGTACTTGAAAGGACTATAGGTAATTTACATGTTAGGGTTATTTCATGCTAATTATACCCTAAATCTTAGAACCTAATTGTTTTGTCGCTAGACAGATGATCATCAATCGAATCGTATGGATTTATATATTTAATACAAGCCGATAAAACTGGTTCGTTTAGAGGACATGGCGGGATTAAGCCACAGATACATGACAATAAAAGCGTACAGATATCATCGGAAATATCGCTGACATACCTACCTACGTGATGCTTCATAAAAATATAAAAGTGATAAAAATACTATTACACTAGGCGGGTCCCTACACGTTCAAGATAAGAGCAAAATAATAATTATGAAAGTAAATTGCACTTTTTTTAAAGTTTAGCTTTGAAAAATAAAAAGAAAAGAACATGTTTTCGTGCCTCACACAATGATATAAACTAAAAGTAGGTATACAAATTAAAAAGAAAGTACAATCAGTGCGCCACACAAGAATTAATATTATAGTAGGGACTTGCAAGTAAATAGTCCAAACATATCACGTATTCTATCTAATCAGCAGTTACTCACTCCCTCACTAATGTTTCCATATCATATACTCGTACTAGTTAGTTATTCTCAAACAACCTTCACACGGCATTCCATCTGATGGACGCCAAAACACATCACGAAGATTGACTGTTTAGTTTTTACAAAAGAAGCTTCACAAAGATTGTTGTTGTTAGCCGCGAGTCGTCTAGAATGTTCCACAGTATTGTACCAGACCGCTTCAAGAAAAATATATTGCTTCCGAAATTGAGGCAAAACTTTACTCACCTCCGGTAGGTACAACAATAACAAGAATTATCATCCTCCGCACCTCCTGCCCTCGCGCCTCCGGCCCTCACAAACGATATCGATAGAAGTCTCGCAACGCCACGAGCTTATTAAAAGAAAACTTGTTCCCAACTTTATACAAATAGATTTTGTTGTGAAGTTTCCCCATTGAGTAGTATTGACGTGAGTCGTAGATATCCGCCACGCCGGCGTGTGTCGTGACGTCACCGCCGTGGCACGCCGCTGACGAGGGTCCGCCGCCGCGTGCCCGCCGCGGCTTCGCTGTAAGTGGGGTGATGTTTAAATGTAGTGTTTAGAAGGAGGGTAGTGTGACATTTCTGTTGTTACCTTGGGTTGTTTTTGATCTGGACACAGTGAAGACAAGCTTATCAGTAGTAACACAGTGGCTGAATAGTAGTGACGAGTTTATTCTGGGCGTGGACGTGAAACACGCCTACATTGTGCGAACCCCGCAGGCTAGCGCAAAGATAAATATTATGGAACCTTATATGCGGTTACCATCTCATCCAGAAATACATTTCCTCATAATATGATAAACAAAAACACGTCAACAACGTCTTGTGTTCGGAGCACAAACAACATTGATCGGAGAGGACATGACACGTCCGCGGAACATTTACGCACTCTATTAGAAGGAATAACATGCGAACAACGAGGTGTGGTATAATTAAACTATTCCATACATCCTGGTTTTGTAAATATTTTTGTTGAGAATAATAATAATAATCGTTTATTTATAACATTGGGTATCTTTACAATACAGTAAATTAAATAATAAAAAGAACACAGTTGCTTATTTTCCTGAACTAGGGTGAACCTGTGCTTCAGGCTAGAGACAAAATAATAAATACTCTATTTTAAAATTTTTACTAAATTTAAAGATACGGAGTGTGTTATTTACAAACAGTAAGTAGGTCTTCTGTCTCTACATAGGATATGCTTAGTAAATATTGGAGGATCCTCTTTTTACAGTTATACTTATTTAATTTATAGATACTTAATGTTCTATTTAATTTATTGTACAGAAACGGACCTAAAAAGTAAAAAATCTTTTTACAAATACATATTTTGAGAATTCATTAGAGTGGCAAACAATATCATTTCGTCTCTTATTAGTGATTTCGAAATATATAGTCCGTACAGATATATCTGTATATTTTACGTGCTTTTTAAAGTAGATAGTATTTATTACGTTTTATCAACACGTAGCATATATCACTTAGAACTATAATACTATTCTACCATTGACCTACAGATGTCATCTGTATCCTGGTTTTCTGATTTTCTGTTTCAATTCATGTATTCTTTCGTCCACCCATGGTTGAATATTAAGAGAATACCGAAGGCATCCTGGCCTTAATGACATTGTGCACTGTACAAGCATGTTTCTGTTGCATGACATTTCAACAAATAAATGCCTAAATGCCCATCCAGAAAAGACTGTAATTTCTTACGTAAGCAGTCAGTAGGTACTGGTTGTGCTGGTCTCTCTCCCTTATCGGAATGTTTTGCTCTGCGGCGTGAGGAGCGTCTCTGCTGCTCATAATATCTGCTTATCTTTATAATGTTCCTTGTGAATTATTGCGGGCATATATTCCTGAAGAATTATGTCGGTCGGTTTTGTTTTCATGATTTTATTCATACATGGCATCGGCTGGAAGCAATTTAATGTATTGTAGAGATAGAAAAGTCAAATATGTTTTGGGTTTTGCTAAAATCTGCCAGGTTAAATTCTTATTCTGTCTCGTTAGCCTTACTACTAGTTCTTCGAGAAGGAGTCCAGGTCATACCGCTTTTCGCATTGATGTTCCGCGATAACATCTGGCAGCTTGTTCACAGCTTTTTCACCCAAAAAAAAACCTGTAAACAGCAGGCCAGTAAATGGGTCCATTTTTCGTCTAGGTAACTTAGGGCATCATAAATATTTGGCTATAAAATAATATTAACATTGAGACTGTTCCTCATAAAGGAGCGAATCTGTTGGCCCTTAGGCGCGTGTGCCCCGCCCAACGACCTCACCGCCCGGTATGTATGTCCGCATCAAATGTAGAACTATTACATTCTCCTGGACAAAGGGCGCCGCCCGCGTGCCTTCCACCGTGCCTACCTGGCGCAGGCTACAGAAGGTTCACTTCTAAACGGCAAGGCTACCCTTCTCAGAGCACCTAACATAGATCTTGGATCCTGGACTAAGGCCCTCCATACTATTACATTTTTTTCAAAAGCTGATTCTATTTGTTGATACTTACACTGTATACTTTTACCCATGTGCTGCAATAAATGATAGGTTCCAATTAAGATTTGAGAATTGAAAACATTTTGAATGAGTTCTTGATGTGTAAGAATTTAATAACACACTTAAATTTTTAAAGTGAGAAAGTTAAAGTCACGTACAGCACTCAACATTTTAGTTTGTGTATACTGAGGTCCTGTGAGTGTAGAAATATTTAGTTTTGAAATTTTGAAGCTGTCCTTCGGTAGTTGTCTAGTACGAGGAGCTCTCATTAGAACCGGAATGTAGACCTTTTGTTTGAGTCAAAGGCACATGTAACTGTAGCTAACAACCCACGGAGCCTCCATCGAACGGGCAGCGCCGAGGGACCGAGCTGGTCAATACGCTGAGACATTGTTCTCCGGAACAGCTCAGCAGTGTTTGCCCAACTATTGTAGCACTTCAATGTGTTTAGGGTGGAAATAACAAATGTCGGCTGCTATGAATATTTGAATAAAGCGCCAAATATACATGCCTCGTGCTTGTGTTTGCATTACCTCAATATCTAAATTCGAGTAAACGTTCAGGACTGAGTCAACAGTGACCTTTATTGACTACTTAGTGATCCTATTAGGGTACGTAATATTTACGTGTGTGTGTGTGTGCCTCGGAAATCATTAAACTATATTTGGCTCCATTTTCTTCGAAATATACTTGTAGGATTCGTATGAAAGGAGTTTTTTGTCCGTCGTCGCCACGGGTCGTAAGTTCAGGACCGAGATATCGGGAAATAAATATACAACATTATTTCTCACTCGCTCACCGTAGGCCGGGTTTGACAAGTTCATAGCGAGGCACAAATCTCCCGGGAGCAACGAGTGATGACACTTGAAGTTTGAGCATTATGTACAAAGCTTTTACCTTCAAATTACATCGCACGCTATTTATGACAGTCGCAGTGCCTGAATGGCCCTCCCCGTCGGATGCGTACAATACGTCAATTGTTTCGAAGCGGGCGTTAAAATTTTATCTCTATTCAGTTAAGAATTCAATTAAGAGCTGCTTTATTAATTAGCGTCAATTTGCTTGAACATAATTAATTCCTCTGTTACGGCTGTACTTGATGTTCTCATAAATACATAAGACTGCTGCTTGTAATCTCTTCTGCCCTCGACTGCGGAGCATCGCGATCAAAGAGAATCCTAACAAAATATTCCAGCCTCCCGCTTGCTATTAATTACACAAGTTAATGGCCATTTATATATTAGCATTTGCATCGCGATTCCTTTTCAAATCGGCTTCATTCAGACTCGTTTTAATTTATTGAGCGCTCCTCGTGAATGCCGAGCCGAACCTTTTTGCATTGGGGATTTGATGGAGTAATTGTTCATCCGTGTGTTGCTATTATTCTCGTAGCTATTCATTTATTTAAAGTTTATGCGCGAGTAAAAATAAATAAACAAAGGTAGACTTGATGCTTTGCGATTACTTACGCCTGTAAACGTTGTTATTCCTTTAATTAATCATTTGCTGTTAAAAGTTGTTGTCTTTTTATCACAGCCGACGTTCTTTAAGCCTGAAAAAGTGTATTACTTAAATAATGTAGCTTATAAAATGCACAAAGAGATAATTGTTGGCGGAGCTTGTAGCTGGTCCAGCTCCGTTCCCTCTCGGCAGAACATAGCTTGTGCTTATTGAACCTCTCCTGCGCCACTCGGGTAATGAATTTATTTATTTTTTAGCTACGGTAAAAGCCTCTAAATAATTTTTAAAGAGAACTTATTAGATTATTCTATCTTTTAGTGCCTATAATATCCTGTATATTTTGTAGATGTTGACTCTGCAGAATAATAGATTGAAATAATTCCTATTACAACTACTGACGTTTATGCAGGCCTCTATGTCATGTGATATCAGCAATAGAGTCGAGCAGTAGTCACCCGAGATAAGCCAGCCTTCTGCTCGACTAGCCCGAGCTCGCCTGCGGCTATGCAGCCTCACACCACTCGTGTCTACATGTAGCCTCTGACTCCAGTTAATCTGGATTAGCTTTCGTAGGGGTGAGTCGGGTTGAGTGGAGGTTGCAACACTTCGGATAACGTTTCGACAAATACAATCATGGGCTCAAGGATTACCCAAGTTGCTTAAATTACCAGAAAACTTGAATAAGTAGGACTACTTAGGATACTTTTCAATGCAACTGATTTTTAAAAGCCACCTATATTTCTAGAGGGGTTTTGCAGAATATAGATGACATAATATTGTACAGCTTGGTTTTAGAGGTGGAAAATCATCGAATTACTTCTTGAGCTAGAACTGACTTGAGCGTAGCGGGAGAAGGTGTGTCAGACTTTTACTGACTAAACCTACTCTGTTCTTTCTTTGCCTTCCGTTCCAGGGACCTTTTTCCTTTATATTGTTTTTCCTTTATATTGTATCTACCACAGTGTTCACTAAAAATCAAGATCTCGTAAATTACCCGCAAATAAAGTTTGTGGCTTTACTCCAATCTGCCATAACATTGGCGCAATTATAATAACTGGCGGTAATTAACGCTATTTCGTTGGTACACTAAATGTTGGATTTAATGAAGTGCCATTAGCAGGGCGATAATTTTAGTCCGGACTTGGGATAGTGTTGTGAACCGCAGCACTATTAAAATAGAATGGCACTGATCGGATTTTATTCATTTCCGAAAATCAGTAATCTGTTTCAGCGTATTCTACTGAAACGTTTGCATGTAGCCATCAAATATGATCGCACTCGATAACCGATACATTTTTTATTAGACTTTCGGGATTTCGGTTTCTGTTTATTTTTTGTAGGGAAAACAAACAGTCATGTACAAAAATGTCGGCACTTGTCAATAGGAGTAACATACACTACTAACTACGTTATCCAAAAATTATTATAGGGAAAAGCTGGCAATATCAAACTTAATTATTAGGTTGGAGAAGAAAGAAAAAACATATTCTGTTGACGACTACTGGTATTTACTCTGCCTAATAAGTACCTGCCGACTTCGCGTATTACTTGCTTGTGTCAGATACTTAGTCATTAATGAATTTGTGTGTGTGTTTTTTGAGATAGGATGATAATTACGTCTTTTGCTCTTAAGCGGAGTGGGAGGGCGTATCAGACTTTTACTAAATAAAACCTATTCCTTTCTTCCTTCATTGCCTTTCGTTTTTTTCGGATCTCATAATCGAACCTATGACCCTGAAGGCCTCGACCCTGCCGGCCCCTTACGGTGTTGCTGACATCTCCTTGAGGCGCGCGTGGAACACTAAACGTCGACTTGGGCTTGGTCATGATTATCGGACAGCCGGACGGCGATCTACCCATTGCTCGCCGTCCGCCCGAGTCTAAATAACAAAACAAATAGGAAATAAATGTCGGGATCCCGAAGGCGGGGGTGAGGGGGAAGTTTACGTGTAAACATTTAAAAACATTGTCTTTTCCAACCGCGTCCTGAAATTCATTAGATCAGATGAAATCATGTTAATGAGTCCGAAACGTAATTAGAATCCCTGTCGACAATCTAAAGTATTAAATTGACATGAAACCGGGGCCGCTGTTCATTAAAAAAGAAAACATTTTTGGTACCTACATTTCCGAAATATTTTTACAGTTCGACTTACATAATTATTGTAAATCAATATACGAACACAACTCAAATACTTATAGAAATAGTGATGTTAAAAATATTTTTTTTTTGGATAAAATAAATTGGTTAATTCTTACTTCATATTCGGGGCAAAAAAGGAAAATACATACGCATTTTTTATTAAAGTACTATCATAAAATCGCTCCAGTGTACTTTACTCAAAATGAAATGTTTTCCGCCAACATTAAGCCGCTAGCAATATACCAACAGAAATAAATTGTAAAATGAAATATTAATTATCATTTACTGTACACCGATTTTTATTATCTTTTAATACTTTTCAATGCAAACGTGCAATGTTGTTCAAAATTTCATATATTCCATATTCTGCCGAAAAACAGACAGAATCGCTATAAAAATAAAAGAAGATAAAATGGAAATGTTTCGAGTATTTCATAACGATTTGTGGGAAATATTTTTTTTATTTTTATGACGAGTATTTATTTTATTCTGGCGTATTTTTCAACGGCTTACGTTTGACCATGTAGCATATATTGTGGATACCTAGAAACGGTTTCAATAAAACTCTTCTAAAAAATAAAACTTAATTCTCTTACGGGAATTAAATCTGTGTGGAATAGAGCTACCGCGAACTATTAACGCGATCCATTTGACGACCAAAACCGAACTGTTGAAAGGATGGAACTATATAGGCTGTATACGAGTAGATCTACCGCTCTTTCGCACTCAACCGACTATCATTTCAACATGTCATGCTAAGGCCCCTGAACTAGGATAAACCTAATCTTTGAGTATCTTAAAAGCTCATAATCTTTTTATTTACATATTTATTTTTTGAGAAAACTTCTTTGTATCTCAGTTCGGAACTAGCACTCATAGAAACTTTTCCAGTAGTTATATTTTGAATAGGTGCAACTTCGTTTGTACTTTAGCTTTAAAACATTCTTCTCGCAATCATAATAAGTAATCATAAATCATGATAAGTAAAACATTATTTTATTTGTTTTGTAGGATATATTGTTTTGGTGATAAGGTTTATGCATGTTTTTTGTTTTCAATGTATATGATATAGGTTATTATTAGGATTAGGATTATCGGCCTTGTAATTTTCTCACTGTTAGGATTCAGGCTTCCTGTTCAGGAGAGGGAATGGGCAGTAATCCACGACACGGGCCCAGTGTGCATTGGTGGATGTCACAGGTCTTCGAATTTTTCGATATATGACATGTTGGTTTCCTCACGTTGTTATTATTAGATGCATTTTTAGTTTATAATTTCCATTATAAGACGCGTTGGACATGCTCTGTAATGTAGTACAAGTACTTGTAATAAATAAATAAATATTCCTGTAAACCAACAAGGAACGAAGCTGCCGATCGATATCCGCATCGTCTTCCACGTTAGATGTCACTATCTCACCACGACACTTGAACCGCTCTACTATCTTCACTATATGCCCCAGTGCATTCAGGAGTAACATATTGACGCCTCGACTAAACTATCTCGTATTCCGAATTTAGCTAATACCTTCATGTCTACATCGAGCTAGGATATCCATTTTAGGTTTATTTTGGTTGTCCGATATAACTGCTTTAGCTGGACACGTAAGACATAAAGTTCATCATAATATAAAATTATGTTTTGGTTTACTTTTTACCACCTTGGAAAGTATTGGAAAGTTAAAATGCAACATAGCTAACTCTTCCGTTTTCATCCCTTAGGTGATGCATTTTGGAAAAACCCTCTCTTATTAATTTCTCGCCTACATCATAAAAGAAAACCTGCATTTCACGCTCCTAGTCCCAGGAGTTTGGGCTGTGCGTTGATATTAACGGACCTGTCGGTCTAATGGTTAGTGGCCCTGACTGCTATGCCGAAGCGTAGAGTTCAAATACGCCGCGAGCTGGGGTCCACATAGCCATCTTCGACCCTTCACGTATCGCATAGAGTATCACTTGCATTATGTTCTTGGCTTAATAAACAATTCGTAAACCTAGCCGTTGTTCGCCACCTTTGTATCTACCTAAATCCCAACTTCACGGTTCCACAAAAAAAAATATACGTGTTCCCCTCATTTCTCGTCTCATTCAAAGGTAGTGAAGAGCAATATCGTCCCTGTCCGTATTTTTGTACTTTAATGTAAATAACGCCAAGCAAGGGTTCCCTCCAATATTTGTTGGCAACTTTTTCCATTCCGGTATAATTCGACTGATGAGCTTAGCTCAACTTGTTAGAAATCCTTTTATGTTTGGCGCAAGAACTTGTTGAGGAGCGGTTTTCAAATGTTTTTTTATTATTATAGATCTGGGCTTTTATATCTGTTTTTGTGTTTGTACTTAATGATCAACAAACTGTATAATTAAAGTAGAATAAAAAAATAAAAAAAATCGCTCAACAAACCAAAATATGCCGTCAAAAACTATACTTAAGTATTTTTTTTAAATATTAATTATTATTTTTGTAAATAAACAATGATTAACTTTTTTATGTTAAATACATCATCATCACGATTTCTAAAACGGATTGATAAATTTTCAAGTAATTTTGTATATTTAAGTGGGGTCACTGGATAGTTGGAACTATAATTGGACCCAGTACCTAGGTGGCTCTGATTTTTTTTTGTGGCAAGAAGCCAGGTTTAAGAAAAGATCACGTCTGCCGGGGTCTTATTTATGTAATTAACTTGCCCAAACATGTTTTCTACCGCTTGGCAATGCCCGCTGCACTGTCACTCCTCGCGCCCTCCCTTGCGCCCGCCTCAATCAATGAGGAGAGTGAAACAAACGAGATCCGTCACGGCTCCACTTACACCCGCAATTTTATTGAAACGTCACGTCTTTCTGCTTCGTGGTCTCCTGGTACCAGCTATCTTTGATTATCATGCTTTATTTACTGTAAAAATAACTGGTACACTTTTAGTACCTAGCTCGGACTTTGTATCTTTTGTACAGATCTCAAATATTTACTTAGAGTGATGATCTAAGCTACTAGATCTTCTCTTTTTATCCTACAATAATACTGTTACCCACATTTAACAGATAACCTTTGTGCCGACATTGGATGTAGAACAACAAACAGTCAACAGTTGGGTGAGCAGAATTGTAAGACAGAAACAACAGACAGGAAGAAAGCTCTTGTTTGGCGGCCACAGTCCGATAGCTCTCAAAGAGAATAAATAATATATTTGGGATACATAAAACAATGAGACGCCCACTTAGAATTTCTCCACAAACGATGACATGAATCTATTTATTTGACTTCGCTTTGGTAGAATTCTCTCCGTATTGTGTTCTTAGGTAGCTTAATTCTTTGAAGTAGCTGTCTTAATATTTCTTGTATTGGTGGCAAACAGTTAGGTACTCAGATTAACGATTAAAAATTTAATCATGTTTGATAATTAAGATGAATTAATCGTAATTTTTTTTTTCATTATGTATGATTAATAATTATTACCCACAATAATAAAAAATATGTTGTGGCACCAATATAACGAACTTAACATTTATTTATTGGATTATTTTGAAAACAAAATAGATGAATTAGAATGACTAAATTACGCATACAAGAACTGAGTTAATTTGATTTCATGTTTAATTTACTTTTCTTAAATAAAATAATCATTCAACATTTCGTGCGACCTAATTAAAAACACGGTTGCAATGGAAAACATTATTTCAACTGAGCCGGAAGAAGGCTTCAGTGGAATATATTAAATCATACGAATGATTAACTATTAACGGTTATTACGATTAACATATTCAATTGTGATATTTAATCATGATTAAAGTTAATTTGAATAAAATTAATCAAATTCAGTGATCGGATTTTTTTTCAAAGCCTTTTTACGCCCATTTTCAATAAGCTACATAAAAGTTGCAGCTACTAAAGATAAACAAATCTATCCTTTTGCCCTTACTTGCTTTTCTATAACCTACCGACGGTTAGCATTTCCTACCAAAATTGAGACATTGACAACTAGAAACTTACTGTTTATCGGAGATAGCTATCTATTTATGAACTGCTGCGGTAGGTTATTGAAAACGGGCGTTAGTGCGCGAATATATGAATAGGTGTGTACGAATACGAATTCAAAGGCTCTTATTTCTGAGTATTATTAGTATTCGAACCTACTTATAAGCAGGTACATAGTACAAGCTCGTTGACACCAGTTCCCGTACTCTGTGTATGTGTTCTCGATCGTCAATGGCACCGTCTTATACTGACAACCTTTGTACAGGCGTCTGATGAGAAGCCTGCCTTCCACCCACTTATGAGTTGAATGCTATCGAACGTTACGTTGTACCGGAACGTGACCTGTATCTGATAAACTGTGCTTCATTACGTACTTAAACGATCGCAGCGATGAAAAACAAACTTCGAATCTTTTTCCATTACACTATGTTAAAAAGGAGGCAAGTTTAGCTCATGGAACGGAGCGTAGGACGTTTTGAAACCCCGTTTGTCTAGTACGGAGGCTATTAATTTGTGAACAGATTTACTTACTTTATTCAATCTCCATCATGGTGTAGTACCTGTAATAAAAACTATACAAGTATGGCAAGTTACATAAGAATCTATTTACAGGTGAAAATTTAGTTCACCTATAACTAAAGTTTTTTGTACTCGTAAAAGGGTTTTCTTTTTCAAATATTTTTACAAGTTAAACCCCTCTTTCATCTGTTATGTATTTGACCAAATGCAGTATTGTAGTTCGCTTATTTTATAATTTTCATACTACATTTAATAGTGCCACTGTTTATACCGTAATTATCGTTAAGATATAGGTTACTAGAGTGGAGTTGCCTTCTGACCCTTAGTTCATTATATCCGTCCATTCTTAAGACAAAATAACAATGTTATTACATCAAAGGATAAAAAGGCTGCAATACACCGTAGTCTCTTATATTTGTACCCGATAAACTAGTTTAGTAAGCGCTCCAACATGAGACTGTGCTTAGTTCCACGAGGAGCCGGATAACTGCATTACATTCTAGTGGCCTGCTTACTAAGGCATTATACAAGGTTCTTTTTCAGCTTTTATATTTCTGTTAAGAACTGGTGAGAAGTGGCTCAAAACCGGGAGCAACGGAAGGAATGGAGGGAGGTCGTTGCCCAGCTGTGGGACAATATAGGCTAGGTATAATAATATTTGTGGGGCCTTTAGCCACCATTCTTAGCTCAAATTCTAGGTTCCTATACTTTTTTGTATACTTTAACTATGTGATCACGAAACTATAACTCAGTAGTAAATTGGACTCCCAAATCCTTCACTATCTTGACCCTGTCCATGAGAAACCTGCCCGCTATATAATTACGTATTTTAGGGTTGATAGATGGTCTGTTTAATTAACAAATAACTATTTAAAATCAATGTCCTTTGTAGTTACTTATCCGTGATGGGATCGGTGAACTAGTGGGTGAAAAATCAAGCGTCTCCTATTACGCAACCTCTAAGAGTTAGAATTTCATTATTTTTAAATTAAATCTAATTACCAGGTACTTTTATTTAACAATAAATTGTCAAAACCAGACCACCCTGTAAACACTAATCCTAATATTACATGACAATTGTTCTATAAAATCACCTTTTCATCATCCATTTTATTCATTGATCAAAATTACATTGGGTTAAAAATTGGTCCGGGCATTATCCCCGTTAGCCACAGTGCGGCCAGCCAAAACCGCTCGGTTTTAAATAGAATGAGGATTATTTATTTGTAAATAACGCTGAAACGGAATTGAACGGGAAACCAACTGAAAGGGTGTGTTTAATATATATTTTTGTACAAAGTTTTTCTATCATTTACACTCGTTTGTAACACGTTCAAACTAAAGTTTTCGATGCAAATTAACAAATCCAACGCTTGAATAGTTTTGTAATTGGTTGGTTTAGAAATTCAGATGCAGGTCTTTGAGAGAATTTTAAAAATAATATTTTGTTTTCTAGTTTTTGTTTACCCCGAAAACTTTCGTGCAGTTTCTTTTTGTGGAAAATTATCAGTAACTTTTCCTACTCTGGACGGAGCAAGAGGGCGAGTCAGATTTTTTACTGACTTAAACCCACTCCTGTTCATTCTTTGACTTCGTTCCAGGGCCATTGAATAGTCTTTCGCCTAACCCTTTGCGAGCAACCCTTTGCTCACCGTCCACAAGCTGGTGGCTATACCTACGCTGGCTGGAAATCGGAATCGGGATCCCGGCGGCTGGGGCGCGAGGGCCATTCCCTCACACATGCGGCCGCAGACTCCGCTAGCTTTACTACTTCGCAGGAGGCGACCTGCCATTCCTCGAAACTTTAGCAATTGCACCCATCAATCATCCCAAAACCCACATGACACAAAAACACTCATCTAATTAGAATTACTTAACCGCAGAGCACGTAAAGCCTACATCATATGATTACAAAGCACGTTAGCAATCTGTTGTACAACTGAACTATAACTGAATAATAAACACGGCTAGTTCGTGATCCGATATAATTAGCGTGGCTCGGCAAACACGCTGGACTCCGTGGGTGGAAGTCCAGCTGTCATCAGCGAGGCACGCGAGCTGTCACGTTACACCCTGCCGCGTCACCAACCACCACTGACCGACAACCTTTCATGTCGAACTTGTCATGTTTCACTTTGTAAAGTGCCATCAATATTGACATGGTTATGGGATTTTAGTGAGGTTGTGTTTGTATCAATAAATATAGGTTTCGGTTTTATAGTAGATATTCTGCACTTTGGAGCTTTTTGAACTTGCAACAACGCAATTTAGAACTTAGAAACAAACAATTTCAGATTTTGCAATAATTGAATTTTAGACTTAGCAACAACACAATTATGGACTTAGCAACAACACAATTTTGGACTTAGCAACATATCAATTTGGTACTGAGCTCCAACATAATTAAAATTTTTGATTTAACAACAACAGAATTTTTTGCAACTAATCAATTTCGGATTGAGCTACAACATAATTCTAAACTTAACAACAACAAATTTTGGAGTTAGCAACAACAAAATTGTAGACTTGCCTACAACACAAATGTTGACATAGCAACAACACAATAATGATTTCGCATCTCTATAAATAATATTTTAACTCAAGGGATGGTTTAGTCCAGGTGCTGTTCATCCTGGCCTACTTTAAATGTATTTAACCAAAAATCAGAAGTCTAAGTACTCTCGTATAACAAAAAGTTTCCAGTTCTCTGTAGAATCACTCCCACTTTCCACCGAAGTTCAACGATTCAAGTCAACAGAGTTGTATAATGTGTAAGGCTGCGGCAAATTGTTCAAATTCATCACGCCCAATCATAATATTTGGCTGGCTAAAATTAAGTGCTATTTTTATTTTTACTCTGCGCCCGTGAATCTCTATTTAATATCCAGAGGACCGAAGTGCCCTTTGTCCTGTTCCTAGTTTCAAATTACCTCTTTGTAACACTCCACGAAAACTATATTCCAGGCAGGTCGGCCTTCACGACGAACTGTCGCCGGCTCGACTCACTGAAGGCTGTTATCTGTACTCGCTTTTATGTGAGTAGAATTACAGTAGTTTATGAAGTGAAACGTCGAACTGTTACCCGAGAAATTTTAAGTTGGCAGGTAGACGTACAGCGTAAACATTTTCAACTACCTACTTAAAAAGATTTCGGGAACTAACGGCACAAGCTAACATTTTCTTCAAAATTCTGGCTGTTGCTAGCAAAGTCTGATACACAGTTCTTGTAGTTAAAAACGACGACAGTGGGTGCCTCAAAAGTTAACCCTAGGGAGAAGTTGTGTGAGGTAGAGCCGCGGCAAGTCGCGCCAAGTTTTAAGTTCCATGACGAAGAGATACCTTCTCATTAAGAGATGTAACTTGACGCGCTAACGATCTGGTCGCACGCGTACTGCCGAAGTTCACAACTTCTGTCGTCAAATGTACAAGCAATTAAAAAGTGTAAAACTGAAAAATGGCAGCGATAAAACGCTGAGAGCGAAATGAAGTTTGAAAGTTAATTTTAGCTGCGGGATAATACAATTTTAGCTGCGGAATCATACATTTTGACGGGGCAATAACTCAAATTCTACGAACTGTTACACACAGGTGCAGGCGGTATCTAAAGGGGATTTGTGAAAGCGTTTTCTAGGTAAATATCATGACAATCAGACGTTACGGTCACATGAGGCACCTAGGATGAATCAGTAAAAATGCTAAATTCTTTCCTATTATTGAATTTAAGCCTTTTCCTTGAAATATCAAGACTTGAATAAAATATTATCTGTATTATGTTTACGATAAATATACTCGTAGATCATATTATATTCATCCATCGTCATTCTTTTTTAAAGGTGGGAAAATATTTAATAAACTCCCCCGGTCAGGGTGGTGCGACAGGGCGTGTCAGACTTTTACTGACTAAAACTTACCTTCAGTTGCCTTTTGCATTTCAGGCCTTTGGCAACTCTGTCGATCCTATAGCTATCAACTGTTATCCAATGAGTAAGTTCTTGATGCCTAAATCCTCATTTGACGAATTTGAATGAAAAGTAGCTCATAGGTAGCCATAAACTAGCACATAGGATTAACCAGACAGCCCTGGCCCTTTATTTTTAGCCAGTAATAGTGAAGAGTACTTAGTTATTTATTAGAGAGAGAACAACACAAACAGTTCAGTTCTGAATAGGCAGCTACATAATCAAATAGAACAACTCTAATCGGATACATGCTTTGAATAATACTTTGAATTTAATCTGAATAAAGGAACATAGGAATGGGTTTTTAGTTAGTAAAAACTTCGAGCGGGAGAGATGATTTCCCACCTAAAGAACAACAATGCCTTAAGTAAATGGTTAATTTTTAGTTCGTACCGACCTAATATTTTTGGTTTTAAAAAAATATTGTGGTGGTACGTAAGTTGAATACCTGGACGAAGTCGAGGGAGGCCTTTGCCCAGCAGTGGAAAAGTGTCGGCAGAATAAAAAAAAATGTGCCAAATATTTGCACGCCCTACGTAGTAGAATGTGATGAGACCTGTGTATGAAACCATAAGTTAAAGACCATAATTATGTAGTACATTCTGACTAAGTAACAGAATTTGAATAGGCCGAAAGTCCCACAGTCCTACACAAGCCTACCTAGAGCATCGAGCGACAGACAGCAGTCGCACTAGAAGTGGCCCGGCTCAATCAAATGAAACCCCGCACTCGCTCGCTGGCCGCTCTACACGAAGTTTATTGCATTCATCGCGAACTGACCAATTAGAGCACCAGATGCAACTACACAGGTTCTATCTCTTTTGTGTTTGTTCAGGAGACAGCCTTTTTAGTTTAAAGCACTAAAATATTTCACTATCATCATTTCAGCCGAAAGATGTCCACAACTGGATATAGGCCTCTCCCAATCGTCGCCACAAGGTAGGATTCCCGCGACCATCACCTAAATATTTCGCTAAGTACCATCTTTTCTAACTTGTCCAGGTTTAACTATTACCGCAACAATGTTCATCGCGGGAACTAAATATACATTAATAAATGGTTTATACTTATGTCACTCAGTGATAATGTAGCATTCTATTGGTGAAAGAATTTTTAAAATCAGTCCGGTAGTTTTTGGGTCTATTAATTACAAATCAGTAAATGCAAATCTTTGCTTTATAAAATATTAGTATGGAAGTATAATAAATAATTTAGCTAATGTATTGATACTAACGAGGAGCTACTACATTAAATAAAACCCTTGCAAACATGAAAGGTCATAATTTCAGCCGAAATATTGGCACTGCTGGACATAGACCTTCGCCAAGTGAGACCTTCTTGCGACCTTCACCAGGTCACCGGTTCACCTTGTGGAAAGGCCTTCTAACGCCGACCATCCATTCCGCGAGTGCCGCAGCCACGTAGGTAGCAAGTGTGTCCATTTGACCTTTATGGCAGACAACACTGTGATTCGGCTGGTGACCTTTATATGTAGATAAGCGAGGGGGATGGTAGGTGACGTCATCGCCATGGCACCTACGCCAGCTGTCACGCCTCGTACAAGTTGCTGAGTTCCACTCGAGTAACACCGGCGCCGCCATGTAACCACGACAACTACTCGCGCCTACTTCCAACTTACACAACTATTCACAAACTATTCTTGTCTCGGCTCATCTATTATTACTTCGTTCCCCGAAAAGTAGGTAACATTTGAAATCTGCGTAGTAACGTGTACCTTTGCTCTTTCCTTCCCCTCCAGCTTTCTGTCTGTCACTTGTTGGAGAGAAAATAATAGTATCAAGACTGTTGGCGTCAGTACAGCGTATACGGGTCGCAGACAAAGCCTTAATGAATCGATCACTAATAGCATTAGAGTACAGTAGACGAGATCAGACAACCTCTAGGTCTCCGCCGCCGTTTGAGCCCCGTACTGTATCAGTTACAAATTATCAACATATTAATATACTATAAGCAAACACGCTACTGCGTTGTCCCTGGATTAATTTCACAACGTGGAGCTAAATTAACAGAATATCTACCTACTGTGTCTAGAGCTTTATACTCTTTCCACCCAACATGTACCATGGTCCATCTTACAGCGGTGTTCCCCAAAGGAGCCCGCGTTACTTACGCCCGTACATTTCAGATACAATTTCTCAATATTACCCTGACCTTACCTTTCCTAGCAATTACAGGCTTCGGAATGAATTCCCAAATAAAAAACATTTAGACAAAGACCGCTCAGCAGTGATTTAGGGCAGGCCTGGCTTCTCTGGTCTTAGGGCTGGCAATAAATTAATGTTTCGTAAACAATTTGAGGAGAATTTAATATGGTAACCTTCTGCTCCGAGTAATAACTGACTTGTTAGCTTCATAATAAGCTTATTGGCTTTCCATCTAAATTGTAGATTATTACTGTTACCAGTAATAAATTGAAATTACGAGTTGTCTGTTAACTAGAAATATAATAATCAACCGCGTTCTTGTAGACGTATAATTTTTTGTTGGTACTCCTTTCTGTATTATGATAGCGTTGAAAAACTGTTGCTTCGAGCTGACATCTGGTAAGTTCCCTGGCACCGCGACACCAGGCGGCTTACAAACTGACTGCTAGTTGACGACAACTTAAACTATGAATATTTCATGACGCCGCCTGGCGGCCCCACAGTATGCTAATTGTCGCTTTGATACAAAGCTGTTTTGTGGATCTTTTCTTTGGCAGAAAGTGGCGGATGTTTCAGAAGCAGTTGCCGCTTGTTTGTTGTTCCTAAGTTTGAGCTTACACTTGCTAATGATGATGTGCTACAGTAAAATTTCGCGTATAATTTTTATTTTTCCTCAGATATGTGCCAAACATATTTGAAGATCAATTACTCTTAAATATTGCATAAATTGAGTGAATCTACTATCTTTACCTTCTAATAGCTCGTTCGTGACATTGATTGGTGACATAGGTTTTGTTAATTAAACCATACTTCAAGTTATTAGAGAAGCCTCTACAAACCTAGCTATACTCCGAATATTCCAATATTAACTACATGTTCACACACCGTTCTAGAACAACATCGCTACATTGCTGTGAGGAGACACCCGATAGCTACCCGCACTACTGTGTGCAAACGCTGGAGTTTACATATTACTTGCACTAATACCGAAACTTGGAGCAAGCCAATATTGGCATTAGTCGCTTTCCGATATGACTCGGTATCTTAACATAACGCTTTATGATTTCGTGGCACTTCTGTAATAGCTTCTGTCGAACTAGACAGGATAATACTAAGGTAGTTAAAAAGCATGTTGTTTTGGACAAATATTATGTTATGCTAGAGAGGCCAATTTGGTTTGGTGTTTCTTTTAAAGGTAGCTAGGAAACACTATCTACTTTATCTCTCGGAATCTGGCTTCTGCACTTAGTCCTACGCGAACCAAAGTGCACGGGACTAAGCGGTCATCGTTTGGCAGCCTTATTCTAATCAGCCCATTTCGTTCCAAAAACAGTTTAGGCTTTCCTAGTTTCTTTGATTCTAGGGTTCGTAAGCATGTTTCAGTGACACTTGTGCAGACAAGGAGAACATGTGCAATCATCTCCTCCTTCTCCAAGCATAATCTGCACAGGGGAACAGTAGTCCTATTGTGTGGAGACCTTTATTCAGTATGAAATATTCGATGATGGTTTCGCCTTTAGGCGCAGGCTGCCTTGAGTCTTAAGGTGGTAACGTGTTTACCAAGAGGTTGGAGAACTGAGGCGGCATCTTCTATGGCATGAGGCCGCCAGGAATATGCCAACATAATCCGCTAAAAGGCGTTAAATTTTTCTAGTTGTCTGCATATTTTTGATATTGTGGCCACCAGTGACTGAAAAGTTGAAAAGAAATTCATTGGTCTTGATTTGTCATATATTATGAAGAGGAGGGATGAACCACATGTTACTAAAAGAATTATGAGTATGACATGTCAATGTCTCATGTGATTGAATCTATCCAAGCCGATATGCTAAAGGCGTGGATAATTCCCGGAGATCAGGCCGTAAAGTTGGGCCGTCGGGAAGCCTGTTAACAAGCGGGCCAGCCCCGCTACTAACCGCTAATTGCCACACGCCGTCTTATGAGCACGCTTCATTACTTAGGAACGCCTGCACTGTTGATAAACACTTATTAAGTGGGTGATAGTTCCAAATTTATTTAACAGGCAATAATGCTAAAGTGGGAACAATTGCGATTTCAAGAATTTATATGAATATTTAAGAAAATAATATAATATGACCATACTCAAAAAGCACAGCCCAAATCAGGCTCGACACAACAGGAGAGGAGTTTCCTTGAAAAAGAGGTGTCCTAAAGGGCTACCTAATACGATATTTAGAAAGCTAGATTATAACTAAAACAGACTCAACATAAACGGTGGAAGACTGTACGATTTACGTGTCACGGACGATCTAATTCTATTTATAGAATGTGCAAAAACAGTAGAACAAATACTACAGAAACTTTGTAGATATGTCGGTTGAGAATGCTGATCATAGTGAAAGTCCTTTCCAGGAACCTTGTTTTGTGGGTGATGAGGGGGTAACGAGCAATAGACAAACTATTGCAGACCACGGTACTGAGAAGGACGGGGAGAAGGTTTTTGTCAAAAGGACAAGCTATAATTAATAAATGTAGTACCTTAAATTATGGTAAAACAGCAAAAGCGGTTATTTTTTTTCAAGCCAAACTATGAGCAAGTAGATTGATAATGAAACAATATCATAATCAAAAATTAAATATTTTTAGAGTTGCTGGTAAAACATTGCATGTATAAATACGCAGCACAAGATTGACGCTAAAATGCTATGAAATCTAGAAGTTATCTTTAAGACCAATTTTCTAATTAAATGAGCATATTTTGGTCTTAAAGTTATAGAGCTATAATGATAGCGGTTGGTCTGTATTTCTTCGCGTCTGCAGCAGCCGAGACAATCTCCTGTGATTAACGGCATTGGACGGCGGTATTAGATGCGGAAGAGGATGCAGCCTTCTGCTCATTGAAGTCAAGGTTACAGCCTATTTAATATTGCCAAGTAGCCAGAATAAAATATTTGCGTAATGAACTGATTACAATGAGGACGGGACAGTTTTAGTAACAGAAAAACAAAATTTGGCGTATAAATAGATTGATATTTTAAGGGCAGATATTTGGGTGGATACCTCGGGCATCTAAAAATGTATACATCATCCCACGCACCCCAATCAGTTTATCAATGGAATTTGCCTTGCTGACATGATTTGTTTAAACATAGACATGAACCATTAAATCTTAAATGTTCTATACACCTTTGAATGAAAAGTTGTCCGCACGAATTTGTTTAGTCAGTTAGGTAGACGTATGAATACCCACGTCTCCACTAATTGTAAACAGCAGATGTTGCAGATGGAATTTAATTAGAGACATAATATTATAACATATGAACATGTCGAACTTGGCAGAATAATTATAAAACAATGCGGGCTTTGCGTTTAAATTCACCGTTACTGGCACTGTTGTGGAATGACGTCTAGTAAATGTAATATTGCATTGTGTGGCTTTTACTAATTTTTTTTATAGTGAATATTTTACTATGTTTTCTCGAACAAAATGTGAAGAGACTGCGCAACATTGCGGCATTATCTGCAACACTGCGGTGCAACTGTTCCGAACAGAATCACACTGATATAAAAACAATAAGTTTCTATGTATGTATGTTTGTTACTCCTTCACGCTCAAAAACCTTGATAGATTTGGATGAAATTTGGCAAGAGGTCTAACCATTCTGGTATAGGACATAAGATAGGTGAAGGCGCTGACAGATACTAATCTAATATATAAAAATCTAGTGTCACGTGCTCCTCGAACTCCTCCGAAACGGCTTGACCTATTTTTTTTATGTTTTATTGTGTATTCGTATTTGACAGTTCTTAGAATAGGCACTTTTTTATCCTCCCACTCTCATTATGTTTTTTTCAAGATTTATATGGCATAACCATATATGCCGAGTCTGCTAGTATTTTTTTAAAGCTTTGCTTAGCTTAAAAACCTCACTCAGTAGCCTTTTGTAATAAAACTTATTATATCAATACTCTTTCGTGGCCACTTGCATAGAGAGTGATTTCTAGAGTGTCAGTATCGGTCGTCGTCACAGAGATTATAAACAAGTCATTTGAGATTTTGACGTTGTGCATGAAAGGTTGTGGGTTTACCCTGTAGAATTTTCTTATTTGATATTTTCTTTCTCTTTACCATTGCAAAAATACATGGTCCGACTAATCTCCAGCGTTTGAAAGTCAACCATAGTACCTGGGATTGGTATATTGGGAAAAATAGTGCGTCTCATACATAACTGCGATTTGATGAACAGTTGTGCGGGGTAGCCCAGTGCTTCATTGGAAAATCATGTCGCGGTTAAAATATTTTCGTAAACGAACACTTTAGACCTAATTAGCGATTGATAAAGAGAGAGAATTGACTGTAAGGAACCGATTAAAGAACGTCGGTGGTTCGTAAGAACAGGCAGTGATCAGCTAGTGTGTTACAAAGTGTGAGTGATGTTACATGCCGTGTTCTCGTCGATCTGTGCGTTTCACGTGGGTGATGCGATGCTGGGCTTCCCGTGGGCCGGGCGCTGCCTCACCTACCTGTCCTGCGCGCTGCTCGCCCTGAACCTGGCATGCAACACGCTGCCCGTCGCCCTGTGCTACCGATTCCTGCGTGGAGCGGCACGGGCCAATGGAACTATTTAGCCAAGGTAACTTACGGCTCTTGGAGATTAGGTTAGGTTAGGTTTGTCATTGCCAATCTCAGTCATCAAGGTGGCGCTTAATTCATGAATCCCCGACCGGTCCTATGAGACCGCGCTGTTATTGTTTTACTATTGTGTCTCGTTTTGCGGGTATGTGTCTTTTCTTTATTGTCAAGATTACGTAGACCATAGTTCGAAATCTGACGAATATAACGGGAATCGCATCGAGATGCGAGAATACAGAATCGGTCTAGCCAGCAAAGATTAAAAGTGGATCAGAAGTGGTCGTCTTGTCACACTATTAAACACCAGATTATTACATCTACAGCAATAAGGTATGAACAAAAGAGTAGTCTTGTGTACGTTCACAGAGGATGCGTACGCTGAGCGGCCGAATATCCTAAACATAAATAGAACTCAGTTTTTGAAGTTGCTCGTAGTATTGGACAAATGACCTCCGAGTCCGCTCGTGGTTGGAGTGCGCTGGTGAGACATATATATCTCACTACGACGTGAGAAGCCAAAGATCATCATCATCTGCCTAACCTTTTCCCAACTATATTGGGGTCGGCTTCCAGTCAAGCCGGATTTAGCTGAATACCAGTATTTTACGAGGAGCGGCTGCCTACCAGACCTCTACAACCCATTAACTGGGGTAACACGGTACTTCATGGCAAGACTGGAGTCAGATTTACTGGCTTCTGACTATCCGTAACGACTGCCAAAGATCTCCAAATGACAGCCGGGACCAGGGTGAGAAGCCAAAGACCGAGAAACCGAATATTGTGCCCGCGGCGCAGTGGGCGCTGGAATCTAATACGCTTTTACATTTGGAAACGTAGCCAATCCACGTCCGTCGTGCACAGACGCGTAGTATAGTAATCAGCCACCGAGAGTCGGCGACAACGCACTACGTAATAGCGTATAGTCGATTCGGTGTTAATGAGAAGTTATTACCTATGTAATTATGGAAAAGCGATAAATCGTGTAACACGCGCTCACGGTCAGCGGCCGATAATACGTTTGATCTGAACAATGCCGAAATATTTATTTTGAAGGTTTTTAATGTATCAAGTTATTATTCCGAGACCCGAATTCGATAGTAGCTAATTATACTTGTTAATTATAGATAATTATTTGGAAAATATTTCCCAGAGAAAGTAAACAATTATATTAGTAAGTTATACGACAACAAGTGATTATTACATGATCTTGGAAAATTATTAATTAGTTTCCTAATTAATATAGTTCCAATTTCCCACAAAGAAATCACGAGGAAAGGTCAAGAGGTGCCTGAGCGGCCACGTGTAAGATAATTGACTCCATTTTGTTAGCTAGTGTCTAATATGTCTGGAAAAACTCATCCTTCAAAACAAATTTCGTAGTCCATACTTTAATTTCACGAAAAAAACAAAAAAAGCTGTTGGGTGAAAATACCGTCTATCACCAGTAAGAACAAATCAACTACTAGGTACCGTACCGGAGGCTAGCGGACAAAGGATTGGAAATAATCCTGTTATGTTTAAAAAATGAAGTAATGTTTTCGTCGAAATCTTTTTCGAAATCGTTATGTTGTGTTAAGGGTTCTACATCGAAAAGAAGAAGTGAAGATTAAAAAACTCTGTTAAAATTGGTAAAATCCTATAGTATAGTAGTATTATCAGGTTGGTATCCGCAATTCCACGACTAACGCGCATGGTTTGCGTCCAAAAATAGTAAAACCTTAACACTTTTGTTCAACTAAGTTAAATTCTACTAGCTACACTACATAGCTTATTATAGTCTTCACTGCCTCGAAACAATGTAATTTCCTTACAAATCGTTTGCTTCCTACCGATACTTTCAGATAATAATTCATGACCAATTTTCGAAATAACCCACGCCATAACACCCAGTGACATGTGACATCAGTGGCGCCAGTGGTCGTGCATGGCAGTCGGCTGTCGTCTCCAAATTGCGCCATTACCTGCCGGGTCTACCGGAGCCATGCCCGGCGTGACCTATGTCTATAACACCGTGGTTACGAGGATTGTTTACCTTAGGTAATAGGGCATGGACGACGACCTTTAGGATCTGACCTTTAGGACATATCAGAAGGCTACCTTCTGAAATATTAACCGAGAGCTTTGAAACAGAGTATAGGTAGGACATTTCTTAGAATTTCATATCACACTAATATTAATTTGTGTGTGTTTGTTACGTTTATTTTACATTGGATTTTGATGAAATTTTGCTGCTGAATAGGTCATATCCTAAAAAAATACACAAGATACTTTAATCCAGGGAATATGTATCTATAAGACTTTTTTCTACGTACACGCGAGAGAAACCGCTAGCAGAAGCTAGTTTATTTTCATAACATATCAGCAGGTCTAAGAAAGTATCATTTCGTTTAATTCTATAACTTTCTTTAACATTTAGGTTCAGCTGATAAGATACAAGTTCCCCTCGCTCCACGCTGCGCACTTGGCAGCTTGGCACTGATGCGATGAAACATGACGTGAAAGAACTACTGCACACCTTCACCCAGCTGTGCCTTCACTCATAAGACCTCCTTCTTCTTTTCAAATCGATGGTAGACTGTTTGTGCCCAGTAGATTTTTATTCTTATTTTATTTCATGTTTATTTATTAGTCAATTTATTTAGGAGCTCGTGGCTAGATAATAACAGCCGCACAGGTCGATCTTCAAGGTTAAGCAACGCTTGCCTAGGTTGGTCTGTGGATGGGTGACCATCTTAACATAACGAGTTTCCTCGGAAAGCACGTTAAGCCGTGGGTCCCGGCTGTCATTTCTAGATCTTTGGCAGTCGTTACGGATAGTCAGAAGCCAGTAAATCTGATTCCAGTCTGTATTATCCCAGTTAATGGGGTTGTGGAGGTCTCGTAGGCAGCCGCTCCTCGTAAAATACTGGTATTCAGCTAAATCCGGCTTGGCTGGAAGCCGACCCCAATATAGTTGGGAAAAGGCTAGGCAGATGATGATTTCATGTTTATTTCTATAAGACAACAAACAATTGCGTAATAGTGCTTAATACGTTAACTGCAGCATCGGTGGCACATTTTTCCAAAGTGCAGGTGTGTGGGAACTTTGGGCTCTCCAACGTGTGGCTCATGTTTTGAACAGGAGCATCGCGCTCACATTGAATATCCAACTCGACGCCCTTATAAGATGAGAAATTATGACCGAGCCAGAGATAATGGTAAACAGAACATGTTTGTTTCTAATAGAACTTTTACATGTACTAAACTTTTGAATTGCAAAAATATCACCCAGTCAAAAAAAGTAAAGCTAAATTGCACGTTCCAAAGCGTAAATGTCTATGGAGAAGAACGCGCAAGAAACTCCATGGACCAAACTTAAATTATATCATGAGTGACCTGTTGAGGGTCGCGGGAATCCGATGGCTGCGAGACGCACACGATTGGTCGTTGTGGCGACGCTTGGGTGAAGCCTACGTCCAGTATTCACGTCTTTCAGCTGAAATGATTACGATGATGAATTGCTTGTATGAATCCTACATTGCATCAGGCAGTAGCCTACCGGACATAACACCTCGTCCGGTCGGAGGATCTTCCCTTTTCAATGGAGATTGGCGAGACTTTACTCTCTACTCCGCTTACTTCTAAATACATAAATCTAGGTTACATGATTCTTTTATTAACAGGTACTAAGTTAACATGTCTGATGTGTATGTTTGTTGCGCAGGTCGAGGCCGAAGGCGGCGCGGCGCAATCATCGCCCGCGCTGCCGCTCTGCCCGGCCGGTCGACCCGACGCCGACGTGCAACCGCTGCTCACTGACGGTAAGTCACCTAGATTTAAACACCTATCTTAAAGGACACTCATAAATAAACCAGGCAGCTATAGTAGCCCAAGTTGGGAAGAACCAGCACCAACAAGAGCTTAGGGTGTATCCATATCTGGCGAATGCGCTCGAACCGCTCGCGAGGTGGGTGCGTGAATGTCAAGTTCGCGCGCCGTTCCCACGCCACGTCAGCTTCGTATCGTACGCGAACAGAGCAGAACACATCGAGCCGCGTCCAAAAGCCACTGCACATATGTCTTCCTCCCACATGCAGATATACAACGTGTAACGTTAAATGCGCAAAACCTGAAATTAGTTTGTTCAGAATAACGAGCAGAAGCAATAAAACCACTTTTTAATATAGGTCACATTTTTCAAAAAAAAATAATTAAAAATTTTGCTTTGTCTATTTATTAACAAATCAAGCCATCACGTGCATAAACCTACGTAAATAGGTAAACAAAGACAAATGGTTGTCGTCCAATTTAGATTTTCTCATAAACGGGATAATAATCATACTCATTTCGATGTAAATACGAATCTTAAACAAACTAAAACAGCACATAAAACCTTCAATTTTTTTTAAATATTTTTTTTTCTCTCAGAATTAGGTCAATTGGATTAAAAATCGTTTGGGGTGTCTGAGGTTTTGCGCATTTAAATTTACACGTTGTATAGGTATATCTATCTATATAAAAGGAGAAACTGGCTAACTGACATATCAATGCAGAAACTATTTGGAGTAGGAGTGTGACATATTGAATACTAAGGGGATGTAACATAGGGTTTAAAGTTTGTATTGAGATATTTACTTTCACGGGGCTGATGCCACTGGCAGAAAGTAGCACAGTATGCAATAAACGCAAGCAAAATATGCGCCGCGCGAGCCCATTGCACCCTTTTGCAAACCATGCCAAAGTTGGGCTAAAGAGGCGCAGCAAATAAATATTACATTAACTGCACGCGTTGAGTGCACAAGCTTCTCGCATGCGCGTCACTTGCGCCGTAATCGTGGCGCACTGCCAGGTGAGAACGCACCCTTACAAGAACTGACCAGTTCAAGTCCAATGGATTCGAGCTGTTTTGCCATTACTTGCCATTACACCAGCAACCAGATTACCATGAATGCAAACTTCGGACTAGGGATAATATGATACCACGAACTTGCCTACCTAACCTTGAAAGGAGAATGATAGTTCAGGAAACTTTTGCACCGGTCTTAATAACACTATCTAGTACCGTCAAATATCTAATCTATGATAATAAAAATAATCTTTATTGACATAAATTATACAGGTATGATATAATATCTACCGAAATCGATTACAATGTTTCGCTGATTTGTCGATATGAATTATTACAGAATAACTTTGTTAACGCGTTTTAAATCATTCAAGATTATCTAAAGAAATGTATAAATTATAAACAGAACACAATGGTATGCCAACTATCAGATCTTTTGTATGTCTTTAATACGAGTACTTAGAAATACTTATTTGTTTTGGGAGGCTTTACAGACAAAAAGGTAATCCTGTTCACTTCTTTGTGTTTGTGAAAACTGGATTAAGAATTAATGAAAAAAGAAACAAAACAATAAACGGATGGCTCAAGAAATATTGTGATGAGAAAAAAATCCATTCTTATTAGGTATAAAAAGTGAAACAGTTCTCAAAACTTAAATCTCTAACATTTTTGTCCGATACGAAAGCTCTGGAGCGACGGGGACGCTGTTACAATTATTTTCCTCGGCGGGGCTTTTTCTGGAAGCACTTAGTTTAATGGCGACTAAAACTTTCAAGGCTCAGATTTTAGCTCTATCAATTCACCTGAAGGACCAGAAACTTGTAATTCGTTTACATTTACATTTACCAGGCTGCTTTTATTATTTTTATTTTTTAATGCGTAGTCAATTAGTTACTCAGTTTTAAGATCAAAATTTTACCTTGAATTATACTTTAAAATTGACTGCGCATTTTTCCATTTACCTTTTTTAGGCGTCAGATTCAATACTCGTATTACGCTTCTAAATTTATAATTTGTCAGATTCCCAACAACTCTATTATTTTCTCTGTCGACGTTTCTGATATCGCTTTAATATTCGCTGTGGGCCCTCAAAGCCCGGCTCATTAATCAACCAGAGCTGCGAGGATCTCAAAGTACTGAAGACAAATGACTGGTCCGGCGGGCAGGTCGGTCCTGTCTTAGAGCTGAGTGAGCCAGGTGTGCAGGTGTCCAGGTGTAGAGGGGCTTTGTTCGTTCGTTAGTTATGTCCATCATCATCTTCCTGTCCTTACCTCACGCTGCTAAGGACTGGATAACAATCATTATGCTGTCATACCCTTCCTATTCTTTTTACCGCCCGTCGCAACAACAGGGGTGTTGTGTGACCGCGTGTGGGTGAAATGTCGGGCTATTTGTAGCTCAGCGGGTGCACCTATTAGGATGCGGTTGTTTTTTATTTGGTATTGAAAGGTTTTCTACTAAAGGTTATTTCGAAAATCTCACGCCTACGGTGGCTGAAAAATGAGATCAGGATTCTGGCGGCTGGGCCTCCTCCTTTGACATCATTACTGCCTGTCATTCTTTTTTGCTCCGAACCATTGCTCGTACCTGGGCCCGGCGCGATAGATTGATCACCGATCAGCCCCACGAAGACATGGCGAGGCTTCGTCCAAGCGAGGCACACCTCAACAGTGTCCTCCGAACGGTCCACACAATGGTGTGTCCCGGGCCTTTCTTTTGCCTGACTCCGGTACAGGACCCTCCTGAACTTACCATGTTGTAAGGACCAGCGTTATGCGAAAGGCGAGAACACCAGCCACTCCTCAAAGAAATAAAAGGTCTTATCGTGATTATTAGGGTGTACTCTTTTGAAATGAAAGTGAGAATGAAAGTTCAGTTCAGTTCTGCAATATACTCGTATCTTTCTAAAATATTGCAAACATGCGTTTTCATAACGCAGTAAAATGCAGAATTGATAGACCTGGTCAGTTCGGAATGTAGATACATTTAGGTGTACAGAGTGAGAAATCAGATCGACATTTGACGGAACGCAAACAGCTGCACTGAACCTTTAATTCCGAACGATTGAACTCCACAAAAACCTAACAAGTTAAAACTCAATGCTCGCGTCGGATTTCAAGCGGACTGTGTATGACATACCTACGAACATGGCAGCCGACATTTTGATGCAAAAGGTTTTTCATGTTAAAAAGTTGTGCATGAGCGATTTGTTTTAATTGTCAGTTGCTTTCTGGAGCTAGCTATTGTTTTGAAATGAGAGGCGCAGAAAAATACAGTTTTCTGTTCTCATTTACACATACTCGGAGATACAGAGAGGCTTTTCACCGTGTGAGAATTGTACGAAATGAGGAGGTAGTTTTTTAACTTGTTTTATTTCCGCGTACGAGTGGTAGCTTCACAATATTTTTTTTGTATATTTTTTTTTGTAATAATGTAAACTAGTGCCTGACTGCCTGACTGCGTAAGCAGTGATGCAATCCTTGATATTGAGGCGCACTAGTTTATAAGTAGCCTGTTCACTTTACCCTTGTAGACACCTAAATTACGATCAGACGGGAAGACCGCCGCAGACAGATTCACGTTGACATTTACCTAGCTACCGGTGTGTTGTTATGATATAACGTTTCATACACGTGCTGATAAGGAGGAATGACCGCAGCCGTAAGCCGAGCCTGAGTCACGGCGAGACAGCCGAGTGGTCGGCGCTAGTTCATGACACACACACGGTGGCGAGGTGTCGCTTTACTGCGCCGGCTTCATTAGCACTTGTCATTCAGAGCCTAATGGCTGATCTTGCTCTCATATTATTTTGTGCAGAGATTAGTTTAGTATCAAATTGGATTCTGCATAACGACACCGACGACTCATCAGCTGCAGGCACATTCGGCACAAAGGCTTAGTCGGCTATTGTTCGCAGATGAGAACTGCGTGAGCTGCGTATAGAGGGCGCCTGGGTCGCCCAATATTCGATATGGCTTAGTTTCGTGTAGCAATTTCAAGAGACTTAAACTCGAACTGAATGACTACCTATATTTCATTCAGGCCTACAATACAACGTTAGAAACTAGTGCATGATTCCAATTGCTCACTCTCTATGGAGAAGAATCAGCATGCAACTCGATGGTTATTCTTTTAGGCCATTAACACACGGCACCGCGCACCGCCGCGGATACTGGTGACTGTCAAGGGAATTTCGTTCGCTCGACCGCGCGGTCGGGCGGTGCACGTGTGTTAGGCATCGACGGATTTATAAGTGGCCAATGCGACATGAGATCCGCTTCACCGCCTACCGCGGCGGTGAAGTGCCGTGTGTTAATCGCCTTATTGAATATTATTTCTACAAACAATACTTCCATATTATAATATTTTATATTAATAGATAGGAAGAGGACAATGTAGACCGGCCAACTTTCAACAATAAAAATTGTAATCTATGAATCCGCCGAGACTACAGTGTTCTCACATTCACATTATAAAAAGGTTCAATAAAAATAAACTGGCAAAACTAATAGTAATAAAGGTGGCTGCGGTATAAATACTATTAAAAAAAACAACAACAATTGCAAAGACAATGTTGATGACAAGAGAGGAAAAAACTGTTTATAAATAATGAAGTTAAAACAATGATGGAGCAGTTAATGAACGATTATACGATAATACAGTTAATGAGCTGCCAGAGAAGCCACATGTGCACAAGTAGTGATTGCCAGAAAATCGTAACTGTTATTCTCTCTCGGCACGGAAACGGTGCCCGCCCACGTCCGATAATCGGTGGCCGATTTTTTGTAGGTGAAAAATGGAACACACTGATAGCAATAGCGCAACGCACACGCAAAAAGTCTTTAAGAATTGTAATTTATTCCGATTATCGGTTCTACAAAAAGGAGCTCGTGGCTAGATAATAACAGCCGCACAGGGTCGATCTTCAAGGTTAAGCAACGCTTGTCAAGGTTGGTCTGTGGATGGGTGATCTTAACATACCGAGTCTCCTCCGTGTCTCGGAAAGCACGTTAAGCCGGAAGTATGTCCTGGCTGTTTGTAGATATTTGGCAGTCGTTACGGATAGTCAGAAGCCAGTACTTAAATCTGACTCCAGTCTTGTCATGAAGTACCGTGTTACCCCATTAACTGGGGTTATAGAGGTCTTGTAGGCAGTCGCTCCTCGTAAAATAGTGGTATTAATTATATATATAGAAACCGACCCCAATATAGTTGGGAAAAAGGCTAGGTAGATGATGTACCTAGATGATGGTCCTACAAAAAGTCTGACATGGGCGGGCACCGTAAGTATCGGAAAGCGTCGACTCGGTAGCGTCCAGCGGCCCGGAGTCGGAAGTTTCACTCCAAACATTGAAATGTCACGGAAAATTGAGCTTGTATTTTAAAAGCCGTTCTAAAGTTTGCTTGACTTACTTGACTTGACTTAAAATCCTATGTCCCCTAGCTGGGGCAGAGGGCGTCGACAGTAGATACCCATCGCGACCGGTCTTGCGCCTTTCGCTTGATCTCGCTCCATGTCAGTCCGACGGCCCTTGCTTCAGCTAACACGGTTCGTCGCCAGGTCTGTCGAGGACGGCCACGCTTCCTTTTTCCTTGGGGATTCCAATCTAGCGCCTGTTTAGGTATATGATCGGGATCCCTCCTAAGCGTGTGACCAATCCAACCCCACTTGCGACGTTTGATCTGGTGGTCGATCGAGCTTTCGTGACATTTCTTCAACAGTTCCACGTTAGAGATGGTCTCGGGCCAGTAAATCCCGAGGATACGACGGAGACATCGGTTCACGAAAACCTGTATTTGGCGTGAGATCTCTTTTGTCACCTTCCACGTTTCGCACCCGTAAAGCAGCACGGATTTGACGTTGGACCTGAAGATTTTTAATTTAACCCTTCGGGTCAATTTCCGCGATTGCCAAACCGGCCTCAGCTGTGCGAAGGTACCACGCGCTTTGGCTATTCGTGAAGCGACGTCTTCCTCAGTCCCACCAGTTTCCGCCACGACACTTCCGAGGTACGTGAATCTCTGAACGCGTTCCACCGCCTCGGCGCCGATCAGCAACGGTGCAGAATTGATCACTCCTGAACGCATTTCTTGGGTCTTCCGTGTATTAATTTTAAGACCAGTTTTCGCTGCCTCCTCACGAAGGTCGTTTAATTTTGCTTGCATGTCGGCGTGTGTGTGACTAAGCAGGCATAGGTCATCGGCGTAGTCCAAGTCTTCTAAAACGCTGGACAATCCCCACTCTATGCCGCGGCGTCTCTCATCGAAGATGCGAAGCAAAATTCCGTCAAGAACGACTATAAAGAGAAGAGGCGAGAGAAGGCAACCCTGGCGAACACCCGCGTGCACTGCGATGTCTTCCGAGATGAGACCATCGTGAACCACTTTGCATGTATATTTGCGATATATGCTTTGTACTAGGCGGACTAATTTTGGTGGCACTCCAATTTCCAGCAGGCGAGACCAAATACTGGACCACTTCAACGTATCGAAGGCTTTTTCGAAGTCCACAAAAGTGAGATATATCTCCCTTTGCCATTCTGATGCCTGTTCAAGTATTATACGCAGCGTGTTAATCTGGTCCGTGCACGAACGTCCTAAACGAAAACCAGCTTGCTCCCTGCGCAGTAAAGGTTCTAGGGCCCTCGACAGCCTATCCAGGATTATCCTACAGAAGACTTTAGAGGGAATTGACAGCAGTGCAATGCCTCTCCAGCTATCGCACCGACTGAGATCACCTTTTTTAGGCACGGTAATTAAGAGCCCTTTGTTCCAGTCGTCTGGGAGTTCTTCAGCAGTCCAGATCTTTTCGATTAAAGGCGTCAGTACGTCGACAGCGAAGGGTAAGTCAGCCTGCAGCATTTCCGCATTAATCAGGTCGAGTCCTGGTGCCTTGCCTGTCTTTAAAGAGAGGACCGCTTCAGCCACCTCCAAGTCTGACGGTGGTTCCGAATTGATATCAAGGAGCTGGGGTGGTGAAGATCCAACCGACAGCGCTTCAGGCGTCGAAGACGCCGACAATCGGAAGACCTCTTCAAAGTGTTGGCGCCAACGTAGTAGTTGCTCTTCAGACGTCGCAATGAGCTGCCCCTCTTTAGACCGTAGTGGTTTCTTTTTGCGCCTGCTATCTCCTACCAAGGTCTTAGTGGTTTTATACAGCTCTTTCAGGTTGCCGGTGTTCGCAGCGTGTTGAGCACGGTCAGCAACTTCATCGGCCCACCGCCTTCTATCCGCACGCGTGCTCCGATAAATAGCCTTGCGCTTGCCACGATACTGCAGAATGAGGTCGGCTCGCTCGTCAACATTACGGGTCTCCAGAAGCTTTAGGTGCAGATTCCTTCTGTCCTCGATAAGACTCCATGTGTGTTGAGACATCCAGTCCTCGCGTGAGTGGGATGATTTGTGCCCCAGAATGACAGAGCTGGTCTCTGTGTAGGCCATCTTAATGCGGTTCCACTCCTCATCTAGTGAGTCCGTAACTTCTTCAAGTCCGGAGAATCGGTTTCGCAGCTCAAGCTGAAAAGCCCTACGGGTGTCTAGGTCAAAAAGTTTGCTCACGTCGAATCTCTTTCCCAACTTGCCAGGTCCTCCAGTTGCACGGGCTACGGCAACCTTAAGCCGAACTTCAGCAACTACCAGATGATGGTCGCTATCTATATCGGCGCCCCTACGGTTGCGAACATCGAGCAGTGAAGAACGCCATTTAGAACTAATGGCAAGATGGTCAATTTGGTTCTTGGTGACTCCATCGGGTGAGTTCCAGGTGTATTTGTGGTGGTCGCCGTGAATGAACAATGTTCCTCCGATGGTGAGATCATGGTTCTGACAGAAATCGATAAATCGCTCCCCATTATCGTTGCAAACTCCAAGACCCTGTGTCCCCATATGCCGCTCACGGCCCGCATTAACCCTCCCAACCTTAGCATTTAGGTCTCCCATGACGATGACGATGTCTTGTTTCTTTATGCTCCTAAGGGTGGCGTTTAGGGCGTTGTAGAAATCATCTTTTCATCATCAAAGTTTGCTTAGGTTTTAGAAAGTTTTTCACGGTACAAGTAACCACTGAACTGGATTTTGTAGCTGGATGTTGATGGTTTTATCAATATCTACATATTTTAGTAGGTAATCTGGCAGTCACTTCTAGAGAGAATATTACAGAGTTTAATCAAATTAGACCAATAAGCGACTATCGTGATAATGGCTATTACAGTCCGCTTAAACAACTCTACAATACTAGTAAGATGTCTTAATATTAGACCGTTTACGAAACGTTACGAAATTGCACACTTGACCCTAAAAAAGGAATGAACTCATAAGTGTAACAACGCAGTGAGCTCGTAAAAGCCGCATTCACTCTCCTTGGAGTGGGAATAGAACAGCTTCCGTGGACCGACGCGTCCACTCTCGGCTACAACAAACCATCAACAGTAAATCAGGCACGACAGTCGCGGTGTGGCGGCCGCTAGATTATAACAATGCGAGACGTTCATCATCATTTCTGTCGAAAGACGTAGAGACGTGCGAGTTATTAAGATCTGATCCGATTTTAGCGGAAAATTAAAAGTTGATGTAAGCAAAGTCTTTTATTTAAAGGCCAAAATGAATACGCCTTTGAGCCGCTTTTCGACAGTTTTTCAGTGTTCTCAACTTAGTCTTATCTTCGTGGTTATGGATTCGGAATAATCGTCGCTAATAATACTTAAATACTGCTGTTATTTAGACTACCGTAATTAGAGACATAATAGAAAGACAAGAGGCGTCCGCTCGGGGCTCAACAGATTAATATTTTACACCACTTTGCTCTGTCTTGGAAATATTTATAAACAAAAATTGCAAAAATACTCGAATTTGGAACAACCATTATCAAAATCACTAACACCGGCCTAATCTACTCGTAGTTAAAACTGCTGAAAAAATTTACATGTACAAGTTTTTTTCATAACCTAAGTATTCGCGATATAAGTAAAATGTATCATTTTACTATGCTTTTGCCAAAAATACCCAAAACAAGTGAAAGCTCTAAAACCCAATTTACAATGGCAGTAAGACACAGTCTCCGGTCTAGTTGGGCACTGGAGTAACAGTTAAACAAAAATAGCCCGGACGCGAAATAGCCCGCACTCACAGCATTGAACTACAACCGATCAAATATCTGCTACAAACGTGACTCACTGCTCTAAGTGCCGTTCTTTGAGCATTCTTTACCCCACAGTGCACAAAGGCTGAAGAAATATCTTTCAGAAGGATGATATGTCTCTTGTAAGTGTCTCCTTAAAGGTTGCATTCCTTTCTTTGAGAACGCGACGCGCGACTTAGAGCAATAGCGCACTAGCGGCCAGGCCGTAGCGGCCAGGTCACGGCGGCCATCGAGATACATACATAAGTATGAAATCGCCATAGAGCACGCGCACCTGCGGCCTGGTCGCTAGTAAGCTATTGCTCTTAGACCCGCGACTGACCGCAACCAGCAACCTACGACCGCGACCGGATCGCGAGAAGCACTGCTTAGTATGGCACCGGTCGCGGTATCAGTCGCGGTCGCTAAGAACGCAATGATACGTTAATGTCGTCACTTGGCCCTCGTTCGTAAACTTCGCGGCCCGACTGACTTTCAGTGTTTATAACAGCATAATAGAATAAACTTTCCATCAAAGAAACAATTTCTATTAACGTTTTCCAGTTATTCTTAATATCTTTCTTTTGTGGCAGACATAAGTACTTTTGAATAAACGTCTGTGAGTTGCCGTAATATTTTTATAGTTTTTAAATGTTGGGGAGCGTTACATTATATTACTGACAGCTGATACGTATACACAGTTTTAATTATGTGATTTCACACGAAATGAGATATACAATTATCTGGAGATAATAATATACAATAATTATCTATCGTTATGTAGTTTCAGCTCATTAGTCGTTTGCAATGATTGCTATCCCAAAGATTTAAACTCTTTCAATAAGTATTTAGTAGCTCTAACAATTCGACTAGATGGTGAGCAACGGGTCGCTCGCCGTCCGGCTGTCTGGTAGCTATTTGAACCGAGCCTAAACCGTCTGTCTTCGACAACGCGTAGAGTTCCACGCGCGCCTCAAGGAGACGTCAGCAAATTGTATGGTGGTACTGATAGGAAAATTCAGGGTCCTGATTGCAAGGCAAAGAGGGCTTGTAGGAGTGGTTTTTAGTCAGTAAATGTATGACACGCCCTCCCACTCCGCCCAAGAGTGGGAGAAGTAAATAGGTGATTTTCTATCATAAAAAAACCTTCAATTGGTGTGGACAATAATAACAATGAAATATCATTTGCCTTGAACAAAGTTACCTTAAAGCCTCCAAAACAAACTTTACTTTTCAGTCTCTTATAATGTTGATGTAAATCATGAAAGCATAACAATAACAAAGTGGTTCGATCAATTTGGAGCGTATTATAAAGCGATCACTCCAATATTCAGGAGTTGTGATCTGTCAGTAATAGTTTGTGTAATAGTACATAACGCGTGAGGTCAACACGCCTTACACGTGTCACATTCTGCCGCTACTTAGCAGTAAAGGTGAATAATATGAGTATTAAAAAATCACCAAAATTCATACTGAAAATGTGCAGTATTACAAACACTAAGGGCCTCAAGTCTGCTATTAAAATAGTACCAGAATTCTGAATGGTCGATCATTGGCTTTATAATGATTAATTTTGACAGTTTGGTACTACCACGTACCAGGAATACCCGCTCGCCATATAATAACAACACTAATATGTCAATCAGCATAACATATATTGTATTCCCCAATTAGCCAGAAGTGTACCTCCTGTACACACACGATACACATCCGCGTAACTCTGTACAGGCATTTATCGAAACGTAATGGTTACGTTGAGGCACTTGCCGTATGTATTGAACACCACAATAACAATAGTATAATTAAAATCAATAGCGATTGTAAATACCCGATAACAACGGATACCTTCTAGTTTAGTAGAAGTAGTAGTAGTAGTAGTAGTAAACTTAGGGCAGTCTTGACGATAGCCGGGTGCAAAGGAAAAGCAAATCAACCAATGTAGTGATCGTTTAGTTAACCGAGCTTGCTCTTCGTGACCTAATAAAATTTAAACCAGGACTTACAAAATCTAAAACTAAATTAAAAACTAAGCGGCTATAGGCTAAAGGCACCCTCGATGGATTACGGACCTCGGCGTAGGGTGTCACTACGGGAGGACAGTAAGGGACGGGCTCTATTGAATATTGATTCTTTAATATTTAGGGGAGAACTTAAGACTATAGGCTTAGAGACGCGGACTTGCTGGAGCAAGGGTCCTGTGGTGGACATTGACGAAAACGTTGCAAAGGGCCTTGGTGGTGAGGACGTAAGAAAAGCTGTCTGTAGTTGACGATGGGTCTAGTTTCCTTACGGCTCTCTTGGAGCAAGGTGATAGTCGTAGGAATCCGATAAATGCAAGACACACAGGAACAGTCGTTGTGGCGATACATGCTGGATAATGTTATCCAGCATGTATTGCCACATGGACGTCTATTAATTAGAATTATGATCATAAATCTAATATGTTACTAGATAGAGCTCACTGTCCATTAGTGCCTTTACGTAGTACATATACTTTATCTACATTCAGCCAATTATGTACTATGTCCCATGTTAATATACGAATTGTACTCAGGACCGGTCAGAAATAGTACACCAGCGTTATTATTAAAAGCGTCGTCTTTTAATAATACGTTTAAAAATTCCTAACAATGACACAATCAGCCACCATTATTTACAAGTATTATGTAAATAACATTGCAAACTTCCGCATTTTTCTCGAACAAATGTAAAATCATTCCTGCTAACAATTTTCCGATGTCAGCCGAGAAAATCCTGTCCTTAATTGGAACGTAAATATACTAGTGTATGGAACGCTCCGGCTGACGCTTGCGATCGTGTCCGAGATGCGAACTATACCTGTAAGCCTCTTACTGAGGAGCCTGCATCGTGATAGCATTTCTATCTATTCAGGGTTTACGCTTTTATATTTTCATCTGAATGCACCTTTCCTTTGTCAAAGGCAGTGATCCTTTCTGTTCCTTCGAGCCGGATTCTTAAATGTAAAGAGTTTTATTGCATAGATCTTGCGTGCTTGTTGTACAACATGGAGCGCTAAACTAAGTCTTGTGTGCAATGCATTACATATCTATTTGAAGAAAAGAAACTGACTGACTGACATATCAACGCACAAGAGAAAATATTGAGACCGAGTGTGTGAAAATTTGCCCAAAGTTTCCTTTTATAACATAGGCGAACACTAAGAGAGGATTTTCCAAAAATCACCCCCTAATGGGATGAAACGGGGTTCCAATTGTATAGAAAAACCGAAGACTCATGCGAGCAAAGCCGCTGGCAGAAGCTAGTAAGTAAATATGCTTACTACTTCAATACACTTCGCTCACTCTCTCGATACATTTACTCTAGTCGATCCTATTCGCTCATGAACCCCGACATATTGCATCCTTAAAAATGTACGAAGAGCCAGCACGGATGAGCAATCTTCTGCACGATTACACTGACTCCGGATACGAGGCGCGCTCCGCTGCACGCAGCATGCTCGACAAAATGCAATCACTCATGCAGATTGTGCATCGTACCTGATTTACACTAATAACCGTACGTCTTAATGTAAGTAGGCATAAAGTATCACTTAGAGCATTAGCACGTAGATATATTATAGGTCGGAAACTAACCTAATTGCCTGCAGTTGTTAGTATTCCAGCCGCGGGCTATGTAGCCCAGACTCGGCGCTGATGAGAATATTAAATTGTGCCATTGTGCCTAATGATTCAATATGTTTGCCCTGCCAATGTCGTTAGTTTAATTTGGTAATCTCTTCAGAGATTATTAGTTTTTTTGCGGATTTGGAAAGGGTGCCCTGCTTAGACTTTGTAATGAGCATACTCATTCATTAGAGATTAATTATGAAATCGATTAAATCAAGGTAGAACCTAAAGCTTCCCTCGATGTTGTGAACAAACAATCTGACCGCTAAAGTACACAAAACCTCGGGAACGCTCAGCTTGCGAGCAAAAACAACAATCTGTAATATTGTTAGAGGAGCTTGTTTCTTGCTCGAGCTGCTCCTGCAGGCTCCGGCTTTGACATCACCGATCTAGACGAGCTTACGTCGACACGACGGAGAGCAAGACGGAGCGTAAGTGGCTCAGCTCGAACGACGCCGGAAAACGAAAGTAAACGGATTGATACCCGGGGGCGGCTGCCGCTCCGGTACAAACCGCTTATAAAAAAATGAATAGGGAAAATCCTAACAATTTTTTAACGAATTGAATAGCTATATCTTTTTGTAAGTTTATTAGCGAATATTTCCGTCCCACAGCGATGACCCAGTTGTCAAATTCAATCCTTGAAAAAATACTTTCCATAAATCTTGTTCACTCAAGATCCATTATACGTACTAATAAAATGTAGCAGTGTCACGCGCTGGTTGCTCGCAAAAAATGTTCTAAAAACAAAACCGTTCCTTCAACCGGGAGGAAAATAATCGTGACAGAGGAAAAATGAGTGAACTTTGAACACATTAAGGCACTCAGCCAGAGGGACTCGAGAGAAGGAAGTATTTGAATTGCTAATTGAAGTAGCATTGCGCACGGCTGATGGAAAGATTCGGGGATCGAATGGCACGGAGACGCTGTAGAGAGGTATCGTGGCACGTCACTGATATGCTGATTTATATAATGGCCCTCTCGGATACATAATTGCGTGCTCTCGATAGCACGTAGTATGTAATTACTTGTTAATTGCGAGCTTAGGACAATAGCCATAAGTACCTAATCATTGAAATTGGTTTGTACCTACATATGCGTGAAACATATGTAAACACCAGTTAAAATTCAGCACAGATTTTGATGAATGATGTAAAAAAGAGAAAAAAATACATTTGAATGATGTAAAAAAGAGAAAAAAATACATTTGAATGATGTAAAAAAGAGAAAAAAATACATTATTATGGACTGGGTGACAATATGACGGCTGTAACATAAACGCTGTAAGTAACGAAAGAGTGGGAGTACCAAAGGAATTTTTGTAGTCGTATCGAGTGGGATGTTAAATGAAAGAGGAGCCCCTTCGAATACGAGTCCTAATAAATATAATAATAAAGTAAGGGGAAAATCTATTGAAGTAACTATATTTTAAGTGGTATTATGAATACCTGCTATTGTGATTGTAACTTTACCCGTCATTAATATCAGGCCACTAAGTGATCGATAGTCGTCAGGTTTCAGTTTTAACTTCAACATTTACACATACACACAGGATTTTACACACCGTTTGATTGATCGTAATTGACATTCATCTCGTTAAGGAACAAATCTAAGCAAAAACAGTAGAGAACAAAAAGCCGTATGCCTAAGTAAACACGCAGGATCAGAGGGACTCATACATATGGATGACACGCCACTGATCAATTTACCTCCATTGTGACACGCGACGCCGATGACATCAGCTAATCAGCTGAGGTTATGAGAGCAGCGGCTTAGCTAATTAAATTATCATTACATCACTGGTCCTGCGGATGTTGAGAATTACGAGGAAGAAGTACTTCAGACATAGATAGAAGTTTTAGAACAACAGAACACCGAAGCATAGGTACCTACTTCAGTGTGCTGAGTGAAACTTGTTTTGACGTTAACGCGATCCAAACGTTTACAGCGTTTGGCTTACTAATTGGTTACGAGAGCTTAGAGCAAGCCAATCCAAGCGCCGAACGTCATGAACGAGTCGATCGCGTTAACGTAAAACAAACTCGGACTAAGCACTCTGGACAACACAGACGACAAGCTAAGTGTAGACAAGCAACTTGCTACTAGTAAAGCAAATATGAATAATTAAAGAAAAGATTAAGTGCCAGACAGTCAGGTAATTCATTATCCTAAATTACTTGCAAATAACTCTCAACAAGATTTATAAGTATCTGTACAAGCTCTGGAGTGACAATAAAGATTTAAAAGAGGATAAATGGTGCCGGGCCAAGAGTCAATTTGTGATGAGGGCCCAAATGATGAGCGAGCACCCTCGAGATGCTTCATACAAATTTTAATTTCAACTAATTGAACCACGCCGAGAGTTGGCACTTCTTAAATAAGAAATAGATCCAGGGCTTTTGAATTAAAATTTCCAGTCAATATTTTGCTCGTGGATCAGTTGTACAAACGAATCTATTGATGCTATAACAAACACTACAGCAAAATGGAGTCAAGCTTTGATCGTAAGCCTTCATAATACATATATATTAGTCTATTCATTTGCTAGCTTATCAATAGAATCTTCTGTTTATGTGTTTGTTGATACAAATCGCGATATCGCTTTTACAAATTCAATTTCATACTCGAGTACAATTACAGTCTAAACACGCTCGTTAATACTAAACATACGCCTATTAGAATGCTAATTAAGTTCGTCACGCGACGACGCTTTGATTATAATAATTCCAATTAGTTTCGTTCGCAAATTGTTTTAATTTCATTCACGCGTATTGGCGGATTGTTTGAACACATAGCAATGATGTTTGTTTTTGAAAACATTGAATAAATAACAATATTATTAAACTAGCGTTTTGTATTTCTTTACACGAAAATTCGTGGTATTCAGTGATATTCAAATATGTACGTTCAGATTTTTATTAACAATATTTAAATTAGGTATTGTACAATAAAAATATTGTGATGCCAATATTTTAGGTTACTTTAATGTACCGTGATAATAGTTCATGCATAAGTCTTATCTCCTTTTTTTGCGCTAGAGGTGTTTTTTCCAGCGATTTTTCTTAGTAGTGATGTCAATGTAGTTAACTCACAAATCACTTAGCTTTGCAAATGGTTTAGCTTTTCTGGGTAGTTGTGGATGTCTATAATTTCCACCGATAAGATTAAGCTCTAGTGGCACGGGGTTCAACGATGCTTAGTTTTTGATATAGTATTAAAAGCAATGTTTGTGTGCTAAGGATTAGACTAATGGATGATCATCATCATTTCAGCTGAAACACATCCACTGTTAGACATTCAAGTATCGCCACAATGTACGGTCCCGCGCGTCTCGTATCCATTGAATTCCCGCAACCCATACCAAGTCATAGGTTCACCTTGTGCGAACCTATGCATGCATGCTGACGATGCGTGCTAAGATCTAGCTTCGGTAAAATACCAATCATAGCTGGTACAGTAGACTATTTAGTTAATGCTACGTTAACTAACGTATCTACGAGTACATCATTGAAGCCAACAAAAGACAAGCAAGATATGTATATTTTTGAATTAAGACTGTTATGGAACATCTTACTTACTCTAATGAAACGGGACGCATAGTTTCATAACTTAGCTTTACCGCTTGGCTTCCTCGTGGTAACTAAACTCGCGCAAATCCTCCAACTCGAGAATAACTGAAGACTTGATTGGACTTAAATGCCAAATAACTAATCAAGGCGATAAATTAGGATTGATACGAGCTGGGTAATGATTATGGTGGATAAGTTTAACATTTATTGTTATCTAAATAAATAGAAAAAGGTTGTCATTCTTTGATTTTCAAAACTAACCCCTATAAAAAAAATTATCGTCTGTTTTTTATACCCTGACACTAAATTGACACAAGTAATGTCAAATTTACTATAGGAATGACGCCAGTTCTATTGACGTAATGTCATTTTAGTCTCAGGGTTTAAAAAACAGACGATAGGGTCTGATAACGGATTCGTATTTCTGGGGTTAATGGGCTTAAAACTTGGTACAAATTCTAACAAAGACTGTCATTATTAAAACTACCCTCAAAAGACGGTTTAGTGAGTGATAAAGTTTTTATGAAACCAAGTTAGCGAATGAAGTCGCGGACAATGTGCTAGTGTATAATATATATAAAGGTCCACCATTACATAACCATCGTCGTACAACAGTCCAGAATGGACTTACTTTAATACGGAAACTTAACTCCAAAGGGAAGATGTCAACAGTCTCAAACTAAGAACCCCACGCCAAACAACGAACGCAACTATGTAGCAAGCCAAGAAACAGTTTCCATTGAGAGTCAATAGTGGTTAGTGACGTATTGTTCAGGTCGTCAGCCACAGACGCAAGATCTGAGGAGGCACAACGAGCCTCGAGGACGGAGGCAGGGAAAGCATTCAGATTGAATCCGCATTGTACGGGGACGTTGTTTCATAGATCATTGTTTTGTAGATATTTACAATTCAAACGTCTGAAAACGATAGTTTTATAGAGCACTCGTAAACAATTCAGTCACAACTAAATAACAAATTTATTTTAACTACTCTTGCTCAAAAAAACCGTCATTGTAGCATATGGCTCTACCACGACATGTAGGTGTCCTAGATATATTTTCTCGCAATCGTAGTGCAAAGTACAAGTATCACACAGCAGTAAGTTGGTTTCTATTTACCCCCTCGCTAGTGCTCGGGAGTAAAACTACCTCGCGAATAACGGGTCATTTTAACCTCTTGTATAACTATCAACAATTTACAACCCACTATAAAAGCAATTTCCCGTTGCTCGCGTGATAGCTCCATAGCTTGCAATCTAATTGTCATAAGCAACCACTTGTCGATCTTTCTCCACACGAGCCACATAAAACTTAGTACCGCAAGCAACAGGTTACAGCATGCATAACACAACAGCCGAGCTTCTTTCAACTCCATCCTTTTCTTACATCTATCTCCTGTATATCTCCGTCTCGCTCGCGTGACGTCACGGGCTCACCAGTGTCGGGTAGAACTTGCAAAGTATCTTTGCTTTACGAGTTTGGATGGTAAAGGGTGATCCAATTCCAAGTTTCTATGTTCAGTGAAACTCGGCTAGTAGTCGGTAATGGCGTGGGATTTATACGGTAAATGTAAGCTCGAAATAAACCTCATGAAACTACGACTGCTCAAACTGTTGTAATTATTTAGTCATTCAGGTAGATACTACAATTCGTGTTGATGTCTTTAGGAAAAATACGGTCAATTTAATCATCCTGTTGTCTGTTATCATGATTAATAACGCCGGTTCTTTTTTTGATGTTCTAGCTTTTGCATCAACAAATCTGCAACGCTCTAGAGTAATTAATACGAAGTACCTTCAAACTCACCCCGTTTGTGTATAGTAGCATAAGTTTGATTAGGATGTTCACTTTGGTTATTTGATTACAATATCATCGTCATCATCATCTTCCTACCCTTGTCCCGTTTTATTTTTCCTCCATTCTGTCCTGTCACTCGTCACGCTATCACTAACTCGGTACTCCCTTCTCTTTGATAAATGATATTCATTTTGCAACTAGGTTTTCACAAACACTTTTACACGACAATTTTTTTTTTCATTTTATTCTAGATGAGTCCGCTTTTTCCTAACTGACTACCCTGAAAAGAAACACCCGAAACAAACTCAGAGGTCACAGATTTTCTTCTTTCATATGACTTCTCACACATATAGTTACAATATTTATTTAAATTAAAGCGTCGACTTTTATTACATTTAATGAATAAATTAGATTTCTTAAATGCCAGGTAGAACTGTTAAACAACGTAAAAATCTCCTATTTCTTTTGTCTCTATTCGTTTCTAATCCGTTTGACATCGCTGAAATATCGAATTAAACGGCAAAAAGTTCATCGCATCGACGGTAAGCGAATCAACTGCTGCAGAGTGTAGCCAGAGGCGCAGCAGAGGCTCTAATTGCACTGACAGAGATCGTACCGATAGAAAAATAGGAAAGGTAAATAAATATGTAGTTCGTGGAAGTAAGTAACTTAGAGTTAATAATACCTCTTGTGAAATCCCGGAATCATAAACATGACTAATTTTTGAAGCGTTATCATATTGAAAACAAAAATTCAGATATCTTTGAATTTAGAACACAGATAATTACTCATTGGTTAGCATTATCGGCTTTGTAATGTTCCCTCTGTTGGTACTCAGGCCTCATCTCTAGGAGAGGGCCGTAAACCCACATAAACCACGCGAGATCTGTGCGGATTGGTTGAAGTCACATAATTATCTTCGAATATGACAATTAAATAATAATAAATTAACAATAAAATAGTACTTAACAAATAAAATATCACTTAAATAATAGGGCTTTTAATACGTTTTGTCTTCAAGTTAGGAAGATAAAACTGGATCACCCTTTATTTCTCAAAAACATAAAAGTCCTTCCAAGTCTCGTCCTATTGATAGAAGTTTGTTGAGGATGGAAAGTTGCGGCTTTATTAGATTCTACTCGAGGCTCCGAAACGCGGCTGTCGGTTAAAAATTCACCACATTCGAGTTAGATCGCGTTGAGATTCTACGGGTGATCTGCTTGTTTCAAATTTAAGTGGAAAATAAATTTACTTGCTGTCAATAGGATTTATTTATTTGTTAATACTTCATGTAATACATAGACGTAGGTCATGTCACAGATTAGACTGAATTTTTATTGTGGTTTTGAGTACAGTGTTGACGAGTCTACATTGTCCTCTCATACCTATTGATATTGAAATAAGAAAATATTGTAAATGTATATTTTTTTTAAAAGCGTAATTAATCATGCAGTTTCGTGGCGGTTCTTCTCAATAGGAAACGACCAATTGGTATCGTGCGCTAGTTTCTGACGTTTTGAAAGTGCCCATGTAAGTTATGTGAAATAAAAATAATATTGTCTTAAACCATCGTCGTCTCCTAAAGTTCTATCATAGATATACCAAAGGTGTGGAATTTAGCCGTCAATACTTTCAATAGCTTTACAATATGTAGAATAAATTCTAAAAGCAGATAAAACAGTGTAGAAAAAAAAACAAGAATACTTAATAGTACGTAATAGTAGTAAACGAACAAGTGGAACGCCGGAAGGAAAGAACAAGCGAAATTAAAGTTATGGAGGGCGACGACGACGGCGCTGGAATTTTATCGCTCGGATGGTAATGAGTCCTCGGGATCGGCTCGCGGAGTAGTTCTCTTACCAACTTACTTCACTTGTTGTTAATACGATAGGATTCCGACAGGAATACTTTCAAACTGGAGTACCGAGCTCTTTTTTGAAATACTTTTTTAGAATTCTATCCAATTCTGTGTACCTACTGAAGTTTATGAAGGGCTTGCAGAATTTTGCATTTAAGAGAGCCCTTTTTCACTCGTCATTGAAATCATAGCTTGTTGTTTCATCCAACAGAATTCAACGTAATTGAAGTACGAGTTACGAGAAAAAGGAGATATAACGCTGAAAACTCTGTTGACATTCGGTTATTCTGGCAAACACTCGAATATTCCTGAAAACTTGCTTCAGGTATATTCGAGTTGTGTTTTTTTTAATCCTTAAAATATTTGCGAAAAATAATCATAGTTCAGAAACATAATTAACTATGCAAGGTTTCTATAGTTGTATTTTCTTAATTTTTTTATGAGTACAATACATTAAATATGAAGTTACCAATTCATCAAACATTGTATTGGATCCCGTTGGATGACACAACAAACCTTTAATCCACGCTCACGTTGACGACTGCCGAGTGGGGAGGCCTCCAGTGTTTCCATAGCCCTTGCCACTTACTCCCTCAAGATCTAACTTAGACTTACTTAGAAACTAACGACAAAGCACGCAAAATTTCGTATTCGAAGTCACTCAAGCAAATTCTGGTCTAGAATTAGGTCGTAACTAACTTATTAAAGTTGAAGAGAGTAGTGTTACAGTGACTGCCCTCCGAGCCTCACTCTGTTTATACTCCAGAGAGACGGGAGACCACACGGTTATCATACATTAAGACTTGCCACTAAGAACTGGACCTCAAAGGTAAACACGAGAGTAAACAAAATTACATAATTGAATTCACTAAACTCGTGTAAGAGTAGGAATAGAGTTATGATCCCGTTAAATTATTTTTTGCCCTGGGTTGAACGAAAGAGAACCCCGGGGCCATGGAACAAATGCAAAGAAGGTTAAGAAGTGGGTTTTAGTCAGTAAAAGTCTGACACGCCTGCCCGCGCCGCCGCCGTAGTCACTTCCAAAATATTCACTGTGTCTTTAAAAGATTGCCGATTTCACACACACAAATAATTAATTTTACAGTAGTACTAATACTTAGATTGGATTCGATAATGCGCTCAATCCATTCTAATGTGAAACGTAGCGGTTGTGGTCGAGCCGGCGATATCTCACGCGCCGCCACACGGCCGGCGACCGCCGCCCGCCCGACCGCACCGCCGTCAAGCCCCGGCCCTGTCAGCAACTTTGATTATTATTGGAATTGCTCACGTGTGTATTTGCACAGGCTCTTGAAAATTCATGAAGAGATTGAACTGATTTATTACTTCGTTTTCTTTGAAAATTGAAATTTGTTTAGCAAAGTCCAGCTTTTACTCTGTAATTGAAATTCTAGTTTCAGAAGACATTCGCATTCTTTATATATTTAAAAAAATCTTCTGTACCTGTGTTGGGTCATCTAACTGCTCCTTACATTGTGTGTATATTTCAGTCCCCCTGGATGGTTTGAATATAGCATTGGACCCGGTAGGTGGCTCTGTAATCGATATCTCATTTGTGTTTCCGACGAAATGTTAGCTTTTGGACAGGACAACGCGTGTCAAGACCGCTAGTGGGAGTAGCTTTGATATTTTCATGTTGACGTATAAAACACCTTAGTATTTTCACTTTCATCCCGAAATAGGTTATAATACTCAATAGAGACGTGTGTTGTCAGTGGGAGTCCGTGGGTGAGACGGCTCCAATCATATTCTATAAATACTTGCCACGGTTGTATACGACGGGATAACTGTTATTTTTTCAGACGAACTCCATTACCGAGTTTTCGAGGATGTAGCGAACTAGATTAAATATTGGTCAAGCCGTACTCGGCTCCCACACTTACTTACCTATACGTACACAAACATGCTAAGAACTGCATATGAGTTTTTATTAATTTTTTATCAACTAGTGCTGGAGTTTATCCCACCTGATAGTAATCAGTGATGCAATCGATGATGTTGAGGCACACTAATTTATTAAGGGCCTATTCACTCTTGCCTTGAAGACTCCTAAATTATAATCACCCGGGATGACCGCAGCGGGAAAATTGTTTCAGTCTTCGATGCACGCGGTATAAAAGACTAAGCGAAAAGTTAATGGAACCAGGATCAAATTAATGAAGCAACGATCTAAGCTTCGCTTCTTTAATCCTGGTTCTATAAGCTTTTTATCCTACATTACACACACATACATTGGCCACACACATAATAACGGCCATAGTCTGCATCTCCAGTGGTTCATAATTAAGTTTTGTTGGAGCGAGCAGTAAATAGGAATTCTCTCGCAACATAATATCTTGTTGTTGTTTTTCAGCGGGTTTCTTTTTTTATATTTAACTAGCTGCCTTCGCCCGCATAATAGTCGATAGTTGTCCCAAGGGAACATATTGCCGGGATAAAATCTTATGTGTTTTCTAACGCCCATTTTCAATAAGCTATCTATCTACAATTGCAGCTACTAAAGATAATAAACAAATCTCCTTCCTTTTGCCCTTACTTGCTTTCCTCTAACTACCGACGGATAGCATTGCCTACCAAAGTTGTGGATGGATAGATAGAATCTTACTGTTTATCGGGGATAGCTATCTATCTATGAACTTCGGTAGGTTATTGAAAACGGGCGTAAAACATGATCTACACGTATGTCAAATCTTATTCAAATCCGATTAGCCCACAATTTTTTGGACGAACCCGTAGTGATACTAGCCATCTCATCATCTACCTAGCCTTTTCCCAACTATATATTGGGGTCGGCTTCCAGTCAAGTCAGATTTAGCTGAATACCAGTATTTTACGAGGAGCGGCTGCCTACCAGACCTCCACAACCCATTAACTGGGATAACACGGTACTTCATGGCAAGACTGGAGTCAGATTTACTGGCTTCTGACTATCCGTAACGACTGCCAAAGATCTCCAAATGACAGCCGGGACCAACGGCTTAACGTGCTTTCCGAGGCACGGAGGAAACTCGTTATGTTAAGATGGTCACCCATCCACAGACCAACCTAGGCAAGCATTGCTTAACCTTGAAGATCGACCTGTGCGGCTGTTATTATCTAACCACGAGTGATACTAGCCATCTCCGTACTCAAATTGTGCGTCGGTATCGTATCGTAATCGGTAGGCAAATCCCATCCCATGTAAACTTCCAATACAGTGACGTAAGAGAAGCCAGATGTCCTCATGAGGGACCGATGACGTTTTCATTAACACTGCTAATTATTGCGATATTGGCTATACAGGTTGCGGTCACTCCCGCCCTCCCACTCCCCCTACCCTCGCCTCGCTCGGAGGGTGAGGGTAACGTAGTCAAAGGAGTAATTAGACCGAGAATAGAATCTTACCGGGAGCCATAACTTGGCAAATAGAGGTCTGCACAGTTCCACGGACAGTAATCGGTATTTGTGGTTGTATCTCCATCAGTGGCTGAGCGATTATTGATCCTGATCTGTGTTCTAGCCGGGTAGTCGTAACTATTTCTTGAAGGTGGAAACAGATTTATGTAGATTTGTTCTTTGTCGTGACACTTCCGAAGTGGTTGTCATAACCACATAGTGATTTCTGCGCGGGCCGATGTGATCCTCGTGAGGATCGTTTTTCGCCAGATATGTTTTTGACCCGGATTACGGTACGATTATTGCCAGTTACCGCACAAGTCTATGTTTAAGTAACAGAAGTTGAATTCTTAAATCAAATCCCATTTGAAAAACCGATTACACATTTCCGGAAAAACTTTTCACGAGTATTAGGTGCTAAAACATTGCATGAAAATAAATCTCGAGACACTAGACTTTTTTTAGGTGGGAATACATCAGAATGGCTTTTCCCGCTATTGGGCAGAGCGGGAGAGCGTGTCAAACTTTTATTGAATAAAACCCACTCCTTTGTTTCTTCTTTGCATTCATTTTAAGGCCCCGGTTTTTCCTTAGCACAACCTAAAAAGGACTGCTAACAACTGGGCAAAAAACACTAGACAAAAACCGAAAAGTCGTGATAGTCTCAACGCAATCATTACAAAAGGCTTACCTTCCTCGCCGGCCCATTCCTAAGGCTTAACAAAGTGTTAAATAAGGCACAAAGTCCTGATTCAATTAACTGGCTCTAAGTGTCGGCGGTGCGGGTTCGAGTCCCGGCGCCGGCGGCCGATTGCGATGGTATCAATTAGAGCCATCGGCAGTGGATGTGCTTTTCGGCACCCGTCCCGAGGGCCCGGGCTGCTCTTAATCTTAGATTACGGTGCGAAGGCATTTGTATGTCTTAGCGCTCGGTTAACGCTCGGTTAGTTGTGTGATTGGAGGGAGTAAGTTGTAGAGGTATCTTGAGTATGAAATACATGCCTACGAGACAGAGAGTGAACTGTTACAGCAAAGAGAACTTTATAAGGCACTGTTATCAGTATGTTTCCCCAATATTTCGTCTTCTACTTAGATAACCATCATAGTAGCTTTTGCCAGTTGCTTTGCCCGCGTGAATGTAGGTTTCTTCAAACCAAATTTGGAACCCCCGTTTCAGCCCTTTAGGGGGCGCATTTTGAGAAATCTTCACTTATTACTTGCCTATAGCACAGAAGGACACCTTTTGCAAAATTTCATGATCCTATTCTCAGTAGTTTCGGCTGTGTTTTGATATGTCAGTCAGTCAGTTTCACCTTTTATAAAATATAACATAGATTTACAATAAGAATTGGAAACCGAACAACGAACATAGCATGTCAGTTTCCGTATTCCCGAGTCACAGATAGTTAATAAAAGTGCAATCATCAGTGTGCTCCAATCAATAACAGTTTCGGAATCCTCCCATTGTATGCCAGACAAAAAGTGCAGCACCAATTAATATGAATTTTTAAATCTTCATCGCTACGTTCAATGCTATGCTATGCATTAAAACACGCTGTAATTAATATGAAATATTATGAATACTTATCATGATAAAAAGTTTTTGCTGTCTGATGGCTAGTTAATACTTAATTAAATGAACGAGAGAACGAATGAAGAGTGGAATTCTTTGCCGGAGTCTGTTTTTCCTGATAGCTACAACCCAGGAATCTTTAAGTCAAGAGTGAATAGGTTACTTCTTGGTAAGCGCGCTCCATCGTTGACCGCGTCGTCACTTTCCATCAGGTGAGATAGCGGTCAAGCGCGAATCTACATACAATAAAAAAAAACCTTTATTTTCGCATATGGAAAATGTGAAGAACTATCAGAGAAACCGCTGATAATAATTCTTCTTGTGTTTGCTGCTGAAGACGAAGAGTTCTGTATTTTTCTAATTTCTTTCGGCGTGAGAGTTACATGCTGTCATAGCAGTACAGGTAGTAAGTAAAGGAAATATTAAAGCCAGTACCATTGACTTTTATTTATCTAACACTTGAATAGTCTTCTAATACATAAAAATTTCGTGTCACAGTGTTTATTATCGGACTCCTCCGAAACGGTTTGACCGATATTTGTGATTTTTTTTGTGTATATTTTGTAAGTCTGAGAATAGATCATAGTCGAGTTTTTATCCTCCTAACCCCGCCCCCATTTTGTTTTCTTTGGTAATTTATGTGAGTAGTAAAACAAAGTTTGCCGACTAAGTTAGCATCTAATATTATAATAATTATGAGGCTTACGAGTACATTTTGAGTAAGTAGTTAAAATAAAACCTTGTGAACATAATTTAAACTGGAACTCGTTACAAAGTCGTCTTATGATAAAACCTTGTTTTAGTAGTAAGCCTGCTCTAAGGCTAGATGCTAACTAGCGTGTCTGCGTAAGTCAAGCGAGGTCAGGCCGCTCTCCCGGGCGACGCTAATCCCGCTTTAATTCCCGCCGTCGGCGCCGGCCCTGCGGCTCACATTACCGCTGCCTACAATATGTACGAGAATTACCCAAAAAACTCCCCGGCCACCTACAAACGCCTCTTTTTTTGTTTCTAAGCGTAATTAAAGTGTATTTTTACACGAAAAGATGAATTAATTCTGTCTACGTTTGGTATCTTATTGATAAAAGCCTAGGAGCCGATGTCGATACGGTTTTAGACGATCTACATTTTTTTTTAATCAACTGACAGACAACGGACTCTGCCAAAATCAATGCAATAGCCTTCGTTCGTTTCCTTGAGTCCCCAATTTATAATATTTGCAGACACAATACAAATCAATGACATTTCAGGAGACACGGATTTCCAAATTGACTTATGTTCGGTCATCACCTTAATTCGTTTCGGCTGTTTCGGCCCTAAATTAACATATTTCCTTTGTGCTTCCGATTTGTGCATTCCTGGAAACGGCCAAATCTTTTGAACAAGCTGAGCCTATTTATTCGGTTCTAACATCAATTTTAAATGGGGCCATAAACGCCTTAGACTGCGCTACGCTATCCATCCGTATGGAAAACGTCAGCGTCCAAGACTGAGATATTATTCAGGGATATCCTAGTTTTTCATTACTTGATTTTTATGCGCCATGCTTCAAGCTATAGAAACCTGGAGACTCGCTTGCAAGGAGTTGAGGAAGACCCTTGCTATACATGCTACAACAGCGTAGCGTGCGCGTATTGGTTCTGGACAACCCAGTTACTGGGTAATACGATGTCTTAGTAAGAGGGACTTTAAAAGACGATTCTTAAAAATCAATGCATATATTATAAGAGAAAGTACGAGGCTATTAATTACGGAGAACAACCCTTATCTAAAACGATATTTGTAGTACAAACACTCGGCAGTATGTGCCTTCGGCAATATCTCGGCAGAGCACACAGGGCGCGGCGATACGCCTCGCGTACGCCGCGGGACGTGCGCTGCTACGCCGCGTGTGTCGATACGCGGGCGTGAGGGCGCATAACTTTGTGTCCCCGCCGCGTAAGGCAGAGGACACACGACGCGGGTAAAGCGCCTCTTTGACTCGTTTATTTGAGACCACGAAAGTAACTCTCACGATATTGGTCATTTTTTGTTTTTCAATTTCGACACAATAATAAAATATCTATGTTAAAGCGTGACGATCTTTTACCGACGTAAAATAGAGCTTTCAACCAAGCTTCATCATACCGGACCACCAGGTAGTCACATAGCAAACTAAATAGAGTGCTCTTATCAAAAAAGTTAAAGCCTTTTGTGTCCACTAAAACGTTCGAGTAAAAAGTGCAAAACTTTATTTTGCATCCCCTGGCGCTGGCTTCACGAACCCGCGTCACGCGCCGTGTGTGCGCGGCCTAGCGCGCCACGCGCCGGGCCGTAGGTGTTTCTTTTGAACATGCTGTGATTGGCTTCGTGGCGTGTTTTCCTTATGACATCACACCTTCGTCGAGGCACTGCCATATGCTTTAATCATATTAAAATCGCGAACGAAAGGGCGGCTTGTTTATTTCAGAGGTTAATGGAAATCAGTGTTAACATTCATTCTTAGTAAAACATTGCTGTAAATAATGCTGTAATATTTGCTGTATCGTATTTACTAGGTATTATATTATCAATATAATTTCTCAGTATATTCCTAAGAGTTTACCCTGCATTTCGAAGGATCTCGTAGATTTCTAGAATTCAGATTTCGCTATGCAAATAATTTATTCAAACGGTTTTCATTAGTAAATACTAATTAGTTTGACGGCAAAACAAACTATTGTTCCGAAAATAAATCCTTACAATAGAGATTTGTGTTTTGGTTGAATATTAATGAATTCTAATTAGAAATACAGCGGCGTGTACCAGCGGTGAGCACTGAACACTCGAGTATAGTTTTAAGAAATTTTGATTGGGTTATGTCTCAAAAAAGATGGATTGTGTGAAGAGTGCTATGAAAGAAAAGGGAGTTAGCGATAGTATGACAAGTGACAGGACAGAGGGAAGCATAAAACGTGTAGCACCGACACGACAAATAAAATGGGAACAGGGCAGGAAGATGATTATGATTGTATCTCAGTAAGTTCGCTTTGTCACAGTATCCGTGCAAGTTAGATAAGGCACTGAATGAGGAAGAGCCCCTTCTGAATAATACACACAAAACTAATTAACAAAATTGCCGGTACCTAAGTAAATTATTACGCTTGACATGCTCCATTGCACGCCATCTTCCATCATCTGAGCGAAGGCAACCTGGCTGTGTCAACACGCTCAAGGCTCTCACTCCTCAAACATGCCTCACTCACTCCTCACTCTTTCGGAGCAATCTCACCTCTCGCTGAAGCACCGGCTATTTACGGACAAAGAACACTTTGCGAAATAAAATGAGAATGAATTTCAGGATGAATTCCACACGCGTGTCGAAGTTAGCTAGCACGCTGCTGACATTTAATGCAGCTTTGATGAACTCTTTGACGCGAGAGAGTGAACGATGCATCACAATTTCGTCAATTTTTTTGTCGTTCGCTTTGAGCTGTGACCGTCCGTCCCTGAAGCCGGGAGTGTGGTTATGCGTGACAATGGACCACAATACTTGACCCTCGTATTTGTTATGACGTGAAAGAACTTAATGTTATTAGAAACGAAGCGTGACATGTTCTCAAAAACGATGTCATGTATTTTGCCAATATTCTGAGGAAAACGCCTTAAGATTTTCGATACATTCAATCAATTATTTTTATTTGGATTGAAATTTTAAGCTCAGCACGGGGCTAAACCAAAAGTGTTTATTTACGAATTCAATCGGCTCTCAACTTTATATATTTATTCTGGAAATAAGATTAATCTTATTGCTCGATAAGACAATCCTTTGAAGACGATGCGCCATTTAAACCGCGGCTGAATGGAATGGCGCCATCAATCACGTGCGTCAGCCCAGCTTCACTGCTGCAGTGCGGGTCAATCAACTAATTTTTTCAATCAATTAATTAATCACGACTAAGTCCATCATGATTGATTTAGTCATAATTTAATTAGTTATGATTGCCTTCAACTTGACTAAAAATTTAATTACTCGTATAATGTGACTAAATAAATCAATAATTATTATGATTGAATGACTAATGATTAAATACGACCACGATAATAATTTGCAATTTGTATTTTTGTTATATGTAAACATACTAACATACAACCGATGATTAAAACTAATTAGTCATCAATCATGACTAATGATTGAATTTTTTTGATCATAAGTTATCAATCATCAATCAAACTAAATTTTGCCGAACACTGCGCTACTAGCCTTGTATTTCTTGGACACACACAACAAGACAACACATGTCACAAACAGACGCCGAAGACGAGTGATTGTCACGTCATTGACGCAATCAAACATTAATTAACAAGTCGTGTAGTGTCACGCGAGGAGCCACCTCCGTCTGCTGCAGCCGTGTTACGTGATGACCTGTCACCGGTGTCACCAGGCGCTGCGGCCGCAGCTGTCCGCAGCTGTCCCGCTCATTGACACGCGGGAAATTGTGCTCAGCACGTGTCAAACCGTCGCGGTTACAGGCTCACAGCGTGTTCGGGAACTTGTCGAGTTAATACCTTGTTTACTCCTCGTGTGTTCAAGCAGGTATCAACTTGTTTGGGGTAATCATTCGCCCCTGTTCCGGGTCGGGCCGCTGTTATGAAAACACTACAGCTTTCATTATGCTCGAGGGCTGTTAATAAGGGTAATTTTCTAAGTTAACCTAAGCGTACTTGATTTTTGGGGTTGTTTTAATTAAGCACGGTTCTTTGGGTAATTTTTACCTACATTCTTTTTTCGTTTCGGAGTGTTGCTGGCTTCTTATTAGGTAATCACCTTTAGATAGTTCCTACTTATTCTTTCAGTTTCATATGCTTTTCTTCAGAAGAAAAGCCTTTTCAGATAACACTAGTGAAATCCTAGTGTACAATTTTGCTAAACCAAGACCATGAATGGTTCCAGGAGTGGGAGGGACGTGTGTCCGCGTGGGGGGTGGGAGGGAGATGCTCGTAATCCGCCTTACAGCAATAAGCTGCAATTCATAATAGTGTTAGCAGTGAATGCGTTCTAAGAACGCTGGTGTCCATGCGGCAAGGGCGGCCGCAGAACCGGCTTTTCAGGAAACTTGAAGTTATCTGAACAATTCCTTGAGTTGGTCCTGTTACAGTGAGCGTGTAGGGTGCCCACTAGGATAAGAAGATAACTAGGATACATAATGACATCTACGGTGTCATATAAAATCTACGAATTCTGCATCACGCAATTAATGTTCTCCACGCTATTTAAATAGACACCTACAACAGCCCGAAATCATGACGTAAAATTAGCAAATGATGATATATTTGATTGCCCATTAAATATCTTATGTAACTAATAATTTTGTATTTGTTTGTTAACCTAGTTTAATTAACATAGTTTAGTTGCAACACTCCGATATTCCTATAAAGAGAAGTGAAAGAATTTTCTTACAAACATTCCCACAAACTTTACCTCTTTATTGTATTTGGTATAGGTGGGTGCCCATTTCGAGTTGGAAGTGGAATAGAATTCAATTCTATTCTAAGTTAAGGAAACTACACCACTATGTCGCAGTTTATTGTATTTTAAAAATATACCTCCTGGGTCACCTTCAGGTGAACCAGTACCTTTATTGAAACATTCAAATATTGAAATGAGTGTTGACTTAAATCGATGTGTAAACTGTGATGGCAGTACAGCGTGAGCTTCCATCCAAGAGCTCGCGTGTTGCAACGTTATGTTTCTTTGTATATTTAAACTGTATGTGTGTTTGTGTGTATGAATGGGTGTGTTTTCTTAGTGCTTGTGGAATAAATGCTCATGATTAAGTCCGCGGTCTCCCCGTGGATCGGGAACTTTTCTGTTCCTCGGAAACCACCATTGTCTACCACTCAAACGCTAATGAAGCTAGAATGTAGCAGATTCTCAACCAATTTGTACTCCAATGGTGTAATTGCTGGAAGGCGTTCCGTTGTGAGAATCTTCCGCTGCCTATAGGAATAGTCGGAAGTAAAGAAACTGGCTTTTGGCAGTCTTGCCATAGGTTGCCAATTTCTCCTTTTCGTTTTAACGTTCAATTAAAGTTATTGTACAAATTCTTGTACAAACAGTTCATGTACAAAGGCGAGCTTAACTCAGCAATGAGTTTCTTTCCAACTAGCTGACCCCTACGGTTTCACCCGAATTTTTCGTTACTGCTCCGCTCCCGTGGGTCGTAGCGTGATAGTATATAGCCTATAGCATTCCTCGATAAATGGGCTATCTAACACTGAAAGAATTTTTCAAATCGGACCAGTAGTTCCAGAGAATACCCCCTACATACAAACTTACAAACTTACAAACATACAAACTTACAAATTTTACCTCTTTATAATATTAGTATAGACAAACCTTGGAGTTGTAGAGAGTCTCTCTCTCCCGTGCACAATTATACACCAAATGTGAAATATGAATTTTGGCAGTAAAGCCTTGTCACACTAGTGTGTGCAGGCTATGTCGTGGCGAGCCAGCGTTGTGCTAGCCGGCGAGTAATGCAGGCCGGTGGCAGCCACCTCGGGCGTCGAGGGCCATTCAACGCATTAGTGTTGCGACGCGCGGTGCCGCGGCAAATTGCTTGCTTTATGCACAACTTGTATGGCGGCCTCCCTATGAATAACTTGAGCTTTAAAGCTGCTTCAATTTAGTTCACTAAATTGGTTCCGGTTTTACGAAATTGGTTTGGTAATCGGCTGTTAACAGACACATTGGAATTTTGAAATATCAAGACAAGAGCGAACGAATTTGACCAAGGCACCTGCTTCTCATGCATGATGTTGCGGGTTCGAAATCGAGCAAGTACTAATATGAATTTTTCAATTTCAATATGTACTTTTCTAAGTTAATCTAGGACATTACTGACACGTCGTGCCTCGGAAAGCACATAAAAGCCATTGGTCCCAGTTGTCATTCGTAAATCTTTGACAATCATTACCGTAGACAGATGCCCGAAAGACTGACCAGTCTATCCAAGGAGCACCTACCGTGTTGCCAAGTAACTGGGTTGTAGAGGCCTTATATGAAGTTTTTCCGTGCAAAACCCGGGGAAAAGGTTAGGTAGATGATGACATAAACTAGTTTAGGAAGTCGCAAAGTTATTCCCACGAAAAAACTACTGCAGATAGAGTAGTTTTTCAACGCACATAAAAGGCGGCAAGTCGCGCGGTGCGACCATCGCGCGGGTGTTATCGCAGATTTACGACACGGCGCTTTCACGAGCGGCAGATGTGTTTAACGAGGTCGCGACTCGCGAGTCGGGCGTGTGCGCGCGGCTTTATCGCCAAACTTGGGATTATGAGTCGTAAGTGAATTTAACTAGAGTATTAGGAGATAACTGTCGCGGGAAGGAATCACATGTCCTCTCGCGACGGGAGACATGATGTAGACAAACAACCGCGAACGAAGGGGTTTTGGAGGAATACTTATCTACCACTGTACCACTGCTTTTGAGAGCGATATGAACTTTAGGTTATAGTAAAGTTCATTGCTAACTTATTTAGCCGGTTCCTCTTTTATATGAAAATAAAATAAAATTGCTTTTTATTCATTCGCTTATTTAGCGTTTCGGTTCGTGGTTTTACGGTGCATATCGAAGGATTGGAATAATTTCAAACCTCTTCGTTGTTCAAACCTTTACGGTCCGGACTAAGCGCTTCGCTTCTTCGTTTATACGGCGTACTCGTACATCGAAGGACTGGAATAATTTGCCTGCTGCGGTCTTCTCGTCCGATTATAATTTGGGTATCTTCAATTCTAGAGTGAATAGACTCTTAATAAACTAGTGCGCCTCACTATCTACGATTGCATCACTGCTTACCATCAGGTGGGACGCAGTCAAGCACTAGATTATATAACTTAAAAAAAACATAAGCTGCGGTCTTTCCGTTCGATTATAATTTAGGTGTCTTTAAGGCTAAAATGAAAAGCTCTTAATAAATTAGTGCGCCTAACCATCAACAATTGCATCACTGCTTGCCATCGAGTGCGATCGCAGTCAAGCTCTAGATTAAATTAAGAGGCCTGCGGAGACCGCGCGCTATCTCGAGTTGAGACGAAATAAAACACGTTTTTGAGGTTGATGGAAGCAATCCAGATAGTTTAAACAATTCTTGGACACACCGACTGGAGTAAAGTCATCATCCGCACACTGATAGTTGCTTGCCGTGATAGCAATACAAACTATTGGAAATTTGGGAGAGGTTCCGTAATACCAAAAATGATGAATGAAAAATTAATGTATTTCCATTATTGTTTCGAGTATTTATAACTTGATAATAATATCTGTGTTCCTACGAAAAGATATTTTGAAATATTGTTGTTTATAATATAGAAAAAAACAAAATAAAAACATGACATTTTCGCTGTGAAAATGTGCACATTTAAATTCGCTTAAATTTCGTTTGGGGTAAGTTTTTCAACAAAAAGACGATGTAGGAACCTAGATAATTATTGTCTGAATCCGAATAACATCATATTATGGTGTAAATATGCTTAAATTGCTAATGATTTTGGTATTACGTTTGTATGGATAATTCTAACGTCGCGCCCGCCTTAAGTATTAAAAGAAAACTTACCAACAATATTTAAAATACAAATATAAATGAAACAACTTGAAAATTTATAAAATCTTCAGCTCTTCCTTTTCAGTGATATTCTTGTAGCTATCCGTAGCAGGCGCCTCCACGACGCGGCGCAGGCCTCCCCCAAACCGCTCCACATGTTACTGTCACACGCCTTCTGCATCCAGTTCCGTCCACTACGTTGGGCAAATATGTCTCGGCAACTCGTACTTGGTACTCCTTTGCATTCGTTTATTGTCTAATAGGACCCTCCAACACACAGCTGCCCTGTCTATTTCAATAAACCTCAATCTCAACATTTTTATTCTACATACATCGAAAGCTAGCGACATATAAAACGACCGATTGGAACCGCACGGTTTCAATCGGTCGTTTCCTGTGGAGTAGAACCGGCAAGACACTCCATGATTGCTAAGTAAAAAAAAAATTGTTTCTATAATATTTCCATGTTACAATATTATCAAATATCTGAGGACAAACCAGACTATAAAATAATAGTAGATTATGATACAAGTGTGTAATGTGGGAGATTACCGTCGAGGTGGTATTAAGAGCCGAGCCTTGGCGAGGCTCTTAAGAGAACCAAGAACGGTAATCTCTAATTACTCACATGTATCATACGACGTTTTTCAATACACTTGTGAAGAAAAACAATATAACTATCACCAAAATAGTACCTAAAACTAGAATAGTACATTACGATATTAGTGCGTAATGATGGTTATAACATGCGAGGCGGAATTTCAGCCCGAGCCGAAGGCGAGGGCGTAACTGAGCCGAGCATGTTATAACCAATACCGTAAACCGGGGTTACTTTGAATTACGGGGTTACTTTGATCGAAACTTCATGTTCACTTAAAAATGCTAATTGCGTAAAACGGAACTATTTTTGGTTATTTTTTTTTTTTGGCTGGCAGCACTGATGAACTGTCACAATCTTTTTTGCGGGTGCGCTGCTGATGTCACGTTGTTTTATATAAAAAAAGGTAAGTTTTCTGAAAATATCGATTTTTAGTAGAAAAACTGTGTTGTAAAACTTCATACACAGCTTAATACGTGTATGTATCATGAACGTTTTTGATAATTTCTGTTTAGAAGCATACACTCGGAAATCCAAATAAAAAACATTTGTTGTTCTAACCTCAAAATTTTCGTAGTGGCGTCGGTTAAATTCTTGCGGGGTGTCATTGATAGGGTACATGGTGTGAGATTGATCAAATGATCAAAGTTACCTCAGCTATTAATACAAGAATTTAAATTATGGTTTTTGTTAATTTCTTTTTTATTTTTTTGTTTACCAGGACAATGCCGCGAATATATAAAAAGAAATTAGGTACCCGTGAATACAGAAACTACTCTGAAGCGACAGTTAACGAGGCTTTAAGTCAGGTAGTGGATGGGAAGTTGTCCATCAGAGGTGCATCTGAGCAGTATAATATACCTTATGGAACTATTTATAATAGATATAAAGGCATGCACATGAGAAAACCTGGTGCTCAAACAGTTTTCTCAGAATCTGAGGAAAAGGCTATCCTGAAATCAGCTGCAAAGTGTTCCGATTGGGGATATCCTCTAACATTGCTAGATTTGAGATTTTTTGCAAAAGCTTTTCTGGATAAAAAAGGGCGAGTGGTTACTAAGTTTGAAAATAATCTGCCTGGAGTTGAGTGGGCATATTCCCTTTTACGTCGCCATAAAGACGAATACTCCCAAAGGGTGTCATCGAATATTAAAAAAGCGACGGCAAAAGTATCTCATGACAGTATAAATAAATATTTTGACAACCTTACACCAGTTATTAAAGATTTGCCACCATCCAATATATTTAATTATGACGAGACGAACATGAGCGACGACCCGGGAAAAAAACAAGGCATTTACAGGCGTGGGGTCAAATATCCAGAGAAAATTATAAATTTCTCCAAAAGTGCCACTACAGTGATGATGTGCGGGTCTGCTGACGGTGTTCTGTTACCACCATACGTGATCTATAAAAGTGTTCATCTCTATGATACATGGAAAGAAGGGGGACCAAAGGGTACACCGTGTTGTCAGAAGACCTGCTGTTCCAGTGGATCACGATTTAACAGAACCAATAGTGGCTGGATTGATAGTATAACCTTCCGTGATTGGTTTAGGACCTCTTTCTTGCCGCATGCTAAAGCATTACCAGGTAGAAAAGTTTTGATTGGGGACAACCTGTCTTCACACATAGATGTTGATGTCCTCAATGAATGTGAACAGAATAACATTGATTTTGTCTGTCTGGTGCCAAATTCTACACATCTGTGCCAGCCATTAGATGTGGCATTCTTTAGGCCGATGAAAGGCGCTTGGAGACACGTGTTAACTAACTGGAAACTGAAAAATCCTCGATTGTCGACTGTTCCTAAAGATACATTTCCACGTTTGCTCCAAAAGGCACTAGAAAAAATAGACTCGGTCCAAGCTAAACCCAACTCACCTTTTGAAAATGTCACACAAGGAGTAAAAAGAAATTTACTGAGTGCCTTTAAAGGCACTGGTATATTTCCTTTATCGAGAGATCAAGTGCTTAAAAGACTGCCTGCTGTAGACAATGGTGACCCTACTAATGAAGCTGAAAGCTGCTTAACCAACTATCTGAAAGAACAGCGATATGGTGGTCAGTCAGTAGCTCCAAGAAGAAGAACACGTTTAAATGTGGAACCAGGCGCTAGCGTGTCAACTGTTGATTTTAACCTAGACACGGAAGAGAATGAGAACGAAGATGCCAACGACATACAACCTTCTAATACGGATCAAGGAAACTTACCAATCGATACAATTAGTGTTGACGAGGCAATCCCTGTCGAGGAGAGTAGTGGGTCTGAAAATCCAGTTTCTGAGGAACAAGATGAATTAGAAGTTGGGAGGTTTATATTGGCGAAATTTTACTCACGTCGAGGAAAGAAAGTGTACAAATATGTTTGCCGTATTATCAGCCTAGATCCCTTAGTAGCCGAAGGTTTTAAATCGATGGAAAATAAAAAAAAACTTTAGACTGGTACGCGACGATATATCAGAAATTGAGAAGACTGATATTTTAAGCTATCTGCCGAAGCCCAAAAGTTTTTTTGATAAAAATAATATTGAATGCGTTCAATTTAATTTTGATATTAATATTTTTGAACTTCCTTAGATTTATGTACATCATGTTAAAGGCGTTAATGCTACATTATATTGATCTCTTTTTATATTTGATAAGTGCCATTGTTGATTGATCTCATTTTGCCTATTTTAATAATTAATAAGCTTTAAAAGAACATATTTTTAATAAACAAACGTATCTTAGTATCCCTATAGTCAATTGTTATAAGTATAAGACTTTGCTTTTTGATAATTATATTGATTTTTTTATCTGTCAAATAACTGACTTAATTAAAACGTATAGACTGTTTATTTGGAGTGTTTTATTTGAACAATGTTACCCCAAGGATTAAAAATGGCAATAACCTTTTTTCCTGTTGATCGATTTTTTTTTTCTTTTTTGTTTTTTAATAGTTGTTGGGGTTACATTCAGATTCCATAATAAAAAAGAGGGGTATCAATGTAACCCCAAAATCATTTTAACTTTGATCACGCTGTTTTTATTTTTTTTTTGAAAAACGATTCATTCTTTTATTTGTTTCTTAACTTATGTAGAGAGATCTATAAAAACCGATTACTAGGTTTTTTTTAATAATTTGTAGAACCACAGATTGAAAAGTTACAGAAAATTGAAGTTCAAAATTGATCAAAGTAACCCCGGTTTACGGTACGCACGTATATTGTACGACGTTTTTTAACACATTTGCGAGGAAACAGAAAAAAAAATCAATTTTGTTAGGTAATTTTAAATTATTGAAACAGTTAGTGAAATTACAATTATTAAAATGATACTGTCTTTGGATATTGACGGCAGCAAGCTGTCGCATGCGGTTCGCGCTTCTGTTAGTATATCCGGTGGAGTTGAAGTAATATATGGCTCTTCTTCATTATTGAAAGTTGTCATATTTATATTTTCACAATACAAGTACAAAGAAAAGAAAATTTGAGAAAATGGCGCGAGGATTATTTTCTGCCATAGCTGCGTGAAAATGTTAGCAAAGACGTTAGAGACCATGCAGCCAAGTTTTTAAATTACCGAATAAACTGTTTTTTTTTTACTCACTTATTTCATGCAATTTCGTGTTTAAATAAACTATTTAAAACTTTACATATTTAACTAATTAAATCTTTTATCAAATTTGTATTTTCTGTTTATATGCAACCTCATTCATATTTTTTCTAAACCAATATATTTTTTCAAAATGGCGGTCATAGACTAGCTACTCTAGCTGTAGCTAGTCTATGACCGCCATTTTTCGCGCATGCGCGCGTTTAAGAAAAGTCATTTTTTTTTGCCGCCATATTTAAAAATAAAATGCCGATTTTATAAATATGTCTACAATTTATGAGGAAAATGATTTGTGCTGTACGCAAGAAAATCTATGTCATGGGACCACTATACAGTCAAAATAGTTAATTATAACTTAACTGACTGCACATTTACGAACTGTTTCTTTAGATAAACTTTTCGTATACCTACTAAATAAAGTTGATTTTTAATTTGTGTGTCGAATTTTTTTTTTTTATAAACTGAATCTGTCTGTGAAATCGCTACCTACTGACTGGCGCCGCGCGGCGATTACTTCGAAATTTGAATTTGCTATTCAAATTTCGAACTAATCGCCGCGCGCGAAATGGCAAATAATGCTGTTATGGAATTTGTATGGACTATAACTTAACTATTTGCTTTGATAACACACGCGTTTTTTATGATCCGCTTTACATATTTAAAACCGGTGGAATTACATCAGCTTTACGAGCAACTGTGTTAAAAAAAAACATAACAACACAAATGTGTGTGATGTGTTTTTTTGTCCCTTAAATGTGAAGGTTAAGGTATTTTGATCATATTGCCTAGTCTTATTGTTATCCTGCGTCATTTTTTTTACGACAAGTAATGTCTTTCGTTGTGACAATAGAATGCGGATGTAACAGTTTGTAATGATTGAATTAAATACTAGGTACAAAGTATTTAATGTTATTACATTAATACAGCCCCTTAACATCACTCGAAAAAATTACGTCTAAAACCGCGCGCATCTAAACATGGCGGCCATTGACAACAAACAAAAAAAAACAATTTTATTTTAATGATTGATTTATTTATTAAATATTATTTAAATAAATCGTTAAAATGGACCGTTATTGCCTGAAAATTAGCAAGTAAGACACTAATTTATACTATTGAAAGCAATATTTAATGTTTCAAAATTTAAATAAAGTAATGAATTTTTATCCTGTTAAAACTCTTTTTGAGAACAGAAAGGCTCAACAAAAAGGTTTTAATTACATTACAGCACTAGTGTATAATGGTAATCAAAATGTCACAGTTTGGTAACAGGCACCTTTATATGCCTAAGTGCAGTGCGATAATAGTCACTTTATGAGCAAGTGTATTGAAAAAATTGTTTTTACGAAATCGTGGAGTCTAAAGTGTTCTTAAAGTCACATTATAAAGAGATAATATCTATAAATATAACCAATAGATAAATAATAGATGTACAATAATAAGCTAATAATGTATTCTTTGTTTTATATCTGTTAATTCCGTTTTCCCCCTTATTATTCCGTGTTCTACATTGTCCAATTTGTTTATGCACAACATACTGCTTTCCATTTTCCTCGAGCACATAATGTCAATTCTCCCTCGTCTTCCTTCCTCAACGACCATGTTTAACATCCTTATACAAGACAGCTAGTATGGCTGTTTCATACACTTTATTTTTATGACTACTTAAACTAATTTCTGTACTTTTCAGTATTTATTTTCGCCCCTAGTGTTTTCTCCGAGCTCTTTTTTCGTGCACTTTCATATACTAATTATGTAGACGTAATATAATTTTCGCTGAAAGACGTAGAACAGCGGAAATAGATTATGATTATGCTTAGGATCTGTTACTTGGAACGTGCTATATCATAAACATCTCTCATAAACAACTTCTTATGAAAAGTCCTCCTAACATGTTTATGTTTACTAATTAAACATTATTCTAAGAAGGCACCTCTCACCCCTTCTGCCCGCGCAACAGTTCGTTGACTCCTCACCTCCCGACAGTCACATAATCCGGAGTGCAGTTGACTTATAGCCGGCATACTCCCGCTGCATCGCGCTGCATATTACTCAGCATCTTAGCGCGACTCCTGCTCTCGTCGGCTTGACGAATGAGCTGAGATAAAGAGTAATAGCGCCGCACGCTGCGGTGCGGAGGCGTCGTCCATCAACTCTTATTGTTATAGCTATGGCAGAGAGTAACAAGTTGCTCTTCTCAAGTGCAAGCCAGGTGTCGCGCAATGATACGTAGGATTATTTAAATTATTAGCGACTAGCTTTTGCCAGCGGCTTCGTCTGCACGAAAGTAAGTGTCAGCTCTTTAGGACCCCTAAAGGGATTTTGGAAAGTCCTGTCTTAGTGCTTGCTTACGTCATAAAAGGAAACTTTGAGAAAAATTTCATGCTCCTAGTAGTTTTGGCTGTGCGTTGATATGGTAGTCAGCCAGTTTCAGCTTTTATACACGAGTAAGTATACTTACATAATAGATATACTTTTTCCCTGATGGGAAGGGATGGCATGGTCAACGATTGAGTACCTACGCTTGTCTTAGATAAAATAAACTTTATAACTTTATTTTAAGTATAAAAAAAAACTGAAGAATGATTGCTTTTAAAAACTTACAATTAATAGTAGTCAAACAAAAAACCTCTATTAAGAAAGAAAAACATTTTCCAAAAGCCTTAATAATATTCAAGTCTGCAGCACTCAGCGGGCGGAATAGAATCAGGCACTCAATGCCTAGCTTTTTTTTAATTTTTGCTTTTTATCTAAGAGGTTTGAAGAGAGTGGTTTCAAGAGTCCGACTCTTCAGACCTTTTAAATAAAATAATGGCGCTGAAATAATGTTCCCGTCATAATTTCAAGACTATAACTAACTCAGAGATACTCGTAACTAGTTGACTGTCTTTATGTGTAGGCAGGAATAACTTTATAGTAACATGTCTGCAGCCTCCACGCGTCTCTGGAGCTGACACCTGACGCGCAAGGTCAACATTATTAGACAGTGTACGTGTCTCGTGGCCATCATCTCCGTAAGACAAGGCACTTCTTTTTATAGTCAAGTAAAACTCCGAGGTGCTCGTTTACCTAATTTTATTTCGAGGCTCGCAGTAAAAGTGGTGGATAGGTTGACACGTTACGACCTGTCCCCTGCAGCCTGCGCCCTCTCGCGGCAGCCCTGTTGCCACCTCCGCGAGGGCTGAGGAAATCATGGCTCTTTTATTTTATAACGGAGGAAATGGGTGCTTTATGGCGAGATGGGACGAAAACGATTTTCTATCCTTATCTTTAAGTTTCACACAGATAGATATTTTTCGATCCATACTCTGGCGTACTTGCTTACCTAATCTCTGAATGTGAAGGTTGCCTAAAAAAAAATGAAGTCACACAACTGAGGTAACATAGCATATGTTGCGACACTGGTTTTACAAAGTTATTTAGAATATTTTTAATTACAAAAGCTGTTGTAAATCAGGTAATTCTCGGCTAGCCGTACCGCCGTGTACCGCGACGCAATTTATACATTGTTTCTAACGGATATTACACGGCGGCCGGGCGGCGGCGCGGCGGGGACGCGGCGGGGACGCGGCGGCGGGTGAACGCGCCTCGTACGCAACGCACGCTTTTTATTAAAACTTGACGCGCCGTATTGTTAGTGTGTTTACATACGTTACTTCATATACACGTAACGAGAGCAACTTATATATTTTTGTTTAATTTATAATCCTGCGTTATTACGAGTATACTCGTATTTGTGCCCACAAGGTTATTCTGAATATTGTGGGCTGGTGGTATTTAGTTAATTACTTGGCAGAATATTTTGAAAAGTCTCATAGGAGGTGATTTTTTTTTATTATGTTGTGACGATTTAGGTTTAAATAAATTATAGTTATCATTAGTTACCAAGTAAATCCAAGCTGTGGTATTATTTTTTGGATGTATTGCTATATTTTTCTGTCTGATTTCGTCCTCTCCAATTGGAAGGGGAAAGAGTACCTATTGCATAAATATCTCTGGGTATCGTACTTCATTATAGAAATCCTCAAGGGTGCTAAAATGATAAACAGATCATGAAAAAGAAATAGTCTTTTTTAATTTTCTCACGACTAGAGCAAACTTGAAATGATCAAGAAAATAAGTGCAAACTGAAGAAGCGGCCCTGCTGTATCTGTCGCACAAATAAACGGAGGAAGCTTACTTTTATGACGTTTGTGTAAATAAACCTCGTGCCTCGCCCGCCCAGCCAAATAAAACCATTTATTATCGACTTTAGTGCATTACTTATTACTTTTCAGTTTTTTGTTTACCTTAAAAGTGTCACTTAATGTGAAATTATGGCACCTGAATACAAAAGAGCCCGTTTTTGTTGAATACTTGTTTATAGGATCAGCTAGAAAAATGTCTGGAAATTATCAATTGTGCAATATCATACTAACGTGTAAGTTACGCGAACGCAAAGTCGAAGACAGATAAAAAGTAGCCTATGTCCACCTTTAGGGTTTAAACTAGCTCCGTACCTTTCATCAAAATCGGTTCAGTAGTGTAATCGTGGCAGCGTAACAGACGAAGTTATTTTCACATGCATGATATTAGTATGGATTGCTCTTTGTTTACAATGATTGTTGTCCGAGTGTCCGATATCCGAGCGTTGCGGTACATTGTAAATAAACATGAGAGCATCGGGCCGCGTGCCCCAGAGTCGAACCATAGACTTGTCCGCGCGGCTACGACGCACCACCGGATTCGGCTGATCTAGTATTTGCGTTCACTACAATGATTTAGCATAGTTCTTTATCTTCTTTAAAAATATCAAAGGGAAAAACAGACTCACTAAAAAATCAACACTCAGCCGAAATTAGAGACTTACAGCATAAAAATTTGCATAGTTTTTTTTTAATGACGTAAGCGAACACTGAGAGTGAATTTTCTAAAATTCCCTCCCTAAGTGGATTAAATAACCTACTTATTGTATGCTGCTTAATCCACTTAGGGAATGAATTTTGGAAAATGCAGATAATATTGTATTAAGAAACCCATTTTCACATGGGCGAAGCCGCTGGCAAAAGCTAGTTTAAAATTCAAACATCGCAGAGACGATGCTGAATTTTAATTAAACGGCTTATTTTTAGTCTAGCGAGAGTCTACACACATAAGCTTCATATACAAGAGTAAACAGCGAAGAGAACAAACGCGCGACTACGTCGGCAAAGATAAACGATACAAGTCTCTTAACTAATCGATAGCAGAAGGAAAGGATTACTGTCTACGGAACAATGAACAACAAAAATATTTGCTTTGATTTAATATGCGTAAACAGTTGGGATCGTTGTGGAGCGGCCGCGAGCGACTGAGCCGAGCGAGCGGTGCCGGCGGGCGCTGGCAGCCTCGCCAGCAGCTATTGTGGCTCCGTCCGAGTTGCTAATGAACGTGTCGGCTCGTGAAAGAGATCTGTACTTCTCTCACAATGGCGTCAGATTTGACTGTTCCTGTGAGCGCCGCACGCCGCCGGCGCGGGCGCTCGGTAGCCAATCGTTCTTTGTTCTATCTGACAAGTTGACACTACTTTAGTTATGCTTATTCTTATTATTCGCTAGTTAGTTAAATTTTTGTTTATTTTGACAGTTTCAAAGGCTTCTAGTTTTAAGTAAGCGAGAAAAACACAAGGCCAATAATACAGATACTTAACAGACAGTGGTACAGTTCGCAAAACCATGTGTTCAAAATACGGCAATACCGAATATTGGCTCCAATATTGCCTATTACTGATACCTAATACCATCTTGGAACCGCTAAAACGATTACTTTGGAAGAGAAGATTTATGGTAAAATAAAAGTGCGTATTTTTGGACGGTAGGTGTGTCGCGGTGTCCCCCACTCCACTCCCGGAGGAACAGATAATGATAACGAGCGCCACGGAGCTTGTTTAACTTGTATTAAATATAACAAACAAAGGAATTCGCTTACTACTCGTATTATATTATCTGCGTAACATTACGGACCGGACCTACCTACTGCCTACTAGCGCTGGGTTGGTACTTTGTTTGCACAAGTTCTCTCTCCGAATGATCGGACGATTATTTTTCGACGAACGTTGTTCAGCGTTAAATTTAATGTTTTTATAGCATTTTATTACGATATTTTAATAGAGGGAATATTGGATTATTAATAATGTATAATTTTACAAGGTTTTAAACAAAGATCAATTCAGCCTCACCATGCTAACTGCTCTGGCTGGTCACCGGTCCATACCTACAGAAAGGCAGCTGAAACAACGCTTTCGCATTTCCGTTTCAATTTAGTCAGGGCTCTAAGACGCGGCTTTGTATTTATCAGAGATGCCAAAACGAAAACACAACCACCACTAGCCGCAGGAAGTCGTGGTTGTGTTTTATGCACAAGCACTAGTTTATAAACTAGTAAAAAAAAAAAAGTCTAGCCATTTGAATTTTTAGTTCAGCTCTAGGATATTCTCGTACAATTCCTGGTTATTGTAGTCATGTTCGTGAATGGCTGCTGTCAGTTGTCGTCTCGTAGCTGCCAGTTTTTAATTATAATATCCATTAATAGATACTTGTTTTATTTTTTGCTTCATTTGCATTGTTCTCGCTATAATAGTAGATAGTGACAGGAAACATGTAAGCGAGATATTTACATTGTAAAACATGACATGATTGAAAGAAACAAGTATTCATGGAGTTTCTTGCACATTCTTCTCCATAAAGATCAATTTTTTTTTAGCTTTATATGCGCTAGTAAACACTGTACAAAGGCGGACTTAGTGCCTTAGGCATTTTCTACCAGTCGACCTTAGAGTGATGCAGATCTATGGTTTGGAATGTGCAAGTAGCATCATTTTTCTGACTTCTTGGCATTTCATAGGTGCCTGTAAATGATTGTTGTTGTAAGCGTGTTGTTGTGTTGTTGCACAGAGGGGCAGCCGGATGGCGGCGGCGCGGCGGGCGACGACCCCGGCGAGGACGAGCCGCCGGGCTGGTGGGGCGACTGCGTGGCCACCTGCCCGCCGCCCGTGCAGGAGCTCTGCACTTCCAACCGATTTGACAACCTACACGTAAGTCACATATGTGTTAGAGAAGTTAGCAGTCGGTTCTTAACCACCGCAAACTGCGACCCACGACTGCGAACCGTAACCGCGACCTGTGACCGCGAAAGAGTCGCGTGATCCACTGCTTAGTATGGATTCTCATGGAGCAGCTAAACAAACCAAGCTCACGGTCGTGGACGCTAAGGAACGAATGTTTCCTGTAGGTATACTACTCGTGTTTCTAGCTCTCAAGAGACGCAGCCACTTATTCTTCGACAAAAGTCTTTATAGGCCATCTGTATCATGTTTAATTTCGGGGTAAGTAAAATGTATGAAATATGTAACTGTCTTTCATATTGTCCGGCCCGATATCGGATATCGGAGCACGGCATTTCATACATTTTACTTACTCCGAAATCGAGGAGCTCGTGGCTAAATAATAACAGCCGCACAGGTCGATCTTCAAGGTTAAGCAATGCTTGCCTAGGTTGGTCTGTGGATGGGTGACCATCTTAACATAACGAGTTTCCTCCGTGCCTCGAAAAGCACGTTAAGCCGTTGGTCCCGGCTGTCATTTGTAGATCTTTGGCAGTCGTTACGGATAGTCAGAAGCCAGTAAATCTGACTCCAGTCTTGCCATGAAGTACCGTGTTACCCCAGTTAATGGGTTGTGGAGGTCTGGTAGGCAGCCGCTCCTCGTAAAATACTGGTATTCAGCTAAATCCGGCTTGACTGGAGGCCGACCCCAATATAGTTGGGAAAAGGTTAGGCAGATGATGATGTATCATGTTTAATTCAGGATCGAGTTTTGTAATTTTTTTGTACTAAAAAAGGCAAGAATGAGAGGGCACTATGGTAGACACACTGCAGTTTCATTTCGGCGGCAGCGACCTCTCGCGCCGGGTGTTGGTCCAGGCTATGGTTCGAAGCATGTACTAGATCCATCGTTTGTACATCGATATCTGACACACAGTATACTCATATACTCGTACATTCACAAGCAGTGTAGCGTGTACTCGTATATATTTATATTAGCTCCGTTCATTGATGACACGTTGATGGATTGTAAGTAATACGCCGATGAGAACACGCCTCGTAAACACCATCATATCATATACACAAGGCATTACATATTTTATAGCTCATTGTTATTATTACGTTTTGAAATTGCACGAGAGTTTGTAATGATGTAGGCAGTAGTTACCTGCGTGATTCATGACGGCAGGAATGTGTGTCGGGCCATCAATAATGTTCTAATAACATTGATGATGGAACACGGGTCATCTCATTCGCGTTCCGATGCATCAAGTTAAATTCGATGACTGAATAATTTGTTTGTGACTAGAATTGTGGCTACATTGTGACGTGTGATTGGAATTGGATATTGGCAGCCATCCTGAATAACACGGCTACAATGTAATATTGTCGAGAGACCGCCGCGCGCCACTATATCACGATGAGCCTTTTTGTATGTTGATTGAACTGATGATTTCCCCATCCGAATGACTTCTCCCGGAGGGGCTTGTCATGCTGTTACTAACTAAAACGCACTCCTTTGTTCCTGCTCTGCCTTTCGTTCCAGGGCCAAGGGTCACATGATAGAATTGCACTTGATGTGACCGCCCACATCATGAAATGGTTACATTTCGTGATAAGGCCAACTAAAACGGGCCACTACGGGAGTTTTTGCTAAAAGGGGATAAAAGTGTTTCGCTCACTGTCTTCCGCAATTTAACAATGTGGCATTCTCTAATATACAGATTAATAGGTAAAGTGGAGATATATGTTCACACTTTAACGGATTGGACCCAATAATTTACAGATTCCTTAGATAATATGTTTATTTATTTATTTATTTATTCTTCATGCACAAAATACATAGGCGGACTTAATGCCTTAGGCATTCTCTACCAGTCAACCTAGGGTGGTGAAGAGATAATATGGTAGGTGCATAAAAGAGAAATAGTTATTTAAAAATATAGGTAACAACAATATATGCATACAAATAAGATAAACATACAAATAATAATAATAATATATATATAATAGTATCTTGACTTAGCTCGCGAGGTTGTCGACATGTGGGAAGTGGACACGGCAATCATTGTGCCGATAGTCGTGACGGCCAATGGCTTAATAGCCAAGAGCCTCGACGAACACCTGAGGAGGCTCTCGTTAGGCAGCTGGATCAAGGGTTTGATCCAGAAAGCAGCACTCTTGGACACGCGTATTGTCCGGAGGTTCCTCTCTCAGGAGCCCTGACCGCCGGTAACTTGGACCCTGTTCCCGATGCCGGTGGGCCACTATTTTTTATATTTTTAAATGTTTTTTTAAAGTTTTTGTAAAAATATTTAAAAATGTATAAAATATGTTCTAATGAAAAATAAATGAAATATATATTGAATATATGTATATATACAGGGTGTCCCAAAACTCAACGATAATCAGGGACCGGATGAAAGGCCAAGCTATACCAGTTCTGGGAAAAATAAAAAATAAAATCCATATCACTCAGTTCAGCGATAATAGACATTTTTAAAAAAAAGTTGAAGTTCGACACCCTTGGTCGCATTTTCAAGGATTATGATCACCAATGTCACAATTTCGCTGTGATTTTTTTAATTTCGTGATCTTCCTTAACGACGCCATTAATCGCAACTACAAATTATTGCAAAAAACATTGTTAATTTAATAAAATAAGTTAAGTTTTAGTGAGTCATGGTTCACAAAAATATTGTTCGTTAACTTTAACACTTCATATTGAAAAAAAATTGTACTACACTACCCTTGGCAAGTAATTTCAAAAGATGGCGCATTTAATCAAGATTTCAAAATGTTGCAACACTTGCCACTTTTCTTGCCATTAAAAAAAATATTTCTTATTTTTTTCAAATCGAGCTCAATTTTGAACAACTCAACATTAGGAATTTTTGTTTCTAAAAGGAGATTGACAGGGTGTGGACCAAGTGCATTTTGCTCCTCAGCCCAATACTAACTAACTCTTCAAAATCTGCTCCAGGAGTCAAGAAAAAAAAGAGTTTTTCCAACCTAACCTAGCCTAAGTTAGAAATCGTTTTAAGGAAGTTTGAGCAAGTGCTGCCCAGAATGAACATCTAGTGCATTTCATACCTCAGACCAATACTAATCAGTGAACCAAAGTGCTTCAAAATCTGCTCCAGGAATCAAGAGAAAAAAAGACTTTTTCCAACCTAACCTTACCTAAGAAATCTTTTTAAGGAATTTTGACAAAGTGCTGCCCAGAATGAACACCTATTTCCTTTTTTTTCTCAGGCCAATACTAATCAGTAAACCATAGCGCTACGAAATCTGCTCCAGGAGTCAAGAGAAAAAAAGACTTTTTCCAACCTAACCTAACCTAAGTTAGAAATCTTTTTAAGGAATTTTGACCTAGTACTGCTCAGAATGATCACATTAGTGCATTGTATTTCTCAGGCCAATACTAATCAGCAAACCGAAGGTAAATCCGAAGGGGAATCTGCTCCAGGAGTAAAAAGAAAAGACTTTTTCCAACCTAACCTAACCTAAGTTAGAAATTGTTTTAAGGAATTTTGACTAAATGCTGCCCAGAATGAACACCAAGTGCATTTTGTTCCTCAGGCTAATACTAAGAAGCAAACCGAAGCGCTTTGAAATCTGCTCCAGGAGTCAAGAAAAAAAAAGACTTTTTCCAACCTAACCTAACCTAAGTTAGAAATGTTTTTAAGGAATTTTGACCTAGTGCTGCTCAGAATGATCACATTAGTGCATTGTATTTCTCAGGCCAATACTAATCAGCAAACCGAAGGTGCTTTAAAATCTGCTCCAGGAGTAAAAAGAAAAAAAGACTTTTTCCAACCTAACCTAACCTAAGTTAGAAATTGTTATTTTGACCAAATGCTGCCAAGAATGAACACCAAGTGCATTTTGTTCTTCAGGCCAATACTATTAAGCACTCGAAGCGCTTTGAAATCTACCAAGAAAAAAAAAAAGAACCTAACCTAATTTAAGTTAAAAATCTTTTTGAAGAAGTTTGACCAAGTGCTGCCCAGAATGAACATCTAGTGTATTTTGTTCCTCAGGCCAATACTAAGAAGCAAACCGAAGCGCTTTGAAATCTGCTCTAGGAGTCAAGAAAAAAAAAAACACTTTCCAACCTAACCTAACCTAAGTTAAAAATCTTTTTAAGGAATTTTGACCAAGTGCTGCTCAGAATGAACACATTAGTGCATTTTATTTCTCAGGCCAATACTAATCAGCAAACCGAAGGCGCTTTAAAATCTGCTCCAGGAGTAAAAAGAAAAAAAAAGATTTTTCCAACCTAACCTGTTAGAAAACTTTTTTGAGAAGTTTGACCAAGTGCTTCCCAGAATGAACACCTAATGCATTTTGTTCCTCAGGCCAACACTAATTAGTGTTTTACTGATTAGTATTGGCCTAGGTTAGGTTAGGTTGCAAAAACTCTTTTTTTCTCTTGACTCCTGGTGCAGATTTTGAAGCGCTTTGGTTTGCTGGGTAGTATTGATCTGAGGTATGGAATGCACTAGATCTTCATTTTAGGCAGCACGTGGTCAAAATTCCTTAAAACAATTTCTAACTTAGGTTAGGTTAGGTTAGGTTGCAAAAACTCTTTTTTTCTCTTGACTCCTGGAACAGATTTCGAAGTGCTTCGGTTTGCTGATTAGTTTTGGCCTGAGGAACAAAATGCAATAGGTGTTCATTCTAGGCAGCACTTGGTCAAAATTCCTTAGAAAGATTTCTAACTTAGGTTAGGTTAGGTTGAAAAAAGTCTTTTTTTTTTCTTGATTCCTGGAGCAGATTTCAAAGCGCTTCGGTTTCCTTCTTAGTATTGACCTGAGGAACAAAATGCACTAGGTGTTCATTCTGGGCAGCACTTGCTCAACATCCTTAAAACGATTTCTTACTTAGGTTAGGTTAGGTTGGAAAAACTCTTTTTTTCTCTTGACTCCTGGAGCAGATTTTAAAGAGTTAGTTATTATTAGGCTGAGGAACAAAATGCACTTGGTCCACACCCTGTCAATCTCCTTTTAGAAACAAAAATTCCTAATGTTGAGTTGTTCAAAATTGAGCTCGATTTGAAAAAAATAAGAAATAATTTTTTTAATGGCAACAAAAGTGGCAAGTGTTGCAACATTTTGAAATCTTGATTAAATGCGTCATCTTTTGAAATTACTTGCCAAGGGTAGTGTAGTACATTTTTTTTTCAATATGAAGTGTTAAAGTTAACGAACAATATTTTTGTGAACCATGACTCACTAAAACTTAACTTATTTTATTAAATTAACAATGTTTTTTGCAATAATTTGTAGTTGCGATTAATAGCGTCGTTAATGAAGATCACGAAATTAAAAAAATCACAGCGAAATTGTGACATTGGTGATCATAATCCTTGAAAATGCGACAAAGGGTGTCGAATTTCAACTTTTTAAAAAAAATGTCTATTATCGCTGAACTGAGTGATATGGATTTTATTTTTAATTTTTCCCAGAACTGGTATAGCTTGGCCTTTCATCCGGTCTCTGATTATCGTTGAGTTTTGGGACACCCTGTATATATAAATATTATATAACAAAGTAAGATTAATAAGTTATTGAGACGATTCTCTCATCAGTGGAGAAAATAATTCCGCAACTTCCGCTAAAACGCATATCGACTTTCAGCCGTCCTGATTTCGAGAGGAAGTGCGTTCCACAGAAGGATAGACTGTATATGATGACTGATAATATGTATTCTAACTGTAACATAAATATTAAGAATAATTTATTGTTAACTTCGAAAGCCCAGGGGACCCAACTTAATCACATGTTTTGAACTGTTTCTGTAACCAAAATGAAAACGTTGTGACATAGATGTGTGGAACTATTGCCACTGTAAACCACATCACCGTTTACTATTGACAGCACCCTCATTTCCGTAGGTAAGGGCTATTTTCGTAATGAAGTGTTCGCACTGATATGCTGACTGTACCAGTAAGTCCGTCACAGGATTTCAATAAAATTAATTAATATGCGGGTGGCCGTGTTTGTGTACATTACTGGTCAAATACGGAGCTTTGATCAAAGGTGCAGTGTAAATACAGCAACCGACTAGATATTAATATTGTGTATGTATTGCGGGTTATTGGAAACGGGCTTATTTGGCATCGCAAACTCTGTTGCATCTGTGTGCACTTCAACATATATCCGCCTATATACTCGTACTCGTATATAAAAGGAGAAACTGACTGACTTTTCAATACACAGCCGAAACTATGGGGACTAGGAGCGGAGCGTGAATTTGAGCAGTCCTTTAAAAAATGATCACAGAGACAGCCAACAAAGTGATGCTTTAAGGGTTTCGTTTTTTCCGACTGAGGTACGGAGACCTAATACATATTGAGAACGAAGTCCGTCATGTGTTTTTGATTAATTGAATAAGTACAAATCAACACATTACCTAGAGGTGTAAATCAGAGGTATAAATTATAGGACCAACTCACATAAAGAACATGAGGAAAGTGCCCCGCGAGTGATTATAAAAGTCCTCCTAAGCCGTTTAGACAGACATTCTACTCAAAAATTCTATGCTGAATTTAAGTTGCTCACGGTACATACAAAATACTCATCCCAATAGGAAGGATTTTAGCCGTACAATTAAAAGAAGACCCAAACCAGTCTGTGTCAGTTTGCACCAATACGAACTTTGCACGTCGGCATAATCCCCTCCCAATCCTCAAATTGTTTAGAAGCCAAAAAATCTAGTGCCTTTATAATGTACTAGCAGCCGGTCCCGGCTTCGCACGCGGTAGACAATTATTTATTTTTGGAAGTTTGGATATAAAACACTTTTTTTAGTGTTCGTTTTCTATACCTTCGGTTACATTGTTCAAATTTTACCAAGGATCCCTAACTTTTTTTAAATGAAATGTAGCCTATGTCAAATTGGAAGAACGTAGCATTCTATTGGTGAAAGAATTTTTTAAATCGGCCCAGTACTTTTTGAGCCTATTCATTACAAACATACAAAAATAGGTACAAATCTTTCCTCTTTATAATATTAGTATAGATATAGTGCACATTTCGGATCTTAGTATTACTACTACACTAGCTTTTACTTGCTAGCTTCGGTCCCGTCAACTGACTACCTACCCTACCTAAGAACCTTCTCCAGACAATAACAAACACAACAATAAAAGAATTAGCCAAAATCAGTCCAGTCGTTCACGCGTGTCGCCGCGCCGTGAACAAGGAAAATAGGGATTCATTTTTATATAATATAGAAGATAATAATTGATGGATGGATGACCCCTGTAACACAGGTTCACCTAGCACGGGGGTCATTGATCATGTATCTTGTACCTTCATATCTTTAGTCATACCTAAATACGAATTAATTAATCGGTATTACAATAAAATTAGATAATGTGATAAACGTTATCATTATTTACATTGACTGCACAGAAAGGTGAATGATTACAATCCACATTATACATTAGTACATTAGCCAAATCTGGCCGCTCTCAAGTAACGACATTGTCTTAGCCTAGATATGCAGTGATCAAGAAGAAGAATTGCTACGTTGACCTCACACTAAATAATATTAAGTCCAAAAATTGTCTGTTTGTCTGCTTTTACTTCTTCTTGCTCAAACGACTAAACAAAATTAACTGAAACTGGTACATGGGTAGATTATGCCCTGCAATATCACATAGGACTTTATATCCCAGGAATATGATTCCTTAGGATATTTTTTTATGGTATCACGCGGGCGAAGCCTCTGAAAGCAGCTAGTATAAAACAATTATAAGTTGACTAAAATCTCAATAAGAGAAAAAAAAAAGATTCAAAATTCCGCTTGCAATCTATTTCTATACGAACGCAGATAGTACTCCCATTGAGATGATATTTACTAAGAAGCAACACGTCTACAGAATCCTCGTAAATCCCGTCACTGACCTTCCTGAAAAAAAGAATGTAACAGCCAATAACTTCGGTTCTAGTAATTTTACTACTATAATAACTCCACCTGCGCGCATTCAGCTCTCTCGGCCGTGGCTCGTAAGGCTGTGTGCAGACGGGGCTACTCGCCCGCGCGGCCGGACCACAAACTCCGGTTTTCGGCAACAATTTAATCGCGGTGCTTAATTTGTTTGCAGTAACAATGTCACTAGTTGTGAGAGCTTACTTCTCGTTTATTTTATCACTTCTGATTTCGTTTTACGGTAATTTGAATACGTGGATGACAATTGCGTTTTAATTCACTTGTAAACCGCTTTAATAAAAACGCGCACGGCGCAACTTAATAATTCTACCAACAATATTTAAAAACTATTCTTTAGTGATGGAGATAGTTTGTTGAACATTTGAACGCCGACTGACGAATGTCTGAGGCGCGGACAAGTGAAGACATTTTGAAGTGTTATTATATTAGTTTCTCTGATCAGTGTCAGAAAGTCAGTGTCGATGAAAGCAAGTCAAGTACATTAGAGGACAAAATGTCCTCCAACATAACGCGTAACTCTACGTGACGATGTAACCATGTCTCCCAAAATTTCACAACACATTCACGTGGTGAGGGACTTGCTGGACAATTTCGCAGCGTTGAGAATCATGTTGCGGGAGATTCTGTCTCCAAATATATCGGCTTCGCGCACGCCGCGTCTGGCCCCGGCACTCGGCGCTAGAACTACTTTCCAACTATCAAGAAGCAATCCCAATTTACCGCTAGAACAACAATGTAAACGTCTGCGAGCGTTTCGCGGACGATAAATTTCTTGTGGGCCTCCGCGGTTGACTGGCGCAGTAAATATTTACTTTGAATTAAAATAAAGAGCACTCTTTCCCGGAGACCTAGGAGTCTGGTCACACGCGCTGCAATGGATGCTTTTTTAGGTGGGAAATCATCAGAACGAATTCCCTCGCCCTTGGACGGACCGGGAGGTTGTGTCAGACTTTTCCTCTGCTTTGCCTTCGCTCCAGAACCCCGGATTTTCCTTTGACAAGCGACGGATGTTGTGCTCGTACTCACAACACTAACTCGTAGAAACTGTCCAGATGAGGAAAGCCGTCGTCTTCTGGGAACTAGGAACAATGTGTAATATTAATAACGTTGTCGGTGAGCTGTACTGCACAGACTCGGCGTGAGCGATGGCGCTCTCTAAAAATATTCGCAATTTGAGTAATATATCATGACGTCACCGTAACGTGTGTAATCACCACATTCTTATCTTATTTAACGGGGATTCTGTATGAGATTGTGAAATAATTTGATGTATGGTGTTAGTGTCAATAACCACTGAAACGGTTTGGTGACGTCATTACAGCGTCTTGACGTGAGGTTTTAATTTGCCATTACCATTCTAGTTCTGAATAAAAATTTAACTATGTTTTGGTCCGCTACCAGTAAAAGAATCCTCTTTAAAACTAATCTTATTCTATTTTACTTTTTCCTGCTAAAATCGTACCCACTGAAGCAATTCTTTTAAAACAAATAAACAGATGAATCCCCGACATCTGAATCCCGCTCGTATCTGGCTGTAAACCACGCGGTAATGGCACTAGGCGCAGCGTCAGACATCAGTATTTTTACGGCGCCCGTAGATCACGCTCAGGTGGATACACGCCACGCCAGCGTCACGCCGCGTGGCAATACGTGCTGACTGACGGCCTTGACGGCTGACGTCAAGTCATTAATAGTGAACGTTGTACATGAACACGTGTCCTTAAAAGGTTAGGAGTCAGGATTCACATTAAATAATCAACACTTACTGAAGGAATTCCCTCCTTATAGGTTTTTGTTTAGTGGTAACGTTGTTTCGCTACAGTTCTAGTTTTTTGTTGACTAGTTTGAGAGCACATCGAGGCGAGCAGACGCAATGTATCACGTGTCCCCGCCTAATGAGTCCGGCGAGACTTCATTTGTCACCGGGGGGACACAGCCTCCACGCCGGCCACGCGCCGTATTATGTCACTATAATCGGTTGCAGGAATTTCAATTAAGCCACCTGATCTCTTTGCCATTTGTCACGATTTTTTTAACAAAGATTTATTCATCAGCCTTTTACATTATGCCAACGTTATCGATACTTCGTATCAGCCTGTCAAAAAGTCCATAGAAATGACAAGAATATTTTTAGCTGAAAAAATTCACACGTACTCGTACAATAATATACACTCTCAAGAAATAACAGAATACACTTTCCAAGCTTACTCTAAACTCAATAAAACGTAAGACACATCGCGTAGGCCCGTAACAAGCTTCCGACTGAGGCTTAAAATGGTTTACTTGAAGAGCTCAAAATATAATATTTCACCCAAATATCAAATCTGCCTGAAGAGAAATGTCAGCTGACTCCGCGGGCCGTAAGCTTTTAATGAAAAATGTTTTGTTGACGCTCGCAATGTTGGCGGAGTTCGAGACAAGCGACCCGGTCGCGGGCTGCAGACCGCTGCGGCCCCGTACCGGCGGTATCGGCAGGGAACCACTGAGGAACCGGCCGCTTTGTACGTCCGAATGATACGAATATGATGAACCAGCAACGTTGTCTCGATATTCGGACGTAAACCCCATAAGCAAACTTAGAAACACGATTTGGCGAAATGTCCTGTCTCGGAGTGTCAATACTGCAATCAATACAAAAATATGAGAGGGAGCGTCCCTCCTTAATTACGGACCATTCAACACACAAATACCCTCAAAGGATAAATCCTTCACCGGGCGAGATATGTATTATGTACAGCTAAGTGCTCGGCAGGTCTGGTGTCGCGCGCACCCGGACCCACATTGTCCGTTAAACATCACTTAATATCTCCAATCCCGATCGTGAACTTATTGTCACTCAATAGGAGTTCCGTTTCCACGCATAAAATTAGCCTCCCTCCCCCTCCCTGTGAACCGAACGCCCTCGCTGCCCTCTTTTCTTTATCGAAGTAATCTACTTGTTTGTATCTACGAGGTGACAAGTTTGACGACGCTCACAAAGCTGTCTAAGATTTTTCCCGGAAAAGATTTAAACGACAAATTGGTTACATTATGAAAGATTTCTGGAGCACTAAAGAGGAAAGTGAAAATGAAAGAAAGGAATCAATTTGTGTGTTGAGTGGAGGCGATGCCGCGCCAGGCAACCGGGTCATTGTGTCAGCGAGTGTCCGCCCTACAATAGCACTCGACACGCGCTCGGCTCAGGCGCGAGGCGCTACGAAACACAAACAATGACGTTTGAATACAATGTAGCGAAGCCTTTGTAAATAAGCCGGGACAATTGATTAGAAATATTGTAAACTGGGAGAGAACAAACTTGTTTCTGAGCAGAACTTAAAATGTTGAGTTTTATTTTGAGTGGAAACGATCGAACAAGTCTAAAGCCTTCACGTAACCCAATTTCGCGTCTCGCAGTGCTGGAGTGGTTCACATGGCTACTAGTAAAGGAGTCTGCCCACTACATTGTACCGCGTTGGTAGGTAACAACAAGCAATATTCTTTAAAAAAAATATGAGAGTAGGTCTCTGTGTTACCGAGCAATACCATCGCGTGCCATCGCATCAGGGGCACCGGCCGTGTCATACACGTGGCGGTTGTGTATCGGTTCACCGTTTTTATACGATACGATGTAGTGGACAGACCTGGCGTCTGTGAGGTTGTGTAGAACAGCACGCGCGGAGGGTTACCGTGAGCCGGGCGAGGCTTACGGTGCGCCGCACAGACGGGCGGGATACGCCCGCAAGCCCGCTTAGTGCGCTAGCTGCAGTAAGCCGTGCTGCGCCGCCGGCTTCCACACGGAATAGTGAATAATATGACATTTGTTGACGTACACATTTCAAGCTGTGGATAGAAGAGTCAATAATTAGATTCTGTTACTACTAATCTTGATCCTTTGTGACATTTATCAAGTAATTTCTTGATTGATGTGAACACAAACACGCACAATGATGCTAAATCAGGCGGCGACCGTTCTCTCGCACCCGGTCAGGGTTCAGGCCAGCGAAAGTTCTTCTGAAAAGCAGAAATGTTAGCGATGAAGATTGCTTCAAAAGGAAATCCGTGGCATGACGCAAAGGCAGTTATAACACGGATACAGGAGAATTTTATTCAGTAAACGACTGACAAGCAAATCATTTGATTCAAACCCAACTCAAAAAAATAAATGTACTTACTTACATTATCAATATCTGTAAACTTGTTCATACGAGTATATCACGTAGTAATGGATTACATGAGAATCCTCGTCGGCTCCAGTTATTAAGTTTGCAGTAATTAAATCATCGCTGAATATTAAGCGGGGTCGACGATTAGTGCCCATTGTCGGCTGACGATTAGCCGATTCGATTCGAGGGTGAGCGCCCGGTATAATGAAGCTGGAGTTCAGTCTGACATTCATACATGTTGACATTGACGTCTCTTCTGGCGATAGACAAAAACGAACATAGAAAGCACTTTGTCAAAATACTGATAAGTTAGACAAAAAGTTCGTACAACAAAGAGTAGCTCTAGATTGATATCGTTTAACAATACTATTTGAACACACGCGATCAAAGCGTCTTAGGGGCGTGGAATTACATGGCACTTACGCGTTTCTTCAAAACAGCACTAACGTCTGATGTACTGACTACAGCACACCTGAGTCGAACAAAGCGAACGGACGGCAGACGTAATCTAGTACGTAATACATTAATATCGATGCATATTGTCATCAACTCTATTAAAACTTTAACTTTATCCTATCAAGTCCAGCAATAGATAAATAGCCGCACCGCGATCCAATCAGAGCTAAAGAAAACATTGTATGAAAAGAATCAAATCGATATCGTTGGACATTTAATGAATCAGTTCCATTATCTCGGGCCCGTCGGGTCCCGGCGGGCTCCGGCGACCCGCGGACACTCACACTCAGGAGGAAAGAAGTTTTACACGAGCCGGGAAACAAAAGTTATGTGGACAGAGCAGGCTATGAGTGTCCTAATAACAATATAGCTCATAGCAACACAAAAGTTACACATTTATTGTATTTCTTACTTATCTCAATGGTAAAGACGAATTTTATAAAACTGGGCATGGATTCGCAAACTAAGCGTTCTGTATAAAGTAACTTATGTAAACAGTTCAATTCAATCAATCAATTCCCGAATCGAGTCTCGAAGATTTTTCCTTATCGAAAGTAGTAGTATTTTTAAATTTACAGTTTTCAGATTTATTTCTTTACCTAATTGTGCTGTAAGACCTTGCTTCATGCCAAATATCAGGGTTCTAGGTCAACGAGAATACTATGAATTTTGATTCCCTTGACAGTGTCGAAATTTACGTATTTAGTGACATAAATGTCCGTATCTTTTTTCGTTATCATAAAAGTTAGACTTTTCGCAGTTTCTAGGGACCGCAGACTTGAGTTTGTGGTTTTCATTTCAACTCGATACCTCTGCGTGTTCCTCAGATAGTTTTGACAGATAGACAGACGGATCACAAAGCGAACCTATAAGGGTTCGGGTAAGGGTAAAAAACAGTATTATCGCGAGCACAGATGTAATGTTATGTTCTCCTAACTTAAACTCAACTTTTTTTATTTGAATTATTTGATAAGAAAAAATAATATTCCATAATGTAATAAGTACAACCAACAGTTTCACTGTTTCTTGGCAAACACACATGGCATTATATCTCTGGTTAAGCGGTGACCCATATTTATTCTTCACTAGTTATCACCGTGACAAATACTAGATTTTCCGTCAATGTTTGAAAACGTAAGCTACCCAAAACGACTCTCAAAGTTCTAAAAATCAAATAGTGTAAATAATAAAGTCAGCAATGAATATTTCTTTGTAAACGCTAGACGATTATGGTCGTCGCCAGTTTATTGTCGAATAAAAGTCCTGTGAGATGTTAGACAGCGATTAGTGACCATTATCCAGCTGCCGGCGACCTGTTGAGCGCTTGTATTTGTACGCGATGAAGTGACAACCTTGACTCGTCGTGTAATGTCGCCATAAACGCTTTGGATGGCTGTGATGTTACAAAAGAACTTGAGAAATTGTAAAAAACATAGAAATGTTGTTACCTTTACTGGTAATCAGTCAAATAAACTGCAATTACTTCCTCACGCCCCAGCCTCCGGGATTCCAACCCCGATTTCCAGCCACCGTAGGCGTGGGCTTGCGGACTGCGAGCAATTGGCAGCTCGCCGTCCGGTCGTTCAGTATCAGTTGACGGCGCGTACTGAAACAATTACATTTAATTCTATAAATGTAATCGTTTTTACGATTTCTATCCCTACATCTGGTATTTTATGGTAAAATTGGTAGCCAAGTTACAATTTTGACAAACGCTAATGAAATTACTGCAACTTATCGTTTTCTAAAATCGCACCGAAATGTTACTGATTATAGAAAGAGATAGACACGAAACAGTCGTCTTTTAAAAAGACTTCGGTTCAAGTTTATCGAAAAACTGAATTTCTAGCTAACCTATCATATTGCACAAATAACATCACAATGAACGTCACTGTCTGACACCCGTGCAGTGGAACTGTCTGCACTGACACAATACATGACTTAGTTTGCTAACTGTATATGTCGAACGCTAGAAATTGTAGACAGCTGAACAGAATAAAATATGTGTTATATTTTCTGTCTGTCGGTAAAGTGCAGTAGCTGCACCTCATGTAGCTGGACATACATTTATGCACTAGATATGTTACTTGTGTCTAATATGAAAGTAAATATTATGTTAGAGGAACCTATGGAAATACTTCTGCACTTTGGAGAATCTAATGAGTGCCACAGATGCTGCAGTTAACGTAGCCACCTACTTGACTCAAACAGTTTGACGAGTTTGCTATCGATTCGAAAAAAGACGAAGAATATTCAAGCTAGTCAAAGGTTTTACGCACAAGATTTAGAATTAGACATCGTCGTATGTTAGATGCAACTTACATGACTAACTGCTGTTTGATCACTTAGTTTTGGCCTCAGTTCTTTCTGCATAAAATCTCAGTACAAAAAATTGTTAGCGTTCTGCTAAATCCTATTAAAGTTGATTCGCTGAAAAGTGTACATGCACACTGGTCTATCAGTGCATTTGAACACATGTTTACAAACAACTTATTAAGCAGTTAGTGAGTTGGGAATACGCAGCAAGTTCCGCTCTGTGACACGCGACCGCAGGCGGGCGCGCGCGGCCGCGTGCGGCGGCAGCGGCCGGACTCAATTATACTCGCTCACTTACATGCCAGCTACAAATGCCTGCAGCTTGCTACTGCTGCGGTCAACTGTAAACGTTTCGCAGTTGAACGTACTTGTCACAAAGGGAACGAAAGTTACCTCCCCGGCTGGTGTGTGCTCGTATATCAGCATTGCACCACATAAAGACATATCTCAAACTCCGACTAAGTACTTAACTGTTAAAGACGTGAAACTCTCGTAAAACGGAATGTAATCGCGGCCGGCTTACACGACAAAGTTCCGCTGAGCTCTGTTCAAACAAACTAGATTCCCTTCAATCATATCGCGACTTACCATCTTCGACAGGGTTTTAGCGCGGCACACATTTTGCAAGTTTACAACCTTGTCGCAGTACGGGGCGGGAGCGCGGGAGGTAAGGAGGCTGGATTTGGCAGGAGCACGCCGCGCGCCCGGCTGACGCGCTGATCCCGAACCTCGATGAATGTTTTTCATATTGTCGGGAAAATCCGCGAATTTGGAGTAATGTAGCTCCGAAATAGGATCACTGTCTACTTCGCACTCAACGTAACACTTGAATATATAATGTACCTACATCCAAATTCGAGATCTTGTTATCTTGACTATTTCAAAACCATTATTTATGCACGTTCTCATCATGCTCTTGTTAAATACGCTCGCATTGTTGCGCCAGCCCCTAATCTTACAATACAATAAACAGAAGAAAATTCTGTATTAAATCTAGTTTTTTTTAAACACCAATGACAGTTTTACTGAAAGTTCAAGCACCTTGAGATAAACACAAAAATCAGATGTGACAGTCTGCTGAGAGTTTATTCATTAAGTGAAGGAAAAATAACAGCTTAGGAGCAGTTTATGATGTCCATTTAATAACGCTCAAGTAAATGAGCGAACAAATTGTGTACGAGCCAAGATGGCGCTCGGATTACGCGACGTTTTACCTTTTTTATTTAGGCACGCGATTATTATACAATTTTTATAAGCTTTGAGGTGAAATGCCATTTTGCTGAAACTGTTTTGGGGTAATCAAATCCTATCAAAAATGTATAAGTTAGGCTTCACTTGTAAGCAAATGAAAAACAGATTTTAAAAGTGATCTACTAAAGGTAATGCACATTAAAAATATGAAGCACTTAAATTTAATGGCATATGTATGTAACAAATTTGTGGTTGCACCGTTTAAAGTGCAGCGCTTTTGTCCCGGCGGCCGCAGTCCACACACGTACCCGGTCCGTGGCCAGGCTACTTTGTGCTCGCCTGCGGTGCTGCCGCGCTCGCCACGCGCTCGCCGATGCGGGCACGCCGCGTTTAATGTACGTGACACGTGACGTCACGGCCAGCTACCCTACACCAAACAGTTGACAATATTCCCCGTCACGCAGGCGGATCCTTCATCTTATCCCCTTGACATCACCGCACAAAAGACTCCATATTTCCATCTCCGTTAACCTTACATAAAAATAAAGCTAAACACAATAATAACAGCTCATTTGTTTACCTCAACCAAAAGGCAAACACATTATAATTCGTATTTTGTCGAGGGAATCCTTATAAAAGCTAAAAGCAAAATTAAATACACATATGAGATGATTTTTTACGCTAGCGTCGATTTTGTGCGGGAAAATAAACAAGTTTTGCCCCTTTTACGTTGTGACGGGATTTAGGCGTGACGGGACGGAGTCGTGACGGTGCCGTGTCGTAGTCGTTACGGTACCGTGTCGTAGTCGTGACGGTACCGTGTCGTAGTCGTGCTGATGAAACTATGTTGTTACTGTAGAGAAAATTCAATCTGAGATCTAAGCCTAATCTTATTTCTTGCAATAATGATATGTTACAGCATTTCCAATTTAGTTCATACGTTCATGTGTTCACGGCTCACTTTCCACATAAAACACTGGAGTGGAATGGCATCGGTTTCTAAATATTTGAAGCACAAAACTGTTGAACAACAACTTCGTGGAACATCGTCTCGTCAATAATAGCAAAGAGAGAAAAACTCGTTTGACGTTGCAAGCAAAACTTTTTAAAAAAATCAAAATTATGATTTGAATGAAACGAAGTTCGTCTATGTAACTGTGAATACTGTTTTTAAGTAAATTGGGAAATGGTCGTAGTGAAAGTATTATCGGGTTAGCTCTGAGTTTTTTTTTATATTTATTGATAGGCTCGCGTTTGACCACTATCTTACCTGATGATGAGCAAAGATGTTATGGAGTACAAATAACCTATTCATTCTTGATTGAAAGACCCGTTGAAGCATCAGGAACCCACTTCTTAGCTGAATGCACAATGAATATGTTCCTAAAACGTTTTGTGGTTGAGGCTGAGCCAGGTCGCGACCAGGGCTGCCGAGCGGTGACAGCTCTTTCACATGTGGACATCTCGGCTGACTTTGTGGCGAGTCCTAAACCAGTGGACTTTGCGTTTTATGTGGTTACATTGCCTACTCGACTATTAAAAGTTTATCTATTTTTGATAGCTATGAACTTTTATTGTTTCGTCTTTTCTGTATTACACAAAGTCACTCTATAAGCTGTTTTAGACAAGAACATTCCAAATCCCAAATAATCCAATCTCAGCAAAACCCAAGAAGCAAAACGCAATAAAAAGTAAAAGATCTTGACGAATAACTAATGGCCCTATTTTGTGGGTTAAGCGGACAAATGAAGCACGAACAGCTACAATCTTGATGTACGAGCGTCTCCCGGCGTCTCGTCTCCGTCCCGTCCCGTGCCGCCCTCGTGACTGAACGACTTCGGAAAAATTAATGATACCTAGCTCCAGTTTGTTGTTACGAAGCAATTAAAACAGCGGCTTCCCGAAACAGCTTAATGAGAACTCAAAATATTAAAGTCATGAAGGGTTAGCGCCGGTAAACAAATACCTACAATTAAAGTAATGACTGCTCGGATTATATCCGGATATCATCTTCTTTATTTTCCTGACCTCGTCCTGATTTGTTTTGTAGTTGGCAAAGCAAGCCTTCTTCGTCTTCTAGACATCTCTGCTGGACATTATCTCAACACCTCCTCTTGAGTCCCATCATGTGTCACACAGTCGATAGGTACTTCACTATTTTCGTTTTGAAAATTTTCAATCAGCTCACAAGATCATTCCTCCGCTTTTCGGTCATCGGCGCTATAACCAAATAGTAAGTTTAAAAAGCCACTGCCTGGACTCTAGAACCCACAACTTCCATAATAAAACTAATTTTAGACTAAAGTATTAGTATGTATATGTTGTTGCCTATAGTACCGTTGGAAAGGAAAGTGAGAAAACTAGAAGAAGTTTCGAGAGAAATGTGACGTTTATTAGTACAATCAATCATATCTACAAATACCGATGCATTGAAAATGCTGCACCGTTCTGATATAAAGACTGGTTGAAATACAAATTTAAGTATTACCAGTGTAGGTGATATCTCCACATATGCACCTAGAAATGCTGCATCGTTGAATTAGAGTTCTCCAAGCAATTTTAGCATTTATACAACAGCCCGAAATTACCTATCGGGTATTGCCCACATCAGACATAACACCCGTCCGATCCTTTTCAACGGAGATTTGTGGGACTTTACACTGTGTTTTACATACATGTCATGCCCATATACACGTTGACGTACCCTACAAATATCTAATTCAAGAAAAAATTAGGTCGTATTTTAAATCAATTAATACATTCTGATTTCTGAGTTCGTACATGTACCGACTTAGAGAATCTGAATCTATTTTTATCCGTACCTTTTAATTACAAATACTGCGAGACAAAAGGCTCGATATTACGTAGGTGGATGCTGACACAAAGACTACTTTCAGGATAGAAGGATAAACTAGACTAGGAGAAAAAACAGTGAAAGACAGGCACCGCCCGCCGCCAAGTCCCCTTTGTAAGTTAATTCAGTTCAGTGTTCCTTCGCCATAACACAGTCCTGTCCTCGAACTCCGCCTTGATAGCTTTCATTTATTTACCGACTGGCATAATAGGAGGCTTTCAAGCCGACTGTACTTTATATCTGAAGGGATGTACTTTTAAATTGATCACTTTGTTATCTCAATCTAGTTGTAAATGCGACTGTACCGGCGACCGGACGATGACGCTGAACAGCAAACGTCGGAACCGCGATATAAAACAATTTGTGTCCTCGCGGTGTTTAGACTTCTCGGAATTGCCTTGAGATGCACTCCGGCTATAAACAATTCTAAACGCAATATCCTGTATAAGCTAGACTGTAGTAAGTACCTTACTATACAAGTGAAAAGCCTTATATTGCAAAATACAATCTGAAGTTTTTTCCAATAATGCTACTTGCTTTATTTGTGTTGAATATCACTTGAGACAATGGACTTGAGCGGCGAAGGCGATAGCTCGACGAGAAATGCTCCGATGACCATTCAAGGAACTCAGTTCAATTTCAATAGTGATATTGGACTCAGTTCAATTAAAGTGGTCCTTGGCTTGATAAATTAAATGTAGTTACATAACATTGGTTTCTAGCGCGGTGAACACAGTCTCGCCAAATGAAATGCAAGAATCTTATACTTATACCTACATATGTTCCAGTCAGAACATCGTCGTACAGTAACAGGGGTGTTATTGAAACAGACATAATCAAAGCCGTATTAATTGAATCGCAAGTGGCGCGCGGCTCTTTGCTCATTACGCCTGAGTTGTGACAAGTTTAGAAACGCTGCGGCGGTGGCGCCGCCTGCCGGTAATTGCGTGTCTTGTAATCCTTTTTCATGCGTAGTATAAACTCGAGTTGAGACAGAATTTCTACGTTATCCATACCCATCGACCTTATTTCCATCATTTATTTCCAAGGCTCTAAATTTGGAAGAACTCAAAAAGCAAACAATACATTTTCCGAGCTTATAATTATAAAATTCGGAATAGCAATTGCAATTATGCCGAAGGTAGGTAAATCTGATGTTGTAGCACGCACACTCCTGAGAGTTATAAATAGCTCGGGCCATCCCAGCATCCCAAGCGATATGTTATATTTTTGTTTAATTACAACTCACGAAAGCTGATATTTTCATATTTACACAGGTTAACAGAAGTGATCCCCACAATGAGTCGCATTTTGTTCGTGTAGCCAAACAATCTGTTTGTTCGACTTCGCCCACACGCTCATCAAATAACGCTTGTATTTAATTTGTTTCACATGAGTCCAAGGTACGAAGTGTGAAGCGCGAACCGTTGATAAAATACAAGTAATTTGGAACAAAAAATGTCGGTCAGTAATGAAAGACAGGCGTTTAATGTTGACTCCGAAAGATGAATCTAAAACAAAAGGAGTAGATATGTAGTAGTAAGTTTATTTGTTTGGGCACGTTCGACTCGCCGCGCCAACAAGTTAGCAGATAGTTCCTAACTGCTGGATCAGCTAACTGCGAGCCATCGCTGAGCGACTTGACGCGATCCTATCGTTACACATCGGGAATTGAGTTGCGAAGAGCAAGTTTGATAAGCTTCTGCTCAATGACTAACACCTAATGCTTGCACAGTTTACACTGCATTTCATTTTGATCTGAATCGTAATTGCAGTTTCTCTAGTTTTCTTCGGTACAATTTTTATTGAAATATTAGCACATATAATGGTTTTAACAGATATCTGTTAGTGTAGTAGTGTAGTTAGTGAGTATACCCAAGGTAACAAATGTAGTCACAAAATAGTCGCACTCAGAGTCTGTGGGAGGCGCCCACAGACTGATCCCATTAGTACAGGCAACATACTCGTACATACATAATAGTCAATGGTCAGTTTCAAGCAGCACCTTGGAGAACCGGCACAAGTTACATAGAGGACAAAACACTTAGTGTCCCTCTCGGGAATTCCGCCAGTGTGCAAGATGTTGTAGCATCAGGTCTGCTGATGTAGCATCAGGTCTGCAGAGGTGCTTACATACCTCTGTGTAGTGCCGGCAGTACACTGTGCGGGATATTGTGCAGGTGTCCCACAGAGTTGTCTCAAAACATGATTCAGCAATATACAGTACTAGACTTCGCCGCGGTTGCTAATACTTTCACAATATTCTCAAGGAAACATTGTTTTATTTGTTTTGTGGGACATATTGCTTTAGTGGTAATATATTGTATTTTTTTAAATAAATTATGTATGAATTTCTTTTCATTTCTTCAATGGGTATGTTATTAAGTTATTATTGTTTTATTAAATGCATTTTTATTAAGTTTTCTTTGTTCACATTGCCGTGAGAAATAGGTCAATCGCTAGCCTATAAATAATAAAAATAAAATGTACAACGCCATGGACATGGCCTGTAATGTGGTACAACTGGTTGTAAATAAATAAGTCAATATTGATTTGTAGCTAGAGGCCGAGCGTCTCCACTCAACTGTTTATGTTCCAACTCGATGACAAATAAACACAAGATTGACTCCATTTACTGGAATAAACAAAACGCAACTGTCACCGGAATAGCTGGTGTATTATATTCCGCCGGTCCCTCAATGAATGAAACTGCACTGCACTGCCGGATTTAGCTGAATACCAGTATTTTACGAGGAGCGGCTGCCTACCAGACCTCCACAACCCATTAACTGGGGTAACACGGTACTTCATGGCAAGACTGGAGTCAGATTTACTGGCTTCTGACTATCCGTAACGACTGCCAAAGATCTACAAATGACAGCCGGGACCTACGGCTTAACGTGCTTTCCGAGTCACGTGCTTCGTCCTACGTTGATTAAGTAAAATAATACGTGTGCTGGGTTTGTGTTTTGGCTGGCCGCGAGTGTGGCGCCCTCTGCGCTTTGCACTGCACACTTTACATGACAAAGCTGCAAAGCTGGCTACTCACAGCTGAAAGATTCCATTGAGTGCCACTAAGTGAATAGTCGCGGGTTATTACGGAGCTGCGGTTGCTTAGTTAGTCCTATTGTAGTAACTACAGCTAGTTTTATTTATTATTTTCTGGTCGGTTTGAATAGAACAAGAGTGTTCATCAAGCATCAAGTATAAGCAAGCTCGATAGTGAATGTTTATTTATTTAAACTTCTAGTACATAGGCGGACTTAATGCAATATGGCCATGCTGTTTTTGTTCGTTTTTTCTCTTCTCTTCTACGTTCGGTGTTTACGTTGTGTTATCGTCGCGCGTGTAATCTGTCGTTGGTTTCCACATCAGAGTGTATTCTCTGATATTTTCAAATGACATGGTAATGTTATAAAGGCTAGGGGGGGGGCGGGGTGGACTTTATTGAAGGCTTCGGGACAGGATGCAATTATTGAGGCGGATAACGCAATTATGAGTAGCGACGTACTCGTGCCAGGCCTGCTGTGTTTGTAGCGTGTGCCTGAATATTGTGTGTGTGTGTATGAGCTGCAGTTATAATGACGAGTGGAATACTAATGTTTATTACGAGGAATATTTGGGTATCTACGTAGTTGTGTTGCGATTCTAATCACTATTCAGATTTCCGTGTATTGCAATTTCAGGAACGATTTTAATGCACGTCCATTCGTATTACAGTTGTAGTCTTGCTTTAGTAACGAAATAATCCCTGCATCGAACTGAATAAATAGAGGAATGAAACATTATTTATATTTGAATAACAGTTTAAAACCGGCAGTACATAAAACGCTGTGAGGAACACATATCCTATTTTAATTGTGACGTTTACTTGAGTACGGTCTACTGTCTCATTACGAATAATAAGTCTAAATTATTGTCAAAATATTTATATTTTTTAAATTTAGCCTATAATTCCCACTGCTGGGCAGAGGCCTGCTCCAACTTCTGCTAGGTATTATTTTCTCGAGTCACCTCAAACGAGCCCTTGTAAGCGTCTAGGTCACCTCTTCCCAGATCAACCTAGGCGGCGTCATCTATTTATTTATTTATTTAGTCTTCTTGCAACTCAATGTACAAAGCCTACTTAAAGATCCAGTGGTAAGTTACATTCGGCTGCTGTGACCCGCACAATCCCAATTTTTAGCCTGGTAGCCTTTTCCTACGTATATAACTCCCGTCTTTAAGCGCTGCGTGGTGTTCGACTCTTTTGACACCCAGAGTACTGCGCTCCATTGCTCGTTGACAAACTCCTACATGAAACTTGTGCTCTAGTCAGTGGCCATGTCTGCGCACCGTACATTAGGATGGATAGGATACACACACATATCTAAACTACATAATATTTGATTAACACTGAGGGTTCTCTGAAATCTGTTATTAACTAAAACGTAACTCGTCATAACTAATTACAACTAGGTAACGAGTAGGTGCCTCACCGCCGGCTGCACGCTGAGTTACCGGAATTGTTCCCCATGCGTCGACACTAGTTACAGTTATGAGAAATGCAGTTGTTGGATTATCTCTACATATGAATATAAAGAGTAAACGGAAGAGGAAGGTGGATTGAGTGAGAAATTATGTGAAAGAACAGAGAGGGAATTATAGGTAGCATGTTGTGCGTCGTGACAAGCATCTTGCACCAATCTCCTGCCCTCATCCCATGATACAATTTCAGTGCTCGAGTAGAGTTTAATGAGTCATTGAGTTTTATATACATATTTTTAATAGATATAGACTAGTGCTTGACTACGATTCTACCTGATACTAAGCAGTGATGCAATCGTTGATGCGAAGGCGCACTAGCTTACTAAGAGCCAGTTCACTCAAGCCTTGAAGACACCTAAATTATAACCGGATAGAAAGACCGCAGCGAGCAAATTCTTCCAGTCCCTCGATGTACACGATTTAAACGACGCGACGTAGCGAAACGCTTAGTCCGGACCTTAAAGATTTCGACAACCTAAGAGTGGAAAGGAAATGGCGGAATCCGAAACTAAAAAATCAAAAAATCGAGCTACCCTACGCCTGTGGTAAGCTTTGTAAATTGGAGTTAACCAAATCTGGATTACCAATTAGCCTCTTCGCACGCCCACTGAATCCAAAGCTGTTAAAAGGCATTTAGCAACACATGTAGCTGCAGTACTGCAAACACGATCGGACCTGTGTTTTGTATAACATTAAAAGTAGTTCCGATTTGAAGTCCCGCCAGAATTTTCGAAAACGTTGAGCTTTCTAGCAGCTACTTTAGCTTTAAAGACTCAATGAACCGTTTGCGCAGTTAAGGTCTGAGAAAACTTCAACTCCTAAAAGCTATAAGCGGTGGAACCTGACCCCGACTACCAGCCACCGTAGGCGTGGGCTTGTGGACCTCGGGCAATGAGTTGCTCACCGTCCGGCCATCCACTTTAGACCAGACGAATTCATTAAATAATCTCGCACCTTAAAATAAAAACAACTGCCAATTTAAAAATATCTTTCCGCAGCTAGAGCAGTTCATACACAATACAACATTCGTCTGAGAAAAGCTGAAGCTTTCGCAAATGAATAAAAATGTGCAGATCAGGACGAGTTCATTCATAACTCAGTCGTATCCGACAGAACCGCCGCGAGTTACGTCTTATCGTTTGTTTTGATAAACATTTTATTTCTACCCACATCCTAATAGATTATGACGATCTAACCGGTGAACTTGTGTCGTAACGTATCCGCCGCGCCCGGCGCCCCCGGGGACCAGAAACGAATAGCCATGAAAGCGTCCAGTCTCCAATTTATCGGAAAAATGTTCAACTAAATGGTAATAGGCAACTGAGGGTTGGCTAAGCATCTTGGAATTATTTGTAAGTTGAGCCTCTCAGGGCCCATTGTGGTCCATTGTCGGCCATCGCCGGCGGGTGTCCCCCGCGCCCCGCACTCCTCGTCTATATCATATCACTCGTCCGCCAATAAGGACACTTTTTATAACCACTTGAATATTTTTTTCCCGAATTTATCGGTTGGGTGGATTTGACATTGTGTCAAATGACGAGCGCATTTTCTCTGTTATGTTTCAGCGCATTAAAACGGTTTTATTTTCTTTTTACAGCCTCTCGAATCTTTTCCCATCATCTTCGGGTTATCTTTTTCCTTATTGAAATGACAAAAATAGCAACAGCTTTATCTTACGTATCTCTCCGCATGATTTATTTGACACAGTTATTTCCATTAGATACTCGTATATCTTGTCCCGTTACAAATCTTCTATCCGGTCATAATAATATAGTCCAGTACCGGAGGCGTTAAAATCAAGAGCTACAACTTTTTTTACTTTAGATGAAATTTAAAAAGATTTTTTTCAATTGGCACTAGTAGGTTTTGATATACTAATTAAACTACTGTGATCCTCATTTTTTTTTCAATTGATGTTACCATTTTTAATAAGTAAATTTTCTTCTACACATTATTAACTAGAACTGTCATATTTTCTTTTAAAATTTCATCAACAGTAAAAAGGTTCTAAGAAAAAATCCCCCGGCACTGCACTAACAGTAAACTTGGCAAGTCTTAACTAACAGAAAGCTGAATTAATTACAAATGCTTTGCTGTGTCTGGCGCCGCACGGAACTGCTTCCAGCAAGTCAGCCGTGGACGTCGGCAGCAGGCAGCCTTTACTTACAACTTATTTCTTTTAAGTAAATTAATTTCGCAGAAAGGGAACTCGACTTGGTATTCTTTAGTTTATTTCGTAGCCGAGATTGTGTTTTGATTAATTACTCGTATGAAGCTTAGTTATAAGTTCCCCGTAGTGGGTGATATCTGTGTGCGAACATACTCCAGCGTCTTGTAATTGGCGCGTCGTGTTCGTACCCAGCAGTACCGACTAATGGCAGCCTCTGTGATATTAGCTAGCACGCGCTGACTCTAATGATTCCGAGAATTAGATCGAAGGTATCGGTACATTGATTACATACCTATTGTTGCTCAGATGTAGCAGGCGGTTAGGTATACTCGTAAACATATGTATATGTAGATATCGTCTTCTTAAGGATTGTACACAGTATCGCGGTTCAGATGAGGCAGTAGCGTATAACTAGTAATGCCAGTAATACCAGCTTGTAATAGCGACTAATGCTAATACCAGCCTGTAAGAGAGAGATTCATCTCACTCGGTGAACACTCGATCACTCGCCACTTCGCTTGTTTGGAAGGTGATTGCTGATTCATCCTAGTTCCGTAGCGATGTTTTCTGTTTCCGATCTCTAAGCCAACCTAAGAAAGTGTGATAGTACTCGTATCACGGTCATATTGTTTTTAGTCTAGCTTAGGCTAGACTACGTACTTCGTCTTTCTGTGGGCTAGACAGACGATTATCGAACAATACGTCTTACTTTCTTTGACACATTATATTTGATGAGAACAGTAACATGTCTTAATAGTTTATGGCCTACAGGGATCGCTATTTATCTTAGCTTTCAAAACTTTCAAATAGGCAAAGAGCGTCCTTTTATTTTCAAAACTTTTGAATAGGCAAAGAGCGTCCTAAGTAGTGATTTTATTGGAATACTCGTATTAACAGTTAATAGGTTGTAGAGGTCTGGTAGGCAGCCGCTCTGGGATTCAGCTAAATCCGGCTTGACTGGAATCCGACCCCAATATAGTTGGGAAAAGGCTAGGCAGATGATGATGACTCGTATTAACAGCTATATTTTGATATCATATTGCTTCTGTCTTCAATACTTTAATCGCTTTTACTGCATTAGATTACCCCTGGTCACGCCATGACAAATGTGTTACAATATACGAGACTACGAGTATATACCTATCTAAAAAATTGCACCAGCCCTCTCAATATGACAGACAATTTGAGAAGTCATTTGTTGATGTTGCGGGTGGTAATTATAAACAAACATTGTGGCATAACGAAGTTCGCGAGTACCTCCTCCCTGTGCCCTCCCTGTGCCCCTCTGCGGAATAACATACGCCTCATTATCTACTTATAAATGTTGTGGCTAGGTATATAATAACAGCTTCAGGAATATGGCGCGTGTATGTTGTGTGCGCCGACCCCAAGTAATATGGGATCAGGACAGGAAGAAGAAGAAGATGTAGCTCTATGGTGGTTTGAGCGGTGCGGCTGTACGTGGCGCCGAAATCACCCTGACAACTTAATGAAATAATTGTTTCCACTGCTGAATCACAGACCTATATGAGTGTGACAATCGAGATGAGCATGCACTACGCTAACACTACGGATGTCTTATGTCTTCCCTCATTATTGTTCTACCATCATTTCGAAATAGATAAAACTTCAACAATTTGATTCATGACGCATATGTTAATTTTTTTTGTACAGCCAAATAGTCATTAACACTAAAAATACTCAAACCATTCACTCTGTCTTCTCACAGAACATTCTAACAATATCGTCTTCCATTCATCAGCAAACAAATCCAATCCAGGGTTGGTCTCCATGAGCGCGTTAAGCATCGTTAGCATACGCGGTATAGGGAAGGTGGATTGAGCTACAGTGCGACAAAATGGGACATCAAAGATTGTAATTATTCGGAACAAAAACAAATGTTGCTTAAAGTGTGTGCGCAGAAAATGTGTGTACACCACGCTTCCTAGTTTCCTAGTTCCAGGTGTAATGATCCTCGCTTGTCGGCAGGTGGAGATGCTGTACCAGCGGTACTTCCTCCGCATGAACCAGACGAACATGACGCACCTGCTGGGGCTGCTGCTGGCCGTGGCCGTGGGGCTCATGGTGGTGCAGGTGCGCACGCTGCTCATCGCGCAGAACCTGCTCAGCGGCGCCTCCTTCAACAATACTATTGACGACTTTAAGTAAGTCTGCAACCATCAAGACTACCTCCTAGCATGAGTTTTCTTCTTAGCAAACAGGCCATTCTTGACCCGCCACCTAAAGAAAGACTAAAGCTTTGGAAAGAACATCACCTACCACCATCTGACTTCTTAAAACCCTAAGAACATCTTTGTTTACATGTTTCTGAATGTACCCACAATACAGGAGTAATTTGTAGAGGGCGATGTTAAAAAAAGCTTGCATCAGAGATTTTATCTTAATCTACACTACTACGGTTTAGTTAACCAGCTGTGTTCACATTGCATGGACGATAAAACTACCGCAAATACTTGTGAGTACAAACAACCCTTCAACAGAATTCTGCGAAAATCTTACTGCGGGAGATTAATTGAAGCGAGCGTGAGCTTACTCGTACGAGTACTGGTTATTTCTGTCTTTTCATTTCATTTCAATTTTCATTTTCATCATCATCATCATCATCTGCCTAGCCTTTTCCCAACTATATTGGGGTCGGCTTCCAGTCAAGCCGGATTTAGCTGAATACCAGTATTTTACGAGGAGCGGCTGCCTACCAGACCTCCACAACCCATTAAATGGGGTAACACGGTACTTCATGGCAAGACTGGAGTCAGATTTACTGGCTTCTGACTATCCGTAACGACTGCCAAAGATCTACAAATGACAGCCGGGACCTACGGCTTAACGTGCTATCCGAGGCACGGAGGAAACTCGTTCAATTTTCATTTTCATATTACTTGTATTTTAATATAGGGTATTAAAATCATTAAAACCTAGGATTTTTTTAATTGGATTGAAATTTAAAAAGAAAATATGATGTGTAGCTAACAAAGAGAGAAAACATACCATTTAAAAATTGTAAACATGAAATTGAAAAGAAAAGAACTAGCAATCAAATTGAAAAATTCTTTCAATGTGGTGGTAAATGGTAGAAAATGTCTCAAGGCATTAAGTCCCCCCTATGCTTTTGTAAGCATAAAGTTTTTAAGAAATAAAACATCAGTTACAAGCATTCATTCATTGTGAAACTTTCGAAAACCTTCACTGTTGACGACTATTTGGCAACCTGAGCTTGCGTGACACACTCAAGACTGCTCTATGTTGAAAGTCAACACGTGATGGGGGAGGGTCACGTGAAGCCGTGCCACGAAGCACGTTTTTTTTGTCTAACATAAACTAGTACTTGACTGCTATCCCACCTGATGGTAGGCAGTGATGCAAATGTTGGTGGTGAGGCGCACTAGTTCATTAAGAGCCTATTCACTCTAGTCTTGAAGACACCCAAATTATAATCAGACGGGAAGACCGCAGCAACTAAATTGATCCTTCTTTGTAAGCGGTATAAACGACGAGGCGAAGCGCTTAGTCCGGACCATAGAGGTTTCAACAACCTAAGAGTGACCCGCTATATCGTGAAGCCGTCCTTAAGCTAATGCCGTTATCTCGTTATCTCGTACTCCCCGTTGCTGACCGTTGGTCTTCGAGGGTGTGTCCTCTTGACGGATACTGGCTTACAATAGCTTGAAAATAAATGTACTTATTTCATCGTTTAAAGCTGGCGTTGTCTTAGTCAACATGAGGTGTGGGTACATTAGTAATGAAGTACCTGCTTGTTATAGTATGTTACGTTGTATATACTCCTCGATGCTGAGCTCTGTTCTCCCCCGCAGCCGATACTACGACCCCAACCGCTACGAGAACGTGACGACGTCGCGCTACCACGAACAACTCGCCGCCATCACGCTGGCGCAGGAGCAGCGCCTCTTCTACGAGAAGGAGCGCGTCGCGCACATCGTCAACATCATCATCCTCGGAATTACCGCTCTAGTGTACGCCTGTGAGTAGCAACACTTGTTACTTTACAACCGCTACGAGAACGTGACGACGTCGCGCTACCACGAACAACTCGCCGCCATCACGCTGGCGCAGGAGCAGCGCCTCTTCTACGAGAAGGAGCGCGTCGCGCACATCGTCAACATCATCATCCTCGGAATTACCGCTCTAGTGTACGCCTGTGAGTAGCAACACTTCAAGTTTCCAATCATCATCATCATCTTCCTGCCCTTATCTCGTTTTATTGGGGGTAGGTGAAACAAGTTTCAAATCATTTACTAATATAAGGGAGCCTGGAATGTTAAATTTACATCGTGAAGATTAGGTTCTAAAAACAAAAAAGTCTGTAAAGTTTTCTATTTTAGGGGGGGGGAGAGCTTGTAAGAGTGTTTCAAAATGCAAAAACAGTCGCATAGAAATGCTCAAGCGTATTAGAAATTCGTAATATTTCGTTTAGACATTCGTATTCATGTTAGTGTATGCACTTTTCTGCTTCTACTTCATTTACCTCCTCTTACTCTGGCACGCTCGATTTTTCCACTAATCTGACGAGCTGCTCAACGTACCCCCCACTATGTTAAGGGTTCACATATGTTAGGGGTACGTTACAGGGTGCAAGGTTTCTCCCCAGAGTAATGATTTTCAGACGCGCTCAAGTAATGCGTAAAATCCTCACTTGGACTCCCTACTATAATGACTAACGATCTATGATTCTTAAGCAGAGTTCTTAGTACGTATAGGACTCATCAATGAGGACTCACATTTGATACGCTCTCACTGTATGATCAGGAACTGTCACTTACTAATAAACATAATTCAATCACAAATCAAACATTCAATTTGCAATCAGTTCTAAAGTAGTAAAGTTAGTAATTAATTGGATTGACTTACAAACACTCGGAGTGAGTTGCACCAACTAAGTTGAACAATACCCAGTGGCTCACCGGCGCGGCCGTCAAATCTCTGGTAAGCGAAATGTCGGTTGCACTAATTTGGCAAGAGTTAAGATTGTTTAACGTCTCGATAACATTAACGAATCAAATTCGGATAGTTTTGGTTAAAATGGATGATAATAGTACTGTTTTTGACAAAACTGAAGTTTCCATGGACGGAAATTGTAAAATAGCTTTTTGCTTTTTGCATCCCACTCCTAAGAGGTCAAGAAATTCCTACACTAATTCCAATTGATCTGGAATTTTATTACTTAATGAAAATAAGAAAAAGACGTGTTGCACCGACCCCAAATAAAACGGGACAAGGGCAGGAAGATGATGATGAATAGCAGTAGTAGATTGATGGAGAGGGAGAGGGAGTCAAAATTAAAGATGGATGGATTCTGTGAAGGGCAGAAAGAAGAAAAAGTGACAACTTAGCGTTGTGTAAGAGATTGTTACATAACAGTTGTTTCGAAGCATGACCCTTATTTACGTTGTGCACACGCGGCTAATCTTCAGCGGTGAAGTGCAACCTTGTCTTAGGACTAACCGCGATTGCCTTCGACATATCATTCCACCCAGACAGTAGGCATGTCGTACACGCTGGTGTGGACTGACTCGTGTTTGTTGCAGGCTTGCTGGCGTGCCTGAGCCGCCCGGCCATGAACGAGATCTACCTGCTCACCATCTCCTACGTGGTGCTGGTCACCTTCCTGCTCATCGAGCTGGCGCTGGCTGGCACCTCCGTCTTGCGGTAAGTCAACACTTCACTACAACCTCCAACAATGCGGCCGCTATATCCCGCAAATTGAAAACCTACAGCACACAATGTACATTAATATACAATTCTTGGAAAACGCGAGTTGAACAAATGTAAATGTTTACCGAGCGCGGGTTCATTACAAGTTGTTCTCCCGACGTTTGCTCTCCGCACTCACCGAGCTCAACAATGCGACGGAAAGGCGCGCGGAGTCACGAGGCTCGACTATAGAGCTCACACTTGTGAGGTCGACCGGCGCCGGGCGCTGCGGCCGCATCCGGCGGCGCCCGCGACGCGCGCTAACTTCCCACTCGCCCGCCTCAGATAAACCGCACACTGAGGGTCCATTTGTTTACACCAGATTTTCAAAACTGTTTAAAATGTTAGTGGAACTTCGTGAATCCGTTTCAAAAGAAGTTTGCTAGTGTGGCGCTCGGCGTGTTTGTACCGAGTTTAGATCAAAGCGGTGCGGGTTTTATCGCCGGCTTTACTGTCGGTCAGCGTTTTTACGGCGAGGTGTTATCGGATAGTGCATTACTCGGACAATATTCGGGCAAATTTGCCAGTCGTTAAAGGTGTTATTGTTTCATTTTTAACGGCGGCGAGTGAAGGGTACGGTGAGGGGGAGAGGGGGGACGTTTACGAGCGCCGGAAAGTGGTCGTTCGAGGTAATGCGGCGCGCCTGAGAGCCGGAAAGTGTTCCCGCTCCGACCTTACCCACCTTCAATACAATCTTTTTAGCTTTTATTTATTTTCATGATGTTGACTGTGCGCTTTTGATAAAGAACTACAAATTAGCCTCTGCATTATGTAACTGGGCGGTAAGCCAAGCACACAGTCACTTTGACAGCCACACTGGTTCCAAAGCGAGACGTTAGGCAACCCCGCTTCGTCCGGCGCTACATGACCTACGCCACTCGGCGTCTAGTCGCGTATAGACAAACATACTAATATAAGCTACCCGTACATCTTTATCGTCTTCTCGCCTTCAAATGATCTAAGAACAACGACCAAAAAGTATTTCTAATCAAAATGCTGCGTCATAATTATTATCCTTAACGGGGATCTGTGGCAAATGGTGAAATTCATGTAAATTTTGACGCCGAGTAAATTCTTGTTTCATAGTCTTAGCGACCTTGTCATGACTAGGAGAGGGAGAGGGTGTTAATATTTCTGAGTGTAACTTGAGTGTGTTTGTGTGCAGTTCGCTAAGCATCAGCACGGGCGCGTGCGCGCTGTTCACGTACGCCACGTACGCCACGCTGCCCGTGCGCCTGCTGGAGGCCACGCTGGCGGGGCTCGCGCTGGCCGCCGTCGACATCGGCGCGCACCTCGTGCTCAACGACGCCAACCTCGTGCACGTGAGTATGATGCTGAACTGGCAATATCTTCGAACATAGATACGTCATCTACCTTTTCCCAACAGGTTATTGTAAACTCGTCACATTTTCGAATCGTCCCACCTTGCGCCGGGGAATGAAAATGAAACGAAAATGTGACGAGTTTCCATTAACCCTTCCCAACTATGTTGGCTTCCAGTTTTACAAGATGTATTTTATATGGAACGATTACTGATCTAACCTCTACACTAATACGATACACCTACTTCAGAGTGGTACCAAGACTTTCGGTCTTCAGCTTAAGGTAGTTTTCGGTTCTTAGCAATAGCGAACGGGTCACGCTACCCACTGCTTAGTATGGTACTGGACGTGCGACGCGGTCGCCTGGTTTGTTTAGTATTCCATATAAATCCGTATAAAGCAATGAGTCGCACGACCCGGTCGCAGTCGCGCCTTTTGCTGCCGGTAAGAACCAAATGATACCGTAACCGAATGTTAATATTTGGCGTCGGAAAGTTCGCTAATCCGTCAGATTAGCGAACTTTCCGACGCCAAATAACATAGACCTACGATCATTTCGCTAAGCCAGCTGCCTTATGGTGTGTAGATCTACTGCGCGGTGGCGACGCTGATCGCGTGCAACGTGGCGGGCGTGATGACGCACCACCCGCGCGAGCTGGCGCAGCGCCGCGCCTTCCTGGAGACGCGCGACTGCGTCGAGGCGCGCCTCGTCACCCAGCGCGAGAACCAACAACAGGTGAGCCAGCACCCCTGTCGTGTGTAGATCTACTGCGCGGTGGCGACGCTGATCGCGTGCAACGTGGCGGGCGTGATGACGCACCACCCGCGCGAGCTGGCGCAGCGCCGCGCCTTCCTGGAGACGCGCGACTGCGTCGAGGCGCGCCTCGTCACCCAGCGCGAGAACCAACAACAGGTGAGCCAGCACCCCTGTCGTGTGTAGATCTACTGCGCGGTGGCGACGCTGATCGCGTGCAACGTGGCGGGCGTGATGACGCACCACCCGCGCGAGCTGGCGCAGCGCCGCGCCTTCCTGGAGACGCGCGACTGCGTCGAGGCGCGCCTCGTCACCCAGCGCGAGAACCAACAACAGGTCAGCTAAAACCTTCGTGATCCTAGTAAAAGAGAGAAATGAAACTGAACATCTCTAATAGCGCGATTCCTTTTTCGTCCTGAATGATGCTCGAGGGTTGTATTGTAATTTCATCAATCAATATTTCATACGACCTCTGATCATCACCACGTTGAAGCAATACGCTAAAGGGGCAGCTAGTGTTCAGCCGCAAAGAAGCCTCCTGTGGGCAATATGGCCTGTCAGGCAAAAGTGTAGAGACTGCGAACAGTTGAATAAGAATTTTAACTCGGTTGATAATCTCGTTGCGCTTTTTTTACGTGATCACCACAACTTGACAGTCCCATCCAAACTGTCAGATAAACAATGCCCTGTGCTATTTAAGCTTCCTAACATATATTACATAAGAGTATTCCATATAGACGTTTAGTAGGTATACATGAGAAAATCCGCCTGGCATAAATGAAACAAATGCAATAATGGTAAGCGACCTCACACCTAATCGAGCGAGCTCTCGAACTCCGCGGCACGCTGTAACTACTTAATAGTGAATAGCTCGTAAGCGGATCAATTCATCGACTAATTGCAGCACATTACAGCGCGAACAAAGTGCCCGTCAAATTGCGGTACAGCGCTACAGATTCCCTTCACTGAGGAAACTCGAATCAATTCGGTGGCCAGAAAACTGAGTATATTTATTAACATGCTTTCATTTTCCTGGGTAATAGTTTGTTTTGTTTAGTTTTATTAATAATACGAAATTATTACAACTACAGTTAGTTAAAATTAATTTCACATTATAAAAATCAGTCTTACTTTATATTTTTTTAATTAACAAACCGTAACCATGTTCCTAATTACGCTTGGGTGGAATACCGCCGACCGCCGCACGCGTAAGGAAGCAATCGGCTTAGTGTTCCACACATGCCTCAAGGAGATTTTTACAAAACCGTAGGGCTGTAGGCAGAAATCTACTAGGGTCTTAAGAATAGAATAGAATAAACGTTTATTTGATACAACACAGAACACACAGGGTCTTGAGCTTCTGAAAGGAAAACCCCCGAGATCTAGAATGCTACGCAAAAAACTAACATAAGAGTAGATTATAGACACGCCCGCTCTAGAGCAGGAGAAGCCGTTGGATAAGATTGCACTAAAAAAATAAAAAGATGTTGTTTACAGCCGTTAATGAAGCAAAAAGTGAACTATTTTAATGAAGGCGGTGCTGATGCTAATGAGGCAGAGTATACGCGGCACAGGTCCGCTGTTCAATATTTGCTGTCGATGTCCGCGGAGCTTTGTGGGCTGCAGTGGGCGGCGCTGGCGTTCCGCGCTAGATCGGGTTAGGTGCGTTTCGATACGATAGTCAACGCACTAGGGCGGATCGAACCAACCTTGTTTGGTCAACCTGGATGTTTCACCGAAAACCGTGTTGTTTGACCACCCGAAAATCGGTAGTGTGTCAAAGGCCAAACTTGCTCCTAATCAAAACGTTACCTTAATCAGCATCATAATCTTCCTACTTTTACGAGCCGAAAACTAGAAAAAGGAATCCGCGCACCAAAGACATGTCGTTTAATCTTTAGTTTTGTAGAACTTCACTTTTCTCACGATGATTGGTAACGAAATGAATTACACAAAGCAAAACTGGGTTTTAACCCGTGACGTGGGACTTATAAGTCGGAGCCATTACGTTGGTTCTATCTGATCGATACATTGAATTCTTCAAATAGATCCCCGTACAAAATGTAGATATGACACGCCAGCCGAATTCTTGTACAGTGTTAGTTCACGCGGGCAAAGCTGCCGAGGAAATGTTTAAGCACCTTGTAGGATACACGCTCGAAATTTTATACAGAATTTTTTAAATTGAACAGAATCCGGAACGCGAGAGCGAACATAGCAGGCTGCGTCACTTTAGCGCCCCGCCTCGGATACATGACATTTTCTTTAAAATCGTTTAAACTGAAATAGTTTCTTGGATGACTTAAATATCGTCAAAAAACCGAGGGTGTAAGAGCGAGCAAAATTTGAGAAAGAATGTGAAGGAGAAATAAAAATTTCACCAACACAGATAAAATAGTGCTAGTTTTTAGCGCACTAGGATGGGGCGGGACGGTGTATCAGACTTTTACCGAGTAAAACCACACCTATGTTCCTTCAGTTGCCCTTTGCATTCTAAGACCATGGGTATCCTTTTCTGAAGTCAATGCTAGTAGGCTAACTGGGCCACTACGGTTTTGCTGCCATCCCTTTGAGGCGCAAGTGGAACACTGCATGCGGACCTCTAAGGATCGGTTAATCGGTAACACGCACAAACTAACTCCTGTATACGAGTAACATCATACTAATATTGAAGAAAAATAAGCGTTTATAAAAGAATTTAAAAATAAACTACCACAAATGATATTCATTTTATTGACCTAAATACTCGTAAGCCCTATGAGGGTTCCTGGTAGATCCGTTACCTAGCAGCGCTTCATGATCACTTTGACAAAATAATTAGGTATTATTATCTATTCCAGTAACCGACCGATTGGGAGCTTCACAATAAAGCCTTCTATTCAAACTCGAATGTTTCGTTGACAATAGTTTTACAGTTGCCCTGATAACTAAGCAGCCCGTTGTCAATACATCAATAGTCGTACATAATGGCTGGAATGTTTCTATTCTCCTCGCTTACTCGTTATCCTAGATGTCCGATACATTCGGATGATCCGTAAACAACTGGTTGTTCATCGGCCCTCCGATAAGACATGATCCTGCGACAACAGTATTACGCGTCGTTAGCTGGCCAGTCCCGGCGAGGCTTTGGAACAGAGGACAGATAACACATTGTTGAATATTTGCTTTGTGTTCGATCCGAAAACTTGCGAGGGATTGACGATATTGGTAGCTGTGTTTCTTTATCAATTGAATTCCTTATTGAGCTTTTCAAGACTATCTTAATGAAATACCTATCTAATTACAATTGAAGTATCAGCATCTATATCGTCTGATGTCTCAAGACTAGCAATACCCGTAGTAAAATTCTTACCCTAATTCCTAAAACACAATGGCGAATAAAAAGTATATAAATAAATAACGACCATCAAATCCTTTCAGTTTGCTTAACTGCACCGCTCCAACCACGTCTTATATCTACAGCGTGCTCTCAAACTCGAGGTGTCAGCGTCAGATACTGTGTCGCACAGAAAATCAAACGCTTTACAAGTCCCGCCGCGCGGCGTTATCTCCGGCCGAGTAGCCTCCTGCGACCTGCGCTCATGCATGCCCTCGTACTCTGAATACTCGCGGTCATACGCAAGATTAGTGTCTTGAGCCACTTCGTACACGAATACTTTAGATATTTTACCACTCTTCAGAATCTTGGAGGAAATTATAAAATAATACAGTAATACAAGACTTGCATTGCTATTGTATCTTTATTTCATGAGAGAGCATCGTCGTGCCCGAGATAAATTTAGTCCAAACGCCGGCGTCCCGCACCCGTTTCACTATCTCTCTACATTTTGATCTGTTAGAGGTCTGGTTAATTCATTTACTGGCACCAACTGTCGCCTTCTTCAAGATTTCATTTCAAACGAAATACAACCTGTTGGAGAGCACAACACACTGAGCCCGCGCACCGAGCGCCTCTGTGGCGGTCTACCGCTGCATACCGGCTCCTTGCCATCAGCCGGGTAAGGACCCACCAACCCGGCAACATTGTAACACTGTTCCAAACTTCTCCATTGTTGTGTTAATCCTCCCCGCTGCTACGAACTTCAGAATTTGATCCTAATATTTTGTAGAACTAATCTACAACACTAAATTTATACCTGAACTTTGTTTTCTGGCAATTAGGATTATCATGATGTTGCTGTGCAAGTTGGTGATGATATTTTGTAGGAAGGGGAATCATTAAAATGACTTCTCCCGCTCTTGGGTTGAGCGGGAGGACGTGTCGACTCTTACTGACTAAACCCCTCCCCGTTCCTTCGTTGCCTTCGATCTGGGGGACACGGTGACAACCTTTTGGATGCCGTGTTCCCCAGAGGCTTCGGCCCTACCAGGCCCCTACAGTTTGCTGACATATCCTTGAGACGCGCGTGGAACAGAACGCGCTGTTGACGACTAGGCTCGGTCTGGGTTATTACCGGACTGCCTGCGAGCCCGCGCCTGCGGTGATTGGAAATCAGGATCGGGATTTCGGCGGCGGCGGTGTGAGGGCCGTTCGCTCGCGCGCTGCATTACTGCTTCGCAGAAGGAGGCGTGATTACCGTAGCATCTAACTATGAAATCAAAGAAATAGAGAGATATCTCCTGCGTACCTGGCGCTACTAACGAGATGGGCCTCCGTGCGTTCAGTCACGAGGGTCACAGCAAAATCTCACTCGCACGTCAAATGGATTAGTTGTGCCGTGACAAGACGCTGTCTAATCAAACTGAAGTACTCGAAAACATTTCTTTAAATCACAAGCACATTTGAACTTTTATCTCCCGTTTCTTTGATTAGACTAGTAAGGAAACAAACGAATATTTTATTAGGCGAAGTTTTAAGTACTTTTAAAGCGGGGCGATGTATCTTTTGCCAGAGACATGTGTTCTAGTCGCAAAGTTACTGCGAACTCTCTGCCGGAGTTGAGCTTTGTTTGTGGATCTCGGCGTGTAGCTAATGTGTAGCGCAGAGCAGGGAAAATGTAGTTATACTTTTTTGTTTAATTAACGTTAATCTTTTTATTACGGTCATCATCATTGTTTATCGGGTTACTGACCACGGTTTCATGCTTAGTAAAGACATTACCTATCGCTTTCTTCCCATTGAATTCAGCTTTTAATATGTGTATGTGTGTCTATCTTATCCCTTTTATTTGCAAATGTGTATATAAATTTGTTTGACTGTTCGTCAAGCAATAAGTTAAGTCATTAAAAAAACCATGTCGCTGTGTCTGAGCTCACCGTCCTGCCGTCGCGTTGGTACCCTTCCTTCATTTGTCGCAACACTAAAATAAATTACAAACTCACAAAGTCCACTATTTACTGACTAAATCAAATTAAGAAACTGAATTAAATTCCTTTATCTCTAACTTAAGATTGATCTGCAAGAAAATTAACAAAACGTCTCGCTTAACAAATTCGTGTATTAATCTAAATTAACTTGGTGCACCTACTGCGAACTTTGTAGCGCTCGTCTGTACTTGTGGAGAAGACGTCCATTGAGCGCTGGCCTGGAGGGATTGCGGTTTGTTTATGTACCGGACCAGCAATGGATAGGCGCGGATGTGATAGTTCAGTTTAGAGACGTTTCAGACACTTTATACTATGATAGAGGTGTGAGGTCATTATTTAAACAACTAACTACTTTTAAACATGACTCCACTTGTATACAAACGTGACAGGTAGAATACAAATGCTTTATGTCCACGTCCTTTATACTGCACACCGACCTATTATCAATGTTCAATAAATTGTACTCCAAAACCGTACAGTTGAACTAGTAAAATTGGGATATTCCACAAAACACAATATTCAGGTGCGCTAGCAAAACCAATGAATAGATGTGCGATGTGAATAGCGATGGTTATTAACTAATGGAAAATATCGATAGCAAATATCGCACGTTTTGTTTAGAGCCAGAAGCTTTGATGAGAGTTTACATGAAATATTATTGGGTGCTTATTTAGTGTCCATTTCTAACGCACTGGTACTTTTATACTACATATATATTTTACATACCTACAATTAAACGATAGTAAACTTTTTAACCGTGTAACAATCTTCGTGTAACTGCATAAACGTAACGAGAAAGTAACTGAGGCGAAGCTTCTAAGTTCCTCATATAATTGCGTTTGTAATTAATGAACTTGGTGTTGACAACGATCTACCCGTCAGCTCTACCGTCTAGTCGCTCCCGCATCCGGTCTAGCGTACTGCGTAGTTCCAACCTGTGGAGCGTGGCGGCTTCCTCGAGTCGAGACAGACGAACAAGACATAATATTATCAATTAGATTGCACGCGGCTCGAGATCAAAGCGAGCGGAGGCGGCAGTGTAGGTAATGTGGAAAAATAATATTGTAGAAACAATATTTTTATAAAAAGAGTAACGATGGAGTTTCGTGACGAGTGACAGGATAGAATGGAAAAAAAAACCGTGGTGCGCCGACCCCAAATAAACCGGGACAAGGCCCAAGGGCAGGAAGATGATGATGATGGAGTTTCTTGACGTTTCTTGTTCATAAAAGACGACCAATTGGAACCGCGCACTAACTTCAGATGTTTTTTAAGTGTCCATCCTAGGTTAAATAAAAATTTTGAGTTTGAGTCTGTCATGACCCGGTTCGATTTCTGTTTGAAAATATATTTTTTATATTTATCAAAATGACTGAGTACCTATTAAGAAAAGTATTCCTGTATAATTCATATTTAAAGCCTTATAAAATATTTATACACTAGCTTCTGTCACCGGCTTTGCTCTCAAGAAAATAGGTTTTTCACACAAATCAAAGTTTGTATGAAACTCCTTTCCCTAAATTAGGGGGTGAATTTTAGAAAATCCTCTCTTAGTGCTCGCCTATGTCAGAAAACAAAATCTTTTGCAAAATTTTATGCTCTTAGTCTCAGTAGTTTTAGCTACGTGTTGTTACGAGTATGTTAATCAGTTTCTCCTCTTATAATTGTAATAAATAGTTTTAGACACAGTCTTAAGACATTTAAATAAGCTAGACTATATCAAAGTAGCTAGGTAGTCTGTCTGGCTCTTCCACGAACAGACACAAAGATGGAAATGATCCTGGGGCTGAGCTGATTATGCAGGCGAGCGGAGAAGCCTCCGTAATCCGGCGACGGTGACGTGCGCGGCGTGTAACGCGATCTAATTGCGCGACACTAACTAGCGCCTTGTGAGCACCTGTAGGGGCGTACGTACCTCTCCACGCCAGTCTACTGCCGTGTGACGTCACCAAGGATTGTCAGTCACACGAGCTAATAATAACTGAGACTGATAATAACAGAACTGAGACAAAGCCTTCTAATAGGTCACTCATTATACATATCTCTCGAAGATGATGCAAGCGCAAGTACCTAACAGATCCGCGGATGCTCAAAGTAATGTCTATCGGACATCGAAATCTTTCTTATTGTTCAACAATCTAGGTATAAATAAAAAGAGGAACTGTCTGACTGATATACTCGTATCAACACACAGCCGAAACGTCTTGGACCAGGAACGTGAAACTTTGCAAAAAGCTTCCTTTTATAGCGTAGCGTGTGAACTAAGTGATGATTTTCCAAAATTCGCGCACTAGGAGGATAAAACGGGGCTCGAAAATTTGTATGAAGGAACCCACTATCACGCGGGTGAGCTAGTTTTGAATATTTGATTACAGTTCAATTTTATAAATTAATTCAGTTTGTCGCATACGTGGTCGTCCACAGGAAAAATAATAAACTAAACATTTTAAAATGTGTGAAAGGGTTCGTCATGGGCTAACGTGAGCAGCATAGTTAGATGAAATCTGAATATTGCAGGATTGACTCGATTGTTGGCGGTAAACACATTTCCGTCGGTCGTACAACAGCGTTGTTTACCAGTGGTTCCTAATTACAAGCCGGCCTATGTTGGGAGCTTCGTTACGTACAGCTGAACGTACAGACATGCCTACGGAATAATTACGATATATAGATTCCATTGTTAGTATGTTCACTACTTGCCATATGTCAAATATACTTATTATTGTAGTCACAGGCAGTACACAATGTAGTCTTTTTATTTTAACTCAGAGTTGTGGTAGAGAACGCCTTATTGCATTAAGTCTACATATGTACCACTACAGTATAATAAAGAATATGCATGAAATTTCTTAAAATACGACATTACATCATTTTTAGCTTTAATAAACAAACGTGAAAGAACTTAAATATCCTCATCAACAAACAAGTTGTTAAAAATTCAAAGCTTCTAACAAAAGGAAATCCGACGTGTACTTTGACGTTAAGTTCATCCCGCCAGATAGTAACGTTATGACGAGACAGAAACATTTGTTGTAAATTGCTATCGTTTGCTTTCCTACCAATTTTGATATTATTATCACTGTTAATTATGATATATCTGATATAAAGGTAAATGAAAAGCTGGTTAGAAAACATTTCTTTTCCAATGCATATTCCTTATTAAATAAAGAATGAGACAAAGGCTTTCAAGGATTTTAATAATAAACAACAGTGGAGGAAATCATTAGTAGTTAATGAAGTTAGCAGACAGCGCGCGGCGCAGCACTTAGACGCGCTAGTCTATGTATATACATACATACATAATAATATATGTATAATGTATTTATAAATATAAAAGGAGAAACTGACTGACTGGCATATAAATGAAGTCACAACTACGGAGACTAGGAACGTGAAATTGTGCAAAAGGTTTCATTTTATGACGTAGGCGCGCACTAAGAAGGGATTTTGAAAATTCAATACCTAAGGTGGTGAAAAGGGAAATTTCGTTTGTATGCAAAATCTTATTCCGTGGCTCATTACTTGAAACTTAACATAAATAGTAACCAAAGTAAATAAAAAGGTTTTCATTATACCTTTTTAAAAACTACCCCTACATACAAAACGATATAGGGAGTGTAAAAGTTTGTTTCACACGTGGCAGAATTTCTGTCAGTCATTATTGGTTTTTGAAAACTACATTTAAAGGTTAAAGTTGCAGGCGATATAGTAGCTAACTAGTATCGTATACTGACGCTGATAGTGGACGCTGGCTAATTTATACGGCGCATTAATGCGAGGCTGCTGATGGCATTACTGAGATTACAGCCGCTGTACCGACTACTGATCCCGCCCGATCACCGTCTACTGCGCCACCACGACACACACTGTTGACCAACATCCTCCACACAGCATCCATCGGATCGATCGATAATTATGATGACATTTCCAGTTCATATTAACTTGTAATATTGAGGAAATATGTAGGTACTAAAACCCCTCCTGAGATTTGAAAAGCTGGGAGATAACTGTAAGTTCAAATTAGATTTTCTAATAGACTGATTATGCCTAAAATGACAACGAAACTATATAAGCGAAGTTGCTATCCGATGTGTATTGAAATTTATAATGTGTTACCAACCCAAATTAAAGAGCTTCCTATAGTCTGCTTCAAAAGGGCTTTGCGCAGGTGGTTGATCGAAAATCCCTTCTATACCATAAAATAATACTTCCAGTTTAAATTTAATACCTATAATAAAAATTTGCATGTATGCATTATGTTACAATTTAATAAGTATGATAAACTACTTTTTTTTTTTTATTCATTTGAAAATTTTATTATGCAGAGAAAAAACATTAAAAATAAAAACACTTAACTAATTAAAACTAACTCTTACTCTAAACTAAAATATGGCGTCAAAAAATTCCTCCGCATCGCTGTCGACCGGAAGTGTGCCCAAAAGACTGGCAGCATTGCCACGTTGTATGGCAATGCTTAATCTCTGACCGAGAACAACCAAAACAACAAATCCGCCCGACAACCCCTCTTCCCAGAGACAGTGGGATGAGCCGCTCTGCAAAGTAGTACAGGAAAATCTACTCTTAACTTCTGCTACTGCTGCAGAGCGTGCCCGCCTACTGGCTGTAGGAAAGTGGGAGTCAGGTCTTTGGCTTCACGCACTACCGTCGTCGAATATAGGCACCTTGTTCGACGATACCACTTTCCGCTTAGCTGTTTCTCTACGCCTAGGCGCTCCTAGCTGTTCTCCTCATCGCTGCCACTGTGGCGAAGTTGTCAACAGCCTCGGTCACCACGGCCTGTCATGCAGTCGAAGCGCGGGACGCATCCCACGGCACGCGAATATTAACGACATCATCCGACGTGCCCTTGTCACCGTCGGCGTTCCGGCTGTTTTAGAACCTCATGGCCTGGCACGTGACGATGGTAAGAGACCGGACGGTATGTCTCTATTTCCTTGGAAGATGGGTAGTCCTTTAGTGTGGGACGCTACCTGCGTCGACACTCTTGCGCCATCCCATCTTCCTAGCTCGTCGTGCTCTGCTGGTGCTGCCGCTGCGGCTGCGGAGAACCTCAAGCGGCGAAAATATAACAACCTCGTCGGCAGTTATATTTTTGAGCCGTTTGGGGTTGAAACTCTTGGACCGTGGAGCCCGAGTGCTCATTTGCTTTTTAAAGATCTTTCGAAGCGTCTTGTTGACACTTCGCGTGACCCAAGGGCTGGCTTTTACCTCGGTCAGAGATTAAGCATTGCCATACAACGTGGCAATGCTGATAAACTACTATTTAAAAACTGAACTGTTTCATTTGTTCAGTTGTAGCAGAACATTGTAAGAACTTTTGTCACCATATTTTCGTGCAAATAGATCTTTGAGTCCCTCCCGTACCCGTATTAGCCAATTATACATCTCACTGTGTAATGTAAGTATTTGCGAAAATTACGAAACAGGCTCAGCATCTAAATTATGTTTCTTTATGTTATGAAAGATTTGTTAGCGACGATCAAAAGAAAAAAAGCAATTAATACATTTGCCTTTTGCCTGTTAAGCTACGTATTTACACAGCGCCATTACTGATTCATATTGTACTCGCTTTTGCCTGCGGGATCACCCGCGTTAATTTAGATTTTGAAAGATAATAAATTCAGGTTATTGGTCGAAATAGAAAACATTAATTTTAATACGATCAAATTAGGTAGGTATCTATTTTAATTCCAGGCAAAAGTAAGAAATAAAATCTACACAATGTAATCAGATACTTATAGGAGTATAAGACAATATCCGTGAAGGAATTATAAAGAAATGGCAGCGCATTTCTTTTTCGACTATGACACACTGCCATAGTCGTGAAGTGTCCTCGACTCACAAAACGTATCACAATATTTTTATTAAATTTCAGCTCACGATTTATACAAATATATTATCGTTATTCAAATAATTGTAATGCATACAATTTCACCAGCACACAACAAACGCTGGTTTCCAATTAAAATGAGTTTATTGAATGTTGATATAAATGCGATTTGTCGCACTCATTAGTATGTGGAATCAAATATTAATATATTAATTGTACGAGTATTGTTGCAGTCCGCATGTCCGTGCGTCGTGCGGGCACGCGCTAATCCGCAAGTATATAAATAACATCATTAGCCGAGTATGAAAAGCTTTGCACACGTCAGCACAACGCTCAAACAATATTGTGTTTCAAAATAAATTCAAAACTCAATTGAGTTTGCTTTATTCGGATTTCGTTATAATAAAGAAATGGGCGCAGTTGAAGCGGCGCCTCGAGATCGGAACGAGTCGCGTGCTCGAGACACTCGCTCGGAATAAGCTCTCTACATTTTGCAAATTGACAAATAGTTGAGTCGCAAGCAATTCGTTATTTCCTTGCTCGAGTAGAATGCACTGAGTGCGCTCGCACTCGGCCGCGCGCGGCAGCACTCGGGCGCGCGCTGCCGCGTCATTAGTTCCCGGGATACGAGGCGACAGTAACATTCCATCTAATATCATTGTGTTTGTCTGTGTCGGCTCTCGCTTGCGTCTGACAGCCGCTCCTTGATCCCCTTTGTTCTTGATCGCTCCGGTTCAATCTGCTCTATCCCGGCCGGCCGATGTTTATACAATGTATTACCTATTTCCTACAAAACACGGGATAATAATATCTCTAACAGATGAAAGAGAACGAGAATTTAATCAAAATACCCGCGTACATGTTAGCCGCGATACTACAAAGAAACCGGAACGAACCTCAAGCTAATTGTATTGTTACAACAACCAATTTAATCAGAAATATAAAAATGTAGTTACTTTTTAATATTAGGCGAAGGAAGCGCGATGTTTGCGCTGTACTAATAAATACAGTGAATGTTTTTCTTGAAAGTGGAGCGTGGCGTTTATAGGAAAACTATCTCAGTGCTACTTGATACTTACCACGCATTTTGTTTACGAGCTTAAGTAATAGCAACAGACGCATCCGTGGGATTCATTCCACTCGGTTGGATGCGACAAGGAGCAGAACTAGTGCTGCTCGCGGTGCGGCGGCCAGATTACGATTTTATTCAATTAGCGCTATCTTAGTAAAGTTTAACCTAGTTGTGTACTGAGTGACGTCATGCTAACACTAGTGTGTGTCCCCAGGAGCGCCTGCTGCTGTCGGTGCTGCCGCGCCACGTGGCCATGGAGATGAAGGCCGACATCGCCAACCAGCCGCGCCAGGAGCAGTTCCACAAGATCTACATCCAGCGCTACGAGAACGTCAGGTACGTGCCACCCACACTACTTAACTTAGCTCGTTTTAGAAAATATTCATTCACGGTGTCGCCCATTCAGAGAATTATTCTAAATGGGATAATCTCACTCATGTTAATGAGTGTAGTGCGTGTAACTAGATATATCAACAGACATAAGCCAGTGATAATTAGCATTTCGTAAATAATTAATCCTGTTTTCATTTCCTATCGCCATTTCATATTACGAACTGTTTATTTTTATAGGACTAAATTCTTCGTTAAAAAAAAACTAAATTAGTAGACCCGAGAGAGTATAATATCGGATAGAGGAGAATATTGAATTAGACAGAACATATAGGCACGAACTGTTGTTTGCTTGTTTTTTTATAAAATGTTATATTTTTTGAGACAGTTAATAAAACAATACAATCATACATTTCTAAACCAACCAGAAACTTCTTATTAGTCATACTTACAAAGGGCTCGCGTTGGGTCCGTCTATTCACAATCAAGCGAGCACCGCTAGCTAGTTCGAGTTGACTCTTACTTCTAACATCAATATAATTATTAATTATAAAAACACGACTCAAATGCCCTCCTCATCATCATCATCATCATTCATCCTTTCATCTATTGTTCAAAACGTAGGCACCGCGCCATCCAGGCGGGAGACTTGCTATGGGATTATTATCTTAAAGGTGAGCTTGTGGAAGTTTTTTTTCCATAGTTCATGCCGCTACCTCACAATTACAGTATTCTCTACACTTTTCAAATACACCAAACAAGTCACTGTTTACTATACAAACCAGGTTTGCAAATCTGGTTCTCAAAGCAATTTTGTCAAAAATGCCTTTATTCACTGCTGGCGCGTCTCGTAGCATTCCGTGCTCTCGTAATGCCATAGAAAAGCTTAAAAGAATTAATTGTTTGTTGTCTCCCACACTGGAGGATACATGTTGCGTATTTAAAAGTTCAGCCACTAACTCGGCAGTGATACCTGTAACTTGCATCGTATGCGGTGCACGCCCCCGGCCGCTCACTCACTTGCATCTCCTAATCAACAAACTTGACTGGGGCAGGAGGACCGCAAGTCGGCGCTCGCGGCCCGCGCTAAAAGAACCGCTAACTTTTAATGACCTGTAGTACAAGTTCTACTTAACATGAATTTGCTGTTCTGTCTTAGTTTAGTAGTACACCCTTTTAGTTTTGACTACATTTTCATATGAGACGGGTAATAAGATACGTGTTGTAGTGAGGAATGCACTAAACGTGTCGTTCATAGACGACGCGCGACGTTCAGAAATAAAGGAATTTATTGATAATCGAGAGAATTAATGGAATATGCTTGCACTCTTATATACTGTTGTGTACTCGTATATAGCTAGGCGATCGTGATTGGTTCGCTCCCGGGCCGGTACAGACACCGGCGCAAGTTATCTGATCACTACACTCGAGCACTTTACACTACAACTAAGTATACTTAGTATCTGATAGATAATAGATGGTCTCCGATTAAGTAATTTCTTATCCCATATCAATCAATAGTTCTCTTTGTCTTTAAAATCTCCTTTAATCATAGATGAAAGGTTATTATTAAGAAATATACAAGCTCAGCAGGATCGGATCAGTATTTGTGCGGCTTCTCTCCGCCGACTATTTCCCATGTTCTATCCTGCATCACGTGCAATGAGCCAGGCAAAGAATTTTTTAATACAGTTGCTCAAAAAGTGGCGTATTGCAGGGACGTATAGCGTTCGGGAAGTGGGCTATTACACACTCGTGCTTTTTCTTTACCATTCCCGAACTCGTGCTTTTTCTTTCCCAACTCTCAAAATAATGTCTATTAAAAAGAAAAAACCAACCATGAAGTTTTTACTAAAAAAAGTTTTTATGATGAATCATAAAAACTTTTTTAAATATTTCTAAAAAGAAGCTACTAATTTGTTTCAATATCAATTTTAATGATTTGATTCAATCAATCAAAGGTTAGGTTTCATTTCATTTCATCTCATTAAGTTGCATTTTCATTTCATATCTATAAAAAAATTCTACTGAAGACTTGGCTGTATGGGCTGAGTTCCCTTTGCCTACCTAGAATGGGTGAAGAAAACAAAAAAAAACCTCTGTTTAAATATATTCTTTGACTTTGACGGTTGGCGCCATTTTGATTAGTTAGTTGAATTTGTTGTGTTTTTATTATTTTATTAAATTGCTTCATTTTTTCGCAACTGTATTAAAAATAGTGGTTCAGTACACGTGCGGAACCGTCATTGCAACTTGTTCCGACTGTCAACCCTCACCTTCGGCTGCGCCTCGGCTCGGGTAGACATTTGTCGAAACTCTTTGCAATGACAGACTTTCCGCACTTGTAATGAAATATACTATAACAAGTTTGGCCATCTGTACGCTAAGAAGAAAAAGTATGTTTATACAAATTCCGATTAGTTTGGGACTAAATGTTGTAGTTGTGGAATATTATCATATCATTATTCTTCAAAATAAAACATTTTAACTGTAAAGATAAAAAATGAGTGGCAGACGCCATTAGTTCGAGCGTAGACACAATTCATACACACAGTTTTAATAACAAAGTAAGTAGCGAACTATTATAATTTGAAAGGTCCTCTCTGTGATTATTCTCATTTGAAACAAGCACTCAGACGGATAAATTAATATTAAAAGCAGTTTCTGAAATAACGTTTGCTATTCAACATTCAACTTGTGACCCGCGGCCGCCCTCAAGGTGAAGGGTATCTACAAGTCCCTGAGAAGAACTGTCATACTGTAGAGATCAGAATGTTGGGCTGTGAAAAAGATGAAAGAAAAAAGATTACGGAGACGAGAATGGATACAGTGGGAAATTAGTATATTGGTTGTACACAACATTTTAACTAGTGACACGATTGAATTTTGCTGAAATATGCTCGTGAGTGAATATCTTAAATTTGATTTGCCTAAGATTTGTTATATCAAGAGTCATCCGTCAGGGTACCCCAAGGGACATGGGACAAGAGCATGAAGATATGATCTTTAAAAGGAGTTGATATGCTTGAGTGGCTGATCTAAATTCTAACAAAGAGTTCAATACCTGTACTATGTCATCACAAGCTTGTAACCTATTGCACTGCCGAGTCGAGCAGCTTAGCCCGCCGTACACCGGCCCGGTCGCAACAAAGGGATGGTCGGACTGCCACCTATAATTTCATTGAGATCGAATATTGATACGAATTATTACTTGACACGTGAGATATCAATAGAATCTCCCTCTGTGTCTCTCATGCAAATACATAAACGATATACCAATAGGTACATGCCTGCATGTCATGTACTGAGGTGTCGTGTAGGCGCTGCCTCACTTTACCGTGTGTGCCATCCCAAACCGAAGCAACAATTATGTTAATATCGCCATCAGTTACAGATAAACATCTGGGTCGATTGTTACACACACTGATCACATGTATTAATGCTGTCTGAAATCTGGCCCCATAGCGCGCTATCCGCACTCGGCCTGTTTATATTCGGCGAGCTTGTTGAGTCTAATTGGGCGTGTAACTAAAGGAGCCGCCGACGGGCTCTCGTGCGGGATCGCGCCTCCTTGACTGCTGATCGACTTAGATTTATTACACAACTGTCTGTTACTATTTTAGTAGAACCTATGTTAGATGTCTTATTCCAAAATAGAGTCATTACACTGTAAATCAATTTCTCTCCAAAATAAAATACACGTTTGTACTCAAAATTGCGTTGTGTGCTATTCCGTGGGTCAATTGGCAAGTCAGAGCGAACTAGAACAATGCTCGGCTTGCTTCAAAGGCGCAGTGGTGCTCCTCGACACGTAGCCATTACGTCGATTTGAATGCGACATCCCGGCAACACGAGCCGGCCTGATTGGCTGCCTTTACACGTCGCCGTTAAAGACCAGCTGTGATGGCGTGCCGTGTGACGCCGGGACGCGCGGCCGGTCAAAGAGATGGCCTCCAAATTGCCCCGTCTAACGATGTGGCCGACTGCCTTTGACACTGCATACTATGAGCATTGGATTCCAGTTGGCGTTCCTTGTTTAAGCCTCCAGTTCCAGGGTTCTACTTCAAAGAGCACAGTGGCATTCCGTTTTATGACATACTGGTGGCACTTGACACACACCTGTTCTCTGTCGAGGCAGTCTTCCTTGTACTCGAAGATGTTACGATTGATTAAAAAGGAAAGTACTAGATTTGTTGTACTTGTTATTTTTTTATACTTAGGATAATTTATGTATCTAATCAAAAATCAAATAAAGCTGAAGACTAAGGAAAGTTTTTCGAATTGAATATTTTGAGTGAAACACTTGTTTAACCCTAACTTATTACCAAATCGAAAGCCTAAAATATGGCAGTTCGAGTCTATGTTCCCACATGAAAGAGTTTCACATATAAACAATCCTGAAGTTTAAGCTTCTAAACCTGCGTTAAATATTTAGTTTCCTTAATATATGTAGACATAAATAAGATGCGAAAATAGTTAGTAATCCGGCGGAGCAGGTGCAGCGAGTTATTGCAAATGCCGACATTCGAGGGATTTCCTGCGAGTACCTACATGACATACAGAGTTTACTGAATTTTGTTCGAAAGATTAAATATTTTCCGTTGGTTTACAACATTAAATATTCACAGCTCTTCGGGAAAAACTTGCTTTGTTTTGCCTCATTGTTTTAGAAGTATGTTTTGTTTATGGTTCTTGATTCGATCCAGGGCCCAGGGTCATATCACACATTTGATAACATTCAAGAAAATATTTTGCCAAAAATTGTAGTAATTACTCACAATACGCGCACTGGCAGTCATCCTCAATGTTCGAGAAGTGCAGTACCACATACTACCAACCATATCGGATAATATTATTTTATAGGAAAAAAAAACACACCAAAGAGATTTTAAATAAACCTAATAATATTATTTTTTTAATTGTATTGAGCTTAAACTAACTTAACTGATCATCTGAGTGGTCAAATACGGATGGTAGTTGGTCAGCTAGACAGCCGGTAGGATTCCCATCGAAACATTTTTTGCAAAGTAAGTTTTCTCAAATAAATATTATTTCAGTAACTCTTGAAATCACAGCTGTTTTCAAGTAAGAAGTTTTCCTTGTTGACATGTAATAATGAACCGAACGAAGTGAACTTGTGCCTCGCAGCTCACACTCCAGTCACTTCCAACTTTTAATAATATCGCTGCGATCCTTCCGCCTGACGCCGATTGTTAAAGTTGACAGTGCAACACGTGGATATAATACATATAGTGGAAAAATATGCCAAAATTGTTGACTGAACGCTCATCTAGTAGAACGTATTGCATTGAAAAAGAAAGGATTTTTCATGTCACTAGTTTGAATTAGTTATTTAATTTTCAATTTAACTCTACCGACTTAAGTCGAGGCTAAAAACATTTTGCTTGATTTCATAATTAGTTAACGATGGTGTTAGTTACACGATAATCAGTCCTTCATAATAATAATATAATTATAATGAACACAATATTCTCGTAGCCCGTAGCGAATGTAGACTGTGGCGGAAGCCTACGCCGCTACGACGGACGGTACGACTCTACGAAGCTACGGAGCTACGAAGCTACAGAACTACGAACGTTGCTACGGTGCTACGATGCTACGAAGCTACTGCCGGGGCGTAGCTTACACAGGTGTTAGGTGTCCAGGCGCATTTTGCTATATTATTTTTATTTATTAACTTCAATGAAAATATTATTTTTTAATAAATAATAATTCTTCTGCAAACGGTAACAGGGTCAGAGCTATCGCCGTTAGGACTCCAGAAACATGTGTGTCTAGTAAGAATTCGAGCCTTGACGTCTAACTACCTAACGAAAGCCATCTCAAGTGTTGATCGAGGCTCATGGATATTGACTTATTCGGATATTGTAACGAAGTTATATAACAAACAAACAACCAACAAAAAATACAACCAACTTTATAAAAAAAAAACATTGTCAAAAATAAATCAGTTTTGTCAAAAGAACGAAAATAACTTTCAATTCGAAATTCGGATTTGTTTTTTCATTATTTAACACTGACTTTAGAAAGTTTATTTATGTTTTGAAACTTTTAAGTTGTGATGGCCCACAGTTAAACAGCAGAGTTCCTTAAGAATACAACCTGTAAAATTATTTATATCCGAAATGTACCTCACGGTCCTTCTAATAAATCTAAATACGGCTCGAGTAAATGATAAATGATATGTAGTATTTTAAATCACTTTATGTCCGTCAAATATTTACGTATTTGAGGAGTTCCCTCAACGCCTCATAGGTGTAGAGAAATGGGACCAAACTGGAAGTACATCCTTGTAAATAAAAAAGAATATTCCGAATTGGTCCTTAAAAAATGACGGAAATTTGAGGTTACAAACATAACAAACACAAAAACAACCTCATTGAAAACTCTTCCTTTTTTGGAGTTGGATAAAAATGTACCTACGAGTACATGTCAGTTGGCCTACATATCATCTTTTTGTTCACCCTTTCACTTCGCGTAACTGTATGCACTTCATGAAGCTTTTACTGCAGCTAAGTGACAGACACTACACGTCACAAGTCGTTAGCGCCGCGCCAGGCTGCTCAACGCTACAGTATTCAATAACGCGTGCTGGAGGCGGCTGCAGTCACGCCACGGCGCGTCACGTCGCCTCGCGTCACGCTAATAGCCGACACACGACTTCTATTAGCCGCCGCTCCATATTCGCTGCACTAAGTAGTCGCATCAGTAACCCCTCTCGGATGACTACGACAACGTGACAACTCGACAACGCGGCGTGGTTCGGCTTCATCTAACGTTACCTCATTACTGAAAGTCTGTTTGCCAATATAAAATTTATAAAGTTAGTCGTACTTCGGGTCCGTGACTGTGTGTAGCGATGTGTTGTCAGTTTGCTTGTCGGATACGAGTCACCAAGAAGGAGTTAACTAATAACAATTGCTCGTGTCGATCCGGGTATGAACATCTTTCTTCTTCCTGCCCTTGTCTCATATGAGTACGACTTGGGGTCGGCGCAATATTTTTTTTTCCATTCCTTCCTATCACCCGAGGTTAAATAACCATTACACCGAAAATGCTTCGTGCATCTGAAAGCACGGTATGCCGTAACACGCATACGAGTCCACGGTGGTCCTAGCTCTCATTTCATGTAGGTAATCAGAAACCAGACAATCAGGGTCTTGCTCTCGGGTTACCCATTTACTGGATTGCAGAGATTAATCGCTCCGTGTGAAATATGAAGTGATTGACATATTATTTACCGACAAATTTATAACATGTTCAATGCAAATTGCATCGTGGTTTGACCCCCGTATAATTGTGTCGCTTCGTGCCGCGTCGAATCGTATGATCGTGTCGAATATTGTATTACGTCGATAATACGGGTTTTTATTCAAATACAGTTACGAATACCAAATTACAAGCGTCACCTGAATAGGCACCGTGTATGAAGTAATTGTTCAATTTTACGTAGTGCGTGTCGTTCCCTCTCTGCGATTCCTATCACATACCCACAAAACGAGACACAATAGTAAAACAATAACAGCGCGGTCTCATAGGACCGGTCGGGGATTCATGAACTAATGTTAATGTTGTACACAATCACATGTGAGTGCGACAAAAGTGCTTGTTAGTCAGAGGGATTTTTGTGAAACGATTTGTCATATTTTAAATGTACCGAAGTACTGAGAAAACTTTGAAAGCATCAGACTTGTATAAAACTAGCTTCTTTTAAAAACTAGTTTCTCCTTACAAGCTTTGGACCCCTGCTTCATCCTCTTAGGGTGTGAATGATGATGATATGTCAATCAGCCAATATCTCTTTTTTAATTGACTGCCATCGTCATGTTTTTGATAACATTGATAAACTAAACATTCATTGGTAGCCGATCAAATGGCTTGTAGTTTTAAGAAGTCGGAATCTTTTCAATTATAGGCTGCGCTGTATAGAGAGCGTCTTCAGCAATAAAAACTTTACCGGTTCTTGTTTGTACTGGATACCGTAACTTTGATGTACCTGCTCATTTCAAACCAACATTAACTTAACAATTTCCAGTAAATTCATACTTCAATAAGCTTGAATATTTTGCAGCTTCAGTAGGTTTGATTAGATGCTCGGATCCATAATTTGAGATAATTTCAATCCCTCGCGACTACTCAAGTATCGACTTCATTGTTGAGTATGTTAAATTAGATTTTCAAGGAATTATTTATACCCAAAAGTCTCTAGGAATGGGTGGTTATATAAAAAACAACAACCTTAATTAAAGAGACTAACTTGTCATATGGCAGAGTTGGTGATACGAATATCTCAATCTGGCTGTTGCCCAAGGGAACATAATTCCTTTAAACCCATGTGCTATTTCCGGGTATTCTCTAAGTACGCGTGTGTTAAAGTTTAAATGAAAAGAAATAACAAACTTTTGCCTTTATACGGTAATATTAGTGTGATCGTAAATCAAATTCATAGACAAAGAGACTTCGTGGATTTATGAAGTTCATGCTAGCAATCGACCCTGAGATTTCACTTATTCGCGGATAGTACTGAGTTGCCAAGCCGCGTGTTTGCTACACGTCGTCACAAATTGGCAGACCAGACAGCCACGCCAACTATAGCGCGCCGCAGACGTCACGTCGCGTCAGAGCTCGTCACTTGACGTCATATGACACGCTCTAGCGAAATGTTATACGGAATACCTACTTACATTATTATCGGACTACTAGACATACGGTGTTTCATAACACCCGTACGTATAAAGCATTTTGGAAACACATTTATCGTACATACCGCGAGGAGCTCGTGGCTAAATAATAACAGCCGCACAGGTCGATCTTCAAGGTTAAGCAACGCTTGCCTAGGTTGGTCTGTGGATGGGTGACCATCTTAACATAACGAGTTTCCTCCGTGCCTCGGAAAGCACGTTAAGCCGTAGGTCCCGGCTGTCATTTGTAGATCTTTGGCAGTCGTTACGGATAGTCAAAAGCCAGTAAATCTGACTCCAGTCTTGCCATGAAATGCCGTGTTACCCCAGTTAATGGGTTGTGGAGGTCTGGTAGGCAGCCGCTCCTCGTAAAACACTGGTATTCAGCTAAATCCGGCTTGAATGGAAGCCGACCCCAATATAGTTGGGAAAAGGCTAGGCAGATGATGATGACCGCTAAGGAGTGGAATTCCCTGCCTGAGTCTGTATTTCGTGATAACTATAACCTAGGGGTCATTTAATTCAAGGGTGAGTAGGTTACTTTTAGGGCAAACGTACTCTACCATCGCTTACCATCAGGTGAGATACTGGTCACAGACGAGTCTATCCATTAAAAAAAATATATAAAATGTTACCGTTAGTATGAGACAATTGCGGAATGTTTGCTTGAACATAATAATCTTAATTGCGTGATCCAGGCTCCTATGACGTCAGACGTCATGATCGGTAACTTGTTGTTGGCTTGTATACACGTGTTGCAGACCTGAAAGTTCACGGCTTAGTCGGCAGGAAGGTAAACAAACATAACCTTTAGACGTTTTAGTTGGAGCCCGGTTCCGTGATATCTACACTCATAAGAGGCAGGCTGTAACCGTACGGCACCAGTTGTCTAACATGGACGGTAACACTTGTCTGGAAGAATCGTTAACATTCTTCTTATGGTTACTATCTACTAACTTCGGATATAAACTGCCTTCGGATATTATTGTCAGAGTAAATTTGTTTTGGCTTTTCAATTTAAATTCCATCTAAAAAAAATATGTAGAATGTTTTTCTAAATTTAATTATTAAACAGTTTTCTATGTTACAACTATGTTGAATTGTGATCAATCATCAATAATCTTCTCAATATGGCAGCTTTATATACCTTTATGGCAAAGTTGCGAATTTTTAGCGGCACCCGAAACTTTGCCATACAGCTGTCGATATATTATCACGAGCTTTACCAATTTCAAAAATCTTTTAACGCAAGTAGATAACTACAACTGACGATGCAAAACTTTAACCTGCTACACGACTGTCAATAGAAATAATCGCTAGCCATTATTTATTTGAAGCGAAAAGGTTTGAAGTATTTACCGGGCGATTGTGCATTGATTACAACTGGCTGCCCAGTAATCCTTCTCGGCGGGGCCGCGTCAGGCAAGGCGGTCAGGTCGCCCGGTCGATCGGAGCAGTAAAATGAATCCGGTACCATTTCTAACACCGGTATTAACCGTAATCAAATAAAAGTGGTATAAGTCTTCAGCTCGTAGCCTGACTATCCTAGAGAAAATTTTGTATGACTTTCGGTTTATCAAGAAGTCCACATAGGTTTTATCGGAAAGATACTCGTAAGTGAACTAGTCGGGGAGGTACTGCTCAAGCTGAAATGTGGTAGCTTCTATCTAACTATAACTGCTACCTGCTTCTTTAACCTATCAATACCCGCGAAACGAGACACAATAGTAAAACAATAACAGCGCGGTCCAATGAGACCGGTCGGGGATTCATGAATTAAAGTAATCTTTTTAACATAAATGCGAGTACGTCAGACAGCTTTTCATTATGTAGACCGCGCTGTAGACACTTCTTGTATTAACCACAAAGGAGTAGGTCAAACTTACTCGTTTGAGAGTGTCTGTCCTTATGTTTCAGTACACGATAAAATAGAAATATAAGATATTCTTAATTCTTTATAGTAACAAAACTTAACATTAATACAATGATTTGACTAGTCATGTACAAAGGCGAGCTCAAGAACAGAGAACCGGAGAGATCATATTTCTGACACGTAATGCCAGATGATTGAGGCCTCCCCTATCAACATACTAACACAAATTGATATTTAAGATTTTCATGTTTTGTAATTGGTTTTGTAGTGAAAACCGGTGATTATGGGTTTTCATAAAAACATGATTTTAAAGGATTGTTTAATTAAAAACCGCTTCACGTCACTAATCGGCGGTAGGGCGCAGGGACTAATACATAATTATACTTACCTGTATTTATTCAATTTAATTTGACAAACAGTCATTTTATATAGGTGCTTGTCTTATATTTAATTGATCGTATTATCTTTTTAATAGTCATTGTGTGTACAAGCGAAATGTGTTATATTTTATCAGACTTAACAATTCTCAAGTAAATGTACAAGAAGATTTTGTTACATACTCATAGACTTGAAGTGACATCCCGAAATATGAACGTAAAACGAGAAACAAGTAAAGAAATTAGAATGTCTCGTCTTACGGCGTTGCGTGAGATTTTACTTTCATAAAAATATGCAAGTTAATACTCTCAAAGAAGATTGGCTCGTTTCAAAGAGTACGACTCTTGCTCTATATTTAGAGAGCTTTATATAGAAAGAAATTTATATACCTAGATTTAAACAGATCAATTTATGCCGAACGTATATGGACCACTACTACCATTTATACAAGTCTACATCAACAAAGACGAGGATAATGACGTAGTAGCATGTCAAGCATAATAGTTCATAGTAGTAGTAGTCTGTGGGGAACCACCGCGCCGTCGGACGGCCGCCGGATGCCGGACGCCGGACGCCGGACGCACGGGATGTCAATTAGTTGCAGCGGCACTTACGCGCGCCCAGTGTACCGAGGCAGCCTCAGGTAATTGCACATTAGCCGCGCGGCGTGCTCCGTGCATTATACAGGGATGAGCGGGGATTACCCGCGGCGGGCATTCAGCGCCGCTTGACGCGCCATCTAGCGGCACAAGCCATATTATATTTAAACGTTTTCATAATACAATTTTAGTTAACGTTTAGAAGACCTTACGGACATGACGTTTCAAGTTGGACTGCCTAAAACAAGCGGATATATTTCAGGTCTTTACTTAAATATTTTTTTATTAACCTGTTGTACTCCGTGGCACAAAAACGTGCCAGTAAACAAGTAATTACCTTTTAACTTTGAGAACCGCTGGAAAAAAATTGTGCCACCAAAACCTGACCGAATAAAAATTATATTCTAGTAGTATAATTACAGAAGCAACAGAAACAGAGCAATAACAGTTTACATTATTAATATTATTTATATTAATTTATTAATATTAAATAAATAAATAAATAATAAATAATGGCGGTCCCCACGGAGCGCCACAGGTTAAAAAGTACTTTATTATAAAGTTTATTTATGTGTTTTTCAATTATATCCCGGCACTAAGTTTTTACTCTCACTTCCAGCCCAATTTTTTTTATTAATGTAAAATCTCATCAATTGAAACAAACTCTCCCGTACCAAACAGTTACAAGTTTATCTTATAAATTCCTAGTTGAGAATAGAGTGCTTGAGCTGTTGTTGCAGTAAATTGAGACTAATTAGGAGCTGGCGAGCTAATTGATACTCGACGATGTTCACTTAGCGCAGTCGCCTGCAGCCGGCGGTGCTCCGCCCAAGCACTGCGCACGCCGGGATCTCGCCAACGCGTGTGTCATTACAACCGGAGGAGAGACAAAAATAAATAAAGCACTTAAACTAAACAGAGGCATATTACTACCATTTCAGAGTACATACCTAAGTCTTTAATTACAAAACGCGACACATTATGACATTGTACAATGTATGTAATTGTAGGTACATCCATTTCTAGTCTTAAGGTGGGCGCGACGCGACGTTAGAATTATCCATACAAACGTAATACCAAAATCATTTGAAATTTAAGCATATTTACACCATAATATGATGTTATTCGGATTTAGACAATAATTATCTAGGTTCCTACATCGTCTTTTTGTTGAAAAACTTACCCCAAACGAAATTTAAGCGAATTTAAATTTGCACATTTTCACAGCGAATATGTCATGTTTTTATTTGGTTTTTTCTATATTATAAACAACAATATTTCAAAATATCTTTCCGTAGGAACACAGATATTATTATCAAGTTATAAATACTCGAAACAAAATTGGAAATACATTAATTTTTCATTCATCATTTTTGGTATTACGGAACCTCTCCCAAATTTCCAATAGTTTGTATTGCTATCACAGCAAGCAACTGTCAGTGTGCGGATGATGACTGTACTCCAGTCGGTGTGTCCAAGAATTGTTTATACTATCTGGATTGCTTCCATCAACCTCAAAAACGTATTTTTTTGCGTCTCAACTCGAGATAGCGCGCGGTCTCCGCAGGCCTCTTAAGAAATTATTATTGTTATTATATACGCACAAATCGTGATAAAAATCGTGAATTGTAGTGAAATTATGTCACGAGGCTGTGTTTGACCTGATATATAGGTTCTTTGTCTAATTTAATGTTTAAGCTGCGACGCACGCGCTGCGAGTGAGTGCTCGTAATTGACGGCAGGCGGATTATGTGATCTGCGGCGAGGTGTCGCCAATATCTGCGTAATGAGCTTGGCGGTAACACGCCCAGTGGCGGATTAGCCATGTGACAAGAGGCCCCGCGCTTTAGGGGCCCCCGCGATCGGAGATACAGCCCTTGGACGTAAAAGAAATAATAGTCAAAGTATATACCTATACCTATGATATGAAATCTAATTACAGAAAATTTCCTAAGCAGGATGCCATAATTTTTGTGATCACTTTATTTATTTTTTTAGAACTTCTGGTTTCAATTTTTGTTCTTGTAATAAATTAAATTAAGAAGAACTTAATGTTTTGCTAAAGTATTTAAGTGTTACCGTAAATTACGAAAATAAAGTCTTTGTTAAATCATTTTGTTCAAAATGTTTTATATTATCCATCCATAAAAAAGTACTACGCAAGGGGCCCCTTGATCAATTTTGCTATAGGCCCCGTGCCGGCTTAATCCACCACTGAACACGATTACAGTGCCAGTGCTCCTGCTCGTCAAACGGACGCATATTTTTAACGCCTTTTCCTAAAAATAATGTTTTCACAAAAAGCAAAAAGGCAACGTTAAATTCATCACGGCACTTATACGCGAAATGAAAAAAGGACTCTCGGTCCAATTTCTCGGGCTCTCAGTCGGTGCCGCCTTCAAATACATATTTCATTAGAGTGCCGAACCAATTAGGGCTCCTCGGGTCGAATCAAAGAGAAATTATAAAACGTTTCAATAAATGAACAACAATTTTGGTGAAACACTCGCCGTTTGGAATAACAAGGAAACTTCCTGAATAGCCAGCGAGGGTCGCTCCTCGGGCGCGGTACAGGGATCCGTGGCGAGAGGAAATTGCATCGAGAGCTGAAGGCAACAGTTTACAATGCTTAGAGAAAGGCACGGTGTGCTAGTCACAGTGCCACACAGTGTAGGTACAGTACGCTAGAGCCTCATGCCGCGACCTCGACCCGCGCTGCGCACTAATGGCGCGGTCGACTGCCGCCGCTCAACAACCTATTTCGTACTCATGAAGCTTAACCGCGCCACTACTCGCATACGACTGCGAACAAAAGTGAGCTTTAATTCAGAATGAATTTCGAATTTGTGGCAAATTGCAGCTTTGCGGGGAATCCCGAGTAGTCCCGGTGCGGACGGAGCCGGCGCGGATTAACGGACACATTACGGATGCGACATGCAACCCGTTTTAAAAAACCCTCGACCCCTCCACGTTTTAAATTAATGCTGGATGCTCTTAAAGCCGGATGAAATGTCAGTATCTCGTGGACACAGACTGTTGTGCAAGTTTTAATAGTAGTAATCTTATCCATGTTGTGACTGATTTCTCCACCCACCTTTGATTACATTCTTGATGGGCTTCACGAATAAGAAAGGGAAGTTGTACTGCTTTGTTCCGACGGTATTAATAGAAGTTGAACAATTGCGAGCCGGTCGATCTAGCGCGATTAGCAACAGGTGCGGAGTGCGGGAGTGCCGGCTTGTGCTCTGACGCCGAGTTGTTCCTCCCGTACTCCGATACCAACAATACGTCCTCGAGATGCTCAGCTCGGCGTCTGCAGACGACGCCCGGCGCAGTAATGACTAGAGCTATATTTTCATAAATATTTCTTGTATCCTGTGTACGACACTGCGCTGCGCTATTGTAAGCCGTCTCGTACTTGACGAGGTTACGGCTTTGAATCTTTTGAACATCGAGACGATGTCTTCGCATTTGTAGCAATTCAAACTTTTTTATGAATAGCGGTTCAAAGTTGGCGCTACACTGAGCTGGCTCTGTGAATGTTAGTAAAAGTAAAAGTAAAAAGTTTTTATTTTGGAACATAGACAATAGGCTCAGTTACAGAGAAAACGATGATAGCTACAAAAATTTAAAACTGTGTCGCAGCTATCAACGCCCAAACAGGAAAACAATTGTTCCAGACTTAAAACTAATTTTTATAGTTTGGTAAACATAGGGGTAAACTGTATTAGAAAGGTGAGGGTGTGTGGTAGTGTGTGAGTGCGTGTGCAGATGTAGAGTGTGGGTGTATGTGAGAGTGTATGTAAGAGTTTAGGTGTGGCAGTATTTGTGCTTGTTAGGTTTCCACAATTTTTTCAGTTTCATCATATGACAATGATTTCAACCACTCAGTCAACTTCCTTCTCAGGAGACCACGGGATAAGTGATAAATATTTAAGGTCTTGTTAATCCTGTTATAAAGCTTGGGGCCGATAAACCTAAAATGTCTTCTCGCAACTGCTGTTCTACAGGGTAGATTTTTACAGACTCTGCTAGCGAGGCGTACAGAAGTACTATAAGTTGGGTCGTAATGCATCTGTTTGTGTTTTCTGAGTATAGTCTGCAGTACGAAGAGCTGCCTAACTGTGAGGACCTTGCAAACTGAAAAGAGGTCAGAAGTCGGAAAGCGGATTGGCTTCTTTAATAGGACCTTTAGTACAGCCCTCTGCGCCCTTTCTAGACGCAGCATGGTAGTTTTGTGCGCTCCTCCCCACGTGGTAACGCAATACCCAAGGACTGATTGAGCGAGAGCAAGGTAGACAGTTATCAGACACTTGAAGCCAGCAGCCCCCCTAAGTTTTTTAAATATATAAATTAATCTTCGCACACGTTTCACTGTAGTGTCAATCTGCTTTTTCCATTTAAAGTGACTGTCTATGATAACTCCAAGATATTTAATATCATCAGTTCGTTCGATAGGTGTGCAGTTGCAAGCAGAAAAATCAATAAGTGTGCATACGTGAGCTTTAATTTTGAGGGAACAGGGTGGCTGGCTTAAAATGCCTGGGGTAAAGGGTATTAACGTAGTTTTGGTGATATTTAGCGTGAGAAGGTTTGTGTTTAACCAGTACATGACTACGCTGAGAGCCATCTCCGCTCTATTGAAGGTTTCAGACCAGTCCTTGCCGTGGATGATAAGCGCTGTATCGTCGGCATATGTGATGATCTTACAGTTTAGGGGAGATAGTTGGCAGAGTTCATTCACATAAATGAGGAAGAGAGTAGGTCCAAGGACACTACCCTGAGGCACACCAAAAGTAACCATCTCCTCTTCACTGGTAAAGGTTTCAATTTTAACTACCTGCCGGCGATCTGTCAGGTAGCTACGGAAGACGTCGCCAGCAATACCGCGGATTCCAATGCTCTCCAGCTTAGAAATTAGTAAGGGGACAGAAACGGTGTCGAAAGCCTTGGATAAATCCAGGAAAATACCAAGAGCTTTTTGTTTGTCATTTAGATGGCCAATTATTGTATCTGTAAGCTCCAAAACTGCATCATCCGTAGATTTTCCAGCTCTGAAGCCAAACTGATTGGAAGCTAAAATATTATTTTTTGTAAGAAAGCTTACAAGTCTGTTGTTAATAATTTTTTCAAAGGTTTTGGACAAAGTAGTAAGGACAGATATAGGTCTATAGTTAGAGACACCGTCCCTGTCCCCAGCTTTGAATATAGGATGAACTATAGCGGTTTTGAAGACATCCGGAAAAACACCTGAGGAAAGACACAGATTAAAGATGTGTACTAAAATGGGGATGATAGTGTGCCTAGTAGCTTTAACAACGGACGCCGAGATACCATCATGACCGACAGCACATTTGTCTTTCAAATTTTGGATAATTTTTTCCACTTCATCACAGTCCACGTCATACAGAACCATTGAACCGGATGGGGGCGGCTTGACAGAGCTCGGTACTATGGGTGGAGATTGAGTATCTACATTGACTGCGGAAGGGGTAGTCTGCCGGATTTTAGATGCTAGATTACTTCCGACACTAGCGAAGTAGTGGTTGACCTCGTTAGCTGATTGGGAGGGATCGTCACAACAATTAAGCAACTCCGAGGCGGGTTCTTTGTTACTGTGATTTAGGTTCGTTACTTGCTTGATAAGACGCCATGTCTCTTTTGGGTTATTCCTGGCCTTATGGAACTCGGAAGTTTCAAAGTCTTCTTTTAATTTTTTTAGGAGATTATTGCAATGATTTCGATATCGGTGGAAGACTAACTTGTGTGAGTCATTATCAGGATCTTTCAGAAAAATCCTAGACAGTTTATCCCTATGTCGTATACATCTTAAAAGGCCAGGAGTAATCCACGGTTTCCTAATACGCAGTCTGCTAGGTAATATTGAGGAGTGAGTGTGCACTTTTATGGATGTAGACAGAAGAGAGACGAAAAGTTCAGCTGCTATGTTTGGATTATTGCACTGTAAAATAGGAGAAAAATCGTTGAAGCTCGATAACGCGCTGCTAACGAGCGCCGCCGCCTGCGACGTGTGCCCTGTGTTCACTTGACGTGTGTGTTGACGTGCCTGCTTGTTCCAGCATCCTGTTCGCGGACATCTGCGGCTTCACCTCCCTGTCGGACCAGTGCACCGCTGAGGAGCTGGTGCGCCTGCTGAACGAGCTCTTCGCCAGGTTAGTCACATGTATTATCTGTACGAGTATAGAACCTATGTCTAAAATTTATAATAATAAGTAACACTCAGTTACTACGCCTGCGGTATTGGATCATTTTTATCTCCATGTGTGTCATACAGCTTCAACTGGAGTACAGTTAGAGTACCTACCTACCAAAATTACATTAACAATAATTACACAGCAAGTCGTTTGTGTGCCCATCGATCTCAATGTCTGCACATCTGCCTGACGGCTTGGCGGTGCAGATGGATATAAAAAGAACAAGCACGTCTCCTTCATCGCTAATCATGGATCAATTCTATAATTTGTTGAATAATGAATGACTTGCTGTTCCAACCCTCCCCCTCCCCTCTCCGGGGTGACAGCCTGCGACGAACACGAATGATAATGGAAACAAACGAGATTTTATATTTTCCTTACACAAAAATATACTTCCGCCTGAGTTGTATTAACAAACCCACAATCCGATGTTGATAACGAGTACGACGGTTTCACAAGCTTTGTCTTGTTTCACGTCAGCTACGCATTCGGATTCTCAACATCAGTTACAATATATATACGAGTAGATAGCTACTGATTTGAGATACAAATTCGTTAATTAGCTTGAAGCAACAAGTGTTAATTAATAATCATATAACTCCAATTACTTCAGAGAACTCGGCGCCGTTTGTAATCACATCGCCGAGCTTGTTTGCCCTTGACTCGCTTCGTCTGAGCGCTCATAGTGTTGGCAACACTGTGACGGAAAATGGGGCATTTTTCTTCGTTCAAATAAGATTGATCTCCCGCCTGCTGGCACCTCCTTGAGTCTCCGGAGCCGCCGGCAGCGCCCTCGTCCCGCGCAGGTGTCGGGTGCGGGTGTCGGCAACCCGATGCCGCTGCTAGGGTTACAAATTGCGGGCCCTCCGGATAATGGGCGCAAGTTAATCACTTTACTTTGTACCGGAGATTAATTGGGTGAGGTGAAGCAAAGCGGCGCGCGACGCGGAAAGCGGCAGCCCGAGGTACAAGGTTGTCGCAGTTTCTACTACCGTGTAGTATTTTTTTCAATTTGTAGAGTTTAAGAAAGAAAGTTACAACTTATTTGTCCCAGTTCAGGCAACACAAACTAATGACTCATCAATAACTGCTAAATTTTCGTAGTATATCCTGCAACTAATCTGTGAGGTAGTTTGCGGTTCATCCGTCACGCTCAGCCTGGCTACGTGCTGTGGCCGCCGTTGCACCGGTGTGTACATTATAGTACAGCCGTAGACTCTACTAGTTATACGATAATAGACCTCAACTATAGGATTAGCTTCAAAATAAAGGCACTCACGAGTAAAACGTTAACATAATCAACTAGAAAGTAGAACACGGACACCTTGTACAGGGGAATGGTTTCCAGTGACACGCAGGAAAATATATTCGTTTTTCTCTCGTAAAGTTGGTTTATTCTCGCTGTAATGTGCTCTCGCGGTGCTATACCAACAGTACGCCGCATTGTGCCGGACCTCCTCCCTCTGCCTCTCACGGCTGCCGTATTTACTCAGGATTATTTACATGTACACGCCTTCTCCTTAGGACCAACGTACTCGTAACCATCATTAGAACTGCGTAAAGATAGTTAACGCCCTCCAGATTGCCAATTTTCCCTCAGACTGTTTTGGTAAAAAGGAAAAGTTTGCGAAGTTTACTTCTTTTACCGTGTTAAGATTGGGACGGTGAGCCCTTAATGTTAAATAGTCGTTCGGGTTCCGCATGACTGCGTTTTGAGTATCTGGTCGGAATGGACGGAAACGATAAACAGTTTAGCTGTAAGACTCTCGCTGAATGCTTTTTAACCGTACAGATATTCAACGTTTGAAATATAATAATTACTCATTCCTTTTGGATCATTATGTTTCGGTTAATTAAACCATGTAATAAGGAGGCTAGGTCATACTGGTATTCAGCTAAATCCGGCTTGACTGGAAGCCGACCCCAATATAGTTAGGAAAAGGCTAGGTAGATGATGAATAAGGAGCCTAGGTAAGTATTCCTAGACCTGTAGTAGTAAGTAAACCTGCATCACGTTTATATGGGACAGTTCTAGATGTTCTCGCAGCTAAACTTAGTTTAAAACCAATCTCTTTTTCTACTACGTCAACCCGGCGAGTTGGTGCAGCTCGCGTATACGTAATTTGGTTGTAGTAAGCCGGCTCATATCCGCCACAATTTAGGCGGATGATAAAAACCCGTCGTAAAGCGTTGTATTGGCGCGTGCTCCGCGCTCGCTATAAAATACGCAAAGTTTGCGGCGGACGGAGATTTATTGGAAGATGGACGCAGTTTATAGCTCCCATCGGTAATAAGCGGTGGATGGGGGGAGGTGACCGGACAGTAGCTCATACGGCTGCAGCGACAGAACGATTCGATACTTTTTTTCGACACTGCGTTTTCTTTAAAGGTGAAATTCATCTAATGAATTTTCACGCTCTAAGACCGCCTCGGCGGGAAGGCCTCTCAGAATTTAACTGTCTCAAACCATACCTATGATCCTTGCAGTTGCTCTTTGCGTTCTAGGACCTCGGGTAACCTTTTGAGAAGTCGACCGACGGCCACAGTAGGATTCGGCCCTGCTGGGCCTCCACAAAAAAAAATCTTGTAAATCACTAAACCCGTTACATACGTGTATGATAGGCTGTTGTTACGTTTTAGTAAGTACGTTCCTAGCACAGTCATGTTATGATGCGCGGTGTACCGGCAGAATCTTAAGGGGCTCTTACCTGTTCATTAGTGTTTACGAAAAACACTTAATCTCTAATACCGATCACGCAGTGGTTTGTTCTAACTTTAATGAGGCTCTAACACGTCATTAAAGCTGTTCATGGAGGTGTGCCACACTCGGGCGCGCAGTGAACGCGACTGTTTGCACGCATCGAGTGCGGAGTAAACCGGCGCGATTGGATCTGTGCGCGCTGCCGCTCGGGGCTCGTAAATCCGAGCTCCGCTTTATTGCCGCTTTTACGGTGCACCTCCGGGTAGCACCAGACGCAATCTAATGAACTCGGTCAGGGAGACCACCAGCCGGGGCGACGATTGTCGGACAGTAGGTATGCAGTCGCCTGGGCACGTAGTCCAACTGGAAATCATGTCCGATTTCTTTAAAATCGAGAATAATTAATTTGCATATATCAAGCATGGATTACCAATACCTATCTCGCTACTTTTACTGCAATGTTTAAGATGCCTAGGCATCATATACAGTTTTAGACACAAATTTGTTTTTTTTAAACCGTGATACAATAACGTTGAAAGTAGGTCATCGTGTATGTATCTCACCGCGTCTGGTAAGGTGACGACGTCAACAAGTACCCATCTAATAGCTATGTCCACACTGTGCCCTTTTTTGATCAACAAGGGTATGCGTCATAGCGTAGTCAACAGCGCAAGTCGGGCATGCCTTTGATGCATGTGCAATGACAGTTGAAAGTATTGCGCGCGCAGTGATACCATGTCATTCCACGTCAGATGGATAATACGTTCCATAACGCATTCAATTGTTGAAAGCAACTAACGATGTTTAATAGAAAGATGAAGACGAAAGTTGAAGATGAAAGGGCACAGTGTGGACATAGCTAATAGGTATAATCCGAGAAACGTAACATTACGGTCCGGCGTGTCCCGTGACACGGCGCGACACATGTAGGCTGCCACAAACAAGCGCCAACAGGCTATTCATCACAACACCCGTTACCAATAAAATTCGCGCTTCATTAGAAGATATCGATGTGTGCCGGATCCGGGCCGGACGCGGACACCGGCGGCCGTCCGGTCCGGCGTGATGGATGACCCCATCGAGCCGGCGCCGCTTTATCATCGCAAATGATAAATACGCTTGTTTTGAAAGATCCTTTTTTACAATTAGGAAATATAGCGGGCAGCGCGCGACCGCCTCGAATCAATGCGAAGACAATCAATATTCATTTGCATGTTATAGAAATGCGGAAAGAATTCATATTTCTGTGAGGCGCGCTTGTGGAAGGAAAATAAAGGGTCGCGTGTATTCGGATTCATCTACGTAAATATATCCTTTTGCGGACATTTAGATTGTGGGATATGGAGCTAGTGTCGTATTCAGTACCTATATGATTCGTAATATCAGATTTTGGACCAAACTGGATGTTCGATCTTTATGTAATGTACGTCAAAAGTATCCTAGTCCTCCTGCCGTGATTTCGATGTGTTTGGAGTCATCGCAGCTTGACTTTTTGTTTTGCTGTGAGCTCGAACATACAGAAGTTTAGACGTAGTTAGCAGTAGTGCCTGTGGGTCGCCTCGCCAGGCGGCAGGAGTCACGCACCATTCCGCTGATAACCGCTGAGCGGCCGCTGTGGCCGATGTGGGGCACGCTCGTGATTTATGTGTTAACTATCTAACTTTGATTAAATTGTAAAAGTGCCCTCTGATGCGCCGTATCTACGCTCTAATGGCGTTGGACTGATATTTCTAAGCCAAGCTTGAAGTATGCACAGAGCACTTAAAGTTGTAGGGTCATGCCCTTGCCGACAACATCTCAGAGATCAAATAATAATTCAGAATTAGAATAGACTACTGAATTAGTGATTACAATAGAATACTGTGAATTTGTAGCTTCCAAAAATTGAGGATAAAGAAAAACTATATGAGTGTGTAAGAAAAACATAAAATCTATCTTCAAGAGAAAGATAATGAAAAATATCTTATTTTTCGTCCAAATTCGTTATATTTTTCCTACTCTTTTTTCTCAAAAACAGCAACCCCAGAGGCCATAGTCTTAGCATAGTTCTTGGTAACCAGTCCACTTAGCCTCCCAAAACCATCTTTGTATATCCTAAGTCGCAATAGATTCCCACTTTCCACGAAAAATATCTAAGGTGCCTTTGCGAGTTGGCTTCGGCCCCTCACATGCCTTCCAAAGTTCTAGAATCCCGAGTCCAAATCGGCGGCTTAACCGATTTTTAAAAAGCATTTGGTATACTTTGGTATACTTTGATAGGTCTGAAAATGGGTCGTAGGCTTTTTTTTACCCTCCTACCCTCACCCGCCATCTTTTCTTTGATAATTAATTATATAGCAGAACAACGTCGGTTTAGCTAGTAGTCTCATAAAAATCACAATAAAAACAAATACAATAACAAAAGCAAGTACAATATAATTAATAACCTCTTTTGTTTTGATTTGAAATCGGTTATTAAAACAAGTTTGACTTGCGTCTATATAGTTTGATTGATGTAGCCACTAACATTAATTGAACACCCTTTTAACGGCCCGATAACCATAATCGTGAAAGTGGGCAGCTGTAGGATTACGACCAACTTTCTGCTCGCCCGCGCGGCCGTGCGACCCGCCCGGTCGCCGGCCGCCGACGGCCACTTGGCCGATACGCCTCATGAATACTTAACTGGGAGTTATTAAATCGGCCAGATTCGCCGTAACGCCTGATATGATGGACGCGAGGACTCGTGCATTACTGATGAGCGCGAGGGACACGCGGACTTGTGGCTCGACAACACATATATTTATTATTCGTCACCCTCATATCATTTGTAGGGTGGTATTACATTAGACCCTCAGCTTTCTTGCTAATTAATTCAGCAACCGAGCTACGTCTATGCTAATATTATAAATATGTGTTTGTATATGTTACCTCCGGGCTCCTAAACTACCTAACCAATTTTAGCCTGGATTTCGGAAGAACAGCATAGTTTATATTCCAAGAGTTGATATTGACGTACTCTAAACTGCTACTACTAGTAGCAGTTCACTACCCGGTAGATGATACTCCAGATTATGAAACTGAGTATAAGCGTCTTTACTAACTCTCCCTGAGCTCGCTGCTCTCTTTTCCTCGCCTTAGCAGCTGAGATAACAGCCGCATAAATTAACCGATATCATGGTGTGGTGGTTTGAGAGCTCTGTTCAGGCGGACTGTCAGGCATTTTTGTCCTGACTATGCAGGTCACGTCGACCTATGACTTGTTAGCTTTCAATGCTCTGCATTAAAATTACTCTTAATTGTATCGTTTGATACTGAGGAATACCTGAATTATAATGAAACACGACTTAGCTGTAGGGCGTATATTCGGAGACTGCTCTGACGGTTTTACAATTAAGGAACATAAAAAGAAGTACCCACTATTTACGAATATCACAGATACGTTACATAAAGTGGCCCTGTATAGTTAAATTAAAGCGACCTAGTTCACCAGGAGACACTGCTTCCACCCGCCGGGGCTCTTGTATTAGAGTAAGTGTCACAATTAACACTCAGACAAAATGTAACTACATTTTCAGCTATTTATAAATGCCTGATTTTGAGTGCTTAGTACATGGAGCACAACAACCAGGCTTATTGTGTGTGGCTGTGTCTGTCCTACCCGCTCCGTGAGAGCGAGCAGGTTGTCACAACTCTCTACATACACAGACAGCTTCGTCTAAAGAAGATTATTTTTGCTCGCATTTTGTTTATTTGTATTTTCGTGGTCCACTGCCACTGTTTGTAATACGAACTTTTTGCCGGCACTTTGTACTGTAGCGAACATTGTGGGTCAAAGAGTTGAGCCTTGCTTTGTGTCAAGCCTACATAAGGTCTGATGATGCTCATAAATAATACAAGTGTGTGAACACGACTGCTCTCGCGCTGCCAGCCTCTTGTTTGAGTATGTCTGCGACGATTTAGGTACTCATTAATTGTTGGCTCTTATTTATTAAAACTTAATGCCTAGTAAAAACACTGTACGAATACGGACTTGATATCTTGTGAATTTTCTACCGAGACAGAACATCAGTTTTATTTTATTTTTTATCAATCTACGAGTATTTCTTTTGAAATATCCTGATTTTTTAGGTAGGAAATTGCTAGAATGACTTCTCCCGCTCTTGGGTGGGGCAGAATGGCGTATCAGACTTTTACACACTAAAACCCACTCCTTTTTTGCCTGCGTTCAGAACCCCGGGTTTTCCTTTCTGAAGATGGCACCAGATGCTTTGATCCTGCTGGGCCCCTACAAATATCCTTACGTTATTGGAATCCTTCTACATTTTTCACTTCTTTTTATGAATTCTTAATAATCACGTTATTGAAACTTCTGTCGCCTTTTTTCAGAACAGAGTGACGTACAGGTACTGTAGAACTGTGATACTAACTAGTTCCGTTGTGGTCAGATTCGACCGTCTGGCGGCGGAGCACCACTGCCTGCGCATCAAGCTGCTGGGCGACTGCTACTACTGCGTGTCGGGCCTGCCCGAGGCGCGCGACGACCACGCCAAGTGCTGCGTCGAGATGGGCCTCGACATGATCGATGCCATTGCGTTAGTATACCACAAAATTTTAACTAAATCGTCGAGTAAAGAAGAAGTATATCACTCCCACCTACACGACACAACTACTGAAAAATGCTTGAACATCGAACATTTGTATTTTTGGAACAGGCTCCAGAAAAGTCTTGTAACTGTTTTAAAAGTCGGTTGGACAGACTTACCTTCTCCAAACTATATGAAACACAGCTAACAGCTGCTAGTGTGTCTTAGCAAATAATAATACTAATAAAAATCGAAGACAACTGGTACTTAGTTATGTCTAGTTTGAGATTGCAAACTAACAAATCAGACCCAAGTAGGTTCATATACATTTATGAAAAAACACCGACCAGTGCTGCCAGTGCTGCACCTGACCAAGTCATCACTTGGAAACGTTTGCAGACCCTGGCAGACTGACGTCAAGGAAACGATTTAATAACAGGTCTTTAACTATAAAATTGCCGTTTCATGAAACGGGATACTTTGAATTATAATATCTTTTGATTAGCTTCGAATTGTGAGTTCAAATAAACTTTATATTAAAGAAACGTTATTCTATTTTTGGTAATAATAATTTATTGGTTTCTTTGGGTTTAATGTCTTCCTTAATATCCATTTTTGCATCAAGAAAACTCGCTTTAAGACCTATTATTAAACTGCGTTGCAGAATTAGCATTAGCATATCATTATCGGCCTTATAGAGATCCCACTGTTGGGAATCAGGCCTCCTCTCCAGGTGAGGGAATAATTTGTAGAATATTTAGTGGCACATCTTCCAGCTGCCCAGTAGCTACAGCTTAGCTCATGTAACACGTGTTGTGTGCAGACTGGTGCGTGAGGTGATGGCGGTGAACGTGAACATGCGCGTGGGCATCCACACCGGCCGCGTGCACTGCGTCGTGCTGGGCCTGCGCAAGTGGCAGTTCGACGTGTGGTCCAACGACGTCACCCTCGCCAACTACATGGAGAGCGGCGGCGTGGCTGGGTGAGTACATAATATCATCCACACCGACCGCGTGCACTGCGTCGTGCTCGGCCTGCGCAAGTGGCAGTTCGACGTGTGGTCCAACGACGTCACCCTCGCCAACTACATGGAGAGCGGCGGCGTGGCTGGGTGAGTACCATAACATCATCCACACCGACCGCGTGCACTGCGTCGTGCTCGGCCTGCGCAAGTGGCAGTTCGACGTGTGGTCCAACGACGTCACCCTCGCCAACTACATGGAGAGCGGCGGCGTGGCTGGGTGAGTACATAATATCATCCACACCGGCCGCGTGCACTGCGTCGTGCTCGGCCTGCGCAAGTGGCAGTTCGACGTGTGGTCCAACGACGTCACGCTCGCCAACTACATGGAGAGCGGCGGCGTGGCTGGGTGAGTCCATCTACCATAACAACATCATCATTTCAGCCGAAAGACTTCCACTGCAGGACATAGGCTTCCCCCAAGCGTCGCCACAACGACTAGTCCTGTGCGTCGTGCATCCCTTTTATTCCCGCGATCCCATGTGGGAGGCCTTCCAACACTGCGTCTTCCGGCACGTGGTCACCACTCCAGAATCTTTTGTCCCCATCGACCATCTGTTCTACGAGCAATGTGCCTAACCCACCTTTTTATTTTCTTATATCAACATAACATATTCTTTGACAATCCGTTCCTTCTCTAGCGCATCGAGTGTTTTATTAGAATCTTGTGTAAGTTCTGGTACTAATCTCCGTGATGACTGGCAGACGCGTGCACATCACGAAGGAGACGCTGAGCTGCCTGGGCGACGACTACAAGGTGGAGCCGGGCTACGGAGGCCTGCGCAACACCTACCTGAAGGACCACAACATCGAGACCTTCCTCATCGTGCCCGACGACACCAGCCGAGTGGTCAGTATCCACACTCCACCATTCATTCACATGGAACAATCAATCTTACACTTTTTGTCTACAAGGCGAATCATTTCATACTAGTCCAGGAATATGAACAGAATGAGAGATAGTCGGCTGTAAACTTGCGTAAAACTTTATTTTAGCTCTAAAACTTGTCTCAAAACGTAGTTTTTGAAAGGCGACTTCAGATATCCCAAGTGTAAAGTAAAAAAAACGTATTTTTTTCACTTTTATTGTAAATATCTCGGCTACTATGGGTTTTATGCTATTTGGGTTTATTTCGATATTGTAGAAGATTAAAATCTCTGACTTTTTTGTTATGTCATTTTTCTAATGTCTTAAACCATTTTTGAGAGTCAGATCAGAGCCTCGCAGTGTTCAACTGTTTAAAATACGATAACTAGGTTTTAAGACAACTTTTAGGGCGTCATTATAAAGGTTTATGCAAATTTCTTGCCGACTATCTTTCATTCCGAGATTCTTGCCCTAATTTGACTAATTTTCCTGGACCATACATTGATATTTAGGTATAGCACTACTATTGCAGCACTTTGTTTGTCATATGAGAGCGCTTGTTTAACCCACTGGTCGTCCTCAGGACAAGAAGCCGCAGCACTCGTTCTCGCTGAACGGCAACGTGTCGAAGGAGATGCGCGTCATGGGCCACGGCTCGCAGCACGGCAAGCACTCCTCCAAGTAAGTACACCAGCCCAACACTCACACAACACAAACTACACCAGTCCGAAGATATCATAGATTCTTAAGAACCTCTAAAGGCACACATCAGCCAAGTTCAAAAAAATCCTCCAGTAGGTGCTGTAAAACCCTCCAATACTGAACTTTATATCAATATCGGCAACGATCTTAATTTGGGTCTGAAGCCCTACCCGAGAAATGAGAATGACATTTAGCAAGAAAAAATGACAATGCTTCGCTAGTAAAAGAAGTGAGATCTACTTATATACCAAGTTCTCTTAAACTTCCTAGAATCGTAGATTCTGGTATGCACAACCTTCTTCAGTTGCTTTATTGGGAAAAATGATGTTGTCTGCTTGATAGTATGAGCTGTGAAATTGTAAATAGTTTGATACTCAAAAATTCAAAAGTAGAGCTCTATATAAAAAGTTTCACTTTAAAAGAAACAAAGCAAGATAAGGGGAAGCAGTGATAACCGCATGCCAATTCAGTTTGGCGCTCGAGTCGGAGCTTGGGCTTGTAGTAGCAAACACAACACACTTCGATGCATCTTGGTTCGTTATTGACAACACCGTCTAACCCGACCGGTGTTCCTACTCGTACTGTACTACAGACAATACACCTGACTGTCAGACTGAAACAGCGACGGCGGCGGGTCACCCGACACCACGCGCTCGGCCCGGCTAATTAATGGAGTCCCGGGTTTACTAACAACTGACTGTATTTTAACAGAATTGCACTGACTTAAAACTTTAACTAAATAAGCGGATCTCCGGGAATTTATACAGCGATCACAGAAAATATAATACGTAGTAATTGCCTATAAAGCATTTACCTATAAAGGTTCCTGCATATCTGTTAGACGCACCTTATAATAGCATCATTAATCACAGGACTCTTTATCACAATACTAGCTTCGACCAGCGGCCTCGGCCGCTTAAAAATAGGTTTCGCCATGCAAAATTTGAAACCACGTTTCCTTGCCTTGAGAGTTGAGATTTGGTAAACCCTCTCCTGCTCGCCTACATCATAAAAGGAAACCTTGTGCAAAATTTCACACACCTAGTCACAGTAATTTTGGCTTTGCGTTGATATGTCAGACAGTCAGTTTCTCTTTTTATTTATTATAATACAAATGGGTAATTACACACACACCACATCCCAAGATGGAAACGTAGGTACAATGTAGAACACTTATTGATGGTCCTTCCCACCATATTACAAGAGTTTGTAAACAAATGATCGTACCTTCAATAACTATCTACTCAATGAAAGGAAAAATCGTATTGCCAATTCTGTCATTTCCCCATTAAAATCCGTTTGTTCTTGCGAGTCATCGCCACAAATTGCCCTTGTGATTGGACGTCGCAAATAAGTGACCGCTGCACACGCGGTCGACTCGGTCGACTCGGTGCGACGGGCGACCGTGCGACCGTGCGACGTGGCACGTAATTGTGTCTCCCGCACAGTTAGCCACGGGCAGGCAGCTCGCTGGCCAATAAAACACATATGAAGTGCCACAAACTTTGTCGGAACTTGCCGAGAATTAGTCACTTGTCGAGTGGTGCCCGAGATATTTTAAGGCGCAAAGTAAAAATCACAAGTTTTATATTAATTAAATACTTGGTGGAACTTATATTTGGATGTTTTTTTTTCTTATGTTATAAACATCAAAATATAAAATTTTCAGCAAAATATAAAATGGCAAAAAACGGGCTAAGTAGTGCCATCTATGAGCAGAGTTTCAAATAAACTTAGGTTCGCGCCATCTGTCAGATACGTTAGAAACTACTCCAAAGAAAAAAGACATTTAGCGCTCTACCGACACAAAATCACATGAAATGTCTTCAAACTAGAACCACAATAGGGAAACGTAGAGATACCAGGAGCTTGCAACATGTTACACATTACATTCTAAAATGCCAACAATCTAACTCGAATGTAGAGATTTTTTACCTGACAGTAAGAAGGCTGGGGTTGTTCACGTATTTTATATGTATGTATCATTTAATGTGTTGCTCCGTACCGTACAAAACGTTCCTATAGACCTGTAATAATTACATACGTATGCAAGTAGTTTTTAATTCCATATCGATGAAATTGGTAGGAAATGTTGACACTTTCCGCACTACGTGTCGCGTTCAATTAGCGCAATCAATCACACATTGTGTTGTGTGGCGCGTCCCACCAGCTAAATGACAGCATGCGGCTCTACCGATAGTGTGGCCGCAGCAGGACACAAGGCAGGTGTCAGGTAAACCTGGAATAACGGCCATTGAGCTCATACATTTATTGATATTTTTAATTACAAAAACGGTAATCTAGGAGTTAAAAAGAAGAAACTAACTGACTAACGTATCAATGCACAGTTGAAACTACAGGGACTAAGAGGCGAGCACTAGAGGATTTCCAAAATTCACCCGCTGAGGCACAGGCAAATGTGAAACTTAACTCAACCATATTAATAATGCCAGTTCTTTTGTATTGACAAGTGTGACAACCCACGTAAAGTCAGTTTTAGTCTCAGAGAATAAAAAACAGACTTTAGTTGCTCTAAGCTATTGTCTGAAACGCTATACCTAGCTTTCGTCAATATGTTCCTTATTACACACGTCAATTCGTGATTACCTTCCGTTTTGAACTAATTAGTGGAATCAATTAACGTCGCGGTAATCCCGTGCTAACTACGTCGGCGCGTAATCACTTTGTGTTCGCTACCGCCACAGATAATGCCATCCGCGTTATCTCTGTCGAGATGCGTGCGATAGTCGCTCACTTTAATCGTCGGTACGTGAGGCGTGACTATTATAGGAACGAAACAGATACAAACGTTTACCTTGACTCCGGAAAGTTGATGGCTCTTGATATCAAGTACTAAGAAGAAGCAGGACCCTACGCGGCGAGGTGTTTAAGATACATTAGAATGGCATACAGAGAGTAATCTATGCATGCCATTCTAATATTTGTTCGTGCGAGGATCGTACCGGCAACATGGCGCGTAGCAACCAATCTTTCATGAAACCACAGCGCCAATTATGACGGGTTTTAGTTGTGTTTTCAGAAATGTATCTACCAAATAGGTAAAAATACGAGCATGAAATAGAATAACTAGAATAAATCCTCAGGCGCAGTATAACGACGCGTGCAGTACGACAAAGCCAGGTGTTAGAGTCTCACGGGACAACGTCGCGTTGCAAGTCGTGCCAACACGGCATTTATATATCTTATCTTATATACATATAGTTACACTCCATGACAAGTATACTCGTAAGTCTGAACCTCGCTAGCCTCAGCAAGTAACGCAGTTATAGACTGCCCTGTCAGCCTTTGAGATTAGCAGCGCCATGACGCGCGCCGGCGATTACATTACAACCAATTAATGACTTACAAAGTCGCCAGGAAATCTCTATTAGTGAAGATTTCCGCTTCCGTCCAGAGGATAACTTACACTTACCTACTTAGGTCTCAAGCTGAGGCCACATTATTGCTTTGTAACTCAAACACACACAGTAATATGTCCGTAGCTTAGTGAAGCAGTTGACGTGTATGATGACAGTAGCGTGTTCCCTTCCAGCTCGGTGCTGACCCACAGGATCGGCGTGGACGCCGGCAGCGAGAACAAGAAGCCGGAGGACGAGGTCAACGAGTACCTGATGAAGGCCATCGACGCGCGCTCCACCGACCGCCTGCGCGCCGAGCACTGCCGCCCCTGCACGCTCTCCTTCCGCGACGCCAAGCTGGAGCAGAAGGTACGTTGCAAAGAACAGCCCCACCTGGCCTTGGCCGGCGCCACCTTCTCTGTTTTTAGGTTGGCTTCTGGTTAAACCAGATACAGCTGAATTTCTACATTTTTCATCGAGCAACAGCCTGTTACAACCCTTTGCCCTCGATTTCCCGGCTTCTGACTATCGGCAACGACTAACGCCCGTTTTCAATAAGCTATCTACCTCCGGTTGTGGCATACTGGAGACAGTAAAACAAAAGATACAATACAAAAATTTGACATGTTTCTGTTGTTTCATTTGTTTTTCTATCTCCGATATATGATAGATAGCTTATTGAAAACGGGCGTAATACTGACTACACAACTAGACATTACGGTAAAGGCCTCAACAGCCGACAGTGAGCGCAAATTGCCACATCACTGTTGGAGTGAGCCGCGGTGCACGTCGGCGCCGCGTTGGCTGGCAGCGCGGCCCCTCACATGGAACTGCTCTAATGAGCACTTCGCTCAAGCGCCAACGTTCAGCCGACAGCGGATAACCAGCACTCACTCAACTTACAAGCTGTTTGAATTAGCTATGTTTCTAATGGAGCGATTATATTCATTAACAAAAACTCTGTAAATAAAAATTATTGTAGATAAACTAGAAATTGAAACAAAATTATTGGCATTACATTAGGCGACAAAACAAAATTTTAAAAAAGTGCAGATATCGTAATAATACGCGGTTGATCAACATGTAAAGATTATTATTAAAATGTAGTGTAAGTCCTGCAGTGGCACACAGTGCAACTGACGTAAAGAGGTCACGACTAGCTGCTAATTCTTGTTAATTATTTATCTTCGTGATATTTATGCAAGTTGTCTAAAAGCCGGTGGAATGGCAGCGCAGTGCTAGTGCGAGACCGCGCCGAGAGCGTTCTGACAGTATCTCCTAGAGCAGGCGTTGGCCAGAGCATTATGAACCTAAATCGTTGCGGTACGCGAAGCGACGCCACGGGACGAGATTGCAATTAATTCCTGGCTACGAATGCAAAATTTAATAAAAGTCAACGCTTCGTAAAATGTACAGCAAATTAACAATACAACTTGGTCCTGTAACGACGCTCATGTAGAGTTGGTTCTTAATATTATTTCTTTGTTTCGTCTTGGGCTAGATTTTTTTCGTCATAGAATTTTTATATCAATACGTAATGACAGCATTTTAATAGTATCTAAAGCGATTGAGCTTAACACTTATGAAATATGAATAAATTATTAAGTTACAATGAATTCTTCTTTTTGCTTAAATCGTGCGAGACATAGGAACTCGTATCCTATCGCTCGTATCCAGGCATCATCAGATATTGGAGTAACACGCGGCACACTTAGGACTGCTCCTAATGCACAAGCGCTCTGAAGTGCGACACGTTTCGAAAACGCTTTCAAATCGTTAAGATTAAGCACAATTCCTGTCACCGCTACAAATATGAAAACTCATCACACTACTGCCAAGCTGTCACTCAAACACTCCTCGTTGTTGCAGTACACGGCCGAGCGCGACCGCATGATGAAGGTGTACTTCCTGTGCACGCTGGCCATCTACCTCGCCGGCGTGGCCATCCAGACCGTCGCCTACCGCCTGTGAGTACCCTCCTCCCCCAGCTCGCTACACAACACGAAGTATTCCTGTATTGGCACCAAAGGTTTTTTGGTATTTTGTTTTGGTTACTACCAATCCAAAATACCTATTGCTGCCAAAACAGGAATAGCTTGAGTGCGGAAACCTATGGTGCCGAAAAATTTGGTGCCGAAACAGGAATACAACACACCCGACTATTAATCCGATGCCGATATGCACTTTCAGCCCCAAGAAAAAACCACTTACATCTTTATGTATAAGAAACATTTTCAACGTAGTGCACAATTGACTTTAGATTAAGGTTACGCTTTCTTCGAAAAAGTTTATAATCTTCAATATATCATAATCAAATACAAACAGTTGAGAAAGTAAACTTATTATCTTTGTTATTAAACATAATGTTGTAAAAGATTAAAGTTAGAACAAGACGGCCCCGGCGCCCGGCGAGTGCAGCGGTCTGGACCAGTGAGCCGATCGCTTCCACGCGATCACACGCATTATGTTCTACAAGTCCGTTGACTGAAACTTTAGCTCAACTCTAGAAAATTATGTTGGCTACTTTTTATTGTTGGACTTTTTTAAATTATTTATTGGACCTATTTGACCACTAACTCAGCTAATGGTAAGATATAATGTGGTTAACAAAGTTGTCTAGACCTGCTCGTATTCACTGTCGACCCTAAGACCCCCAGGATATATGTGAAGTTGTGTGCAGGTCCCTGCTGGGCATCGTGACCATCATGGTGGCGGGGGTCATCATCACGTCCTTCACCTACCTGATCGTTAGCCTGGACTTCAAGGTAACATGACCTTCTACTACTACTATACCTACCTATCTTATATAGAGCTGTAACAACAAATGAATTGTTTATCTATAAGTATTAGCTATATCTCAAAATTGTAAAATAACAACTCCATGCAACTGTTCAAAATAGAAAGAAGACACAACCCTTCTTGCAGTAGGGTAAAAAGTAAAATATATGTACACTTTACAGCAGCAAATGGCGTCCTGCGACCAAACTCTACAGCAGGTGTAGCCAAGTTACGATCACTCCGTGTCGAATCTCTTTCTACAATCGGTTATCATTGCATTAACGGTTGTCAAAATTATAACTTGGCTAACACTTTTACCATAAAACTACAGGATATAGCGATGAACATTGTAGAAACGATTACATTTTATTCTATCATTTGAAACGATGTGAACTTGAATACGAATGTTCTATTCAATTGGTCTGACCACATGACTTACGTTGAGAAGAGACATTCTAATAGCATTAACAATTGTAAATTATCAACTTGGCTAAGCCTGCAGGAGTGGATACCTACTTTTCATACGTAAATACACGTACTCTCTGAAAAGCGCAGCAGTGTAGGTGCTAGAGTTAGCAGATCTCTGTAGCGCTGGGTCCCCTCTGTCCATCTGTCGTGCTAACCGTCCTCTCTGTCCGTCAGCACGCGAGCGCGCGCGTGCGGCGCGTGGCCGAGCGCGTGCACAACGACCGCCGCCTGGCGCAGCTCGTGTCCTTCGTGGTCGTCAGCGCCTTCATCGCGCAGGTGCAGCTCGTCATGGTCAGTGCTTACAATCACTCTTAAAGCTTCATGCCTTACGAGTACCCACAGCGCACCAATACCAAGTAACCAGTATATTAGTGAGCAATTCTATCTACCGACGAGACGACGCTATGAAAATTCTACACATCGCTGTGATAGCCGCAAGTGGCGATCAGCTCGGCATAAGCGAGCACAGAAGAAATTACGTCTCTTGTTGCTGCTCGCCGCGGCAATTAACACCAACCGTTTTGATTTACCTACTCGTCTTTTCTACTTATTAATATGTTTTTACTCGTACTTATTTGTGTTGATGTCTGGTGCGTGGTTGTGTAACGCGTGCGCCTGCGCAGGTGGAGGGGGTGCTGGCGGCGTCGCGGCCGGCGGGCGGCAACGCCACGCTGGCGCTGCAGGCCGCCGCCTCCTACTGCCCCTACGACATGAATGAGGTACAGTACCCTACACTAATACACAGGACAAACAGTCCGGACCAAGACCACGACACACTATTCCCATTTAGCACATGAAATTTTTGCTGAAATACAGGAATAGTCGAACTTGAGTTTCTTTACTGCACCATAATCAGAACACTCAAGGCCTGTTTCACCACCTATGATTAAGTTGCCAATATCTTACTTAGTAGCAGATAATTTCATACAAATTTTACTCGGACATTGTGAAACAGATCCTTATTAGTCTCGTTTGAGACTGAGTGCAGTTAAGGTCTTACCTCTGTCGGAGCGCTAGCCTCTCACGAATGTACGTGTGTTCTTGCAGCACTACCTGCAGCTGACGCTGCTGGCCATGTTCCTGTGCGCGGTGCACCAGATCCTGATGACGGTGGTGAAGCTGGCGCTGCTGACGCTCACCGCCGCCGCCTACGTCGCCGTCACCACGCACCAGCTCCTCGCCTACGACCAGAACTACTACGGATACGAGTCAGTGCCTTTTCACTTCTCATCTAAGCACTCCCAAAGCTAAATTTTGGCCGCCCATTAATTGTTCTAAGAGCGTAACCTTCTTCAAGAATCCCTCTACCTTTTGGTATAAAACGTCGCATGAAAATTCATGTTCAAAATTCATGTCAAGTTCATGACTACAGACAGACACATGATGGGAGACTTGATTGTACAATATGCAAAGTTAGGAATAGAATGCACCTGCATATTGTGTCGCATTCCGCGAAAAACTCGCTTGAATAAGCAGGAAGATCACGAAAACGTTTAATAAAGAGTTTTTACCCATTGGTGCATCAAGTTCATACGATGATGCAACGCCCATACGTGACGCGCGGCCGGAGGCCATCGTGGTCGAACCGTTCTCAACTCCATGTAGATCGTTAACTTCTTGGTGAAGTTCCATACCTCAAAAGGAAAAAACGAAATCCTTATAGGATTACTTTGTTGTCCGTCTGTCGGTCCGAAAAAAAAAAATCTTCGATAGCCAGAGGTAAGTTTGTCCGCGAATCCGACTCGTACTTGCCCGATTGAACAGGCCAGTATGACGTGCCGGGGTCCTGGTGATTACTTATAGTCTATGCAGCTCTGTAGTCACGCCACTGCTTGTGTTCCCCGCAGACGCCGCTGCGGCCTGGACTGGAACCAGCAGTGGACCAACATCGTGCTGGCGCTGGGCGCCACCGTGGCGCTGCTGCTGCACTCGCACCAGACCGAGAGCACCTACCGCCTGGACTTCATCTGGAAACTGCAAGCCAACGGTACGACTTCAGCTCACACAGGCGACGCCAAGATAAACTTAATCAATACTTTATTTGAAGAGTAGGGTATGGGAACAGATGTTTTGGAGACATTGTTGTAGCGATACATGTTGTTGTTGCCGCAGACGAGAAGGAGGAGATGGAACACCTGGAGGCGTACAACCGCAAGCTGCTGGCCAACATCCTGCCGGAGCACGTCGCCCAGCACTTCCTCTGCAGCGACAAGAACATCGATGTGAGTACACTGCCTCCCTCTCCCACGCCCCCCTTGCTACTGGCACTAATCCAAACAGGCAAGCTTGCCTCATAAAATTTAGACAAAAGTAAATTATGTATAGTGTACAGTATCCAGGTAGTGACACTTGAGTTGTGTAGGAGCTGTACCACGAGCAGTGCGAGTCGGTGTGCGTGATGTTCGCGTCCATCCCCAACTTCTCCGAGTTCTACGTGGAGCTGGAGGGCAACAACGAGGGCGTGGAGTGCCTGCGCCTGCTCAACGAGATCATCGCCGACTTCGACGAGATCCTGGCGGAGGAGCAGTTCAAGTACATCGAGAAGATCAAGAGCACCGGCGCCACCTACATGGCGGCCTCGGGTACGTAGCGCGCCGCCAGCGCGACCGCTCGGCCACAGCGCAGCCCCACTCATCACCGCGTCCTGTTGCCATTCCAGGGCTGACGGCGGCCACACGCGACCTGCGCGGCTTCCGCCACGTGACCGCGATGGCCGACTACGCGCTCCGCCTCCGCGAGCAGCTGCAGTATGTCAACGAGCACTCCTTCAACAGCTTCCGTATCCGAATCGGTAAGACGAGCCCGTTCCGCCGCGCTGTCCGGCCGGACGAGGCTGACACACGCGCGAATTGCCTCCGATGCGAATAACTGTGTATAAGTTGCACGCTGTGCTCTTGCGAGTGTTGCGCTACGCTGTACGATACAAATGAGGAACGCGCTCCTGTGCTCCCGCAGGCATCAACATCGGGCCCGTGGTGGCCGGCGTGATCGGCGCGCGCAAGCCGCAGTACGACATCTGGGGCAACGCCGTCAACGTGGCCTCGCGCATGGACTCCACCGGTCTGCTGGACCACATCCAGGTGCGCACTCTCGTCTATACTAGTACTCGCGTTCTTTGCTCTGATGTTATGTGTTCGGCACGTATTCATAGATACTATTGCAATTGCAAGTGATATAATATTTAATGTTACGTTCGTGCAAAACAAGTCGATTGTGTTCCTCGGCGATTGTGATGTGGTACCACAATGTCAATAACAGCTGTCAGTTTGCGAGCGCCGCTGTGTGTTGCTAGCGCGACAGTGAACTGACTAGTGCTGGCGCGGGAGTGGGTGCGGGAAGCGTCGGGCGGCTGATGTAGACGTGTGTCGGCAGGTGACGGAGGAGGTGCACGACATCCTGTCCATGCGCGGCTACCGCCTGCGCTGCCGCGGCACCATCGACGTCAAGGGCAAGGGCAACATGATCACCTTCTTCCTCGAGGGCGTCGGCGAGGGCACCACGCCCGGCACGCAGGACATTTACACCGTATGTATACCTTCTTCTTATTTGCTATCTCAAATTACTACTACTACATTGAAAGAACTGCGCAGAACAGCTGACAATTCACACAGAAGTCATCAGTGAGTTCATCGCTGCTGCTCTCAAAACGGTGAAGAAAAACGTCGTGAGGAAACCGGCATGTCCTAGGATCAAAAATTCAAAGAGTTTTGACATGCACCAATCAGCACGGTCCACGTGGTAGTTAACGGCCCATTGTGTAGGAGGCCCGATAGTGCTAATAATCATGATGGTTAGTTGAGTGGTGCGTGATGCGTGTTGCAGAACCCGCAGCCGTCGACGTCGGGCACGAGCCACAACGAGTGCGTGGCCAGCGGCAGCGGCACCGGCGCCGAGCACCGCCCGCTGGAGACGCTGTCGGAGGGCCACACCGATGAGGACGCCGGGCCCTCGCCAAGGGCCTCCATCCCTAGAGGTATATAATTATATTAACATTTGCTGTACAGGTTTATTAGTAGGTCGACATCTGCCGGCAGGACGTGATAGTATCGGCTACGGAATCCTTTGAAAACGTTGCCGTGGCCCTGAAAAAGCAAAAGGTACCTGAAGGCTTAAAAAAATAGGTCAAGTACGAGTCGAACACGTGCCTAGGTTCTAGTTCGAATCTCGAAGATTTTTCCCAATCCCAATTTTTTTTTTATATTAGTCATTACTTTGAGGTAGCTGGAGAGACTTCACGGCGTCCTTAACTTCATCATGTCGCAGGTCCTAATCGGTCATGATAAATAAGTTCGGGGTCACACAAGTTTATATATATTGACAGGTAACTAATATTGAACCCTTGTTCAACAGCAATATAACAATGAACAAACGTAATGTTCCAGAGAGCAACGGCTCGGTGAGCCCCAAGCTGGGCGAGGGCGGCGCGTCGCGCGAGAGCATCGCGGAGGCGGTGCGCGCGCGCGTGCGGCGCCGCCTCGAGCGCCCGCTGTCGCTGGCCGACCAGACCGGCATGCCCACCATCAGCTCGCTGCTCAACTCCAAGGCCTACTCCACCGACTTCGACCAGACCTTCCACGTGTGCGAGACCAAGAAGAACTCGTCCCTGAGCGACGTGAAGCAGGGCGTGGCGGAGTCGCGCAGCAGCGGCGAGATCGAGGCGCTGCTGGAGGGCGCCGGCCCGCGCCGCGCCGCCAGCCTCGCCGACTTCCTCTTCCGCCGCAAGCAGACCAAGCTCAGCTCGGCCGTCATCAACGTCATCGAGAACCCCATGACCGCCATGTACGACTACAGCCCGGCCGCCTCGCCTGCGCACGAGGAGTCGCTCGCCGGCTAAACACCTGACGTGACCACCGGATGTGACTGCGAACACGGACGTGACCACCGGATGTGACTGCGCACACGGACGTGACTCAATACTCGGACATGACCCCCGGACTGGACCCCGCACTCGGACGTGCCCCCGGACTAACGCGCCGCACGCTGCCGCGCGGAAGCTCGCCGCAACTGTGCTGGTGACGCCGGCGCCTGTACTTACTTGCTGTGTTTTGTAATGCTTTTATACTTGTAAACAGCAAATAAGTACACTGCAATGGCTTCATTTGCAAATGTACTCAAATAGGCACAGTTCCGGCAGAACCTTCCTACCGGCAGAGTGTTGGCGCCAGTGTCAAGGTGATGGTGGTGGAGTGGCGTCCGTTGTTGCTCAGGCTAGGCTAGTCGCACTTGCTAAAATGGACCTCCTTGTAGGGGCTAAGAAACCATTGATGAATTATGTCATCCATACATACAGTAAATCATCTCGCTCGTGTGGCTTAGCGCCTGAGTAGCAGCGGAGCCACTCGCGACCAGCACGCTGGCACTGCTCCCGACGTCGACGTGTATCTCGCATGAGACCCCACCATAAGACTGAAGGCGCGGGCGGCGCCCGGGCGCCCGGGCGCCCCGCGCCGCCCGCGCCCCCCGCCCCCGCCGCCGCCCTCGGCGCTACACCGGATTTGACGCGCTCCCGCTCGCCGGGAGCCCGCCGGCACTCCACCCGCTCGGCACTGCAGCAGGCGCTGCCGGCCGCAGCCGCCGCTGCGCTCACGAATTTATTGATATTACAGTAGGAAGGCGGCGAGCGCGCGCGCCCGGCGCTGCTCGTGCTCGCGCTCGTGCCGCGCTTGTGCCCGCGCGCGCTCGCGCCCGCTCGTGCCCGCTCACTGCTCACGGCGCTCACTCTGCCACGCAGACTGCGCTAGACTAAGTATTCACATAGTTAAGGTTTGCGGTTGTGTAATGCAGTTGTACGCGTGTTTGAGTGAGTGAACGGATCTGGGCTAGTTTACTGCCGACTTACGGCTTATCAATGTTTACATTCACCTTTCTTAAACAGACAATCTGATTCTGTAAAAATATAATTTGTTTCAATACGAATTGTACCAATGGAACTGTCCTCCAACAGAAATGTTGGCAAGGTGCTGTACCCAGGACCCAGCGCATAGGCTGAGACCGTTCCCCGCATAGATCAGTACTCTTGTAATGTATTCCACTGTTTCCATAGGTCCTGCATACTGTGTCACCCCACACTGGCCACTATAATGTAACCTTAATAAACTAACGAGCTTATAGTGAGGTAACTCATAGTGAGGTAAGACATGATAGTAAGGTGTAAGAGCGAGCCGTCGGCGGCGCCGCGCGGGCCCGGCCGGCCGCGCGCGCAGTCGGCCGGAGCCGACCGGAGCCGCGCGACGTCTTGGACACTTTAAGCTTTAATACACTGTGCTCCTTTCGGTGGACGGAGAGCTACAGTCAAAACGTGTCGTTCGGTTAGACGATTAGATTTCCAATCAAATATTTGGTGCTTTTTGGAGGTTAAGACTTAAAGTTTGTAACCTCATGGGGTGTAACCTTTACAATTTTCATATAATAAGCATGGTGTAATAAAGGTTCTGAAGTCCCAAGACACTGTGTCGGTGGACCAGCAGCTAGGAACTATTAATCTCAATGTATTTGAACTGATTAAGTATTTTTGTGTATGTTAGGTTTATGTGTGTTTACTAGTGTAAGACAAGTTCTTGTATTGCTTGTTAGCGTCCTGGATACAGGACTCTGGCGTCAGGCGAGCGGCGCTGCACCGGCCGCCGCCGGCACTCGTCAGCCGCGCGGCGCCGCCTCGGTGCAGCTCGTCCTCGCAGCGCAACCAAAAATAGTAGCCAAATAAAATTATAATAAATGTATACGATTACTGTTTACCATATTTGCGTAATAGTTATATAGAACAGTTTGAGGCACAAGTTTATCGTAATAGTCAGTTCGTAAGCGGTGCACCGTCGCCAGAGTCGGCGTCGTCAGTTGCAGAGCTGGTCCTTTCGAACGCTGTGGTAATGGTTGCGTCCTGAGTGTCGCCGACAGCGCCGCCCGCGGTGGTGCTGTCGGCAGCGGCTGGTCGGCGGCGCGCGTGCCTCGGCGGCGCGCGCCCCGGCAGACATCATCAAGCGCGATGCGGTCACGCACTAGAGTCGGGATCTCGTTAGTTGCAAATAGTCGGACGTTTCGAACGCATCGGTAAAGGCTGCGTACTGAGTGTTTCTAGCTGTGAGTCTTAAGCGGAATGTCGGATAGTAGGACGGTGCACCGTAGAGTAGCCGCCGTCTCTGCTTACTTGGTGTTAGTCGCTTCGCGGGCAGCTCGTCCTCGCGCCTGTCCGCGCCCCCCCTCCGTGTGCCCACTGACCGACCAAGCTCCCGGGTCCAAGCTTAATGCAACTATATTTTAATAAAACTTGTATACACTACATATTTTAGTTTTTCATCTTCTTATAGCTGTTACGTTGTTAGTAAGTTTACGCGCCAGGAACACTAGGGCTCTCATTTATTTGTATACATATCAGTACGAAGGAGTGTCGCCTCCGCGTAGTATAGTCCGCTGTCGAACAAATCACTTACCCCCCCCCCCCCGTCACTGTCGCACACTGCGTCCCCCCCGCGCCCCGCGCCCCGCTCCTGTACATAGTCACTCTTCACTGTACTGCTAGTCGTATACAATGTTTACAGAATAGTTTATTACGTGTTTACTTACTACAGTAGGTGTTAGCCCTAAGGACCCCAAATATGTATATTATCGCCAGATGATTTTCCTTATTTTACTGTGATGTTACGAAAATAAATTATTTAATACAGTCATAATAGATTAGGCTTAATCCAAAACATTTCCAAATGATAATATAATTGTTTCGACGGTCGTCCAGTAGACCCAATGTTAACCTACAAAGGTAATTTATCACTTATAAAATATTTACATCACGTAAACTTTCCCCTATTTATCCATTTTGTGATCCAATGTTTTGGACTAAAATTCGGAACCGTATTAATCCTTATAGTATTTTAAATTTGAGTAGGGCTAATTATTATAAGTATTTTTGATGTCGTATACCTATTTAATGCTAATAACCATAATATTAATGATTAGATAATTGTGCCAATCGTGAACGACGTCTCACTTGTTTGCCAATAATGTCACACGCGATCCGTACTCTGTCACACGCGATCCACACTCTGACACACGCGATCCGTACTCTGTCACACGCGGTCCGCAATCTGTCACACGCGGTCCACACTCTGTTACACGCGAGCCGCACTTTGTCACACGCGATCCACTCTATGTCGCACGCGATCCACACTCTGTCACCCGTGATCCAAACTGTGTCACACGTGAATGTCATTCGAGTCATTACTCATGCGACTTTGTTTTGAGCAGTACTAGCGAACAAGTGACGTGCTCGCGTACCTAATGCAAGCACTCTGTCACACGCGATCCGCACTCTGTCACACGCGATCCGCACTCTGTCTGCGATCCACATTCTGTCACACGCGACCACACTGTCACACGTGACACTCGATCTGTCACATAATACCTATCACGTGATTCGGGACATTACTCATGCGACTAAGGTTTGTGCAATACTAGCGAACAAGTGCTGTGCTTACGTAGGTACCTAATCAAAGCACTCTGTCACACGCGATCCGCTCTATGTCGCACGCGATCCACACTGTCACTCGTGACTCAGATTCTGTCACACGCGATCCGCTCTATGTCGCACGCGATCCACACTGTCACCCGTGGCCCAAATTCTGTCAGACGTAATCTATTACGTGATTCGAGCCATTACTCATGCGACTATGGCTTGCGCAGTACTAACGAACTAGTGCTTTGCTAGCGTCCCTAATCCAAGCACTCTGTCACACGCGATCCGCACTCTGTCAGTGATCTACATTCTATCACACACGACCACACTGTCACTCGTAACACTCGATCTGTCACATAACACCTATCACGTGATTCGGGACATTACTCGTGCGACAATGGTGTGTGCAGTACCTACCAGCGAGCAAGTGCTGTGCTTAGGTACCTTCCCTTTTTCCGAACACTTTCTATCATGAAATAGTTAATAAAGGTACTTAATTTAATTTCGTTTATAATAATGATGTATTTCTTGAACAATATTGTATTGTAACGTAGCCAAATATGTGACCAAACGCATAATAATATTAGTGTTTATTTCCTTGTACTTAACGCCTCCGTTCGGATCGCGCTGGCCCGCTCGTGACGTCGCGTCGTCCCGCGCTGGCGCTCGCCGGCGCGGGCTTCTCGTCCAAGTAGTATTAATGTGTGTGCTATCTTGCAGTAATCATTAGTGTCTAAGTATTTTCACAGTTTACATTCTCTTGTCGGTAGGAGCGAATAGGCGACGTGTTTCACTTCAGTAGGTCTGACCGTTGGCTCCGTTTCGTTCGTGACACATCTCGATGTGCCCACCAAGTGTTAGTGTGACTTTCATTGTAGCTCATATTGCTTATCATAACGTGATTTGCATTTTTCTCGAATAAGTTTGTACTAGTGTTGATGGATTCAGTCGGTGTCGGTGGTAAGAACACTCGGTCCATGGACCGCAGCCGACCACGCCGCGGAGGCTAACTGCCGCGCCCGACTCCTCACACGATCCAAGTTCTTCTTTCTTACATAATGTTAGGATATTTTGACGTCGTTCTATTAGCATAAAGATGATGATATACATAATACTATATAATATTTCTAAAGACTACGTTTCGCTTATTGAATAAGTTGTAGTGAAGGCGCAGGCGAGCTCCAGGCGCTCGCTGAAGGCCTAATCTCAGAGGGGTCGTGGTCACGATACACAACAACTGCTTAGCTGGCGTCACACGACGGTGGCGCACGAGTGCGTTCGTACTGGCTCCGCGACTAGGCGGACACACGAGCCCCTCAGGCTCCCGCTGTTCATGTATGAGTCAACAATAAACGCTCAGTTTTGGGTACTTTACGCTAAACTTGGAATATTGCTCATTGCTAAATAAAAGTTAAACACCAGCTCACCGTACTTTGTGTCGTTTGATGTGAACACAATGATTGGAGCAGCTGATCTTCGCGCTATGTCAGGGTTGCTCCCTGGATGGAGGCTGTTCGTAATTGTTTAATGAAACATTTTCACATTTAGCGTAAAGTTGCACCATTTTACTGTTGCGATGTTGTCGTTACTTCTCATCTCTCAGAGCCACCTAGTCCCCTAGCTTGTGCACTACAAGACTGATATCAAATTAGAGTGTATCCAGGCGTACCTCAACCACACGACAACACAAATACGTTGTTTCATTCGAACTGACCACATTTTGGTTGGTATCGACCACACCAACCACGTCGCAGCCAGCGATCACCAGCGACATAAGGAATGTGTTTGCACACACTGGCATTGTAACATAACGCCACTGCAACAAGCCGCAGCGACAATATTCACACGAAACCACTTTTTGTCGCTGCGATGTGGTGTGACTGTGGTACGTGTGTATAGAGCCTTAATTCGTTTGAAATTGATTTGTAGTAAAAATACGCAGCAGTCAGTACGAAACGCCAAATCAGTAGTGCGCGGCTGAGAGAAGAGAGGTGTAGCACGCCACGACCTGCTCGTGCGCCGCCACGGCGTAGCGACACGCCTGCTACGCGAGGAGTGACGCGAGGCGGTCAATTGATTGACCTGATGATGTCAGAAGGCCTACGTCACACCACGCAGTTACAGCAGGCTAGTCGCTACGCTTGTAGCAAATGACTGAGGTGACGCCAATCAGCCATTGTTCTATTGTTTAATTATTTTATTTTATAAATGTTATATTAATTGTATTTTTAATTATCTTTAAATTATTTTTAAATATGCAATATATCGTAAAGAAAAGAAAGTTGAATTATTCCATGAAATGGTGTTTGTTGTACATTAGTAAAGTGATATTATATTATTTTCTTTTGTAAGAAAAACGTAAGAGATCCTATTAATTGATTCCTTTGTTTCTAGAAACTGTAAGATTGTATCTTTGCGAGCAGCCTACTAAGACAATGGCAGTATGTACCTACGTGTGTCAGTGTCCGCGCAGTGTAGCCCATGTCCTACAGTCGGAATACCTAGTTGAATGCGAAAGCCGTATCATGTAACTTTGTTGTCAGTCGCTGTCGCCATTTCACCATGAGATCTCGCTGCCTCTGCTGAGCTCTGGTCGCCATAGCGCGACTTGTCTCGGCAGCGGAGTTTCGCCCGTGCGAAATGATGTTGCATTTCCATCCGCAAGTCTTGCATGCAAGGACCGTGCCTTCAGATCCTATGGTGGCAGGCCGGCAAGCAGGCTCGGGAGACACGTTCAGTTGGGCCACTGGTCGCTTTCGCAGCGAAGGTGCCCACAGCCACGCCATGGAATAACATACGCCGATAGAACAAGGCGTCGCAGTGAACAGATGTCGTTGAAAGGTTTTCGAAGAAGCAACATTTCATGATACGGCTTTCACACTCAAGTAGGTGTCCCCTACAGTCAGCCACGCTTGAATGGTGATAAGACTATTGTGAATCTACCACCGACCTGCGCTGTGTGTGTGTGTGCACCGTGCTTGAAACATGTCACCGTGGAAACGTAGCTGTACCCATAGCTTGATAGCAGTATATTTCACTTAGGCTCGCTTCATCTGAGCTAGCACGGTGGCACAGACTAGCGCACGCGTGCCTTCACACATCCCTGTCGCATGGCGATGCTGCGCCGACACGCACCATGAGGTACTATTTGATTAAAACAGAAGAATATCATAATATTCTGTAAAGGTTATTCAGTTGTTGTGTATTATGACCAACTTGTTTTAGATACGTACCGATGTATTAGTGTTAACAGATCATTATTTAATGTGACGTCCTACTCTGATTGGCGCAGCCTACATTGCCTACAACTTTACTTGTGTCAGCTAAACAAACTAAACTACTAGATGGTGGATGGTAGCGCTCGTAGCCCACCTACGTACCAACACAGGTACAGCCAGATGCAAAATTGCATGGATAGTACAGGAAAAAATCGTGTGAAGCGAGAAATGATGCCATGAGTATTTTTCGAACACTTGAACTCAAACGTTCACGGGAAAATAGACATTAACGTATCCATGTTATTTTGCATCGTACCTTACATAAAAGAGAATAAATTGCGCACGAAAGCGATGTGAACAAGCTGGTTGTCCAATCAAAGTAGGATTAACATTTTTCTTAATTAATGTTATTTTGCAACGGCACTAAACAAGAGGAGTTTTGAAATTCAGTGATAGTGGTACAGTGATCGCTCGCCCTTAGTAACAAATTGAATTTGACAGAAAAGTTATCTCGTAGTAGGAGTGATTGAAGTTCCTGTGAGACGCGTGTTATAAGAGTTACAACTGGCGTACGCATGACTGTACTAGCAGAAAGAATGAATGTGTCGCAAGTCAACCATGTCATCAATAAGGGCTCTAACTTGTCTTACTCTACAAGAGATAAAATCAGCAGAATGTAAAAACAACATAACCGAGAAAGCCCATTACTAAGTAGGACACTTGTGTGACAAGCTTGACATCTGTTTAATGGAATTGATTGTAAATATCACTTAATTTCCTGACTGTTCTTGAGCTAGACTGCAGCTGAAGCGCTCACTTGGACCTACTTCGCATACCATCGTCAACCAGCTGTTGTACATATCGGCGCTTCGGTAACGCACGCGTTGTCGCCCGGACAGCGAGCATGTTGCCCTGGCGAGGCGCGTTCCTGACAGTAGTCAGCTCGCAGCGTGGCTCGTAGCGTGTCGCTCGGACAGTACTCCCGACAAACATGTTGCCTTAGTTCGGTGCGTAGCTGACAGCATTCAGCTCGCGGCGTGACCTCGGACAGTACTCCCGACATTTATGTTGCCCTGCGCACACAGCTGACAGTGGTCAGATCGCAACGCGGGCACGGATAGTACTCCCGACAAATATGTTGCCCTGACGCGCACAGCTGACAGTGAACAGCTCGCGGCGCGGGCTCGGACAGTACTCGCGACAAACATGTTACCTTAATGCGGCACACTCCTGACAGTAGTCAGCTCGCAGCGTGGGCTCGGACAGTACTCCCGACAAACATGTTGCCCTGGCGCGCACAGCTGACAGTGAACAGCTCGCGGTGCGGGCACGGATAGTACTCCCGACACTCATGTTGCCTTTCAGCCGAACCCAATAACCTATCTATCACATACCGGAGATAGAAAAACAAATGAAACAATTGAAAACATGTATAATTTTTGTATTGTATCATTTGTTTTATTATCTCCAGTACCTATGCCAAAGCTGGAGATTGATAGGTGGTTGGGTTCAGCCTTTAGGTGCGGTGCACGGCTGACAGCAGTCAGCTCGCAGCGTGGGCTCGGATAGTACTTCCGGCGTGCACGTTGCCCTGGCGCAGCGCACAGCCAACAGTAGTCAGCGCACAGCTGACAGTAGACAGCTCACAGCCGACAGTAGTCAGATGGCGGCTGCTGTTCCCGGCGCTCTTCAGCTGCAGTCGAGCTCATTCTTCTACTTTTAACTTGTTTTAAGGTATTTTAAATGTTTCGATTTTTTAGACGTATCTATTACGCTTTCCTTTTGTTGTATTCTGTTAGTTGTATTAAATGGTGTTACGTGTATCAAAAAAACTTGTTTTATTATCTACCTCCTACCTCGTACCTCTTAGCATTTGAATAGGTAGGGAACAGAATTACCTGAGTAGGTCCTACACAATACTCATTTATCGACTTTTACCAACTTTGGAGTCCATCCGTAATCCTTAAAATCACAAAAATGCCAAATAAAAACTAGCTTAGGCTACAGTCGCCAAACATCCTCTTATGTAAAATATAAACCTAAAACACATATAGTTTGTTTTTTAATGACCGAGACTAAAATGAGGTTACGTGGGTATACTTCGGGGAGTAACGTATATTAAGTTATTCGTGAGTGAACTCTGTCAGATCTCAGCAACGTGGATTACAGTGATGCGTGATTATCTGTGGAGTTACTTTACTTAGCGCAGAACTTTAGTAGCAAAACCCTAGCAGCACAGGGTGGCGTTGCAAGTGGTTACTAAATGCAACGTGCTTGAGCGTGCCAAGCAGCGGGACATCAGCGCCTCCAGGACGAGGCAACCAGCTTCGTAAGCAGCAGCAAGAGCAGAGCAAGCAGCTATCGGTCTCTACAGCAGCAGGGCGTCAGTACCCAGCTACAGCAAACCAGAGGGGGGCTTCAGAGGCCCCGGTTGGGAATATAAAATTGCTGTCCAAAAACTCAGTCCCACTAATGCAAGGCTCTCAGGCTACTGGTCTGTCGAATTTTCATGTGCTATTTGGATTTATTTCGTAATACCACCCAACTAGCACTGGGCTTTACCGCAAACAGATAAAGACAGAAGAAACTTTATTATTATACGGACCCTTTAGGTACTAACTACGCCACTGGTTTGTAATTTATTCATCAACAGAGAAAGTAATTGTTTTTTTTATCATATAAACTAGTGTGTGACTCCCACCTGATGCTAAGCAGTGATGCAATCGTTGATAGAATAGAATAAACTTTATTGTACACCAAAAAGCAATACCTAGTGTTGATCTATAAAATTGTTCCAGTTCTTCGAGAGACGAGAGAGAGGTTTCTACCGAATAGATTTCGGTAGAAACCTCTCTTAAAATTCCTAGAGACTGGTGAAGTATCCCAGAGCGACCAGACATAACTTACTTCCACTTAAGATATGAAACCTTAGGCTAGGCCACCACTAGCGTCTCATCTGATTTGACTACCACTTGCTTCGAGAAGTAAAATATCACACCACACGCAATTCAGATACTTGCAACGCCATCTAAAGGCTCAAAGGTGAACTAACTTGAAGAGGGGCCGCCGGACGGGTAGGTGAACAAATGATGTCAGTTGAACTTCACATTCCATAGATGGCGTTAGCGTACGCAATTTCCCGAGTGGTGGAAAAATTACCTTTATACTACACCTGCTCGGAAAGTACCTTGATACTTTATCTAATTTACGGTAGAAAGTACGTCATTGCATATCGAACAAATATGCGGCGAGAAAACGCAACTGAGCGGGAGAGAAAAGTGTATGAAAATCCATTTCTTACGTGGTTTTTCTATTTTAATTTTGGGTAAGACTATGCGCTGGTAACCTAAATATCAAAAGCCAAAAAGTTTTTACAGTGAGTTTTTATCTCCAAGATCGCAAAATGGCACTGGCCACTAGCTGTGTGTTGGATGGTGTTGGTGTCAAACAATTTGAAAAAAGAACATGTGAAAATTGCAGACGCCATTGGTGCCATTTTCAATTTGTGTGTTGTTTGAGGATTCAGTTTTCGTAGAAAAGTAAAATAAAACTATTTTCCTCGTAGGTGTAGTATAAAGCACTATGTATCACTCGAGAGAAAGTGCGATTCCCGATCTCGGGTGTTTTAAAGCCCTCGCCTACGGCTCGGGCTTCAAACGACACCCTCAACGGTAATCGGTCACTTTCTCCTCGCGGTGAACAATGTACTATTAAAGAAAGAAAGAAAATAAGTTTATTTTACCCAGAAATACTACTATTGTCGCCCACGTTTGCAAACATTTTCTATTGCTCAAAATTGGACGAAAAAAGTAATGATTAAAGTAGTGTAAACTCACGGAAAATGCTTAATTATCATGGCCATCTGCAGACTTATAAATTTATAATTAGTCCGGTGCCTGGAGCGTTAAAATCATCAAAACCTAGAACTTGGTTGACTGTGGGTTGATTTTAAAAAGAAAAACTGATATGTGAAGCTAATAACAAGCATAAAAAAAGTTAAACTCCGTGCCAACGGTAGCATGAAATCGCCCTGCGACTAGGGCATCCATTCCGGAATTCCGGGATTTCGTAACTCTGGAATTCCGGATAGTTTTTCCGATATTTCAACTCCGGAATTGGGCTCAATTTATCGTATTTCGATATTCATAATTTTTAATTTAAAAATGTGTTTAATTTTTCAACTCATCGTTTTACGCGCAATTTTTTTTGGGCGTAAAACGATACCTGTATCGTGTACTAACTAGACGAGGGAGTATGTTGCACTATCTGCACAATCCTAACGACTTCTTTAGACAAGCAGATGATGAAACTTGTATAAAACCAAAAAGCGACGAAATTTGCGAGATTATTGTTACTCTGCTACGCCAGCTTGATTATAAGCCCTACACTACACTACAACTACCACTGAGCATGCAGAAAATCAATATGACTCTTCGATGTTGACGTTGCAGTTGATGATTTAACACTTCAAGAACCGCTTGATAAAGAGCTACATAAATGCCAGACAAAGCTCCGTAAATATACAACTAAATATTTTGACCTTTCTGGATTTGTCAAATTTGAAAAAGCAATATATGATAATGGTGGAGGGCGAAGTGTATATCTGACACAAGCTTATAATTATTTAAATATCATACTTCCCACGAGTGTGGAGAGTGAACGGGTATTTTCAAGCGTTGGTTACTTTTGTAACCGAATACGAAGCTCACTCTCTGACAAAATGTTAGATTCGTTAATTCTCTTGAGAACTCATTATCAAGAACAGCGTTGCACATAGAGTAGATAGACCGCTTTTCTTGATAGTGAGTTCTCATATATTTAAATGTTTCTTGTGATAATTTTAATTATAATATTTGCTCTTGAGCCCTTAATTTGTTGATTTGTTTTAAGAAGTTTAATTAGACTTGTTTAATTTTAGTGATTGTGATGTGAATTGTGAACTGATTATGTCAAGTCAAGATTGTTGTTAAACATGATAAATCTGAGGAGAGACTTAAACGGTCATTTTAATATTTTGATTTTAACTATCTAGTAATGTCCAAACTACTTTAAAGCGTGATACTTCTTGTGTTAATTTAATTATGTTATATTTCACTAATATTTTAAGGCTCTCAAATTGTTAATTTTAAAAAGTTTAGACTTTTCTAAATTTTAATAATATTGTTAACTGGCTTACTCAAAGTTAACTGGCAATGTCGTATAAAGACTGAGTTAACCCTAGAGTGGGCGCGCTATGAGCATTTTGCCGCCCTCATAAAAAATACCTTGATAATTCCAAAAACAATGGCCCAATAGGTTCGCGTCTTTCAGTAGCTAGCTCCACTTTCGTTCGCAACTCGTGCCTGAAAGCTGCACGCCAGCAGAGTATGGGGTTTTATTACAGGAGGAGTTTATTACCATCAGGCATCGCCGGGCGGCCTTTTGCTCACCACGCGCCCACTGACGTAGGTGAAATTTGTGTCATTTTTTTTTTCGTAAAATTGAAACGTAGACTACGCCTGACCAAAAAGTAGTCAATCTGTGTGGCTACCACAAGACACAGATTGACTACTTTTTGGTCAGGCGCAACAATATAAAGCACGTCAAGAACTGTAAAGTGCTACCAGGAGAAGATCTAGTCTCACAGCATCGACTCCTGGTCATGGTGGCAGTAGTTTAACTACAGTGTAGCAAAGGTAAAGAGCGTCCTCCCCCTAAAATAAAATGGCATATGTTAGAGAAGAATGATTGTGCGAAGAAGTTCAGAGAGCAAGTGGTAGATAAAATGATAGAGATGGGAGATATGAATGATCGAAGTATAAATGAAAGCTGGAATGAGCTGGCGGAGTGTATTAGGCATGCAGCGAAAGAGATTTTGGGAGAGACGAGAGGGAAAGGCACAATAGATAGGAATACATGGTGGTGGGCGGCAGAAATTCAGAATGTTTTGAAAGAAAAGAAAAGAAAATTTAAGGAATGGCAGCGTGTAGATCCAGATAACGGTAGTTTGAAAGCTGAAAAAAAGAGTGAGTATGATCGTATGAAGAAAGAAGCTAAGAAAGCTGTGGCTCTAGCAAAGGCAGAAGCCCAGGACAAACTGTACAACAGTTTGGACAGTCTTGCAGGCCAAAAACAGCTGTACCGGCTTGCCAGAATAAGAGAGAGAAAGGCGAGGGATTTTTGTCAGGTAAAATGTGTAAAGAATGAAGCTGGAGTGGTTCTATCGGATGATGAAAATATCAAAAAGAATGATTGGAGTGGCAGTTTAGAAAGCAAACCGATGAATCTGGGGTTAGTGAGAATGATTAGTATAGACGAAGTCAGAATAGCAGTGAGTGGAATGAAGAATAGTAAGGCCATTGGTCCTGATGGAATACCTGTTGAAGTGTGGAAGTTATTGCGGGTGGATGGATGGACGTGGTTAGCTTTATTTTTCAATAAGTTGTTGCGGGAAGAAGCCATACCTGATGATTGGTGCAACAGTTCCTTGGTGCCCATCTATAAAAACAAAGGTGATGTGCTGGAGTGCAACAATTATAGAGGAATAAAGCTAATGTCACATACTATGAAAGTTTGGGAGAAAGTTATTGAGAGGCGGTTGAGAGAAGAGAGTGAAATTTCACAGAACCAGTTCGGTTTTATGCCTGGTCGGGGTACAACGGATGCCATTTTTGCTATACGCCAGTTGTACGAGAAATACAGAGGTGCACATAAAAACTTGCACATGGTATTCGTTGACCTCGAAAAGGCATACGACCGGGTACCTCGAGAGGTTCTGTGGTGGGCCCTTAAGGAGAAAGGTGTGCCTGGGAAGTATGTGCAGTTGATTCGAGCTATGTACAGTCGCTGCAGTACTCAAGTCCGGTCTACAGCGGGCACCAGTGACAGCTTCAGTGTGGAGATCGGTACATCAAGGGTCGGATCTCAGCCCTTACCTCTTCCTGCTGATTATCGACGCTTTGACGGTAGACATCCAGGAAGAGGCCCCTTGGTGTATGCTGTTTGCCGACGACATTGTGCTGGTTGCTGAGAGTGGCCTGGAGGTCCAGAGCGGATTGGAGGTGTGGTGTCAAAAACTGGAGAGTGTTGGCCTGAAATTGAGTAGAACCAAGACGGAGTACTTGTTCTGCGATTTCGGCGGTCTCTCCAATCCTGTGCCTTTAGCTCTCACCGGAACGCCCATACCAATCTGTTCCGACTTTCGGTACCTCGGGTCGCTTGTCCAAGGGGATGGTGAGGTAGACCGGGATGTAACACGTCGGATCAACGCAGGATGGATGAAATGGCGACAGGTCACGGGAACAATCTGTGACCCACGGATGCCCCTCAAGCTGAAGGGTAAAATTTACAAGTCCGTGATAAGACCTGTCGTACTGTATGGATCAGAATGTTGGGCTGTGAAAAAGACGGATGAAAAAAGATTGCATGTAGCGGAGATGAGGATGTTGAGATGGATGTGTGGTGTGACGAGAATGGATAAAGTGAGAAATGAGTATATTAGAGGAAGTTTGAAAGCGGCACCAGTGACTGAAAAGCTGAAAGGAAATCGTTTGTCTTGGTATGGTCATGTAAAGAGGAGGGATGAAACGCATGTTACGAAAGCAGTTATGAATTTACATGTGGACGGATGGAGAGGAAGAGGGAGACCAAAGAAAAGATGGATGGATTGTGTGAGGACTGATATGAAAGAAAAGGGAGTTGATGATAGCATGGCGGGTGATAGGACAGAATGGAAGAAAAAAACATGTTGCGCCGACCCCAAGTAATATGGGATAAGGGCAGGAAGAAGAAGAAGAAAATTGAAACGTAGACAATATTGTATGGTGCATTTATTATAAAAACTAAGAAAAAGTGTTTTGTATTTCAAGATTTAAAAGTATCTAACAAAAACTCGTGTGTCGTGTGTCGACACACGAGTTTTTCACGTCACGACACACGTAAATCATTTCGGCTTGAGCTACGCAATCGCTTTTCAGCACTCGAAGCTGCTACAGACTCACTGGACGAGGAGTGGAACCGCATCAAAGTGGCCTATACAGAGACCAGCTCCGTTGTTCTAGGACACAAATCGGCCAAATCTCGCGAAGATTGGATGTCACAGCGTACCTGGGGTCTGATTGAGGACAGAAGAAAGCTTCATCTGAGTCTGCTTGAGACTCAGGATAGCACCGTAAGAGCCGACCTTAACATGCAATACCGTCAAAAACGCAGAGAAATCTATCGCAGCACCCGCAAAGATAGAAGACAATGGGCTGATGGTATTGCAGATCGTGCTCAACGAGCTGCGAACTCCGGAAACCTGAAGGAGCTATATAACGCTACTAAAACCCTGGCAGGAAACAGTAGATTCAAGAAGAAGCCACTGAAGTCCAAAGACGGTCAGCTCATTGTGACGGCGGAGGAGCAGCTGATTCGCTGGCGGCAACACTTTGAGGAGATTTTCCGTTCGTCTGCAACACAGACTCCTGACACGTTGCAGATCCAACCCACACCAACCCGGATGCTCGACATCGATACGGAACCACCATCAACATCTGAAGTTGCTAAAGCAGTCCGCTCTTTGAAGACAGGTAAGGCGCCAGGACTCGACCTGATAACGGCGGAAATGTTACAAGCTGACTTATCCTCTGCCGTTTATGTTCTGGCGCCCCTTATTGAAAAGATCTGGACCGCCGAAGAACTCCCAGACGAATGGAACAAAGGCTTATTAATTACTGTGCCGAAGAAAGGTGATCTTAGTCAGTGCAATAACTGGAGAGGTATTACGTTGCTCTCAATTCCCTCAAAGGTTTTCTGTAAGATCATCTTGGATAGGCTGTCTAAGGCCCTGGATCCCCTACTACGCAAGGAGCAGGCTGGTTTTCGTTCTGGCCGCTCGTGCACCGACCAGATCAACACTCTCCGTATCATACTTGAGCAGGCATCAGAATGGCAAAGGGAGGTTTATCTAACTTTTGTTGATTTCGAAAAAGCCTTTGATACGTTGAAGTGGTCCAGCATCTGGTCTCGCCTACTGAGCATTGGAGTGCCACCTAAAATTGTTCGTCTTCTGGAGGCTATCTACAGGAAGTATTCTTGTAAGGTAACGCACGACGGCCTCATCTCGGATGACATCGCAGTACACGCTGGTGTCCGCCAGGGCTGCCTACTTTCGCCGCTTCTTTTCCTTGTGGTCCTTGACGGAATAATGCTTCGTGTTTGCGAAAACAGGCGTCGAGGCATAGAATGGGGATTGTCTGACATCTTGGAGGACCTTGATTACGCCGATGATCTTTGCCTCTTGAGCCACACCCACGCTGACATGCAGGCTAAGTTGGACGATCTGAGTCGGGAAGCAGCAAAAACTAGCCTCAAAATCAACATCCGAAAGACACAGGAGATGAGAGCTGGTGTCAGGAATCCCTCACCGTTGATGTTGAACACAGAGGTAGTGGAACGAGTACAAAAATTCACATACCTAGGAAGCGTTGTAACAGAAACCGGAGGTAGTGAAGAGGACATCACTTCACGGATCGCCAAAGCCCGAGCAACCTTCGCGCAGCTGAGACCTGTTTGGCAGTCGCGGAAACTGACCCGAAGGATTAAACTCAAAATCTTCGGGTCCAATGTCAAACCCGTACTGCTCTACGGGTGTGAAACGTGGAAGGTCACAAAGGACATCTCTCGCCAAATCCAAGTTTTCGTCAACCGCTGTCTCCGTCGCATCCTCGGAATTTACTGGCCCGAGACAATATCAAACGTAGAGCTGTTGGAAAAATGCCACGAGAGCCCGATCGACCTCCAGATCAAGCGTCGCAAGTGGAGATGGATTGGCCACACGCTCCGAAGGGATTCCAATCACATACCCAAACAAGCTTTGGACTGGAATCCCCAAGGAAAAAGAAAGCGTGGCCGTCCCCGTCAAACTTGGCGTCGCACCGTGTTGGCAGAAGCGGCGAGCAACGGAATGACGTGGAGCGAGGTGAAGCGGGAAGCTCAAGACCGTTCGCGATGGAGGATTACTGTGGACGCCCTCTGCCCCATCTAGGGGACATAGGACATTAAGTAAGTAAGTAACAAAAACTCAAAGAAGCTGGTATAAATGATCAAATAAAATTGATGCTATGCCGACAGTATATGAAAGAGATTGCGATGTTCTAACTAAGCTATATGGCTGATTACCGTGTGGTCATATATAATACCATAATGTAGTCTATTGAGACATCAAATATTTCTTAGAGAATCTAAATTTTACTATGTACCTATAAAACAAGCGTTATCTTCGCGACTGCAAAATGGATGTTGCAGACGCTCAAAATTACTGTGCAATGAAGATTGCAGATACCTTTGCGAAGACTATTTTGACAAAACACACACAGTAGATGAAGAAAATAAACATTTTTGTTATGTTTTTCCCAATTTAATGAGTGTCATATAGGATAATGCGAGATAAGGTAAAATATTCAATTAAAATATTGCGTTTTCAAACATCTTTTATATAAATCAAAGTTTATGTAATAAAGTTCAATAAATAAGTTGATTTCTCATTACTTATTGGTATTTCATTAAAATCCTGAAAAAATAAATTAATTTAATAACTGCATTCCTACTTAGAATGTTCATAGAAAAAGGGCGGCAAAATGCTCCCCACGCGCCCACTGGCGTTACACGGGAAGACGCGCCCACTCTAGGGTTAAAGACTGATGTTAAAAATGATTAAAAGTTACTGGTAAATTTGTTTTTTTTTTAATAATTTCGGATCCAAATCCGGAATTCCGGACTTGAGAGCCAAATATCGTAAATTAACTCCGGGATTGAAAACCTTCCGATACTGGATGCCCTACCTGCGACTCGTAATGCCAAGTGCATTTCATCTGTGCGCTTTCTGTCACCTTCTTCGCTCTATTTGCGGAAGAAAGTGAGGAAGTGAGGCTTTCCATACCTTGTCTCTCTGTACCAGGACCGGACGCGAGAGGTCGTTACCGCAGATCACCTCCACCCGGAGTCCTGGAACGCAAGGCGAAGAAGGAACATACTAAGCTGTGGGTTTAAGTCAGTGAAAGTCTGACACCCCCTTCTACTCCTCCCTAGAGTGGAAGAAATCATATAAAATGTAAATCATCTTTAGTTCGAATTTTTTTGTGTGTACTTTGAAAACGGGGTGAAAATTGACTGCCCAGCTCTTCGTCGATGATAGCGTGATGATTTTCATTTCAGTAGATAAAGCTGCTAAATGGAATAATGTAACATTGTAGTATTTGAATTTCGTGGACGCTTGGATTTTATAACGTGTTTTGATTAGTTCTTACAAAATATTTGAGAAATATCAAATGGGAATGTTGATTTTCTTATGAAAAAATGGTAAAAGTAGTTTTTTCCAAAAAGAATAAGATAAAATAATATTGACAGAAATATAAATTAAAGGTGGGATTCGAACTCGGGGTGACTCGTTCAAAACCGACAAATGCAATATTGCTCACCCCGCATAGCAAATAGCGTGATAAAATATTGCCTAGCGAAGGAAGGGGCCTATAAGGATTATGTATGCAAAATTTGAACAGGATCGGTTCAGTAGTTTTTGCGCCAACCGTGGCCATTGATATACAATTTTACTGTTTTATTATATGTTTAGATAGATAATTGCAATATCATTATTTTCTAATCATTATCAAAACTATTCTGAATCGCACAGAGATGTAAGGATGGTATTGAGTAAAACACTCTGCTGATTGAATACTGACTCTTTATTCATAATGATTGATATTTAAATACACAAGTAGGATACATTGATATATGCAAACTTACAACTATAGGTTACACTATTACACTACACACTACAGAGATTATGACTTTACAAATACAAATACGGAATCTTTATTTATGAACCAGTTAAATACATATTAGTAGGTGATTGGAGTCTCCTTTTAAGCAAGTAATGCCTGTATTAGGAGACTCCGCTCTTCCACAGCAAATTACAATTAACTATTAAATAACTTAGATACAAGGCATGCTTGTGTGTGTGTGAGTATGAATCTATCTATCTGCCTAGCCTTTTCCCAACTATATTGGGGTCAGCTTCCAGTCAAGCCGGATTTAGCTGAATACAAGTATTTTACGAGGAGCGGCTGCCTACCAGACCTCCACAACCCATTAACTGGGGTAACACGGTACTTCATGGCAAGACTGGAGTCAGATTTACTGGCCATTCAAAAAAATTTTTCACATTTATGTATATAAGTCTTTTTATTTATTTTATTATAAAGTTGGGATGATAGCTTATTTTACTGAATGGCAGCAAATTTAGTTTTAGTTTGTGGTACCTTTCCGTTGTCTTGTTGTTGTACTCGGATTGAATGGTAGATTTTTATGTTTTTTAGAGGTTAAAACCTCTAAAAAAACCTATCACATACCCACAAAACGAGACACAATAGTAAAACAATAACAGCGCGGTCTCATAGGACCGGTCAATTCATGAATTAATCTCCAACTCTATTTTTGGAGGGCTTTTTTTATGCTTAGCTGGTGTTGTAAATTTGCCATCGTTTTTATTGCCTTCGTTTCTTTTACGTCAGGCAGTGCTTTCTGATTTTCCTAAAATCAAAATAAAACATGAATGATGTGTGTGACGATCAAATAATCAGCTCAGCAATCACTCTATAATACAAAGTCACTGTGAAATTTCCCTCCCAATGTAAACATAACCTCTAAAGTACCAAAGCTGCTCGCCCACAACAGACTTTTTGTAGGTCAGATAATCGTAATATTATAGATGGGCAATCAACCCAACCGGGCATAAAACCAGATGGGGAAATCTGGGTATTTTGTGTCATTATGGGAATAAACCCTATAAACACCCAAAGTTTAGGGGTTTTTTAATTTTTAATATATATGCTTTTTCTCGACCTGACCAAATGCAAGCTGCACAGTGGGCTACAATTCCAGCTACCATTTACTATTTTTTCTTTAACTTACATCAAATTGGTATCTTTGCGACAAAATGAGGCGTCAAACGAGAGAAAAAGTACCTAACTTGAAAAAACACATAAAATTCGCTCTATGTAGGTCGGCCTGATAATGTTCCAACTACTGGGACTCGGGCTTTCTCTATAGGAGAGGGAATGGGCAGTAATCCACCACGCGGGCCCATTTTTCAAAGGCCTAACTGACGTTAACTGTAACTTGGATCATGAACTATGTATATTATATAAAACTAGAGTGAATAAATTCCTGTCACATCGGCAACTCGTTTGTAAAGATCGTCCAACTTGGTTAGAAGTTTTCCGGCATGATACTCTACCAAACATCGTTTAAAAACATTGTAAATTACTTTTCTAGCATCATTTTTTATCGGCTTGCCCATTTTCAATAACGATTCACTGACTGAAACGTTTAATATCTACCAAAACTCGCACTAACTCACAAAACACTCTGTTTGTTTTCAATGTTTTCATCATTGAGGTTTTGACTGTTGTGTCTGTTGTTTGACATTTATTTCGAGTTGCTATAGTAGAAAAATGTAGTTTATATTTATTTAATTTCTACTCTTTCTGGCCAAAATCTGTACGTCGACCGACAAGGCGACAATGGTTTGACGGAAACGGAACAGACGCTGTACGGTCGACGCACTACAAACGCATTGTAACGCACCATCGGTTAGGTGTGAAAGGTGTTTTATTATACATGCCTGTTTTGGCGTTACGCGACCGATAATGCACGACGCATGTCAGCTAACAGTTTTTACAGCAAAACAACTGCAAATTGCATTTATTTTTTTAAAACCTTCATTTTTGTACGATGTTTCAAGCGCCAAAATTAATATTAATGGATAATAACAGCCGCACGGGTCGATCTTCAAGGTTAAGCAACGCTTGCCTAGGTTGGTCTGTGGATGGGTGACCATCTTAACATAACGAGTTTCCTCCGTGCCTCGGAAAGCACGTTAAGCCGTTGGTCCCGGCTGTCATTTGAAGATCTTTGGCAGTCGTTACGGATAGTCAGAAGCCAGTAAATCTGATTCCAGTCTTGCCATGAAGTACCGTGTTACCCCAGTTAATGGGTTGTGGAGGTCTGGTAGGCAGCCGCTCCTCGTAAAATACTGGTATTCAGCTGAATCCGGCTTGACTGGAAGCCGACCCCAATATAGTTGGGAAAAAGGCTAGGCAGATGATGTTTCAAGCGCCAAAATTCCCAGAGCCTAACTTCATACTCGCCAACTTATAACGGCCGTACTGTAAACCGACCCTTAGTTATTTTATAATTTGGACGGTTCGGATTCGTTCGAGGATTTCGTTAAAGTTTTTTGAGACATCGACATTTGAAATCTGTGTTTTAATAGATTTAAATATCGATACGAATCGATTTGTGTCTGATATCGGTTTTTGAATACTAGAGCATTGCAGATACAGCTTGGCAAAAGAGTAGAAAATAATGGAGGCACCACTGAGCCGTTCGTATGGCAAATTGGCAACCCGCTGCATCCGAATAGTGTACCAACCTAATCTTGATACTTTATCATCCGACATTTTATTGCCACTTTATTAGTTATTCAAATCGTACTATTCAACAAAAACCAACCAACTTATATATGAAAACAGTTCAATTCTCGAAGCGAGTCTTGGAGGTTTTTCAATTTTTTTTTCTAGCGACGTAACTGCAAATTTTTAGATTTCAGAGTTTTCCCAATATTTGTACTGTAAAACTTTGCTTTACACCAAATTTCAAGTTTCTAGTTCAACGGAAAATACCCTATGAATTTTAATTCCTTAGATAGTGTCAAATGTTCTTTGCGACATGAACGGGCGTATCTTTTTTTCCCGTCAACTTACAAGTTTGATTTTTACACAGGTTCAAGGCACATGAGTATACGATTTTAATTTCAACTTGATACCTTAACACGTTCCCGAGATAAAGGGTCTTGACAGACAGACAGACCGACAACAAAGCGATAATAAAAGGGTTCCGTTTATTCCAGTTATTTGAGGTACGGAACCCTAAAAAAAGTAATTAAGTATTGTTTAAGTGAATAAGACGTTTTCTCGATATGCGATTGATTACGAAAAACAAAACAAAACAGGGAAAATCTCCTGAGTTTACGACATATAGCGGGCGGTTATAAGGTTTAACCTATCAATACCCGCGAAACGAGACACAATAGTAAAACAATAACAGCGCGATCCAATGAGACCGAACGGAGATTCATGAATTAAATCCTCTTCACTTATAAAAAGTGCGCTGCAATTTACTTTACCGCGCACTTTTTGAATTCGGATCATCTTAGTGCTAAAGAAATCGAACGCAAATATTGATTGAACTAGCTTCCGCCTGCGACTTCGAAACTGAAACGGTTTACCAACAGTTGATTGGTCCATGAACCGTTGATCAACGGTTTACGTTTCAGTTTCTGCGACTTTATCCGCGTGGATCTGTTACTTTAGGCTAACGCTAACTTGAACTTGCTCCTATTGGTCTTAGCGTGATTATATAATTATAGCCTATAGACTTCCTCGATAAATGGGCTATCTAACAATGAAAGAATTTTTCAAATCGGTCCAGTAATTCCTGAGTTTAGCGCGTTCAAACAAACAAACTCGTAGGCAGCCGCTCCTCTTAAAATACTGGTATTCAGCTAAATCCGGCTTGACTGGAAGCCGACCCCAATATAGTTGGGAAAAGGCTAGGCAGATGTTAGAAATTCATGGTTTTATTTTGAAAAATGAGTTCTTCAAGTGACAGTGAACCAAAAATATTAGAGGCGCTTTTTATTTCCTCAAGGAGGGTGATGAAAAGTAGAGTGTATCACTCGGGCGAAAATATAATTTTGGCTCGGGTGACGTACTTTGAATCCCTCGCTACGTTCAGGATTCTACTAAATAGTCCGGTCAATTTAGACATCCAAGGTTACAAAAATTCCCACTTGGCTGAATATTAGTAGGATTGTTCAATACACTATAATAAAGGAAATGTGAAAAGTCCTCATGGATCCGGCTCGTGCAAATGTCACAAAAACGGGTTTTTCGCGATTTTCAGCAAAATCGTAAGTTTTATCATAAAATTAGCTCAGACAAAAATTGTAGATCAGACAATTATCTATAAAAATGTCTAAATACTTCTTTTCCATCGTTTTTGAGATATAAGGATTCAAAACAGTTGAAAGTTTAAAGAATCCCTTGCAACGCTCGAGATTCTACACTAGATTCCCTCACTCCACTCTGGATTAAAAAAAACGCCTTCGCCGTATAAATATTATTTTGCTTACTTATTATACAATGTACTATTTATTATTATTAATGTAATATTTATTTATTTATTTTGAGCTATTTATTAAAAAAATACACTTAAATAACTCGAAAAACGAGATTTCATGTTGTAGTGATAAAGCAATTATTTTAAATGAAAATATATATACTAGATACAATAATATTAAATAACTCAAAATTGAACGTAAGGACTAAAAAATATTTCGGATTCGAGTTTTAGGTATTTGCCTTTTCTGAGAAAAACTACCATCCACTTCCCGATCTCAGATTGCCCGTAATTTATTATTCGTTTTATTTACTATCATTTACAATGCATTTCATCCTACTATAAATTTGTTCCCTTACAAAAATTGTCTGCACTGGTCTTGCTCTAAGGCACTGGTCTAGAATTCTAGATACGGTTTTGATATGACTCGATACCAAAAGTACCAATTAGCGTTAGGGACATTTACCAAAACTCTAAAATATCCCTTACTTCTATGAACGTAAGGGCCTTTTACCTAAAACGTAAAAATGTCCCTTACGTTAATAAATTGATACTTCTGGTATCGATTATGTCGGACGCATGCGTAAAGTAAAAAGTATTGATCTGCCACTACAACTCGCGCATGGCAATACCGTGTTTGCCTTCATCAAGCGAGTCGACGTTCCCCTCCCTTTAGCTCTGCAGGCATCCAGTCTCAAGCAGATCGCGCTTGCGGGCGGTCGTTTTTCCTAAATTTCCGTGTCTGAATAAATCCACTTTTAATCAGTGCTTTAGAGATCTATATTTTGTGTCGTGAATAATATTTTATCGTTCATCATGGAGTGGAAGATACCTGCAAATGACATCTTTGAAGATGATGTGACAGCGATCACTGCTGCGTTGCTGCCGAAAAATTTTAGCGCTGATGTGCGCACCACTAGGTAAGAATACTCACAAAATATTAATTAGTCTCGTAGTCAGTCATCGTCATAATCAGCTGCAAAGGAGTTGTTGTTTGAGACAAAGGTAAGTGCAAATAAGGTGATCAATATCGTGACACGCCTTGTCAAGGTTCGTGTCCTTATACGTGCGCTGAGAGCGCCCCCGAGCGGCAGGCGGCGGGCGCTGCGAGATGCCTCATCTACTTAGAAGACACAGTACTGCGGAGAGGCCTCGCCCGTGCGCAGACGGCGCGGTGCGCAGGCCGGGGGCCGGGCGGGGTCGTATTGATCGCAGCCGACTGCGCTCAACACATGAAGACATCAATGCAACACCTCTGCAACCCCTGGGTTATTGTTAAACATTCAAGAATAACTTCAAATAAGTATGAGAACATTATTTGGTGTTATTTGTCCAAGAAGAGTCTTATTGGTTTGGAATTGTACTTATGTACACTAAAGACTCATGAATCATTAGTCATTATCATTTTAGATGGCACATTACAACATCTCTATGGTTCACAAACAATCTATTTAAGGCATTATTACGTAGTTGATCTTGAGAGTTAGAAGGCTCGCATCTCAGCTGTTTCCTTGATGTTTGATCATCATTAGCATCAGGTTGCCGCCTTGCTCATTGTTGCACATTTTAATTTCTGAACACAATATATTATGACAAATAGTTCTGAAATCTTAAATGTGTACATGAGGTTGGTATTGATGCTGCATATGTGGCAAATGTGAGGAATTAGAAGTAACATATGGTGTACAAATGTCATTGAAGTACCACCAATGACTTGAGGAAAGCCATTTGCCTTGATATGATTATGTGAAACAAGATGAGATGTTGCTTGTTATGAATATAAATATAGGTGTATGGAAAGGTTAAAAAAGAACAGGGATGGGAAACTAACTTCTGCCAGTGGCTTTGGCCGCATAAACATAGAAAAATGTATAGACTATGTCACTTGGCGATAAAGTAGCATTCTATGGGTGAACAAGTTTTTAGTCCAGCCAACCAGACTGAACAACCAGGTTGAGCTTCACTACATAGTATAAAACAAAGTGGCTTTCTCTGTCTCCATGCAAGCCCATCAGCCGCACAAAGAATCTTTGTCCGCTATTCCCTTGTGCTATACAAAGGCTATGACTTATATTGAATTTAGTAGCCGGGGAGGGCAGGAGCGCAGTGCGCCGGCGCGGTGCCGCAGCGGCGCGCCCCAGACTCCCGATATTGATGTATGGCTCCCCCTGTGAGCCGGGGAGGGAGCGATGTACCTCCACCTCCCGGACGCGCACCTGCCTAGCTTACCTACCAGTACTACACCTCCCGGGCCCTCCACATACCTAGCTTACCTACCAGTACTACAATACACTGAATGCTAGTTTAAAAAATATATATCTCAACATCCTCATTCAAGAATTTAGTTCAGATTTCAAGATGGCCTTAAAATGATTCACAAAAGAATCAATTATCAACAATACGCATAGAGCAACACGTTTTCTTGTGTTCAGGCTTTGTTCCTGAATTGTATTCAAACTGGCTCCATATTATTTTAAGGAGACAATACATATAAGAATATAAATGAACAACAAAAAGAAAAATTTATATAATTACCAAAGGACCACGGGACAAATTGGGCTCATTATATTGGGATATGTTATGTGCCATTGTAAAGGTATCGGTTTGTACTTAAATTGTTTCTATTGGCACCACCTTCAATTCCTTTGCAATAAAAAAATAAATAGATTTCGTAGGAAAATACTGATTTCTAGTCCAGTAGTTGATAGATTTTAAATTATTTATTTTTATTTGAAAGAGTATGTTCCCAAACTGGTCTCATAGAAAAATTGACATCATCTATTCTCTTTCTAGGATCATAGCAGAACTTTCATATGACATCCATCTTTTTTTGCAATCAAATTGAAGGTTGTGCAATTAGGAACAATTTAATTACAAACTGAATCCTTATGTGAAATCTTTGTTGGTAAAAGAGCCTGCGCTTCATACATTGTTGCCCATGGTTCTCTAAAAAGAAAACGGGCCAAAATAAAATGTTTGGAATATGTCTGGAGTTCCAATTTAATATTTATTTTATTCTGTTTTTAGCATGACGTGTTGTTATAACCAACAACAGAAATAATCATCTGGTATAATTTCATCTGTTCAGCTATCACAGTTACTAAGCTTCAGCCTGATGACAAACAGCAAAGTCTTAGCAGTGGGGTACTGTTTTTACTTTTTGGATATTGATCCCTAAAAAAGGAAATTAAGCATTATCAGCCTTATAATGTTCCCACTGTTGGAGTACCCACTCTAGGAGAGGGAATGCAATTTTACCTAGTTCTTATTTTATCACACTTTCTTTAAGAAACAAAAAGATAGTGCAAAAATAATTATAATAGGTACAATATAAGCGATCTATTTTACGAGTTGTTTTAAAAAAAAAATTTTTTTTGTTACAATAAAAGATATTGATAATAAAAAATACTTTACCATATGAAGTTACATTAGATTAATGACTAAATGCTCGGTTTAATTAAGGTGAGATTATAAACGAGAAACAATAGCAATAAACGTGATCAAAATGTTATGCATTGTTGAGGTAGGGGGATGTTGTGGTAGGTAGGGGTGGCACGTGGCAGGAATAGCACTTGTATGAGTGCTGCGGCAACATTCGATCAATACGTGGTGACGAGAGGGCGTCGTCTGGGAAGCAGCAGCTGGCGTGGCGCAGTGCGCCGTGCGGGGCGGCGGGACCCGCGGCGCGCGCAGGCCGGCCGGGAGCAGACGGCGCTATCGACCCGCCGCGCCGCCGCCACGCCGCCGCAGCCGCCACGCCCGCCCGCCGCGCCGCCGCCTCTACCTCACCTGCTCATTATGTTTTTAATTATTCAATATTATTATTTTGATATTGGGTGACTGCGTTGAAACAACTTTATTATATGAATATTTCAAATCTGAAACTATGAGTAACAGCAACTGTTATAGGTTACTTAAATATTTACTTTTTCCAAATATTTTCTTCGTATTCAGATACGGGTATCTGACTGATAGCTGAGGTTGAAGGAAGTATGTCCGCTGCATTGTGGCATCCACTCTGAGTGGAGCTAGAGGGAGTGGCAGACTTACTGACTGGATACTAGGTACTCCAGGTTCTCGCCTACCACCGAGAATTTCCTGAATAACTCGATAACTATTCGTTTGATTCGAGAATAACTTAAGATCCCCTGTGCTTACAGTCACGCCTGCTATTATATACTATTTTTTTTAATAGTAGCAGAAATAACTAGGCAATTCAGTACAATTCATTCCACAATTTCGCTTCTCCACGCTCGAACGGTTGAACGGATTTCGATGAAACTAGGCAGACCAAGTCCTGCTATACTTAGCACATAGGATACGTTTTTAGAACACGTTTCAAACATACTACTAACTTAAGTACCGCAATAATCCTAGACCTTTTAGTCTTGCTTTCAATCAGTCTGAACGAAAGATTCTTTTTTGTAATAAGACAAATCCATTAAAGTTAAGTATTGTCAAACCTTCACTGAAAAACTGAGTAAAACTGTCAATGTGACAATTTCTTAATAGATCGTTTAGAAGTTAAGTGATGATTAACGTTAATGAATGTCCCTGAGTGCGGCCGTAAGTTACTGATTTGAAATATTGGTCAGTGGGTAGCCTTAGAGGCGGATTTTCAGGTGTTGGAGTATATCCTTAGGGGCGCTATGAGAAGCAAAGAAAACGAAAAAAAATAATTTTTTTGGTTAAAAAAATTTTTGGGACTTACGAAAATTTTAGTTTTTTTTTTTTTTTCGAGTTGGTACCATACGCTTATAGGCACCATGAGCCGTGCAGAAAACAAATCTTTTTTTCCTAAAAATTTCCAACAATTTTTCAAGTCCCAAAAATTTTTTAACCAAATTTTTTTTTTTTGTTTTCTGCACGGCTCATGGTGCCTATAAGCGTATGGTACTAATTTGAAAAAAAAAAATCGAAATATTTTCTAAGTCCCGCGCCATAGCGCCCCTAAGGCTACACTCCAACCGAAATATTCATATAGTAATGTTCTTTTATCATAGTCATGAAAGATAGTATGTAATAAAAACATAAATGAGCAGGTAGAGGCAAGCGGCGTGTTAGTACTTTACCTCCCTCCTCCGGCGACGCGTCTCTATGTCCTGCGTAGCGACGGCGTCGTCTGCGAGCTCGTCGACCGCCAGCCCCACGGTGGATCCAATTCGGCTTTCGTAGACTTAGGGATTTCAAATTGCAAGCACCCGTTCTTTTGCTAGATATTGCTTTTACTAGCAATTGCTGTACACAAACATCGACGACGTTCGTTTAGCATGGAACGACTCCTCCCATCACCCAAACAACCTAACTGATGGTCAGAGTTTCTGGCGCCTGACTGACTACTAAAGACTGTCAAAGATCTACGAATGACAATCGGGACCAACGGCTTTACGTGCTTTCCGAGGCAGGGGATGTCGGTAATGTTCTGACATCTTCTGCCTCTCAGGTGCTGACCAGGTACGGTTGCTTCGGTCGGTGTTTAAATAGGAGTGTGCGAGAGGCTACAAAATTGCCACTATTTTGGAGGTGCTCTGAATTCTGCACACATTTTAAGTGTCCAGCATGGGCCACAGTGCGACTAGTCTAGATCTGTCTCTACCAGCAGTAGTGAGGACTATGCTGATGTAGCCAGACCAGGTGATGGTCCAGAAGTAGGCGGTCGAGCGGGACCGATCCTACTTAAAGAGGGAGGCCGCCTCGCTGCCTGAGACTCCAAAACCCCGCTTACATTGTCCAATGTAGGTGCTTTGGAATCGCGGGTGCTCAGAGCCCACTCTAACCCATCCATCGATTGATTGCATGGAAGACGATGGCACAGTGATCACGTGCTGCCGTACATAATTAGGCTCAGGGGAGATCGTTCTACAGTCTCCTCAGGGATCCTAGATCTCTTAATAAACGAAACTAATAACGAGCGGCGTAGTCGAAATGCCGATAAAATGTGCACATGCTGCACTCGCTCGTCACTTTATGTTGTCCTTAACTGTTCACCCTCATTGTATAAATAAAATAATAGAAAAACGTTCTATACCCGTACCGTACGTAACGTAGTAGTAGATAATTTTTAGTGATTATAATGTTTGTTAACAGAGCCGTACAGGACGAAGTAGCCAAGCTCATCGACTACCTCGGCAAGGAGTCGGCGAAGGCGCAGGGGCTGAGCAAGGTGATCACGTCGGCCGACAAGATGCGCAACAACCCCAAGCACACGCTCTACCTGCTGAAGAACTCCCTCGGCAACGGGTAAGTCTACCATTGTGATCTCAATCACTTTGAAACTTCAACTAGCTTTGGAACAAACAATTTGGAAAAAGTCAACTTTATGTACGCATTGCGGAATCAAATATTATCTACCTTGTCGTTAGCTGTGGCGGTGGCTGCGCGCCTGCCTCTGCGGCATCAGCGATTGCTACTCCGTACTTCCTCACAATACTTACGAGTACCTCGTTCTCCATTACTTGCGAATTATCATTATGTTTTCTCCTGGCCCACTCTGCATCACGCGACAATCAGCGCTTGCCATTATTGTTTCCGTCACGTTGCTCTCGTAGCGAATTCCCTGAGACTGCTGATTATTCTATTAAACTGAAAAAGTTACAGCGATCTCAAGACACGACTGTTTTCTTTTTATTTAGTAGGGTTCATCAAAATGACTTCCTCCGCTTTGGGATGAGAGTGAAGGCGTGTCAGACTGTGACTTTGTTTAGACTTTGACTGACTAAAACCCGCTCCTGCCTTGTTTGCCTTCGTTCCAGCGCTCCGGGGTTCTCTTTCGTACAATGTCTTATTAATTGAATGGCTTTCTTTACGTTACGAATTTGATTGTATTCTGGTTTGGATAATGTCGTCGGCAGCGTGCAGAGCCACTTACACATCGGAGAACAAACATTTAGTTGTGTGCAATAAGTTGTAGGAGAGGCGCGGCGGCGGCGGCGCTGTGACGCGGCACGACACTGGCGTGCTAACGCGGCCAGGGCCACTGCTGCAGTGCTCATTCTTTCATTCATTTTTGAACTTGACGCGGAAATACAACGATGCTTACATTCTAGTCGACAATCGTTTAAATATTGTAGTGCCATCATACACGTGACCGCAGAAATATTACTAAAGAGCTTTCTGTTTATCTATGCACGTGATAACGTGACACACGTTGCGATTCGCGACGCTAATTGCTGTACTGGACGCCACAGCCTAGCACCGCGTCCGCTGGCGGCGGCGGCGTGGGCTCGGCACCTACGCGCGCTGTATATGGCGCCGACCTTACACCTATACACGGGAAACACACGTGACAACTAACAAGCGAAACCAGAGTGGAGGGGAATCCGCGACAACCAGCCTTGAATATTGGCTGCGAGGTCTGGTAGCCAACTCGAACAACCATCGCTCACTACCAGTTGCGTCACAATCACAACTGCAAACTCACTTGTGCGTAAAATTATAGAAAAATAATAGTACTGTCCATCGTCACTATTTTGTTAAAATGTTTATAAGAACGTTTTCGTTAGCGCGATTATGAGTTTTGCCTTTGCCGTATTCGGGTAATAAAATAAAAGATTCGGATGGTTATTGTGAATATTAGAAAGTGATATTTAGACAGCCGGGCTGTCAAGGGTAACTCTATTAGCGTTTGAATCCCCGACCGGTCCTATGAGACCGCGCTGTTATTGTTTTACTATTGTGTCTCGTTTCGCGGGTATCTGAGTAACTACTTAATGAATCCATTGAACGTGGTACGGGATAACCTTAGATACGTATATATGTACATATGAATGGAGATGGCCATGGTAATATTGTAATACTAATCATGAATAGAGTTGTGTGTCGGCTCGTACGCCACTCGTCTACAACACCGCCTCGCGTGTGCTCTGCTGGCCCGAGCTACTCGGATTTATTCTCTCTCTCTCTATTCTGGAGTACTGTTCTCTAAGAAAACAGCCTTGCGGCAGGGATGCTTTCTTAGAGGATAGCAGCATAAATTCAAAGTTCTAAAGTACTATCATCAAAAATACTTATCACCTTTTCAAATAAAAATCAGTTAATTAGATTTGACTGAGCTGACTGTACCACTGTATGTTACTCGTATTTGTTCGTATATTAAGACTGGTATCCGTCCAGAATAGATAATCAAAACTCGTTCAAACAAATACCAGTGGTATTAGTTCGCTGGAATAAATGGCTGGTCAGCACTGTGGCCGGCGCGGCTGCGTGAGTCGTGATGTCGGCTGGCACTCAATGCGCTCATGTACAATAATGGCGCGATTACGTTTTTATAACTGCATTCATCACAGCTAAAAAAATCTATAAAGTACCTACATTTTACACGGTTTACCATACAACAGCTCTTTTAAGTGTGAAATCATCCAATGATTCAACTGCTTTGGACAGGGAAGGGATATCAGTCTTTTACTGAACAAAACCCAGTCCTGTTTCTTTGCTTTCGTTCCAGGGCCCCATTGCTCTCTTTCTTACAACTCATGGCCCCAGTAGGCTTCGACTCTGCTGAGCCCCTACGGTTTGCTGACACCATATAACAGCTAAAGTCCGTATTTATTTTTGTCGCATAATGAAACGATTAGATAAACCTATTTTAGTACTTTTTTTTGAAGTGGTAATCATCAAATGACGTCGCTATAGAGTAATGTATTGACTAAAACCCATAGTGTTTCATAAGTAAAGGGCGTTCACGGTAACTGTTTCTAAAATTCCCACAGCTAACCTATTGTGGTGTGACGTGAAGCTTCAATAATAATGACTGTCTTTTATAAAATAGCAAAGGTTTGTATTGAGAGGCGACTTTCGTATTTGGGTAACAGATTTCTATTCGAATACGATAGATGTAGGTCTGTAGCAGTCGAACATTAGCGCGAGCGTTCCGTTCCGCACGGGCGCGCGCGGGCGCTGCGCGGCCTCAGCGCGACTAGTGTTGCCAAACCTGACCAAATCTGCTCTACTCTAGAACACTAGAAATGAGAATTAATATTATAAAACCGTAAAATCTGTAGCTTTGGCTATGTTGTATTTTTATTTCGTTTATTTTTAATAAATTGTAATCTCGCATTACTCATCCCGCAAAAAGGTGCAGGATCCCGCTCTTGCGGGATTGGACTATCTTGTCTCTCGGACTAGTACGTAACACACTAATTGACACATCAATCGCAAAGCATAATGTTAGAAATTCAACAGTATTAACTGCGAGTTTTACGATATCGAGCAGAATTTTTGGACATTTCCATAATGATAATAAAATTGAAGCAATCAATTTGCAACAGCTGTGAAGGATAGTTTATTGTTACGTGATTGTAATACGGGATGAGGAGTCGGAACACAGAGGTATGCTGGTAACCTGGTCGCGTTGTCGCGTGCTGTGCGGAGCCGACTTTCTTCGAGAGAGCACACTGTCGGGTGCTCGCCATCTAGGGTTGCCATTTTTTTAAAGAGAAATAACTGATCTTGATTTGAAAAAGATGACGCCGGTTGGCAGCGACGCGGCGAGCACTTTTACAATGAAATAATTGAAAAATCTTGAAAGGTCCAAAAAAAGTGCGGCCCCTCGCTTGTTGTCAGCTGTCCCCGGCGGTGGAGCGGTCGCGCTCGGCCGGGCCGCGCCGCGCCGCCTCGCTGCCGGCTCGTGCCATCCCGCCGTGAATCAGCACTTAGTAATGGTATTACATACTTTTAGCGAAACAAACAATACTACGTGGTTTTAAAATATTTGTGCGACTATGAAAAAAGGTTTTAAAAATTGTTTTCATTACTAATAGCGGGCAATGAAGCAAATCATTCAAAATCGATTTAGAAGTACTTAAAGCATTTAGGTGTAATTTATCTATTTAATAGTAAAATCCTGTACGAGTACTGTTGACGACCCTGCCACCGTCGCACGCCCACGCCCACACGGTGGCTCAATACCACGGAAACTGTCGCGAGCGATAATGACTCGTTTAAGTTTCAATACCGTGGAAGAAATCGAAAGAATATCACAAAAAACGTGTCGAAGTAGGTAACAAGCAGCACGGTGCGCCGCGACCTCTCGCGCCGCCAACACCTAGACGTCAGGCGCGGATGCTATGGACAGGAAATTATGGTTACCCGCTAGTTTCGGATAACTTTGGTCACGGAAATTAAAATGTTAAAATGAAACCTTTCTCATTCACAATACGCCCAATACTGGTTCAATGAGCACAATTTGAATAGAAAAAAAGCAGAATTCGTGACGATGAATTCGCCATAATTATGGCGTTAAGTACGCTCTTTACGGAGTGGCTGCAAAAATGGCGCGGTCACCTTACATTCCGCATGACGCAGGACCTCGGTTCAGACCGGACATGGTCATTCAGGAGGTCGGAACCAGGAAGAGAACGACCTCACGTACCGGGCCTGGTTCAGGCCATAGTCCAGAATGAGGAGGAATGGCAGGTGGTCGCGTCCTTCTGCGAAGTAGTAATGCTGCGTGCGTTGATAGTCAGTCAATCAGTTTCTCCTTTAGATCAACGTTGGTCTAGTTGGTCTGCCTGCATTAGAATCGTCTTTTCGACTCAACTCCTGAATTGAGTACACTGAGCTTCGGAAAACGGCTATACTTCATCGCGGTTACGTTTTCGCCAAGTGGGTGGTCAAGTGGTTCAAGCTATCGCAGTACCAAACAGTGCTCCTTTGTTCCTCTTGCTTGGCTTGCTAACTCAATGTGTCCCAAAATTGTCGCTAGGGAGAATCATATCGAGTCCTGAAGTGTTTGACGAGTGAAGAGTTTACAAATATTAATTTAAATTGTTATTTTGTTGTTGAGTTGTTTGAGTTGTTGTGTACATAGGGGTGGGTTACATGTTCGACTGTTTGTGCTAGTTTTAAGGATTTTTTTTTTTGAAAATGCCATGTACGTAGCGTTTGCAGCGATGCAGCCTCTAGCGATCTGCGAGCCTTTATCACTCCAATGCACAAAGCGCGCTTTGCGATAATGCAATTTTTCTCGAACGCGACAGTTAAACCTTAAGCGAATTGAAAGCATTTAATGCACAATAGCCGTTATGGCCAATGTGAGTGATGTTCATCTGTTCTGACGGGATCGTCATCTTGCAGAGGCAAAGGCGATATCATCGGGCTGCTGAAAGTGGGTCGCAAGCACCTGTTCCTCTTCAACGAGGATATCGTCCGCGAGGTCGAGCCCCTGTGCGTGCTGGACTTCTACATCGACAAGAACCTGCAGCGGCAGGGCTACGGCCGCATGCTGTTCGACTTCATGCTGCACGTGAGTTGCCTTCTCTTTTCTTATACCTTTACATGAATACAACAACACATGTTGGCGGCATCTAGTTGTTAAGTCATTACTTAAGGTTACAATTACTTTGAAGTTATGATTGAAAAGTTAGTAAATTATGAATGTAATGCGTGTGATGGTGGCGCAGGAGCTGGAGGTGGAGCCGACGCAGCTGGCCATCGACGGCCCCTCGGAGAAGATGGAGAAGTTCCTGGCGCGCAACTTCGGCATCACGCGCCTGCTGCGCCAGAACAACAACTTCGCCGTGGCGCCCGAGTTCTTCAGCCGCAGCGACGCCGAGATCAGGTCAGCACCGAACAGTTGTTTAACAAGGTCCACAATTAACATGATACCAGTAGCCTAGCCGCAGTAGTCCGCCTCGCTGCCTCTTGAGTAACCGATTGTGTCTGCTCCACGACAGATGCTGGAAACTCTCGAGAAACATATTAAGTTAATAAGCGTAGAGCACAGGTCAGTGCGTCTTCTTATACACTCGTTCATACACAGTGCTCAGCTCGGATCTAGTAGCCACCATTTTGATTCGAAGGGAAACTTTACTCTGCAATTCCTACATCTTAAGAAGTAGAAATAAATTTTAAATAAATTAGCTAGCTAGCTATCGAAGTGTTGTTGGTCCTAACTCATGTAGTAGTCTTTGAATGGGGCTTCAGTATAACAGTAGCAGCCCCAGTTGGGCTGCACTGCCAGGCCGGGTCGGGACGCGCCCTCATAGAGCTCAAGATTTGCTAAATGTCGAATAGTTGCTGACCGTAGCTCCTCAGCTATTTCATGTAGCATCAACCTGTAATACGTATAAACAATTACCTACTAAAATAATTCACATCAACACATAGCGATAAATACAAATATTAACAAGAATCTTATTCAACAACTTGGAATGAATGTAGAACAGTGCCGCGTGCAGGTGACACGGCGGCATATTTCCAAAGTCCTCAAAAGCACAACTATTGCATTAACTTGTATGTTCCTGAGGGCAACTATTCCTATACAAATGAAATGTCTTCGAATTGCGAATCTCATCATGATTGCAGAAGATTATTTTAATAACAACTAGCTTCTGCCAGCGGTTTCGCTCGCGATAACGACAACAAATACCATACAAATTTTGGGCCCACGTTCCATCTCTTAAGGGAGGATGGAAAATTCTCCTTTAATGCTGGCTTACGTCTTAACTCGAAAACCTTGAGCGAAATTTCACGCTTCTAGTCCCAGTAGTTTCGGCGGTGCGTTGATATGAGTATGTTAGTCAGTATCCCCTTTTATACATGTAGACATACACTTGAACACTTTTGCTAAAGGCACAGCTGGGCAATAGGTATTTGCTGCTTTGTTAATGTGATAAGTTATAAAGACTTGTGAAGAACACGACAATCATTTTCTTAGTTAGTCATATGTTGCCTGATGCAGTTGGACAGATCACGATCCATACTGGGCCAGACCAGAGTAATCTGTATTATTACCGAGAACTGGCCACGATACATTAATAAAGTAGGCAACTGCTTATTGTGACGTAGTCGATGAAAGCTCGAGTAGTGTAGGACTACAGTCCCGTGCGTGCTCGCCGTTCTAACGTGTGTCTCTGCGCAGCGCCGGCGCCGAGACGGCCGCCGCGCCCGCCGCCGCCGTGGGCCGCTTCGCCGCGCCCAAGCCGACCTCCGCCATCGCCAACGTGAGTACACCGCCATACCTCCACGTCACAACCATTTCATTTATTTCATTATAATAATTTAAACTAAATACCACTTGTATTTGATATTTTCCATCGCAAACTAATACTACAGATAAAATTATAATATACTAGCATACAGATGCCTCATCCTAGACAAAGAAACTGTCCCGACGTAACTAGCGTTTTTCATCTGGCTATTTAGTACATCAACCACGTAGGTTGCCGATAGATGGTGTTAGCAGCGAATTTGCAAGAAGGGTTACATTATACTTTTATTCCTAATAGATGACGTTAAAAGCGCATTGTACACTGCACTTTTGTACTGCTGCTACGTACTCATATTATCTGTGATATTATTATACAAAACAAAATTTTAAAAAGTCGATTGGTTCATCTCTGAAATTTAATACAGCGCCATCTATTAGCATACATATTAATTGTCCATTCCAATAATTTTTTTTAATAAGAGCTCATTGTACCATAATTTTATGTGTATAGGAGTTGATTATATATGAATAAACCTTAATAAAGTCAAAAAAAATATTAAGTTATACGCACTTCAGGCACAGATCAATACATATTACGCCATCTGGGGAATTTTATTTGAACCAAAATTTTCTTTCTTAGCAATGAGACCCCGTGCTAATACCAACAACTGGAATTTGGTACAGTCAATCAAAATAAATTTGGTTTTTGATATGACTACGTAATAATAAACTTATTGCTATTTTTTTGGATCATTTTTTTTTTTCAATCAACGGATTACACGAATTATTTTTACTGACTGTACCCTAAATCTTAGAACATGTTTTTAAATATAAGTTGAAACAAATACCAGTGGTATTAGTTGCTAGTGTTAAAACGGAATAAATCAATCGTTTCCATCGCTTTCGACAACTATTTACTTAAAAAAATAATAATATACTAGCGCAGCAATTGTCATCCATGTCTGGATAGGATACGGTATTTGTTTAATGGTTTTGTAAAAACAACGTGCTCGGGTAATATGCACGCGCAAGCCAGGCTTGTGGCGCGGTAGAGTCGCGGCCGCCGCTAACGCGCGCACGTTGCAGGTGCTGTGCTGGCAGTAGCCGCGCGCCGCCGCGCTGCACTGTGCGTCGGCTTTACGGTGTATTGACTGATCAACAAGTAAAACAGCTCGCTACATACATAGCTATACGTAAAGGACTGTCTCACGAATTTAATCGCAAACATTTTTGCAAATGCACCAACTATTTATACTATAGGACGAACGCCGCCCGACTGCATGTTGCGAGCGGTCGAGCGCGTGTTCGTCTCATTTGTGAACAGTTCCTCATGTGTACTTATGGTGGCCTACTTAGTTAGTGTGTCGCCTAGCCTCCCGGCAGCTACGTTACAAACTGCGACCAGTGGTAGTCCTCGTGACCGTACGTCTCACGTAGATTAACTAAATTGTAAAACAAAGTATACGTATTTTGTAAATATCTAAGTAATTTAGTTTTGTGATAGAGTGAGATAGTTTTTTTAGTTAGATAACCTAAAACCTAGAAATAAACATAGAATTGGGTACAATGATGTTGTGAGTGAGTGGCAGCGATGTGTCGCGGTGCAGGACGTGTGTGTGACGCGCGCTTGTGTTGCAGGTGATCCACGGCGGTGCTGACGACGCAGATTCCACGAGCCGGTTACGGTAAGCGCCCCCCCCCTCGCCCCAACCACGCGCCGCCCGCGGCCTCGCCCGTGCTGCGGGCGGCGAGTCCGTACGCCCCTTACGTCATAGTTAGTCAGTAACCCCACCAAAGGTAAAACGGTCACGGGTGCTTCGAGTCTGTGACGAACTCTGTTCGTTTTGTATACGTCATCAACTAGAATTATATCCAGATTTGCCTTTGATCGGGTTGTATTGTGGTTTTATCCATGGTAACAATTGACTGTTATATGTCTAGTGTAGGTAGTTGTTATGCACGTGCGGTCAAGTGCACCGAGCCAAGTGCGCTTGACCCGTCCCAAGCGCGTTATTCTTATTTAGTTGTTTATCTGCATGAATAAGCTTAGTTTACTTTTACTTTGTTTTTTTTTTGTTTATTTTGCGTTTACGTTGCTTGCAGCTACGCGCGCTCGCGTCGTGCGATGAACTCGCACTGACGGCGCGTCGCCGCTAGCTAGGCACTCGCTCGTGTCGCGTCGCGCGCGTCGTGCGCCCTCGACTCGCCACACTCACACACGCACGCACTATGGTGCGGCGCCAACACATAGCACACACACACACATGCGTTTCACATCACACGACAACTGAAATATTGATTTTTAATTGACATTCTGTTGTCTACATTACTTGAAATTCTTATGGCTTTGACATATTGAAAAGCTTTTTTAAACGTTATTGATAGGATCGCGTTTGAGCACTATTCATATTTCGCTTCAGCATCGTTGAGCCGCAACGATCTAAGACTCGTCTCCAGCACAGTCGGTGTCGAGTACCGCCGCGTATTCCACATAGTTCATGTTCACTTACGACCAAAACGAATATTCTATTTATTGATAAATGTATAGATTATATTTTATTTATTTTATAGAAACTTAAAGGAAGTTATATTAAGATACATGAAGTTGAAGCTATAACTAGTATATAGGTAGGTTTAATTATGTACTTAGTTAAAAAATCTAAATTTTATTAGAAATGATCTCTATCACTGTTTTATTTTCGTTGAAAGTGAATGATAGGGCTGAACACTATACAATGAGAGCGCGCGCGAGCTGCAGTAGAGCTGGTGAACAGTCGCACCTCGCGTGTGAGTGTGGAGCAGCGCGCGACGCACACACACTTGTACACAGAGCGTGCAGCTCCTGCCGCACACGTACACACTGCCGGCGCTGCACGCCCGCGGTGGTGCGCGACGCCGACACACAAACTGACTGTTAATATAGCACTGTGATAATGTTTTGTTTTGTTGTAGCGTTCCTTTTATATTTTATTTATTATGAATGTTTGTGATTAGTGTAATGCCTAGTAGTAGCTGCAGTAGTCGCCGCATGAGGCCGCTGGCCGCCTCGGTGCTCGCGCTGCTGTGTTGTACGTTCGCAATAAATCTATACAAACTACTGAGTGGTTTACGTGAAGATCTCCTTGCCCGCCTCCGGCTCTGACCTCAGCAAGTCGGCCTTGCGAGTGTCGCTCTTGATGCCACTAACGCTATAGGCATTTACATTAATACATTTACAACCATTTTTGGTTTGTCTAGGTAGGTTATAAACAAATAAATGAAGCTATTATTTGCACGTATCAAAGCTTAATTTTTTTTAAGAACGTCGTGTACCAAATTCCACGGACATTCCTTTAAATGAAAAAGTAAAAGTAAAATTATGGTTACATAATATAGAAATTATACACAGCTACATGTGACAACAATGTACGAATACATGCACGTCAATTGCGTCCGCAATCAAAGTATAGAAATGTAAAGAAACTGGGCAGTCCCAACTGCCGGCACGTGCTCTGTTCAGCTTCACCATGTTGAAGAGAACAGCGCACGGCGCAGTGCGTCACTGAACACGACGGACTTTTGCCGTGAACCCTCTTTGGGCGCGCCGAGCCAATAGAAGCAAGTCTAATGCCGTGGCGACGACGTGACGCGGTGATGCCCCTAGCTAGAGGACAAGCGGACGACTGAGGGAGGACTTAGCCTAGTCCTGGAATAATATACAGTATGTTAGTTTAAACGAGGGACATACTCAAACCCACAATAGTGTACGCTTACATGATACTAATAAAAATATTAACGAAGAAAAAACACTGATAAATAACAGACAGAACCATACCAAAATTTTCGCAAAAGTGTCGCAACGTGTATACAATATACAATACACCCTTGCGAGAGAATAAATATGCGCGGATCAATGAATGATTCCCAGTCGCCACCGCGGGGATTGCCACCGGTGGCAAAATGGTGACTGGGAAGTCATTGCCCCCGCTGGCAATGACTTCCCAGTGACCACCGGTGGCGACTGGGAATTTTTATTCCCATTTGCCTCCGGTGGCAATCCCCGCGGTAGCGACTGGGAATCATACGGATCAATGACCTTTTGTTTGAATCCATTTTCTTTTCATACTTTATTGTCTGGTTCTTACACTATTACTTTTTCTTAACTATTATTTTTTTTTAAATTACGTCACATATTAACGTTATAAGTTTTATACATATTTAGGACGATAATCCTATACTGAATACTCTCCCTCAATAAGTCCCTCGTTTAACCTAACATACTGTATATTGTCAAAAATTTATAATACACTGATTTCGTTTAATTGTTTCCCATGTGTGGGTTGACGACAGTCAAGATCTATCCTTTACAAAGCAATGCTTTGGTGTCACGCTAATGTAAGAGGTTAGCTATTTATTTGTAAAACAAAAAAAAATACAGAATTAAAAGCTCAATTAGAACAATCCATCATGCGGACAAGTCAGCATTACAAAAGCTCAATTAGAACAATCCATCATGCGGACAAGTCAGCATTACAAAAGAATACTTATACGAGTGCGTATAGCAAGCGAAGCGCCGCTCGTGCGCAGGCGTCACCGCCGCCTCATCTAGGGACGTGCCCGACTTTGTCTAGTTCATCTAATCTTCACAGCAATACTATTATAATTTAGATCGTCCGCCACGCTTAGCTTGTGCCTGGTCGTGCTAAACTCAAACGGATACGATTTTTATACGCTTTTACTATTTGTACATTTTGGGAAAACAAATACCACTTTGATGATTTTTGGGAAGTAGATAAAATAATCATCCTCTCGCGGAAATAGGCATATGAGAAGAAAAAGATTACCTATAAGAATGTCGTGTCACATTGTGGCTATGTTATCGAAACTGTTTGACCGTCTCGGACACATTCGTCGTCGTAGGTTATTTGGTTTGCCCACCTACCACACCACGTATGTTATGGGCAAATCGTGTGATTTGACCATTACATACTTTGTATGGACTTTAAGATGGTGACTCTTCAAGTGTTTTGTAAAAACGTGTTTGCAAAAATAAATATCATTTACCACAGCACATTTTTTTTCTTTGATTGATTAATTTTCTTTGAGAACGTTTACCGAATCAGCCAGTCTGTCCTTTCGGCCCTTCTTCGAATCAGGCTCACTCGAAACTAAATTATCTAGGTACAACTCGCAAATGACCGCACCATGCGCCAGTCGCAAGAACAGATGGAAGTCTGAGTGGAGTTGCTAGTGGAAACCATAGCCCATCGCTAGTGTCAGGTTGTGACTGCGGCTGCTCTGTGGCCAGGTTAGTCGGCTCGCTGCACAGCCTGCGCACATTTTGTCACGAGATTAGGAGGCATAGGTGACCTAAATATTTATATTCGTTGCAGGCGTCTGTAAACTTTCTTTAAGTAGGAATTCCATGAAAACCGCCACAGAGACGGTTATTCCCTTTCTGTCATAACTGGGTGTTGTAGTTCCCAAAATATTTTTAGAAAAGCAATTGGTTCCTCGTTTTTGTTGTCCGTATAATTTCTGTCATTAAGGATACTTGATTTTTTTATAAGTGGAAATTCATTTAAAGACATCTCCCTGTCTATGGCGGCCTACGTTCTAGGACTACGACTTTCCTTTTACGGTGTTGCAGAAATCTCTTTGAGGCTCCCTTGGAGGAGTTCGTCCGCGATGACAGCTCGAGCTCGGTGTCTGCAGTACGAGCGGACAGCGAGCTACTCGTTTCTTGAACCGATTACTTTTTTCAGCCCTAAAAGTTGCGCCGCAGACTCCGTCACGTACGACCTAAAGTTGTAGGTCCAGGGCTCCGGGCCGTTATCATTAGGAGGCTTTCAGAGTGTGCTTTGGCCAGTCATTTCTTGTATTGCAATTCATTCAACTTTTTCACGGACGCTAGTGCTACTTACTGGCTTCCGCCAGCGACATCGCCTGCGTCAAGGTAGGTTTTCTCCATATAAACTTTGAACCCTCGTTTCCTCCCCTTCAAATAAAATAGCTTTAATTTCTACTACCATATTTACCAATAGATAAAACATTCCAAATTCATTAATTATAATTATATCGCCCTGCGCACTAATTCAATTCATAACATTGCTATATTCGATCATTAATAAATAATTAGATATTTATTTACTACATTTATTTTGCTTCTGATTATATACAATTATGTTATTTTAAACGAGGGACCTACTCAAACCCACAATAGTGTACGCTTACATGATACTAATAAAAATATGAACAAAAAAAAACAGTGATAAATAACAGACAGATTCATATATATCAAAATTTTCGCAAAAGTCTCGCAACGTGTATACTTACAATATACAATAAACCCTTGCGAGAGAACATAATATGCGCCGGACAATGACCTTTAAATTACGTCACATATTAAGGTTATAAGTTTTATACATATTTGGGACAAGAATCGAATACTGAATCCCTCAATAAGTCCCTCGTTTAACCTAACATACTGTACTTATATGTAGAAACTACCGTATCTTCAATAAAAAAACACTTATTAGAATGTCAATTCATTATTACTAATTTCATACTAAAATGATGATTCAATAATGCCTACATCATAATAATAATAAATTCATAATCATAACATATAAATTCATTATTTAATGGCGTAGGCCTCCCCCAGTGTTTTCCACATTTCCCTATCTCTATCTTTTCTCATCCAATCCGGCCCAACTTTTTGTGTAAATATGTCTCTCAATCTAGTTTTTGGTCGCCCTTTAGTTCTTGTTTCCTCGCTTGGTAGCCATTCTGTTACTTTATTTGTCCATAAATGTATTGCCACTTTTGCCCAACACTTTGAATATGTACATGTTACTTAGCAGCTTTACATATTTTATATTGATGCGCCCTGTTTCAGTAGCGATTCCCAAATAGCATTATGAAAAAGAGAGTCAATAGCTTTCGTAAAATCTATGAAGCACATATATACACGCTGATTGTATTCGGCAGATTTCTCTACTACTTGCGTAACTACATGTTTATAGTTGAATACTTTTAACGAAAACCAGCTTGTTCATAGGGTTGTTGCTCATCTAAGTATTTTAATATTCTATTCAATATTATCTTCGCAAGTTAATATCTACAAGGTATTCCCTTGTAGATATTTGAAGTTAAACTTATAGGCCGATATTTACCAAGGTTATTGTAGATTTTGTTCAGGTGTAGTTTCATTTTCTATGATATTATTAGACAGCGTCTGTAGAGGTCTCAGTAGGGCAGGAGATAGGGATTTAATTAGCTCGTTTGAAACGTTATCTTGTCCTGGAGTCTCATCATTATTGTATATAGGTACCTACTCTATTTCAGATTGTAATATATTTGGTGTTGTTTCCCAGTTCGCTAGTATATTTCCTCCCCTTAGGGGATGTATTTTGAAAAACCTCTCTTAGTGCTCCCTACGTCAATACAGGAAGCGTGCAAAATGTCACGCTCCTAGTCCCAGTAGTATTGGCTTTGCGTTGATATGTCAGTTTCTCCTTTTGTTTGATTCTCTATACATAGATGTATTCAAGAAAAAACTTAAAATAGCTTGCAAGTTGCAATATGCATTTTTTTTCAATGAATCCATTATTGGTTATCAAGGTCGATCAGTAATAAAAGGTGAAGCTAGTTGCATGTTCATGATCTACAACAGAGATTACTCTATGCTTCAACTTTTTTTATTCATAATAGTAGGGGAGCCCAAGCGGGGATTTCGGGATTTACTAAAGCGCGGCAGATTAATATACAGGGGATACCTTGTATCCGGTTAAGTACCTCCACCAAACATGAGGCCCATATATAAAGCCGACCGTGAAGGTTACAGGATCAGACTAGTAAAAAAAAAATGGCCATCAGAAATTCTCGAGCGCGTCAGTTTAAGGTAGGGTGAGTTAATTACATCCTAAAAACTGTATATTCCACTAATCTGACAATTTGAGAGTGACGTAAAGAAAGGGGAGGACAGCAAAGTTGTAAAAAAAAACGTCCTCTACATTCTCAAGCTTGTCAAAATCGGTTGATTCGTTCGAGAGATATCGTGAACGAAAGAAACCCGATTAAGCGTTTTTTCGGGATTACTCCGAAATTTTTGGTTCGATAAATTCAAACTAGAAAATAACTTATGAGGATGATAAAACTGCGTCGAATGCCACCAACCGCGTGAAAATTACTTGATCCATTCAAAAGTTATTGCGGTTTGAAAATTCAAAAAATGGTGTTCTATGAAACTTCTATCAGACTTTCGAGCTGGGAGAGCTCAAATGCATAGAAATATTATTTCTTTGAACTCAGTGAGCTCAAAATATCACATAAATTATGTATGATATAAGTACAATTTTAAGCGCCCAGGAATGGAATGGAATTGCTGGTTTTTTTTTGTCAGATCAGGCGAATCCCTCTAGATAGTCGTCAGATTATGAGACAGTACGATTAGAACATAAAGACGAACCATATCTGACGCACTTGAGCATTTCAAAATGGCGATTTTTTTTGCACTTTATGAAAATGGTCGCGAGTTTGCGTCCCATCGAAATGGTCAGACTAGTGAATGAGAGCTTTTTTTTGGTGCACTTAACACTGCCTTAGAAAATCTGATGCGCTCCAACCAACCTACAACCACCCGCATCATGCAAACGATTAGATTAACATACGTACATTATTAAAAATACGTAGGGCATTGATGCTATCAATATCTGACGCGCTCGAGGATGTCCAGTTTTTTTTTACATATTTAAAAATGTATAGCCGCTTCCACCACCGATGGAAAGGATACCTACATCATATACATTTTTTTCTTCTTATCATCTAAGCTTTGCAACCCAATAGGTCTCTACGACGCTCGAGTAAATCCCCATTTAGCATCGTGGGCTCGCCCTACTATAAATGAAATCAAAAATATAGAAATAACAGGTAACATGTATGTAAAAAGACGTAAACTCGTCCGAAGTAGAGAAAAACAAAGAACAAAAAATAAAATATAACCGCGGTAGTTGAGGGACGACCAGCCCCGTTCACGGACATGAGCCAGCGCGCGTCCGCCGCAAGACGTTTGACTGACCATGACACTCCTGACCGCTAGTTCAACTTAGACTACCTTCAAAATGGAATCGGGAAATACACACGGCTTAATTTGATCACTTCAATCGCGCTAACTCGAGTCCACTTATCTTCAGTCTGCTACTAGATCGCTTGTCAGGTGGTACTCCTGTAGACTCCTCTTCTCTGGCCGCTCGGTTTCAGCAGAAGATCCTCTTTGGTTTAAGGTTATTTTCAGAGGTAAGTTTTCGCAATGGGAATGTCTCTCCCGAGGTTAGTCCTATTCAGAAGCCAAGTTTGGCAACACGTTACGAAAAGAGAATGAAGGAGTATTTTATTCTCTTGGTACGTAAGTACCTACTAGCTACGTAACCAGTACCTAGTTATGAAATGTACGCCGCAGTTCGCCATCGGACGCCGCCGCCGCCGACACTAGCGCGGCCGCCGCGCCCGAGCCCAGCGACGCCGGCCGCTGCACGCCCGTGGAGCTGTGGGCCACGGACGACGAGGGTAGCGAGCCGGAGCCGGACGCCGGGGCGGACGCGGCGCCGGGCCGGCGCGCCGAGCGGCCCGCGTCGCTGCGCGTGGCGCCGGCCGCCGCGCTGCCCGCCGCCGGCGTGCCGTCCGCGTCCGCCGCCGCCTCGCCCTCGCCCAGCGCTACTAGCGCTACCCGTCGTGACCCACAGCTTACCGAAAAGGGCTACTTCGATGTCAAGTATTTTCACAACCGACTGTGGTAAATCGTTTTATAATCATTTTCATATTATACAAAATTGTTGATGTCTGTCTATACGAACTCGCGGATAATTCAATTATCTGCACTTTTAGATATAAGCAAGTAAGGATGAGCTAGGATTATTAGAAACACTGAAATAGTAAATCCTACTTATTATCGATGTTTAAAATAGCTCTGGCTTAGTTCAACGTTATACGACTATGACTGAGGGTGCAAACATAAAGATACAGGATTTTTGGTCCCGATAAGTCAGCACGGATAGGTGCCGGTCAAACCACATAATTATAGAAATGGGTGAATCTCTTCTCAGTGACCATCATGTCTTCGAGTTCGTGAGATGGTGAGTTATTTCTCTTCAAAAGTGTTCATTATAAATATATAAAAGGACAGTCGGTGTTTCTAACCTGCTTCCAACATTTATCAATCACGTTTCTGTTGCTGTGCAATTTCTTTTATCCCAGAAAGCCGGTTTAGCAAATAGCAATGCTATCAAAACGTCACAATCCACATCCATTTTCACGACGCCGACGGCGGAAGAGATCACACTACACTAGCAAATGCTTTAGACCCGTATGACTCGGGACGAAGTACTTACACCTGCTTCTTTATAAAGGATTTGTCACACTGGATGCGTTCTGCGGTCTGCGGTCAGGTCAAAGCGAACGCAGCCCGCATCATGTATGAACAACATTGTCGGTATCAATATATTTTATATAGAATGCGATCTGACCGCGCGAGCACAACCAAAGAACGCATGTTGGCCCGACGGTGCGGTGGCGAGGGACCGACCGACAACGTTGTTCATACATGATGCGGGTTGCGTTCGCTTTGACCTGACCGCAGGCCGCAGAACGCATGCAGTGTGACAAATCCTTAAATGAACACCTATGAAAACACGGCAGAGTAATACTGCAGCGACCGGTAGCGAGCCGTCCGGCCTCCCCGCACCGGGCCTGTTTCCTTATGTCCGCACCCTAGTCCTTGAATCTGATGTATGACCTTGCAAGGCGAGCTTTGCTCGACATCATTTTGTAAATTTTAGGTTATAAAAATTTGTAATACATTAAATAATAAACGATATTTAATCCTCTAGCGTTGTTTTACAAATTCCTATAGTGCGCACACGAGGCACCACGTGCGCACGGGCTGCGTCCGCGGGCTCGGTGCGCGTCAGAGCTAGGCCTCTTGTACACGACACGTTCCTCGCCGTTCGCGGGCGCGGCTAATAAAACGTACCGTGAACAAGAGGCCTAAGCCTGTGGAGCACGGTGATGCGCCGTGCTGTGCTACTAGCGCGGGAACACGGTGAGGTTTAGTCGGTAACCGATGCCGATGGCACGGCCGTCACTAGTGAGGGCAATAGGTACGTACCAAACGACATGCACTCTTGTTTTGGACTCGTATTTTTAATTAACTACTAATAACTTACACGCTTCCGGGTATCTGTAACTTTTATTCGTATGGTTTAGAACTGTAGAAACAGGCTTTGGATCTTTATAACCAAGTTTCTTTTTGGGAGAAAAATTACATGAATATAAGAATGTTAGATATTATTATAGCGATAGAAAAATAAACTTTACCTATTTTAACAGTGGGAACCTACGAGCTGGCTATTTGAAAAAGATCAAATTTCATCTTAACGTTTTTTGGCACTTTCAAATTCTACTAGCTTTTTTTTACCCGCGACTTCGATCCAGTCAACGGACTACCCGAGCAACCCTAACTACCTACTTAACTATTTTTTTGCTTTTAAACCATTCCTGTATTGCGAACAAAAAAAAAAATATTAATCGGTCCAGCCGTTCTCGAGTTTTAGCTAGACTAACGAACAGATATTGATTTTTCTATATTTTTACGAAGAACAATGGCAAATATTTTTTTTTAGCGTCTAGTGACTAAGCCATCCGTATTATCGTCTCTAACGATGAGTGTCGTCTGGTGGGCTACTGGCCGGTTGATGATTTGGGGCTGTTGTTTCTATTTAAATCGCGCGGAGAACTTTGTGCGATGCAGAATTCGTAGTTGTTATAATTTCGTATTCGTAATTGTTATGTGACGTGACAGATGTCGCTACAGTAGCACTCCCTACCGAGATCGATGCTCCTTGATGCTTGTCGATGCGTGCCAGGCCAGCGGTAGGTCGCTTCCACTGGGTTGGAATAATAATACCGCAGCTGTTCTCGGTGAGTGAGTTGGAGCTAAGTGTCTGCGGTGATCCCCCGCTGAGTCAGGGCGGTGTCCAAGTGATAAGGGCCAAGTCCCAATGAGTCGGAGTCGTTTTTTTTAAGGTGGAGGCGGAGTGGGAGTGCTTGTCAGATTTCTACTGATTAAAACCCACTTCTGTTCTTTCTTTGCCATAATTCCAGGCCCTGTAGGGCCCCTACGGTTTGCTGATATCTCTGAGGCGCGCGTGGAACAATACGCGCCGTCGACGACATGGGCTTCGTCTGGACTGTTACCGGACAGCGAGCTACCCATTGCTCGTCTTTGCCTACATATTTCACATTTAAAGTTTAAATCACGGCTATGCTTCCGTTTTCCACAAACTTCTATGATAAAACTTGTTCATCCAAATGTGAATACATTACTAACAAAATTAGTCCGGTGCCTGGGGCGTTAAAATCATCAAAACCCAGAACTTTTGTTACTGTGGATGGATTTAAAAGAAAACAATGGGTAGCTAATAATATGTAGAAAAAAAATTACCTATTAAAAACTGATCATTTTGAAAAAAATAATGAGTATTCTATTCGTTCAATTAGTATCTCAGGAGAGGACCCACTAATTCGAATTGAAAAATTCTTTCAATGTTGGATAGCCCATTTATCTATACTTCTATACTAATATTATAAAGAGGAAAGATTTGTACCTATTTTTGTATGTTTGTAATGAATAGGCTCAAAAAGTACTGGGCCGATTTAAAAAGTTCTTTCACCAATAGAATGCTACATTCTTCCAATTTGACATAGGCTACATTTCATTTAGAAAAATATTAGGGATCCTTGGTAAAATTTGAACAATGTAACCGAAGGTGTAGAAAAATTTCCAAAAATAAATATGTCTACCCCGTGCGAAGCCGGGACGGGCTGCTAGTTGTTTATAAACTTGCCACATGAGTAAGATCCTGTCATACTTTTTTATCTCGGGAGTATGTTCCCTTGGGATAGTTTTCTACCATCAAAAATAATATATGACGTCGAAGAAAATATGTGACCTGGTAAAAAATGTAAAAGTTCAAATAACTTTTGATGCACAAAAACATTGTACAGCCTTAAATAAATAACTCGATGTCTCCGCGATTTCACCCAAATCTTCAGTTACTACTCCACTCCTATTAGTCGTAGCGTGATGTTATATAGTTTACAATGTACTATAACATAACATTGAAAGATTTTTTTTTTATTTGAACTCGTAGTTCCTGAAATAGGTAGGTTTTATTGAACTAAAGTACCTAATCCTTACTTTTTTTTCAAAATCAAGATCACAATTTTTAAATAGGTAAACTTTTTTATGCTTGTTATTAGCTACACATTTCAGATTTTCTTTTCAAAATCCATCCACATGTAAAAAAGTTCTGGGTAAAAACCCCCAGGTACTGGACTATGTCTGATGGTAGCTACCTACGACTTTTGTAAATGTAATTAGGAACCTAGGTACTAAAGTGTAAATGTAAATAATAGGTTGATTGCGCTGGTTTTCGTTTAGATAATTATCGGAGTTGCTAGCTTTCTGATGCGAAATAAATATCTTGAAGTAGGTAGGTGTCTACTCGTACCTATGTACATAAATGTATCATATTTGTTTCTATTGCTTATGTAGCTTTCTTTCGATTAATATTACATGACGATAAAATTCTTTCACAACTTTTTGTTGTAAAAATAGGGATTTCGCTAATTATCGTCCAAAAAAATGGTTTTACCACCGTCTAGGAAAAGGAGTGTAGGTGAATTATAAATAATTACAAATAATTTTATTTGATCAACAGCATATCTACTATTTAATAGTAGCTTCTGAGTAATCTCTCTCTACCGTTTAGATATTATTTATTTTATTAGCTGTAACTAAATGTGCCCTGCGGTGACTGCTTCACTCCTGTAGGCCGCAGATGATACCATTCGTCGTGATCCTGGCTATCGCATAGGTACTACAAGATTATTTTCAATCCCGCGGGTAATTCCAGAGATTAACGAGTTCAAACCAACAAAATACTCTCGCTACACAGCTTATATATTATTAAATAAATTAACTTTCACATGTCATCGTGATGTAGGAAATCTTTAATTATTAAAAGATCATTTTCATCCACCCCAGCAGTACTCGTTTATGTCCTTTAAAATATATGTTTTTATTTGCGCAACACTAACAAAGGATTGGACGGAAACTCAAATATCTAATCTAATAGCAATCAATATCATTTTGAGAAAAAATTGTATTTTATACGTAGGTATATTCATGTAAAATGACCATTACATAATATTCACCTAGCTGATTCGGTTTCCGTCCATTTGGGCGAAAACCAAATAGATTGATATGCTGGTATTAGTCCACTATGTATCTAAGAACTCTATAAAAAAACATTTTAAATTGTATTGATTATGCTTATAAGTAGGTATTACGTAGGTATACGTGACAAAAATATACCTATCTTAAAATAACTCGCCATGAACTTCTCATTGGCATTTTGTTTTCTAGCGCGATGGCTACTTCAGGTAAGGGATGCGGAAGGGCCTAGTCACGTTATTTTTTTAAATTGACTAAGTCCCTAATCACGTTTTCATGTTAGGAAAATGTGTGTGTTCGCGCAGCGGAATGTTGTTGAATTTAAAGATTTTAATTATGCAGATATTTAGTGTATGACGTCGTGTAATTGTGTATGGTAAAAAAAAAATTGTGCACGCAGCCATTGTGGAGAAATTCACAAAAAACTGATTCCGCTGGGCGAACGTTGTCCTGGCGGAACTTTTTTTAATCCATAGACTTTAGAAGAAAAGAGATGTGTCCAAAAATTAGTGTGTATTTGTGTGTAATTGTGTATGTATGAATAAAACTAGTGCATGCATAAACTTCGGAGAAATTCAAGTTTCCGCTACGCGAACGTTTGGCCATTAGCTAGTTTTTATATAAAGCGCTTACATAGAGAGCTGTAAATTTTTACATACGTTGTTTTGAATTTGTTTATATTTGTTTAAAAAACAGATTTAGAAAAAATCGTAGAGCTTAAAAGATAAAAATATAAACGTAAAATACGCTTATTTGGTCTTAGTTCTTAAAGTATGCACTTTGGGGTCTAGATTTTCGCGTTTATGCAAACCTTGTAAGTGTCTGCAACATGTTGCCAAGTATCAATGATGTTCCGTTAGTAATTAAAGAGTTATAGGACAAATTTACCATGACTAGATCACTGTTTACAAAGCAGTCAAATATCACGACGTTCTAAAGGAATTGCATGGTAATATGTATGCCAATAATTAGTGTATTCATTCAACTATTCTTATGCAAAATTTCATGTCATTAAATTCAGTAATTAAAGAAAAACAATTATAATACTGACGAAGCATCGAAAACCTACATAACCCGACCAAGTTCGGATGGCTACAAAAAAGCGGCCGTGCCATACATCTAAGAAACGTTCTTAACCTTCCAATATAGTATTTATTAATATGGTACAGTTGCGTACACAAGCGTTAGGAAAAAGTAAAACAATTGCATTTCTTGAATGAAAAATATTTTTTTAATAATAACGCCACTTTCTACGATAAAAACAAATCTTCAATTAACAAGTACTTCTCTATTTAAATATTCGCGTACAAAATACAAAAAAAAATACAAAATAAATGTTTTTAATTAAGTACATATTATACTTAATTATAATAACGTTAACAAACGCTTGCAATGACAGCAATAGACTTAAATGTGTTTTAACTAAAATAGATTATGAACTAGCTTTTGCCCGCGACTTCGTTCGCGTGGATGACGAAACTTATGGTAAGTATAATATTTCAAGCTTCAATAAAAATTAAAATCACATCACATAACTAGACTATTCAGTTGTTTAGATTTGATCAACATTAAAAAAGTGCTTATAAATTAAAACATTGGTATAAGTATTTTCAAGAAAACATTCTTAAATGAGTAGCAAATACTGTAAATAATCTCAACATTTCTATATTTTCTAGTTTCAATAATAAACTATTCAGTTGTTTAGGTTTGAGAGTCTGCCTAATATAAAAATAAATGACCCATAAATTATATCGAAACAACAATTGTGTTATCACCTATACCAATTCAAAACCGGTATTATACTGTAAATTTTGGGATGTTACCTAAATATATGGCACGGCCGCTTTTTTGTAGCCATCCGAACTTGGTCGGGTTATGTAGGTTTTCGATGCTTCGTCAGTATTATAATTGTTTTTCTTTAATTACTGAATTTAATGACATGAAATTTTGCATAAGAATAGTTGAATGAATACACTAATTATTGGCATACATATTACCATGCAATTCCTTTAGAACGTCGTGATATTTGACTGCTTTGTAAACAGTGATCTAGTCATGGTAAATTTGTCCTATAACTCTTTAATTACTAACGGAACATCATTGATACTTGGCAACATGTTGCAGACACTTACAAGGTTTGCATAAACGCGAAAATCTAGACCCCAAAGTGCATACTTTAAGAACTAAGACCAAATAAGCGTATTTTACGTTTATATTTTTATCTTTTAAGCTCTACGATTTTTTCTAAATCTGTTTTTTAAACAAATATAAACAAATTCAAAACAACGTATGTAAAAATTTACAGCTCTCTATGTAAGCGCTTTATATAAAAACTAGCTAATGGCCAAACGTTCGCGTAGCGGAAACTTGAATTTCTCCGAAGTTTATGCATGCACTAGTTTTATTCATACATACACAATTACACACAAATACACACTAATTTTTGGACACATCTCTTTTCTTCTAAAGTCTATGGATTAAAAAAAGTTCCGCCAGGACAACGTTCGCCCAGCGGAATCAGTTTTTTGTGAATTTCTCCACAATGGCTGCGTGCACAAATTTTTTTTACCATACACAATTACACGACGTCATACACTAAATATCTGCATAATTAAAATCTTTAAATTCAACAACATTCCGCTGCGCGTATGCACACTAGGAAAATTGTTGCTTAGACATTCCGGATCGCAAAGAGTTTAAACTTGAACGGGAAGGAAGGTTTGTATTCAAGTTTTACGCACATTTTTGTAGCAGCTTAGTCAAATGGACGAATAGTAAAGCTGGACGGTAACCAGTGCAAGCACCCTAATTTACATGTACTTATTTTTCAATACACTTGCTAAGAAAGTGACTATAATCGCACTGCACTTAGGTACCTACATAAAGGCGCTTGTTACCAAACTGTGACATTTGGATTACCATTACACACTAGTGCTGTAATGTAGTTAAAACCTTTTTGTTAAACCTTTTTGTTTTTAAAAAAAGAGGACAAAAAAAAATTCATTAGGTTATTGCTTGTAATAGTTGTAATAGTATAACTTAGTGTCTTACTTGCTTATTTTCATGCAAATGTCGTCCATTTTAACGATTTATTTAAATACTGTTTAATAAAAAAATATAGTTAAATTTTAATATTTCTTTTCTTTGTGGTCTATGGCCGCCATTTTAAGTTGGGCGCGGTGTTAGGCGTAATTTTTTCGAATGACGTCACGGGACTGTACCTATTAATGTAATAAAATTAAACACTTCATAATATTTAATTCAATAATTACAAAATGGTACATCCGCATTCTCTTGTCACTACGTAAGACATTGTCGTAAAAAAAATTCACGCGAGAAAACATAAACGTACGACTACCGCCATGACAGTTTTTTTCTAGTTTTAGGTGCTATTGTGGTGATAGTTATATTGTGGTGACAGTTATATGGTTTTTCTTCACAAGTGTATTGAAAAACGTCGTATGATATACGTAATTAATAATTACCCACATTACACACTTGTATCATAATCTACTAAGTATTTCTTTTCTAAGAACCGTTGCACATTTGCGACTAATATCGTAAGTAGGCAGGTACCTAGACGGGCGGCGGTGTCATCCATCGAAGGTGTTCCAAAGGATTGTAACATTATGCCATGAGGTATAGATTCGAGACGTTCGGGATTAATAAGCGATTTCAGTCAAAAAGTGGTCAGCCCGACGAAACTCGTCAGTTTCAGTCGAGCCGAGCACTTGTCTAAAGCTTTGCTGACTTGTGATGATGACTTTTTGTGTACCTAATCGTCGATTTATTTAGTAGGTATTGTATGGTAATTATAGGTATTGAGAGTGCACAGTTGTTCTTATTTATAGTTATTAGTGTTATATGTACCTACCTATGTAAGGTAAATGCCAATGTCTTAAGTTCTATAAAACCACGTCCTTATTGGTGTGCCTTTTAGTTTTTATGTAATAAGTAGGTAGGTACCATCTACCGCACACTAATGCACTGGTCTATAATTGCACCTTATTTATATGGGGAATTCCTTGTCAGGATACCTACTGTGCGCGTTATGAAATGATAATGCAAATTCCATACAACTACCTAAAACCTGCTACCACGAGGCCAATGTATTACTCCCGCCCTACAAATAAATTCAGCAGCAGCAGTTTAGTAGCTAGTGGGGCCGATGCAAGGAGCGCACATACAAGGAAGCAGCAGTAGTCCACACCTTGTCGCCGGCAGGCCTGTCACGGCCGGAGCTCGCTGATCGCCCTTCGTGGCCGCGCTGCCAGGCCGCTAGTGCGCTACTGCTCTCAGAGTGCCGTATGTAGGTCATATCAAATGTTCAACCTCGCGTTATTTGCTGCCTAAGTACTGCATTTTCATCGTACTTAAGCACCGGCTATTTATGTAGGAGATAGGTACTTACAGGCGGAGATAAGGATATCCAATCTATTTAAAGCTGGCTAGTGAGACTTCGCAATGCACTAAGTATATCTACCTACTCTTGCATGCTTGCATCCATATTTCCCAAGCTTTCATTATTTGTCCAACGTATAATCTTCTTGCCTGCATGAATGAAAAAATAACACTGGTAAAAGAAAACTTAATAAATAGCTATAAATGTAAAAGCCTCACACGCTCTTATTTTATGTTCATGGGTAAGCAAGTTCATAAAAATAACGCGATCATTTTAACTATAGATGGGGCGCTACGTTGAGATCTCACACCATCTAAATATTTTGCTACTGCAAATCATCATCTTGAACTTACGAACGAAATATTTAGGCGTTAGCTAAGGGGTTTTATTTTACAGTTCACCATCATCCGCTCAACCCGATGCTGGCCAGCCCGAGGCTGCCAGCAGCGCTGACGCCGCGCCCGCCAGCAGCACTGGCCCCGTGCATCGCAAGTCCACCAGGTGCAGCAGGCGCAACAAGCGCAAAGCCGCCAGAAATCTCCAGGCCGCCTCTGACAAGGCTGACATAAATCTCAAAGGCGTCTCTGACAAGGCTGACAAAAATCTCCAAGGCGTCTCTGACAAGGCTGACAAAAATCTCCAAGGCGTCTCTGACAAGGCTGACAAAAATCTCCAAGGCGCCTCTGACAAGCCTGACAAAAATCTCCAGGGCGCCTCAGACAAGCCTGACAATAATCTCCAGGGCGCCTCAGACAAGCCTGACAAAAATCTCCAGGGCGCCTCAGACAAGCCTGAGAAAAATTCCCAAGGCGGCCCCAACAAGCCTGAGAAAAATTCCCAAGGCAGCCCCAAAAAGTCTGAGAAAAATACCCAAGGCAGCCCCAAAAAGCCTGAGAAAAATTCCCAAGGCAGCCCCAACAAGTCTGAGAAAAATTCTCAAAGCGGCCCCAACAAGCCAAAGAAAAATTCCCAAGGCAGCCCCAAAAAGCCTGAGAAAAATTCCCAAGGCAGCCCCAACAAGTCTGAGAAAAATTCCCAAAGCGGCCCCAACAAGCCTGAGAAAAATTCCCAAGGCAGCCCCGACGTATCTGAGAAAAATTCCCAAAGCGGCACTAACAAGCCTGAGAAAAGTTCCCAAGGCAGCCCCAACAAGTCTGAGAAAAATTCCCAAGGCAGCCCCAACAAGGCTGTGAAAAATTCCCAAAGCGGCCCCAACAAGCCTGAGAAAAATTCCCAAGGCAGCCCCAACAAGTCTGAGAAAAATTCTCAAAGCGGCCCCGACGTATCTGAGAAAAATTCCCAAAGCGGCCCGAACAAGCCTGAGAAAAATTCCCAAGGCAGCCCCAACAAGGCTGTGAAAAATTCCCAAAGCGGCCCCAACAAGCCTGAGAAAAATTCCCATGGCAGCCCCAACAAGTCTGAGAAAAATTCTCAAAGCGGCCCCGACGTATCTGAGAAAAATTCCCAAAGCGGCCCGAACAAGCCTGAGAAAAATTCCCAAGGCAGCCCCAACAAGTCTGAGAAAAATTCCCAAGGCAGCCCCAACAAGGCTGTGAAAAATTCCCAAAGCGGCCCCAACAAGCCTGAGAAAAATTCCCATGGCAGCCCCAACAAGTCTGAGAAAAATTCTCAAAGCGGCCCCAACAAGCCTGAGAAAAATTCCCAAAGCGGCCCGAACAAGCCTGAGAAAAATTCCCAAGGCAGCCCCAACAAGGCTGAGAAAAATTCCCAAAGCGGCCCCAACAAGTCTGAGAAAAATTCTCAAAGCGGCCCCAACAAGCCTGAGAAAAATTCCCAAAGCGGCCCCAACAAGCCTGAGAAAAATTCCCAAAGCGGCCCCAACAAGTCTGAGAAAAATTCTCAAAGTGGCCCCAACAAGCCTGAGAAAATTTCCCAAAGTGGCCCCAACAAGCCTCAGAAAAATTCCCAAGGCAGCCCCAACAAGCCTGATAAAAATTTCCAAGGCAGCCCCAACAAGAATGAGAAAAATTCCCAAGGCAGCCCCAACAAGCCTGAGAAAAATTCCCAAGGCAGCCCCAACAAGCCTGAGAAAAATTCCCAAGGCAGCCCCAAAAAGCCTGAGAAAAATTCCCAAGGCGGTCCTAACAGGTCTGGCAAAAATTCCCAGGACGGCTGCGACAACTCTGACAAAAATCACCAGGTCGGCCTTGATAACTCTGACAGAAATCAAAAGGGCGGCCACGACAACTCTGACAAAAATCACCAGGGCGTCACCGACAACTCTGACAAAAATCACCAGGGCGTCACCGACAACTCTGACAAAAATCACCAGAACGGCTATGACAACTCTGACAAATATCACCAAGACGGCTATGACAACTCTTACATAAATCACCAGGACGGCTATGACAACTCTGACAAATATCACCAGGGCCGCCCCTACAACTCTTACATAAATCACCAGGATGGCCATGACATCTCTGACAAAAATCACCAGAACGGCTACGACAACTCTTACATAACTCACCAGGACGGCTACGACAACTCTGATAGATATTACCACGGCAGCCCCTACAACTCTAACATAAATCACCAGGACGGCCATGACAACTCTGACAAAAATCACCAGGGCGGCTACGACAACTCTGACAAAAATCACCAGAACGGCTACGACAACTGTGACAAAAATCACCAGAACGGCTACGACAACTCTTACATAAATCACCAGAACGGCTACGACAACTCTTACATAAATCACCAGGACCGTTACAACTCTGATAAATATAACCACGGCAGCCCCTACAACTCTAACATAAATCACCAGGACGGCCATGACAACTCTGACAAAAATCACCAGAACGGCTACGACAACTCTGACAAAAATCACCAGAACGGCTACGACAACTCTTACATAAATCACCAGGACCGTTACGACAACTCTGATAAATATTACCACGGCAGCCCCTACAACTCTAACATAAATCACAAGGACGGCTACGACAACTCTGACAAATATCACCAGGGCGGGCGCGGCCCCTACAACTCTGACAGAACGCCCCAGGGCAGCCCCGACAGAACTGGCAGAAATCCCCAAGGCGGCCCCTACAGGCCTGCCAGATATCCCTATGGCGGCCACAGCAGGCCTATAAGACATTCCCTGGGCAATCTTAAGCCCGGCAATAAACCCCAGGTCGGCCCAGACGGGCGCGTGTACGTGGGCTTCACGCCCTTCGAACTCGTGACTACCGACGACGAGAACAGCGAGCCGGAGGTGAGCGACGAGGCCTTCGAGCGCTGCGCGTTCGACGCCGACCAGCCGGCCTACGAGCGCCGCGACGAGCGCCGCGCGCGCGGCCCCCTGCGCTACCACTACTAGTGCCCTACGCGACTCGTTAGGAGGGTGATGACGCGCCGAACTCGGCTCAGACTACCGCTTACTATAAATTTAGGTTAGGTAGGTCATTTAAAAAAAATATGTAAATATTAAACAATTAAAATGATATTTAATCATCCTTTGTTTCATTGAATCATACACAATAAATTGGAAAGTATCTATTTTTAAATCTAGGTAGGTAAGTCTACGCAGCTACTCATGACGCAGCTACTCATTTAAGGGTGAGTTAAATGCTACATTGTTAAAGCTAATTTGTTGGCTATAGAGTCGTTCTATTTGGACTAGACTTCATGAAAGCGAGGATGCGTCGAGGTTTTTCGTACCTACCAACTTCGAGATTTTAAAAGGTCGACTTTTAAAATATAGATAACAATTTCGTCAACAAGTTCACGCCGTGTGCTGTCACTTGATATAACAAGCTCACGCCGCACGCCGTGTGCTGTCACTTGATATAACAAGCTCACGCCGCACGCCGTGTGCTGTCACTTGATATAACAAGCTCACGCCGCACGCCGTGTGCTGTCACTTGATATAACAAGCTCACGCCGCACGCCGTGTCCTGTCACTTGATATAACAAGCTCACGCCGCACGCCGTGTGCTGTCACTTGATATAACAAGCTCACGCCGCACGCCGTGTGCTGTCACTTGATATAACAAGCTCACGCCGCAAGCCGTGTGCTGTCACTTGATATAACAAGCTCACGCCGCAAGCCGGGTGCTGTCACTTGATATAACAAGCTCACGCCGCACGCCGTGTGCTGTCACTTGATATAACAAGCTCACGCCGCACGCCGTGTCCTGTCACTTGATATAACAAGCTCACGCCGCACGCCGTGTGCTGTCACTTGATATAACAAGCTCACGCCGTGTGCTGTCACTTGATATAACAAGCTCACGCCGCACGCCGTGTGCTGTCACTTGATATAACAAGCTCACGCCGCACGCCGTGTGCTGTCACTTGATATAACAAGCTCACGCCGCACGCCGTGTCCTGTCACTTGATATAACAAGCTCACGCCGTGTGCTGTCACTTGATATAACAAGCTCACGCCGCACGCCGTGTGCTGTCACTTGATATAACAAGCTCACGCCGCACGCCGTGTGCTGTCACTTGATATAACAAGCTCACGCCGTGTGCTGTCACTTGATATAACAAGCTCACGCCGCACGCCGTGTGCTGTCACTTGATATAACAAGCTCACGCCGCACGCCGTGTCCTGTCACTTGATATAACAAGCTCACGCCGCACGCCGTGTGCTGTCACTTGATATAACAAGCTCACGCCGCACGCCGTGTGCTGTCACTTGATATAACAAGCTCACGCCGCACGCCGTGTGCTGTCACTTGATATAACAAGCTCACGCCGCACGCCGTGTCCTGTCACTTGATATAACAAGCTCACGCCGCACGCCGTGTGCTGTCACTTGATATAACAAGCTCACGCCGTGTGCTGTCACTTGATATAACAAGCTCACGCCGCACGCCGTGTGCTGTCACTTGATATAACAAGCTCACGCCGCACGCCGTGTGCTGTCACTTGATATAACAAGCTCACGCCGCACGCCGTGTGCTGTCACTTGATATAACAAGCTCACGCCGCACGCCGTGTGCTGTCACTTGATATAACAAGCTCACGCCGCACGCCGTGTGCTGTCACTTGATATAACAAGCTCACGCCGCACGCCGTGTCCTGTCACTTGATATAACAAGCTCACGCCGCACGCCGTGTCCTGTCATTTGGTCGGCTTTCCACAAAGCTGTTCGAGGTAGCGTTACAATAAGTTGAGTGAAAAAAAAAAACAAATGCACTACAACTTTATATAAGTGACTATTTAAATCGAAGGTTATAAAAATCACAAAAACCGCAAGTGCGAGTCGGACTCGCGCATTGAGGGTTCCGTACCAACAGACCTAATTGCGGTTTACGATTTATGACGTACCCATAAAAAAAATATAATAAAACCAACCCCCCTGGGTTACCCTAATAAAACATTTGTTTTCCACTTTTTATTTTACCACTTTGTCGTCGTGATTGATGTATATTGGTACCAAAATTCAGCTTTCTAGTGCTAACTAGTGGTCACTGAGATTATCCGCGGACTATGAGGGTTCCTAGTTGACTACGTAACCCTAAAAAGATGTTTTTTAACCTTTTCACCGCCACGGACTTCAATAGAAGTTCCAGATTTTCATGTCACCAGCGCCACGACTTCATAAGCTCTTCATTACTATGTTGTTGTTATAAAAATAAATTTCGTGGATTTAACAGGTTTTTTTTTATTTTCTTATTTCAAAACACTGTCTTATACCCTGTTTTTTATTCTTCCACAGTAAAGAGGGAGTGTCTTAAAATAGGCAAAAACAAAAACTTGGAACATTTTTATTCTCCCCAGGACGCGACGCGCCAGTGACGTGACGCGAACGTTATCACTGTTCGATTTCACTCTTTGACATATATTTTAGAAATAGGTATTATTCTCGAAAACAATTTGAGGTCAGTAAAATATGAACTTATATAACTAAGTACTTTATAACAAAGGGAAAATAGACGAATTCCGACAGTCGTATGGGATTTTTTTTCTGGTTGGGGAATCATCAGAATGACTTCCCCCGCTTTTGGGCGGAGCGGGAGGGCGTGTCAGACTCTTACTGACTAAACCCCTACCCCGTTCCTTCGTTGCCTTCGTTCTGGGGGGGACGGTCGTATGGGTGCCGAAACGGAATCTGTATGGGTGCCGAAACGGAATTAAATAGTTGTTAGCAATCCTTATCGATAATTACATTCCCATCTCTACAAAACAATTGGTTGTCAGCTATAAGTCTATGGTAGTCAGTGGCCCGGGCGCCACGAACTATGATAGGATAGAAGACGTTCTGTGACGTTATAAACGCATGGCTGTCAAGGTCACTTTGGAAAAGTGCAGTCTGTACAGCGCGTTTTATTACAACGAGAATTGGTGTTACAAGTACAAAGCTTTTGTAAAGGAGAAAAACGCCTACCTATCTGTCAAGACCCTTTGTCTCCAGACCGCGTGGAGGTATTGAGTTGAAATTAAAACCATTACTTTGATTTGCGGTTCCTTGAAGCTATAAAAAAAACAAACTTCTAAGTTAACAGAAAAAAAAATATAACGCCATTGGTAAAAGTAACGATATTTCAGTGACGCAACGAGTAATCTTTTATATAAAAAATATGTAACGAAAAGCAATGATTAGTTGGTTATCGATAAAATGTTGGAATCCTTATTTCTTTCGTAGGTATTTGCGCTGAATATGTGGCTTGGCGTGGCCGGGGCGCCGATGCGTTTACGCTCTGGCGTTCAAAAGGTTAAACAAACTATGAGTAATTAGACCCTCTACAATATATTGATAGTACCTCAGTGTGTCCGTTACCCCAGCCAGATGTTGTCGAAAATGGTCATTTGAATCTTATAGATAATTAGTTTTGCGGCTTCTGTAATTGTTGCGCACATTTTTAAATTTGTTGCGCTTATAGTTTTTTAATTATTTCACAAAAACATTTCCTGCTGGGATAACGTTACCCCCAGCCAGACCTTTTTCTTTCTAATGGGAATTTTTAAATAAATACTAGCTATAAAATTAGTTGTCTAGATGAAGTAAATGTTGTGCCTTATTTTGTATTTGTTCTTTCTTCGGTTGCGAAGTTATTCGAGATTTTGCTGGGGTAACGTTTTTGGTTTTGCTAGATCTTTGAAACGGTTAAGCGGATTCTTATCATATTTTGTACAAGACTTCTTTGGAATTAGTTTAAATTTGTTCTGCAATAAAAATACCAAAATAATACATAGTTTAAAGGTTATTTCATTAAATAGAAAAACACTTCAATTGGTCCCAGCACTCTCAATAAGAGGTCTAAAGACTTACTTTAAACATTATTTTGAAGCTTGTAACTGCCTTCAAATGTATGTGAAGTTTCATTAGTATCCTGTAAGTATTTAACAAGTTATGATGATATTCAGTTCTTCACGAGCACGGTCATGATGCGCGCGGTGTTATTTGGCAACTGATAAGCATGTATATGGATATATGAACTGAATGTTATGTCAATTATTAGTTGTGTAGTTCAGTTGTATATCAGTAAAATTTCAGCGTAGTACATTGGATAATTAATGAGATAATACGATTAAAGTCATTAGGAATTGAATGACAGTGGTAACCCGATCAAGTTTAGGTGGTTACGAAAAAGCGAAAACGTAGAACATTATGCTACCTTCTAAAATATGTAGGATAGTGTTACAAATTTAGTACAGACATTTACACAAGTGTTAAAAAAACTACATGTTTATTAACGAATTTTTATTAACAGGTAAAATAATCATTTCAATTGACCTTTTAAAGTATTAATAAACTTATACTTAAAAACAATCACAGATTAAAATTACAGATAGGTAGTAATTTTGCTTTTTGAATTTTCTATTACTTTTTATTTAAAAGATTTTTGTAAACAGTAGGTACCTACACAGTTACAGCTTTTATTTAAATAGGTATACACAATATTGGAATGTGTAATGATCACAGACAATAAATAATTATACAATGGTTTTTTTTAAGTTAACACTAAACTTACGTATGTCTACTAATACCCACTTATATCAATTAAAATCACAGATCAATGGTAATACTAAATAACATCACAATGTAGTAAAATGCTCACAGTTAGTCCTACTGTTTTGTTGTCTCATTTCAAATATCACATTTTTGTCCCTTAGTTTATACATATAAAATGAACTTAAACTATTTAAAAATCACAGATCAAAAATAATAAAATTAAGTAATATTAAACTGCAGTCAAATAATTATGTAAGTATTACTTTTAACTAATTACAATCTCAAAAAGTCAACTTGTAAAGGTAAATTCTAATAGTTAGTTGGTATTATGTCGCCATCACCGCGTCCATCATCGCGGCCCGTGGCTGTTGCTATGTTGCCATTCTGTTTATGCCTACAATAAAAAGAAAGAGTACATTTTTTTGTCTGAATCCTTAAAGGGGTTTCAATTGTAGTTTTGCTACATATTTGAAACTCGAAACGTCGTCTATTTGCGAGTTTATATCAACGCGAGTGTCGCAACAAGGTAATTATGGATTTCTTAAAGTCTATATGTCCAAGGAGTTTGTGGAAATAAATACCTACTTATTGTAGCGGTAGTCCCGACTCCCGACATTGATAACGATAAAAATCGGTCGCCAATGTCATGAATTTCATTAATCAAGTTTCAAGTCTATTACAAACTAGCTTCCGCCCATGACTTCGCCCGCATAATATGTTGACAATGTACCTAAGCATACATAAAAACCTTCCACTTGAATCATCTTCTATTAAAAAAACTGCTTCAGATTCCGTTGCGTAGTTTTAAAGATCCAAGCAAACAGGGACAGACAACGGGAAGCGACTTTGTTTTATAGGTACCTAGGTACTCATCATCTGCCTAGCCTTTTCCCAACTATATTGGGGTCGGCTTCCAGTCAAGCCGGATTTAGCTGAATACCAGTATTTTACGAGGAGCGGCTGCCTACCAGACCTCCACAACCCATTGACTGGGGTAACACGGTACTTCATGGCAAGACTGGAGTCAGATTTACTGGCTTCTGACTATCCGTAACGACTGCCAAAGATCTCCAAATGACAGACCTAGGTACTATGTATCGAAAAATAAATATGTCGTCATCACTGTCGAGAATTCCAGTCCAGGTAATAACTAGGTAAGTACGAAAAAAAAGGAAATTATAAGTAAGTTCCTAAATTCAAATATTAAGCCTTAAAAAATACAGTTTTAGATAAGTATCTAACAACATGTATCTACATGTACAACATTAACCTATCAATACACGCGAAACGGGACACAATAGTAAAACAATAACAGCGCGGCCCAATGAGACTGGTCGGGGATTCATGAACTAATAATAATTTTGCTACCATTTCTGTAGTTACATTATGCAAGCTTACCTTGTTCGTGAATTCATCAATCAGCACGCACCATAATTATGATCATCAATAGAAGCACTCCACATTAACAGTAATTTGTCGCACTTATTATTCTAATAATAGCTCTCACGCACTCGATAAATATTTTCAAAAACAGGAAACGGAACTGCCGAAGCGCACGCGCACTCTACAAGATGAATTATGTAATTATGGAGCAAGTTTAGTGCGTTATGCAAACAAAGAATTACCCCTTCACCCCACCCCTCCCGCGTCCCGCCGAACGTCGTGTTATCGGTGATTTTTGATAAGTATGTGCAACTGGAAGATAATAATAATGTTTTCATAGTACAGATATTATTATGAATTTAACAGTGTACGCGTCTGTACCGAAATTGTAAGGTTTATTATACTAAACATTTCAAAAGATAGCATAATGTTCTACGTTTTCGCTTTTTCGTAACCACCTAAACTTGATCGGGTTACCACTGTCATTCAATTCCTAATGACTTTAATCGTATTATCTCATTAATTATCCAATGTACTACGCTGAAATTTTACTGATATACAACTGAACTATACAACTGAACTACACAACTAATAATTGACATAACATTCAGTTCATATATCCATATACAGGCTTATCAGTTGCCAAATAACACCGCGCGCATCATGACCGTGCTCGTGAAGAACTGAATATCATCATAACTTGTTAAATACTTACAGGATACTAATGAAACTTCACATACATTTGAAGGCAGTTACAAGCTTCAAAATAATGTTTAAAGTAAGTCTTTAGACCTCTTATTGAGAGTGCTGGGACCAATTGAAGTGTTTTTCTATTTAATGAAATAACCTTTAAACTATGTGTTATTTTGGTATTTTTATTGCAGAACAAATTTAAACTAATTCCAAAGAAGTCTTGTACAAAATATGATAAGAATCCGCTTAACCGTTTCAAAGATCTAGCAAAACCAAAAACGTTACCCCAGCAAAATCTCGAATAACTTCGCAACCGAAGAAAGAACAAATACAAAATAAGGCACAACATTTACTTCATCTAGACAACTAATTTTATAGCTAGTATTTATTTAAAAATTCCCATTAGAAAGAAAAAGGTCTGGCTGGGGTAACGTTACCCCAGCAGGAAATGTTTTTGTGAAATAATTAAAAAACTATAAGCGCAACAAATTTAAAAATGTGCGCAACAATTACAGAAGCCGCAAAACTAATTATCTATAAGATTCAAATGACCATTTTCGACAACATCTGGCTGGGGTAACGGACACTACCTCAGTCGGTAAATGATAAAAGCGAGAAACGATATGAATAACAAAAAAAATCTGTGACCTTAGATTTGAGTACTAGGTAGTGTGTACACGTTAAACCATACCGTACACTTAGAGTTTTTTGAGACCACTTCTAGGATGTCAAAAGCTATTTAGAATTTATCTAAACGGCGTAGAATGTATCGCCACTACAGGCCGGCTCAACGTGAGGCCACTGCGGCACATTACAGCACTTTGTTAGGCGGCGTCTGGGGATAACCGGCACACACGACAGCAAATAGCGTTTCAGGCGAAACTGAAACGTTTTACCAACAGTCGATTGGTCCATGAACGGTTGGTCAACATAATCTTTAACCCATTAACTTTTCGTCAAATGAACGTTTCGTCCACAAACGTTTCGCCAACATTACTCTACGTCAGGGAATGTTTAACCAACAGAATGTTTTGACCAATAACTTTTCACCCAAAGAACAATTGGGCCATGGACTGTTCCAGTGTTTAAGTAATCTCTAGAAGCAATATTAGCCTAAGGATATAACCGTTGGACTACCAAGTCACAGGTCGTAGGTTCGAACCCCGGCACGCACCAATGTCTTTTCGAATTCATGTGCGTATGATAAATTAATTATGACTTATGAATATGAAGTTAACAAATAATTAAACAATTTATTAAGCTATTGCATAGCTTCTATCGCGGGCCTTGAGCGTGGGGACCGAATCCAGAAATAAAAATAAAAAAGTACCTTCCATAAAAATATAATAATTTCGCAACTCCATACTGACTTCGTTCAAGTTTTGAAATTTGATGTCTGTCTAGTAAAAAAGTAGAAAAAGCACCATTGTTATCATTTTATTTTAAACCTTTTTGCTAACTAGTTAGATTTAATTTTTGAATAAATGTATTTGACCTCATTCAAAAGTGAGGTTTGAATTTGGAATGTCCGTTTTTTCATTTATTGATTTTACTTACTATCTAAGACAGAAGGTATTAAATACAAATATAATTCAAACTTCATTAAAGTTTATGATTGTGTCTTAAGGTTTATAATTAACTGAATTTATTAAATCTTTGAAACATTTTTCTCGAAACTTTCTGTGCCGGTCGGAGTGGCGGGTGTTAGGTTTATTTCGTTACGGAATTTCTGGATTCGGTCCCCACGCTCAAGGCCCGCGATAGAAGCTATGCAATAGCTTAATAAATTGTTTAATTATTTGTTAACTTCATATTCATAAGTCATAATTAATTTATCATACGCACATGAATTCGAAAAGACATTGGTGCGTGCCGGGGTTCGAACCTACGACCTGTGACTTGGTAGTCCAACGGTTATATCCTTAGGCTAATATTGCTTCTAGAGATTACTTAAACACTGGAACAGTCCATGGCCCAATTGTTCTTTGGGTGAAAAGTTATTGGTCAAAACATTCTGTCGGTTAAACATTCCCTGACGTAGAGTAATGTTGGCGAAACGTTTGTGGACGAAACGTTCATTGGACGAAAAGTTAATGGGTTAAAGATTATGTTGACCAACCGTTCATGGACCAATCGACTGTTGGTAAAACGTTTCAGTTTCGTTTCAGGCATAATATAATATGTTAATAATTATTTTATTAATATTAGACAAGCTCTAGCTTGGAAAATCCGAAACAGTTACTTAACACAAGTATCTTCCCCTACCTTCTTAAGCGCTCCGTTGTTACCCCTGTGTATAAGAGTGGAGATAAAGACGACGTTAACAATTAAGTATCGGCCAATTTCTGTGTTGACCTCCATTTCTAAAATCATTGAAAAGCTCTGGAACTCTAGAATAGTTAATTAGGTACCTGACTAAATATAACGTCTTGAAGTTCCTCTCAATACGGTTTTAGGGAATATCGGCGCAGGATGCTATGGAAGAATTTGCTACTGTGATTGATTACTAAGGAAGTAGATAGGGGGAACAAATGCCTGGTGGTCTTTCTTGACCTCAAGAAGGCCTTTGACACTGTCTCCATCTCTAAACTTATACACAGGCTGGAGAACTTAGGATTTCGAGGTTCCGCTCTCTCTCTTCTTAGCAGTTACCTTCAAAACAGGAATACAGCGGGTAAGAATTGAAAACCACGTTAGTGACGAAGAGAACGTGACGTATGGCGTCCAGCAGGGCAGTGTCCTCTTTTTGATCTACATTAATGAACTCTGTAACCTTATTCTCAACGGTGCGAGGATAGTGTCCTACGCGGATGACACTGCTATTATCTTCTCTGCTAAGACCTGGGACAAAGTTAGGCTGGAGGCGGAGAAGGGACTGGCTAGGGTTAGTGGTTAGCTGTGTGAGAATTTACTCACGCTAAATACCCAAAAAACCAACGTCTGCTTCACGAAATACGCAAACTCTCAGCCTGCGCCTGACTTTAATATAAGAATACATTCTTGTCCTACCCCAACCCTATCTACCTGTAGTTGCCCTGTAATACATAAGGTAAATTCCGTCAAGTACCTTGGTATTGTAGTAGATCAAAGGTTAAGCTGGTACCCATACCTCGAACTAACTAAAGGGAGGGTACGTAAACTCATATGGGTTTACAAATCTTTGAGACATGTTATGAATGCAGAACTACTGAATAAAATCTATATCGCACTAGCCCAATCTGTATCATATATTGTATCTCGGTTTGGGGAGGAGCAGCTAAGTCGTATTTTATAGATCTACAGAGGGCACAGCGATCCTTAATTAAGGTCATGTACTGTAAGGCCTACAGGATTACCTACTAAAGCTCTATACGCACGTTCTAAGCTCTGTTAGAAAACTCTACATACTACGCATGGTACTAAGATATCACAAAATTCTACCCTTCAGCCATTCCAAACTTAAAAAGAGAAGATGTGATATAGTAGCCCCTACATACTCAGCACGTTCAACTTTTGCTAGTCGCCAGAGTGTAACTCAAGCCGCACGCGTTTATAATAAAGTCAATCGCATACTTAACATCTAACCCTATGCAGCTGTATGTGTGTAAGACATTGACGGACTGGCTCTTCACAATTAATTAAGATGCCGTGGAAGGCATTTTGGCGGCTCTGGGTTGAGCGTCGATGTATACAGATACACACACAAATCGACACATACTTCAACATACCCCCAATCACTCACACACACACACTCCTGCACACCTCTACACTCATTCACTCATACACGCCCACTCACACACACACATCCACTGTACACACAAAATATACATTCAGCCACTCATAAACATACGCATAAACACGCATTTATACAAAATACACTTAAGTTTTCACACACTGCCCTAATAAACACGATTTTCATCTTTCTTTTTTGGTTTTATGCAAGAAAATATGTAACCTAACTAGCACAATATTAATCGAGGAAGAGCGAGGTTTATCCCATCACAAGTATCCTCGGATTACTTTCTGGGAAGCCTCGACATGTTAATTGTAATGATTTAAGAAAATAAACCCATTTTTTTTATATTAGTCCCTAGTTGATACTTTTGACCAAATCTTATCGAGCTGCCCGGCATTGCCCCAATCGTGTTGGGCTCGGTCTAACCGGCTGCAGTTGTGTGCTTGTATCTATAGCATGCAGCGTTATGCTTTATGGCAGATGACAATCCAGTGCTAATCTTGAATACGTAGCTGTACCAGTAGGCTGGGGAGAGCGCGCGGCGGGAGCACTTGCAGTCGCCTTCCACGCGAGCTTGCACGACGACGGCGACCATACGGGAACTATCCATCCTTGATCTCCTTTTATTGAAGGTTTTTCTTACACACATTTTGTCTTTTATTTGGAATGGGGTTTGGGTTAAAATTATAAACTGTTTTCTTAAAGAAATCATTTTATTTCCATTACAATTGGACATCTGTTATGTATCTTTGGAATCTATTACTTATCATAGAAGGGAATTAAGTCGGCGACAAACCAGTGGGAGCACGGATACATAATATACTGCGCAAGCTGATGAACAAGAGACAAGGGGCCGCGCCGCGCTCTGCACGCGACTGTCGCACGCTCACCTCTACATTGTTGCTGTTGCATGTCCTGATTACTCAATTCTTAATGCAGAGTATTTGCCAAACTCTACTTTAGCCTCGTTCCCAAATACTCTAGAAACCGTCTCCTAGTAAAAACTAAATAAAGTAGGATAGTATAGAGTTAGGACAGCAGAGGCTTGTCGACGGCGCCGCGCCTCTGGACGTGACGACGAGCGGCGCCGCGACACGTGGTGCTACCAGCGCAGCCGGCAGCATCACACTACATACTTGTCTGCTATGACAAGTCCGCGTCAATATTAACTTGGAAATATATTATCGAAGCGAATACCTCGTCTAGTTTATCATATCGCTCACAAATTATTCTCTTAGTACATGTTTAAATTAAAAGAACGTTTATTTAGGTACTGGAAACTTGCTATTTTTTAAACAGTAAACGTTCTGCGTTAATCTTTTGTATGAGCATCATTTATTATACCAGGTACAAACATCTAGACATAAAAAATATTATTCCATACAAATCTTGGTATGAAAAGTATTTTTCAACACAGTCTAGGCTGGCTCCGAGCTCGTCCACTCGGCACAGCGCGAGTCCGCGGCTGCGCGCGCACCGGACGAGGCGCGCGAACAAAAACCCGCCAATCGGAAAACTCATTTCATTTCTCAGAATATTTTTTACTAATTATGATGTTTATAACATTTTTACATCACCTGCTCGATAATGCCCTATTATGTGTCATATAACTTTCACTTAAAGCAAGTTATTATTACCTATATGTACAACATTTGCAATAACATTAAACTTTTTTACCGTCCATTCAACCGATTTTGAATTTTACTGCGATTTTTTCGAGGTCAAAAATGTTCCTGCAACTAAGTGAGCTTGGAGGCTTGTTTTGATGATTTTTATGGTTATAATTATGTAACTAGTTACGTTTTACAGTCGCTAAAGTATTTTAACTTCATACAACCTATCTATCACTGGCTTGCAAATTGCAAAAAACGTAAGAAAATTTGAATTTCGCGGGCTACCTGAAGCATTCACCTTAAACGCACAGAAAAACAAGTTTCTTTAAATTTCTAATCTTGTTGTAAATAGAGTATAAGCGGGATAATGCAGTATGGGCGATCACTGGGGAATAATGAGATTTTTTGAATGTAGAACGTCAAAAATATATTTAAATAAAAATAAACGAGTTCAGTGAACGTGCATCAAACCAGTTTGTTCAAAAAGCGAACTGGCCTCTAACGAAAAAATAAGAATAGAGCTTTCTAAGGAGGCTCTAAATAAAAGTAACAAATTTTCGAGTAGTGACTTTTTGTTTTTAATTTTCAAACATGTCGAGTGATTGTTAAGATTTACTTACTAAATAATGCATTATATTTTTATGGCAAGGCATTCGATAGCATAGACCAGCACTCAGTAATCAATGCTTTAGAGTGTCAAAGCGTTGTGCACACTTACATTGACCTCATTGACACTATATATTGAAGTAGTTCTGCAAATATCAAGATGCACATTTCTGGTCCAAATTTCAAAATAGAAAGAGGAATAAAGCAGGACGATCCACTCTCACCCAAGCTGATCACAAGCGCACTGCAGGAGGTTTTTAGCCGGTTGCCGGATACATGGCAGTCACGAGGCATAAATGTTGGTGACCACCGGCTAACGAACCTCTGCTTTGCTGACGACATTTTGTTATTCTCCACAACATCTTCAGAACTTGAAGACATGCTCCAAGATCGGAGCACGGCAAGCCTTGAGGTTGGACTTACAATGAACCGATCTAAGAGCCAGGCCTAGACCAACAGCACGAAACGTAGGGTCAAGGTAGACAAAAGCAAGTGTTGCAGTGTGTCGATTAGTATACGTACTTAGGCCAAATTGTGTCCTTTAAAAACAAGCAAGACAGGGAAGTCGAAAAACGCTTGGAAGACCTACTGGACCTTTAAGGAACACACGAAAAAAGGTAGTCTTTCGATAACCCTGAAAAGAAAACTCATCGACATGTGTATCCTGTCCGTTTTAGCCTATGGTGCACAAAGTTGGTCCCTTACAGAACAACAAAAGTTCAAACTCAAGATTTTTCAAAGGGCAATGGAGCGCAGCATAATAGGTGTCAAGCGAATACATCGCGTTGGAAACACCACGCTGCGCTCCATAACTCGAGTAGCAGATGTCGGGAAAAAACAGGCAGGCTGAAGTGGGAGTGGGCTGGCCATGTCGCTCGAATGCACCCGGACAGATGGACGAGGATTGTCACTCACTGGAGGCCTGAGGGAGGTCGACGCCGTCGAGGGCGACCGCGGCGAGGGTGGTGTGACGATCTGATCGTGTTCGCTGGTCAAACTTGGCCAGAGATGTCACAAGACAGAGAGATTTAGAAGGAGAAAGGCGAGGCCTTTGCCCAACAGTGGGACACAAACTAAGACGTAAAATAAAATTTAATTTAAATTTGTTTCAGTAAATTGACCTTTAATTATCTCACAGATGGTGTAAAAAGTAGAGTATTCAACACGGGGATAAAGCTGTCTTTATCTAACTCCCTCGCAATGCTCAGGAGTCACTAGCGTACGGGATTAAAAATTAGCAACCGTGTTCAATGTAAATTTTCGTTCGGTGTTCAACATGCTTGCCAATATGCCCTCTACTTTAAGACACTGCTTTATCCCCTAGTCACATAATCATAGTAGATTATTTCTTTATTTATTTTTAAAAGTATTTTGTAAAAAATCGCGTCGCTTGACGCGCACAGGTACACACATACGTCTACATATGGTTGTCGCAAGCCTTTGCGCTTTTTGTATATTACGCAAGTAGATTTTTTTTAACCATTTTCCCTTTACTTTTGTCAGCGTTAGTGAGGCCATTGCTCACCCATCTTTCGACGCTTATACCAGTGTTTGTTTATTTTTTAAGTTAAGTGGTATTCCGGTTATTTCTTAATTAACAATGAAATATCGTGTGAGAGCGGGTAAACAATATTCAACTGTTTTGGCAAATCCTTGACAATAAGTACAGACAGTCGTGTGAAGCGGCTGGAGCGGCGCGCAGAGTGCGGCGCGGCCGTCCGATACAAAACTCTTAACGATACATTGATTACTAACATAGCTTGCAGGTCGTACAAGAACTTAGTTTACACGAGTTACGTACATATCATAATAGTAAAGACTAGCATACACATGAGGCGGCGCGAGCGCGAGCCGCCGGCGCGCGCGCTCGCCCGCCCTATATACAACTTCATGTTAATGTTTTCATACCGATACAATTTTACCGATCGTAATATTATATTTATTTTACTAAAATACCTTACGATTTCGATTAATACAAATAATAGTAAAGAAAATATTGAGCATAATTATTATTACATTACTTATAAGCCGTATCACAGTACGCTAACTTAAAATAGTTGATGTTTGACAACTTTACTTGTTCGCATTATAACAAAATAAAATATATAGGATTCAATATGCGCAAGAACGGTATATCGAATATAGTGATGGCCGAATCATGACGCACAACTAAGTATACATTAACGTTATCATATAGGCCCAATACAAACACCCTCCAGACAGTCTCAAGCGAGTGCGCGAGGGCGCCCGGCACTCCTCCTCCGCCCTCCGAGCGAGCGGCGTCATTGGTCCGAGTCGAACGAGTTCTAACGTGTATACTAACTACATATTTATAAGTATTAGGTAAATGCTAAACGAAGGAATACACAGGAGAGTGCGTGTCACGTCTACGTCGAGTGCGCTCGCGTGCGCAGGAATGTAGGCGCCGCACGTTGTGTCTTACTAACAACATTTTGGCACTGATAAATAAACACAATACAACTAGCGGAACTCATAGGGCCTTCCGCGCTAATACGATACTTAATACTTGCCGCGCGGCGCGTACCACGGTACCGCCGCCGCGCATAGTCCGTCCTACGCGTCACTCGTCGCACTCTCTTTGGTTCGTGGCGCGGCGAGGCCTGTTTACTTACCAACTACAGTCGCTACCCAGTGCTACGTGTTCGCTTGAGATCGGTTACGCTATACTGACAGTCGCGCGCCCGCGTCGCCCGCGTCGCTCGCGGCTGCGCTCGCCACATCCGTGTGTCCGGTAGTATGCTGCAGCCGCTCTCGTTTATCTGGAAAGTTTGATGCTTGTCTTACTCAAAATTATCATGTAGTAGCTTGTTTAGTGTTCGTTTGAGCAAGGAGGAAGCGGAAACATACCAAGTGTAATTCTTAGACATTTTGAAGAATCTGACTCATTGGGATAGTAGAACTGCGACTCACTGGCTCGCATCAACTCAATTCCGCGAACTATGTGGCTTCTGGATGCAATGCATTAGAACTAGCCGTCCATTACCCAACAAGCATCACAACGCTCCAAATAAAAAAGCCATCGATCTTGGAACTCCGCAGGGAGTTGAACAGCGATGGCTGCGTCGTCGCACATCGTCACATTACAACTAATGCATTTTTACATCACCTGCTCGATAATGGCTCTATTATATATGTAATCTGCGTTTAAAGCAAGTCGTTATCACCTAGGGAGATGATGCGGTATGGCCGATCTTTAGGGCATAATGAGATATTTGGAATTTACAATGTCAAATACCATTAATATGAAAAAAAAAAACGGCTTCAGTGAATTAAAATGTATGTGCATCAAACTAATTTATTCAAAAATGAAATTGGCCACTGACAAAAAAAAAGAATAATAAATGTGGTTACAGAGGAAAAGGTTAAGGAGGTTCTAAAAAAGAGTAACAAGTATTGAAGTAGTGAATTTTGGTTGTTTCTAATTTTGAAACATGTCGAGTGATTGTTGAGAGTAACTTGTAAATAATGCTCTATATTTTTTAATTTATTTGTAATTTGTTTTATACTTGATCTCACAGATGGTGTAAAAAGTAGAGTATTCCACACGGGGATAAAGCTGTCTTTGTCTTGGGAGGCTTGAATTTCTCACTTTACTCAGGTTTCTCTATTAACAAAGAGTTTGGGTAATATAAAATGAAGTCGGGTAAAGCTGGGTTTAGTCCATGTTGTACCTGTGCACGATGTCGGCGAGCTCCTTGAGCGCGCGCTCGACGCCGTCGGCGAGGTGGTGCGTGGGCGGCGCGGGCGAGGCCAGCGCGCGCGCCTCGGCCTCCAGGCGCGCGGCGGCGGCGCGCAGCGACACGCGCAGCGCGGCCGAGCAGCGCCGCGCGTCCGCCGCCGCGCCGCACGCCGCGCCCAGCCGCGCCAGCCGCTCCGACGTCTGCAGGCGCCACAGCGAGCCGCGCCCGCCGCTCGCGCCGCAGCCGCGCCGCACCTGCGCCCGCACCCAACACATACACTCTAAACATCTATATTCAACTAATCTACAAAAAAACCTACAAACACTAGTCGAAAACCTCCCCTAAATCTTCATTTCACTAACAAACATTGTTAGTTTTATATTTTTTAAAACAAAATATACAAACATATGTACAAGACAAGTAACGCCATCCACCCACAGTACCGCGCTCGCGCTACCTGACACTCATCCCACATGGAACCACATTCATTACGTACGTATCGTATAGAGCTAAGAAGAAGAATCCACTGCCAGAGTCTATGTTTACTTCTAGTTACTACCCAAATAAGAGGTAATCTTAAAATCCGAGAGAGAAAAGGTTCCTTCTAAATAAGCTTGTTCTACTCTATTATCAACCACATCATCCCTTACCCTCAAGTGAAATAGAATGGACGAACGTAAACACCTAGTAATAAACTAGTTCGCCTCACCATCTACGATTGCATTACTGCTTACCATCAAGTGGGATCGCAGTCAAACACTAGTTTATACAACGTGTAACTTTAAATGCGCAAAACCTCAGACACCCCAAACGATTTTTAATCCAATTGACCTAATTCTGAGAGAAAAAAAAAATATTAAAAGAAAATTGAAGGTTTTATGTGCTGTTTTAGTTTGTTTAAGATTCGTATTTACATCGAAATGAGTATGATTGTTATCCCGTTTATGAGAAAATCTAAATAGGACGACAACCATTTGTGTTTATTTACCTATTTACGCAGGTTTATGCACGTGATGACTTGATTTGTTAATAAATAGACAAAGCAAAATTTTTAATTATTTTTTTTTGAAAAATGTGACCTATGTATATTAACACGTTCGGTGCGGTATCGGGTCTATTATATCCGATGCTCATCTTTCCACTGATGCGGGGTAAAATTACTGTGCCAACCGCTGGTGCGGGACAGATATATTTGGTCTCCCTATGCATATGAATGAGACAGTTAGTATTTTAGAATTGTCTCTTTAAAGAAACAGTAAAGATATCAAAAAATTGCATCGGGTCCTATCGACCCGATGCCGACAGGAACAAATTTTTTTACGTCTAGTGCGTTTATCGGAACTAAACGACCCGATACCCGATGACCCTATAGCCGCACTAGATTACATGTTAGTCGAGCTAGTGAGGTCCTTCTGGTTAGATGACTTTTTATCCAAATGAGAAGAGAAAGTATATGAAAAATGAAACGATCTAGGAAAATATTATTCAAGTCGAGTGAGGGTGAGAATTGTGAGAAACCAACGAAAAATAAAGTGAGCGAAGGTCCCCCAAGGCAAATAATATTGGGTAAGCGGAACATTTCTGATAATGTATATACTAGCCCATCAACTGGTCACACATTACAAGTCCTAAAAACTGTAGTTATTAATCCCAAGCCACCAGATTCACCCACGCCATCAACTAGTACAGCTCATAGTGAACGAATACAAATATTGGAACACAAAATTATTCGACCAGGTTGTCAAAGTTTCGATACCCCAATAATTGATTGTCATTCTCCTATATCCAGCGATGATGATTGCGACATTTTTTTGACACCTAAAAATTACGAGAAGCAAGCACCAACATACAACTTAGTAACTGAAACAAAAAATCACCCTGGAATAACAGATGAAATAAACCTTTTTTCAACACCTCAGTACCGTAAAAAACAAATCCTCAAGGAGACATTTTATCGATATAGATGTTTTATTTAGTCATGAACAACACTAAAAATATGTCGACATTTTAGCTAACTAGTGCGTATATGGGGTCGGAAAGATCCGACCGACAATACCTTTATTTACAAGCAAACCATTCAGTGCATCTACCTACGACTTCAGCCTTTTATTGAGTATTTATTTGTCAACATATTGGTATAAAGGAAAATGCTTTTATCATTATCCCTATTAAGATAAGTCCTTTTAAACCGACCGAAGTCGAACAGGTCTTTTCGACCCAGTACCGCACCAGGGACAAGTAGGACTTCGGATATAATCGACCCCATGCCGCACAAACTGAAAGTCATCAAATTTGACTAACGCAGTCAACGTGTTAAAAAGTGATTTTATTGCTTCTGCTCGTTATTCTGAACAAACTAATTTCAGGTTTTGCGCATTTGACGTTACACGTTGTATAACATAAAAAAAACCTATCGATAAAAACATTTTCACACTTGCTCCACTCAAAATAATATTAACACCATTAACGGTAGAAACTTATTTATAATTTTATTTACAAACCATCAAATCTCGGAAGTATCGTTTTGACGTTTCACACTTTTCAAACCGAAATAACTTTTTCCTACAACCATTAACGTATTAAAAAGCCCAAGAGTGTGTAATGTGTACTAAGCGTCACAAAAACGTCCGCATAAAAAGAGCGTCACATTTAATAAAGTGCGCACTTTTCAATTAGTCTCATGTCGCCAGTTAAAAAATGCCGAAGTGTTCATTAAGGAATTTTACAAATATTCAGTAATATATAATATTACATTTCGCTGTATTGTAGATAATTTTACAATACAGCGAATTGCAATGACCGCATTGTCAGTGTACTAACGATGCATAACAGGCAGCGACGTGCTTGTAATAAAAGACCAGAAGCCAGACTTTCACTCAAAATACATGACACCAAGACCTAAAACCTTAACCATACAACGTTACACATTAATTTAAAAAAAACTAACTTTAAACTACACGCGTCAGGACGTGCGCGACATGCAAACGCGCAGTTGCCAGACTTGTTGTCGTTCACATAGATAACGAATAAGAAAGGACCGAGTAACGAACCCTGAGGCACTCCGTTAGGCACGTCTACCCAGCTAGACTATAATTTTTGAGAACTACTGCCTGCGACCTGTTATTAATGTAAGAAGAGAACCATCTCTCCACAATTACGGCCGAATTTCTGAAGGCGGGTGGAAATCCGGTCCTTAAGGTCAAAATGTATATATATGTCAATACCTAAATGTCATGATGATGATGGACTTTTATGTTAGAACAATTTTTTTATTCTGACTGTTGCGGGATTGTTCGATAGAGATACCGTGGTCTTAAAACGCAAAGAGCAACATAAATAATACAACAGGGTTTGGTCAGTAAAACTCTGTTACTCTCTTTTACTAAACTCAGAGTTGGAAGAGTCAATTGATCTGTTGAGTCCCGAGCGGACGCACGCTATTGTCTCTAATTCAGTACTTGAAAGATTAAAGCTTCATATAAAAGAAAAGAAGTATTGATGTGTGCCAATTGAAATAGTATAAATAAGGTGTAAAGTAAGGTGTGATAAAATGGTGCAGTACCTCGTTGGTGCACCAGTCGAGCGTGGTGCGCAGCGCGGCCAGCAGGTCGGCGTCGTCGGCGTCGTCGGCGCCGGGCTGCAGCGGCGTGGCGTAGATGCCCTGCTTGCCGGCCGGCTTGCCCTTGACGGCCGGCTTGCTGGGCACGGCGGGCTTGTCGTCGCGGCGGCGCGCGCGCGCGCCCTCGGGCGAGTCGTCGTCGGCGCGCGCGCGCGCGGCCGGGCTGAGCCGCTCGTCCGACTCCTTGCTCTCCCACAGCTTCTTGAGGCTGCTGATGCTGCCGGTGCTGCGGCGCTTGTCGTCGTCGTCGTCGTGCGCGCTGTCGGCGCGGCGCCGCTCGGGCGAGCGCGGCTCCTCGGGCGAGCGCTCCGTCTTCTTGCCGGTGCCGTTGGTGGCGGGCGCGCCGCTCTCCACTTTCCGCAGCCGAGACTTGAAGTCTATGATGGCGCGCCCGGCCTCCTCGGGCTCTTTGGGCGCCGGTAGGATCTTTTTATTTGTTTCTACTTTTTTAAGCTGGGATTTAAAATCAGTACTGTTTTTGAGCTCGACATTCTTCTGGTCGACGTTGTTGGCATAGGTGGTCTTACGTAGGCTGGCCTTGAGGTCGATGGGCGAGACGCTCTCCTTGGCGTCGTCGGGCGCGCGCGCGGGCTCGGGTTTGCGGCGCAGCGCGTCCATGTTGAGGGACTCGGACAGCTCGCACACCAGGCGCGTCACGGGGTCGCCGAAGCTCACGTGCACCTCCGGCGCCTCGTCGGGCGGCGGCGACTCTTTGAGGCGGTGCTTCTTCTTGTCGGCGCGCTCCTTGATCTCGGCCACCAGCTTGAGCTCGAGCATCTCCTTCATGTTCTTCTTGGTGGGCTTGTCGTCGTCGGGCGGCGGCGGCAGGTCGGCGTCGGTGGCGGCGTCGCGCGCGCAGTCGGGCGGCGGCGGCGGCGGCTGCGCGTCCTCGGGCGGCGGCGGCAGCTCGGGCGGCGGCGGCGGGAACTCCAGCTCGGCCAGGCGCGGCCGCGGCTTGGCGGGGCTGTCGGCGAACGAGCGCAGCGGCGCGGCGCGCGCGGCGCGCGGGGAGGCGGGCGCGGGGGCCGTCACGCCGCCCGACGAGTTGGAGCGGATCATGTGCGGCATGGCGCGCGCCGTGCGCGGCGACAGCGAGCGCGCCTCGTCGCGCGGCTCGCGCGCGCCGCCCGCCGACTGGCGCATGGACTCGAGGTAGGCGCCGATGCGCGCGCCCTTGGGCAGCGTGCCGTAGCGGTTGATGGCGCGCTTGACGTTTTGCACCTCGAGCGCCGCCACCTGCACGGCGGGCGGCGGCGCGCGCTTGGGCTCGTGGTGGTGGCGCCGCTTGCTGCGGTGGCGCGGCTCGCCGCCGGACTCGTCTGTGTCGGGCGTGCCCTCCGCCAGCGAGCCCTCGGACGACGCCTCGCGCCGCGCGCCCGCGCCTGCACACACGCACGCTACACACCCGCCCGCTGCGCCCGCTCGCGCGCTACCGTTTCACTTGGCGCAGCGTATTACTGCTTCAGCTGTATTTGCGTTGATTAACAAACACAGCTGATGCATAGTGTTTTCGTCTACTTGTCTGTTTTTAAGTACACCAGTTCAGCAAGTGTCGTGTACAAGGCTGACAGGCGACGCCAAGGGAAGCGGCAGCACAGCGGCTGTCCGCGGCCTGCTCGCTCACACACACACGTTCATGACCGCTTACCGCATGTAAACATACGAAACTTTCAAATAAGATGCCATAACAATCATATGTTAAGATTTTATTATGCCTAAGAAGAAACAGTGAGATAAAACACTACCAGAAACCAAATATGGTGTCGAATCAATAATGTAACACTACGAGGAACTGTCTCCTAGCAGCGGGGCCCGCGCTCGCCATGTCACAATATATCTACTACATATACTATGAAATAAAAAACAATGCATGAAAAGCTAAATACCTACTTTAAGATTTCAAAAGTCAAGCTTCCAAAGAATGAGTGGTCGCCTTCGCCGAGTAATGGCGCGCTCGCGTGGGACTGCTCGCGGCACTACTCAGACAATACACTACTCAGGGTGGCTCGTACACCTTCTCTCTGAGTAGTGTGCCCGGCTTGCAGCTGACTGCTACATCAGTGTGCACTCTGGCCGCTGCCACTCGTCCGCGTGCGTACTAAGTTCGTTGTCACGTTTGTCAAGTGATCAATGACTTGCCAGTGGGATACTAGTCAATGTAAACAAATGGTAACTTTTTGATATTTCATATACTTATAGTTTGTATGAGTTTTGTGAAGGATGTCGTTTGTACTCGTACATATATGTTTGGCGTGTATGGCCACGTTAGACGCTGGCACGCATGGACGCTGTCGCAAGCAACTCTATCACTCGTCGGGCGGGCCGCGCTCAGTGCGCCGCACAGTGCGCGCCACGGGAACCATACGCCTTCCCTGCGGCTGCAGTCTGACTGACAAACAGCTTGCGTGGCGAGAGCACGCGAGCATCAGCACCAGGCGGCAGACTAGTTGTACGTGTCGTATGACACGCGGGCTCGGCTCCGTTGCACACGACGACCAGTTTCATTGCAGTTGAGGACGCAGCCGTTTGCGGCGCCACTCGTTTCGAGAGACTAACCTGCGTCGTAAGTAGTAAGTCGCGAGATTCGCCGAGTTGGCCGAGAACATCACTATCATGCATAATAAAGTAGGAAGTAAGCAGAGAGTAGACACTCGGATTGGCGCGGAGCGCGGCGGACAGGCGGGCGGTGCCCACTTACAAGCATACAGTAATATTAAATATACAGGTACACATTCACATTATTATATTAATCTATTAGAGTAATTTAGGAGTTAACGAGACAACAAGTACATAAATATAATACATAGGAAAGTATGGTGATACACTGGCAATTCGAAACGCATCGTATACTTACAACGGGTGAGAACCTATCGCTATACACCTGAGCGAGCGGATAACAAACAGAAAACGCTAGTTTAAAGTGATGCATATAATGACATATAGTTGATAGTAGTGAGTAGTGGTGTGTGTGTGTGTGTGCGGGGTGAGTGGGGTGAGGGGCGGGGGGCGGGGGGGGCGGACTGACCGTTGAGCGGCGGCGGCGCGTCGTCGGCGTGCTCGTCGGCGGCGTACTGCGACTCGCGGAACGAGCTGCACGACGACAGCAGGCTGCAACAACACCAGCGTTACACGTCCACCCAGACCGACATACCACCACAACGTTTAACTACATTGTTACGAATTTCACGTGCCTGTTGCCGCAAACAAAAGCTACTTCAACAATAATCCTACAATACAGGCGACTTCGAGTACAAGCTTCCCTTGCTACCTGCTGTACTGTCTCATGTGGTTGTTAATTCAGCAAGGGTCACGAAGGGTTCGCACGAAAATTAATAACAAAATCGACACCGCATAAGTTACGTTCTGGAAGTTGACGTGTTACCTTTCCCGATGAGGACGATTCTGAACACGGATAGGGACAAGCGTATACCGGGGACTTTGTGGGGAGCCAGAGCACATAGCCATTGACCGCAACAAATTGACACAGAGCATCTCAACTAAGAACAGTTGACACGTGTAATGGGCGCTCCAGTAGAGCTGAGAAGTGTCAGTAAGTCAGCACGTCTTGATTTCATGTTTGTACGCTAGTCTCGGTAGATCGACAACCACATTGGACATTGGAAGAGCTTCTACAAGGATGAAATCGTTCAGTGGTTTTTATGTTACTGGCGTCACTGTACTGGTGACGGCAACGGCAGCCTTTTGTGCCACTGTTGACGTAATCTACCTTAAAAATTAAAATACAGAATCATATATAAGTAATCGTTTCTCAAAATGCTCTAAATACAATAAAGTTTAGTTAGTATTCTATTCTATGCAAACAATAAGATAAAATCGTATGTTTAAATAATGAAGACTACCACTCTGTCCAAATGTGTTAAGTGGCGCACTCTTGTTGGGAGCTTCATTTTCAAATTCACTCCTTAACTGCACAAATGATCTGTACGATGGTGTGCTACTACGAAGTTCCAAGTTAAAAAACCAAAAATATACGGACATTTAAACTTGTACGTGGTTTACTAATACACAGTATGACTATTTTCTTTCAACTTTTACAATCGTTATTATATCTTAAAAAAGGTGGCACGTAGGAAAAAAAATATTAAGACATTTTTGTAGCCTGATCAACAATTTTTGCCTGCAAAACGCAAAAAGTTGTCGGATTGATGACGACTTTTTAAGTTTAATTTATGATGGTGTGTTAAACAATCATACCAGTAATCAGCTGGGTGCTTTTAATATGACCGGGCTATAAAATACATAGTTTTTCTAGACACTAAATACGAGTAGATAATGGTAACAGTTACAACTTGTTACAAAACTAATAATAAATAATAATAAAAATTAAAATCATTTATTTATAGCATAGGACACATTTGCAATAAGGTATATTAAAGAATAAAAAGACACAGTTACTAATTTGCCTGAACTAGGATAAACCTGTGCTTTAGGCTAGAGGGAGCTTAAATACAAAATAATAAATTAACACTAAATACGAGAAATAAATACAAAATAAAAACTCGTATGACTATTATTAAAATTTAACAAAAATTTTAAAAATTGTTTAAACATCCGGCGTGTTTTATTTACAAACAGTAAGTAAGTCTTCTGTTTCTGCATAAGACATGCTAAGTAAATTCTGGAGAATCATCTTTTTACAGTTGTACTTATTTAATTGGTAGATACTTAATTTTCTATTTAATTTATTGTACAGAAATGGGCCTAAAAATTAAAAAATCTTTTTACGAATACAAATTTTGAGAATGCAGAGTGGCAAACAATATCATTCCGTCTCTTATTTATGATTTCGGCGCTGTAGGAAAGCATGGTGTGCTGTTTTATTACTAAGTGCATTATGAAAAGCTGGCGAACAGTAAGCACGTTACAGGATTTGTATAGCTGATCTGTAGGATAGAGAAAGGGAAGGAAATTGGCAACTTTTAAAATGGCTCTCTGAGCTCTTTCAAGAGGCACGCACTATGAACATGAAGCTGTCAAATTCAAGACAGTTCTGCATATTGCGCGCTTGTTCACTCAGTACAAGATTGTACCTATGTATTTTTTTTAAACCTCTTATGTATTGTACACAATGTATAATTTTGCCTTTCATTGCGATTTTATCGTATTACGTACAAATGACATAATAATATTGTAATAATTAGAAATATGATTTGTGTTTAACCTCCTGAAAGCCCCGGTATCACTAATGATTAGTGATCGGCATAGGTAGTGGGGTCAATGAACTTGAATGTTAATGTTAACATGGATATGCCCCGGGACTCCCGGGATTCGGAAGAATGTTTTCCACGTGTTTATTAATTACTCAGATACCCGCGAAACGAGACACGATAGTATAACAATAACAGCGCGGTCTCATAGGACCGGTTGGGGATTCAAACGTTAAATGCTATTGAACAATCGAGTAATATTAGTTCTAATACAGGGTATAAAGCATTAATAAAAATGAGAGAACCGTTTTTATGGACTATAAATAGGTATAATAAAATAAATAAATTTAATATTTCCCGGAGGTCGACGGCATATCCATGTTAAGATAACTGTCACAAAATCCCGCGAATGGCACTACCTACGCCGATCACTACTATACTCCGTCGGTTTAGGTAGTTAACTAAAGGTAAACAATCTTGGCATGTCTTTTTATCTAAAAGTTGTCTATAAATTGTATGTAAAAATCTTTGCAAATAGGTATTTACCTAAATCGATGTTAGCTAATAAACTAAATTTAAATAATCTTTGTGTATATTATATACGACCTCTTTAATATAAAAAGACATACCAAGACTGTTTACCTTTAGTTAACTACCTAAACAAACGGAGTATAATGATACACTTAGTTAAAATTTTCCAAATACCAGCCAATCCCGATTTTAGTATAAACTAAGTTTGCCTAGGCCAAACCAATTCTCGCTAGGTACTCGCGTCAAGCTCCACGGGGGTCGTATTTTTGGGTATTTATAAAAAAAATTACCACGAAGGTTAAGGCGGGACCTTCGCTGCGTTCCGCTAGCCTTAAGGCCAGGCCACACCGCCAGCTGGCGGGCGGGCGGGCTAGGCGGGTGGGCGGAGCGAACGAAGGAAACTAAACAAACTACGCGAAATATTTGAGAGCTAAACTATGGGGTTCACACCGAAAACTACGGACAGACAAGCGACGGGCGGAGCGGGCTAAGCGGGCGAAGCGGGGGCGCACTATTATTCGAAAGACGAACTAGTCTACTCGAAACGGGGAGGACGGGGGAACGAACCGGGCGAGCGGGATGGCGGGCGAGCTAATCTAGCGAAGCGCGGGCGCGCCAACGAGGTGAACGAGTAGCTTCGCTGGAATCGTCGGATATTTCGTTAGCTCGTCAGGTTAGTCGGTAGCTCACGGTGTGAACCGATTACCGAAGTATGTAAAGAGGTGAAACGATGTTCGCCCGCCAGGCCCGCTCGCCCGCTAGCTGACGGTGTGGCCTGCGCTTTAGCCTTCTAACCTAACCTGTCCGTGTCGGGGTGTCTTAAAATTGTACTACTTAAACTAACCGGCTAACTATATATTTTGTGAAATTATTAGGTTAAGTTTAGATAGTGTAATTGGCTTTGCCGTTCTATTTAAAACCAAATAAATAAATAAATGTCAACAAAAATGTATGAAGAAGCGGATTTTATTTTCGAGATTTCAGGGTTGGTTGCATAGTAAAAGTTGTTCATATTGATGAGTACAATAACAAGTATAGTAAGTATAGTATATATATAATAATAAGTATAGCACAATAATAAATATAGCAAGTTCAAACAGCCATTTCGATGTTTTCCTACTAGTATCATAGGTAATGGGCGCTTGTTTAGTTTGTTTCTTTTATATTTGACTGAAAAAGATATTAAGATTTAATTAATTTTGACATATCCGTTATTAAAGATGAAGGTAGCAACGATGAAAGCAATCTTTAAACAAGCCATCACGAAGCAATACCGCTGATGATAATAATAATAAAATAGAGACTACGACAAATGTGACGACGACATTTACGATGGAGACGTATGGAAAACTTTGATTTTACTCCCGAGCGTTTGTTCCATTTAAGATCAAACTGAAAACTTTTAAATAATAAAGCTGTTTAATTACAAAGTTTTCTGACGCTGTTTTGTCTCTGGAGTAGAAAGGTTTTCACAGGAAATAGACGAGAGCAGCCTACTGGCATCGATGACAAAATAATACGACTCACGGGTGAACGCATGCAGGAACACGTGCTCGACCACTGCTGGTCTGCCACTGCGCACTGGCGCAAGTCCCCGTTCAACAACAAAGAAGGAGTTTCACTTGATATTCCTCAAACAGTTACTATATTTTTTTTTTTATTATTGATAGGCTTGCGCTTGACCACATTTCACCTGGTGGTAAGCGATCATGTGGTCGACGATGGAGCACGCTTGCCTAGAAGCAACCTATTCACTCTTGACTTAAAGACCCCTAGGTTGTAGCTATCAGGAAACACAGACCCCGGCAGGGAATTCCACTCTTTAGCTCCGCGCATAATAAATGTACTCCCAAAACGCTTTGTACGTATGGGTGGGATGTTCACCATGTAAGTACCAAATATAATATGTATGTAATAAAACCGTATAAGTATATGGGCGGCTGTGATTTGCTAGCTCATATTACCGGCAAGTATGCTGCCAGGGAAGAACAGACGAGTAGATAGCAAGGGCGACTTATCATTGTTTAATAGTTGGGGGTAGTACAGAGAAGATGACGCAAAATCTGGGCTTCAGAGATTTCCCCACATTTGGGCTTCAAAACTACAATTGTCAAATCATTTAACTTATTCGGTAGCAGGCTCCTTTTGGCCGGCGCCTTTAAGCCCTCGACGCAAACTATACTAGCTCGGTAGACCACAGTGGATGCTATCGGAATAGTTCTAATCCCAATGAACCAAAAATAGTGGTAAATAATGGTGAGGTAATAATGTGGTATTTTGGATAGAAAACACAGACTAGTCGAACCATGCCTCGTATTACTAAAAACTCGAAGGAAATAAAACAACTAGCAAAGTTTCCGAATGGTTCTTAGAACAATAGATCCAAATGTCGCAACAATGGCTGCAATAACTTGAAATTTGTAAAGTACTCAAAAATGCAACATTTTTCGACGCTCTAATGTTGAGCAAAATTGCTCTTTTTATCTATAATATCAATTTTCATTCAAATTAATATCTAATTTTAATTCTTTAATTTTTAATGTAGCGTGGTGGACTATAGTCCAAATCCCCCCTTTTTCAAACCAAACTATGACAGAACAATATATCCCAAGGCCCCAAGTGCCCGGGAGCTCTGGTGAACCTAGCGACCATGACGGTAGTCAACAGGTTCCCAGAGCACGGGGTGGTAAGAATCACCGGGTGAGATCGATACTCCGTCAACAGAACCAAGCTACGAAAATGGACTCCGATACTAAATTAAATGTTTTAACCTATAACGTACGTACATTAATGCAAGATGAACGATTGATTGAGTTAGAAAATGCATTAAAAGAAATAAAATGGGACGTGATAGGGTTGTCAGAAGTCAGGCGAATAGGAGAGGTCACACAGGAGAGAGAAGACTGTATATTCTACCATTTTGGAGCCACCAAAGGCCTTTATGGAATCGGATTTTTGGTGGCTAAAAAGTGGAAAGACCACAATATGGAGTTTCTCGGGTACTCGGAGAGGGTTGCGGTTCTCAAACTTTATATCACAGAAAAACACTGCTTAACCATTGTTCAGGCGTATGCACCGACGTCGTCACACAGCGATGACGAACTTGAAGACTTTTATGATATCCTTAATACAGCATGCGAAGAAAACCATAGCACATGGAACATCATTACTGGTGACTTCAACGCTAAGATCGGGGTAAGACAAGGTCTAGATAGTCCGGAAGTTCTTGGTTTATATGGTTTAGGAAGGAGAAATGACCGAGGAAATTCACTTCTCCAGTTCGCATTTGGTCAAGGATTTAAAATCATGAACAGTTTTTTCCCAAAACAGTTACAGCGTCGATGGACATGGCTTTCGCCAGATGGTAAAGCTAAAAACGAAATCGACTTTGTGCTCTCCAGAAACAACCATGATATAGTAAAAGATGTTAGCGTAATAAACAGATTTAAATTTAGTTCAGACCATAGACCAGTACGTGCAAAAATTGTTCTTAATGTAAAATTAATCCGCAAGGCAATATTTAAAAACAGAATAAAGAAACTTAACAAAGATGTTTTAATTAGTAATATGGAGAAATATAATTTAGAATTAAAAAATTCATTCGATATACTGCCTATTGAAATAGACCAAGACCCTCAGAGACAGTACCGCAACATAATAGACAATATTTCGACAGCTACCAAGAAAATTAAAAGTGTTAGAAGAAATAATAGTAACAAACTAAGCAATAAAACTATATCATTAATAGATAAAAGGGAAACTTTAAAGAATAATAGAGTAGAATATAACCAAATAGATAAATTAGTTAAACGAAGTATAAGAAAAGACATTAGGGATTATAATACGAATATGATAAAACTGGCTTTACTGAGTAACAACTCTTTAAGACTTGCTAAACAAGGCATAACGAAGGGAAAGACCTGGATTTCTAACCTGAAGGATGAAAATGGGGTGAAACAAAGTAGTTCTAACAAAATCATTGAAATTTCGACCACCTTTTACCAAAACCTATACCAGGATCAGCACAAAAGGTTAAGACACTTCGCTTATTACTGTCCTAACTCTGTCCATCCCATCAACCCCTACGAGGTTCAGCATTCCAACTATCGACCCATAAGCCTCATTTCACATTTATATAAATTATTTATCAAAATTATAGAGAACCGTATCGCTCCAACGCTTGACCTTCACCAACCTCCGGAACAAGCAGGATTTCGGCCCCATTTCTCCACAACCGACCATCTTCACACTATCAACCAAGTAGTCGAAAAATACAATGAGTTTAATAAACCACTGTATTTGGCCTTTGTCGACTATGCCAAGGCATTCGATAGTATAGACCATCACTCAGTGATCAATGCTTTAGAGTCCCAAAACGTTGAGCGCACTTACATTGACCTTATCGACACCATATATCGAAGTAGTTCTGCAAATATAAAGATGCACATTTCTGGTCCAAATTTTAAAATAGAAAGAGGAGTCAAGCAGGGCGATCCGCTCTCACCCAAGCTATTCACAAGCGCACTGCAGGAGGTTTTTAACAAGTTGCCTGATTCGTGGCAGTCACGAGGCATTAATGTTGGTGGCCACCAGCTAACGAACCTCCGCTTTGCTGACGACATTGTGTTGTTCTCCACATCAGCTTCAGAACTTGAAGACATGCTCCAAGATCTGAGCACGGCAAGTCTTGAGGTTGGACTTACAATGAACCGATCTAAGACCCAGGTCATGACCAACAGCACGAAACGTAGGGTCAAGGTGGACGGGCAAGTGTTGCAATATGTCGATGAGTATACGTACTTAGGTCAAATTGTGTCCTTCAAAAACAGGCAAGACGGGGAAATCGAAAGACGAATCCAAAATGCTTGGAAGACCTTCTGGGCCTTTAAGGAACACATGAAAGGTAGTCTTCCGATGACCCTGAAAAGAAAACTCATCGACATGTGTATCCTGCCCGTCTTAACCTACGGTGCACAAAGTTGGTCCCTTACAGAACAACAAAAGTCCAAACTCAAGATTTGCCAAAGGGCAATGGAGCGCAGCGTAATAGGTGTAAAGCGAATAGATCGCGTAAGAAACACCACGCTGCGCTCCATAACTCAAGTAGCTGATGTTGGGCAAAAAACAGCCAAGCTAAAGTGGGAGTGGGCTGGCCATGTAGCTCGAATGCACCCGGACAGATGGGCGAGGATTGTCAGTCACTGGACGCCTGAGGGAGGTCGACGCCGTCGAGGGCGTCCGCGGCGAAGGTGGTGTGACGATCTGATCGCGTTCGCTGGTCAAACTTGGCCAGAGATGGCTCAAGACAGAGAGATTTGGAAGGAGAAAGGGGAGGCCTTTGCCCAGCAGTGGGACACAAACTAGGCTTTAAAAAAAAAAAAAATTTTTAATGATTAATTTTTGAATTTTTTTATTGATTAATTTTTTCGCCTAAATAACTTGTTTTATTACCGCTTTGAACCTAATATCATTGGTGATACTGTCCCTTACGCAAAATGGGGGTAGGGTAGATTTTTTTACTTAAGTTTTAGTAAATCTAACACTGGCACTCAGAGATAGCTGATGATTCATTAGCGTCACTTAATGTCCATTAAAGTTATCATTAATGTGACAATTTCTTAATGGGCCGTGTAGAAGTTAAGATTTGGCAATGCTTAACTTTAATGGACATTAAGGGACGTTAACGAATCATTAGCTGTCTCTGAGTGCCAGTGTAAGTAACATAAAGCCACAAAAATTGCCTGTCCTGCTCACACGGCCATTCTAACCTCTTTCAACTGTTCTGTAAAAAATACGCTCCGTGTAATACAAATAAAAATCTCGTGTCACAGTTCCTGTTAATAATCTGTAGTTGTCTCGGGGATCACGCTTGACTCAAGGTTATAACAAGGGTCAAGGGTCCTCATTTAACATTTCTTGCAGGGCGGCTAAGCTCAGCTGGATATGCTGTTAGAACAATCCAGCAGTTTACGGATGTTGATACCACTGGTCTAATCTATTTTAGTTATTTTCATACGGATTCTTACTATAGGGACAGTCTTCAGTTATCGACTTATTTTTATACTAAAAAAGGAGCCATCAGAGCCATTTACAAACTCCGCCTACTATGGGAAGTGGTCGGCGAGTCGGAAGCAAGAGTAGGTATAGAGTGAAGTACAGTCATGAGACTGACTTGTGTACCTATTAGTGTGGTGCTAGGAAGAGCATTGAACTATGATACGTAGGTTCGGTAACGTAAGTAACGTTGCGGTGCGTACCTGGTGCGCTTGGGCGGCGTGGGCGCCTGCTTGCCGCGGCGGTTGGTGGGGCGGCGCATCTGCACGGCGCGCGCGTCGGCCGCGGCCGCGCCGGCGCCCGCCTTCTTCAGCGACATCTGCGGCGTGCCGGCCGGGCAGGCGCCGCCCTCCTGCAGCTGCTTCTCCACCTCTGCACAGAGTCGGTGAGTGGGTGAGTGGGGGTCGGGGGACGCGGGGCGGGGCGCGGGACGCATGCTCACCCTCGGTGATGGAGTTGTCCTGGAACATGTGCTCGAGCGCGTGGTGGATGTCGCGGAAGGTGGGCCGGTCGGCCGCGCTCCACTGCCAGCAGCCGCGCATCAGCTCGTACACGGCGGCCGGGCAGCCGGGCGGGCACTCCATGCGGTAGCCCTGCAACACACAGCAACACAACACAATAGGACACTTGCAATCCCAAACGCGCTCTCAGACGGTTCACTTTTCTTTTATTTTTGTCTATCATTCGGCATCTTTCATTCGACAAACGTCACTCGGATTAGGGCATTTTGTTTCGAGCTCGGAGCACACGCACGACCGTGTTAAGTGGAATGAGCAAAGTATGCTGCTGTTTTTCACGTGATGACATTTTAAAATAAATAAAGATTAACGTTTTTTTCTTTGTGATTCGTTAGTAAGTCGTGTGAACATGGAATGAAAGGAAATTGAAGCATTCATTCGTGTGAATGTTCACTCGAGTGAACCGTCTGGGCCCTATCCAATAAAGCTGACAATCCGACAAGTCCGACATATGTCAAAAAGTGACAACTCGACAATTTTTCTGTTTAATAAAACTTACAGGCGACAAAATTGTCATGGTGGAAAATTCACAAATATGTCGGACTCTTTTTTTTCTTGACATTTTTCTGTTTTATAAAACTTTATATGCGACAGCTGACAGGTGACAATTTGTCGTGAAAAACTTGTCAAATCTGCTTTATTACACAGAAAATTGTCGTGACATGTTGACATATTTGTAGAATTGTCCGACAATTCTGACAGGCGCGTTACCCTCGGTCGCGAAATCATATCGACGGGTTCCGGGCTAATTGTATTAAGCGACACTCTGAGCGATATAGACTTGTATACATATTTGGAATCAGCAAATTTTTCTGCGTCATTTGAGCTGGGTTTGGTGACGATCGGAGCACTTTTTTGTCGCTTAATATAACCGCCGTAAATAAGGCCCAAAATGGTAAGTTTTCTGTGCATTTCCATCTTACACGCGATCATAACACAATCGAAGTTGCACTAGTGATTGTTTTATTCTTGTACTTTGATAATATCTTTTTCAATTTTAACCTCATCCAGCTTCATAAAACAAAATTCTTTGCAAATATATTATGTCAAAAGTCGACATAATTGTCACGACAATCCGACAATATTGTCACCGACAATTGTCAGAAATCTTGTGACTGTGGTTTTTTGATATGTCGAGTTTTATTAAACGTGTTTTTACATTAAAAATATGTCAAGATTTCACCTGTCGATTTTTGACATATTTGTCACGTTTATTAAACAGCTTAAGCCCGACAATTCTACAATTTTGTCATTTTTTGACATATATGTCGGATTGTCAGCTTTATTGGATAGGGCCCTGATGTCACCTTAAGCATCACTTTATTATTTTATCAACAGGTACAGATTCAATACTGTTCTTTAAAAAAATAACAAAGATATTTGTATACAATAGATTACATATGTATATTGTAAATAGAGCCATTGTATTCAATGAATACATTCCTACAACGAGTACCTACAGTACAGTACATACCACATCAATATAAAGGAAACTTTATTAGTAAACAATATCACAACTATTTTCTGACACATTATACCGACGCAAATAAAATCGGATTTCAACAATACGAGTGATGTAAAACAGCATGGATAGCTTAATGTCTATTGTCCCGTGAACGTTTGAGAGCAAGTGTTCACAATACTCATCGCGTCATTTGTCGCTTCACACGTGTTGTTTCCTGTACTATCCATGCATGACGTCGCACTACATTCAAAGTCTTCATATTTTGTTTACTAGTCTAGAATGTTGTGCTAATCATCTAATTGAAAGAGCACATACATTCTTGCAGGAGTTTGCCCCCTTATGCGCCAATCTCCTCTTAACAAGATTAGAGAGTCTACACTCGACATTAGATGATAGGTTAGGCTGTTTGTCCGAGGTAAACGTATTACCTCGGACAAACACTCCAGTTGGGTAGATGTAAAAGAGCAGTCAACCGTAGACGGTGGAGGTATGCCCCGCTTGGGCCGAGCATCGCCGTGTGCTCGAAGTGGCGATTGGTGGCAATGACCTCTCGCGCCAAGCCCTGGTACAGGCCACGGTCCGGAGCGAGGAGGAGTGGTAGGCGGTCGCATCCTTCCGCGAAACAGTAACGCTAGCGAAGGAGGCGGCCGCACGTGAGAGGGCATGGCCCTCACGCCCCCGCCGCCGGGATTCTGATCCCGATTTCCAGCTACCGTAGGCGCATGCTTGCGGACGGCGTGCAATGGGTAGCTCGCCGTCCGGTCGTCTGGTGGACTAAGCCTATGTCGTCGACGGCGCGTATTGTTCCACGCGCGCCTCAAAGAGATGTCAGCAAACTGTAGGGGCCCGGTAGGGCCGAAGCCTTCTGGGGCCTGGGTTGACGAAAGAGATCCCCGGTATTAGGGCAAAGAAGGAACAGGAGTGGGTTGTAGTCAGTAAATGTCTGACACGCCTTCCCGCTCCGCCCAGAGCGGGAGAAGTCATTTTGATGATTCCCCACCTAAAAAAAAGCGTTCAACCGTAGAAACCGGCTTAACCGCGTTCGGGAAGCGGTATTGTCTCATCCAACAAACCACTAGAGTCTCAAGACGAAAGTCTATGACAAGTGCGTGTTGCTAGTGATGACACATGGATCCGACACGCGCTCGCTCACTATGCTCCTCATCAGCAGGCTAAAGACGCCGCAACAGTACCAAACTTACAGACATAGCACGAAGAATCGCCAAACTGTAGGTGCACATTGTTCGCTGAACATATGGGCTCTGAGGCCGGAAGGGTCCGGAGTTGCGACCGCGCACCGGAAGGCGCCGCGCGGGAAGGCTTCCTACAAGGCGGACCGATGACCTGGTGAGGGTTGCGGGATCCACTGGATGCGAGAAGTGCACAACTGCTCATTGTGGCCACACTTGGTGCAGGCCTACGTGTAACTATGTTTTTCGAGTTTGTGCTAATTTTGGCAATGTTTTTGTCGTTTTCCATGGTTTCGCTGTCGATGCTAGTTTCCATGTTAACTAAGCACTTATCTGCAAAGCGAACGTGGCAGAAAGTTAAACTCGTCGCCTCGGTCGTAGACCAGTGGCTAACTCACCGCTGCGATCGGCGACATTGTTCAGCCGCTCTACACTGTACATTGAAACTTGACTACAACAGCAGCGAGTGCGGGGGGGGGGGGGGCGCGGACACGCGAGCGCATTACTAAGCCGTTAGTGTACTCATATAAACAATTAGCTTACGAGTATACGTAAACAAATACATCTCGCTGTTGTCACCGCTTCCATATACAGCGGGATCTAACATACTACCATATTTTATGTGCACAGAGCATTTATTAATTAATACCAGGGACGCTTAACAATAGTAAACGTGTAGATTAGATTAATATTATATCATTGAAGACACTGGCCGACATCGCATCGTAATACTCTAGTAAATAGCTACACAATCGTAGTAATACTAGCATCCGCCTACAAGTAGGTGTACAGAAATTGATGCAGTTTACACAAAGTTGCACATTGTGCTCGCGTTGTTTAGTAAACAGGGCTGGAGCGGCAGGCGGCCGCCGGCGGCTCGCGATAACCCTAATGTGAGCGGTTTGGAAGCGCACCCTGTGCGCGCGCCGGCACGCGCCCGCCGGGTATAAACGCGGCGCGCGCCACTTCCTCGGCACAGTCGCAGTCGCTCGCTCACACAACATGATCGCCTTCAAGAATACCATCATCTACTTCCTGCTCTTCTCCGTCGCCGTCCTCGGTAAGACAACTCGTTTTATAATATCATTATTTTATTATCAACATGTGTAATCATTTAAAAAATAGTTAAATTTTCCTCAGGATAGATTTAAATATTTGATTGATTTTTAAATCAATTGAAGCACTTGGACCGAACTATAACCGAAAGTTAGTTCAGAACCAGTCGGTGTTGTTTCAGTACGAGAAGCGGCCACAAGAGGTTGCTCATTTCGAACACTCAATGTAATTAATTTCCAGGCAAGCACAAAAAGATGAAGCCCAAGAAGTTCGTGTCGCCCACCACGAAGGGCATCCAGTGCTACAACTGCCTGTCGTTCGACCACCCCGGCTGCTGGGACCCCGACCACCCCGACTACGCCAACATCACGGTGAGCACCCGCCCCCCGGCCCCGGCCGCCGCCCCGCTCGCGCCCACTGACGCTCTCTGTCCGCGCAGGTCCCCAACATCGACTGCTACATCCCCGGCATGGCGTTCCTGTGCATCGTCATCACGTCCGAGTCCGCTAAGCTAGGTGAGTGCTGAGCTAGTGAGCAGGCCCGGCTAGTGGCGTGCGCCGCGCGCTCTATAACTCGCTTCCTGTTGCAGTGGAGACGGGGCAGGAGATCGGGCCGGTGCGCGCGCGCACCTGCGTGCCCGCCAAGGACTTCTCCAAGAAGACGGTGTCGTACTCCATGTGCAGCAAGCTCAGCAAGGAGCTGTCGGCGTCCGAGATCTTCTCGCGCATCGCCGTGAGCCGGCCGCAGTGCACGCTCTGCAAGAAGCACCTGTGCACCGACGCCACGCACTGCTAGCGAGCGGCGCCCGCGGCCGGGCCCGAGGGCGCCCGGGCCGGCTTCGTTGTTTCTGTTACACTGGGAGCGTGTTGCGCAACCGGTTTATTAAGCTACGGAAGCAGTTTCCATTCTATGAAATGCAAAAACGTATAGTACTTTGTTGTTTAGAAACTAACACGCTTTGTTAAACTAATGGGAGTTGTTGGGACGTAGTTTCGTTTTTTTTTTTTTTTATATTTCAAATATTATTTTAATAAACTATTAAGATTATTGTTTTGTTTCATTGTTGAGTACAACGTGTCGATGCATACCTTCTCGAGCATGTGGTAGACGTCGGCCAGGTCGACGCCGGGGTAGGGCGACATGCCGTAGGTGGCGATCTCCCACAGCAGGATGCCGAAGGCCCACACGTCGGACTTGGTGCTGAAGGTGTTGTAGGCCAGCCCCTCGGGCGCCGTCCACTTGATGGGGAACTTGGCGCCCGCGTGCGCCGTGTACGTGTCGTCGCGCATGAGGCGCGCCAGCCCGAAGTCCGCCACCTTCACCAGGTGGTTCTCGCCCACCAGGCAGTTGCGCGCCGCCAGGTCCCTGCAACCACACACCACACTCTCACAGGACACTACTCCACTCACCACTACACTTGCTATTCTGTCTGCTACTTGCCCTTTAATCGAGCACAGTCAATGCTAGTTTATAGAATACTCCAACGTGTCAGACTCAAACATTACTACCTAAAAACTATATTTGCTGGCAATAATTGTTGGGACATTCCAGTCTTAACTAAATAAACAACAAACAAATATCCGGGTGATCCTTGTTAATACACAGTCACACAATATTACTATAGTCACAACTAGTAAACTACTAATTATTGTTTTCATTTTTGCATTGCTTTTTTACGTGTTACGTGTTGTGCTGTTCTAGACAGTGTGGGCAAAACTATTCCATACATATAGCTGTGGCTATTACTTCTCGAACAATTATGATTTGGAAGGATGAGACCCTGGACTTTTTTGAAAAAGGTAAACGTAGAAATCAGGAAATAGTCTCATACAAATATTGTTATTATTGATCAGAGACAGAGATAACGACAGAACTTCGAGACACAATAGTAAAACAATAACAGCGCGGTCTCATAGGATCGGTCGGGGAATCATGAACTAAATAGAATTTACAGGTACATAGTTGCAGATCTTAAGATTACATTATAGCTCAGCCACATTTTACCATTCGGCATGCAAACATCGATAATTATTTATATCTTTGTTTTAATCATAATCATCAGCATCTAAACCGAAAGACGTCCACTGCTGGACACAGACCTCCTCCAAGCATCGCCACAACGAACGATCTTGTGCGTCTCGCATCCATCGGATTCCCACAACCCTCGCCAGGTCGACGGTCCACCTTGTGGAGTCCTTCCAACTCTGCGTCTTCCGGTACGTGGCCGCCACTCAAGAACCGTCCGTCCCCAATGTGCCCTGCCCACTGCCACTTAAGTTTGGCGATTCTTCGGGCTATGTCGGTAACCTTGGTTCTCTTGCGGATATCTTCATTTCGTCGTGATGGCTCTGGAAACAGCTTGTAGAAATGGCTCAGAAGTGAGATGGGCCTGTAGTTCTTAAACAGGGCATTGTCGCCCTTCTTCAAGAAAAGTACCACCACACTTCTGCCCCAAGGCTGTGGCGTTTTGCCCTCGAGTATGACGGAATTAAATAGCTTCTGAAGGACCTTAACCTATTGAATACCCACAAAACGAGACACAATAGTAAACCAATAACAGCGCGGTCTCATTGGACCGGTCGGGGATTCATGAACTAAGGACCGGTTTTCCACCCGCCTTCAGAAGTTCGGCCGTAATTCCGTCCTCACCCAGCGCCTTGTTATTCTTAATTTGCTTAAGAGCCATCCTAATCTCGTACAGGCTGACGTCCGGGATATCTTCGGTAAAGTGATAGGTCAATCTAACTCTTGGGTCGTTCGCGAGATAGACGTGTATAACTGTCCATAGAAAGTCTCGATCTTTCCCAGGAGCTCCGATTTAGCGGATATGATTCTGCCATCGTCAGTCTTCAGTTTCGTGAGCTGACTCTGCCAGATCTCTCACAAAGACTTTGGAGCCCCTATTCCGCTCTATCGCATCCTTAACCATTTCGGAATTAAAGCGGCGAAGATAAAGCGTTTTAAGGACTTCGATATCCGTCTATGGAACTGCTGGTATCTGCACGCATCGCCTGAAGACTGCAAAATCATCTCACACCTTTTATTCATGAGCTTGAGAGTCGGATTAATGATCAGTCTTGAAAAACTTAGACCCGATGGTATGGACAGTTTCCACGAACCCATCGTTACATTCGTCCACGGAGCTTCCCAGGCACTCGAAACGATTGTGGAGTTCGAGTTGAAAGCTCTCGGAGTGTACCTAAGGAACGTTGGAGTTTCAAACAGACGGAAAAGAATAATAAGATTTTAAAAATTTCACTACGATGAATCGTGTATTGTTCTACAGCCAAATAAAGACTAAACTAGTGTTCCGATACACAGCTGTCGCTTAAAGTAAGGGAGCCACACAGCGTGAGGTCGACGAGCCCGGCGCAGCACGCCACAGCTTGTGGACACGGCGCGGCGGCGGCTACTCCACAGACACACGTGCTGTTGCTTGACGTAGCTAGTTCAAACATACATCGATAGTTTTTCAGCATTTCATGTAATGGCTAAATTACGCACAAGTGTTGAAGTATGTATCGCCAAACAAATGGTTTGCGCCGTCGATAAGAACACATAAACAGTGTGATTGCGCGTTACGTGACGTTCCGGGCAAGCGCGCGCCTTGCGCAAGCGCCGCCGCGCCCGCACCGCGCGCTGCCCGCTCTAACTGGCCCGTCGTTTAACTTCCACCAAATAAATAACCTCACACACTGTTCAACACCTATCAGCGGCTTAAACACCAAATCATAATATATTGATATTTTTCAGATACTAGCTAAGGATGTAGGTATGCATTTTTATCGAACTGACTTTATCATATGGCGTTCCTCGCAATTGCAATTGGCATGCATCGCCTATCGATTGGAAAAATAAATTAAAATATATGTTTAAATTATTAGTAAAGTTTACACTTGACCAATCCTCGTACAGGCGTCCCAAAAGTGTTACAATAAAATAAAAACAATAGGTACCTAGTTAAAATTAAACTTATTTAGAAACAATAGCCGGCGTGTGTCCGGGATGCGGACGGCGCTGAGCTAGGAGTGCCGCCAGCTTGTTGTGGGGACTCGCGTCTGCACTCATTGCGAGCGCCCCCCCCCCCACCCGACCTGTACTACAGCTCTGACGTCATTACACAACATACTTTACATATTTTGAGTATACTATCTAGGTTTCTATTGAAATTATAAAATATAAATTTGTTTTAACACTAATCACGTAATAACTTCTGAAAATCTGTTATTTTGCGTAAATTTTGGTCATTCATAATGCACTCATAAAGTATGGAGGACCTTTTTCTATAGAGACTTTTTTATAGAGGCTGGGCATCAAACTAACAAAAATAAACTGTCTTGTGTCAATATCGTGTTCTACGTCTAGATACGACTGCCTATTTTTTATCGCCAATATAGACCCACTGAATAAAAGATTGATTAAATTAAACATTAAATGATTACACAGCAATTAATATATTTATACTTATTTATTGGAATATCAATGGTAATATAAAAACTAAAACATATAATAGATGTTAAGCGCTAGCAAAGAATCGCTCGTGTTGTCCTAACAGACGGAAGCTATATGGGCACAACTGCATACTATTTATTTATTGTATACTTTACTGTACACCAACATTACACTAGGAAAAAGAAAACTTATGGTAAAAAAACATACAATAGGCAGCCTTATCGCAATTGGCGATTTCTTCCAGACTACTACTAATTCTTCCTTTATGCTGACGACATGAAAATTGTCAAACGCATAAACAATGTCGAAGATAAATAAAAAATGTTTAAGACAAATCTTGTAGCACCTCTTTGCAACAAGATCTCGAAAGACTAGAAAATGATTGTCAGTTGATCTTAATCTGGAACTCAATTTATCTAAATGTTAAAAAATTACGCTTACTCGCAAAACCGTCAAGATATCCCACACATACTCTAAGAGCGAGCAGCTGAAACGAGTACATACGAGACGTCGGCGTGCCACCAGGCTAGCTACGACCAGCACGTACATGACAGCCAATCAAGTTAACAAAGGTATTTTTAACAAGATCTTGTGCCCAGTTTGACGATCTCAAAATAATTAAAACACCGTAGTGTTTCGTCGTCCGTAGCTCACTTGAATACCTACTGTTCGCAAGATTGGAATCCTATGTACGCCATCTATATCTCAAGATTACAATCCGTCTAGCGAAACTTGACGCGAAACCTGCAGTATAAGTGTAAACCAGCGATCACAATTACGAGTCGAGATGCGAAAGGTACCATTTACTAACATTTAGAGTTAGGGAGGGACCCTTTTATCCGATATCTGTTTAGTCGTGAAGTGAGCACAAGCCTACATGCACAAGTTAGAACAGCCTCGCTCCATGTCGGCGTACGCCGCTGCTGCACACGTTACGGACGGAATTCGTTCTTTGTAAGTTTGCTTTACTTTACTGAACTTCTCATCTCTGGTATGTGCCTGTAGCATTTTCCCTTCTAATATGAGGTATTCATCTTTGTAATATTAAAATCGGTTCACGCAATCCAAAATGACCACCGAATACCCGACACATAACCAGTATGACCGGTGTCATAATGTTAATTTGTATAAATTAGTAACCCAATGCCCTGAGAGATGGCGCTGTACTTTGGGCTACTTCACGCTGTTGAGATTTTTAAATCTTAAGTGGGGACACTTATTGTGACAGACGGGAAACTACAGAACCCTACACTGAGCGTAGCCCATCACGCTTTTGGCCGTCTTTTTTAAGAATACATTTTACAGACTTTTAAATATTTCTTAATATACATACAAAAAGAACATTTCAAAGTATAACAAACAGTAGTCCGCCGCTGCCGCGAGCAGATGCCAGCGTCCGTGGAGCTGCTTCCCTTCCATACTTGCTCGTATCCGTGGTAAGTTCCACAGATTTGCGCCACTTCTCTTTAGCCGTGGCTCGGTTTTGAGAAAGTATTCTCTGAGGTTGCACACCTCGCGATTGTGGAGTCTTTGCGTTTAAAAAGCCCGACCTCCACACTTCCGCGGGATGCGTACGTAATGTGCGGATTCACGTATCCAAAGCATCCATAGCTCGGTCTGAATCCAGTGGGAGTATGACGAAAGAGTACATCAAAACATGACTTAACCGCTGAAGACGCGCTCTGATTTCATTCCGATCCCGGTTTCCAACCACTATGCGCGGGCTTGCGGTCGGCGAGCAAAGGGTAGCTTGCCGTCCGGCAGTCCGGTAATAATCCGGATCGAGCCCAAGTCGTCAATGGCGCGTATTGTTCTACGCGTGCCTTAAACAGATGTTAGCAAACTGTAGGGGCCCAACAGGGTCAAAGCCTTTGGAGCCATGGATTGGATTTTGAAAGGAAAACCCAGGACCCTGGAACGAAGGCAAAGAAGGAAACGCCCTCGGAGCGGGAGAAGTCATTCTGATTAAATCTCACCTAAACCTAAAAAAAACCCCGATCTATCTATATCTATCCACATATTTCCTGCCAGAGGGTCTACGCGGAGATAAAGAAAACGAAAGAAAGAAAGAAAATTACTTATTTGGCCAACAAGCGATAGAGATCGTGCGGTACGGGCCATTACGGAGCGCTGCAAAAGCGAAGCGCCCACCCTCGAGCTGGAGGTAACAGACCTGCTCGCACAAACGATTTTCGCCACAAGATGCAGTGAGATTCCACTGCCACAAGTTCCGGAATGGCGGATTATGGCTTGCCCAGCACTGGGCACGCCATAATCATGGTGGTAACTTCCCTTTTTACGGAGTGGCTAGAAAAACGTCACGGCGTCCTTGTCTTCCGCATGTCGCAGGTCCGCACCGGATATGACAAGTTCCAGTAATGCACCCGATTCGCACCATCATCACCGCCGTGACCTCGCTGGGGCGATAGGCGACGGCAACTTCTCGTGCCGAGCTCTGGTACAGGCTATGGTCCGGAATGAGGAGGAAAGGCGGTTACTCCTTCAGTGAAGCAGTACTGCTAGTGAAGGCGGCGGCATGCGTGAATGAACGGATTTCCTCACGCCCCAGATCATCATCATCTGATCCAGATTTCCAGCAACCTTAGGCGAGAACTTGCAGACGACGAGTAATGGATAACTCGCCGTCTGGTCATCCGGTAACCGTTCGGACCGGGCCCGAGTCTTCGACTATATGTAGTGTTCTACGCATGCCTCAAACAGATGTCAGCAAAACCGTAGCGGCCTAGCAGAGCCGAAGCCATGGGTTGACGTCCGAAAGGGAAACCAAACAAGAAAAGTAGGCGTAGTTTTACTCAAAAGTCTGACACGCCTTCCCGCTTCCCCCTTGAGCGGAAGAAGTCATTAGATGATTTCCCACCTTAAAAAGATTATTAAAAATCCAACAGGGAAAGGGGATGTTTGATTTTGGGCCAGCACTATGTATCCTACACATAGATAAAAAGGAAAAAATACAATTGAAAAAAAAACCATTGAAGGCGTGCACCTTCTTTTTACACGACAGGAGGTTGTTTAATACCTTCTTCAGGTGGCCAAAGAAGCGCTCCCTCAACGATTCATGTCAGCAACATTAATGCCTAACGCTTCCGACGTATTCAAATACTTTTAGGCTTTAGGAGGTCGAGGGTCGAGATAGTTTAATCCCCGCAGGTTCCATAACCTCCTCTGAGAAGATTCAGAGCTAAATAACACCAAAGTGGATTCAGACTGTCGCCCTGGAATATTCCTCGTCTGATCTGTATAATGTGTCTAGGCTCATCGTCCCCCGGCCTGGTCGAGATTATTATTATTATATTAGACTACTAGAAGATAATATATTAGAGTAGTAAATGAAGCACAATATTTACCTGTGTATAAAGGAGCGGCTCTCGAGGTAGCTCATGCCGGACGCGATCTGCGTGGCCATGTACATGAGCACGACGGCGCCGGGCACGGCGTCGCGCGAGCCGGCGCGCAGGTAGTCCAGCAGGTTGCCGCGCGACATGAACTCCGTCAGGATGTAGAAGGGCGGCTCGCGCGTGCACACGCCCAGCAGCTGCACCAGGTTGGGGTGGCGCATCTCCTTCATGATGGCCGCCTCCTCCAGGAAGTCCTTCAGCGCCATCGTGTCGTCCTTCAGCGTCTTCACCGCCACCTACCAACACACCACAATCACTTCAGCCGGCTCGGACCGCTGCGTCTCACTGCTACTACTTCTATTCAAGTTAGGTTAGTTTATCTCAACATTTTGCTTGGGATTTTTAATGAGGCGCCTAGTAGCTTCTCTTGTTGGTTTTGCTGAATATGTCACATGCAATCTACCTATGTTGAGGTCGGCGTCTAGTCGACCCGTGAGCTATCAACATTTTACATGGAGCGACTGCCTAGCTGCGACGTGACCAGAAGCCAGGCTTTCAGTCAAAATACATGACAACATGACCTAAAACCTAAACCATAGAACGACATGCAGACGCTCAGTCGTCATACGTAAAGTACCCGTCACGAGAAGGTATAAATTTTGTAAACAAGTGTTCAGGAGTTCACAACATTTGGACCAACAAAAAAAATTGAATTTGTTTAAGATTTAATAAATTATTAAGTAACAATATTAATTAACATATGTATATTATTTAAGAATAATTATTCGTCAGATTCAGTTATTTCCATTTCTGTGTCAGAATCAGTGACATGTATCACGAAGCTGTCTACAGTTTTATCAATCATCTCATCGATCTATAACAATAACAATCAGATCCGCGATATATGCAAAGCAATGAAACAAACTCGTACGCATTTGAAACTCGAATGACGCGTTTATTTCAAAATGGTGTCCCGATAGTTTACAATTCCTGCGACGGACCAAGAAACAAAAAACGATAGCACTTTGCGTCGTTAAAATATGATCCGACTAAATTAAATAGGTTGTTACTTTCATATAACCCGTCTCTATTTCATGTCGATTGAAAACGTTTACTTAGTAAAATATGTTTGTTTACATAATTTATAGCTTCTCGTGACGGGGACTTTAGTTACATTCATTCATTAGATAACGCAAGGATCGCGACGGTGCCACCCCACGCTGACACACTGCGCGGCAAATCTAACGCGATCTGCTATTTCGCTCTAACACTTAATAACAAAAAGAGATGAATTAGACGTATTCGTGATGTATTTCTTTCTCTATCGACACACTGGCTTCTTCTATATTTGACTTATTTTATTTCATAATTTGCGTCAGAATTGACTAATTATGAGTAAACATAAGGTACTAACATAGTTCTAAGCCTTTTACTAACAAAATTCTGTTTCTCATAAAAAGAAATCAAATAATGGACAGTTTGTGTTCAGTAGACAGTGGATTGTAGGTTGTTCCCATTTGAGAGGCCTGCGTACACCGAGCGCTATCTCGAGTTGATACGAAATAAAATACGTTTTAGAGGTTGATGGAATCAATCCAGATAGTATAAACAATTCTTGGACACACTGACTGGAGTGTCATCATCCACACACTGACAGTTGCTTGCTGTGATAGCAATACAAATTATTGGAAATTTGGGAGATGTTCCGTAATACCAAAAATGATGAATGAAAAATTAATGTATTTCCAATATTGTTTCGAGTATTTATAAATTGATAATAATATCTGTGTTCCTACGGAGAGATATTTTGAAATATTGTTGTTTATATTATAGAAAAAACCAAATAAAAACATGACATTTTCGCTGTGAAAATGTTCAAATTTAAATTCGCTTAAATTTCGTTGGGGGTAAGTGTTTCAAAAAAAAAAAGACTACGTAGGAACCTAGACAAATATTGTCTGAATCCGAATAACATCATATTATGGTGTAAATATGCTTAAACTGCAAATGATTTTGGTATTACGTTTGTATGGATAATTCTAATGTCGCGGCCACCTTAAACAAATTATTTAGCTGGTGTTGCAATAACGTCATTGCTGACAAGTACTTCTAAATCTATCGAGTAATAATATTCTTTCTGTGTGTTTTGGTATTTGTCATCTGTTTGTGATAAAGTAGCGAAGAACGAAGATCTATGGCTGTTTATATTGTGAGTACTAGTTAAATATCATCAACATCTTAAGCATTTGTAGTTAGACTTCACTAAGCCACTAGATGGCACACCACACACACGATTGCAATCAAAGACGAGTGATTACTACAATCGTTTGTCTGCGCCATCTAGTGGATTCAAGAGTGGCCAGCTACAATGTTGTGTAGGGGGTGTCAGCTGTCTAAGAATATTCATAGTTGGCGCTCTTATAACGTTTACGTTAAGAAATTTATGATATTATAGATTACAGGTATGATGATAATAGTTGTGGTGAAACTTTTGTTTACATACATTTTTTCTCAGTTATTACTAACAAAATGTAAATATAGTAATTAAAATTAGCATTACAGGAAGACATTTTGCACACATGATACATTGGATTAGAGTGAGGGTTTTTTCCGGAATATTAGTGAAATAGTAGATAGGTCAACTCAGGTCAAACTTAGTCGGCTTGCTCCCTATTAATACTCAGGTGCGACACTGCTGCCTAGGTAGAGCCAGGAATCCCAGTCATTGGGTACCACGATGTCTCTTGGTAACACTGCTGTCAAATTTCCTGGCATTTACGGATACCTAACGACCGTCATCATCATCATCATCTGCCTAGCCTTTTCCCAACTATATTGGGGTCGGCTTCCAGTCAAGCCGGATTTAGCTGAATACCTAACGACCGTCAAAGATCTATAAATTACAACCGGTGCTTAACCTATCACATACCCACAAAACGAGACACAATAGTAAAACAATAACAGCGCAGTCTCATAGGACCGGTCGGGGATTCATGAACTAATGAGCTTTCCGAGACACGGAAACTTTAACATGTGAACACCCACAGAGCGAGTTAAGCAAGCATTGCTTAGCCCTGGAGATCCGTTCGTGCCAAATTAATTTGTTCCGACGTGCACGCGTGTAAGCCCTGTGCCGACGCCAAGTGATTAGAGCAATAACACAAGTACAGCGTATACTTTCAATAAAATTGTATAGTAAACACTGAACGTAATAATGGAACTGGATAGAGTGTACAACGAGTTAGTGAGAGCCGTCGGCAGCTGCCGGGTGCGCCAGCGGCTCACTGACAGCTCCCTCATTCTCCCCACTGCTCTGCATCATCAGATCTTTGTTTTCAGCTCCAATGAGTAGTACTTAACGTTACATAGACAGAAAAGATGCGAATGTCTTGCATGTTAACGAAAGTCTGGCTTTTCTTTCGAAATGGTTTGCTGCTAATAAGCTCTTACTAAAAGCGACGTGGTCGCTCACAATGGGCCTCATCAGAAGGCTTAAAGTCACCCAAAGAGCAATGGAAAGGGCTATGCTCGGAGTTTCCTTGCGCGATCACATCAGGAATGAAGAGATCCGCAAGAGAACTAAGGTTACCGACATAGCCCGAAGAATCGCTAAACTTAAGTGGCAGTGGGCAGGGCACATTGCTCGTAGAACAGATGGTCGATGGGGACGGAAGGTTCTAGAGTGGCGGCCACGTACCGGAAGACGCAGCGTCGGAAGGCCTCCCACAAGGTGGACCGACGACCTGGCGAGGGTCGCGGGAATCCGATGGATGCGAGACGCGCAGAACCGGTCGCTGTGGCGACGCTTGGGGGAGGCCTATGTCCAGCAGTCGGACGTCTTTCGGCTGAGATGATGATGATGATGATGATGAAAAGCGAACAAAATTAAATGTATAAAGTTTTCACCAAATGTCCCTCAAGGTGCCCTTAATGCTTTACGGAAACAAACTTGAGGCTTTTACGGAAACTGTGTTCTTAGGTATAACTATTGATTCTAAACTGCAGTGGGGCGCTCATAAACTCTCTCCGGTAGATTAAGCTCAAGTGCATTATGCAGTAAGAAAAACAAGGCAATTGACAGAAGTAGCCACAGCTGAGTACTATGCTTATTTCCACAGTATTATCTGTTATGGCGTCTTATTGTGGGGGTTTGCAGCTGATGTGAAATCAATCTTCGTATTACAAAAGAGAGCTATCCGGGCCATCTATAAAATGGGTCCCCGTGAGTCCCTTAGAAATACATTGGAAGAAAATGATATACTGACTCTGCCTTCTCTTTAGTTATATTATAGAAATTAAAATCGTAAAAACGTAGTGTGTACGTAAAGACTTAGATCTTTAAAATGAGAAGCGACTTTCATAACAAAAATACGCGTAGCAAGAATAAAATCGTATTACCCAAATAAAGATTAGCTAAGACCAGCAAGTCATTCCTTGTGAACTGTATACACTTTTATAATAAGTTGCTAAAGTCAGTTATTGAACTTAGTGAGGGAAAGTTCAAAACCCATACTAAGCGTGTCCTAACCAAAAAAGCACTAACTTCGAGACTATGTCGAAAACACGCTTGTTTGGCAATTACTGCTTCTGCACTTGTGACCCCCTGGTAACTCATAAACTGCATTATTGTGCCAACGTGTCTATTAACTTAATTTTCTTACACTTCAGACAACAAATAAATAAGATAGTATTATGTCGATTTCTGTTAGAACAAGGTAAAGTTTACAAGGGAATTCAATTCTTGTTTGAATTAACAGAAAGTTCACTCAATCATGCTATTTGTTGTCACCAGAATAACGTACACATACTATGTGGAACATGTGTAAATTGAACCACTACAACCAACTAGAGAAGTTACTAAGCACGACTGTTACGCTTGTTACGAAGCAGTGTAAATGCAATGAGACAGTAGACGCTAGTGCTGTACTGACGGTGATGTTGCCGCGCTTCCAGGCGGCCTCATACACGTCGCCGTACTGGCCGCCGCCCAGCTTGTGCTTCATGACGATGTCGGTGCGGTCGATCTCCCAGTGGTCGGGCGGCGCCAGCGGGAACACGGTGGGCTTGTTGCGCTTGGGCGCGGGGTACAGCAGCTGCGTGATGAGCCCGTCGCCCACCAGCGAGTGGTGGTGCACCAGCTCCGCCAGCGTGCCGAACTTGGACTCGGACGTCACGTACACCTGCGACAGAGGCGCGGTCAGTGGCGGCGGGCGCGGGGCGCGGGGCGCGGGGAGCGCGGGGAGCGCGGTGGGAGCGGGGGTCACCTTGCCGTCCGAGTCCTCGTTGATGCGGTAGTGGTAGACGCGGCCCTCGTAGCGCAGCGAGATGCTGCGCTGCCCGGGGCTGGACTCCGACTCGCGCACCTGCAACACAGCACCGCACGCTCACTCTTAGCTCACAGAACACGAGCACGTCTCGTTTTGCACAAGTAGCACACCTACTAGTCACACTATCTAGCACAGTCCTGTAATACTAGATTAAGTGACTAGGGGATAAAGCATTTTCTTAAAGTATGACGTATTAAAAGGACATTATCGAGCAGGTGCTGTAAAAAAGCAAGCCGTTGACAGGCTGTCTTAACGATAAAACGATAACAGAGCATGACTAACAAACGTATCATAAAATAATGCCTTTTCTTGAAAGTTATAATTTCAACATAATTCATAATATTATGACATAACTATTCGTACAACACACAGTAGTACAACAGTATTAGTAACAGTTATAGTTGCAACTACTCTGGCCTTCAAAACATAGTGCAATTAAATTGAAAGCAAGTAGATAATCCTGAACTATTGCAGATAGGGCCTGTTTCACCACCTATGATTAAGTTTCGAGTATCTTACTTAGCAGATAATTTCACACAAAATCTGTCACATTTTTGAATTTATTCAGTGAGTAGTGCCTACTCAGACATTGTGAAACAGGCCCTTAGAGTTTTAATTTAAAAAGCGGCTACCTACCAGACCTCCTCAACCTATTAACTGGGATAACACGGTACTTCATGGCAAGACTGGAGTCAGATTTACTTCTGACTATCCGTAACGATTGCCAAAGATCTACAAATGACAGCTGGGACCTACGGCTTAACGTGCTTTCTGAGGCACGAAGGAAACTCGGTATGTTAAGATGGTCACCCATCCACAGACCAACCTTGGCAAGCGTTGCTTAACCTTGAAGATCGACCCGTGCGGTTGTTATTATCTAGCCACGAGCTCCTCCTTGCACATATTTTATTACATACCCACAAAACGAGACACAATAGTAAAACAGTAACAGAGCGGTCTCATAGGACCGGTCGGGGATTCATGAATTAATTGTTAAAGTATTAGATCATTTTTTTTGTCTTATAATCTTACAGTCTTATTCATAAAAAGATAAAATAGGTTTATTAGCTTGTTATAATGAGAATCCCGAAAAGCATTATTCATAAACGTCCAATAACGCTAAAAAGCTTTGTAAGTATTCAATAGTGGCTTTGTAACTTATAACAGGCTCAACCCTAATATAAACCTTTAATAAAGAGAAATATGGCCGACAAATGTGCAACAGCTGATTTCTTTTCTTTTTCTTTCTCGTCCGAACCGTATGTTTTGAGGTTTGTTGTAAGGAGGTGTAAAGTAGAGCTATTTTTTTTATAAAATTGTTTAGTGAAATCGTTAGCTATGCAAGCTCTGCAAGCATTAAATGTTTCACGTCGTCGAAAGATTTACCAGAAGAGATTTGATCCGTTTTCTTTACCAGATGTAGAGTTCAAACATTAGTACATTATAACTCAATGAGTTCAAACGATGATACCGTTTCAACAAAAACACCATAGTCTTTATAATTGATCTCGTCAGGCAAGACTTGCAACTGGACTCCAGAGGTTGTGGAGCGTCACCAGAGTTACAGGTGTTAGCCGCTATAAAATGTTGGGGTCGTCGTGAAGTAAGCACATTTACAAGTATTTAAAATATCCCGCATTTTAATATACCTAACGTACATTTTTAAATATATTTGTAAAATTCAAGGTTCAAGATGATTGGGGAGAAATCCATGGTTTGTCTCAACCAACTGTGAGTCGTTTTTATACAATACAATTTCGAGTCGAATAATACCGGCAACACAAAACAAGTAATCGATGGGTCCTATGTATATGGGCCAAACTGCAAAATTGCAACTTTACAGGAGAGCGTTTCAAAGTTTCAATTTACTATAACTTCAGATTGATGAAACCAAACTTTACAATTATTTGCTTGTTTGCTAAGACAATTATCTTCCTCATTTATACTATAGTATTTTATATATACATATATAGGATGGATGTTTTTTTACGTCACATTGACCCTTCTACGTTACTTTTCGTTTAAATTATTTTTCTTAAAAAACAGTGTACATGGGCCCATGTGCCACATTGGCCATTATACGCGTATTACGTAAATTAGCATACAGTATATATTTTCATATTTTGTACCCATAAAATAAAGTAACTACTGAAGTAGATGATATGTAATTAATAAGAATATAAGCTATTTCGATATTTAGTTATTTATGTCACATTGACACTTATACGTTTTACAATCTGCTAAATTACAAACTCTGAATGATCTATCATTTGAAAAATAAAAAAATACGCTATAGCTATATATATTCATTTATTGAAAAAAAAAATTTAATTAGTTTAAAGTAATTGTAGAACCCGATCTTTGAGTCTTTTTGGTATTTTTATGATAAAAATGACAAAATATTTAAGAAGGAAACTGTTAATACAGATCTTAGTTTGATTAACAAAATAATGTGCTTTACATTATTATTTCAATAACAAAATTACAAAAAAAACAAAATTAAAAACCTATCTACATAAAAAAAACTCTGTACTATAATCAATAATAAAAATACCAATATCAACATTACTAGAAATTCTTAACAAGTCATCATTAATTTTCTTTTTATTCATATTATTAACTAGTCTCTTTATAAGATTACAAAAAAATAAGTAATAAAATATAATGACCACCAATAATAACTTCGTGACCAACAAACATCTATTACCTAAAATATATACCTATTACAAAAAAGATACACCATAATCAAAAAATTTATCATTTTAGATTTTTGACTAAAACTAGAATGGTATCATTTATTTTAGTTTATAACTGCACTTTAAATTGTACTATGAACCCTAAATTTAGTAAATGATCACCAAATTTTGATGAGCAAACGATATTTCTAACTGACTACACCGTCGGAATGCTACTTCGAGACATGGGGCGCCCCGACTAGGATAGGTTAGGTTAGAAGGGGATTGTGGTGTCTAGTGAACGAGCGAACACAGTCCCCACAAACACCTTTGTGGTTATTGTTTTTAAGTAGTCGATGGTCCTCCGCCAATATTGGAATTTATTTACTGTTTTTAAGTACTAGGTATTTATTTGGAGATAATTTACTTTTATAGGATAAACAGATGTTACAATGTTACATAGGTATTAAAATCTCATTTTGTATTAAAATTCTGTTTAATTTTTGGTGTTCATTTGCTATTTTTTTACGGTTACATTTTACTAAATCTGGTGTTCAGTTAAACATAATCCAAAAAATAACAAAATTAAAATAACTATCTGGTATAAACAAAATAAATAATCAACATTACTAAAAATTATTGATAAGTCTTCATTAATTTTCTTAATTATCGCTTTCATTAATTGGCACAATGTCATTCGATGCTACTAAATTTTCTTAACAGCTGTGGTATGCAAGTGGGATAATATTTTTTCTACACAAATCAAGCAAGTCCAAATGTCAAATCAGCAGATTAGCTCGAACTACGAAACAAACGCGCGGGAACTACCCACGTATAAGTCTCTTACTACCTCTTTGGCCCTGTTACGTTTCAATTCATGTTAGATATGCCTTTATACTGTAATAAAAAATCGTGTTTCTATGCAGATTTTTTAATTTTTTAATGGCTCACATAATTATTTATACTTAAAAGATGCGTTTACCATAAAAAAGTAAAAATGCCAAATTGTTAGTTTGGCCCTTATACATAGGACCCATCGCAATATTGACAAACAAAATTATGTACTAGGTGACGTTTTAAATTTTTTTCTGGCGTTTTTTTTGCCGTGGATACCAGTGGTTTTGTCCTTTCCATCTATGGATTCATCAGAACGACAACATAACAACGCTAAAGTGTCTTATAACGAGAACATAGTTATAAAGGGTTTATTGAACGTTTATGAATAGAGAATTTTATAAAAGGCTTATTAGTACTAATGAGCGTTTTAACTAATAAGTATTTTAAACCTATTTTAGAGGATTTTTATGAATGAGACTGTTACTTTTTTGTTTTGTTTTTTTTTAATCTCTTTTTCGCAAAATCGGTTCGGTAAAGGTCGGTTTTAAAGAGATGACAGGTGGGCCGACATTGAAAAAAGCTTAGAAATTAAAACTTTGTATTCATTCCGGTCGTGTCTTTGTAAATGATTAGATATTGAGCCAATAAACGCATTAGAAAAGCCTACCGTCTGAGTTTTCGCCTCCACAGTACCCTATAAATTATAATTCCTCTTAAAGGCTTGAAATGTGCGTTTTTTGTGTCATAAAAGGCGGTATCTTTTTCTTTCGTTAACTAACGTTTGTTTTTTTTTCACAGCTTCCAGGGACCGTAGACTTAAGTATATGGTTTAATTTCGACTCGATACCTCCACGCGTTCCCGAGATACAGAGTCTAGACACAGACTGACGGACAACAAAGCGGTCCTATAAGGGTTCCGTTCTTTCATTTAGAGGTACGGAACCTTAAAAACGAGATTAACATCGAAGGAACATAACATATATTAATGCATAATAACATATTCCTTTTTTTTTAAAGAAAATCACTTAAAATACGGGACTGACAAGAATAGCGATTTAAAATATCTTTAAGAATGGATTCGATAATTGAACTGTTTTCATAGGTAAGTTGGTACGGGACGCTCTGTGCAGGAGTCCGACTCGCTTTTGCCCGGTTTTTAGTTTTTGGGTTCGTAATAATTATATCCAGGTTTCATCACCGGTGACGTTACACAGTCGAGTGTGCTCGCCACCATTTACTTTGGTGCCGCTCACCTAATGCGAGGCGCTGTGTTTTTATCTTCTATCAAATTATGATACGAAATTATCTTAAGGTGAATGCTTCAGGTCAGCCCGCGAAATTCAAATTTTCTTACGTTTTTTGCATTTTGCAAGCCTCCAAGCTCACCTAAGTGTTGGAACGATTTTTTCGAGGTCAAAAATGTTCCTGCAACTAAGTGAGCTTGGAGGCTTGTATTGACGATTTTTATGGTTATAATTATATAACTAGTTACGTTTTACAGTCGCGTAAGTATTTTTAACTTCATATAACTTACCACTGGCTTGCAAATTGCAAAAAACGTAAGAAAATTTGAATTTCGCGGGCTGACCTGAAGCATCCCCCTTAAAGAGAAAAGATTAGGTTAAGACAATAGTGGCACAGCAGCACAAGTGCTAAGTAAAGCCGCATTCATACCAGTTCCTACCACATTGTTTATTTATGACCCAGAAAGTGACATCTTTACTAATCAAAGTATTCGTGAATAACTTATACGCAATTAAGGTTTATGAAGCATTTGATCAAAAACGATCAATGACCCTCAGACTCTGTCCATCCCAGGTAGGGTGGCAGGAACGTTTGTTTTGTAATGAGGTGTGTGTGGGTGCGCACTGACCAGGAAACTGCCGTTGATGCCGGACGAGAGCAGGTACTCGGCGGCGTTGCGCGAGATGGGCCCGTGGTACCACGAGTGCTTCTCCAGTGAGTTGACGGGCGTCACGTAGTTGCTGGGCACCCAGCCCACGCCGCCGCCCAGCGTGTGCGCCTCGCACCACTCGCCGCTCTTGTTGTAGCTCTTGATGCGCACCTGCTCGCCTAAAACACAACACACCACACCACTCATTCACTACTAGTCCATATCTTTTTTCTGTAAAAAAAGTCTAGGGGATATATTCTTAAATAGTTTGACACTGTTCATCCAAATTGAAACATAATATCGTTTTATCTTATTATTCATTTGGCCTGGTGCAGAAACAAAAAAACGGCCTTAAAAGTTGTGAGCCAAAAAAAAATTTTTTTTCTGATAATTAAAAAAAAATAACAAAAATTGTGTAATATTTTCAAAACAAATCGGGACCGACTAAGCTCCACTGCCGACGAGTTCTATATTTATTTGTTATAGAGTGTGTGTGTTATAAACTCTTTCCAAAGCAGTAATCGTAAATTTCTACGCAACGTCTACTGTCGATTCAGTTCCGAACGGTGTTTGTGCGCGTGCAATCAAGACGTTGTGCGTGTAGACTAGCGGCTAAATACTCATTACCTATTCTATCTCTGTCGGACTCGGTACCTACTTAATAAATGTTATTAAGGCTGCATTCAAAGTCAAGAGCAGTGGTGGCCAAGTGGTAACTGCCCCGACCTACAAGTTGTAGGTCCCGGGTTCAAACCCAGCTAGGCGAATTACTTTGTGTAATTTATTTCATCACCACTGTTCTCAAAACGGTGAAGGAAAACATCGTGAGGAAACCAACATGTCCTAGAACCAAAAATTTTAAGACGTGTGAATAGCCACCAATCCGCACTGGGCCCGCGTGGTGGATTACAGCCTCATTCCCTCTACTGGAGAGGAGGCTTGAATCCCAACAGTGGGAACATTACAAGGCCGATAATGCTAATTAAAAAAGTCCTATTCCTATTTATATGATTAATACAGGAGTAAAGCTGATGGTGCAATGGAGTGGGTTCAAGCACACGCGTGGTATCGCGGAGTGTGTTCCGCCACGCTGCCGCGCGGTGCGGCGGCAGTAGCGCGAGGACAGAGGAAGCGCGTCCTGCGCGCCGCGCCGCGACGGGGCGCAGTCGCGCGGTGCACGGCGCCCGGGCCATATTGTGGCAGCTGTTGCGATGCAGCTCTTATGTTGCTAAAGATCAGCCGCTCTAAAAAGGCCACTTTAACCGAGTCGTATCAACAACAACACAACAAATATATGAATCTGATATGAAATGAGTTGAGTAAGATTCGGCTAATTTGTGCGGCCACTTTGCGAATATTAGAAGAATTGCTCATGAAGTCATGACCTGCTAGCTATTCGGGATATGATTTGCTGTTACATAAATTGCTCAATGTGACGTTTTTAGGCCCGCTCACTGAAGTGACATTCAGACTGAATTGTATTCAGGCACCACGGCGCGTTAAAATCATCAAAACTTGGAACTTCTTTACTGTGGATGAAATTATAAAAGAAAATAATATGTGTAGCTAATAAAAAAAAATAGTAAGTTACATTTTAATCTCTTCCTCAAAAAATTTGAAATAAAAAAAATGTTGATTATCAACAGTTTAATTAAATATCTCAAGAACTGCTAGTTAGAATTGAAAAAATATTTTTGTGGTAGATAGAATAGAATAGAATAAACTTTATTGTACACTAAAAGAAGTTATAAATTGTACAGAAACTTAAATCTATGGGTACAATGGCGGTATTATCGCTGACAGCGATATCTACCAGACAACCTTAGGATGGATCGTAAGAAAAATAATGCAGGGGGTAGTCCGAGGCGTACAACATTCAAACGAAGCAAATATTTAAAATAATTATATATAGTATATACACATTATATTCAGCTACATAATTTTATTTGAGAAGGAAAAACAAAATGAGGGGGAAAAAAAATAGAGTTGATGGAAGGAATAAATTAACTAGAACCAGGATAGAATTACAGAGAGAGGAAATGGTCTTTAACTAGGTTTTTGAAAGAAACTAGTGACTGGGCTTGCCTAATTGGCAATGGCAGCGCGTTCCACAAACGCACCGCCTGAACCGCAAACGACTTGTCGCAAAACTTAGTAGAATGCGAGGGCATCGATAGTTTCAAATTCTCCGATGATCTCAAGTGTCTAGAATGTGTGTCTTGAAGGAACTTAAAACGTTCTTTAAGATAAGAGGGGGTTGTAGGATTAAACAGGATATTGTAAAGCAACGATAAAATATGGGCATTCCGGCGAAGGCGGATTGGCAGCCACTTGAGTGTAATACGGAATTCAGAAATGTGATCCTATTTGCGCAATCCAAATATGAATCTAATACAGAAATTTTGAAGTCGCTCAAGCCTATCTAGCTGTACTTCAGTTTGATTAAGATAACTGACATCGGCATAATCAAGGATTGGGAGAAGGAGGGATTGGGTGAGCGCAGTTTTGGTGGCAGTTGGAAGAAAATTGCGCAACCTTCGCAAAGGCCCCGCAGACGCAAATAACTTGCGACTAACTTCTTGCAGCCGAGGACCCCACGTAAAGTCTTTGTCAATAAAAATGCTAAGGTTTTTTACTGAATCGCTGTATGAGATAATTGAGCCATCAAAAATTATCGGTGATAGATCCAGTTGATTTTTGAGCGCTATCTAGGGCTGCCGACAACAATGACTTGGGTTTTCGTAGGGTTTACCTTTAGACCATGAGCCAAACTCCACTCGGCAATACGAGCCAAGTCTGTATTAATCATTTTAACCTTAGATAAACCAATAGCAGTGGAGCAGTAACCAAAGACAGAGAAACCACGGGATGAAACCGCCAAGCACAGCGAGTCTAATGTAAGAAATACCATTTGACAGTTCAGACAGATTGAAAAAATGGGATGCGGTCAAAGAATACTATAATTTTCTATTCTTAAGAGATATCGATATGATTTCTTTGTATTTAGTAATCGATTACTCTTTTACAGATTTGTGTTACTATAAAAGCCCGTTATTGGTATATCTTAGATGTCAGAATTTTATATAAGAGATAATTTATCTGGTTTTTCAGCTCTTGAGTTTCGTAGTTTAAACAGAGGCGACATACGAGCAATTTCACTAACAAACATTTAATTAAAATAACAATTCTTAATTGAATGACCATTGAATGGGTAACGGTGAAACTTATTACTTGTCCTGGACTAGCACATAGGATAATTTTTTTCCGGAAATATGTTCCATTGGAATTCATTTATACTTACATGCCCAACTACCTGCACCTTCAACGACCTATGCGAGGCCAACGACAGAGCTGTCCAGGTGGCTAGATATTGGTCGGATAAAATTTGAGTTGATCGACACGAAAAGAAGAAGAAGAAGATACTAAAAAAAAAATGACGTAGACAAAAATGTAAATATTCAAATACTAGCCCAAAAACATTGTACGATAAGTTAGTTTTGAGATTACTACTCCACTCCTATTAGTCGTAGCGTGATACTACATCGCTTATAGCCTTCCTAGATATTAAGGCTATCCACCACAAAAAAGAATTCAATTCGAACTAGTAGGTCTATTGAAATACTTTTTTTTTTTAATTCAAAATCAGATCACAACTTTATAACAGGCTGTTTTTATAAATAGCAAATATTTCATAAATAGCTAAACATGTAATTTTTCTTGTTAAGTGACATCCGCAGTGTGAACGGTGCTAGGTGTAAGTAGTAGTGCTGGCAGTGCGCGTTACCTTTCTTGAGGCTGAGCTGGTTCTCGCCGCCCGCCTGGAAGTCGTAGAGCGCCACGAACAGCTGCGGGTCGTCCTCGTCGTGGTGCGCCAGCAGGTTCTCCTTCGACGTCCACCTGGCGACACACAAGCTGCACATCCTTATACGTCGGCCACCAGCGCCAGCGGCAAATAAACCTACAACTACGATTCTATTCGATACGCGCTATGCATTCATAATTATCCTGAACTAGCACATAGGATAACATAGAATAGTTCTAATCCCGGGTATAAGTAATCTCAAGGGCAGGATCGTCACGCAGGCGAAGCCGCCGCCAGCAACTAGAGTGGAAAAGATATTCTTTGTGAAGAGTGGCAGTACTACTGATCCGATTACGAAAATCAATTCATTCAAGTATATAACGACACCGTAAAATTGTAAATTCAGTTACATTATAATCTATCTGGCCAAATTATAATCTGGCGAAAGATTGTGAACCGTATTATACTGCATATTATTACATACTACATTGTGAATCTTTTCTTTGACGTCCCTACTCTCTGCGTCGAACAACATGGAAGTTTAAAATAAAAAAGTCTGGGTGCGCGAGTACCTAGGCTTTTGTTTATCGTAATACATATAGTCCGGTCAAAATAGACTAATTAATTGGGGTGAGGTTACAATAATTCGCACTTGGCTGAAAATTGGTAGGTTTGTTCAATACACTATGGAAATGTGAAAAGTCCTCATCGATCCGGCACGTGCAAAAAAATATAAAAGTACACGCGGTCAAAGGTCACAAAAATAGGTTTTTCGCGTTATTAAGCAAAATGGTAAGTTTTATCATAAAATTAGCTCAGACAAAAATTATAGATCAGACAATTATCTATAAATATGTCTAAATACTTTTTTCCTAAGAGCCACCGTTTTTGAGATATAACGATTCAAAATATTGAAAGAGTTGTAATCGTCAAAATATGAATAAGTACACCACGTATATACTCGTACATCACTGAAGCCGTAATACAAGCAAAAATATCGTTCTATCGGTCAGTGTGACTAACACATATAAAATATGAAAATTTGGGGTAAAAAAAAACCGATTCCTTTATCTTCTACGCCAGTGTAACCTTCAGCAACATCTGCCTCCCATTCAATTGTCTGCGTGGCTAGGGTCGTATACCTGCTTTATTTTACTATGCCGAATACATTCAATGCTATTAGAGTGCGTCTAATGATAGAATGACCTGGAGTTTTTGATTTAATGGGCCACATTATTCAGCTACAATTTTATTTAATTATTCAACATCTTTTTCTCAGGTTGCGCTTGCTACTGTTTCAACTTTTTGAATCGTTATATCTCAAAAACGGTGGCACTTAGGAAAAAAGACATTTTTATAGATAATTGTCCGATCTACAATTTTTGTCTGAGCTAATTTTATGATAAAACTTACCATTTTGCTGAATATCGCGAAAAACCCATTTTTGTGACCTTTGACCACGTGTATTTTTTTTTGCACGTGCCGGGTCGATGAGGACTTTTCACATTTCCTTTATAATAGTGTATTGAACAATCCTACCAATTTTCAGCCAATTGCGAATTATTGTAACCTTGGATGTCTAAATTGACCGGACTAATAAATGTTAGTACGAGTAACTAAGTACACAACATGGATTAACCACCTTTCACGTTGTTTTTCAAAATCTAAATAATAGCGTGGATCACTTCTAGCCCTAGGGCTAGAAGTGATCCACGACACGCTAGAACTATGGTCTATCGGTTTAGGTAGTTAACTAAAGGTAAACAATCTTGGTATGTCTTTTTATATTAAAGAGGTCGTATATAATATACACAAAGATTATTCAAATTTAGTTTATTAGCTAACATCGATTTAGGTAAATACCTAGTCGCAAAGATTTTTATATACAATTTATAGACAACTTTTAGATAAAAAGACATGCCAAGATTGTTTACATCTAGTTAACTACGTAAACCGACGGAGTATAGTTGTAGTCGTCTAGTTGAGAGTGTGTGTGTGGGGGTAGTACCTGTTGGCGGAGTCGAGCGGCTGCGGCGTGGCGGGCGCGGGCTCGCCGTCCGGCAGGTCGGGGATGTGCGGCAGCGGCCGGCTCTGCAGCAGCGCTTCTGCAACAACACGCTACTCGTCACACAGCTGCAGCCTCACTCATTACACGAATTACGTGTCCAATCACAAACGTGTCAACTCATCAACACATGCAAAAATCTATCGGCCATACTATGCATAGGCCATAAATTTTATTGGGGGGCACGGCAGTGCTCCCTGCTATCAAGTCGAGCAAAAAAGCGAAACAGTTCGAGCCCTTTTGAACTGCCTAAACTTCGTTGTGGATAAAACTAGATGCCATTTTATATTATTATTATATTATTACGTCATAGTCGTAGAACAATGTCGGGTTTGAAATTAATACGATAATCACTTTTTCAAGCACTAGTTTACATAACTTAAAAAAATATTTGTATACTAAATTAAAATAAATAAAAAGAAATAAATAAATACCGGGCAAGTGCGAGTCGGACTCGCGCACTGAGGGTTCCGTACCGATTTACCTATGAAAACAGTTCAATTCTCGAATTGAATCTTGAAGATTAAAAAAAATATAGTATTTTGTCGTAACTAAAAATTTTAAGTTTTCAGACTTTTCCCTATATTTATGATATAATACCTTGCTTCGTGCAAAATTTAAAGATTCTAGGTCAACTGGAAGTACCCTATGAATTTCGATTCCTTTGACAGTGTCGAAATGTACAGTTTTTTTTTCAACATAAACGTGTATTTTTTTCTAATCGTTTAATATAAAAAATATTAATATTTTTTTTTTAACAGTTTATAAATTATATTTACATATTAAACTAATAAATGACTTAATAGATATATACAAACTAAAGATACAAACCTATATATATACAAAAATAAAAAGGGATTTACTGGGCATCAAAAAACTCATCCACGTCGATGTCAATAGGAATAGTGCCCAGAACGCTGGCAGCATTGCCACGTTGGTAAAAATATTAATATTGTTTTTTCAAATAAAGTTCTAATAGCAAAATGTTTATCACTTAACAATATTCAAAATCACTCATTGTTACCGATTAATTAATTATCAAGTATTGGTATTTTCAAATCTTATTCATTAATAATATTATTTATTTATTTACCCTTCATGCACACAAGAGTACAGAGGCGGACTTAATGCCTTGAGGCATTCTGTACCAGTTAACCTTTGGGTGATGCAGAGACAAATTCTCAAATCAAATCAAATCAAATCTTGTACTAGTAGTACTATTTTCTGATACTTTTGTCGAAGTAATGCCAAATCGCCACGAGTACCGAAGTTTATCGAGCGTGCGTGACAACTTCCAAAATCAGTTTCCGTTTCGGCAAAAGTTAGAAACCGAAACTGCAGCCGAAACTTGATTTTTGGCCGAAACCGACACTAAATTTGACCCAGTAGCTTAAGATTACCTTATAAATGTATAGGATTACAAAGTTTTTGAGTTGATGAGTAAGTGTACCCGTATGTGTAAAACTAGCTTTTGCTCGCGGCCTCGCTTGCGTATAATTAGAATAGCGAAGTCAGTTCAGAAACAAAATATACCATCAAACAGCTTGTAAAAAACCAAGTCTCGCCACACAGCTCTTCTACCGTAAAAAGATGTGAGATCCTAACCGGACCCGATCAGACCCGAAAACCTGAAAGCGACTTTTAAGGAGTCGGATTCGCCCACTGAGGGTTCCATACCTACTTAATTGCGGTTTACGATTTATGACGTATTGAAAAAAACTACTTACTACATTTCGGTCAAAGCAATTTTCGATGGAAGTTTGCGTGGTAGTGTATCTCATTTTTTTTTTTATGGTGAGGCTGTTTCGGAAAAATGTCAGCCCCTGCAGCTTGGTTATGGCTCCAAGGGGGGCTGTGAGGCTGCCGTACACGCGTTGTCGACCTATCTAAATTCCAACAAAGGAGAGGTCATCCTGAAAGTTGACATAAAAAATGCCTTCAATTCGTTAATAGGGACACCTTGCTGGCAGAATCTAAAAAAGAAGTACCTCAAATTTTTAGTTTTCTTTGGCAATGTTACAGAAATCCTACTAAATTACTATATCGGGACAACCTTTTGGTATCTGCTGTTGGCTGTCAACAAGGCGCTCCCCTCGGGCCAGTGATTTTTAGTTTAGCGATTCACCCTATTATCCGGAAGCTAAATTCTAAGTTTAATGTATGGTATCTCGATGACGGCACTCTTGGAGGCGAAGTAGAAACAGTTTTAGATGATCTACATTTTCTCAAAAATGAACTCCACTTCATAGGTCTGGATCTCAACTTCTCGAAATGCGAACTTTTCTTATCTGACGGTACTGACAGACAACTGACTATTTCCAAATTCAAGGCAATAGCCCCAGAAATCAAAATTATAGAAAAAAATTCTCTTCGTCTCCTAGGGTCTCCAATTTTCGAGAATTCCTTTCCCGATTTTGTGGAGGAAAAAATTAAAAATTTTAATGATATTTCGGAAAGATTGCTTGCAATTTAATATTAATTCGGCCATTACTAGGGAATGCAAATCCGTCGTGTTTTTAAAATCCGGATTTTTTAAAACGGATTTTGGGTCCAATCCGGATTATCCGGATTTTACGGATTTTTCATGAAAATTAAACGAACCTACTTATATTAGTTTATTAACATGATGTTTCCCTTCACACGATTTCCCTTCGGCGCGAGGGGAAACATCGTGAGGAACCCGGCAAGTCCTAGAACCAAAACTTTTAGGACATGTAGCATTCACAAACCCTCACTGGGCCCGCCTGGTGGATTACGACCTCTCCAAGAAGCCGTTTTCCCAACATGTAAAGACAAAGAATGTATATTTTTTCCATTTTTGGGTTGGAAATTACCCAATGACTTCTCCCGTTCTGGGCAGAGCGGGATATCAGATTTTTTGTGACTAAAATCCACTCCTCTTCCTTCTTCTTTTTCTTTGTCTTCGTTCTAGGGCCCCGGGGTTCACTTTTTTGTATCACCTTGAGGCACACTACGCGCCGTGGCGGAGTCGATGAGCTACCCATTACTCGCCATCCGCAAGCCTGCGCCTACGGTAAAACCGGGGTCTGACTCCGGGAGCTGGAGCGTGAGGATCATTTCCTCGCACGTGTAGCCGCCTCCTTTGCTAGCATTACTGCTTCGCAGAAGTAGCCGACCGCCTGTCACATTCCTTTGCGCTCCGGTCCATGGGCTTTACCAGGACCTTTAATAATAGTCCTCCAGACTGAATTTTGATTACGGTGGCCTGATGCCTACAGAAACCTGGAAGCCTGATGTATACTGCAGATATTATAGTGCGCAAGTGTGTACGCAGACACTGCCGCACTCTCTGTTCTTTTAATCTTATAGTCAGATGGGAAGGCAATTCAACACGAACGGAGAGAGATCAGGTGCAGGCTGCTTGCGGGCAGCTTGACGTGTTTTCAGAGGCATGGGGGTATCATACCACCAACTACCAAACTCCAGGCAACTATAGAGCAATTCCTAATGGAAAAACCCAATAGCACTATTTGCTTGACCTCTAGTTCGAGCCCAGTACCCGCGCTACGCTCAGCATTCGCCCTTACGAACCTAGTCTTCATCCGACAAGACAGTCAAACGTCACACCTTAACCATAAGCTCCACCGTGTCCTCCAGGCGATCGATCCGCATAATAATGACACCTGGGCGTTTCTTTTGCACAAATCCGGCGCAGAAACCTCTCGAACTTACCACGTCCGGTGAGGACCTGTGTCATGTGGAAGGTGAGGACGCAGTGACGTCTTTCCAACCACTTCTCAAAGAGGGGACTTATAGCCATAATTATGGCGTGCCCAAAAAATGTAGTAGGGTGGGTAATTAGTTCATACTTTTTCTGTCAGCATGATGACGCTTGGCGCCTTAAAATTCATTCAGTCTTTTTTGGGCACGCCTGCATTGCAACTTGTCATATGGGTAGACCACGAATTATATTTATTTATTACAGCTTAAATAGCTTTATTTATTAAGCCCACTTTACGATATTCTTTTTCTGAATTTACTTGGTTATCCGTCTTCCACGCGGGTGAAGCCACGGGCAAAAGCTAGTGCTAAACTAATAATAAAAGTAGATAATATCATCGCGAATTAAAAATTTTTATTATTCAGAAAATCCGCGGATTTGATTTTCAAATCCGGATTTACAAGTCGAGTAAAAATGTGCGGATATCCGGATTTTTCGGATTACGGATAGTCCGGATTGCATTCCCTAGCCATTACCTTAATTCGTTTCTGCTGTTTTGGCCCTAAATTAATTTATTTCCTGCGGTCATCTCATTTGTGGAAACACCCTCATCTTTTAGAAAAAATGGACAAAATAATCCGTCACACACTTTCATCAATTTTAAATGTGGCCATGGACGACCGAGCTTGGGCTCAAGGTTCCCTTCCTATTCGTATTATATCCTCGGTTCACGGCACTGAGAAATTAACCAGGAATATATTATCTTCCTCACTGGTTGATTTCAATGTGCCCTGTTTTACTGAGGCTGTAAATGCCTGGAAGCTCGCTTGCCCGAGTTCTAAACTACCCGACAGCCTTTCTTCCCAAAGGCGGTGGGATGAGCCGCTCTGCAAAGTATTGCAGGATAACCTGCTCGCAACATCTCCTACTGCTGCGGAGCGCGCGCGCCTGCTTGCCGTGGGCGAATGGGAGTCGGGTCTCTGGCTTCACGCACTACCGTCGTCGAACATAGGCACCTTGCTCGACGATACTACTTTCCGCCTCGCTGTTTCCCTTCGTCTTGGCGCTCCCTGTTGTTCTCCTCATCGCTGCCACTGTGGCGAAGTTGTCAACAGCCTCGGACACCACGGTCTTTCATGCAGCCGTAGTGCGGGTCGCATAGCGCGGCATGGAAATATCAACGACATCATCCAGCGCTCTTGTCACCCGCGTCGGCGTTCCGGCCGTATTGGAAACCCATGGCCTGGCCCGCGACGATGGCAAGAGACCGGACGGTATGTCTTTATTTCCTTGGAAGATGGGTAGGCCTTTAGTGTGGGACGCTACTTGTTTCGATACTCTTGCGCCATCTCATGTTCCTAGCTCGTCGTGCTGTGCTGATGCTGCCGCTGCGACTGCGGAGATCCTCAAACGGCGAAAATACAATAACCTAGTAGGTAATTATATATTCGAGCCGTTTGGGGTTGAAACTCTTGGACCGTGGGGCCCGAGCGCCCACCAATTGTTTAAAGAACTCTCAAAACGCCTTGTTGACACTTCACGTGACCCGAGGGCTGGCTTTTATCTTGGCCAGAGAATAAGCATTGCCATACAACGTGGCAATGTTGCCAGCCTTTTGGGTACATTACCAGTCGACAGCGATGCGGAGGAGTTTATCGACGCCATTTTTTAGTTTACTTTTAGTTAGTTCTTTAGGGTTTTTTATTTTGTGTAAATATATGTTTTATCATTCTTTTATTTTAGAAGTTACAGGGGGAGGGCAACACTTTTTACCACTTTGGATGTGTCTCTCGCTAAACATAGTTTACGAGAGTTTAAAAAAATGATATTAGAAACTTAAATTTTTGAAGACCAATAAATAGATACCATACACGTACGGGTTTAATAAAAATAAATGTAGAGTTTCAGTCTAAGTACTTTTGGGTGAAAATATTAATGCGGTTAACAAAATACTGACTACCGTTGTACTTACCAAGTTACAACAGTATAGTTCTTATAATTTCGGAAAAAAATGGCTGTGACATACGGACGGACAGACAGACAGACATGACGAATACATAAGGGTTCCGTTTTTTGCCATTTAGCTACAGAACCCTAAAAAGAAACTAGAACATTTTTGTTTTGCAATGGAACCGCAAAGATTAAAAAAAAATATTTGCTTGTGACGTAACTAAAAATTTTCAGTTTTCCGACTTTTCCCTATATTTGTGTTTATAATATCTTCCTGCGTGCCAAATTTCAAGATTATAGGTGCGGCAAGTACCCTATGAATTTTGATTTCTTTGACAGTGTCGAATGTAAGTTTTTTGCGACATAAACGGGCTCTAATCTTTTTTCCCGTCAACTTACAAGTTTGATTTTTGCACAGTTTCAAGGGAACGCGGACTTGAGTATACAGGGTGTTTGGTTCGTGTGTATCGTGTGCCAAATTGAGATGGTCGACTGGAGGGGTCATCTGCTATCCTTTCAGAGCCCTAAACACTACCCATGTCCAGTGGAATTTTTTTCGTCGACTTTTTAAAGTTTTTTGAAAAAAAAAAGACCCGATGTTTTACATTCAAATATAAATATAACAAAATGTATAAGACGTAGAGCATCAATTTTAATTTTATTTAGACGTATATTGTATGAAGGTACTTTTAAATACAAAATTAGTGATATCAGCCATCTAGATTTTTTTAAATTTACTCGCAAAGTTTCAAACAGACCAGTCCTCTTGTGTTGTGACAAGTGTGACAAACCAAGTTTGTTCATTTTAGTCTCAGAGATTAAAAACAAACCTTAAAGCATGTTTGGCATATTATTAAGGAAAATACAATTGTATAAATGAAATAAGGAAAATGTCACAACAAAATAAAATACAGAATGACAAAAGAATTTAAATGATAATAACATTTTAAAAATAACAAAAAGGAGTTAGAATATTTACTATGACTTATTATATTATTTATCACGTAATCGTATCTGGTTATTTGTTTCTAAAACTTGTAGGTTTTGTGATGAAATGAAAAATTATGTTTTGTCAACCGTTGCTTGTCAAGTAAATATTCGTAAATCAAGGTTTGGTGAATTGACAGGGCAGCAGACAAGTGTTTACATCGTGCATTTGAGATATGTATTAGTGACAATGAGCGGAAGCCCAGCGTACTCGTACGTATTGTTCTGTGAACGCAGTGGCCGCGCGCCGCGTGGCGTTGGCACCAGCCTCGCATAATTTAAAACATACGAGGCGTACACGAATATCGTTATCGCCGTCACATTGCGTGCTTGACCTAACTTGAAGTCTTAAAAGCCGAGTGTGACATAAACCTAGCTAGACATCATTAAGAAGGATATGAACCCGAGTAGTGTGTATAATAGCGCTCGGAAGGGCGTGCGCAGGGCTTCGTACCTCGGCCTTTCAAATACCACATTTTTTCAATACCGGTATTAGTGACATAAATTAATAAGTCAAGCCTTCACATGCGCAAACCCATAAACAAACATAGCGGTTATCGTCCAAATTAAATGTTCTCATACGCGGGATACTATAGTTTTTATTTCAATGCGGACACTATACTCCGTCGGTTTAGGTAGTTAACTAAAGGTAAACAATCTTGGTATGTCTTTTTATATTAAAGAGGTCGTATATAATATACACAAAGATTATTTAAATTTAGTTTATTAGCGAACATCGATTTAGGTAAATACCTATGTGCAAAGATTTTTACGTACAACTTTTAGACAACTTTTAGATAAAAAGACATGCCAAGATTGTTTACCTTTAGTTAACTACCTAAACCGACGGAGTATAGTCTTAAATAAACTCGAACACAACATAAAATGTTAATTTTTTTTTAATGATTGTTTTTCCCCGAATTGGGTCCTCAGACGGAGTATTGCCGTTTCGACACCAATAGGTATTTTAGATTGGGATTTTGTATAGGCTACTACCATCCAAAACACGTAATGGTGCCGAAACGGGAATAGCTTGGGTGCCGAACGTTTTGTATAGGCTACTAGCATCCAAAACACGTAATGGTGCCGAAACGGGAATAGCTTGGGTGCCGAACGTTTTGTATAGGCTACTAGCATCCAAAACACGTAATGGTGCCGAAACGGGAATAGCTTGGGTGCCGAACGTTTTGGTGCCGAAACGGGAATACTCTCGGACACCCCAAATAATTTTTAATTCAATTATTTGGGGTGTCTGAGGTTTTGCGCATTTAACGTTACACGTTGTAGGTATACTAATGTTTTCACGGTATTGGCTCGTTAATACCGTTATTGAAATAAGATCAATATCCGTGATCACGATATTACGGCATCCCGGAATATCGGTACTGAAAGCCCTAGTAGCACCGCTGCAGAGGCTGGCGGGCGCGAGACGCGCCTGCCTCACTCACCCCACCTCTCCGTGTGCGCATGTGCACTCCTCAAGCTAATTGTACAAGCGCAGGACGAGACACTTGCCGCACTGTTACAATTCATACAGGTGGGAAGCGCCTGTGATGTCGTACGACACTGCCGCTCGTGTACGTACTAGCGCTATCAGTTGCAAATATGCAAGAGTTGTCGAAAAATACATGTAATTATAATGCTATCATTTATTTGAAATGACTACCTACTCTTATGTACCTAATTACATTTACAGCATCTCCTCTTTATAATTACTCAGTGGTTCAAAAAACGTACATTTCAACACCGTCAAAGGAATCAAAATTAATAGGCTACTTCCCGTGTTGACCTAGAATAAGAATAGGGAAAAGTCTGAAAACTGAAAATTTGTAGACACAGATTTTTTTTTTAAAAATCTTCTTGACTCGATTCGACAATCGAACTGTTTTCATAGGTAAGTTGGTACGGAACCCTCAGTGCGCGAGTCCGACTCGCATTTGCCCGGTTTTTTATTGATAAAGTAGCTTCCTAGTGGTGAAAGAATTTTTAGAATCGGTTTGGTAGTTTTTGTGTTTATTCATTACAAACAAAAATCCAAAAATAAAATATAATCCCTTTATACTATTGGTGTAAAGTACAACATAATTATACACCAACATAGACAATAGGCAAGCTTATTTGACAGCATATCTCGTATCGCGTTCAGTCCCAAGGAAATTATGCGTTATTGCTTCAGGAACCATATTAATTAGACATTATCGTATGTATATTACTGGCCGACTACATGGCCAATCTGAAATAAACAGGCGAAGAGGCGCCTGCATAGAAAGAAACTAAGCGGAAGTGAAGCAGCGGACGCCGCTAGCGACAGGCGCCGCGCCGCCGGGGCTGCTGCTGTGCTGCTGGCCACTGGCACGGGCACACCACCCGATGGCACTACTGTCGCAACTAACATTTACTATCGTATAATACAAGGACATTCTCTTACAGCCGAAACCAATAACCTATCTATCACATATCGGAGATATAAAAACAAATGAAACAACAGAAAACATGATAATTTTTGTATTGTATCATTTGTTTTACAATCTCCAGTATGCCAAAACTGGAGATCGATAGGTTATTGGTTTCAGCAATCGGAGTATCGGACTCGTAGTTTTTTTTTTTTACCGCATCTGGAAACGAGCGTGTCCACAGATTTTAGAAAAATGGAAAAGAGTAACATTGGTTGGTGGTTTGCTTCTTGTGTTCAGAAGGGTTATCACGCAGGAAAATCAATAGCGTCAACAGCGCAAACGGATCATCAGTGGCTGTAACAGTGTGAGAAGCGAGCGACAGCCACCGGCGTTCGGAAGCCGCCACATGCTATAACCCACTCTCGTGAGACCACGTCAGAGCAGTGTTTGACACTGTTTAAGCGCAATCCAAAGGAGTACCTACATCGTTTTGTGACCGTCGACGAAACATGGATTCACCATGTGTAGCAACACACCAGAGATCAAGGAACAGTCGAATCGGTTGTTTTCACCCGCCGAACGAGCTTTATAAGAGGCGAAGATTGTACTATTAGCCGGAAAGATGATGGCCACTGTAAAACGACCTCATACGGCGATGAAAAATGTGCTGTTACACAATAACAGCACACCGGCTCACACGGGATAAGGATACCTATCGTCCCATTTTTTACGACTACAAATGCTAGTGTTGGTCGGTGTGCTTGATACTCATCTTAATGACTATATACATCTTCATGATGCCCAGTTCGGGTTTTGTCCTCCAGTACGATGCGTGCCATGAGTGGAATTTTAAGCGTTTGTGTCGATAACCACGAAAACAAGTTAGCGTAGTATTTGCAGTCCGATTCACGTATCATCAAACAAGTCAAATATCGTTAGTTTTATAGTCGCTCGATCAAATTCCTGCCCAAAATCGGTATTAGCCGCGTACTGACTGAGCGAGCACTGCGAGCAGCCTCGTGAGGCTGCCTCGGACGTTTGCTTCGCAACGTTTGCTGTGCGAGGCAGCCTCGGTCTGTAAGTTTTCTAATCCGAGGCTGCCTCGCGCGGCAAGGCCGAGCCACCGTGAGCATTGACGCGCAGTTCAACTTGCAGTCGAATAGAGACCGCGCGTGTGTTCCGTGCCGTAGTTTGCCCGAGACCACCATGAAGCCGCACATTCGGAAAGCTGTCGCTACCATAATCTGCCTAGCCTTTTCCCAACTATATTGGGGTCGGCTTCCAGTCAAGCCCGATTTAGCTGAATTTTACGAGGAGCGGCTGCCTACCAGACCTCCACAACCCATTAACTGGCTGTCGCTACCACTGCCTTTTTAATAATTCTATGGCTTGCAAAAAAAAGAAAACGGAAAACTAAACGTTTTTGGATTAAACTCCTAAACAAAAATAGATTACAGGCTGTAAACAGATTGTTTGAAGACTTGTGCTTCGACATCATCATCATCATCTGCCTAGCCTTTTCCCAACTATATTGGGGTCGGCTTCCAGTCAAGCCGGATTTAGCTGAATACCAGTATTTTACGAGGAGCGGCTGCCTACCAGACCTCCACAACCCATTAACTGGGGTAATACGGTACTTAATGGCAAGACTGGAGTCAGATTTACTGGCTTCTGACTATCCGTAACGACTGCCAAAGATCTACAAATGACAGCCGGGACCAACAGCTTAACGTGCTTTCTGAGGCACGGAGGAAACTCGTTATGTTAAGATGGTCACCCATCCACAGACCAACCTTGGCAAGCGTTGCTTAACCTTTAAGATCAACCCGTGCGGCTGTTATTATCTAGCCACGAGCTCCTCCTGCTTCGACGACGAAGAAAAAACGAATAAAATAAAAAAAAATATTCATACTACTACCGTCTTGAGTGAGCGCGGCAAACGTACTGAGGCGCCTTTGAGCATCGACAAAAACCGACAACGCTCGGCTCGGGCCGCGGCACGCTCGGGCGAGGCAGCGCGTGCGTTTGCCTCGGGCGAGGCACGTCTTGACCGACCAAGGATTTGCCTCGCCAGGCAGCCTCGCGAGGCTGCTCGCTCAATCAGTACGCGGCTAATTTAATAGGTTTAAAACTAAACGATCTATAAACGGCTTATTACCAGTTACATCATTATACGGTTTTGATTACGTGAAACCGGCTACTGGACTTTCAACTAGGGATTGCAATTGCTGGATCCAGCATACAGCAATCCAGCTGGATCCAGCGCCTTTTTAAATATGCTGCTCCGCAAACGTATCAATTTCTATTGTTTAGTTTCGAATTGCATCCGTAATTGTTATATGTGATGACAACTGTGTAATGGCAACTGCCCGATAGATGATTTCGGGCTGTTGTATCTATTCAAAACGCGTTGAGAACTTAGCTTGAGTGATGCAGGATTCTGTGATCTGGGATGTTGTGAAAACGCTGCTGGATTGCAATCCCTACTTACAACGGAAAGCGCTTACTTGGGTCTGAAGCACGCGATTCAATACAAGATCGCAATAAACCTGAGTACACCTGCTGCCTTGATCTCTCCAGGGCCTTCGATCTTGTCTCGTATGATGTGCTTTGGGGAAGTGTGTCTTGGTAATGTTAGCATTAACAACATCAGCTATGCGGACGATATGGTGCTGTTGGGTCCTTCTGCGGAGGCAGTAGAGAAACTACTAAGACTTGTAAAGCCTATGTTGCCGCACATGGTTTAATTTATTAATGTGAGTAAGTGTGAGAACATGGTCTATATAAATTAAGATCCCGAACTACATATGAACGGGTCGGTAATTAAGAGTATCCACCTTCAAATACTTAGGTCATTGTCTGGCCGACATACTGCTTCGTAGATTTGCTCAGTGTGCGGACCAAGTTTAAGTCACTCTTTTTAAGACCTACTGCCAGAGTCTGTACACGAGTAATCTATGGTCAATTAAACCAAAAGATCGCTAGGTGTCCTGCGCGTCCAGTATAATAATGCCTTCAGAATGTTGTTGAGACTGCGTCGCTACTGCAGTGCGTCAGAGATGTTTGTGCAGGCTCGTACCGACAGGTTTCATGCGACTGTTCAAAAAAGCTCTTCGCCGCTCAGGAGGGTGAGAGATAGTCGCAAAGTCGCAATGGCATCCTGAGAACTGTAGCGAAGAGAAAATTTATTGTGCAGAGGATAATGGGTACTAACACTACATAATAAGTTTTTTTTAACTTACTAACACCGACCACTGTTTTTTTTTTCGGTGGAGAATCATCAGAATGACTTCTCCCGCTCTTGGGCGGAGTGAAAGAGCATGTCAGACTTTTACTGGCTAAACCCGAAAAAATGGGGTGTATTTTTCTTTGCCTTGGTACCAGGACCACGTGTTTTTCTTTCGGAATCCAATCCATCGCCTCAGAGGCTTCGAGCCTACTGGGCTTTTAGTTTGCTGACATCTCTGTGAGGCTCGCGTGGGACAGTGCGCGTCGTTGACGACTGGTCCGGATTACTATTGATTGTAAAAGGGAATTGCCAGCTATGGATTCGTATATTTCTTCAGTGTGTTATGCCTCGTACTCTTAGGGATGAAATAGACATGAAACACCTCAAAATGGACGGCAAGTTACCCTGTGCTCGCCGCCCGCAAGCCCGCGCCTACGGCAGTGGTCGGAAATCGGTATCGGAAGTTACTAACACTGTCCACAGTGTTCTTTCGATCTTTTTGTGTTAAAAATAAAATAAATTCTATTCTATCGCTACAAATAGTCGCCGTGGGCGAGGGTCCCAAAAGGAAACTGTTGAGAAAGAAGAAAAGCGAAGAAATATCCCAAATTTTTTTTTTTTATTATGTATGTAGGTAGGTACTTATCGGACCATCCTCGTTTAAAAATGATACAGAGATTTTGAAGTCGCTCAAGTTTGTCCGATTGGTCTTGGGTGAGATCAAGATAGCTGGTATCAGCATACTCGGGGATTTGGAGAAGAGATAGTGCTATCGCAATTTTACTGTTGATGGGAAGCAAATCTCCAAGTGTACACGCAAGGCAGTGTAACTTATAGGGATCTACAAATAGTTGTTGTTGTCAGGAGAAGGTTCCTAGGTAGGGCATAGCTTGGGTAGGTAGGTTAGGGTAGGGTAGGGTATAGTAATTAAATCTTTCGCGATTTATGTGTATCGACATGAAATGGTTTCGCGATAACGTGCCTCGCGATGTTGTAGTATCGAATTAGCATTCATCGACATTTTGAGCGTCGACATTCCGTATTCTACTCATATTTAAAATATCCTGGAATCGCTTTGCTTTTGTACCCGCTTCCGGCCCCACTAGGGTTCTTAGTCTCTCCGTTAGGAATCTATGGCTAATTAATTCAGATTGACGGCCCAAAACTTGGATGAAATAAGTAATAAATATGTGCTCGGCTGTAGTTGCGACAATCTTGTATTTCGTTCGGCTAGCTCGACGAACTAAACGTTCGATGCTAAATTCCTGTGCAAGTTTAAAATTATGTCTTTAATAATCCTTCTGAACAATATGCACTGTACGGGTATGCAGTAAAAAGTAAAAACACTGCTTATAAGGATTACTCTACTTATACAGGGTTATTTGTAAAACACTACAACCTTGCAGAACATTATTACTGACATCATAAACAACAACTATTGTTTTATGACTTTTTACAAAACAAAATACATTTACCAGTAACAAACCTTCAAGATTTCGTTGTTCTAAGATATTACGCCTCCCGTGCACTGTTCTCGCCCTTCGCTCCCCTCTATTGTACTATCGCTTGCTTCGCATAGACTTCGTAACATTTAGAATATTGAATTTAAATATTTTTATTTATGTGTTGTGTTTTTATTTTTATTTGTGTGTGTTTTTGTGTATGTGCGATATTTAAAGTCATTTGTTCTATGAAAAAATTGTTTGTTGTTGTTTATGCTGATTTGGTTGCCGGTGTTTTACAAATAACCCTGTATATTAAGGATTGATAAACCTCGTCTAAACGGTTAAAATAATTTTCTAATATAGTTTTTAAAAGCGAATTATCCCCGAATGGGACCGGGTTATGTCCGAATTAAAAAGCAATATACAGATACTACGTCCAACATACCACAGTGTCTCAAGACTAAAGTCAATGGGGACTATAAGTTTTGTCACCTAACATTATAATATTTGTCACCAAGTTGTATTACCTAATAAATAGATCTATCGCCACGACATATTTTCGTAACTCAGATAAACAAAGTGTTTCCAGGTATGAATTACAAATGAATGTAAGAGATAATGTCAGTTTTTTGGGATGCTAAGGGTGTAACTTTTTTTATGACTGGCATACAGGCGTTGGAAACCAGATGGAAGAAGTGCATTGAGTTAAGTGGAGATTACGTGGAGAAATAAAATTACTTTTGTTTATATTACAAATAGTTTTCTTGCTGACGCCGCGAACTTTTCAATCCACCCTCGTAATAGTATTCGTTACCAATTTAATACATCAATTTATAATTTTATTAAGGAGCTCGGGGCTAGATAATAATAGCCGCACAGACCGATCTTGAAGGTTAAGCAACGCTTGCCTAGGTTGGTCTGTGGATGGGTGACCATCTTAACATAACGAGTTTCCTCCGTGCCTCGGAAAGCACGTTAAGCCGTTGGTCCCGGCTGTCATTTGGAGATCTTTGGCAGTCGTTACGGATAGTCAGAAGCCAGTAAATCTGACTCCAGTCTTGCCATGAAGTACCGTGTTACCCCAGTTAATGGGTTGTGGAGGTCTGGTAAGCAGCCGCTCCTCGTAAAATACTGGTATTCAGCTAAATCCGGCTTGACTGGAAGCCGACCCCAATATAGTTGGGAAAAGACTAGGCAGATGATGAATTTATAATTTTATTGAAAACTAGCAGCCCGTCCCGGCTTCGCACGGGGTAGACAATTATTTATTTTTGGAAATTTGGATATAAAACACTTTTTTTAGTGCCCCCTCCACCCCGCCCGCCGCGATGCCCGGCGCGCTTTTCAAACTGCATCGCAAACAACGGGGCAGCGCATTCGACGAAAGTCATTTTAAGACTCATTTTTCTACACCTTCGGTTACATTGTTCAAATTTTACCAAGGATCCCCAATTTTTTTTCAAAATAAAATGTAGGCTATGTCAAATTGGAAGAATGTAGCATTCTATTGGTGACAGAATTTTTTAAATTGGCCCAGTACTTTTTGAGCCTTTTCATTACAAACATACAAAAATAGGTACAAATCTTTCCTCTTTATAATATTAGTATAGATATAGATATGTTCAAAGAGGCGGAGACAAATTGGCGTGCTTTCCGTCCACAACGATGTGTCGTCTACCTACGACGATCATACGATGCGCGGTGATGGTAGATTTATTTAAATATAGGTATTTATATACTACCTGTTGGGTTATGCCCTCATGCCACACAGTGTGATTATTTATTAAGAAATATTATTTAAGTTCCCTATTATTTAAGAAACACAAAACGAATTAAATTGGCGACAGCTTAAATTATATACCCAAAGTCAATGACCAGTGTGTGTTGCCAGTGATAACATACGGATCTGAAACGTGGTCGCTCACAATGGGCTTCATCAGAAGGCTTAAAGTCACCCTAAGGGCAATGGAAAGAGCTATGCTCGGAGTCTCCTTGCGTGATCACATCAGAAATGAAGATATCCGCAAGAGAACCAAGGTTAATCGACCATCCCGGACGATGGGGACGAAAGGTTCTAGAGTGGGGGCCATGTACCGGGAGACACAGTGTTAGGAGGCCTCCCACAAAGTGGACTGATGTACTGAAGAGAGTCGCGGGGATCCCATGGAAGCGAGACGCAAAGGATCGGTTGTTGTGGCGACGCTTGGGGGTGGCCCATGTCCAGCAGTGGAAGTCTCGGCTGAGATGATGATGATGATAGATAGAAGTCTTACATAATTATGAAGTAATTTATTTCGATAATGCGTTTTCTTGAGGCCGCACATAAAGTTCAGTTTTTAATTGTAGTTTTGTAATTGTGGTATTACTAAATCCAGCTTGACTGGAAGCTGATCCCAATATAGTTGGGAAAAAGGCTAAGAAGATGATGATGATGAATTGTGTTATCTATACTAATATTATAAAGAGGTAAAATTTGTAAGTTTGTATGTTTGTAAGTTTGTATGTAGGGGGTAATCTCTGGAACTACTGGTCCGATTAGAAAAATTCTTTCAGTGTTAGATAGCCCATTTATCGAGGAATGCTATAGGCTATATACCATTACGCTACGACCCACGGGATCGGAGCACTAACGAAAAATGCGGGTGAAACCGCAGGGGACAGCTAGTAAACTATAATATGAGTAGTTAGACGTATGGTATTGCGGTATTAGATAATTCTACAAAAACGGTCGCAATATCATACGTATTCTGCAAAGCTGTAGTACATTATTTTATTCTATCATCAATACTTTTTGCAGCGCATGTAAATTTACTTTTATATGTAGACTAGCTTTTACCCGCGGCTTCGCCCCCGTCAAATGACTACCCTACATATCCTACGCTACCCTACCCTACCTTCCCTACCTACCCTACACTACACTACCCTACTCTACCCTACACAACCCTACACTACCCTTCACTACCCTACACGACCCTACACTACCCTAGACTACCCTACACTACCCTACACTACCCTATACTACCCTACACTACCCTACTTTACCTAACTTTTTTTTTTTTGAATATTTCTCTCCGTAAGAACCATCACTGAACTTCAAGGAACATTTAAAAAAAAATCAGCCAAATCGGTCAAGCCGTTTTCATGTGATGTCGTGACAACGAAAAACGGGTTTCATTTTTATATATATAGATTTGTTTTGATACCTTGGGTTATATTAATGGTGGTTATGTTGTTGGTGTAATTGCTGAAAGGCGTTCCAATACGAGGATAAACCAATAAATAAATAAATTAAATAATATATTGTTGCTATTTTGGCAGGGGTATCTTATTTAAAATAAATGCTTGATAAAGATGTAACTTTTTATCGTAAAAACAAAAAATATAATCTTTCCTCTTTATAATATTAGTTTAGACCAGACATAGTCAACATTTACTTTATCTTTTCTTCTCGGGCCACAAAGCGCTTCTACTGTTCCGCAACTACACACATCAAAAGTGTCTAGGGATCAAGCATTTTTATGCGGATTTCTTGAGATTGAGATGTGGCTTTGTAATAAATTTATGATTTTATAAATTTATATGGATCCTTTTTGGTGCATTTCATAATTTGAATCAGGAACTGTGAATCAAATTCGAGTAAAAGATGAAAATCAGCTGTCAATATTTTCCCTATAAAAACATACAACGCATTGAAGACATTATTAGTGCTACTGTTTCCCTACTACTGATTAAAACCAACGTTATTATGGAGCGGCGACGTCATTTAAGCAGGGAAGAAATGCTCAGAGCCGTGGGAATGATAGAAGCTGGTTCCCGGCAACGTACTGTGGCTTTAGCTCTGAATACAAGTCAGAGTGTTATCAGTCGACTTTGGACACGTTACCGAAGCACTGGTACCGTGGCTGAGCGCCATGGAGGACGGTATCGCTGCACCACACGGAGACAAGACCGATACATTCAAATCTTAACTCGAAGAGCTCCAACAATAACCGCCATGATGTTAGCCGTGAGGCTTCATCACTCTTCAGGGAACTTAATTAGCGACCAAACAGTCAGAAACCGCTTGCATGAAGTGAACCTTCATTCCCGAAGACCGCTACGGGTACCACCTATAGCAATGCACAATCGTAGGATTCGATATCAATGGGCTCTTGAACACAGAAATTGGGCAGAAGAACAATGGCGTTTCGTGTGCTTTTCTGATGAGTCTCGTTTTGGTATGAGACCGGATACAAGACGTATACGACACTGGAGAACCCCTGGACGCCAACAGCGATTAAAATCCTGCCAGGAAGTCCATCCTTATAGTGGTGGAACCATCATGGTATGGGCGGGTATTTGGATCGGCGGAAGAACTGAGTTGATTTGGATCAGAGGCAACCTCAACGCTCAAATTTATGCTGAGACGATTGTATCAGACGTCATCGTTCCTCTACAAGTGCAAATCGGTCCCTTATTTCAGTTAATGCATGATAATGCACGACCGCACACCGCAAGAGTTGTAAGACAGACTCTCGCCGCAGCTAACATCAATGTCCTGCCCTGGCCTGCTCAGTCGTCAGACTTGAACCCGATTGAGCATGCATGGGTTATGCTACAGAGAAGAGCTCTGCCGAATATGGAGGGTATCCAGTCGCAAGAAGACCTTTTTTTGTTGTTGCAACGAACATGGGCGGCCATTCCACAGCGTGATTTGGATGAACTCATTTTGAGTATGCCAAACCGATGTTCTTGTGTTGTTAAGTGTTCGCGGTAGAAACACGGATTGTTAATTGTTTAAGTTACCCAATAAAATTTTAAAGAAAACTGTTATTTCAGTCTTTTTTTCGAACTTTAATGTTAGTGGTTCAAATGTCAAAAATCCCTTTATTAGGAAAATGGCAAATTTCTTTATTAATGCAAAGGTGACTTGGTTTATCGTTACTGTGACAAACGAAAACACTTTATTTGATGAATCCTTAAAGAAAATTTTAATTAATATCAATCAGGAGAAAAGTTATTGCAAAAATATATGTTGATCCCTAGACACTTTTGATGTGTGTATATAGTGATATCGAAGCAGATCACATGAGAGACGGGCTTTTTGATACACGCCCAGAAGCACGCTTGTAAAGGGTTGAGCAAACTTGACAAGCAAAGAATCGGATTCTTTTCACGTCACTTATAGGCACGTTTTTTCAATGCCACATGTTAACATAACACTGACAAAACAAATCACATGATTTTCTCATTCCGTTAGTCTTCCCAGCCTCCACCCATAATGCCGGAAGCTCTACGCGGGGATCGTTCGGTCCACGGCCCTTTATGGGGCGCCGGTTTGGGCGCCGTCGCTGGGTAAGCGACCGGCGCGCGGCGGCCAAACTAAACGCTTGCCAGAGGGTCATGGCTCTCCCGCGAAGCGGCGAGTCTCCTTGCTGGCCTGCCACCGTGGAATCTGGAGGCAACAGTCCTTGAACGCATGCACGATTTGCGCGTGGAGATGCAACGCCGGGGCGAAACTCCGCTGCCATGACAAGTCGCGGTATGGCGGACAGAGTTCCGGCGGGATCTCAAAGTGGAATAGCGACTGCGACTGTCGCAACCCAGTACTGGGCACGCCGTCATTGTGGCGGTAAGTCCCCTCTTTGAGGACTGGTTGGAAAGGGGTCACGGCGTCCTCTCGTTCCGTATGACGTAGGTCCTCAGCAGACACGGTAAGCTCGGGAGGTTCCTGCACCGGATCAAGGAGGAAAGAACGCCTGTCGCCAATGTGTGGACTGCCCGGAGGACACGGTGGAGCACACGGATAGAGGTGTGCCCCGCTTGGGCGGAACACCGCCGTGTCCTTATGGAGGGTGTCGGCGGCGGCGGGCGGGCCCTGGTACAGGCCATGGTCCGGAGTGAGGAGGGGTGGTGGGCGGCCGCCTCCTTCTGCGAAGCAGCAAAGCTAGCAAAGGAGGCTGCCGACCGTGAGTGCGTGAGGGAACGGCCTTCACGCCGCCGCCGCCGAGAGCCCGATCCCGATTTCCGACCACCATAGGCGCGGGCTCGCGGACGGCGAGCACTGGGTAGCTCGCCGTCCGGCAGTCTGGTAATAACCAAGCCTAGTCCTCAACGGCGCGTTCTGTTCCACGCGCGCCTCATGGAGATGTGAGCAAACTGTAGGGGCCCGGTAGGGCTGAAGCCTTTGGGGAACACTGAAATTCCGAAAGGTAAGTCCATGTCCCCCAGATCGAAGGCAACGAAGGAACGGGGTGGGGTTTAGTCAGTAACAGTCTGACACGCCCTTCCGCTCCGCCCAAGAGCGGAGGAAGTCATTCTGATGATTCCCTTTAAAAAAAAAGCCTCCACCCACAATTTCTCTTATTGCCCACTTATGTTCTATGCAGGGACCATTTTAGTTACCCATTGAAAGGGTTTTTGATAGGGTTTTGTTTTAAAACCAATATTTGTAACCATCTTTTACAAAAACACTCATCAATGGGTAACCTCTTTCAAACCCTTTCGATTTGATTACCTGTATATTCAAAAACCCATTCCTGGTGGGTTTTAATTTTTAATGGTAAGCCGTTTTGAACGGGTTATCCCTTCAACGACTGTAACAGAGTTACCCATTCGAACTAAAAGTATTGTCATTTTTTCTCTCGTACCTTACTTTAAAGTACTAAACTGCATGCATTTGGTAGATGCGTCAGGTCGCAACACGCAGACTAGGCCCTGGCGACTCCATACACATAGGATTTTAGTTATTCATATTCAATGTACAAACAAAGGTTATTTACAGTTTTATTAGTTATAAGTACTTAATTAAAATACACTTGCTTACCTGTGCTCATCTTCAATATGCAGATGTTATTTATAAGTTAAAAAAAGAAAGCACTGTCCTATCAAACCGAGTAAGAAACACTAATAATCGATTCTACATTGTTCCAAAATTCCAAGATCAGTACATATTCCTCCACTCCAATGTAATTTAAAATGATTTGATAGAAGACCTTTTGATAACCCCGACAAACCCTTTCAAATCTTCAATTGGAAAGCATACACGAGCCGGTAACCTCTTGTACTAGTTAACTTATAGGGTTATGAAGGGACTACCACTACCAAGAGGTAACACTTTCCGTTACTGTAGGCGTACAACCTGTAACCCTTTCGAAGGAGTTTCGAACTAATACTTGGGATTGTAAGGTCCCTGGTTCTATGTCCCCAAACTAGATCTGCGACTGTCCTAGACTAGCACAAGTGACTAACACCAAATAAATGGACTGTAATAAATGTAATTTTCACTTCACATTGAGCTCCATCAGAATAGATTAAGAAAGCTTATTTATATTTTACTAGCTTTTACCCGCGGCTTCGCTCCCGTCAAATGACTACCCTACATATCCTACGCTACCCTACCCTACCTTCCCTACCTACCCTACACTACACTACACTACCCTATCTACCTTACTTTACCTAACTTTTTTTTTTGAATTTTTCTTTCCGTAAGAACCATCATTGAACTTCAAGGAACATTTAAAAAATCAGCCAAATCGGTCAAGCCGTTTCCATGTTATGTCGTGACAACGGAAAAAGGGTTTCATTTTTATATATATAGACTAGCTTTTACCCGCGGCTTCGCTCCCGTCAAATGACTACCCTACATATCCTACGCTACCATACCCTACCTTCCCTACACTACCCTACCTACCCTACCCTACACTACCCTACCTAGCCTACTTTACCTAACTTTTTTTTTTTTAGAATTTTTCTCTCCGTAAGAACCATCATTGATCTTCAAGGAACATTTTAAAAAAAGAATCAGCCAAATCGGTCAAGCCGTTTTCATGTGATGTCGTGACAACGGAAAACGGGTTTCATTTTTATATATATAGATAGACTAGCTTTTGCCCGCGACTTCGTCCGCACATGAATGTTGGTTACAGCGGACGCGAAGTCGAAGACAGATAAAAAGTATTGTACATAAGCATACTTCATACTATCGTACTATATATAATATTATATTCGCATTTATAATATTATACATAGTACGATAGTATGAAGTAGATGAACTCTACGTCACGTAGCTATTGCCCGCCTGCTCCAACAAGTTTACATTGCACTTTCCCAATCTCTTCTGAACTACGGCATATCGTCTTGGGGTGGTGCGCCAAAAACACTGCTGTTATAATATCGTTTATTTGCATAATAATAATGTAAAAACTGGAGAGAGCATAAAAGGCTATATTTTAAAGGTGAGCACGTTCAAAAACATTACATTCCCGACAATAGGACTTTACAAATATTGCCAAGTTTTAACGGTAAGGCAACTATTTATTTTAAATACGGTTCTTATTCATCAAATCATCATGCTACAACCCCATTTAAACCTACGAGAAAGAAGCGTAAGGACCTAATTTGCGATATCAAGTGCTACTTGGTCATACTACAAAACAACTCACTGGGTGGCTTATTTGCCTCCTGACTTACCAAGAAACAGTGCATATTTTAAGCCCCGCAACCTAGTAACAAACCTAGTTACAAAACATATAAACTCACAAATAAACACACATCACTATCACACACACAAACTCATCATAATGGAATGTTTTATTTAGTTACATTATTGTAATGTAATGCGATATGGACTATGTCTGAATTAAATAAACTATTAATATTATTTTTAATATTTATACAATGTTATTAACTACACTGAAGCTCGGTATTACACTACCGAGCTTCATGACTATTAATATTTTATTTTAATTCAAAATTATGCCTTATTAAAGCATTTAAATTCAAAGTTGGATTTGGTTGAAGTGGGATTGGATTACTTAAAACACATAAATTGTTATTAAAACTAAAGGAAGAAAATGTAACCCTGTGGGAAATGGAACTGGTGTCTTTAACACAGGTTACTAGTAACCTATCATCTGTTCAATAACTCCGGAGACTAAAATGACATTTCAACACCAAAGAACTGGCGTCATTCCTATAGAAATTTTGACATTACTTATGTCAATTTAGTCTCCGGGTTTATTGAACAGACCATAGCTAAGATGCCACTTGCGATATAATCTGTGTCGAAACCAAAATGTTTAATACCCCTACGATATTTTACTACTCTCATCACTGGTTTTTTTTGAAAGCTAATAAAGCATTGTTATTATTAATTCCAGGGTCGTGGGGTTCTCTTTCGTCAACCCAGGCCCCAGAAGGCTTTGACCCTGTCGGGCTCTTGCGGTTTGCTGACATCTATTTGAAACGCGCGTGGAACAATACGCACCGACGACGACATGAGCCTGGCCCGAACTGTTACCGGACGTCCGGACGGCGAGCTGCCCATTGCTCGCCGTCTGCAAGCCTGCGCCTACGGTGGCTGGAAATCGAGATCAGACCATGGCGGCGGAGGCGTGAAGGCCATGCCCTTTTACGTGCGGCCGCCGCCTTCGCTAGCGTTACTGCTATGCAGGAGGGGCACGCCTGCCACTCCACCTCGCTCCAGACCATGGCCTGTACCAGGGCCCGGCGCGAGAGGTCACTGTCGCCAATCGCACCGGCAAGGACACGGAGATGCTCCGCCCAAACGGGGCGCACCTCCATCGTATGGTCCACGGTAGCCTCCAGGCGGTCATTACAATGGTTACGCCCGGACGTTTCTTCCGCACGAATCTGGTACATGAAACTTCCGTACCGATTTTGGGTAGGACTTGGAACGTACGACTATAAAACTTCAACGATATTTGACTTGTTTGATTGTACTTGAATCGGGCTACAGAAAACATACTATTGTGACTACTTCAAGCTATTTTGTTATTCTTCAACTCTTACGAAATCTTTTTGTATCTGCGATATTATAACAACCGAGTTCAGTTTTTATTTCGGGTATGACAAAGAATGAGATTGAGAATTATTTATTTGAAAAGGGAATAAAGTTAATAGGTTTTACCATTTTTTCATCACATTTTGATAAAATGTATGCCTGAGTAACTAGTGTAAAAAGTACAGGCTTCCTTCAACTTGTTTCGCGAGCCCTCGTGTCTGCCTGCCGGTTCTGACACTATCTAGCTAAAAAATTCGCATAGCAATTAAAATCATTAACTATATTACTTATTTCTTTGCATTGTAACAATAATACGCACATTGCAAATATACTTACTTAATTTAAAATAGTATATATTAAGAAAAAACGGGACAAGGGCAGGAAGATGATGATGATATTAAGATGAATGCTTCAGGTAGCCGAAAGGTAGGCGAAATTCAAATTTTCTTAGTTTTTTGCAATTTGCAAGCCAGTGGTAAGTTAAAAATACTTAAGCGACTTAGGAACGTTTTTGACCTCGAAAAAATCGTTCCTACACTTAGGTGAGCTTGGAGGCTTGTATTGATGATTTTTATGGTTATAATTATGTAACTAGTTGAGGAGCTCGTGGCTAGATAATAATTGCCGCACGGGTCGATCTACAAGGTTAAGCAACGCTTGCCTAGGTTGGTCTGTGGATGGGTGATCATCTTAACATAACGAGTTTCCTCCGTGCCTCGGATAGCACGTTAAACCGTAGGTAAATAAATCTGACTTCAGTCTTGCCATGAAGTACCGTGTTACCCCAGTTAATGGGTTGTGGAGGTCTGGTAGGCAGCCGCTCCTCGTAAAATACTGGTATTCAGCTAAATCCGGCTTGACTGGAAGCCGACCCCAATATAGTTGGGAAAAGGCTAGGCAGATGAATTATGTAACTAGTTACGCTTTACAGTCGCTTAAGTATTTTTAACTTCATACAACCTACCACTGGCTTGCAAATTGCAAAAACCGTAAGAAAATTTGAATTTCGCGGGCTACCTTAAGCATTCACCTTAAGAAAAAACCTTCTTTCAAATTGTTTAATTCAAAAGTGTTTTTTTTTATATATAATATTACTGTATTGTTGGTGCATTCAAAAACATGTGTTCACTGATACATAAAAATGACACCCAGGCACATAACAACTATCTGTAGGTCATATAAATATTTGTTAAATGCGGAATCAAACCCGAGACACGCAGCACAGCAGACAATCAATTAAGTATTGCATCAATCATGCCATTGTATTGAGGTTTTTGCATATGCATTTTAGCACACAATTTGGGTTTGAAGTTATAATTAATTCCTATTTCCAGAGTACTTTATAAGACAATCGCTTTTATTTTCTAATAAGACACATTGCTGTGAGATACATAACAATAAAATAGGCTAAACTCGTTGTTGTACTACAATATCAAAATAATTATATTCATGAACAAATATTTTCCGAGCAACAGTAAGCTACATTGATTGTTCTTGTGATAAATCAAACTCATTACTTTAAATATCAATGAAAATAGCCTACTTACTGCCATGTATTTGCATTGCCAAGTGGAGGTGACCTTATTCATATTAAGAAGAAATAAACAAACAAATTCAGTCATTGAGCATATTAAATGAACTAAATCTATTTGAGATTTACTTATGCCTTGCGGACATCATTAATGATTTAGTCATTAAGGGATCAATAATACGGTGACATCCTTTATGATATTTTTAATTAGGTTTGGATGACATGTCTACTTCCTTCTTTGTATATGTCATACAAAATACCACAGCATATTGTGTCTGTACCTAAATGTAATCACACTCAGTTTTAGAAATTATTAACAAAACCTCACCAAAACCATACTTAATAACAGGGATTAAAAATTCGCTGTGGCACATTAGTTGGCTTTCTGAGTACACTAAATCTAGAAAACTCTTTGCCTTTTAAATGTGTGCCCAACCAGTCATCTGCTCATTCCAAAGTAGCAAGCTCAGCCCATACTGGGGTGCTGTAACTGCCGAAAAAAGTGTCAGGCAAGTAGAAGTACCTGTTACAGTGACAACAAATATTAGCACTTAGCCTGCCATTTCTAGATATTTCATCCATTTCATTTTCTGTTTAATGTTGCTACATTACTATGTCAATATACTAATACTAATAAATAGCTTCAACTAGTGTCCTTGTTCACATGAGAATCAATTATTATGGATGCAAAGTTGAAGCCAGTTAAAAAGTACCCATCCTTTCTTGAGGCTCAAGCTAACTCTAACTGAAACAGGCAGACAGACAGAGCTGTGTTACCTTCACAGTTAAAATATTAACATGGATTAACCACTAGTCATTATTCCATTTCTGAACCTTCTTTTTAACTTCCCTTACATTGTACAGTGTGTAAATTTGTTTGTAAGAAGTTATCTTTGGAATAATTTTGAAAAATCTTTACCATCAGAAAGCTATCTTATTCCTGAGTTACATACCAGGTTATTATTATGTTGTTATTTTTAGATTAAAAATATTCTATAGGCCCATGCTAGAAAAATTACAAAAAGTCCTTGAAATTAGATACACAAACATGTAACTGTATTTGCCACCCAGGGAGGTAGACACAGCTCAGATGTTACATGATGTACCTAGTGTGATTTTAGTTCTACCAAACTTAAAATAGAGATGGCAAGCTAAATTGGAACAATATAACCTAAAGTATAAAAATGTTGCCTATAAAAGTCATCATTCTGTGTGCGCTGAAAATGATTGATGAGAGAACAAAATATTGTACATTACTGCTTAACGTTTGAATCCCCGACCGGTCCTATGAGACCGCGCTGTTATTGTTTTACTATTGTGTCTCGTTTCGCGGGTATCTGAGTAATTAATAATTTATGTCACTATAACTGTTTTTGATTATTAATTACTCAGATACCCGCGAAACGAGACACAATAGTAAAACAATAACAGCGCGGTCTCATAGGACCGGTTGGGGATTCAAACGTTAAACTGAATTTAAGCACAACATCAAAAAAGGCACTTTATTTAATCTGTTGAGCCTCGAGCGGTAACTGGCATCCACGCGCCTATTACATCTTTCTATTATGTCTCTAATTATGGTATGCGAAGGATTAAACCATGGCATTTATCCTTATCAAAAATAAATTTTTGCAATAGTTAGCTTTTAGAATAATTCAATTTGGATAATCAATTTGTGGGATATCCTGATTTTTTTAAATGTATTAGTAAACTATATTACAAAAATGTTAGATGTTTATGATGGTTTATTCCCAGTTGTCCCCACTAATGGTGAGTGAGATAAAAAGTTTTGTTCCCCCCAGTAGTGACCATTGGAACTTTTATTTTACCACTTCCGCTATAGTGTTTGAGCAAGACTGAACAAAGTTTTTGATTTAAAAAGACAGAGCAATTTGTAAATGATCATATTTGTCTTTGTCCACTTGTCACCAGTGAGGACAACAGGGTGGGGAAGACTGAGAATAAACCATTCTGAGCAGTTAAACATAACTAACTGGTCATAATTATCAACATTTATTAATCCTTTTAATAAGCAGGGGTGTCTGCATAATTACTAAGTATTTGTCTTTTTGCTTTTTACTGCATATAATTTGGACGAACAGTTAAAGAGATAATTCAAAACTCGCAAATGCATGCACAGGAAATGAACAGTGAAGCAGCAAAAGGCATTAAGTCCGCCTGTGTACCATGATGTATATGTCAAAATGTCTTCATGTTTAAAAATTATCACAGCTGTACAAACAACAGTCAACCACTTGTTTATGACATTAAAGTTTTTGGTCATTAATCTGAACTAATTTTACTGAAAACAGTTCCAATGGTTTCCTAATATTAGCAAACCATTGGATTTGTTTATTATAATATAATAATATTCCATGAATTTTGTGTTCTCTTAATGTCATGGTTCAAAATCTGTTCTTAACCAGTAAATATCTAATGTGTAAGACCAGATTGCCAAAAGCAATGTAGGAAACATTGCTTTTGGCAATCTTGTTTACTAAAAATAAAATGGTTTTCACTGGTTATATTGAGTTATAGTGCGACCGACACAAGGGTGTTTTCTGAAGACTCAATAATGAATGAAGAGCAAGTGAAAACAGTCATTGTCCCTGGAACTAATAACAGTTGCAATATTCTCTTAATCTATCACATACCCGCGAAACGAGACACAATAGTAAAACAATAACAGCGCGGTCTCATAGGACCGGTCGGGGATTCAAACGTTAAGGATATGAGCATATGATATCTATATCCAAATAGATAAATAAAGCACATCACTATACTAAATTTGTTATAGGATGGTTTCTATGACACTGTCAGATTCATATAATGAAGCTATCTATCCTTTTCCCTCATCTTAAAGATGCATATTTTCATCCTACTGTCACCCAACTCATGCTATGTAAAAAAGACTATACATATATATATTTGGTATAATTATTGGGACAGAGTTGGTTGGAAGTGAAAATGCAAGATAATAATAAAAATTATCACTTATATGAAGCCAGAGCTTCTTTCTTTAATTCTACTTACTAGCTACTTGCTAGTAAGTAGCATTAGGGAAAGAAGCTCTGCCTGATTTGAAGAGCTTCGTTAGGGTAGAACTAAGGAAGAGAATACTAGTGGTGATAGACTATTAATAAGTTTAAAACTAAATAACTTATTATTTCAGCTATACAAAACATATTTCATTGATTATGTTTGATGCTAACAAGCAAAGAAGGTGAAATTATTCTTGACCTATCAATACCCGCGAAAGGAGACACAATAGTAAGACAATAACAGCATGTTCACATGAGTCCGGTCAGGGATTCATGAATTAATCTAGATCAAAAAAATACTGACATAACCAGCAAACATAGTTGGACTATATAATCACCTACACATGGTACAGACAGTGATTACTGTGGTGTGTATTAGGACTGAGATTACTGTGTAGACAGCCGATGGACTATGTACCAACATAGACAGTCGGGTCCCAAATCAAAATGGGTACAATAGTATGCACTGGGGCTATAACCATTTCCTTTACGAATTTGGTTTTACCCATGAAGATCAATTCTGTATTCAAAAGTACCTTGTCATAATGAATTGCGAAGATCGATAAAATCATATCATCAGCTAAAGGATGGCAAATGGACAATACCTTAAGTATTGGTAGGATTGAATTTAAACCTACCTTCATATATTACCAGTGCATTTTCTGTACTCCTTACACCAGCATACTATCTGTGTGAACATAATGCTTCATAATGAAGCAAGGCTAACATTGTCTTGTCAACTTAACAACATTCTGAGCCTATGTATAGTAACCAAATCACTATTACCAGTGTCTTTTGTTCTGCACCATTACCTACTGACATTTAAATAACTAAACTTGTGTGTTTACCAAGTTCTCTGCATTTGAACAATACTAAATGGCAAGTAAAGAGCAGGAAGTGATTGTTTCAGCAAAGGATCTACTTGTGATGAAACAGCCAAGCAGGAATAAACAACTTTCGAGATGCGAAGATCTTGAAATATTTTGAAATAACAAAGAAAACTCAGGCCGGAGTGAAGGAGTTCGCATTGACGCCCGTGGCTCAGTCATCCGAGCTGGCCGGAGGCGCGGGCGCGGCGGCGTGTCAGCGCCTGGCGCAGCGGCGAGCGGACTACACGAGAAGAGCACTCACCGCTGTGTTCCGTGAATATGTTGGAGCCCAGCATGCGGGGGTCCTTCGGCACGCGCGGCTTGCTGCGCGCCGAGCGCATGGACGCGCCGCTGGCGGTGCCGCGCTCCTTCGCCTGCTGCGCCCCCATGGTGGCGGCACGCTGGAGGCCGCCTTCCGCCGCGCTGCTACTGGACGCGCTAATTCAATAACACCGCCGACGCAACGTACTCAACCTCCATACTTGTCGCCACTCCACTAAGATCTCACAGCACTAATGTCTTTTTTGTCTAATAATAAATTTGTAGTAAACTACCCCAAAGGCATTCTGTTTGATCTAACAGTTTCTAAACCACATATATAACCAGAATTAGCCACTCACGGAAAATAACACAACCACCGCCATTAAGTGTGTGACTGACATGTTTGTTTGACGTCGATTTTTTAGTTTTCGTATTCCGCCGACTAAGGCAGCACTGCTGCACTGCAGCCACAGAGTGTACACCACGGTTTTCCTATTGGTTTAGTGCGATTATGTGGCAGCCACAGAGTATATTACCGTTTCCTATCGGTTTGTGCATTTAGATTTATCCTTGACGTTTCCCACTTTTCAATCCGAAATAACTTTGTATTACACTATTCCTATTATATTTACCGTAAAACCATTTAATAATGCCATTTTTATTTTATCACAAGATATAAAACTTTCAAAACATTGAAATTAAAATCATTATCAATGTAAATTAACCGATGATAGGTAGCTTTTTTTCTAGACTTCTTTTCCAATAGGTACTTACATCAATGTTTCCAAGTCACGTAGTAATAGAGCAAGAGCCTGTAAACGCCAGACTTACGTTATTTTATAAAAGCTGAAAGTTTGTCAGCGCAGCATGCGCTTCTCGCTTTTGCGCTAATCCAACACAGGTAAGGACTAAGGACGATTATGAAGTTTGGGGTGTAGTGACTTTGCCAGATAAACGGTACCAAAGGTGTGTGATATTCCGGTTTAATTACGTCAAATAATAAAGTTTGATTTTTTGGTATTACCATCAGAATATTATTAAAAATAATGTTATCCATTGCTAGACATTTTACATAGTGGCAACCCCTTGCCCTAATTTTCATGAAATTATTACCTACCAAATATCTAATACTATGGTCTGTCGGTTTAGGTACAGATCGTCCGTTATAAGTTGGCGAGTGTGAAGTTAGGCTCTGCGAATTTTGGCGCTTGAAATAACGGAAAATAATAATGGTTCCGAAAAACAAATTAATCTTCAGCGATCTGTGGCCGACTATTATTCTAATTAACCAGCGTTATAATTAATTATCGAAAAAAAAACCCAAAACATTAACGAAAAAAATACCGTACCTAATTTAACAACAAATAAGAGCATGTTCAAATTACTTTTACTCCTAAAAAAATTGAGTCTTCGAATAACAAAACTAAACTTCCGAACGGAATACTGAACCTCCGACAAAATTACTAAGTTACCGACAACAGAGGTTTTGTCAATAGTACATTACGATATTAGTGCGTAATGATGGTTATAACATGCGAGGCGGAATTTCAGCCCGAGCCAAAGGCGAGGGCGTAACTGAGCCGAGCATGTTATAACCAATACGCACGTATATCGTACGACGTTTTTTAACACATTTGCGAGGAAACAGAAAAAAAAAACATTTAACATCTTAGTGTTTAGTGCCAAAGAAATCGAACGCAAATATTGTTTGGTAAAATGACAAAATGACAAAAATTACAAAAAATGACGAAAATGACAAAAAATGACTGAAATGACAAAGAGTGACAAAAAATGACAGAAAATCACAAAAAATGTCAAAAAATGTCAAAAAATGACAAAAATGACAAAAAATTACAGAAAATCACAACAAATCACAAAAAATGACAAAAAGTGACAAAAAGTGACAAAATTGACAAAAAGTGACAATAAATGACAAAACATGACAGAAAATCACATAAAATGACAAAAATGACAAAAAGTAACAAAAAATGACAAAAAAATGACAGAAAATCACAAAAAATGACAAAAAGTGACAAAAATGACACAAAGTAACAGAAAGGGACTGAAATGATAATAAATCACAAAAAGTGACAAAAAATGACAAAGAGTGACAAAAAATGACAGAAAATCACAACAAATCACAATAAATCACAAAAAGTGTCAAAAATTACAAAAAATGACAAAAAGTGACAAAAAATTACAAATATCACAAAAAATGACTAAAAACCACAAATAATCACAAAAAATGACAAAAAGTGACAAAAAGTGACAAAAAGTGACAACAAGTGACAAAAAGTGACAAAAAGTGACAAAAAGTGACAAAAAGTGACAAAAAGTGACAAAAAGTGACAAAAAGTGACAAAAAGTGACAAAAAGTGACAAAAAGTGACAAAAAATTACAAAAAAAGACAAAAAATTACAAGAAATGACAAGAAATGACAAAAAATGATAAAACATGACAAATGATAAAGTGATGAGGCTATTCAAAATTTCGAACTAATCGCCGCGCGCGAAATGGCAAATAATGCTGTTATGGAATTTGTATGGGCTATAACTTAACTATTTGCTTTGGTATAACACACGCGTTTTTTATGACCCGCTTTACATATCTAAAACCGGTGGAATTACATCAGCTTTACGAGCAACTGTGTTAAAATAGTACATTACGATATTAGTGCGTAATGATGGTTATAACATGCGAGGCGGAATTTCAGCCCGAGCCGAAGGCGAGGGCGTAACTGAGCCGAGCATGTTATAACCAATACGCACGTATATTGTACGACGTTTTTTAACACATTTGCGAGGAAACAGAAAAAAAAAACAATTTTGTTAATTTTTAATTATTGAAACAGTTAGTGAAATTACAATTATTAAAATGATACTGTCTTTGGATATTGACGGCAGCAAGCTGTCGCATGCGGTTCGCGCTTCTGTTAGTATATCCGGTGGAGTTGAAGTAATATATGGCTCTTCTTCATTATTGAAAGTTGTCATATTTATATTTTGACAATACAAGTACAAAGAAAAGAAAATTTGAGAAAATGGCGCGAGGATTATTTTCTGCCATAGCTGCGTGAAAATGTTGGCAAAGACGTTAGAGACCATGCAGCCAAGTTTTTAAATTACCGAATAAACTGTTTTTTTTTTACTCACTTATTTCATGCAATTTCGTGTTTAAATAAACTATTTAAAACTTTACATATTTAACTAATTAAATCTTTTATCAAATTTGTATTTTCTGTTTATATGCAACCTCATTCATATTTTTTCTAAACCAATATATTTTTTCAAAATGGCGGTCATAGACTAGCTACTCTAGCTATAGCTAGTCTATGACCGCCATTTTTCGCGCATGCGCGCGTTTAAGAAAAGTCATTTTTTTGCCGCCATATTTAAAAATAAAATGCCGATTTTATAAATATGTCTACAAAAACTATTTATGAGGAAAATGATTTGTGCTGTACGCAAGAAAATCTATGTCATGGGACCACTATACAGTCAAAATAGTTAATTATAACTTTACTGACTGCACATTTACGAACTGTTTCTTTAGATAAACTTTTCGTATACCTACTAAATAAAGTTGATTTTTAATTTGTGTGTCGAATTTTTTTTTTTATAAACTGAATCTGTCTGTGAAATCGCTGCCTACTGACTGGCGCCGCGCGGCGATTACTTCGAAATTTGAATTTGCTATTCAAATTTCGAACTAATCGCCGCGCGCGAAATGGCAAATAATGCTGTTATGGAATTTGTATGGACTATAACTTAACTATTTGCTTTGATAACACACGCGTTTTTTATGACCCGCTTTACATATTTAAAACCGGTGGAATTACATCAGCTTTACGAGCAACTGTGTTAAAAAATAATCATATTTTTACAACTTGCATGAACTGTTTTAATTTCTATTGTTGGTTATCAAATTTATTTTTAACTCTCATTAATGAAAATACCTGAACTGTTCGGCCCGCGAGATCAGGTTTAGACATTTTTAGGGTTCCGTACCTCAAAAGGAAAAAACGGAACCCTTATAGGATCACTTTGTTGTCCGTCTGTCTCTCTGTCTGTCAAGACCCTTTATCTCAGGAACGCGTCAAGGTATCGAGTTGAAATTGAAACTATATACTCAAATTCACGGTCCCTTCAAACTGAGCAAAAATCAAACTTGTAAGTAGACGGGAAAAAAAGATACGCCCGTTTATGGTGCAAAAAACGTACATTTCAACCCCATCAAAGGAATCAAAATTCATACGGAACTTCCCGTTGACCTAGAATCTTTAAATTTGACACGAAGCAAGGTATTATAGCACAAATATAGAGAAAAGTTTGTAAGTTGGTACGGAACCCTCAGTGCGCGAGTCCGACTCGCACTTCCCGGATATTTACTACCTATTAATTCATGAATCCCCGACCGGTCCTATCATCCTATGAGACCGCGCTGTTAGGTATTGTTTTTCTATTGTGTCTCGTTTGCGGGTATGTGATAGGTTAATAATGACTAAAATGTGTTTATAAATAGTCGATATCAGTGATTAATACATACGAGTATATTGCCTAGCTAAATTTGGTACGGATGATAATAAACAGCAATTTGTCTTTTTTTTAAGTTATATAAACTAGTGCTTGAATGCGATCCTATCTGATGGTAAGCAGTGATGCAATCGTGGATGGTGAGGCACACTAGTTTATTAAGAGCCTATTCACTCTAGCTTTGAAGACACCCAAATTATAATGATTATGATGCTGTGCTGTGCTTGAAGATGATTATAATGCTGTGGCAGGCAAATTTATTCCATTCCTTCGATGTACCTGCGCGGTATAAACGACGAAGCGAAGTGCTTAGTCCGGACCGGACCGTAGAGGTTTCAACAACGTAAGGATGGATAGTCGCCGTACGACTCGGCGACGGTTTGTCCGATGGTAAAAAGGGGATGGCGGAATCAATTCGTGTAATTCCCGCGCACTCTCTCTGAAATGCATCCCGTAAAATACCGAAAGGCTGGCTACCCTACGCCTGTGCGCAAGGCTTTGTAGATTGGAGTTAACCAAATCTGGATCTCCAATTAGGGACTACATACACTTCGCGGGTCTCAAACCATAGGGGCGTATCCACAAAACCCCTACTTTTCAGGAGCGACAAAAAACTTAATAACTTTTTTCGTGGTTAAGCCACCTTGTTGAGTTTTTGCATGTAGCTATATATTTACACTGTAGTTAATATAGGGTGTTTGATTTTAAATTATTTCCTCTGTAACACTTGTTTTCGGTTGATACATCTATTTGGCATGACGACTAAACGGTAAAACTCCGTAAAAATTCACCCAAAAATACATAGATTTTATGGACGTAAAATCCATCTCATTAAATTATTAATATTTTTACTTAGTTGATGACCTTAAATATTGCAAATTAGGAATGAGAACCTATCAAAATTAACGTTATTTACGTGTTTTTTAAATTTCTTACGCCTGTATGGCATGCCATTAATATTACGAGGTGGTTGAATTCAGAGTAGAAGTATAAACCAGTTTTGTTGTACAATCTAGAAAAAAACGAAATGGTAGTAATTACACAAAGTTTTCTAAGTAAAAACATATATCGAGGGTATAGTGCTCAAACCCAATAAGTACGAAATTTACACTTTTGAGATATTTAATATTTAAGTTTTATGAGCAAAAATACCTATGTTATTCAAATAATATCATTATAATGAGTATTTATGATAAAAGTGGATACGTTGACTTAGTGTAAAACAGTATTATTAAGTTTCTGAGGTAGTCCATTTTGTAGTAATAAAAATATAAGTTACAAAGGGTACCGACTTATTGGGTTTTAGATCTAGAGAAATTAAACATGTTGTGTACTTTACCTATTTCGAGGAGCTCGTGGCTAGATAATAACAGCCGCACGGATCAATCTTCAAGGTTAAGCAACGCTTGCCAAGGTTGGTCTGTGGATGGGTGACCATTTTAACACAGCGAGTTTCCTTCATGCCTCGGAAAACACGTCAAGCCGTAGGTCCCGGCTGCCATTTGTAGATCTTTGGCAGTCGTTACGGATAGTCAGAAGCCAGTAAATCTGACTCCAGTCTTGCCATGAAGTACCGTGTTACCCCAGTTAATGGGTTGTGGAGGTCTGGTCTGGTAGGCAGCCGCTCCTCGTAAAACACTGGCATTCAGCTAAATCCGGCTTGACTGTAAGCCGACCCCAATATAGTTGGGAAAAGGCTAGGTATATGATTGATGTACTTTACCTATTTCGCCGAAATTCATTTTTAAAAGTTGGACATACTTACTTCATACTTTACACGTCAGGTAAATATACACCAAAAATACTGGATAAATGAATAAGGAATTTAAACCCTCCCGCCATTTTTTTATGAGTGCTGTTGTAAACAAATACGACGTTTGTAGTTTTTGAATTCGTCTACGATCTTGCGCTATCAGTACACGTTATCCAGCTGAAGGTTGGTGTCCCGATTTTTTTCTTTTATTGTTTTCTGCCAAAATTGTGTACCTCTGCAGAGAAATGTTATCGGATCTAAAATTCTTATGGAAAGTAACTCTGTCAAAAGTCTCGCAGTCCTAGCAGACATCGGCCGTAGAGGACCTTATCATTTGCTGACTTCACTTTCTTTTGCTGGAGTCACACCGTTGACTTGGGCTTGCTTTCACTCGACGGCTCGATGGCACCATCACAAGCCCGTGCTTGCGTGCTTGGGAATCTCCCTAAAGCTTGACACCCGGAGCATCACGAAGCGAGAGGAGATCCTATCCCTCATACTTACAGCTACCTCCTTCGATCGCATTAGTGATTTATTGAATGAGATGACAGGATGACATTTTCTCCGCCTTTGTTCCAGGGTCTCAGGTTTTCCTTTCAGAAGCTAACCTGTGGCTCCAGAGGCTTCGATCATGGTGTGCACACAGCTCAAAGAGATGTCAGCAAAACTGTACAGTTTTGCTGACATCTCTTTGAGGCGCGTGCCGATGACGACTTGGGCTAGCTACCCATTGCTCGCCGTCCGCAAGCCCGCTATGCTGATTGGAAATTGGAATTGGAATTCTGGCGGCAGGGGCAGGAGGGCCTTACCACTAGCGTACGGCTGCCTTCTTCACCAGCATTACGGCTTTGCAGAAGGAGGCGACCGCCTGCTACTCCTTCTCGCTCCGGAACTTGGCCTGTTCGAGAAAACCAGTGCGAGAGGTAGCTGCCGCCGATCGCCTTCACGAGGATGCGGCGGTGCTCCGCCCAAGCAGTTCCACCGTGTCCTCCGGGCGATCCACATGGTGGTGACACCCAGATGTTTCTTCCGCTTAAATCTGATGCAGGAACCTTCCGAACTTACCATGCCCGGTAAGGATTTGCGTCATAAGGAAGGTGAGGACGACGTGACGTCTCCACTCCTCAAAGAGGGGACTTACCGCCATAATGATGGCATGCCCAATAGATTAACCTAACCCTTCACTAGGGTTAAGCAGAAACGCCAACTGCTACGACCCTTGCAAAATACTCTTTCTGCTCATTGACGTTCGTACATCTGGTCGTAATACATTAGTACACAACATGTTTCCTCTTGGTCATTTGTGTTTTTTCTTTTAAACGGTTTTTATCAAAGTTAAATCATTAATTTCGATGCTTTCGGAATGAATTACAAGCACAGATTGATAGGACTCTTTTCGAACTTAACGCGGACAAAGTCGCGGGTAACAGCTAGTACCGTACCATATAACTAGACGTAACTTTTTACTTTTTAAATATAATCGAACAATAAAACCCGACAAATACATTTGTTTGATTTAGCTTTTGGTTTTTGTTGTTTTTTTTATCGACGTATTTAAAGGTAAAACCCGATAAATACAGATAGTGATTATTGCCTCGAAGCCGTTGGGTGATTTTAGTTGAAATTCTTGAACACTCAATGCCAATAATAAGCATTATGTGGTTTAAGCGTGAAATAAAAATATTATTTAACAAGATAACACGCTTTATAGGGTACCAGTTTTTAAGTATTAGCTAAACACGGTGACTTTATTGGGTTATTACCTAACGTAACTTTGTTTCTACTGCGAATTCCACTTATTGGATTAGACCACTGGAAAGAGCGTCAAAAATGCATCAAGATGCACTAATAAAACGATTTTTGATTTTTTAACACTTATTGGGTTTGAACACTATACCCTCGATATAGAATGTTCCATGCATGTTTTAACTTCTTTCTTACTGGGGCACGTCATGGTGGTAGATAAATGCCCCTCTTTGAAGAGTGGCTGGAGAAACGTCACGGCGTCCTCACCTTCCGCATGACGCATGTCCTCAATGGACACGGTAAGCTCGGGAGGGACAGGCACCTGATTCGGATGGAAGAAGCGCACGGTTACCATTGTGTGGACCGCTTGGAGGACATAGTGGAGCATACAGTGGAGGTGTGTCTCGCTTGGGCAGAGCTCCGACGTTTCTTTGTGTGGGCGATCGGCACTGGCGATCTCTCGCACCGGACCCTGGTGTAGGCCGTGGTCCACAGCGAGGGGGAATAGGTACCAGACGCTTCTTTATGCGATGTTGTAATGTTGGCAAAGTGGGCGGCCGCAGGCACGAGAGAACGAACCCCAACTTCAAGCCATCATAGACAAGGTAACGAGCAATGGGTAGTTCGCCACCCAGTCGTCCCCGAGCTCGAATTGTCGATGGCGCGAAGTGTTCCACGCGTGCCTGGGAGAGATGTCAGCGAAGCCTATTGGAAATATGCGTTAACTTCCGATTGAAAAACCGTGATTCTGGAATTCAAACGACAACTGACGGAAGTGTCAGACGTTTACTAACTAAAACCCACTCCTGTTCCTTCTTGGTCTACGTTTTAGGGCCTCTAGGTTCACTTTCACGTAACCCATGACCCCAGTAGGCTTCAACCCTGCTGGGCCCCTACGATTTGATGACATCTGCTTGAGGCGCGCGTGGAACACTACGCGCCGTCGATAACTTGGCCTTGGTCCGGACGGTTACCGGATGACCGGGCGTCGTGCTAACTACCTATTGCTCGCTGTCCGCAAACATACGGTGGCTGGAAATCGGGGTCGGGATCTCGGCAGCTGCGGCGTAAGGGTAATTCCCTCACGCGTGCGGCCGCCTCATTCCCCAGCAATACTGTTTCGCAGGCGGCGATCAACTGTCATTTCGTTTCACTCTGCAATGGTCCATTGGCTGTACCATGGCCCAGCGTGAGTAGTCGCTGCCCAAACGGAGCACACCTTTAATAATAGTCCTCCAGACCGAACTTCGATTACGATGGCCAATCTTAACAGAAATCAGCCTAGTACATAGAAGATATTAAGTGCACAAGTGTGTGCGTAAGCGCAGGTGCAGTCTCTGTTCCTTGACTTTCATGGTCGGATGGGACAGTAATCCGATACGACCAAAGAGAGATCAGATGCAGGTCCAACGGTTTTACATGTTTTCCGAGGCACGGAGATATAGCATCACAAACTTCCAAACTCCGGGTAGCCATAGAGTAATTCCTAATGGAAAACCCAATAGCAACTTTTGCTCGACCCGGGAATCGAACCCAGGACCCACGCGCAGTAGTCACCCTTAAGAACACTAGACCGACGGAGCAGTCAAACGTCACACCTTTAACGTAAGCTCCACCGTGTCCTCCGGAAGATCAACACAATGATGACACCTGGACGTTTCTTCCGCATGAATCCGGTGCAGGAACCTCAGAACTTACCATGCCCGGTGAGGGTCTGCGTCATGAGGAAAGTGAGGAGGCAGTGACGACTTTCCAACCACTTCTCAAAAAAGGGACCTACCACCATAAATTATGGCGTGCCTAAAGATTGGAAAGTAGATGGCTGGTTATTAGTTCATTTTTCTGTCAGTAATATGTTGCTTGGTGCCTTAAAAGACGGAATGAAATCTGTGATACTTATGTCTTACGGTCATGACTTAGATTGGACTCACATTGCGATATCATAATATTTTGTTCTGAATTTACTTAGTTATTCGACTTTCATGCGGGCGAAGCCGTAGGCAAAAGCTAGTCATTGATAAATACAGTATTACTGCTACTGCTTTAGAGCTAAACGCATGATATTGTCTCTACGCTTAATTATTCACACTAAATTCGCCAAAGTTTACCACGCATTAAAGTAACATCTACTCGCTATGGCAGCTCGCCGCAGAATGACTGTGTTGGGTGTTGTTTATGACTATACGTCCGCGTATTGACGAAATCTTGAGACAACCATACTATAAATATGTAGACGTATGTGCATACGTCTGCAGTAATGACTAAATATCCCCAGGATCGTGTTGATATTGATGGTCGTATGTGCATACGCCTCTATGGTCTGAAACTATTTCCTTGGATCATAACAAAATTTAAATTCGTACGTGCATACGTCTGTATGGCACGTTGAAACTGCTTTAATAACCAATAATATTGCTCTTACGTCTATCATACGGCTGTATGGCATGGGAATAATTGTAGACTGTCTAGGTTACGGCTGATAATATTTTGCAATTTACACAAAAAGTAATTAATATTAAATTATAAGAAAAATTGAGATAATGTATTAGTTATAGTAGAATCTAATGGCATTAAAAACGAAAAATCGCTTTTTTGCTTATACGCCCCTATGGTTTGAGACCCGCGACTTATTCAGCTCTATTCAGCTTATGTCCATAGAAAACAACGATTTTGTATGGAGACGCGTACGCATCCATTCAGCTCTCCGCGTTTATTCAGCTTTCGCGGCAAACAAGTATAAAATGAGAACAAATGTGTTTTTATCATGCGAGTGCTTTAGATAGAGTTCAGCGCTGTTCTGCCGCGGTAAGCGCTGTTCCGCCGCGTTCAGCGCTGTTCCACCGCGTTCGACGCTGAATGCGGCGGAACAGCGCTGCACAGGTATGGTTCTCGACTCCTTGTGACAAGTTACAACCTGCATAGTTCCTGGATAGATTAGATTTATCCGAAAATGCTCTTTAAATTTAATATTATTTTGTTTTAATTGGGGTACCAATGTCGCGTTTTCTCCCATCAAATATCTCTTTACCCAAAGTGGGTCGCCCCACTGTCGTTCGCGTTGTAATTTTATACGGTTATTTTTTTTATTTCTTCTGCAAATAGCAAAACGACAAAAATATCGCACATAGAACTGTCCATGTTGAGGGCACAATAATACTAATTGAGTACTTAGCTGACTGTCTTCGCAGCACATTCAGAGCCGTAGTAGTAAATAGAAGCATTTTAGCGGAGATAACACTCTTACGCCGCTGTACGCGGCTGATAGAAGTAGAGCTGTATAAGGGACTACACACACTTATTCAGCTCTAATCGCGTTTCGTTGAACGATTTTGGTCACACTTATACAGCTCTACTTCTATCAGCCGCGTACAGTGGCGTAAGAGTGTTATCTCCGCTAAAATGCTTCTATTTACTACTACGGCTCTGAATGTGCTGCGAAGACAGTCAGCTACTCAATTAGTATTATTGTGCCCTCAACATGGACAGTTCTATGTGCGATATTTTTGTCGTTTTGCTATTTGCAGAAGAAATAAAAAAATAACCGTATAAAATTACAACGCGAACGACAGTGGGGCGACCCACTTTGGGTAAAGAGATATTTGATGGGAGAAAACGCGACATTGGTACCCCAATTAAAACAAAATAATATTAAATTTAAAGAGCATTTTCGGATAAATCTAATCTATCCAGGAACTATGCAGGTTGTAACTTGTCACAAGGAGTCGAGAACCATACCTGTGCAGCGCTGTTCCGCCGCATTCAGCGTCGAACGCGGTGGAACAGCGCTGAACGCGGCGGAACAGCGCTTACCGCGGCAGAACAGCGCTGAACTCTATCTAAAGCACTCGCATGATAAAAACACATTTGTTCTCATTTTATACTTGTTTGCCGCGAAAGCTGAATAAACGCGGAGAGCTGAATGGATGCGTACGCGTCTCCATACAAAATCGTTGTTTTCTATGGACATAAGCTGAATAGAGCTGAATAAGTGTATGTAGTCCCTAAGTGTGACCAAAATCGTTCAGCGAAACGCGAATAGAGCTGAATAAGTGTGTGTAGTCCCTTAGCCTCTCGCACGCCTTTCCACGAGTCCAAAGTTGCCAGGTGGCATTTTGCAGCTCCAGCCCATATGTGGCTGCAGTACTCCACACACGATTGGACCTGTGCTTTGTAACGGGTGATTTTTTAAGAGGTATGGATTTGATTTAAAAAAAAACACAAAAAAATTGAAAAAATTGATGAAATCTTTATTGGAATTGATAGAACGATCAATATAATTTAATGTTTGAAGATGGTTTCACGCAAATGCTGGCCGCGGCTCCGGTTTATTAAAGATAAGACGACAATGGCCGAAACGTTACTGTGAATGGCGAGCGCTACCGTGTGATGATTGGCGATTTTTTTTTTGCCCAGAATGGAAGAACTGGACATGCCTGACATGTGGTTTCAACAAGACGGTGCCACATGCCACACGGCACGCGAGACAATGGCCCAATTGAGAGCCGCCTTCGGTGAACAGTTTATCTCACGTTTTGGGCCCGTCAATTGGCCGCCTAGATCGTGTGATCTAACGCCTTTGGACTATTTCTTGTGGGGCCATATTAAGGCTCATGTCTACAGGGATAAACCAGCAACGTGTTAGGGTATATAGTATTTAAGAAGTGTTGTATTGACTAAGTATTACAATGTCAAATTGATTAGACCGGAAGTCATGAACTAATGAGTTTACTTCTTTAAAGTATTTTTGAAGACTTAATAATCAATCTGTGTGTACTTATTGCATTATATGAATTTATTTATAATTTATTAGTAAAGTATCAAATGACGTAGGTATTGTCAACAAGAAATGAAGATTATGAACTTAAATCTTTAAAATGATTGAAGGACTTAATAATTAATATCTATGTATAAATCGTGTAATATAAATGTATTCGTATTTTATTACTTTGTCAAATCATTTAATTGATCAATGTACTATTTATTGGTTGCTCAATTGACTAACGCCGCATAGTGGGGACTATGAGGTGGGAGGTTACCTGTACTTAGCTTAGCGGCCATGAGGGGCATTCGTTGTGTAGCACTGGCTATGGCTAGAGTAAGAAGTCTAATATTATAAATACTGTGGCATTGTAATAAAAGTGAAGTTTGTGTTACGTTACGTGTTTTATTTCTGACCAATAAACGATTGACGCACTGGGATCCAATATTGAAGCATTTATTCGTGATATACCGGCTGATATGTTGGAGAGAGTGTGCCGAAATTGGGCCTTGCGAATGGGCCATCTAAACCGGAGCCGCGGCCAGCATTTGCATGAAATCATCTTCAAACATTAAATTATATTGATCGTTATATCGATTCCAATAAAGATTTCATCAAATTTTTCAATTTTTTTGTGTTTTTTTTGAAAATCAAATCCATACCACTTAAAAAATCACCCGTTATAACATAAGAAGCTGTCCCAGTGTGAAGTATTGCCGGACCTTTGCAAGAACGCTGAGTTTCGTAGCAGCTACTTTGGCTTTGGACTCAATGAAGCGCCCAAAGTTAAGGTCGGAGGAAATTTCAACTCCCAAGAGCTGAAGGTGGTCGGTGCAATCTAGGGATACATCCCGGAAAGTAGGAGCCAAGGTGAACAAGCTCCTTTTAGCGGTGAACAGACACGCTTGTGTTTTGGCAGCGTTGAATCCCAGCAGATTGGCTTCGCCCGAATTGGAGACTGCCTGAAGTGAGTCATTCGCACGTTCTACCATAGCCTCTCTTTCGGACTGGATTAGCTCCTTACTAGCCCGAGTACTTGGCAGGTATCGCTCTACAACTGTGCTAACATCTGCATACCCATAGATAGCGGGCATCAGCAGATCGTTTATGTGGAGCAAGAAGAGAGTTGCAGAGAATACAGACCCCTGAGAAACTCCGGCATTAGTCATCATGGGCTCTGATGAGTCTTACTTATAATGGTGTGAATCTATGGTTGCCTAACGAACATCACCCACGGTGCATACATAATTGGTCCAATTTGGATAGGCTACAGAGATAAAAATAATTGCATTTTTTAAATTTTCTGTTAGAATCAGATTTATCATTTTTTTTATGATGGCAACCATAGTTGCCATAATAAAAAAAATAAAACAATAACCGAGGGTTACTATCCTCGGTTAGTAACCCTCGGTTATTATTTACAATTCATGTAACAGCCCAGCCCTCTGGTCACGTGAAGAGTCGACTAGCTGCTTGCTAATATCCCGAACAACTCGATGAGCACTTGGACCCCACGGCCCTAATGTTTCAACCCCAAACGGCTCAAACATATAACTCCCGATAAGGTTGTTATATTTGCGCCGCTTGAGGTTTTTTGCGCCTGCAGCAGCAGCCCCAGGACAGCCCGCCATACTCGGAATATGGGATGGCGCAAGGGTGTCGACACATGTTGCATCCCACACCAAAGGCCTACCCAACTTCAAAGGCATTATGGTCATCCCGTCTGGCTTCTTCCCATCGTCGCGTGCCAAGGCATTAGGTTCTAAAACAGCTGGTACCCCGGCGGTGACAAGAGCTCGACGGATAATGTCATTAATGCTAGCGTGCCTAGCTATCCGACCAGCGCTCCTACTGCAGGATAGGCCATGATGTCCGAGGCGGTCGACTGCTTCACCGCATTGACATCGATGTGGAGCTCCACAAGGAGCACCCAGACGCAAGCATGTAGCGATCCGGAAAGTGGTGTCACTCAACATAGTACCTATGTTGAGCGACGGTAGTGCCTGTAGCCAGAGGCCCGACTCCCATTCACCCACAGCCAGTAGACGGGCACGCTCAGCAGTATTGGTGGACGTATTATTAAGGTTATTCCGTGGCAACCTGCGGAGCGGCTCATCGCACTGTGTCTGGGATCGGAGCGCGCTCGCGGCAGCGCTATTCACACGCCCGAGGATCGCGCGCGCCGCGCCTCATGTGGGGCAGGCCTTCCATTTGCCTTCTTTGTATTTCTATTTAGTTTTGTGATTGTAAATATACATTTTCTAGTACAGTATCATACACACGGTCCAATAAACAACCATTTTCAATAATCAAATACTTACCACGAATTATACTAACTATAAAACATCACATGCCCTCAGGTTTTAACACAGGCGTAGGTACCTACCGTATCGTGGTTCATGGACCGCCTATTTATAACTACCTACTTCACTCGTGTCCACATTCCTGTAATCTATTCACTTTAATTCTTAATCCAGACATCATTTTTTTCGGGAGATAAAAGGAATACTTATCTTTTAAAACGACATACATTATGTCCCTATTACCTATTTACGAGTAAGTACTAGTAACTGCCAATTTCTTCACCAAACGTAACAACCAAAGTAACAGCCAAAGTAACGTCATAAAGTAATAATAACGGTTAAATTTGTTTCTTCACAATTTTAACTGTTAGTTTTGTCCTTAACTTTAACTGCTCATTGAAAGGCTGTTAAATCCAAAGTCACTGTCATTTTGACAAAATTGTAAAGGTTTCACTGCGTTTATCCCTACATTATACATATTTTAGTCGACTTACTTGGATGAAAACATTTACAAGATGACAGTTGCTATTGGCAACAGTAATGGTCAAGGAATAGTTATTTGTGCAACAAGAGAGCAAAGTTGGTTTTTGCCGCGAGTGTTGATTTTGAATCCCGAGTAAGCGAAGGATTCTATATTTGAATCACGAGCGTAGCGAGTGATTCTAGGTTAGAATCCTGAGTGCAGCGAGGGATTCAAAGACACGAGATGCAAATAACTTTGGTCTCGTGTAGCACATACAACTTTTCACTTCAGCAGCGAGAACAAATAATGTAAAGGTAATAAAAAATACAACTTGGTAATATTTAAACCACATGTATATTTAAGACATCATCCCTGGATTCACTCATATTTATTTATTATTATTTTAATAATATCCAACGTGTATCGCACTTTGTAGCTAGCGAACAGAAGAAGAAAACAATAAAAAATTAAAGCCCGCTATTTTTTAAAGATGCGTTCGGAAATTGCACTATTACTAAATTATTCTGTCACAATAAAGATTGTTAAAACTTTAAATAATTATTTAGATACATGATAAACTTCGTATTTTTTAATTCAACATCTCTTTATTTGATCATAAAAAAATATAATTCGATTATTAAGAGAAAAGTATAATAATTACATTTAAACCTTGATTTGAAATTTTATAGGTGACGTGTTTCCGAACGTTTTATTGTTGGTTTCTTTTTTGAGCCTATTATATATGGAATTTGAAAATCGAACTTTGAATCGACTTGTTTCTATCTCTCGCTCTTTTCGTATCGAAGTGAAAGTGACAGAACAAAGTGAAGTTCAAATCTTTCGAATGTTGTGAGTAGAACCAGCACTGACTCGGCATTTAAAAAAAAATAATTAAAAAGTTACTTTGTCTCACGCTCGCAGCAAAATCGAATTTTGCTCACTGTCTTTAAACTGCAAAACATACTTGTTTGAGGTGCTGAGGTGAAAAAGTTATTTTTTTAGTTTTAGTTTTAGTTTTTTTGAAGAAATTGGCCGTAAGTAAATATATTTTTAGAATTCATGTTAAAAGAGCCAAACTTCTGTAGAGATCCGTACCAAACTAGCGTCAATTCAAATTTGTTCAAAAGGGTACAGTTTTTATTTAACTTTCACTCCCTAAAATATTATGTTAATATTTAACAGCATTTTTGAAATATTCAAAAAAGTAAAAAGTTAGAAAACGCCTGGTCATATTTCATAGCAATTCTTAACCTCTTGTTTATTATAATTTGCGAACAACATAATTATAGTTTTAAGCCGAATTGCTGAGTTGTGATACCTACAAGTTGTGTGCATTATTATTGATATAATATATGTGAACCAGCGGCAGGCCTCCGTCACTCCATGTACTTGCGCGCTATAGGTGCCTACCGCCCAGCCGAGCGGTCTCGGTCCGCTTGCGGATCTAATTCAGTGCGGTTTTCGCAAGCGAAGCGCGCGCACGCCGTTCAATTTTAATAGTGATGTTCGTTCGTACGCGTATTACGATGCCGTGTGGGGCCTTATGTGCTGTAGATGGGTGTAAATCAAGCAAAAGAAGGGATAAACACCTAACATTATTCCCTTTACCTGTCAAAGAACGACGAAACTTATAAAAGAAATATTTTATAAACGATAGAATTTAAGATTTTAAACTGTAATTAATTATAAATAAATTGTAACTATAAGTCAGAACATTCACAGTTCTGAATAACATAAACACAAAAAGTCATGTTAATTTAATTTTATCGAAGAGGCAGCCCTGCGATTGCTGCGGGTTCGCGCGGTGCGAAGCAATCACAATTGTACGCTTGAGCGTTTAGGCACATTTTAGCATGCAATGGTTGCTGACGCGACAGAGTAGGCTAATAAAGCAGTAGGTATTGTAATTTTTCTACTGAGTGAAGTATCTGTTACGTAGTAACTATTTAGTAATCTGTGCCAGCGGTGGGGTCAGGGTGCAGGGTGGTCACAGAAACAAGTGGTCTTCGTTTAACAAACGCATCTCTAATTATTATCAATGTCTTCGAACACAATTAGTTTTCCCGTTAATTCCTTAGCAACGGCGACTAATGAGTGGTGGTAGTGGAAGAAACTCTCAACACATCAGCTTTTAAAACTTACAACAATAAATTACTATTACTGCATATTCTCATAAAATAGTTCAGTCAATATTAATTTATCAAAGAAATAATAATTAATTGATGCACCGGAAGCTGACAAGCGGAAGTGCCTTACTGTTTTATTTTTAATTGTTGCATTTCGTTTAGTAAAGAGGTTTCAAGTCGAGCTGGTGTATGTAGGACCCAAGCAGCGCGATAAGTTAGGAGCCGGACTCGTTCGTTTTTATATTCCTAGTTACACTTACTGTAAAACAAATCCCTACACAACGCAATACAAAAGACGAGTTCCATCCGAGAGTGGCTTACTTACACAAATACCTAATACCTGTTCACGTCGATAACACAAAAAGGCACAAAGAGGACATACAGAATAATATTTTAGAACAACTTTTAAATCAGCATACTTACGTTACGAGGTCGGGCGTTTACCGCCGCCATCGTACCAATGCGATATCTTTGATAGGTTTGCGCTCGACCGCTATCTCGTCTGATGGAAAGCGACGATGCGGTGGAGCGCTCTTATTAAGATTTGAATCCCATCGAAAAAAGCAGGGCAGTTAAAAAGAGCTAGGTGTTTTGCAGAGAATAATGTCGATCAAGCTCTTTTTGAATTAGATAGTTAGAAGATATTGTAATGAATAAATTGCAGACATCGGACTCGTCTGACAAAGACTAGCATGGCTTCCGAAGCTACAAGTGCTACCTACTAGATATTCCGTAAAAGATTTACCTATAAAGGACACGAACTTAACCTATAATCCATATATTGTGTGTATGTGTGTGTGTATGTCCTATTTGGCGAAGCCGTAATATATTGTTTTTTCTGTGTAATTTAAGTTTGCAATTACTTTTACCTACTCCTCCATATTGATGGTTTACCAAATAAATGTGTTTTTTACACCACCAGCTCGATAATGACCCTATTATGTGTCATGTAACCTGCACTTAAAGCAACTCGTTATCACCTAGGGAGATAATAGGTACAGTATGGCCGATCCCTAGGGCATAATGTTTTTTTTTTAATTTAGAACGTCAAAAACGCCTTCAGTAATTTAAAATGTACGTGCATCAAACAAATTCATTCAAATATGAAACTAGCCACTAACAAAAAAAACAATAATAAATGTGGTTACATACTGAGGAAAAGGCTAAGGAGGTTCTAAAAAAGAGTCAAGTTATAGAGTTAATTAATATTGAAGTAGAGAATTTTGTTTGTTTCTAATTTCGAGTTGAGATTAACTTGTAAATAATGCTGTATAATTTTTAATTTATTGTATATTTTTTTGTTTTATCCGATATATAGTACCTAGTTAATTAATCGTAGTAGACTTGTAATTATCTCACAGATGGTGTAAAAAGTAGTAACTTTAGTTCTCTTGCGGATATCTTCATTCCTGATGTGATCGCGCAAGGAAACTCCGAGCATAGCCCTTTCCATTGCTCTTTGGGTGGCCTTCTGATGAGGCCCATTGTGAGCGACCACGTTTCTGAGCCATATGTCATCACTGGCAACCAGTGCCGTAACTAGCCTTTTATGCACCCGGTGCGAGCTTTCAAAACTGCGCCCCTAAAAAATTAATGCTCTAATCAGGCTCTGAAAATAAAATAGACAAATGTGAATACAAATAAATCTATCTATTTATTGTTTACCAAAGTATATATGTACCTACTTAGTATATTTCTAAGCTCCTGCTTAGAAATATACTAAGTAGGTACATATATACTTTGTTTTGTTGTTTGTTGTGTCAGACTCTTACTGACTAAACCCCTACCCCGTTCCTTCGTTGCCTTCGATCTGGGGGGGACTCGGTGTTAACCTTTCGGAATACCCATGTTCCCCAGAGGCTTCGGCCCTGCCGCCCGGCAGGGCCTACAGTTTGCTGACATCTCCTTGAGGCGCGCGAGGAAGAGAACGCGCCGTTGACGACTGGGCTCGGTCCAGATTATTTCCAGACTGCCGGACGGCAAGCTACCCAGTGCTCCGCGAACCCGCGCCTACGGTGGTCGGAAATCGGGATCAGGTTCTCGGCGTCGGCGGCATGAGGACCGTTCCCTCATGCGCTCGCGGCCAGCAGCCTCCTTCACTAGCATTACTGCCTCGCAGAAGGAGGCGACCACCCGCCACCCTTCCTCGCTCCGGACCATGGCCTGAACCAGGGCCCGGCGCGAGAGGTCACCGCCGCCGATAGCCCCCACAAGGACATGGCGGTGCTCCGCCCATGCGGGGCACACCTCTACCGTGTGCTCCACCATGTCCTCTGGACGGTCCACACAATGGCGACACCCGGGCGTCCTTTCCTGTTTGATCCGATGCAGGAACCTCCCGAACTTACCTTGAGCTTTGGGTTGCGTTTTGCGTTCCTGGGACCGAATGATCCCCGCGTAGAGCCTCCGGCAGGGGGCGTCTGGACCCCCTAGGTCGGGCAGGAGCCACTTCAGAGCGGCCCCAGACCTGTCCAGTTTGGGGGCCAAACGTCGGAAATGCTCCTCGAAAGTCCACCGGCTGTCGAGGACTAGTCCCAGGCACTTCATCGTCGACCCGACGCCGATGTGGCCCCCCTACCGTTATTTGGGAACCCGATGGTGGCGCGGTCCGCGGGCCATGAAAGCACATAGCCTTGCACTTGTGCAATGCCACCTTGAGTCCCAGTTGCTGGATCCTGTCCACGACTGTCGCAACCCCACGTGTGGCTGTTTCGGCCGCCGCCTGGTACGACTCTCCCCGCGACAGGACCAGCGTGTCGTGTAGTGACCACGCTGACCCCGTCGGGGAGGTCGCCGCGCAGCACGTAGTCGTATCGATGTTCCACAGGGGCGGCCCTAGTACCGATCCCTGCGGAACACCGCACATCTCTCGCCCTCTCCACTTTCCCTGGTGACCGGGATAGATGATGAACCTATCCGACAGGTAAGCCTCGATCACACGACGGAAGTAGGCGGGCATCACATGGTACCGAAGTGCCGCCCCGATGCAACTCCAGGGAAGGGAGTTGAAGGCATTGGCGATGTCCAAAGACACCGCCAAGACGACCCTGCCCTGAATCACCGCATCCCCCGTCGTGAGGGTCCTCACGCGCATGATGGCGTCCACCGTGGAACGCCTCCTGCGAAAGCCGAACTGGCCGTCCGCAAGATCCGGCCCCACACGCGCCAGATGCCCGACGAGGCGAATCTGCAATTACTCTTTTAAAGAGTTTGCCCACCTCGTCGAGCAGCACGATGGGCCGGTACGCGGACGGAGAGTCCGCGGGGCGCCCCGGCTTCGCGATGAGGACCAGTTTCCCGGTCTTTCAGCGAAGGGGGAACTGGCCTCTCTCCATGCTTGCGCTAAAGAGCCCTCGCAATCGAGACCTGAGAGCCTCCATGGCCAGGACCCATACCCTTCCGGGCACGCCGTCGGGTCCTGGGGCGGTGTTCTTGACACTGAGTCTTCGTACCACCGCCCTCATCTCTACCTCGGTCACCTCTGGAGCGTCGTCCTCGTCGTCGCTGGTGTGGTCCACTACGGGCACCGCAGGTGGCGGAGCCATGAGCGGGGAAAAGTGTTCCCCTCGCTCAGGGAACAGATTGGCCACTACACCCTCCACAACCTGGGGCCGGAGACTTTGAGTCAGTGGGGGAGCCCATGGGCGGAGCTTGTCCCGCACCACCGGACGTCCCCATGGGTCCCTGTTCAGGGGCTCCAGCCACACATTGCGGGCCTCCAACTTGGCCCGCTTTATCTCCGTTCGGAGAGTGCGCCTTGCCGCTCTGTACCCCTCGTACAGCTCCGCCTCTCTGGCCTCCGCGTCCGGCGGGCGGGTGCGGCGCCTGCGGAACCTGGTGTACCGGCGCCGCGCGGTGGTGCACGCCTCGCGCAGAGCCGCAATCTCCGGCGAACACCAGTACACCTGGCGCCGAGCACGTCCTGGATACCTTACATGTGTTGTTGTTTCAAGATTGCTTGAAAAATGCGATATAGATTTAACTATAGATAGTACAGTAGGGCGCGTCTACACCATGTTCGCAATAAAACAAAATGTACCTACTAGCTACCATGCATGAGATAAAACTAGATACTTACTAGTCTGGTCATTTCTGCGCCCCTCCAGGGTCTGCGCCCTGTGCCTGGGCACCGCTCGCACCGCCCTAGTTACGGCACTGCTGGCAACACACACTGGTCATAGACTTTTGTCTTGAGACACTGCGGTAGGTTGGACGAGAAGATACCGTGCAGCTTCCTGAACGCTGCCCAGCCGAGTCGGATTCGACGATTGATCTCTTTCTCGAAGTTAGATCTACCCAACACAATACCACAGCTGACCTCATGAAAACAGAGGAAAAGTTGTGTCTGCTATTGTTTGACGAAGTCTCACTGAAAGCCAATATTACATACCGGGAGAGGAAAGATAAAATAACAGGACATGTTGTCAATGGGCAAGAAAGAAAGGGTGACCTTGCAGATCACGCCCAAGTTTTTATGGTGCGTGGTCTAATTTATAATTATAAGCAGGCAGTTTCATATACATTTGCGACAAGTGCAACTTAGGGTCCCGAGCTGGCGAAACAAATTAAAGAAGTTATAACAGGCTTGCAAGAAGCAGGGTTGATAGTGGTTGCTACAGTTTGTGACCAGGGAACCACCAGACAGGCTCTCAGATTGTTGGTTAATGAGACCAGAGGTCAATCCTATTTGAGAAAAGGAGAGGAACCCAAAAATAATATTATTGTTATAAATAGCCAAGAAATAATACCTCTCTATGACCCCCCACCTGCTCAAAGGGATTCGAAATAATTTACTAAATAAAAATTTAGAGTAAGTACACCACAGAAGGTGTTACTAAAACCGCAAAATGGTTTCATTTAAAATTATTGTATGACGAAAACCCAGGTTACAAGGCCAAGGCACAGATTACTAAATAGTTACTACGTAACAGATACTTCACTCAGTAGAAAAATTACAATACCTACTGCTATAATAGCCTACACCTTCGCGCCAGCAACCACTACATGCTAAAATGTGCCTAAACGCTCAAGCGTACAGTCCTGATTGCATCGTACCGCGCGATCCCGCAGCAATCGCAGGGCTGCCTCTTCGATATAATTAAATTACCATGACTTTTTGTGTTTATGTTATTGAGAACTGTGAATGTTCTGACTTATAGTTACAGTTTGAAATTGTATCGTTTATAAAATATTTCTATTACAAATTTCGTCGTTCTTTCGTCATTGACAGGTAAATGGAAAAATGTTAGGTGTTTATCCCTTGTTTTACTTGATTTGCACTCATCTACAGCAAACAAGGCACCACACGGCATCGTAATACGCGTACGAACGAACAGCACTATTAAAATTGAACGGCGTGCGCGCGTTTCGCTTGCGAAAACCGCACTGAATTTGATCCGCTAGCGGACCGAGACCGCTCGGCTGGGCGGTAGGCACTTATAGCGCGCAAGTACATGGAGTGACGGAGGCCTGGCCAAGGGCATTACATTAATCCCAAAATTAAATGAAAATCACGTCAAGCCTGAAAAACTGAACAAAATGAAAATCAAACTTGCCTCACAAATATTCAGCTGTACTGTGGCATCTAATATTTAGCAGATAAGGTTTGGCTTATTTTATATTATGACTATCATCATCGGCCTGTCTTTTCAGGTAGGCTTCCAGTAAAACCGAATGCAGTTGAATACCAGTATTTTACATGGAGAGACTGCCTGTCCAGTTATTGGGTAGTACAATAGGTATCCCTCTTTACATATAATTGGTAAGACTGGTTGTCAGACTTTCGGGCTTCTGACGAATCGTAACAACTGTCAAAGATTACATACGACAAACAGGCCCATGCCCAATCCAAAGAGTTTGTTCTTTGTGTTGTCCTGGCGTTGTTAATCACTTTAAAATGTCAAATACAACAAAACCTATCCTGATTAATACGTTTTTGGGATTATTTTATTGAGTACTGTTATTTACTTTTTAATTTTTTGGTTTCAGATAAGAACATCCTTCCTACAGAGTGCAAGGAAACTGCGGACCTGCTGCTGTGCATGGACAAAATATTTGACTAACGGCCAGTTTTTTCATCAAAGGTAACAGCCAAAGTAACGACATAAAGTAATAATAACGATTAAATTCGTTTCTTCACAATTTCAACCGTTGGTTTGACTGTTACTGCTCATTGAGGGGCTGTTAAAGCTATAGTCACTGTCATTTTGACAAAATTGTATTTACTTCACTGCGTTCATTATGGATGCGTTCAAACACATTTTATAGTCCAGTCAAAATAGACTAAATTTTGATACAAGTTTGCATTAATTCCCAACAAGCTGGATTTTTGTGCAGGCCTTGGATGCGTCATTACAAATGACATGTCAAAAGTCCCCATCGATCCCGCTTGTGCGTTGTTTTTTATTTGAGGTCAAAGGTCACAAATTAGTGTTTTTTGCGTATATCTCTGAAACAACGAGAGCTATCGAAAAATGGTTCAGGCAAAGTTTGTAGATCGTCAAATTGTCTACAAAAAAGATCTCGACACTTTTCTTCTACAAAGCATCGCTTTCGAGATATCGTGACTTTAGACCGCAGGACAGTCGTATTTTAAGTGTAACAAACACTGTAGTACTTAGCCTCAGCAGCAACGAAGTCATATTCATACTGAATGCGGGCAATGACACTACTTGCTAGCTCATGAGAACGAGTCTGAGCTTCCTTAAAGATGGTTTTCTTGAAGTCTTCAATCCCTTAGGGATGATGTGTCCGATGAATATTTGAAGGACAAACCATCTGTAACGATACATAAGCAGTGTCGTAAAGCATACACCTGGAAGAGCAGCATCGCTGCAGCTAAAAGACAGCGTGAGGCGGAGATAGCTTCCACATCTGGGATTAGTCCTCCTCATACTAGAGCACGAGGTAATGAATCGTCTTTTTGACGAAATACTGTTTGTTCTGTGGCTATGAAGCAGATAAAACGGCTGAAATGAAAAAAGCGCAGCATCTGCGACCAAGAGTGTCCTCAAGTTTCAACCCATGACTTCAAGAAAACCATCTTTAAGGAAGCTCAGACTCGTTCTCATGAGATAGCAAGTAGTGTCATTGCCCGCATTCAGTATGAATATGACTTAGATGCTGCTGAGGCTAAGTACTACAGTGATTGTTACACTTAAAATACGACTTTCCTGCGGTCTAAAGTCACGATATCTCGAAAGCGATGCTTTGTAGAAGAAAAGTTTCCAGATCTTTTTTGTAGACAATTTTACGATCTACAAACTTTGCCTGAACCATTTTTCGGTAGCTCTCATTGTTTCAGAGATATACGCAAAAAACGCTAATTTGTGACCTTTGACCTCGTATAAAAAACAACGCACAAGCGGGATCGATGGGGACTTTTGACATATCATTCGTAATGAGGTATGCAAGGCCTGCACAAAAATCCAGCTTGTTGGGAATTAATGCAAAGTGGAATGTCTATTTTGACTGGACTATTATTTTAAAGTTTTTTTTTTTAAGAAATAGGGTAAAGGCGGGAATAAATGCCCCGGTGGCATAGATGCCTTGTTATCAAAAAATGACAAACGGGAACGGAACCCTCAGTGCGCGAGTCCGACTCACACTTGCCCCCTTTTTTATTTGTAATATGTACGAATGTAGCAGAACCATGCCATGAATATATAAAAGAAAGGAAGGAGTGCGAGTTCGAGTAGCATTTTGCATTAGCATTATCAGCCTTATAATAATCCCACTGCTGGGACTCAAGTCTGCTCTCTAGGAGAGGAATGATCCACCACGTGGGCCCGGGGTGGACTGGTGGATGAGAGTATGTTCGAGTTAGAGTATGGCATACAGAGCAATTACAGTCAACTTTCAAGGAAATGGACAGAAATACCATGGGGGGTTAAAATTCTAAAACCACAAATGCTTTTAGAATTTTAAAAATAGGTCCAAAAATATTTAAAGGATTAAACTAGCTAGCAATATATATCCCGCCTTCACCCTAAACAACAAATGACATTTGACTTATGGCACTACTGGACAGTGATGTAGCGATGTTGTCATGAGTAAAAAAATCTCCCCACGTGTTTTTGGGGTAATTACGACGTTTGGGTTGCGGCAACTCTTTTGACTTTTAGTTTAGCTGTTATTTGGATGAAGAAACACATTTGCCATTATGACAGCTATGGTCAAGTAAATTAATGTTAATGGTTTTACTGATAGTTTTAGTTTTTGATGAAAAAACTAGCCGTCAGTCAATGGTAGCTGGTAGCCAAATGAAAAATAAAAACGCCAAACCCCTAGTTAGTCCAGCTACGCCGCACTCTGTCCACAATAAAACGTAGGTGGAGGGTATAAAAGTATTTAATAGTATGAAATTTATAAATTCGGCTGGAAGGAAAGAAACTGTTCCCTCTGTAATCAATTGGGTGTGGACACTGAATGGTATACAAACTTTATTAAAAAAGTTAAAAGATGATTTTAACGTGTCGTCAGTATGGTTACGACACCTTAATCAGGACCCCTTGGAGAATTTCTTTGGCGCAGTGAGAAGCCAAGGGCGTCGGAACACTAACCGGCCTGTGATCAGTTCGAGTCGGCTTTCGCTACACTTTTGATAAATAATTGAAGCAGTGTCCACCCCCGGCCCCGCGGTAACGGCGAAGGAGATTTTTGTAATGCACTGCACTCTCTCATCATTAACGAAAATGTGAAGGCAACGTCGACCTGCTCCTCATTTGATTTTTCAAAAATATTTGATTTTAGATTTACCCCAGTAGAGGTTAAAGAAAGGGATCCCCGTATTATTGCTCCAATACAATATATGAGCGGGTATTTCTTAAAAAAAAGTCCCAAATTTTTAAATCTTGCACTGATTGCAAAAATGATTTCACATCTCAAAACGAAATAGAATACATTAAATATAGGGAATATGCAGGTCGACGATAGCTTTGTACTCCCAGCAAAGAATTAGTCGAAGTAATATCAAATATGCAAGACATAATTAATGAATTCATGAAAGAAAATATAAAAAAATGTAATGCAAAAGAAATAATCAAAACAGCTATCATTATATTTGTTGATTTTCGATGTAATGATAAAATGTAAAATTCACAAAGAGAAAGTAGGTAATATTATATTTGTGGTTAATTTGTATTTGATTAAAATTGTCATTCGCTGTAAGTATGATATTTAACTATTGTAAAAATATTAATAAAATATTAGCTGGGAGAAAACAGGTTGATGATGATGAGGACAGTTTACAAATAAAAGCCAAGAAATTAAATAAGTGCTATAAAAGACACAAATAAACTTGTTTTGATAAATAAAATGTTTCATTTATAAATCCCTAAATAACCTTCAATGAAATGATTACCACAGAATAGTGCCTATATATACGTATGCGTATGTACCTATATTGTATCAAAACTGGTATAGCTATTATGGGTATAGGTTATACAATCTGTAACGGAAAGGGGGTATACAAAAAAATTCCAAGGGGTCTTTGAATGATAACAAACGATATTGCAAGGGTTTTTTAATCCTATCTCTACATGTTCATAAATTATGAGAATTTTTAACAAACAGATACCAGAAACCGAATGTTTTAAAATGGAAATAAATACATCACTAGCAATAAGTCAGCTGATCGGTGTCAACGAACTATTTGCGAGTAAAAATAAACCTCTTACTCCTGGTATTTCTGAATAAAGGGTTCCGTATGTTTATTTTTTGTTTACAAAATAATACTGACTTTTCCTAAACTTAGATTATGTTTGTGAACAAATCACAATACGTACCTTGTCTAGGTATCAAAATTAACGAAATAATATTTAGGTACCTATCTACATAGTAATTAATATTCCACCTTACCAACGTACACAGTAAATACCTACCTAATTTAATAACAGTATTCCTGTAAATTTACGAACGTTATCCTTTTTTGCTGGTCATAAGGATAAACGATGTTTTGTTTTACATCGATTTTTTATCCCGTGCAGCATGGAATTATACTCTTGACTCGATCTTCTCAAAATTGATAAACAATCTTAATAAAATAAATTAAACGACTCATAACAAACCCTTATTTTGTGATATTTTCAATTGTCGGGTAGGTTTAAACTTAAAAAAAAATGATAACCTTTCCGGCGTTATTCAATGATTTTCATTCAGATGGTACCTACAGATTTAGTCGGTTAAAATAACAATGACATTAAGTAATTCGAAAAATCGTCAGCTCGTATACTATTGAATTGATAATAAAATGAAATCGTTACGTGCATTCTACCAGGAATTGCTTAAATAAACATTATTATTTTCCATTAGACTAAGAATAGAAAAAGGATTTAGAAACATAATTTATCTCCAATTGAACCCAAATTAACATCTTTAGGCAACTTATGCATCTCCTAGTATAAATAAAATCACAATGGGTTCCGTTCATAATTTTTAAAATAAGGTCGTAATATTTTTTTCTTATTCGTAATGTAATGATGGAAAAAGTTTACTTTTTTAATTAAAAAATAATACACACACACATAATTACTATCTGTCTGAAAGACTAACCGAGAGAATTACCGGAAGTTTACGCTCTGGTCGCTCTGGCGGTGGTGGTTATTTTAATGGTTTGAGCCTTTGAGCACGTTTATTCAGTCTCTTTTCAAAGAGTTGCAAAAGAATGTCGTAAAAATGTACCGAACTGTTAAAAGAAATAAAATAAAAGTACTAGGACTGCATGAGTAACAGGAATTAATATTGCCGAGTTGAAAATCATTTGATCACAGAACCCCGATTACACACACATTATAATTTCGTCATAGTGTGTTATAACTGTGATGTAGGTTTAGGGCGCGCGTACCAGTTGTTGTCCTGTAGCTTAGATTACTCCTAGTAAATAAAACTTCGAATCCTAGATTTCAATATAACAATGTCTTTTGATTAATGATTAATTTATGTTATTTTAAAATAAAAGCTCTCGGGTTCCGATTCTAACGTATTAATAAACGTACAACATAATAATATGATGAAATGTACTACATTAATGATCTTTAATGATTTTTGAATTAAGTACGTAATTAACTCTTGTTTTATTTATGCTCTGGTATGTGATTTACTTAAAAGATCATCGGAATTTAGTTGAATAATATTAAGATGAAATAATATTGAACAATATTTTTTAATGTCAGTGGACACAAATTGGGACAGCCACCCTATTACCAGGATAGTAGGGAATAACTTTATTTTGCAATTATTGTTACCTTGTCAGTCGTCAACTGTTCCGCGTGTAGTGCAGACTGCAGAATCGTTTCTATCCGTGTGATACCCGCATATTGTTTCGTGCGTGTTTTGCAAAATGTATTTGTCGTGGTGAATATTACGAAATGATGTTGTGTGTCGGAGCAGAATATCCGAGCTGCCCGAGAACTGTACTGTCATCGTTTTATCGACGCGAAGGTAGACCAGATCCTGAACGTCGCCCGTTCCCTTCGTTGGCGTATTTTAGTCGGATGGTACATAGTCTGCGTCCCCGTTGGACTCTTATTGTGGGGGTACATGAAAAACATAGTGTACGCAGTGTAGTGTGATACAGTGGACCAAATAAAAGTGCGGTTTGATGCCGCTTTCAGGACAATAACACCAGACACGCTACGCTCGTTTGTCCAGGTGTCCCTGAACAACCGAGCGGCCTTGTGCATACAATACCAAGGTCACCACATTGAACCCCATCTTTAAAATGTAAGTCAATTTACTAGAGTAAACAAAGCTTTAAGATTTTACTGTTTAAGTAGGTATTAATAAGGGATGAAACTAGTTATCCCAAGCTAAGTTTTGATTTTTTACGTAAGTTTTGTTACATAACTCAGTATTTACGTGAAATTTCTGTCTTGAAATTTTAAATCAATAATAACTGGAAATATGTAAATCAATAATTACCTACGTAATAAGTATTAATTCTTACTAGAATTATTTTTACATCACGGTAAAGTAAGTAGGTGTGTATGGCGCGCACGCACACACACTCGCTTAGCGGCGCGCGCCGGCGGCGCCTTTGTCAAACAACAAAGAACGCCGCCAGTGCGGTAGGCAGGAGGCTAGTAAGAGATACCAGGAGCGCAGAATTACGGAAGAGATTTATCGTGATATTATGCGTTGTACTTGTAACATGGAAAGTTATTGACCCGCGTAGTGCGGTGACACGTTTGTTATGATTTGAATTTAGGGAACATATGAAACCGGAAATTTGGTATCAATTCTTAGAGTATTTTATTTTGAGCTGAAACCCTCGCAATATCGTTTCTTATCAGACAATGAAGCCACGCTGTTCGGGTGGATATACCCAATCCGTTACACGTTGTATAGGTGAATAAAGTTAAAGTAAATTCTCACTAGTGACAACAGATGGCGTTAGGGGCGGGTCGCTAGTGGTTACCCATTAGTAGGCCGAAGATTGGTCTCTATTTCAGTATAATTATTATGGTTTTTAAGTGTTATTTTCTCAGGTACAAAACCTGGTGTTGTTTTAGAATTTCACGGGTGTGAACCAAGGTGAGATCCTAGTTATTAATTTGTTTAAGATGGTAACGCGCTTTCTACTGCATTTACATTATTCTCTAAATCTAGTTGTAAAAACTTACTAACTATACGGCAAGTGTTCAAAATGGCGGCTTTTTGTAGTGTTAGATAGGTGTATTTCGACAAATTTAGAACATGGAAACTATTAAATATTTGTTTTGGGATAACACCTGTTGTTGATATTACTATGGGAACTATTGTGACTCTATTCATTTTCCAAACTCTGGTGATTTCCTTTCCTCTTGCAGTTCTGTGTAGGTACTTCCTAATTTTTTCCGTGATAGTTTTTTGTATGTTATTTGTGTTTGGGACTGCTATGTCTATTATATATGTATGTTTGTTTTCTTTGTCAATAAGTGTTATGTCGGGTCTGTTGTTATAAATAGTGTGGTCTGTAATTATGGTGCGGTCATAATATATTTTGTAGAATTGGTTTTCTAAAACCGCTCTTGGCGAATATTTGTAATATGGGGTATATGGATCCTGTGTGAGTTTACATTTTGTTGCGAGTTTTTGATGTATGATGTTTACTATACTCCGTTTGTTTAGGTAGTTAACTAAAGGTAAACAGTCTTGGTATGTCTTTTTATATTAAAGAGGTTGTATATAATATACACAAAGATTATTTAAATTTAGTTTATTACCTAACATCGATTTAGGTAAATACCTATTTGCTAAGATTTTTACATACAATTTATAGACAACTTTTAGATAAAAAGACATGCCAAGATTGTTTACCTTTAGTTAACTACCTAAACCGACGGAGTATAGTTGGTTATGTCGGTGAGTGTAATCGTTCTGAGTTAATGTCATACAGGCACCTGTAATGTGTTGAATTGTTTCAGGTTTAGACCGTTTTCACATTTTCCGATCCGATATCGGTATCGGACGCCGATACGATATCGGGGTAAGGTAAATGTATGAGATATGTACCTGTCTTTCATATTGTCCGATCCGATATCGGATATCGGAGCACAGCATTTCATACATTTTACTTACGCCGATACGATATCGGGGTAAGGTAAATGTATGAGATATGTACCTGTCTTTCATATTGTCCGGCCCGATATCAGATATCGGAGCACAGCATTTCATACATTTTACTTACCCCGATATCGTATCGGCGTCCGACACCGATATCGGATCGGATAATGTGAAAACGGTCTTACTGTGACATTTTCTGCATAAATCATTCCTAACTGTCCTGTCTTTTATTATGAATTTCCTATAATTTTTGGTATTAATGACTTGGTCTTGAATAGCCAACATAAAACCTTCTGTTTCAGGGAACAGCCAACTTAGTTCCAGCCACTTGTTGGAAGCCTCTTTATCTATATGTGTTTGTTGTAAATCATTCGGATGTCTTCCATGTAGTATAATTATTATTATTATCTGTGGTTTGAAGAATGTTGGTATCGGCGCGCTTCGCAGGCAGGCAGAGCTAGAAGCCCAGCGTGGGCTCGTACAACTACAACTTGGCGGCGGCGGCGCGCAGCTCAGATAGACCAGCCGCTACATGTCGACATTATTAACACATAGCGATACGCTATGGCGAGTGCTTTTATTCGAATGTTTACTGATCGAAAATTTCGATTGTTTCAACTTTGACTTGAATCTGTTATTGCGACTGGCGCATGGCGCGTTTACTCGCGATTTGTTCGTCTTTGGTATAGTTTCGAGTGAGAACGAGAGTGGCTGATTCGTATAAACAATGGGGTCGACTCTGTCGAAACAATCGAAAAACATCTCGATGGTTGACTCGATGGTTAATTTTAACGACTCCCGATTCTTTCAATTGTTAAAACATGTCGGAATCGCCATCGCTAGGCCGCACGCGCGGACGCTTCCGATCGCATGGAGCCCGACTACGAGCTGCTGACTGTTACACAAAGCACCAGGCACATGGTAATGCCTGAGAAAAGTGACACTACTTCTTTTATAAACAGTTTATTTTTAACATTATCAACAAAAGAAAAATAACATTGAAATAATAAATAATTTCACTTAAAATAATACCAAACCAAGGCTATATTAATTATCGTAAGCTAGGGGGTCCGCGCGGCCGCTCGGGTGGACTACAACAAGTCGATGCTCATCCAAGGCGCTGCGTGGCTTCCATTTCACTACTACCATTAAGTACTTACTATTTTTATTCATTATCGAATTGAGTACCATAAGTTCCATTATTTCTATATTCTTTAATTTTAAAACGGAACGGAAGAATTTATTATAAAAAAGAACTCTGTTGCAACATGTTAATAGTAGTAGTGACGAGGACACGGTGCGTGTAGACACCTAGCACTACAGTCTCAAAAATAGATTATCTATTAGTATAATAATTACACGAAGAGCGGGCGAGGACGGGCGCGGCGCGAGGGTGGCTGCTCTGCACACACTGTGCCTCGCGGCGCCGCCCGCCGTCTCCACGCCTCTGTGCACGAGCCTTTTACATTATAATCATAAAAAACTTTTATAAATAACAAACAACTAAAAAAATATCGCCTAATTTGAACATTTGTACCACGGTTAAAACGCCTAACGCTTGTATAGCCATAGGCGGCTCAAACGTCAACAATATCACGTCTACGAGTATATTCATTAAGTATATGACCCATGTAGGTCGTCTTTATAACTATGATATGATTACAAAATAAATAACACAAACGTTTTTCTTAGGTATGTTGCGGTGTCGGTAACGAACGGACAAGCTCCTGGGAGCGCGAGGAGCCGCGTGTAGTCGCGTGTAGTCGCGCCTGGTCGCGCGCGGCGCACTGCGTGACGTCGCGCGAGTGCACACGTTGCCTGCCAGAGAATGGCCTGCTAAGTGCCACTCCGGAACATGTTTCACTAATAATACGCCTACATATTCACACTAGTATCGTTTTCTGTATAATAATTAATAATTCTCATATATAATAATTAATAGCAATCTGTCGGTATCGTCCAACTTGAAAATCTTCCGATTCTGTCTTTTTTGGTCCGTTTACGAAAAAAGGAAAAAATGTAATCCCCAGCTCTTCTTTTAGGTTAGTACCTAAAAGAACTGTTATTTCGAAAGTCAGAATTCGAAATAAAATTTATTTTGCACAACAATCTTTTTTTAGTGTCTTTTTCACACGAAATCGTGGGCATGTGAGTGAATTTAACTGGGCATTTCTATAAAATATTTAGGTAGCTATGCTACAAAGTTACTTCGTACTTAGTGCAGGTTCTTTGAACATCAGACTATAACGTAGGCATACGTTGCTTTAAAAGCCCGAACTACGATAAGTCTCAGGTTTTACCAATAAAGCTTAAGATTTACTGACATAAGTTGGTAAATGGTAGAAAACTAAGACCACATTTAACGGACTTTTACAGTAGCCTAGTCTGTTTTTTAATCTCTGAGACTAAAATGATGTTACGTGGGGTGTCACACTTGTCACAACACTAAGGGCCATGTGCACCGACATAAGTTTAAGATAACCATCTGATTAACGTCAATAACCAACGATAAGGAACAGGAAATATTGCTAAAACAGCCGTTTTAATATTAAAACAGTCGATTTGGTGTCGGTGAACATCGCCCTAAGAACTGGCGACATTATTATTCTAAGTTTGACACTTGCCTGTGTCAAATTAGTTTCAGGGATTAACAAACAGATATTAATTATATTATACCTAACTATTAGGTAAAGAAATCTTGATGTTCGTACAGTATTGTGAGAGTGGACTGCACTTGCGGTTTGCACTAACTAATGTCCAATAATCAAAGAATTATCCCCACTTAGAAATAATGAATGAATATTGAACATAAACATGTTTGTTTGTTTTTATTTAGTGAGTGCGCTCGGAGCTCGTCACGTGGCGGCGCGCGGCGACGCTGTCGCCCGCCGTGACTCCACACGTACGTACGTGTATGTATGTGCGGTGGTTTGGCACTGTCGTGTTGTCAACAGCCGTGCTGCACATGACCCTTCTTTCAAATCTTGAGCAAATACTAAATTTCATTAGAAATAATACATTGTAAGTACATCATGTCGAAAGTAAAACTAAGTACATTATTTTATATTCGATCCACAGCCACATTACACGCATGAATAACTTATTACATATAATATAAACATAAATAGGTACCTATATCTTTTACTAAAGTATACATACACTAATATTAAATTGTTCATAAACGGTTATACTTATATAGACGTCAGCAAAAAATAACTAAGATACAATTTTGTTTTGACAAAAACAATAAATATTCCGATCATCGTGTCACGTGGTGCGTCCGCGGGGCTGCAGCCGGCGCCGGCGGAGGCAGCCGCCCGCAGCCCCGCGCCCGCTCGGTTCACGTTACTATGGCGAACCGGCGCGCATCACTGTATTTTCAACTAGTTAAAAACTATTGACCAACTGAACTTTAGTACCTACCTACCTAATCTAATTTCACTCAATATAATGTTGCACCACTGTCTACTCGATAGTTTAGTGAGTCGGATAGATTTTTGCTTTATTTAGTTATTTTATCCATAGTTAAAAGTTAAAATGCTTCAAATGAACGAATATGTTGTGTGAGCAGAAGACGTGTGACCGGTGTCTGGCTGTCTGGGGAGTGGCGATGGCGTCTAGCCCGGCAGCGTCGCCTCGTCGTAGAAGTCGGGCTCGTCGTCTTTGTCGATGTCCTTCTGGGCGCCATCCAGCTGACAATCAAAAACAACATTTTATTCAGAGTCTAATTTGCACAGGTGATTGTTCACTTGTTGTTTCTTTAAACTCGGCTTGCTTTATAAAATGTTAAACGAGACTTTCGAGACTGGTTAAAAATAATAGTACATTATGATACAAGTGTTTTTTTTTCCTGGGCGGAGCGGGAGGGCGTGTCAGACTCTTACTGACTAAACCCCTACCCCGTTCCTTCGTTGCCTTCGTTCTGGGGGGGACTCGGTGTCAACCTTTAGGAATACCACATGTTCCCCCCAGAGGCTTCGGCCCTACCGGGCCCCTACAGTTTGCTGACATCTCCTTGAGGCGCGCGTGGAACAGAACGCGCCGTTGACGACTGGGCTCGGTCCAGATTATTTCCAGACTGCCGGACAGCGAGCTACCCAGTGCTCGCCGTCCGCGAACCCGCGCCTACGGTGGTCGGAAATCGGGATCGGGATCTCGGCGGCGGCGGCGTGAGGACCGTTCCCTCACGCGCTCGCGGTCAGTAGCCTCCTTCACGAGCATTACTGCTTCGCAGAAGGAGGCGACCGCATGCCAACCCTCCTCGCTCCGGACCATGGCCTGAACCAGGGCCCGGCGCGAGAGGTCGCCGCTCCCGATAGCCTCCACGAGGACACGGCGGTGCTCCGCCCAAGCGGGGCACACTTCTACCGTGTGCTCCACCGTGTCCTCCGGGCGGTCTACACAGTGGCGACACCCGGGCGTCCTCTCCTGCTTGATTCGATGCAGGAACCTCCCAAACTTACCGTGTCCGGTGAGGACCTGCGTCATACGGAAAGAGAGGACGCCGTGACCTCTTTCCAACCACTCCTCAAAAAGGGGCCTAACCGCCTCAATGACGGCGTGCCCAGCACTGGGTTGCGACAGTCGCTGTCGCCATGCCACCCTGAGATCCCGCCGGAACTCTGTCCGCCATGCCGCGACTTGTCGCGGCAGCGGAGTTTCGCCCCGGCGTTGCATCTCCACGCGCAAATCGTGCATGCGTGCAAGGACTGTTGCCTCCAGATCCCACGGTGGCAGGCCAGCGAGGAGGCTCGCCGCTTCGCGGGAGATCGTGCGGTATCCCCGCACCATCCGGATGGCCATGACCCTCTGGCAAGCGTTCAGCTTGGCCGCCGGTCGCTTACCTAGCGACGGCGCCCAAACCGGCGCCCCGTAAAGGGCCATGGACCGAATTATGATACAAGTGTGTAATGCGGGCCATTATCGTCGCGGTGGTATTAAGACCCGAGCCATGGCGAGGGTCTTAAGAGAACCAAGAACGATAATGACCAATTACTCACGTGTATCATACGACGTTTTTCGACACACTAGTGAAGAAAATAAATTAAAAATCAACTTTATTTAGTTGGTATATGAAAAGTTTATCCAAAGAAACAGTTCGTAAATCTGCAGTCAGTAAAGTTATAATTAACTATTTTAACACGAAATTGCTTGAAACAAGTAAGTAAAACAGTAATTTATGCTATTGAACGCAATAACAAATTTTATTCTTTTTTGTCTTAAAACTTTTTTTGACAAAAAAGAGGTTAAACAAAAAGGTTCTAACTACATTACCGCACATGTGCATAATAGTAATCAAAATGTCACAGTTTGGTAACGAGCCCCTTTATGTACCTAAGTGCAGTGCAATAATAGCCACTTTATGACCAAGTGTGTCGAAAAAGATATAAATTATTAAATATGTAAAATTTTAAATAGTTTATTTAAACACAAAATTGCATGAAATAAGTAAGTAAAACACTAATTTATGCTATTGAACGCAATAACAAATTTTATTCTTTTTTGTCTTAAACTCTTTTTGACAAAAAAGAGGTTAAACAAAAAGGTTCTAACTACATTTACTGCACATGTGCATAATAGTAATCAAAATGTCACAGTTTGATAACGAGCCCCTTTATATACCTAAGTGCAGTGCAATAACAGCCACTTTATGAGCAATTGTGTCGAAAAAAGACTTATATTCAAATGCAAGACATTATTACTCAGATACCCGCGAAACGAGACACAATAGTAAAACAATAACAGCGCGGTCTCATAGGACCGGTTGGGGATTCAAACGTTAAACAATCTACCTATACTTACAAGATTATAAAAAAGAACTTTATTAAAAACAGTACCTACCTATTTTAATCTAATTTTTCTTCTGCCGTGATTACAATCGAGTAAAATATCGTGTGCACATAAAAATCATGAAGCATCTAACGTGATTTCAGAACCTGATGTCATATTGAGGTTATATTCTAGGTCTTTTTTGCACATAATCTAGCTACAACCTAGGGATATTTAGTCACGAGAGAATAGGTTACTTCTAGGCAAGCGTGTTCTATCAGCGACCACGTCATCACTTTACCAACAGGCATCAGGTGAGATAGTGGTGAAACAATACATAATCAAAAAACTCTTGGAGTACTTTTTTTTTGCTGGATAGTTATCAGATGGCTTGTGATTCAGTTATTATTAATTATCTTTCGTATTATATTTTTTTTCAATACACTTACTCAGAACGTGATTATAATCGCACTGCACTTAGGAATATAAAGGCGCTTGTTGCCAAACTGTGACATTTTGATTACCATTACACACTAGTACCTACTGTAATGTAGATAGGGTCTTATATGAGAACCAAGAACGGTATTCACCGATTACTCACGTGTATCATACGTTTTTCGACACACTTGTTAAGAAAATAAATGAAAAATCAGCTTTATTTAGGTAAGTATATGAAAAGTATATTTAGAGAAACAGTTCGTAAATGTACAGTCAGTAACTATTTTTGACGGTATAGCGGTCCTTTGACATAGATTTTCTACTTGAAGGCGTAGGTACAGCACAAATCATTTTCCTCATAAAAAGTTGTAGACTTTTTTGTAAAATCTGTATTTTATTTTTAAATATGGCGGCTAAAAATAGACTTTTCTTAACGTTTGAATCCCCAACCGGTCCTATGAGACCGCGCTGTTATTGTGTCTCGTTTCGCGGGTATCTGAGTAACTACACGCGCGCATGCGCGAAAAATGGCGGCCATAGACTAGCTACTCTAGCTCTCGACTTACTTGACTGGCCTGTTGGTCTAGTGGTTAGTAGCCCTGACTGTTAAGCCAGAGGTCGTGGGTTCGATTCCCACCCAGGACAAATGTTTGTGTGATGAGCACGATCATTTGTTCTGTGTCTGGGTGTGATTTATCTATAATATGTATGTACATATTTAGAAAAATATAAGTATGTTTATCAGTTATCTAGTACTCATAACACAAGCTCTGCTTAGCTTGGGACTAGATGACGTTGTGTGAATGTTGTGGGTTAAAAAAAAAAGACTTAGAAAAAAATAATACCACCGCGATGGTAATCATCCACATTACACACTTGTATCAATATCAATATTGTATTAATATCAATCTACTATCATGTAAATACTATTTAATAAATAATTTTATGTAAATAATATTTTAAAAATAAACAATATTTGAATTTAAAGAATTAAATCATTAAAATATTTATTTTTTTCTTTGTAGTCTATGGCTTAGAGCATAGGTTAAATGCTCTAATAGTCTATGGCTGCCATTTTGAGATACGCGGGGTTCTAGGCGTAATTTTTTCGAGTGACGTTAAGGGGCTGTGTTAGTGTAATAAAATTAAATACTTTGTAGTATTTAATTTAATCATTACAAAATGTTACATTTGCATTTTATTTTCACTACAAAAAACAATACCGTAAAATAGAAAAGAAAACAATATAAACTTTAGACTATGCAATATGATCAAAATACGTTAGCCTTCCAGGCATAAAAAAATTACTGCCATGATACATTTTTTTTTTTAATTTTAGGTGCTATTTTGGTGATATTGTTTTTCTTCACAAGTTTATTGAAAAACGTTGTATGATAGATGTAAGTAAAAATCCCTCGCCAATCACCCACATTACACACTTGTATCATAATCTACTATTTTGAAAGTCTACGCTAATCTCGATAGTCTCGTTATTCCCGGGACTGGGGGTATTAGTTTCGAGTCTCGAAAAAGCAGGAAAATCGTCAGGACTCTCGATATTTTCGAGAGCGAGACTCCCGGGATGAAAGTCCTACAGGTGACGCATAAGATCAGGGCATGATGATCGCGTTCTTTAACAAGTATTTTGAGAAATCGGCTACCGAACGCGATTGAGCTGTGACAAAAGCTTCAAGAAGTTTGCAATGTTAGTATGAATTAGCGGACAATAAGAAAAAGACTGGGTGAAGCAGGTCTGATAACGGTTTCACGATAAGTCAAAAACCGCACTGAGAATATGTGAAGCCGCTTGTGTGGCTTATGGTAGATTTTTTTCCTTAATGCAATACATTAGAACAGTATTTTAGAACAAATATTATAAGAAGCAACGATCTTGACGAGGAGTGGCACGTAGGATTACATCATAAAACTAATACGATCCGTGAAAAATCGATTTAAAGCTGTAATTAAGGCTAAGGAACAGAATACACTTTAATAATAAACGGCTTAACCAAGAATAAATTGTAAGTTTGACTCTTCTTTCTTAATCAAATTTGGTAATTTTTAGCTCCACACAGTTTTATGTATTTTATTGTGCGTCCATTTGGGCAGAACTAACATATTTCTTCTTTCTTTAAAACAAATTATGATGTGCAATTTTTTTGCTCTCGAGTGTAGAATGCTCAGAGAAATGTTTGCTCAATGTCAAAGAGCCACAGAGAAAGTGGAACATAACCGGTATCTGCTAAAAGACAAGATAAAATTAAGAATAGTGGTCTTTGCTCCAAAACGAAGCGCACTGATATTCTTACTAAAATAAACCAATACTTCTAATGCTGTGGGAAACGACTGTATCAGCCGTGAAATGCTGCTCTCGGTGCTGGACATAATCCTTCCCGTAATTTGCCACATCCTCAACTTTTCTGCGTCTAATGGTGTCTTTCCATGTTCTTGGAAAGATGCACAAATTATTTCTTTACCAAAAAAGTCCAATCCCTCATCCTTTTCTGAGTACCGTCCTATATCCGTTCTACCTTTCCTTTCCAAAGTCCTTGAACGGTTAATCTACAACTAATTAGTACTGTCCTATATAAACATAATCTCCTGAACCCCTTTCAGTGCGGCTTCCGCCCTGCTCATAGTACAACTACAGCGCTTCTTAATATTACGGATTATGTAAGATCAGCTACGTAAGCAGTAATTTAAATACAGTCGATGTTTTGCTTGGTATTTTACGCTCTTTTAATATATCTCCATCGGTGATTGACTGGTTTCGCAGTAACCTGCTCGGTCGCCGTACCGTAACGTATTCGCATCGGAGAGACTCTGTCTTCTTGGCGTAGTACTACCGTCGGGGTACCGCAGGGTGGCGTGTTATCCCCTTTACTTTCCGCAGTTTTTTATAAACTCGTCACCATAAACCGTGATCTCGCCCGCATATGCGATTGGAGCAAGAAGTATGGTCTTCCGGTCAACCCCACAAAGACACAGGTTATGGTGGTGGGGAGTTCTAGGATGGTTTCCAAGATCGACTGGTCGACTCTTCCCCAAGTCTCTTTTGACAACTCCGTTATACCCTTTAGTGATAACGTTAAGAACTCCCCAAATTCTATTAATTGACAAGAACTTTTCCTGGACTGCGCAGCTACAAGAAGTCAGCCGTAAGTTATTCGCATCTGCTGCATCTTTAAGAAAACTTCGCAATTTTCTGCCGACTGCCACCAAGATTGCGCTTGCCCAGTCTCTTCTTCTCCCCATCCTTGATTATGCTGATGCCAGCTATCTTGACCTTACTCAAGAGAAACTGGATAAGCCGCTCAAGGCTTCAAATTTTTTGTATAAGATTCATATTTGTTTTGCGCAAATACGATCATGTTTCCGAATTCCGTGTGAAGCTCAAGTGGTTGCTAATTCGCCTTCGCCAGAATGCTCATATTGTTTCCCTTCTATATAACGTTCTCTTTTCCCTTCTACGCCTCTTTACCTTAAAAAACGTTGGTTTTGAATTTCTCTGAAATTCACACACAAAGTTGCTAAGTTCATCAGAGAACTTGCGACTTAAAATCCTATCCATACCACGATCTTCTTTGACAAGTCATTGACTGTCCAGGCCGCGGGCCGCTCGTCTGTGGAACGATGCGTTGCCTGTCTTTAAGAGACTCGTTCGGGAACATTACCAGTTGCTATGAATATCGAGTCGTCATTTATTTTTGTTTTGTTTTTCTCTGTTTATACTTGTCAATATGTATCTATTATACAAGGTGTTGTTTCGAAAGTGTATGGCATTTCGGGAGGTAATTATGTTAGTGATACTCGACCCGAATCAAAAATGAGTAAGTAGGTAATTTTTAAATTTATTTTTCCATTACGGAAATCGGTACGTGTGAACTACCTTTAATAAAACAGAGACAGTCTGATACTCGCCCTATAACTAAGTTTCACAGTACCTACAAACATACAAACACTATTTTTCATTGATACAAAGCACACTAGCACTTCCCACACATTGTTTAGAAAGTTATTCTAAAAACCAACTAAAATTTAAAAAACTAAATAAAATGTATTATTGACCAAGTATTGTATTTTTATATCATTACTAGCTGTTACCCGCGACTTTGTCCGCGTTAAGTTCGGAAAAAGTACTATCATTCTGTGCTCGCAATTCATTTCGAAAGGATCGAAATTATTTATTTAACTTTCCCATAAACCGTTTAAAAGTATAGACACAATTAATTACCTTGAGGAAATGTTTTACGTCCACATGTACGAACAGAAAGAGTATTTGTAAGGGTCGTAGCAGTTGACGTTTCTACCTAGCCCGAGTGAAAAGGCATTAGTTTATATATTGGGCACGCCATCATTTAGGCGGTAAGCCCCTCTTTGAGGAGTGGTTGGAAACACGTTACGGCGCGTGGCATCTTCACCTTCCGTATGATGCAGGTTCTCACCGGACATGATAAGTTCGGAAGGTTTCTGCACCAGATTCAGGCGTAAAAAAACATCAAGGTATACACTACTTGGATCGCCCGGATCTTGATCAACATACAGTGGAGGTTTGCCCAGCTTAGTGCACCGCCGTATGCTCGTGGAGGCGATCGGCGACAACGACTGCTCGCACTGGTTCCCTGGTACAGGCCATGGTCCGGTCGCCTCCTTATGCGAAGCAGTAATGCTAGCGAAGGTGACGGTCGCACGCAAGTGGGAACGTCCCTCCTGCCCCCGTCGCTGGGATTCCAATCCCGATTTCCAACCACCGCAGGCATGGGCTTGCAGACGGCGAGCAATGGGTAGCTAGCCGTCCGGCAGTCTAGTAATAATCCGAACCGAGCCCAAGGTGTCAAAGGCGCGATGGGCCACGCGAGCCTCAAAGAGATGTCAGCAAAACTGTAGGGGCTCAGCAAGGTCGAAACCTCTGTGGCCATGGGTTGGCTTCTGAAAGGAAAACCCAGGACCCTGTAACAATGGCAGAGAAGGAACGGAATGTGTTTTTGTTAGTAAAATTCTGACACGTCCTCCCGCTCCGCCCAAAAGCAGAATATGTCATTCTGATGATTTCCCAAAATTAGTTTATTACGTTTCTCTTTCATGTTCTTTTGTTGTTCGTTGTAAGATTTTTAAATGATTTGTTCGTCAAAAAAAGGATATACACGCGGTAATTTTAGTAACAATAATAAATGCTTTTTACAGCGTTTTCACGTTATCTGTAATATGTACCTGTCTTTCATATTGTCCAGCCCGATATCGGATATCGGAGCACGGCATTTCATACATTTTACTTACCCCGATATCGTATCGGCGTCCGACATCGATATCGGATCGGATAATGTGAAAACGCTCTTAGGGTTTGCAGTTCTGCACCTTTTTCTTAAGATAAAAGAACGAATACCTTCTCCCATTCTGGGCAGAGCAAGAGAGACTATCAGACTTTCACTGACTAAAACCCACTTGTCAAGCAAGCACGCCACCATAGCTAGAGTGTTTCAAAAGGTTTCAGTTTCGGATCTGGCTGGAAGTACCTTGATAGTAATATTATGCGAATCACCTGGAGGATACAATAGAGCATGCGCTGGAAGTCTGCCCTGCTTATGCGGAACGCCAATGCGATCGAAGGAGGTTGCTGAAAATATGAGGGATAGGATATCCTCTCGCTCCGTGACGCTCCGGGTGTCAAGCTTTAGGGAGAGTCCCAAACACCGCAAGCACGCCTGTGATTGTACCATCTGCATCGGGCCGTCCAGTGAAAGTAAGCCCGAATCCACGCGCGACTTCAAGTGGTGTCAGCAAAATATGGAAAGGCCCTCTACGTCCGATGTCTGCTAGGACTGCGATACTTTTGCCAGGGTTGCTTTCCATAATTTTTGCCTCGATAATATTTCTATGCAGAGTTACACAATTTTGGCAGAGGTAAATAAAGAAGCATGATCGGGTCACTGACCTTCTGATAGCGCAAAGCCGTAAGCGAATCCAAAAACTACACCATGTGTAGTTGTAAAGAAAGACATCTTTACAACAGCACTCGAAAAGAATTTGAGATCATGCTTACATTAATTGTACGTTTTTGTCGTTTAAATTACTTGTTCATTTACCCAGTAGTAGTTTTTGGTGTATATTTGTCTAACGTCCTCGTAAATCAGACGAATGTTTTTCCATAGTGGGAACTATCCTATAAAGTTTGTCCAAATTTTAAATGAATTTCGGCGAAATCTTGTTGTAGCGTTTATTGATGGCCAAACGCGGACTGTAGTCGCCGCCGCCGATTATCTCCATGAGGACATGGCAGTACTCTACCCAAACGGGGTTGACTTCTACCGTATGCTCCACTGTGTCTTCCGAGCGGTTCCCAATGAAACAATGAAATGATGGTAAACAAATGTAGGAGTCGATTGGGGTTATTCCTGAGTATTGCCTCCGTCAGAGGGTTGTTCCAGTGTTCTTCACCACTCACTCCAAGGAGGCATAGCCCCGTTGGCAACTTAAGGCTGCTAGAAATGTGAGATACGTCATACTTTATCAAACTGTCGTCAGAAAAGCAAACTACATTCGGCCCCGAACTATATGAAACAGTAACCGCAAATACACGCAATTATTAGGGCGCACGGTGCAACTCCTTCCTATAAATTTGTCAATAATAAAACTCATCTAAGTATTTACTTTTATCGCCTTTGGTTGGTATGCCTTGCCTAATCACGGTCAATTAGCTTGTTACAACCTCTGGTAAATAAATAAAAATAGACAGTATGATTGTTAAAAATGTTCTGGCCGTTCAATAATAAAATTTGTAAGTCCGTCATGCTCGATCTAAAAAGCCGTTTTAATAAAAAAAGTAGTAAGAATGCAAAAATATGTCAGAAATTTGTGCTTACAGTTAAAAAAAACCTATCTTGCTAAAAGATAAATAAAAAAAACTATCGCCCAAAAAACCATCTGAGATTCGAACCATGATAAACCGACTTACAAATCTAGTCATCAAACCAATGTGCTACACGTCTTCTATGACATGTTTTCAAAATAAGCGTTCTTATACAGACTTAGTAAATGTATTTTGCACCTAATTGATTAAATTCTATGTTTTGATTACTTTATTGAAAAAAAAATGTCGAAGTTACGTTGAAAACATTTAAAAAGCAGTTTTAATATTAAAATCGACTTGTCTTTCTAAATTATGCCTAAAAAAGAAGATAAAATAAACACAAAAAGAATAGCTGGAGTAGGGACTCGAACTCACGACCAATGACGTTCAATACGGTCCACGGAGTGCGGACAAAATGCAATATTACTCACCCCCCAAAGCGAATAGCGTGATAGTTTGCTGCCTATGTCCTTTCTCAAGCTCTAGTTTGTCTTTGTACCAAATTTCATCAACATCGGTTTGGCGGTTTAAGCGTGAAAGCGTAACAGACAGACAGACAGACAGACAGACAGACAGAGTTACTTTCGCATTTATAATATTATTATTATAGTTAGGATTTGTGACTTTTTAAAACCTCCCGAAATGCCATACACTTTCAAATCAACACGTTGTATATAGAATATACATATATGAATCTATGTATGAATCCATTGACCATTGACTGCCCCATTCCAGGCTGCCTGGAAGAGATCGCCGAATGCGATAAGGCCGCCCATTGTTTGTATCTATGTTTTTAGTTTTAGTTCTTTTTTAATGGTGCACTTACAATAAAGAATATAATAAATAAATAAAAATGGCGATGGACAGACAAATGAAAAGTGATGTAAGGCAGTCAGAGTAAAGATAGCAAACGGAATCGGGTACGTCAACTTATAAGAGGGGAGAATAATATATAGTTAGTTAAAAGTGAGCAGTTCGTCTCGGAGACTGGTAGTTACCGCTCGGAGCTGCAGCGGCGTGAACACGTAGACCAGCGACATGCGCAGCGGCACCATCATCACCAGGAAGAACGGCATGGCCAGCGAGAAGCGCGACGACTTGACGGCGTACAGCAGCGCCAGCCCCGCCGCCTGGATCAGCGTGTACATGTGCATCTTCAGCGTCGGCACCTGCAACACGCACCGCCGCGTCACTACGAGCTGTCACCGGGCGCCGGCCGCGCGGCTAGCGAATACTCAATACGCACCCGCCGGACGTAAGGAACTTGCGGGTGATGCTTGACTGGCTTAAACAGCAGGATGCAGCGGTCCCAGAACTGGATGCCGCCCAGCGCCGAGATGCCCATGTAGAGGAACACGCCGAACAGCACCGCCATGGGCACGTGGCTCAGCCAGCGCGCCGCCAGCACCGACACGCCCACCAGCAGCGACACCAGCAGCGCCGTCAGCCGCTGCTCTGTAGGACAGCGAGCGTCACTACTCCGCAGCGTGCCACGCGACCACTACGTCGCGCGTCGCTCACTCACTCACAACATACTCTACTGCTTTTTGTTCAGTATCAAGACTATTTTAAATGGTATTTAATTTTCAGTAATTCATCGCAAGTAATTATCAGGAAAAGTAAAAGAAAAGGTAAGCGTTAGGGGTGTGGGGTGTGGGGTGTGGGGCGTACCTTTGACCTCGACGATATGCGGCTTGTCGCCGGGCGCGTGCGTGGTGGACATGATGGTGAGCGCCGCCACGTGGCTGACGGAGCGCACCGTGGCCACGCACTGCCACGGCGCGCCGAACAGCCCGCACATGGCGTTCACGAACGACATGATCACGATGTCCATGTGGAAGCCGCTGCCCTTCTTCAGCTTGCGCTCCGGCTTGTCGATGATCAGCCTGCGGCAGACAACAGCGCTCTCACTCCACTGCTCGACACTCCAACAACGTTTATTATATTACATTCATTGCAGGTAGTTTCGTTCGCTTTGCATCCGATACTTTAACTGGCGCAGATAAGAAATATTCACTAAACAGACAATTTACGATATTTTCGCCTGAATAATTGTGAAGAATACAAGTACAGTCGCTCGGAATAACACAATATGGTGGCAGTCGTCTTACTCAGCGATGTGCGTCTCCATGAAGACAATAATGTAGACCATGAGAGCCGGCAGGCCCATGGCGAAGGCGGCCCAGGCGGGGATGGTGTTGAGCCCGTCGTTGAGCGGCACGAACCAGGCGCGGTCCGCCGTGGGGCTCAGCCCCTGGGGCACGCGCAGCGTCTCCGTCCACACGGGCACGGCGCACGACAGCGCCACCATCAGCACGATGGCGATGGGCACGCCGAAGTCCCCGAGCGCGCGCCGCGCCTGCGAACATCGAACAGAGCCTCACTGTCGTAGCTAGCTGCCACCTCGGCACATCTCTTTTAAAAGTTACACAATCATTTTATAATTGAATTATCAAATGATGACCAATTTTGGATGAAGAGAAAGTTATTAATTTTTAATTTGTGATTATTAATAGATATATAATAGGCAGATATATAAAATTGGTATAATTAAATATTATGGAAAGGACGGCGCTGGATTTTGATTTTCTCGTAAATGGTTGTTGGTTCATAAAAGGTTGGGAAATTATGATATACACATTGATACAGCTACATGACAATAAGAGTTTGCCAGGCTCGTACCTAAAAGACTAAGTTGTTCTCAGATGTTTTAAAATGCTGACATGACTATTTGATTTACAAAGAAAGGTAACAAGTTAGGTTGTGGCTGAGAAGGAGATGTGTACTCACGCTGCGGCCGAGGAACTTGCCGTTGCGGAAGATGCGCAGGTAGTAGGCGATGATGAAGGTGGACAGCGTGAGCATGGTGCACCACAGCGCCGTGTTGGGCTGCGGCAGCATGGCGGCGGCGGCGTGGTAGCCGGCGGTGGTCACGGCCTCTGCGGAGCACACACGCTACACTCACATGCACTCACACTACCTGCCCGAGACTGCTCGGGCTACAACAAACCGGACCATTACAACAAAACGTACATTTTGACTTGATTAGGAATCAAAATTCATTGGGTACTTCCCGTTCACTTAGAATCTGGAAATTTGGCATAAAGCAAGGTCTTATAGAACAAATATAGGGAATAGTCTGAAAACTGACAATTTGTAGTTACAAAACATTTTGAAAAATCTTCAAGACTCGATCCGAGAATTTAACTGCTTTCATAGTTAAGTAGTTGGTTCGGAACCCGCAAGTCCGTCACGCACTTGCCTGGTTTTTTGCTACATAAACGGCTGTATCTTTCTTTTTTCGTTTTAATCTTAAAAGTTTGATTTTTGCACAGCTTCAAGGGACCGTGGACCTAAGTATATATATCATCATCATCATTTGCCTAGCCTTTTTCCCAACTATTTTGGGGTCGGCTTCCAGTCAAGCTGGATTTAGCTGAATACCAGTATTTTACGAGGAGCGGCTGCCTACCAGAACTCCACAACCCGTTAACTGGGGTAACATGGTACTTCATGGCAAGACTGGAGTCAGATTTACTGGCTTCTGACTATCCGTAACGACTGCCAAAGATCTACAAATGACAGCCGGGACCTACGGCTTAATGTGCTTTCCGAGGCACGGAGGTAACTCGGCATGTTAAGATGGTCACCCATCCACAGACCAACCTTGGCAAGCATTGCTTAACCTTGAAGATCGACCCATGCGCCTGTTATTATCTAGCCACGAGCTCCTCTCAACTCGATACCGTTGCCATGCGTTTCCGAGATAAAGGGTCTTGACAGACAGACGGATAACAAAGTCATCCTATAAGGGTTTCGTTTTTTCCTTTTGAGCTACGGAACCCTAAAAAAATAAAGAAGAATAACACACATTGACTCTCACACACACAAACTTAGATAGTGGCACGTGGCGCACTTGTTAGTAATGTTTTACTTTTGTTTTGATCATGCATTCCTCATACTGCTACTATTGTTTAAGGTACTTGTCATAGTTTCATTAGTGTGGGACAAGCAGCCGTGTCTAGTGGCGCGTCGATCGCTGCGCCACAGTTACAAAGCAAAAGCAGAACTTTTGCAGATATCATTTAGGTGATAGTTGTTGTCGACTGGGAGCAGTGAGCGGCGGCGAGCGCGGTACCTGGCAGCGTGGCGTTGTCGAACAGCGTGGCGTTGAACAGCGTGCCGTTGTCGGGCAGCGTGCTGTCGAGCAGCGTGCCGTTGTGCAGCGTGCCGTCGAGCAGCGTGGCGTTGTGCAGCGTGGCGTTGAGCAGCGCGGGCGCGGCGGGCGCGTAGTAGTGCGCGTCCAGCGGGTGCGCGCGGAACACGTTGATGAGGCTCGTCACCGGCTCGCCGATGAAGATCAGCGAGATGAGGAACGCGAAGATGTCCTCCGTGAACCTGGGCATCGCGGACTCATTAGCACTCTCGCAGCTACACTTCACGGCTACACTCATGCGTTTAACGACTAACACTACCGAAATGCGATAACTTTTTTATTTTCTTTTTAATTAAGGCGGGAAATCATCTAATGACTTCTCCCGCTCCGGGACGGCGCGGGAGGGTATGTCAGACTTGCCGACTAAACCCACTCCTGTGTTCCTACAGTTGCCCTTTGTGTTCTGGGACCACGGGTAACCTTTTCAGAAGTCGACCCATGGCCCCAGTAGGCTTCGGCCCGACTGACAGCGCGTGGAACAGCACGCGCCGCCGCCGCCGGCCACTCGGGCCGGTTGCCGCCCGTTTGTGTCTTGGATATGTGCGAATGTTTGGAAATTAGTAAAAGCATCATTTATTTGTTCTAAACTGTTAGTAGGTAAATGCTCGACATCAGCAGCAGATACGAGGGATTCAAAGCGGTGTAAATAAGAAGGGTGTGTGGCGAAACCTGGTGATCTTCTTAACGGCGACGCTGCCCTCGACGGAGGCGACGGCGAGCGCGATGACGATCATCCAGAGGCCGCAGTACATGCGCGCCGTGAGGAAGTCGAAGCCGTTGGAGTGGCAGAAGTTGGCCAGCGACTCGTCCAGCAGCAGCAGCGGGCCCGTGGCGCCCGTGATCATCATGGGCTGCCCCGCCACCAGCGCGAACAGGATGCCGCCGGCGCACGTGAACACCTGCGGACGCACGCCGCTGTACTAGTGGCTGAGCACTGAGCACGCCGCTGCAGCTCATGTGCTCGCATCATCGTTTCAATTCTAGGCTTTTTGGTTGATATCAGAAGTATGAACCAGTTCTCTCAAGTAGATCATGTGCTAAATAGTTACAGTTAGGGTCTTGCGTGCTATTTGTGAAAATGGATTCACTTGAATATCGTGCGGTAAACAAATTCTACCTTTTGAATGAATTGACCCTACGGAAATTTATCCATTGATGATAAAAAACCGGGCAAGTGCGAGTCGGACTCGCGCACTGAGGGTTTCGTACCAACCTACCTATAAAAACAGTTTAATTCTCGAATCGAGTCTTGAAGACTTTCCAATTTTTTTTTTCTTGTGACGTAACTAAAAATTTTCAGTTTTCAGACTTTTCCCGATATTAGTGCTATAATACCTTGCTTCGTGCAAAATTTCAAGATTCTAGGTCAACGGGAAGCACCCTATGAGTTTTGATTCCTTTGACAGTGTCGAAATGTACGTTTTTTGCAACATAAACGGGCGTATCTTTTTTTCCCGTCAACTTACAAGTTTGATTTTTGCACAACTTCAAGGGACCGCGGATTTCAATATATGGTTTTAATTTCAACTTGATACCTTCACGCGTTCCTGAGAAAAAGGGTCTTGACAGACGGACGGACAGACGGACAACAAAGTGATCCTATAAGGGTTCCGTTTTTTCCTTTTGAGGTACGGAACCCTAAAAATGGCGTATTGCAGGGACGTATAGCGGTATCGGGATGTGGGCTATTACACACTCGAGCTTTTTTTTTCCCGAACTCGTGCGTTCTCTTTCCCAACTGTCAAAATAATGTCTATTAAGAAGAAAAAACCAACCACGAAGTTTTTACTAAAAAAAAGTTAAAATCAGAACTATGAATCATATTGTGAAATTGGCACCCATTTGTCGCATTTGACGAGCATCTTAAGTTAACTAGGCACAGTAACCGACAATAGGCATGTATGGCGACTTACCAGGGTCTCGGAGATGCCGATGTTGCCGTACGTCTTCTCGGCCAGCAGGCCGCCGAAGGTGATGGCGGACGAGAGCGCCGCGAAGTACATGAAGATGGTGGCGGCCACGCACTGGCCGTTGAGCGCGTCGCGGAAGTCGGAGGCGTAGTGCGGGTAGCGGCGCCGCATGTCGCGCAGCACGCCGCCGAACAGGCGCCCGGTGCGGCGCAGCGGCTCGTCCGGCTCCTTGGCGGGCAGCCCCGCCTCGGCCGCCAGCAGCGCCTTCTTCTCGTCCAGCGGCGCGGGCGCCTCGCCGGCCGCGCGCTTGCGCTCCAGCGCGTCGCGCTTGCGCCGCCGGATCATCTCGCTCTTGGCGCGCAGCTCCTCGAAGGGCAGCAGCGCCTGGCGCTCCCAGTCGCCCGGCGGCAGCACGATCGAGTCGTCCAGGAACTCGTTGATGGCGGACAGCAGCTCGCGCCGGTCGTCCGCCTTGTACGCGATGGAGTGGAACGCCGGGTTGGACATGAGCGTGGAGATGGAGCGGCCCACCTCGTGGTAGTCCAGGTCGGCGCCGCTGGGGCCCAGCAGGATGAACATGAAGCGCACCGGCACCGGCACCTCGGTGATGGACGGCATGAAGATGCCCTGCGCCAGGCGCACGAAGGCGATGGTGGGCTGCTCCAGGAAGCCCACGGCGCCCACCAGCACGGTGGTGGCCTCGGCGTCGCCGGGGATGCGCTTGAGGATGGAGTCGTTGTGCGGGCGGCGCAGCTCGTCCTGCGAGCCCGCGTCCGTGGCGGCGGCGGCGGCGGCCAGGTACTCCACCTCGCGCAGCTCCAGCCCGGCCGCCGACGACTTCTTGCGCAGCTCGGCGCGCTCCAGCGGCAGCGCGTACGAGCTGCGGCGCCGCCGCGGGTCCGCCAGGTTCTGCACACAAGCGCACGCTCAGCCGCCACGCGCCGACCACGCGCCGACCACGCGGGCCGCGCTACTCTACAACTTACGTGCGTTTCCTTCACAATGCACATCAGCCTCGTTTTTTTTTTCATGTAGGTAATTGAATTCCTTTATATGAATCCAGCTCATGATATTTTAAAAGGTGCCAAACTATTCAACTAACTAGTCTAGCCACAATGAAAAGATATATTTTTTTACTTAACTTAGGCTCGCGTTTGAGCACTATGTCATTATTACCACTAGTCAGACAGTTTCCTCGGCCGCTCTGCTGCGCGTGTGGCACAGCGGTGGACAGCAACGTGCCGCGCGTGTCCCTACCGATTATACATCGCCGATGCATCGGTTGAGCCGTTTTGGAGATAAATAGGAACATTGGATAGCTTCTTTTCGTGGGGATGGTAGCGGGGCCAGAGGCAAACGGGGTGTCGTCGTCACGACTAGCACCGTTACAGAGAGAGAGAGAGAGAATTAAAAAAACATGTTGCGCCGACCCCAAATAATATGGGATAAGGGCAGGAAGAAGAAGAAGAAGAATAGATAATAGAGTGACATATAAAATTGTATTGTACTGTGTAAAGGACAGCGTTGTAACTTTGTTTTCTTATAAAGAGAGCTTAAAAGGTTGGGAAACTCTGCCCTAAACGTTTCATCGCGGGGAAGATCGCGGGTAATTAAAGTAAATTGGAGGTCTCCCGAAGACGCCGCCGCGCGTCGCAGCGAGTGTAGCGCGCGCTCGGCACTGCCCTGCACACAATATGTAGCAGTTGCACAGGTCGGTACGAGTAACGAGTGCAGTACCTAACGTGGAGTAGTGGCTAGACTAGGCAGATATTACATTAGCATCTAACTAATCAATAGGTACTAATGGTTTGCTAGTTGCAAAATACGCTCTCAAATACACTTCAAACAAAAATACAATAATGAAGCTCAATGCGTAAGTCTATTTACTTGTTTTGATTGCAATCAAGTTTGAAGTAAGTAGTTAGACTTGTATGAGTCACACTATGTACAGTGCATTGTTGGCTCGGCCGGTGTTGGCATGGCGTGTAGACGGTGACGTCATGTGTCATGATGTGTATCGAGTGGCAATGGAAACGTTTGGAGCGGGTGTAGCGCGGGCTCCGATTGACTCGATGTGGTGACGCGCCGAGCGAGCCGAGCCGTCGACGCGTCGCAGCGTGTACAACGTAGGTACCTACAGTAAAATTATGCACAACGGAACAAACACAGTGTAAACATTGCGCTCAGTTACTAAGTACTGAACTAATAGAATGTGAATTTTCCAAGTGTTGGGTGATAGCCAAATCTAAACTATAAGATATACCTACATATAACAAAACCTAAAATGGATTCGAAATTTATGAGGATCCGAGTGATTATTGTGAAACTAAATGTATCATTTGATTTCACATAATCGTATTGCCTGGAATCGTAAACGTATTAATAGACGATCGAACTCGAGCTGACGAACAGCACCCGAGCCACCGCTCGGCGCGTCGCCGGCCGGGCGGGCTGGCGGGCGGCGCGCGGCGCTCCAGAGCCGAGCAGCTTACACTACAATGGGATAGATAGACGCTGAGGATACATCAGATCATTATTTGAAGTACTTTTATTGACTTGGTCGTAGTTCTAGTACCTAAATTCTTACTTATTCTTTAACAATTTAAATATTTTTGTTTGTATTTTCACTAAGTACCTACCTAGTTATCAAGTTCTAGTCAATAGCCTATCTAAGTCAAGTATCTGGCTGGTAAGTAGCTTAGGGAGGCTTAGTAGACTTGTCTACGAGGACGAGCCTGTCCTTGTGCGCCGCTCCACTGCGGCACAGCCTCATGTAAATAGATATCTGCTTCACAGCTCTACATATCTCAACTCTTACATCAGCAACTACCTACTGACTACTGTCAGCGGCTTCGCCTGTGAGACCGACATATAAATCCTATGTTCTATTCCAGGACATGACCAGGACATGGTCTATCCAAATTAGGTAGAGGTACTAAGTTTCATCGAAATCCGTTGAGCCGTTCGAGCGTGCAGAAGCAACACACTAAAACTGCTTTCGGATTTGTGATCGATAATAACATTTTGATGTTACAATAAAAATCGATTACAATTGCCTATTTGCATGAAACTACACAATTTGCGAAAAAGCTAGCTAGGTACGTTGTTTTACGTTATTGTTGTTTGGGCACAAGCGCGCGCTGTCGGCACGCGGACCGAGCTCGGCTCCGCGCCGCGCGCCGCACACTAGTCACTAGTCGCACACATTCATATATTATTATTGTTTATTTCCCTACTTTTTTAATCGATGCTTATTTATTTATCAATATGGCAAACACAACTTGTGCTTATGATAGTTGTATTTTCTTTTAAATCGTCTAATAACACTGACTTAGCTTCAAATTACGACCATAAATCTGAAAGATATACTCGTACTCGTATGTACGAGTAGTTCAGGGGACTCATGTTCATAATTATGTGTATGGATACCTATATATTGAGGAAATGTCTGTTAAAACACCAAGGCCGGTAAATTATTAAATAATTATGGTTCTTCTTAAGGAGATAATTATATTCAGTTCTTATTTACCTATATTAGATTGCGGGCTTACAATACAAACTATTACCAATTTGATAAATTAGTTATATATATAGTTATAGGCTTTGCAGATTGGATTTAACCAAATCAGGGTCTCCAATTAGCCTCTTCGCACGCCTTTCCACCGAGTCCGAAGCTGCTAGATGGCATTTTGCAGCACCAGCCCATATGTGGCTGCAGTACTCCACACACGATGGGACCTGTGCTTTCGACACAGACTTCACCAGACAGTGATCTGAAGTTCCTATAGGCGAGGAGACTGTTACAATACATCTGTCCGGGTCGGTGGTCTGCAGAAGGTCCAGACAATTGGCGGTATGACCAATTACATCGGGCACCCTGGTCGCTTGCTTAACCAGCTGGGAAAGACCCATCGCTACTGCAAAGTTTCGCGCTTCCCTCCCAGCGTGGTCGGTCCTCTGGTATGGGAAAAGCCAGTCTTGATGGCAGGCGTTAAAGTCCCCCAGAGCGACGAATTGCGCGTCAGGGTGCCGATGTAGAGCCATATCGGCAGCCTCACTGAGGTGGTCAAACAGCCGAGTTGTCTCCTGATCACCGTTGTGCGATCGGTAGACACAGGCATAGACAATTTTGTCCATACCGGTGTCTACCAACAGCCATAAGGTGGATAGTAAAGGGTCTTCAAGGTGACGGAGACGCTGACAGCAGATGTCATTACGGACGTACACACAGACTCCGGCACGCTGCAGGAAGTGATGCTTCAGTGAGTATCCCGGGTAGTTGAGGTACGCCGCATCTGTTGGACATCTGATCTGGGTCTCCGTCAAGAAAAGCAAGTGAGGCATGTCGGTCTCTAGATGGTGGTGAACCGCGTTGAGATTTGAGTGCAGCCCTCGAATATTCGAGAGCTGCACTTGAAAAGAGAGGACGTGCCTCCGCTGTACAGATTTGCCTTTCTTTTTTGGACCATTCATAGATTTTTTTTTTCCAATTCGGAGTGAATAGGATCGATGGAGGATGGCAGTTGAGCGAGGTGTTGCGATATTAGGCCCAACTACACGGTCAGCGTTGCTGCGCCAATGGAGGGTTGCTATGGAGACTGCGGGGACGCCCGAACCCCCCCACGTCCAATGCATCTATTTACCTGAATGCCAATATTGTACTTAGGAAACGTTGACATTCAAGTCGCAAACTCATCGGCGACAATCAATGTCTAATGTAATACTTGTCGACATGTACGGCATTCTCTGCTTTTGTCTCTTTTCTTGCGTTGAATATTTCTTAATAAAAAAAGAGAAATTTCCTTTCTCAATCCTCGAAACATCGGAACCCTACCCCGGAAAAAGATGATTAAGAATATTGTAGTGCTTTAGATTACAGGAAACCCATGTAAAAAAAAATAGGAGTCCTTCGGTCAGCATCCTTCCTACTGCGCGAGATTTCAACTCGTACTTGGCCAGAGTTGTTTTAATACAATTACTTTAAAACAATAGATATTGTGTTGGTGAGTCGGTGTTGATGATCCGATACTGTGATGACCGACGACAAGAGGCTTGCTGCAGCCGAGCGCCGGCGCCGGGGTGTAGTGTGCGGGTGGTGTCGTGGTGAGTGTACGGCGACGTGGCGGCCGGCCGACGGTGAGCTAGTGATGCCATGACGGTGACGGCGGCACACGACAAGAGGCTTGCTGCAGCCGAGCGCCGGCGCCGGGGTGAAGTGTGCGGGTGGTGTCGTGGTGAGTGTACGGCGACGTGGCGGCCGGCCGACGGTGAGCTAGTGATGCCATGACGGTGACGGCGGCACACGACAAGAGGCTTGCTGCAGCCGAGCGCCGGCGCCGGGGTGAAGTGTGCGGGTGGTGTCGTGGTGAGTGTACGGCGACGTGGCGGCCGGCCGACGGTGAGCTAGTGATGCCATGACGGTGACGGCGGCACACGACAAGAGGCTTGCTGCAGCCGAGCGCCGGCGCCGGGGTGAAGTGTGCGGGTGGTGTCGTGGTGAGTGTACGGCGACGTGGCGGCCGGCCGACGGTGAGCTAGTGATGCCATGACGGTGACGGCGGCACACGACAATCCAAACCAAGGACAAGAGCTACTAACAACTAAATGTGCACACACAGGGATAGATGAGCGGCATGGACTAGGCATCGGGCGCGCGATGACGTAAGCTACGGATGGAGACAAGCCGGTGAGCTAGCGAGCAGGAGAGGGAGCACACGGGCGGGGCGCTGCGTACGATGAGGTGCGCGCTGTGGCGGCGGCACGCGCCGGCCGACGCGCTGCACACGGAGCAGCGCGCGCGCGCCGCGCCCTCCTCCACCCACAGCGACTGCACAGACACCACACTGCACTGGCCGCCTACTACCGACCACAGTGCGCGCACGCACTCGCCACTCAATCCAGCCTCTTGTAAATATAAATATATTCATTAAGGTATTCAACGACTCAACAGTAAGGTTTATAGGTAATTCCTTTCTTTTCTTATCCTTTTAATTAAAATACACCGGAAAAGGTTATTTGAGTCACAGTATTAGCTAAGTGCCAATAAAGTCGAAGCAATTAAAATCATGGTATAATGAGGCGGGTGCGTAGAGCGGGAGCAGGCGCCGCGCGCCGCGCGCCGGGGCTCGCGCTCGCCGGGCGCGCTCGAGCGCCGCGCCGCTGATAGCCAGCTCGTCGATAAGGGAGCTGTTATGTCAGCAGTTGTTTGTCGCGGTAGCGAGGCGAGTCCTTCGCGCCGGATTAACCTTGGACATTCACAAACATTCATACATTTTGTCCGGCACATGCCAAACGTCAGATATCGTAAGTAAAGTTCGATAAACGTGACTCGCTATCTGACACGACAGATTATCTCTCGTACCTCCTTATCATTTTTTGTATTTTTCGTGTAGGTATTTGAAAGCGATAAGGTTCATTGTGTCATACGACTATTGATAAGTTATTATGGCACGGCCGTCAAGGCCACGAAGCGCCGCCTGGCACTCTTCGGTTAGCGGCCTTCGGAACGAATACTCGGTTATGATGAAGGAAGAGCGATGGAGTCACCTGCAGGCTGGTGTAGGACGAGTGCTTGCGGCCGCTGATGGAGAAGCGGAAGCGGTCGTCGTGCACGTGGCGGTGGCGCAGCAGCAGCGAGCGCATCACCACGGGCTTGTCGTCGTCCTCGATGAGCCCGTCCGCCACCATGCCCTCCACCACGCGGTACGCCACGCCCGGCAGGTCCTTCTCGTCCAGGTCCAGCAGCACCACGCCCGTCTCCAGGCAGCGCCGCAGGTTCAGCAGCGAGTGGAAGGACAGCGACGCCACGTGCGGCTTGCCCCAGCGCGCCGAGCCCTCCTCCACGTCCTCCTCGTACTTGATCCAGCGCGCCGTCTCCTTCCACTCCGCCTCGCCGTCGTCGGTGGCCAGCAGCTCGTCCAGTTGCACGAACACCTGCAACACACGCCACGGTCAGACGCCGCCACCACGCGCCGTGCGACACGCGCCGCCGCCGCCGGCCCGAGCTTACCGAGTGCGGGCTGTGGTCGTACATCTTCTTGTATGCAGCATCTGTTAATATATTCTGCACTTTGTCACCGCCATCCTTGCGACCCACGTGCACCGTAGACCCCTGGAAGCAAAATAGAGTAGGGCAGTTAATAAGTAGGTCGTGAAGCGTGGTGGTGCGGGTGCGTGGTGGTGCGGAGCGCGACTGACCCGGGGCTGTATCTTGTGGCGGCGCAGCGCGCGCGGGTCGTCGCTGCGGTGCGCGGCCAGCTCGGCGGCGTCGGCCTCGGGCAGCGCGTCCTCGGCCGGCTCCATGGACACGCGCCGCTCGCCCGCGCGCACGCCCTCCTGCAGCGAGTACTTGCGCGGCTTGTGCGCGTGCAGGTGCTTGCTGCAACACAACCTCACCGCTCAGACAGACGAACAAGCTCGTTATTACATGTGTTTTACTACTGCCTATTCATTGAATCGCACCAAATGTCTGCATTTTCAAAAATTACTTTCATTGTATACCTACGAGTAAAAGTTCAAAAGAAAAAATAAGTGTTGATAAAATAATGTAGCGTGCAGTAGGCAGCGCTCACATGCGCGCCCGCGTGTGCTGCGGCGGCGACGACGCACGGAGCCGCTGCCGTACGGACAAGGCCACTCAGTTACTTACGACTTACCCGAGACAAGTACGATATATACTCGTAATTTTAGATAACTGGTATTTTGCGTCGTCGAATGTTCGGCTTAGTTTATAGCTGAAACCATACAGTAGTCGTCGTCGCGACGTCTCAGCAGTAGTGGCCGCGCGGCTGGCGCTGGAGAGACTGGCTGCAGGCGCGCTCACGTGCGCGCCGCGCGCCGCCTGCACGTGAGCCGCACGCCCGCGCGACACACGAGCCCGCGTTCAACGACTTGCCTATTTTCTTGCCAAAGTTGCTGCCGCCCTCCTTATGTTATAAGTATGTAATATGAACAGAGTGCGAGTCGGTGTGCAGATGAATGGATAGTCCGTGAGCTGTGCGGCGCGGCGGCGTGGCGCGGGCGGGGGCGCGGCGCGGTGGTCGCGTGCGAAGGTCGCGCCCTTGCCGCCGTGCCAGGCGCCGCGTGCCGCACGCCACGCCGCGCCGCACGCCACGCCGCGCCGCGCAGCCCGCCGGCACATGCTTGTGACCGTGACTGCACTTACAACTAAACAAACCACCTTCTCTTTTCACTCATTTTAACGTCTGTATGTCTGGCAATTAGTTGAGTTCTGGGGCCTACCCAAACGTCCTATCCTCAAGCTCAAGGATACATCACTTGACGAACAACATTGACATCGACGAGCATTTGTACAACACAGGACTACTAAGGAGTAGTCCTGTGTTGTACAAATGCTTGGGCTGACTGTACAGTTCCACTCAAATCTGTACGGTCCATCTGTCATCATCTACCTAGCCTTTTCCCAACTATATTGGGTCGGCTTCCAGTAAAGCCGGATTTAGCTGAATACCAGTATTTTACGAGGAGCGGCTGCCTACCAGACCTCCACAACCCATTAACTAGGATAACACGGTACTTCATGGCAAGACTGGAGTCAGATTTACTGGCTTCTGACTGTCCGTAACGACTGCCAAAGATCTACAAACGACGGCTTAATGTGCTTTCCGAGGCACGAAGGAACCTCGGTATTGTTACATGGTCACCCATCCACAGACCAACCTTGACAATCGTTGGTTTACCTTAAAGATCGACCCGTGCGGCTGTTGTTATATAGCCACGAGCTCCTTACGGTCTCTCTGTATCTATGGTTGACATTTTTTTTTTTTTATCATTGTAAACTAGCGCTTGACTGCGATCCCACCTGATGGTAAGCAGTGATGCAATCGTCGATGGTGAGGCGCACTAGTTTATTGAGAGCCTATTCACTCTACATTTAGGTATGTTCGCATAATTCGTCAAAATGTATGGAACAGCTGATTATTTTTTCTCGATTTCAGGTTTGCTCCCATAGTAAAACTTATTCATAATGATGAGTACAATGACCCCCCAAGAGGATGTGCGTTAATTATGTTAGGTACATGTTGTGTAATTTATCTTTTAAGTAAGTAGGTATCTATAATATGAATACAAATCGCATACACCACTGGTATGCGATTCTTAATTTTTGTGAAACTCGTCTAAATCGACAATGGACACAGTCACGACTTGGCGAGTAGTGCAAGCACACGCGGGCGCGGCTCGGCGGCGTGGGCTGGAGAGCCAGCACAGCTTCCACTGAGCCTAATACCGACACTACGATCGCAAAAATAAACAATGTCTATGAGAAAATTATGTAGATGGGCTGCTGACGTCTTTTTGCAATGTCAGGGTTCATGGGGCTTGGGGCGCCTGCGACGAGCCAGTCCGCGGATCCCAACTGCTCGTCTGCAGATGAGCTTTCATTTATTGTATATTTTTAATCTATAAACCAATGATGCCTGCCAATCTCGTTCTCACGTGTTTTGTAAAATGCCAATATGAATGATGAGTGCCCAACCGTACCGACTCCTTCATACTACAAATATTACTCTCAACATTTTTATTGAATGCTTCGTTTGAGTTCTATACAGTCCATTTCGGAAACATTGTCCACTTGGGTACCGCACCGCACACTGTCCGGACTCCGGGCGGCACACGTCAGCGGTGCGCGCATTCATTTGGCTTTAACGTTTGTTATTTAAAACAGAGCGATGTGATAACCAACGATGAGCAGCAATAGTCACAGATTTTTATTTAAATGCAAACAACATTTACCATAACATTGTAGGTGGATTTTATTTACATTGAAGCTATTTTTTTTAGACAAACATAAATCTACGTATTGGGCATGTTGAAAAAATATGGAATGTTGATAATTCTGTAAAAATGTGATGGGCATATTGTTTATTCGTCTAATGAGCATGATCTGTTGGAGTCTGCGGCGTGTGGCGGGCGAGTGGCGGGCGTGTGGCGGGCGAGTGGCGGGCGTGGGGCCGCGGGTGCGGCGGACGGGTGATGAGCGAGGCATGCTCACCGCTGGTGCTCCAGCTGCGAGGCGCGCGCGTACGTGACGGGCATGGCTGCTGCGTGCGGCGCCGCGGCCGCGAGTGCGCGCCCGCCTCACAATGCCAATGTCAAACTATTTTCGTCACTCTCCCGACAGAGTCGCGCCACTTCCGCAGTCGCGCGCCGCCGCGCCCCGCTCGCACCCGCGCCGCTCGGCCGGGCGCGGGCGGCGCGAGCACCTGCCCCGAGCTCCGTCAGCAGCACGCACACGGTCACGAGCGCCTCGCGTACCACGCACTGCTGTCGGCACGCCGCCTCACGCTTGCCTAATAATAATGATCAGTGTTCAACGCACCTGCGAGTAGCTACGCAACCATTCTGTCTCGTGCGTGCCCAGGGCTCGGCTCTAGTGCCGCTCCGAGCCCGCAGCAGCCAGTAGCTCCTCGTACCACACATCTACAAGTTAAAATCATTCCAGCAGAATGTCCGTAGTTTTTTTTGTTTCCGATCCTGTGGTTAGGCTTGACGCGGTACTCTTTATATCATATAATAGCTGTAGTGCCAAGGTTTGAGGGGATCTCAATGGGTACGCCTCCGCTATCCGTCCTTCTGTTCCAGCAGTCAGCAGGCTGCACCTCAAGAGCCGCAACAGAGAAGGTGCACGGTGAAGGCTCCGTCACCGCATGGCGCACAGACGCTGCTTCACGTTTATAAACCGTTTTTTTTTTAGATTAGAATGCATCCAATGACTCCCTCTCGGACGGAGCGGGAGGGCGTTTACTGACTCAAACCCATTGCTGTTCCTCCTTCGCACTCGTTCCAAGGCAATTCGTGTTCATTTTCACATAACCTATGGCCCCAGTAGACTTGGACCCTACTGAGCCACTTCGATTTGCTGACATGTTTTGAGGAGTGCGTGGAATACTACGCGCCGTCCACGACCAGTCCGGACGGTGAGCTGATGGCGCGCGGCGCCCTAGCTACCCATAACTCGCCGTCCGCAACATCTATATACACCGTGCCACAGAAATCGACGCACAAACGAATACCAGGACACAATTCTGGACTTCCCAGTAATGGAATTTTTTGGCGGTTTTTTCCAAATTTTTAGGGTTCCGTACTTCAAATGGAAAAAACGAAACCCTTAGAGGATCACTTTATTGTCTGTCTGCCTGTCTGTCATGAACCTTTATCTCGGAAACTCGTGAAGGTATCGAGTTGAAATTACAACCAAATACGTACTCAGGTCTGCGGTCCCTTGAAGCCGTGCAAAAATCAAACCTGTAAGTTAATGAAAAAAAAGATACGCCTCTTTATGTCGCAAAGACTTTCATTTCAACACCCTAAGGGCGTTATCACACTAGCGAATTGCGAGCGTCCTCAAAGCGAAGCGGGTGCGCAACGAATACGTTACGGGTGCGCGACGAACACGACGCGCAAGCGCAGCGAATTTGTTGCGGTCACACCACATGACCGCCGCGAATAGAAAGGAATAAAGAAAGAAAACACGTTTATTTGGCACACCATGAATCATGAGAAAAAATAATTATTTTCAATAGCAGCTTGGATGCCATTGTGTACTGTCTCGTAAAATGCCAGCCCTTACCCCCCGGCCTACATACACGCGATGAAAAGGTTGCGAATTGGCCACGCGTCCGCGACGTCATCGCTGCGCAGCCGCGGCGTGTTCGCGACGCATTCGTTACGCACCCGCTCCGCTCCGCAGCCGCTCGCAAGCCGCTAGTGTGATACGGCCCTAAGGGAATCTTCACATGATATACAACATTGATGCGACAGAGGGGTTTTCCTTATAAAGGTTTGTTGTACTTATCAATATGATCAACTTTTACTATGCGACCAACCCTGAAATCACGAAAAAAACATCCGACTCTCCATAGATACACATAATTTGACAAATTGTATAGAGCAGTGGATTTTTTTCTGGGTCTCATTGCTAAGAAAGAAAATTTGGTTCAAATAAATTTCAATAGATGGCGCGACATTATGCACTACTTACAGTACTTACTTACTTACTTTTATACACCCGGTGCGAGCTTCAAAACTGCGCCCCTGAAAAATGCTCTAACCAGGCTTAGTCTGGTCAATTTTGCGCCTCTCTGGGGTCTGTGCCCTGTGCCTGGGCACTGCTCGCGCCGCCCTAGTTACGGCACTGACAGTAGATACAAAAGTACAGTGTACAGTGCTCTTTTAACGTCATTCATTAGGAATAAACGAAGATCCATGTAAGTATTTTGCAAAGTTGCTGCTAACACCATCTATTGCCGTGGAACGGGATCGTACCCGATTGATGTTCTCACAAAAATAGCCAGAATAACCAGATGAAAAACGCTAGTTACGTCGGCACAGTTTCTTTGTATGGGATAAGGAATCTGTATGCTAGTATATTATATTATGTGGCGTACTAAACTAACCAAACGACCGTGTCTCGCGACCGGCGCCGTACAAAAACATACAATCATACATGAGGGGTCCCAGTGGCTAACAACAATTCGGTTACCTGTGTACCTAGTTACTAAGTTACAGCGTTCGACAGATCAAAAAACTTTTCAAGAGCTCTCCATTTTCAGCAGATTGTTTGAACCGTGCAGATATTTCTAGTGGTAGCTATGTCGAGTGCGTGTGTATGTGTGTGCGTGCGGTACTGACATGGTGCGCTGCGCGCGGCGCTCGTCGTCGGCGTCGTCGAGCGCGTCGGCGGGCTCGGCGCGCGCGCCGTCGAACTGCACGTGGCGTGCGTCGGCACCGGCGCCCGCCACCTGCACACACAAGTAGTCGTGACGCACTGTACAGGCAGGACTCCTCGGTGCACTGCGCGCCCTCAGCGCCCTGGCACTCACCTGCGGGTCGGAGCGCGCGCCCGCGGCCGCCGCCAGCTCGGCGCTGCTCGGCGCGCTGGCGCCATCTGCACACACGGCACGGTTAGAGACGCGACCTACTGCGGCAGGGCGGCGCTCGCGCCCGGACGCGCCCGGATACGCCGGGAGGCGCCCGCACGCGGCGGACGCGGCCCTTGCTCACAGTTGCTCAGTGACACTTGGACGTCTCAAAATTGCGATCGCGAGTAAAGCAATCATCAGTGATAGGAATAGGTAGTGCCTATTTGCCTAAACTTCGAAGAACAGAGACAAGAAACGGAGACTTCCTTAGGACTACATTTTTTCCGAGACATCTGTCCCGAAATTTCGAGACGACACTTAAATACATTTAAAATCGGCTACTTCATTTGACCTGGCAGTGGCCAATACGTGGTTCAGGAAAAGAGACGAACACCTGATTACGTATAAAAGTGGTAATCATAAGACCCAAATAGACTACTTTCTAGTCCGGCGCAATCACCTAAAGTATGTCAAAGATTGCAAAGTTCTGCCAGGTGAAGACCTAGTTTCTCAACACAGACTCCTTATTTTGACATCAGTAGTCAAAATACCGTCTCACAATAACAAAGAGCGCCCTCCCCCTAAAATAAAATGGCATATGTTAGAGAAGAATGATTGTGCGATGAAGTTCAGAGAGCGAGTGGTGGACACAATGATAGAGATGGGAGATATGAATGATCGAAGTATAAATGAAAGTTGGAATGAGATGGCTGGGTGTATCAGAAATGCAGCGAAAGATATTTTGGGAGAGACGAGTGGAAAGGGTACAATAGATAGGGATACATGGTGGTGGTCGACAGAAGTTCAGAATGTGTTGAAAGAAAAGAAGAGAGCATTCAAGGAATGGCAGTGTGTACAACCAGAGAACGCCAGTTTAAAAGCAGAAAGAAAGGTAGAGTATGATCTTTTAAAAAAGAAAACTAAGAAAGCCGTGGCAATAGCAAAATCAAAAGCCCAGGATAAACTATATAACTAGGGATTGCAATCCAGCGGCGTTTTCAATCCAGCTGGATTCTTGCTGGATTGACCTGAATCCAGCTGGATCCGCGCTGGATCCAGCAAAATGTGAAACGCATATAAAAAGACGACTTTTTTTATTAAGCAATTTGTATAATAACTTCTTACCATAATCTATGAAACCTTTCACTAATTTGCTTTCGTTTCTTTACCATTTGAGATCAAACGAAACAATTTAAAATTGAATAACATATACCCTTATAGCGACATCTGATGTCACAAAATCCTGCATCGCGCAAGCAAAGTTCTTCGCGCGATTTGAATAGATACAACAGCCCGAAATCATCTATCGGGCAGTTGCCATTACACAGTGGTCATCACATAGGTATATGACCATTACATACGCAATTCGAAACTAAACAATAGAAATTGATACGTTTGCGGATCCGCATCGCTGGATCCAGCACTGTATGCTGGATCCAGTATATTTAAAAAGGTGCTGGATCCAGCTGGATTGCTGTATGCTGGATCCAGCAATTGCAATCCCTATATATAACACACTGGACAGTCCTGCAGGCCAAAAAGAGTTGTACCGGCTTACTAGAATGAGAGAAAGAAAAGCGAGGGATGTTTGCCAGGTAAGATGTATAAAAGATGAAACTGGAATGGTTCTTTCGGATGAAGAAAAAATTAAAAAGAGGTGGAAGGAATATTTTGAAAGACTGATGAATGAAGAAAATAATTGGAGTGGGGTTTTAGAGAATAAACCAGTGAATGTAGGATTAGTGAGAATGGTTACTATGGATGAAGTCAGAATAGCAGTAAATGGAATGAAAAATGGTAAAGCCATTGGTCCAGATGGAATACTAATTGAAGTGTGGAAGTTATTGCGAGTGGATGGATGGATGTGGTTAGCTTTATTCTTTAATAAGTTGTTGCTGGAAGAAGCCATACCTGATGATTGGTGCAATAGCGCTTTGGTGCCAATCTTCAAAAACAAAGGTGATGTGCTGGAGTGCAACAATTATAGAGGAATAAAGCTAATGTCACATACTATGAAAGCCTGGGAGAAAGTTATTGAAAAGCGACTGACAGAAGAGAGTGAAATTTCACAGAACCAATTCGGTTTTATGCCGGGTCGGGGTACAACGGATGCCATTTTTGCTATACGCCAGCTGTGCGCAAAATATAGAGGTGCGCATAAAAACTTGCACATGGTATTCGTTGACCTCGAGAAGGCGTACGACCGGGTACCTCGTGAGGTTCTGTGATGGGCCCTTAAGGAGAAAGGTGTGCCTGGGAAGTATGTGCAGTTGATCCGAGCGATGTACAGTCACTGCAGTACCCAAGTCCGGTCTGCAGTAGGCACTACTGGCAGCTTCAATGTGGCAGTCGGCTTACATCAGGGATCGGCTCTTAGCCCTTACCTCTTCCTGCTGATAATGGACGCTCTGACGTCTGATATCCAGGAAGAGGCTCCTTGGTGTATGTTGTTTGCCGACGACATTGTGCTGATTTCCGAGAGTGGCCTAGAGGTCCAGAGCAGATTAGAGGCGTGGTTGCACAGACTGGAGAGTGTTGGCCTGAAATTAAGCAGAACCAAAACGGAATACCTGTTCTGCGATTTCGGCGGTCTCTCCAGTCCTGTGCCTTTAGCTCTCACCGGAACGCCCATACCAATCTGTTCCGAGTTTCGGTACCTCGGGTCTCTTGTCCAAGGCAACGGTGAGGTAGAGCGAGACGTAACGCATCGGATCAACTCAGGATGGATGAAATGGCGACAGGTCACTGGAACAACTTGTGACCCACGGATGCCCCTCAAGTTGAAGGGTAAAATCTACAAGTCCGTGATAAGACCTGTCATGTTGTATGGATCAGAATGTTGGGCTGTGAAAAAGACGGATGAAAAAAGATTGCACGTGGCGGAGATGAGAATGTTAAGATGGATGTGTGGTGTGACAAGAATGGACAAAGTGAGAAATGAGTATATTAGGGGAAGTTTGAAAGTGGCGCCAGTGACTGAAAAGTTGAAAGAGAATCGTTTGTCTTGGTATGGTCATGTAAAGAGGAGGGATGAAACGCATGTTACTAAAAGAGTTATGAGTCTACATGTGGATGGATGGAGAGGGAGAGGGAGGCCAAAGAAAAGATGGATAGATTGTGTGGGAAGTGATATGGAAGAAAAGGGAGTGAGTGATAGCGTGACGAGTGACAGGACAGAATGGAAGAAAAAGACGTGTTGCGCCGACCCCAAATAAAACGGGACAGGGGCAGGAAGATGATGACTTAAATACATTTAAAAAAATTGTTATTCGGAATAAGTAATCCTACTAATTTTTATAAATGCGAAAGTTTGTGAGGATGGATGTATGTTTGTTACTCTTTCACGCAAAAACGGCTGGACCGATTTGGTTGAAATTTGGTATGTAGTTAGGTTATACCCTGGATTAACATATAGGCTATAGGAAAAAAAAAGAAGCGTGATCTTATTTATTCTTCGATTTTGTTGTTGCGGGCGAAGCCGCGGGCGGAAGCCAGTTCGTCTATATTTACCTAAAGTTTGCGGCTTATTCTCTATAGTAGAAAGAATTTATCATTAAAAATACCGGCCAAGAGCGTGTCGGGCTACGCTCAGTGTAGGGTTCGGTAGTTTCCCGTCCGTCACAATAAGTATCCCCAAATTTTCGAAAACATTTAAGTACAAAAATTTTAGTGTTGTCTCGAAATTTCGGGAATCTCGGAAAAAATTTAGTCCTAAGGAAGTCCCCGTTTCTTGTCTCTGTTCTTCGAAGTTTAGGCAAATAGGCACTACCTATTCCTATCACTGGCAATCATAAAAACAGCCTTCCCAATGAATAAGTAAGGGTGGAGAGAAATTGCCCAATATTTTTTAAATCTCCTGTATCGTTAATTGGCGACCCTATAGGTGAGTATAGAGTACAACATTTTCTGAAGCATTTGTGTGTAATGTAACGTTCTTACGAATGATACAACACAGGCAAAAGCTAAGTTTCCAAAGCATTTCCATATAATGTAACGTTCCTGCGAATGCTCGGCGTTATGTTACGGGTAAATGTTCACAGCGAGTGTGCATTTACTAACATTTCATTGTACCTTGCGTTAATTCTTTTTCTACACCTACACCAATTTACGCTCGACAAAATGTTACACCAATATGCTCATTGGTTTGTAACAATGAGGCGAGCGTGCTCGATGTTGAATTCGTAAAAGGATGATACACTAGAACATATCATAGAGCGGCTCGTTGTTCTGTTACAAGTAAATGTTGTAGTCTATACTCACCTTTCGAGAAAGCTTTCTTCATATAAAAAATCAAAAGTTAGGGTTTTATTTTCAGGTGGCGCACGATGAAGATACTCGTATTGTACAAATAACTAACGATTTTAACTTAAGCTTTTTCGTTACTTTTTATCTTAAAAATGCTGTTTGTCAGTATATAGGGTGTAAGGGACCGCCCTCCACTAACTTTAGGGGCTTGCTCAGTAGGTAAACAAATCTGAACATCCTCCAACAATTTTTTTTTTCAAGAAACGAAAAAATATTTCAGCCACACCATACAAAATTTAAAATTTTATTGGACAGTTTGTATGGAGACGTCGATTTTTTTTTTCGTTTCCTGAAAAAAGTTTGTGGGCAGATGTTCAGATTCGTCTACTGAGCAAACCCTTAAAGTTAGTGGAGGGCTGTCCCTTACACCCTTTATATAATCAGTAAAACACTTAAAGATTGCCGGTACCATGTGTTTAACGATGAACTAAAACTTAGGAGCACTATTATAATTTGAGCCACGGCTGAATAACATAACTATCTCCACGATATCATAGCCAGGTTCAGAGGAGATCACATTCAGAGAGACATCGATCATCATTCTATGGATTCGAAATATTCAAGATGTAGATTGCAAATGAAGTACCATTTCGCAATTTGTTCTCTGATCTTGACAGTTCTACGATCGGTCCTAATAGTTTTTTCTGGTTAACACCCAGAAAAAAGAGCTCAGTTCAAAGAAGAGGTATTTGATCACATTCCCACAAAATTACTAGATCTAAAAATGGATTTGCTAAGCACTGATCAAAAACACATGTATCAGACGTGCTGTACAGTTTGTGTCGGTACTCTCAGCGATGCAACCCGCTGACTGTGGACGGTCTGCGTGCGGCAACAGGACATGTATCTTTAGTTGTATATTAGAAAGCAGGCATTAAGTACGCCAACAGTACGCCCATGTACTTTCCATGAACAATAAATAAGGAACCTACCACCAAGTAGTCAAGCGCGAGCCTATGCATTATAATAAAAAAAAACTAGCTACTTTCATGCGATCGAACCTGGGTCGATATTAAGACAAAATCTTTCTTTATCTTTTAGATATGGTTCTATTTAAGTGTCAAGGTTAATTTTTTTTTAAGTTTGCTGGGAGAAAACTCATTGATGAGATAAGCTAGCCTTCGCACATGCATTGTCAAATTAATGTAAGGTAGGGTAGACCATGGAAGGCCATGCTAACAAATAAACAGTTATTATTCATTTATTTACTGGATAAATGAAAGTAACAAATATTTATGTAATAGTTTGTTTTACTACGTAAAATATATACCACTTTTTTAAATTGCAGATTTAATCAATATTGAATGAATTTAAGTTTCATTGAACTCTTCTAAATGGCCTTACAAGGAACAAGGCTCCTTAAGCCATTATAGAAAATCAGTCATTTAACACTAAAGTTTGATAAATAGCGATTAAATCTACAATAAAAAGAAAGGTTTATATGTTACGTAAGAAAACAAAGTATTACTTTAATATTTGCTAGTTTTATTTATTCAGTAAATAAACGAATAATAAATGTTTATTTGTTAGAGTGGCCTTCTATGGTACACCCACCTTATTTTGACGTCGTCGATTCCCGATATCAATGAAACGAGGGACCGTACTGCCAAAATAATAGCGCGAGCGATTCGCCGCCGCGTCTGTGGTTTTCAGTTCGATGGGTGTTTATGTAGGTAGAAGGAATTACGAAATTTTAATAATTGGCTTGAAGGAGCATGGCCTTCCATGGTACACCCACCTTATGTAAATAAGTTATTGTGTACAATAAAGAATAAATAAATATAAATTATAAAAAAAAATTGCGAAATGACCTAAAAACCATTGTTTTATTAACCATTCAAAGGAATGTCTTCTTCACATACTCAAAAAATATTTAGCTGAATATTTTACAAGACGATGCGTCGCACGGCAAAGTACTGGCTCTTCAGAGAATTTTATAAGAAACGAGTCCAAAGGGTCTTCCTTGGACTCTTGCTCTAGCTCTCAGTTTGCTAAGGCGTTCAAAACATAAGGTTTATACGTCAGATTATTATGATTTAACAGATTGGACAAAACAAATATAAAAAACCCTCCTAAGACAATACAACATACTGACATGAAAATTTCAAATTTTATTTTTTTAGAACACAATTTGAGTAAGATTGGAAAATATCGTTGCCACACTCAGGCTGTCGAACGCTGCGTTTGGCTTGTACAAGAGGCTGCGTCATCTGTGAGCCAGGTGATAGAGATGGGTTCATTCGTTTAAGGACATCAGGCAAGCAACATAACAACAATAACCTTTTGAAACGAAATATCAGTATTTCCGTCAAAGAGAAGGTGCTGAGTGCTGACACTTCTGATTTACATACATTATTAAAACATGATTTTTATGGCAATATAATGCATGCTATGCATAGCTATTGATTCTTTTAACCAGTTTGGTTATTAATGTGAAATACAGTTCTATTTGCCAGCTATATTAGTTATATTTCGTTGAATTCAAATCTGACGCGCCACCTGAAGATATTGACTTACAAAGCTGAAACATTGCATGAACATTTTTAAGACTATGGATATATTGATTCTACAGGAGTAGGTATAGACATTTGAAAAATAAAATTGATCGCTCCACACTTTAAGTAGAGTTAGGAGTTTGTGGACAGTGGACTTGTGCAAGTGAGATGGGATGGGGGTCATACCAGGCGCGGAGTAGGGCGGCGGCGCGGCCGAGTCGCGGCGCGGCGCGGCGGCGGCGGCGGGCAGGCGCGGCGCGGCGTCGCCCCACACCACGCGCTCCATCTCCTCGTCCAGCCGCACCTCGTCCTCGCCGCCCACCTGCACACACACACACACACTACACTCACTGCACATATTATGTACACATTCAGATTAACAGTCTCATTCATAAAAATCCTTTAAAATAGGTTTAAAATACTTATTAGTTAAAATGCTCATTAGTACTAGTAAGCCTTTTGTAAAATTCCCTATTCATAAACGTTCAATAAACCCATTATAGTTATGTTCTCGTTATGAGACACTTTAGCGTTGTTATGTTGTCGTTCTGATGAATCCATGGATGAAAAAGACAAAACCACTGGTATCCACGGCAAAAAACGTCACAAAAAAATGTAAAACGTCACCTAAGACATTTAATTTTGATTGTCAATATTCATATTGCTTGTACAGTTCGTCCGCTATAAGTTGGCGAGTGTGAAGTTAGGCTCTGCGAATTTTGGCGCTTAAAATATCGTACAAAAATAAATAAAGGTTTTAAAAAAATGAATGCAATTTGCAGTTCTTATTGCTGTTAAAAACAGTTATTGGCATTTATTTTTTTAAACCTTTATTTTTGTACGATATTTCAAACGCCAAAATTCGCAGAGCCTAACTTCACACTCGCCAACTTATAACGGACGAATTGTATCGTGCTGCCGTGCAGAGGATATTCGACTCGTGTTATTTTTCGAAGAAAATTGTATTGCACAAAAAATGCGAATCACAGTTGGTTGAGACAAACCATGGATTTCTCCCCAATTATCTTGAACCTTAAATTTACAAAGATATTTAAAAACGTACGTTAGGTATATTAAAATGCGGGATTTATTAAATACTTGTAAACGTGCTTATACTTCACGACGACCCCAACATTTTATAGATCAATTAAAAAGGCTATGGTATTTTTGTTGAAACGGTATCGTCATTTGAACTCTACATCTGGTAAAGAAAACGGATCACATCTCTGCTGGTAAATCTTTCGACGACGTGAACCATTTTCTACTCGTCCAATAGCATGTTAATGCTTGCAGAGCTTGCATAGCTAACGATTTCACTAAACAATTTTATAAAAAAAATAGCTCTACTTGACACCTCCTTACAACAAACCTCAAAACATACTGTTCGGACGAGAAAGAAAAAGAAAAGAAATCAGCTGTTGCACATTTGTCGGCCATATTTCTCTTTATTAAAGGTTTATAGTAGGGTCGAGCCTGTTATAAGTTACAAAACCACTATTGAATACTTACAAAGCTTTTTAGCGTTATTGGACGTTTATGAATAATGCTTTTCGGGATTCTCATTATAACAAGCTAATAAACCTATTTTATCTTTTTATGAATAAGACTGTAAATTTATTCATTTGAATTAGTAAGGACGCCACAACGGTTGGGGCTACAGGAAAACGTTCGTGGGGCCGTTCTTACAGTTTTTAGTCATTTCTGGTTGCTAACTGAATGCCCAGATTTTGAAAAAATTTACAACAAAAAATGCGCAGCAATTGAGCAACGCATGCGACGCGACTGCACAACGACGACGTCGCGGGTGCGCGGCGGATTCACAACGTGTTCGTCGCGTGTTTGTGAGATAGTACACAATGGCGTCCACGCTGCTTTTCACAGCGGTCACACGTAGTAACATCCTTGGCCGTAGTGTTGCGACTATTCAAATCCACCTATATTCGAATAATCGTTAAAAATATTCGAATAATCGAACTTAGCAAACCTTTGAGAGAAAATATATTCGAGGGTAGGATCCAGTGCACAACATTAACTTACATAAATTAAACACATAAAAAGCGAAAAGAGAAGAGGAGAGAGGACCACCCTGAGGAACACCCGCAGCTAACTCACACCATTCAGAGGAATCCTCATCGGTTCGAACAGACTGCGAGCGACCCCGAAGATAAGATTTGAACCACTCAATCACTGATGCTGAGAAATTAAGGGAGGAAAGGATTCATAAGAGGATGTCAAAGTCAACTGAATAAAAAGCACTGCTAAAGTCCAGTAAAACCAATACTGTTAAGCTTTTATTATCCAAGGTCGGTCTGAAACCGGATTGGTAAGGACTCAGCAGGCTATTAGAGGACAGGTTATCAGACAGTTGCTTCTGAACAACATTCTCGAGGACTTTGGAGAGGATAGGGAGGATGGATATTGGACAGAACCGGGAAGGCGAAGAGGGATGAGATAGTTTAAGAATCGGTATTATGTGGGCCTTCTTCCAGGCAGAAAGAAAATTAGGAGTTATTAGAGTGAAAAATTTACAATATGAGTTACGACAGGAACTATTTCACTTAAAATAGGCAAGAACATTTGGAGTTGAAGGCCATAGAATACCTACCGCCTGGTGGGTTTGGATAGGATACATTTCTTAATATCTAGTGTTGGCAAGGGAACATTTGAAACCTCATAGAGAGTGGAAGATATCACCTGGTCATCAAGTATATCGGTGACTTAGAAAAGTACGCATTAAGTGCATTGAGGTCCATTTTATCAAGAGAGCCCTTGGCAATTGCCAACACCAAGAGTCAGAGAGTTAGTATTTAATATTACTTAATTTTCAGCTGACATAAACTGTCAGCGAAAAAGCATAATTAAAATCTATACTAATATAATAAAGAGGTAAAGTTTGTTTTTTTGTTTGTAGGGGGTAATCTTTGAAGATCCTGGTCAGACAACAAAAATGTAGGTATTGATAGAAAGCTGCTTTCTTCCTGAGTGCTATAGGCTATATTTTATGCGACCCACTTACGATATTATAATTTTTTCTGAATTTACTTGGTTATCCGACTTCTACGGGCGAAGCCGCGGGCAAAAGCCATTAAATATAAAATAAAACTTAATATAAAATATGTAAGTATTGTTATTGAAAATAAATGTTTGTCGGTAAAATCGCTCGTACGTCACGTCTGTTTAAACTACGGAACTCGAGATTAATAATTAACAATGTCAGTTAGGTTAGGATCGAGCAGAAAAGCCCGAAAATTATCTCTTATACTCGTAAAATTCCGACATTTACCTACACATGTTACTACGTTCTAAGATTTACTAGTAAAATCTAAGATATACGAGTAGGTAACGGGCTTTTAGGGTAACGCATACATCTGTAAAACTGTAATCAATTACTAAATACAAAGAAATGAAATCGATATCACTTAAGAATCGGAAATTAAAGTAATCGATTTATTTGATCCCGTCCCTTTTTTAGGGTTCCGTAGCCAAATGACAAAAACGGAACCCTTATAGTTTCGCCATGTCTGTCCGTCCGTCCTCGCTTAATCTCTGTGACCGTTAGCACTAGAGAGCTGAAATTTGGTACCAATATGTATATTAATCCCACATGGTAACAGCACCATGGACGCAGTGTTCGCCTTGCGGACTCTGACTGAGGCTTACAGAGAGAGAAGGAGAGCTCTGCATATGGCCTTTTTAGACCTGCAGAAGGCCTTCGACTGTATTCCTCGGCAGTCCATGTGGTGGGCACTTCGCTTTAAGGATGTGCCCGAGGCCTATATTGACTTTATCAGAGACATGTATCGCGATTCCATGTCCTCTGTCCAGACCGCGGTTGGCGAATCTAAAGTCTTTCCAATATCTGTTGGCGTTCACCAAGGATCGGCTCTTAGCCCGTTCTTGTTTAACGTTGTGCTCGATGTAGTTACGGCATACATCCTAGAACAGCCGCCATGGCTAATGATGTATGCCGATGACATCGCTCTCGTTAGCCAGAACAGAGCCCAACTTGAGCGGAAGGTCAACATTTGGAAGGACACGCTGGAAAACGGCGGTCTGAGACTAAATGTGGCGAACACTGAGTACATGTCCTGTGGCAGCGCGGATTCAAATACCATCCGAATAGGTTCGGACCGGATCACAAGCTCCGATACGTTCAGGTACCTTGGATCTGGACGAGGATGTCCAAGCACGTATAGGCGCGGCTTGGGCAAAATGGCGAGAGGTAACGGGCGTTGTATGCGACCGCAAAATGCCTCCGAAGCTTAAGGGACAGATATATAAATGCATCATACGTCCTGTCCTCCTGTACGGCGGCGAATGTTGGCCAGCACTAAGCAGACACACCCAGGAGCTTCGCGTCACGGAGATGAAGATGCTGAGGTGGATGAGCGGCGTAACGCGATCCGATCGCATACGCAACTCGTCCATCTGAGGTAGTCTTGGTGTCCGTGACGTGGGGGAAAAACTGCAAGAGTGTCGTCTGCGATGGTATGGCCACATCATGCGTCGCCCTATGGAGTACGTTGGCCGGAGATGCATGAATATGGCTGTCCTTGGCGGAAGGTCTCGTGGTCGCCCTCGCAAGCGCTGGCTGGACGTCGTCAACTCCGACATGAGAGCCAATGGCCTTACTGTCAAGGATGTTGAAGACCGGGCAAAGTGGAGCAAGCTAAGCCGGAAGGCGGACCCTGGCAAAAGCCGGGACTAACGCCTAGTAGAAGAAGAAGAAGATGTATATTAATCCCGCCGACAAAGGAGTAAAATAAAAATAGGAAAAAAATGTTTTATTAGGGTAGCCCCCCTACATGTAAAGTGTTTTTTTTTTTATTTCAACCCCAACGTGTGATATATTATTGGATAGGTATTCAAAAATGATTAGGGGTTTACTAAACAAATTTTTTGATAATATCAATAATTTCGGAAATAATCGCTCCAAAAGTAAAAAACAATGTCCCCCCCCCCTCTAACTTTTGAACAATAAGTTTAGAAAATATGAAAAAAATCTGGAAAGTAGAGCTTTATAAGGACTTTCTAGGAAAATTATTTTGAACTTGATGGGACGAACAGTTTTTGAAAAATGGAGACACTTGTTGTGACAGACGGGAAACTACGGAACCCTACACTGAGCGTGGCCCGACACGCTCTTGGCCGGTTTTTCAATCTGTCAGACCTGGCAAAAGGGATTTCTTAGATTTGACGATGTTGTGATTTTTGAATGATTTTGTTTTATTATAATTAGGGAGCGACTAGACGACCGAGCCCAACGGGCGCGGCCACGCCTCTACTACTACATTATGTTATTGCGCTGTTAAACTGTGGTGAAGGCAACGTTGTCTCGCAACCAAAAGGAATGAAGTGGGTACTCACTCCTCTGCACGAATATCACTTTTCGCTAGTGAGGTTGACCGGTTAAAAAAGTACACAATCGATTAAAAATCATTTTTTTAAATGTGTGAATAACGCCTCGTAGGATAAATGAAGTGCATGGTAATTAGTAGAAGAATGTAGCAACACAATAAAGTTGGCAATGATCGGCGACACGTCGTCAAGAGCAGCAGCGACGTCACGTCCGGCGCGGTGCACTTCACACGAGTGCGCGTGCGCGGCGGCGCGGCGGCGGCGGCGGCGCGCGTCTGCACACCGTCATCGTTATGTTATGGAGAACGACTAGTTATTATTGTCTCATAGTACACTTTGATACAAATGGAGAAAGGTTAAACAACCGAGGCGAAATTCACCCGAGCCGTGCAGGCGAGGCGGGCATAATGGAGCCCAGTGCTGCACTAACAAATCTCCATGTGTATCAAATGATGTTTTTCAATACACGAAGAAATACTTTCTCTAATATTACGACGTATTGTTGTTCATTTCTCTTCCAAAGTTGCCATACTTAGTTTGATATAGAAGGCAGCAGGTTACCGCAAGTACTTCAATCACAATATCTGGCGGCGTACTAGCACTTAAAGAATTCTCACCAAATATTATTTTTTTTAACAAAGGATAAGTTAGTTTAACAGTACGAGTATATACTTTTAACAAAGGATAAGTTAGTTTAACAGTACGAGTATATACTTTTAACAAAGGATAAGTTAGTTTAACAGTACGAGTATATACTTTTAACAAAGGATAAGTTAGTTTAACAGTACGAGTATATACTTTTAACAAAGGATAAGTTAGTTTAACAGTACGAGTATATACTTTTAACAAAGGATAAGTTAGTTTAACAGTACGAGTATATACTTTTAACAAAGGATAAGTTAGTTTAACAGAACGAGTATATACTTTTAACAAAGGATAAGTTAGTTTAACAGAACGAGTATATACTTTTAACAAAGGATAAGTTAGTTTAACAGTACGAGTATATACTTTTTCCTGCGTTTAACTTTTGCAGATTGAAGGAGAAGCAAAGGTATCAAACTGTTATGTACACTGTTAGAAAAATAAATTGAAATATTTTTAAAATTGGAACACAAATAATGATTGCTTATTCGTTAGTGTTAAGTATTAATAAATGATTTCGTTCATGCTGGGGCTTCAGTAGCGGGCGAAGACTCGTATCGCGTTGGCGATGGCGCGCAACACATCCGTTGTCGGACATACACCATATCCAATTGTCTACATTGGCGGGCGAAGATTCAGAAAGCGGCCTGCGACGAATACTTATTCGTCGTTTATTTCTCACACTCATCACACTACATACACGCATACACATCTCAGTGGTAACCTGCTACCGAATCGTTTAAGTTATCTTTTTAGGGTTCCGTAGCCAATTGGCAATAACGGAACCCTTATAGTTTCGCCATGTCTGTCCGTCCGTCCTCGCTTAATCTCTGTGACCATTAGCTCCAGAAAGCTGAAATTTGGTACCAATATGTATGTCCATCACGCCGACAAAGTGCAAAAATAAAAATTGGAAAAGAATGTTTTATTAGGGTACTTTACAGGTAGGCCCCCCCCTACCTATAAAGTAAAAAGCGTTTTTTTTTTTATTTCAACCCTAACGTGTTTTTTTTTCTGGTAGGGGAATCATCAGAATGACTTCCCCCGCTCTTGGGCGGAGCGGGAGGGCGTGTCAGACTCTTACTGACTAAACCCCTACCCCGTTCCTTTGTTGCCTTTGTTCTGGGGGGGACTCGGTGTTAACCTTTAGGAATACCACGTGTTCCCCCCAGAGGCTTCGGCCCTGCCGGGCCCCTACAGTTTGCTGACATCTCCTTGAGGCGCGCGTGGAACAGAACGCGCCGTTGACGACTGGGCTCGGCTCGGTCCAGATTATTTCCAGACTGCCGGACAGCGAGCTACCCAGTGCTCGCCGTCCGCGAACCCGCGCCTACGGTGGTCGGAAATCGGGATCGGGATCTCGGCGGCGGCGGCGTGAGGACCGTTCCCTCACGCGCTCGCGGTCAGCAGCCTCCTTCACGAGCATTACTGCTTCGCAGAAGGAGGCGACCGCATGACAACCCTCCTCGCTCCGGACCATGGCCTGAACCAGGGCCCGGCGCGAGAGGTCGCGCTCCCGATAGCCTCCACAAGGACACGGCGGTGCTCCGCCCAAGCGGGGCACACTTCTACCGTGTGCTCCACCGTGTCCTCCGGGCAGTCCACACAGTGGCGACACCCAGGCGTCCTCTCCTGCTTGATTCGATGCAGGAACCTCCCGAACTTACCGTGTCCGGTGAGGACCTGCGTCATACGGAAAGAGTGAACGCCGTGACCTCTTTCCAACCACTCTTCAAAGAGGGGCCTAACCGCCTCAATGACGGCGTGCCCAGCACTGGGTTGCGACAGTCGCTGTCGCCATGCCACCCTGAGATCCCGCCGGAACTCTGTCCGCCATGCCGCGACTTGTTGCGGCAGCGGAGTTTCGCCCCGGCGTTGCATCTCCACGCGCAAATCGTGCATGCGTGCAAGGACTGTTGCCTCCAGATCCCACGGTGGCAGGCCAGCGAGGAGGCTCGCCGCTTCGCGGGAGATCGTGCGGTATCCCCGTACCATCCGGATGGCCATGACCCTCTGGCAAGCGTTCAGCTTGGCCGCCGGTCGCTTACCTAGCGACGGCGCCCAAACCGGCGCCCCGTAAAGGGCCATGGACCGAACGATCTCCGCGTAGAGCCTCCGGCAGGGGGCGTCTGGACCCCCTAGGTTGGGCAGGAGCCGCTTCAGAGCGGCCCCAGACCTATCCAGTTTGGGGGCCAAACGTCGGAAATGCTCTTCGAAAGTCCACCGGCTGTCGAGGACGAGTCCCAGGTACTTCATCGCCGACCCGACGCCGATGTGGACCCCCCCTACCGTTATTTGGGAACCCGGTGGTGGCGCGTACCGAGGGCCATGAAAGCACATGGCCTCGGATTTGTGCAATGCCACCTTGAGTCCCAGTTGCTGGATCCTCTCCACGACTGTCGCAACCCCGCGTGTCGCTGTTTCGGCCGCCGCCTGGTACGACTCTCCCCGCGCCAGGACCAGCGTGTTGTCCAGCAGACCACGCTGACCCCGTCGGAGAGGTCACCGCGAACCCTAACGTGTGGTATAATTTTTTGGATAGGTATTCAAAAATGAATAGGGGTTTACTAAAATCATTTTTTGATAATATCAATAATTTCGGAAATAATCGCTCCCAAAGGAAAAAACAATGTCCCACCCTCTAACTTTTGAACCATAAGTTTAGAAAATATGAAAAAAAATGTGGAAAGTAGAGCTTTCTAAAGGCTTTCTAGGAAAATTATTTTGAACTCGATGAGACGAACAGTTTTTGAAAAGTTGGGGACACTTATTTTGACGGACGGGAAACTACGGAACCCTACACTGGGCGTGGCCCGACACGCCCTTGGCCGCTTTTTCCATATTTTTGTTTTTTTTTTGTATACTTCTTACAGTTCATGTATCATTACAGATTATCAGCTTAAAACAATGAATTGCGTTTTCAATAAATTAGTGCGGAAGACGCTGACGACTGTGACACAGTTTGTACTAGTACAGTCGTCAACATAATCTCTTAACGATAATAATTCATTGCCATTGTATTTTACTTTAAGAGAAATTTGTAATTTTTAAGATTGGAAAATAAACTATTCTATTCTATTTGTGCGGCCGAGACGATGGAGGAAGTAGTGGCTTTGCATTATAAGTCAGTAAATTATTATTAAATTGATAAACTTATAAACTATTACAACAAATAATACATCACAAGAACGTCAGTCCCGCTCAAAGTGTGGAGGACACTGAAGTGACGTAGGTGTGCCACTCCAGCGAATATTGTCGCGACAAGTCGTTTGAAGCGCCAGTTCACCGACAGTCCCTGATGCTACTTCGTCTGCGCGCGAATACATCGCGTTGCATCGAGTGACCCGGCCACATACATCGCCGTAGCCTGAACATTTGCCGAAGCTCGCTAGTGTAGCCACACCATCATACATACTGTAATATTGAAATCCAAAAAATATCGGCCTCTGCTTTAAAAAATAAATAATTATCATTGATCATGACGACGACGAAAGAGGAAAGAAAAAAACCGGCAAGTGCGAGTCGGACTCGCGCACTGAGGTTTCCGTACCAACCTATGAAAACAGTTAAAATCCCGAATCGAGTCATGAAGATTTTTTCAATTCCATCCCCCAATCCCAAAAAAAATATTACTTGTTACGTATTGTGCCACGAGACCTTGCTTTATGCCAAATTTCAGGAATCAAGGTCAACGGGGAGCATCCTATGAATTTTGATTCCTTTGAGAGTGCCAAAATATACGTTTTGTGCGACATAAAAGACCGTATTTTTTTTACCGTTATCCTACAAGTTTGGTTTTTGCACAGTTTCAAGGGACTGCTGACCTGAGTACTTATATGGTTTTCAACTCGATACCTCCATGCGTTCACGAGATAAATGATATTTTTTTTGCAAATAGGTTTTCACAAACACGTCACACGTCAATTTTTTTTGGACTTTTTTGTTTTTTTTTTTGCTAGCTATGTCGGTGTTTCCTAACTGACTACACTAAGAAGAAACACCGAAACAAACTCAGGGGTCACAGTCTCTTTTAAAGTCCATATACAATGTACTGGTCAAATCATATGCGAACCATGCAGATAAGTGTCTGAGATGGCCTTTTGAAGAAAGAACCATGCAGATTTGAGTGGACCTATCCAGTCAGTGCAAGCATTTGTCATTATTCGCAAAGCTCAACTCAAGACTACTAAGGAGCTCAACGACTTGACGAACAATACCAAGAAGGGGGCATACGAGTATGGTTAGGCCGCAGAAAACACTCAAATTGTCAAACGTTAAAATTACTGAAAAAAAAAAGAAATCCACATAGTCAACACATTAACAAAAAACCGGGCAAGTGCGAGTCGGACTCGCGCACTGAGGGTTTCGTCCCAACCTACCTATAAAAACAGTTTAATTCTCGAATCGAGTCTTGAAGACTTTTCAATTTTTTTTTCTTGTGACGTAACTAAAAATTTTCAGTTTTCAGACTTTTCCCGATATTAGTGCTATAATACCTTGCTTCGTGCCAAATTTCAAGATTCTAGGTCAACGGGAAGCACCCTATGAGTTTTGATTCCTTTGACAGTGTCGAAATGTACGTTTTTTGCAACATAAACGGGCGTATCTTTTTTTCCCGTCAACTTACAAGTTTGATTTTGGCACAACTTCAAGGGACCGCGGATTTCAATATATGGTTTTAATTTCAACTTGATACCTTCACGCGTTCCTGAGAAAAAGGGTCTTGACAGACGGACGGACAGACGGACAACAAAGTGATCCTATGAGGGTTCCGTTTTTTCCTTTTGAGGTACGGAACCCTAAAAAGAAAAAAAAAACCTGGCCAGTGATTAAAGATGTTTCTGAATCGCTATTTTTAGGGTTCCGTACCTCGAAAGAAAAATACGGAACCCTTATAGGATCACTTCGTTGTCCGTCTGTCTGTCAAGAACCTTTATCTCAGGAACTCGTGAAGGTATCAAGTTGAAATTAAAACCACACACTCAAGTGCCAGTCCCTTGAAGCTGTGCAAAAATCAAACTTGTAAGTTGACGGAAAAAAAATATACGCCCGTTTATGTCGCAAAAAACGTACATTTCGACACTGTCAAAGGAATCAAAATTCATAGGGTACTTCCCGTTGACCTAAAATCTTCAGGCATGTAGCAAAGACTTTTAGCACAAATATGGGGAAAAGTCTGAAAAACTGCAAATTTGAAGATACGTCGTTTACAGTTCAAGGAGTGCGGCTCTGGAATGCTTTGCCCATATCGGTCAGGAAAGCCGAAACTTTAGCTTCATTTAAAAATATGGTCAAGGATCATTACCTCTCCTCTTGATTATCGTCATTAAGGCTGGCGCGAAGTGTCGATTTTCCATACAAACGTAATACCAAAATCATTTGCAGTTTAAGCATATTTACACCATAATATGATGTTATTCGGATTCAGACAATAATTATCTAGGTTCCTACGTCGTCTTTTTGTTGAAAAACTTACCCCAAACGAAATTTAAGCGAATTTAATTTTGCACATTTTCACAGCGAAAATGTCATGTTTTTATATAGTTTTTTCTATATTATAAACATCAATATTTCAAGATATCTCCCCGCAGGAACACAGATATTATTATCAAGTTATAAAGAATTGAAAAGAAATTGGAAAATCATTAATTTTTCATTCATCATTTTTGGTATTACGGAATACATCCAAATTTCTCCCAAATTTTCAATAGTTTTTATTGCTATCACAGCAAGCAAATGTCAGTGTGTGGGTGATGACATCTCCAGTCAGTGTGTCCAAGAATTGTTTATACTATCTGGATTGATTACGTCAACCTCAAAAACGTACCCACAAAAGGGTATGTTGTCTCTTTCTACCACGGTGTCCATAGACGAGTAAGAAAGGGACACGCTACCTCTTTGTATGCTCCGTCTTGCTGGGTACATTTTTTCCATTTTTCCTGGTCAATTTAAAATATGAACTTAATGGCAATGAATTTTAAGTACACTTCAGATTGTGTGATATTACTTCGTAATCATTCCAGGGTACACAAGGTCCTTGCGTGTGTGTCGTTCCTACAGGGTTACCTACTTATCTATCATAAAAGGAGGAAAGCACGCTAAGCCGTAGGTCCCGGCTGTCATTAACAGTCTTTACGGATAGTCAGAAGCCAGTAAATCTGGCTCCAGTCTTGCCATGAAGTACCCTGTTACCCCAGTTATTGGGTTGTGGAGGTCTGGTAGTCAGCCTATGCTTTCCGAGGCACGGAGGAAACTCGTTATGTTAAGATGGTAACCCATCCAAAGACCAACCTTGGCAAGCGTTGCTTAACTTTGAAGATCGATCTGTGTTTTATTACTTACACTGAGCCACCAAAAAAAATTTACGCAGTGGTTAAAACTTTTCCTGTATAAGTGTAGATACTACACTAAAAACTTATTGATAAGTTTTTTCATACACGCAACGAAGTCGCGGACACAGCTAGTATGGAAATATTGTAAACCCAATTTTTTTTTGAAAAGAGTAACCATGAAGTTTCTTGCCGGTTCTTCTCCATAGGAAACGACGAATTGGAACTACGCACTAGATTCTGACGTTTCATAAGTGTCCATGTAGGCCCACGTAAAATAAAAATATGATTTCAATTCGATAGATTGATCACTACAGAACACTGTCTTTTTTTGCATTAAATTTATTTTTAGGATAACATTAAAAGTGACGACCCTATTACTTCAATGGAGCATAGGTAATCTGAGGGCACGGTAGTGTCACACCTACCAAGTCGCGCAAAAAAGTGCCATCCTTATCTCGAAACATTTCGAGCCATTTTCAACCTCTTATAAATCCGTTGTGGACGAAACTAGATCAAGCAGGCTTCATAAAAAGACTATATATTTCAAATTTCATTAAATTTTCTAAATTTTGTCACTCACTGACTGAAGAACATAAAAAGTCTAAGGCACTTTTAGCAGCAATAGAGACAGAAGTTTCAAATTTTGATTACAATTAGTGTTTAGTGTACAAACCCAAGGGAAAACTAAAATATTTTGCAATTTCGACCTAGTTTTCTAGATACACCAACTGCATATATAACTTAGTAATCCCATATAAATGTATAGGATTACAAAGTTACATTTTTAAGATTTGACTTGGTAATCGCACTAAACGATTTACTTAATTACTTTTGAGATACATTGTGTTTTCATGCGATTACAAAGCTAAATTCATTTATTTAAAACATACAAGATATTTTGACTTTGAATAACATGGATCTCACATATTTTTACGGTAGAAGAGTAGTGTTGCGAGACTTGAGTTTTTTTACAAGCTGTGTTTTTGATGGAATTATTTTGTCAAGTTCAAAACTGTTCTATATTATGCTGTGAAGATTGTCCGACTCACACGTACGCAATTAAAAAATATGCAATTTCGCATTTGTTTTTGCCAAACAAAGATAGCAATATACCGCGAACGTATTTTATTTTCATCTCAACTCGAAGTAGCGAGCGATCTCCGCTGGATCCTTAAGTATAATAATCTCCTCTTTCATATATATATATCCTACTAATATTATAAATGCGAAAGTTTGTGAGGATGGATGTATGTTTGTTACTCTTTCACGCAAAAACGGCTGGACCGATTTGGTTGAAATTTGGTACGTAGATAGGTTATACCCTGGATTAACATATAGGATACGTTTTATCCCGGTCAAAAGGAAAAAAAAATGAAACTTAATCTTAATTTTGTAATAGGCTGCTTTTTATCAACACACCACGCGGGTGAAGCCGCGGGCGAAAGCTAGTATATATATGTCACCGCAAAATAACGAAAACCGTAAATTAATAATTTTCCTAGGAAATTGATAAACCTTCGTAGGATTCTAAACGGGAACTAAATTGTATTATTTTACGCCAACATTTTCGTAAATTTAACAATTTGCAACGTCTCATGGTAAATTGATAAACTGATGGATATTCATTCGTAAGATTCTAAACGGTTCGACCAATCACAGAAGAGCTTTTAATTTTACGCTTCTTTAAAATACGGAAAATAACAAACAGCTCTCTGATTGGTCGACGTTCATAGTGGCAATGCTTGTGTCCACTTAGACACTGTACACTCAGGTACAATTAGACATGCCAAACTATCCGTTTCTTTTAATTTTTTCTTCTGTCCATTCCGACTTTTTACTATTTTGGTCATGGCCACTGTAAAACTTTCGTAGCTCTGTAGTAAATTTCACTTCGTCAACAAATCGTCCAGTATTTACCGCACTATTTTCAACATTTTGGCTGTCCGCAGCTTGTAGGTCACTCATTATGGGTCTAGTTTAATAAATTTAGCAAAATAAAACTATTTTCTCAGTTTCAACACGGTTATAACATTAAAAACTTTCCGTGACTTATTCAACCAATCAGAGCGCACATGGCGCTCCGTTATTGCTTATTTATTATTTTCCGCGTGAGATTGGTAAGTTTATCAATTTACGTTATAAGTTTTTGTTATTTTTCGGTGACATATATATATAGGTATGTATTATGTATTATATGATTATTTTTATTTTGTTCATTATTTGTGTATTGTATATATGTAAATAGTACACCAGTGACTACCTGCGTATCTATTCTCCTTCTTAAGTCAATTCCATCCAAAGGTTGTCTGTAAAAAATCGCTGTTAGCGATAAGACCGCCCATTGTACCACCTACCACCCCTACTAATGTTAAGCTCCTTGTGAAAAATGTATTGTTACGGTGTACAATAAAGAGTATATAAATAAAATAAATAAATAATAAATAGATACGTCAAAAAAAATGAAAACTCTTCAAGACTCGATTCGAGAATTTAACTGTTTTCATAGGTAAGTTGGGGGTATAAAGTTGAAATTAAAACCATATACATACTTAGGACCGCGGTCCCTTAAAGCTGTGCAAAAATCAATAATTAAATAGTAAGTTAACGAAAAAAAAATATAACCGTTTATATCGCAAAAAACGTACATTTTCACACTCTGTAAGGAATCAAAATTCATAAGGTTCTTCCCGTTGACCTAGAATCTTGAAATTTCGCACGAAGCAAGTTATTATAGGCACACATAGTTATGGTGGCACACGTATAAGGAAAAGTCTGAAAACTGAAAATTGGCAGCTACGTCGCTAGAAAAAAAAGAAGAAAAATCTCCAAGACTCGCTTCAAGTATTGAACTGTTTTCATATGTAAGTTGGTACGGAACCATCAGTGCGCGAGTCCGAGTCGCACTTGCCCGGTTTTTTTTCTTGTTATATAAAGTTTTTAGTCTTTTTCTTCTATATATTTGTGTTTAATTTCACCTCGATACCTCCACACAAATTAAGGCCAGGCGCACACTAAGCGGCCAGGCCGCAGGCGGCCAGGTGGAACAAATGAAACCGCCAAAGAGCGCGAGCTTCTGTCCGCACGCGGCCACAGGTGCGCGCGCTCTATGGCGGTTTCATACTAATGTATGTACAATTCGTCCGTTATAAGTTGGCGATTGTGAAGTTAGGCTCTGCGAATTTTGGCGCTTGAAATATCGTACAAAAAAATAATAAAAAATAAATGCAATTTGCAGTTTTTATTGCTGTAAAAAACAGTCTCTCGCTAACTTATAGCGGACGAACTGTATCTCGCTGGCCGCCGCGTCCCGGCCGATGGCCGCTGGCCGCTAGTGCGCTATGGGGCTAAAATATTTGTTCGTCGATCGACTGTGTATCGACGATAACAAAGCAGGTATATACCTGCTTTGTTATGATGCAATTAGCAAAAAAATGTTATTTTTGTAATAATAAGTACAAACGGACACTTTAATTTAATTTATAAAGATGTATAGTTGGAGTGACACTACATAGTAATGTTGTCGTGAGAGCGGCACCTCATTACCGCGGCGCGTGCGCCGGCGCCGGGACGCTATAAATAGCTCGAATTTATCAATTGAACATGCGGGTGAGTGCTTTTGTAAATTTGTGGTAAATATATCTGAGAGAGTGTGCGGGGGAGTGCGCGGGGTGCGGGGGGCTGGGGGCGGGGGGGGGGGGGGGGTCGCACCGCTGCCCTGACAATGACAACGGGAATATAAATAAACATAGTGGCGGGAGTGCGCGGGGGGCGCGGGGGCGCGGGGGCGGGGGCGGGGCGGGGCTCCAGCCGGCGCCGCGCCGCAGCAGCGCCTGCGAAGGTGGCAATTGATGGAACGGCATTTAGATATTGATATTGATTAGCAGTCAATTAGGTAGAATTGACTGCTAAACGATTTCAATAACATCGACTTGCTGTCAGGCAGCGGCAGCCCCGACTCGCCAGGTCGGGCTCGCAGCACGGCGCGCTCGCGCGGCCGTGGCGGGCTCGCAGCACGGCGCGGTCGCGCGGCCGTGGCGGGCTCGTGCCGTCCACGGTGACGGACACCTACTTTAGCTATTATAAACCTTATCAACACTTAGTGCATTATTTTAATGACTACATCACCATGATTTTCTCTTGATCTATTCAAGGGAAAACCTGCGGGCCGATAAGTGGTAGCAATGACTTTAATAGTTTTATACCATTAGGGTCAAGTGAATCAATCGAGTGGTGGAAGAGTTCAGTGCAGCCATTCCGATGTTAACTACCTATAGGTTTTGTATATTGAAAGTAATAATGCTGCTTGTGATGAAGTCAACAGGAGCTAGGGGGGGGGGAGCTTGCACTCGGCGGCTATGTACTCACTCGACGATCACTTCATGTCAAGTGTTAATCGTATTTTATTGTGAATATCACAAGTGTAGTGTGCCTGATAACACGCACCAAGATAGCTGCTGGTCAACTGTAAGGCTCGCGCTTGACCACTATTACACCTGATCATAAGTGATAGTCGCCGATAGACCTTACATCTCTTGCAGATATCTTCATCCCTGATGCGACCCTACAAGGAACCTCCAAACAGCCCTCTCCTTTGCCATTTGGGCTTCTGATGATGCCCGTTGTGAGCGACCACGTTTCAGAGCCATGTCATCAAAAGCAATACATACTGGTCGTAGACTTTCGTCTGTGTGTGTGTGTGTGTGGTAATGGTATGCTGCACGACAAGTAGCAGCAGCTTCCCGAACCGATTCAACGATTGACCTCTTGTCAAAGTTAGACCTATCCCAAGTGGACCGTCTGTCCCAGGTAAATTGAATAGTCCGTAAACCGTTTCGGAGAACTGACGTCTCACTGCCTCACAGCACAACTCACTACAACAACATAAGTTTGAGGTGTGGTGCTGAAGTCACATTGACGTGCTAACGTTTTCATACAAAAGCTTTTTTTTATTATTGTGCTTCAGCACTTTGAAGTACCGATAAGCAATCTGGCACCGTTGCAGAGATTGCAGTACAGCCCAAGTCTATATCTAATCAAAGGCTCTCTCGTAGAGCCCAAAACACGTCCACTGCTGGACATAGGCCTCCCCCAAGCGTCGTCGCCACAGCGACCGGTCCTGTGCGTCTCGCATCCATCGGATTCCCGCGACCCCCAGGTCGTCGGTCCACCTTGTGGGAGGCCTTCCAACGCTACGTCTTCCGGTATGTGGCCGCAACTCTAGAACCTTCCGTCCCCATCGACCATATTAATCAAACAATATAAATAAAACATTATTGTAATATTCTATCCAACTACGAAAATCGATGGGTGCTTCCCTATTTTGTGGAAGTGTCTTGCACGTAGCTAAAACTTTAGTTCCTAAAGTGCGCGCTAATCTGTTTGGCGACGTCCCAACGTAGCGCCGCGAGCGCGGGGGCGCGGGCGCACTCTCTGACACCCCGCCCTGCCGGCTGTGCGTTGTTATGTCAGTCAGGTTTTTCATTTATATAAATATAGATAATATTATTGTACCACTAGCTACTAGCGAGCCGCCCGGCCAGCTAGTGGAAACCGCATTAAAATCCGTTGCGTGGTTTAGGAAGAGGTAGCTGATAATAAATAATAATAACTCCATCGCCGTACGTCTACGTTAACGACGTGTTGAGGCTTGCGCGCTCCGACCTACCTGCAGCGGTGGAACTAGCTGTGCGCCAGGGCGAGGGAGGGCTGCGACGCGCAGGACAGTGCTGTGGCGGACTGCTGGGCATTAGCGACGCCACGGACCAGAGGATTCTTGTTCCTCATCTCTGGCTTGCCTTTTATTGGCCGGCCGGAGCACACTGGCGAGGAACAGAGCTCTTACTTCTCCGGTAGGCATGTTGACAATACTTCCGGGATTGTCCTGATAGCCGTGGTATACTTCTCCACTCCTAAAGCACCTCCGGAGATTTTGCCCTCTTGTTGCTACGTGTTTTTTCGCAACGATTTTTGACGTAACAACGTCTTAAATTAGGTTGCGGCTGGGAGTCACTTATGAAAAAGTGTAACGCTCGGTAACGTTACGATGAGTCACCGAACGAGAAAGAGGCCCGCCGAATGCCTTGCGTCTCTCTCCCACTCAACTATGATCGGTCTGCCGCGCGCGCAGCACTAGAGAATTAGGCGCATTGAATCGGCACATGCTTGTGTCTCTGTCTTTGTCTTTCTCGAACTCTTTATATTCATATCAATAAATATTCTACCGAGAAAAAGACGTTGTCACGTAAAATCTTCGCCCGTAAAAACGACTTTACAGGCAACCATTTTTTATCGTAGTGCACGCTCGCCCTTAGGGCGAAATATCGCAAATCTGTGAACCACAGAAATAACACAACAAGTAACACATGACAAAGTGGAACTGGTGAATAAGAGTAGGAATGGCCAACGGAACAGCCACATACTCGCAGATATCACACTAGAGATGGTGAAACAACTGACAATACAAATCAATAAATGATATCTTCGAAGGGATCTGACGCTGGTTATGAAGCCGGAACTCCGTAATTAATAGTGTTCGTAGTCGTGTTTGGGCTAATTACAATTATATTGTAGATGCACTTGGAACTGATCTGATGATGCGCAGGAGGAAGAAGGACACGGGAACTTCATCATGAAACGGTGTATCCTAGCAGTGTTTGTAGGTACTTGTTGGGATTTTCAGGAGAAATCGGTACTCTGGCTATAAGTGTGACACAAATAGCATTTCTAGTATTGTTTTTTTTTAATTAACCCCGATTTTTGGAATTATAGTTGATTATATCTCATTTATTTAATTGTGTTAGACATGTTTTGTTGATACACCTAATCAATAAAAATAATGACTGCGATAAAAACGATTAGGTTCTCCATTGAAACTAAATCCTCAGTAGTGTCAAGAGCAACGATAAGTTCCGCAGATAGCTGCTTCGGTTCATATCAAGCAAGTGTTCGTCACACATGTGTATGTCGCAGCGGAATGAGGATATCACGAAGTCACGGTACATGTGGAACATTCTTGTTACTGAAAGTATTTAGTGATATGTCAAAATACTAAAACAAAGTCGGAGATATGTCATTTCACTAAACTAAATGTAATGAAATAAAGAATAATGACAGAACAAAATGACAAATTAACTGATGCATCTTTATTCGAAAATAATGTTATAATCAACTGAACAGAGACTTGGAGCCTGCTGGGCCCCTACGATCTTGCGGACATCTCTCTACGGCGCGTGGAACAGTCCGCGCCGTACATGACTTGGGCTCGCTCTGGATGATTTACCGGACTGCCGGACGGCAAGCTACTTATTGCTTATTGCCGTCTGCAAGCGAATCCCGGCGGCGGGGTGCGAGGGCCATGCCCTCTGTCCCGGCGGAATTTCGCTCGGCGTTGCATCTCCACGCTCAAATCGTGCATGCGTGTAATGACTGTTGCCTCCAGAGCCACGGTGGCAGGCCAACAAGGAGGCTCGCCTCTTCGCGGGAGACCGAGCGGTGCCCCCGCACCATCCGGATGGCCATGCCCCAGTGGCAAGCGTTCAGCGTGGCCGCCGCGCGCCGGTCGCGTGCGCAGCGCCGGCGCCCACACTGGCGCTCCGTGAAGCGCCACGGACCGACCGATGCCTGCGTAGAGCCTCCGACGAGGGGCGTCTGGGCTCCCTCACCCTGGCAGCCTCAGTTCGTTAGTTTAATTTCAGCATATTTAGTTAAAGTCGCAGATTTCATCTTCTCTGCAAATTTTGCTTGATTCATATGAATTAGCGTCATTTCTTGTTTGTATTATAAGTTACTATAACTATAAAAATATATCACTTAGGACCCATTTTTAGGGGTCCTAATGTAGTCTAATGGCAAAAACGGAACCCTTATAGTTTCGCCATGTCTGTTCGTGCGTCCTCACTTAATGTCTTTGACCGTTAGCACTAGAAAGCCGAAATTGGGTACCAATATGTATATCAATCACGCCTACAAAATAGTAAAATAAAAATTGGAAAAAAATGTTTTATTAGGGTAGCCCCCCCACATGTAAAGTGGAAAGTGTTTTTTTTTATTTCAACCCTAACGTGTGATATATTGTTGGATAGGTATTAAAAAATGAATAGGGGTTTACTAAAATAATTTTTTGATAATATCAATAATTTCGGAAATAATCGCTCCAAAAGTAAAAAACAATGTGCCCCCCCCCCCTCTAACTTTTGAATCATAAGTTTAGAAAATATGAAAAAAATCTGGAAGGTAGAGCTTTATAAAGACTTTGTAGGAAAATTATTTTGAACTAGATGGGACGAACAGTCTTTGAAAGTTGGACACTTATTGTGACGGACGGGAAACTACGGAACTCTACACTGAGCGTGGCCCGACACACTCTTGGCCGGTTTTTATTCGGCAGTGCCTGCTTTTCTTTTTTTTAATTGCTGTTTTGTCATATCACTGGATACTTTTCCGGTCTCCGGTCAGTCCGGTCTTTGTCGGTAACCAATGACCGTGGGGCCCTAAATACCCCCTAAAAGACTGATGTAGAAGGACGTGGGAACCCACTACGATTATCTTCCCATGAAAACCCCCCTATGGAATCAGAAACAGTGAGAGAGACTATGCTGGACGACCCAACTAACCATCGGCGCCACCCAGTACCCGGGCTGGATGGTGTGAAATTGGCGACCGAAGCTTCCCCTGAGGTGTACCGACAGGCTTCAGAAGGAAGAGTTACTACTGTCGGTGCTACTAAACATAAGAGCGAGAGGACCTCAATACAATCCCAGCATCGTATTGACGCTTGGAACGTCCGAGGTCTACTAATGGCGGGCAAACTAAGCATCGTGGAGAAGGAAATGGAATCACACAAGATTTCCATATTAGGCGTCAGCGAAACACACATGCGTGGTAATGGCCACTTCAACACTGCGACAGGGAACACCATGTACTTTTCAGGTTGCGAGGACTCGAGTAGGAATGGGGTCGGAATCATATTGCCACCATACATGAACAAATATGTTCTCGGTTATTGCCCGGTGTCCGATAGAATCCTGACAATAAATGATATTTGATAAATGATAAATGATATTTATTCTGCAAATAGGTTTTTTCAAACTCTTTTACACGTCAATTTCTTTTTTGGACTTTTTTTTTTTTGTTACTAGATGAGGCCGGTGTTTCCTAACTGACTACCCTGAGAAGAAACACCGAAACAAACTCAGGGGTCACAGTCTCTTTTAAAGTCCATACAACATGTAAGTAAGTCATATGCGAACCATGCAGATTAGTGTCCGAGATGGCCTTTTGAAGAAAGAACCATGCAAATTTGAGTGGACCTGTCCAGTCAGTGCAAGCATTTGTGCTCTACGACTTGACGAACAATACCAAAGAGAGGACATAATGGTTAGGCCACAGAAAACACTCGAATTGCCGGACATAAGTTAAAATGACAAAAAAATAAAAAAAAAATAAAAAAGCAATCCACATAGTCCTCACATTCACAAAAAAAGAAAAACAAAATAATACAAAGTGTAATACTTAACAAATTAAGCATTTTTGTCAAACAGAAATAAAAAAAATAATAATTAAAAAATGTCAAATTGTAAAGTAAAAATTATTTTACAATGTCAAATTGTAATAAATAAATTTCAAATTGTAAAATAGTACAATCGAAAACAAAATAAAATAAGAAGATAAGACAACAGTTGTAGTGCGCACTGGAGCGGGTCAATCCCAAGCCTTTACGTCCTCAACGTAGTCCTTTACAGTGTAATAAGCCTTTTGGCAAAGTTTTCGCTTAACAAAAGATTTGAACTTATTAAGGCTTAGTTCTTGCATATGACTAGGAAGCCTATTATAAAAGTGTATACATTGATATCTAAATGAACCCCCTATTTTTTTGAGCCTGGTTGCAGGAACAACAAAATTATGTTTGTTCCTGGTATTAAAATTGTGAATATCACTGTACTTTTTAAACATGTTTTTGTTTTTATGGGCGTACAAGATATTTTCATAAATATACTGTGAAGGCACAGTCATTAAATTAATTTCTTTAAATTTATCTCTGAGGGAGCATCTGGGACTTAATTTATAAATCGAACGAATAGCCCTTTTCTGCAAAACAAAAATTGTCTGGATATCGGCGGCATTTCCCCACAGTAGAATACCGTACGACATGACACTATGGAAATAGCTAAAATAAACTAAACGGGCTGTCTCTACATCAGTTAAATTTCTTATTTGTCTAACAGCGTAAGCTGCAGAGCTGAAGCTGAACACCAAACCGTGCGTACTGAATATAGGTAGTAGTAGTATACGCGCCGACGGCACAAGCTCAGGATGAGGTAATTGAGGACTTCTATGGGAAACTAGAGGAAACTCTGAACTCTATTTAGGGCCGGGAAGTTAAAATGATCCTTGGCGACTGGAATGCCAAGGTCGGTAGTACACTAGCTGACAATCATATCAGAAGCATTGTCGGAAAATTCGGACTTGGCACAAGGAATGAACGGGGTGAAAAACTGATTGAGTTCTGTATAGACAGGAAACTCAGTATGATGAACACGTACTTCCAACATTATCCAAGACGTTTGTACACATGGAGATCTCCAGGCGATAGGCACAGAAATCAAATCGACTACATCATTCTAGATACCCGCTGGAGATCCTCAGACTCTAATGTGAAGACCTTTCCCGGCGCGGAGTGCGGCTCTGACCATAACCTTCTCGTAGCCTAGTTTTCACTGCGTCTACAGGCACCTAGACGTCTACCACCAAAGCCAAGAAACCTGGATCCGTCTGAAAAACAAATCTTCCGAGAGGCGTTGGAAGCGAAGTTCAAGGATTATCCGGTGCAAGAGCACGCTAACGCTGATAAGCAGTAGACATAACTAAAAAAAAAATCACATCAACGATGCGCTTGACCGGGCCTCTGGTAAGAGGAAACCAGAGCGGAAGAAAAAGTGCTGGATCTCTGATCACTCGTGGGAGCTCATTCAGCGCAGAAAGGTTTTAAAAACTCGGGGTCTACAGGATCGTGCGGCAATGACTGAATATTCCGAGCTTAGCAATGCTATTAAAACTAGTTGTCGCCGTGACAAAAACCAATTTATCGAGGGCATCTGTGGCGATATCGAGTTCCAGCAAGTTACAAACTGCAGACCTTTTTAAGAAAGACTGCTCTCCAAGCAGGTCAGGGCTAAATCGTGGGTCATAGAAGATGCAGATAGAACCGTGCTCCACGAGTTTGACCGTATTGCCGGGAGATGGCGTGCCTATTGCGAACAGTTGTACACGGATCCCTATTCAACACCCGAAGGCGTCCTGAACTTAAAGAATCTAGAACTGGAACTCACAATTCTTCGCTGCGAAGTATGTGCTGCTGTTCAGTCCCTTAAAAGAGAAGAAGGCACCAGGAAGCGATCAAATAACAGCTGAGGTGCTTATAGCTTTGGGTGACTTGGGTGTAGAGACACTTCGCAACATTTGCTCACACATCTGGCAAAACGGTGATTGGCCGCATGACTGGTCGGAATCTGTAACTCTTCCGCTGCACAAGAAAGGGTCAACCAAGAACTGCGGTAATTATCGGACCTTGTCTCGGATCTTATCTCCCATGCCAGCAATATCTTGCTCCATATTCTTAATAATTGCATCCGTTACTACCTGGATTGGCAAATCCCGCAGGAGCAAGCGGGTTTCGTTAAGGGCAAGGGCACTCGAGAGCAGATTCTCAATGTCAGGCAGATCGTTGAGAAGGCATACGAGTTTGATACGCTAGTGATAATGTGTTTCGCCGACTATAGCAAGGCTTTTGACTGTATCAACTGGGGTTGTTTGTGGAGGGTTCTACATGAACTGGGAGCGATGAGATGATCCGGTCATCTCATCGCTCTACTTCGCACCCTGTACGACTCAAGCCAGGGAGTTGTAAGAGTCGATAAAATAACATCGAAACCGTTTAAATTTCATCGAGGCGTGCGCCAGGGATGTATTCTATCCTCTATTCTGTTCAACATTTATGGAGAATACATCATGAGACGAACCTGTGAGAATTGGGAGGGGGGCATCACAGTTGGTGGCGTAAAAATTACCAACCTGCGATACGCTGATGACACTACTCTTCTTGTAGCAAATGAGTCGGAAATGGTTGCACTCCTAGATCGAATGGAGAGTATCAGCGAGGAGATGGCTTTCGGTGAACAGGTCCAAAACCAAGGTCATGGTGGTGGATAGATCTGGTAAATTGGAGCTCACTGGCGCGTTGAACCTAGAAACAGTGGACAACTTTGTTTACCTGGGCTCCATCATCAGTAACGATGGGTCGTGCGAGAAGGAAGTTCGCAGGAGAATCGGCATGGCTAAGAGCGCCATGGCTCAGCTTGATAAGGTATGGAAGGATCGCACCATCTCCGTTAAGACCAAAACCAAACTGGTACGGACACTAATCTTCTCGATCTTTTCCTATGGCGCTGAGACTTGGTCTCTGAAAGCTGCAGACCGCAAACGCATCGACGCCTTTGAGATGTGGTGCTGGAGAAAGATGCTCCGTATACCTTGGACAGCATTTCGGACCAACGTATCCATCTTGCAAGAGCTTCAAATCTCCTCACGGCTGTCGTCCGAGTGTCTTCGCAGGATTCTGCAATACTTCGGTCACATTGCAAGGAAAGATGGTGAGGCTCATTGTGACCGGTAAAGTAGATGGGAAAAAGCCTCGCGGGCGCAGCCCAATACGTTGGTCCGGCCAGATCCGCGCCGCACTTAATTTTACATTTACGATGCCCTTCACAACGCCAAAGATAGGAACAGATGGAGGAACATCGTAAGGGCTAAGGTGAGTAAGGGCTATTTAGGAAACTTTTGTTTCCCAAAGTTTAATGTTTCTATGTGTATTGTATGAGCTTTGTATATTAAGGTTTTTGTATTAATAAACTTATTATTAACTTATTAAACAAGAATATTCGACATCTACTGGAATCATGAAATCCCTGATATCGTCATTTCCCTGCGACATATACAGTACGGCCGTGCAACCGATAAATGCAATTTGCAGTTCTTATTGCTGTTAACGAATTTTCAAACGCTAAAATTCGCAGAGCCTAACTTATAACGGCTGTACTGTACACAGCGCCACGCAGCGCGCGGCCGCGGCATCGGAGCGGCGCGCGGCGACATGCGACAGTACTGAGTACTGCGCTGCACCGCCGAGCGCGAGACACGCGCCCCGATCGATACCTGTAGCGCTAAAAAGCCTATTACACCACTCCTTTTTCCGAACGGTCTTAGTCTACGTCGCGTAGTGTAATAACGGTAAGACGTCTTACTTGTACCTACACTCAACGACAGTCTACGTAGACTGCTCGTAAAAACGGGTGGAGTATTAGGCCTTTAACACGAGTCTGTTGCAGCCGCCTATGTACCACTGCCGCACCTACTTCAACTTTTAATAAATAAATACTTACAACTACTATTGTTAACAACTATTCGTACTAGGACCTGTCTAGAGTTAAAACTGTGCATACATATTTAGATGTAAACTTACGTGCCCTACTAAATAGTGCCCAGACGATGGGTGCTGGGACCTGGGACGGACGAACAGAGGGTACAATCATTCGCATACTGAGGTAGGACTGTTCAACACATTATTATCAATGTAACCTATAAAGTCCTAATCGACTCGACACCTGGAAAAAAAAATGGGTACACAGGTCACTAAATCTGCTTTTTTGTGATTTTCAGCAAAACAGTTTATAATCAAATTAGTTCAGACAAAAATTTAAGATCAGATATATTATTATGTATAATTAATTATCTGAAAAATGTGTCAATATTTTTTTCCCTAGGTGCCACTGTTTTTAAGATACAACGATTACAAAAGATATAACGATATTGAAGGTTGTAATCGTCATAATAATATATGTATAAGTACACCACGTATAAATATATATATACATCTAATCACCGTGGCTGGCAACGCGTCACGGCGTCGTCACATTCCCCGTGATGCAGGTCCTCACCCGACATAGTAAATACGGGAGGTTCCTGCATCGGATTCGTGCGGAAACAACACCCGGTGGCACCACTGTGTGAACAACACCCGGTGGCACCACTGTGTGAACAACACCCGGTGGCACCACTGTGTGAACAACACCCGGTGGCACCACTGTGTGAACAACACCCGGTGGCACCACTGTGTGAACAACACCCGGTGGCACCACTGTGTGAACAACACCCGGTGGCACCACTGTGTGAACAACACCCGGTGGCACCACTGTGTGAACAACACCCGGTGGCACCACTGTGTGGGCCGGCCGGAGGACGTGGCGGAGGACACGGGGCTTGTGCCCGGCTTGCGCCAGAGCCTGCCACAGAGGGGTCGCAGGAGACCGCCTCCTCCGCGAAGCAGTCATGCTAACAAAGAAGCGGCTCTCACGCCCCAGTCGCCTGGATCTCGCCCGACAGCCACAGTACACGTAGCCTTGCAAACGGCAATGCAATCAAACGCAAAGTAATGTATTTTTTCTCGTTAATTTCAAGTTAGATTTTTCACAGCTTGATGGGACTGCAATGGGACTGACTTGAGTATACGGTTTTAATTTCAAGTTATTACCTCCCCGCGTTCCCGAGACAAAAAGGTCTTGACATTCAGATAGATAGACAGACCGACAGACAACGGTCTGTTTTCTCCATTTGAGACGCGGAACAAGACAGAAGCAGCTCGCAGCCGTACAGTGTGAGCGCCGGCGCCGGCGGCGGCCGCGGCGCGCGGCGCGCTGCTGGCGCGGCCTCGGCTGGCCACGTCGCTTCTGCTACAAATAGTTTTCTTCGCAGTTTTTCCGCAACAGAGTAAAGATTGCGTAACTAGGTTGTTTTCGCTCCCCTTGGAATATGAATAGATGTTTAGTGTTTGCGAATGGCGTTAAAGTATTCTAGGCGCACTTGTCGGCGGTGTGACACACATGAGCGCGACCGGTTCTACCTTGACGGCGCGCGGCCGCGGCGCGCGGCGACCTCAAATATTTGCGGCTGCCGGCGACATGTACGAAAACAACAGTCTTAGATAAAATCATCAAGTGAACGCTTAAGACCCGTTTGTACCTACCGATTACTATTACAGTTGTTATACGCACTACACGACAAGCTCCGTCTGCTCCGGCGCGCGGCGCGCGGCGCGCGTGCCAACTATTTAGCAAGGATTCCATTTTCTAGCAGTTTAGAAAACTTATCGAATTTTGGAAGCAAGTCTAGTCGATGGCGATTGTTGGCCTTCTCTTTACCCGTCTGTCGGTGAGCTGGTCGCGGTGCAAGACATTACTTGATGGCATTCACCATTAAATCCTGGAACGAATGCTTTAAGTATCGACTGATTCGCCTCGAGCATACTAAATTACTCTCTTGCTAAATTACATATGACTAAATTACACACTTGTGCGACTAAAGACTATTCTTCTCGACTGAATTCAGTCATGGTGGCCAATGTTGCCCGAGGTTATTTATCGAGGGTATTTACGCAGGAAATGCACAAGTGTACGCGGGTTTCAGGAAGCGCCAAGCCTAGGTCCCACGCTCGGCTGACGAGGATCACTCTGACAGTGCGCAGGCACATTGCTCTCAGGACAGAAGCTCTTGGAAGTGGGACTGACACGAGACGCCCGGCAGCAGAGCTCGTAGCGACACTCGGTGAAGGCCTATGTCTAGAGGAGATCATTGTGTATCTTTGAATTGACTGACTTCGTGAATGACTGACCGTTTCATTAAATCGTTTATTGATCATTTATACGTTCAGATTATTTATCATTTAAACGTTAATGTTTCCTGACATATTAACAATCCAAGTTTGGTCATATCATCAATTTAGGATGTCTGTGGTTATTAAAAGGTCTAAATAAAGTAAGCATTTAAATATTGCTGTCGTAAGAACACAAAAGCTCAACAATAAATTCTATATATTTAGTCGTAGATCTACATTCGGATGAAAAGCCAATTGTAATTAAAACCGAATATATGTCGCTGGCAGAATTGTAGCACAGCTGTATTTAGATTAGACCAGAGATATTACGGAGGTACGATTCCGACGCCGAAAACTCGGAACTTCTGATCGATTGTGCACTTTTAATTCCTATTTTGGTTTTGATTTTTAAATCGGCACTTGTACCGGAAGCACGAACAAGTTTATATTCGTCGGTGAGCCTTCCTCTCTCCGTGCCGCGGCGATTACTTCTTCTTTTTCCTGCCCTTATCCCATATTAGTTGGGGTCGGCGCAACACGTTTTCTTCTTCCATTCCGTCATCCGTCAGATACTTCATCGTTTATTTTTTCATTTCGTTGTGAATTTGAAACGCTATGAGTTTTCTTTTCATTTTAATCATCCGAATTTTTTATTAGTTTTAGTAGTGTTTCATCTAACACTTTTGCCTACGTTTCGATTTCGGTTCCGACTCCAGTTTTGATTTTGGTTCCGACTTCGATAGACCAACTATAAAACTCCGAATCCAATATTCTTTCTTCGGTCACATCCCTAATTAAAATGACTGATTGCCTGCAGGCCCGCATTAGTTATATCAAATGACGGAGCTGTGTGTCGTTATTATATTTCAACGTAATTTTATCTTCGATTTAAAATTGCTTTTAATAAAAAATAATTGTGCTGTCTACAACCTGTGCTCGATCATATAATGAAATAACAGTGCGTGTTCTGTTCGTATCGTAAAATGCAGTCTTCATTGATTTGGCCATGTCGTGATGTGGCTAGGTTCTATATCATGAAATGCGACCATTTTATGAAACAGTTGAGCACATCATGAAGTGGTAAGATGTGGCCACGGCATATGCACAAACTTCCTGTCACATAGATACACATTGCTATGACAAAACAATACGCCTCTTCGTTTGCACAACTGACAGCAATCTTATCAATTTTTATGGTCATTTATAATAGGCCAGATTTTGAAGATGAGTGTTAGTTTATCAGTTTATCGAGTCCGTCCCCGGCTGGCGAGCTGCCGGCGCGCACGTCAGGGCCCGGCGTCACCACTCCGCTGTGAGACAGAACTGTGGCGGCAGCTTCACCAGCCCGACCCCACTGCACTACCTACCTAAGAAATATATATATAAAGGTCTTGAGGAAGGTAGCAGTCAAAGTGGTATTTACGAATTTTATTCTACTCTTTTTTTAATCCGATTGTTAAGTTAGTCTTTATCTTTTTTGTAAGGATAAGTTGAAAAAGTGCAATGTTTGCAAATAGTTCAGACTGGTCACTTTCGGGCCCAACGGTGACATTTATTCAATCTATATATATAAAAATGAAACCCGTTTTCCGTTGTCACGACATAACATGAAAACGGCTTGACCGATTTGTCTGATTTTTTTTTAAATGTTCCTTGAAGTTCAATGATGGTTTTTACGGAGAGAAAAATTCTAAAAAAAGAAGTTAAGTAAAGTAGGGTAGGTAGGGTAGTGTAGTGTAGTGTGTAGGGTAGTGTAGTGTAGGGAAAGTAGGGTAGGGTAGCGTAGGATATGTAGGGTAGTCATTTGATGGGAGCGAAGCCGCGGGTAAAAGCTAGTCATAAATAAAATTACTATAAATAGCCATTTTATTTCTACTAAGTATAGAATTTCACCATTCATTTTTAAAATTAATATTCTTATTTTATTAAATTATTTATTTAATTTTCAGTTTAGTTTTATCATAGATTGTGTTGTTAATCTTATATAAGTATTGCTATCTAAAATTAAAGTAGCAGTCGCTTCTTTGGCGTAGGCCTCCCCCAACTCTTTCCAGTATTACCTATCTGTGGCTCTGCTCATCCAGTCCGCTCCTAGCCTCTGTATGAATGTCTGGCCATCTTTTCCTCGCCGTCCCCGTGACCTGCCTCTGTCTGTCGGCACCAGGTCGCTCCGCCTGTCGTCTTGCACCCGACAAGTGGCCGCCCAGTTCCATGTCCGAGCCCTCACTTTGCGCAATGTCCGTCGTCTTAGTCTTCTTCCTCATCACCTGGTTACTTAACGCATGCGATGCTGCGGATAACAGCATACTCCTTTCCATCTTGCGTTGTCATAAATGTCTAATTTGTCTACTTCACATTTTCTCAACGAGCAGCTTTGACTTGCGTAAGTCAAACGCGCTAGAATTCACATATCGAAGAGCTTTTTCTTGACTTTTACGAGTATACTGACTGGTTTATTTTTTATGATTTCCTTTGAGACCCAATATTTTTCTCATGCAATAGCAATTCTTCTATTAATATACTTTACAGAGTGGTTTCCAAAGGAAACCTGTTGGCCCAAAGTCTAGTCTAGCCAAATAGTCAAAAGGGCTGAAGTGATTTTGACGGGAGTTTCACAGGTAAAATGAAACAGAAGCCATTGTGCTGTTTTACAAGTTTGTCGCGCACAAAGTCGTGGGCATCAGCTAGTCATAGTACAAGGTAAGCAGTGCGAGCGGGCAGACGCGCGCACTGATAACACAAGAGGCGAGTGGCGCCGCGAGCCGTGACGTCACGGAGCACAGTGACCCACCACCGAGTGCGCCGTGGTACACTGACTAGTCTACTGTCGCCTATGGCCAATCTCAGCTTCTTCTCATAAAGGTAAGTTACACGAACTCTAACCGAACTGCAACTATAATAAATAAATAATTTGATTGAGGAACTAAGAATAGCTTTGAGACTTTGAATAGATTTCAATGAATCGAGTGCCTACTTTTGTCCTACTTTTGTACCTTCAGCTTTAAGTTAATTCGATGTTTTTTGTCCCAGTTAAGTTTTATGTCTACTATATAACGGACGCATGCTGTGTAGGTATCTGGTAATCAGCGATTTGTACAAAGATAGCGTTCTCTCCGGATATGTGTGGGATTCAGATAATGCCTTTGGATTTTGTTGAATTAAGTTTCTGTTTCCAGGTTTTGAAATACTGGCTGAGTAGTGCCGTTGAATATTGTAGGCGTCCGGTCGCTACGTCAACATCCTCGTCGGAGGAGTGTTGCGGCGCCGCGCGGAGTGGCGGCGGTGTGCATACGCGCGGACCAGCCTGGCCAGCCTTTCTGTTTGCGCCCTCGGCGGGCGCGTCACACTTGTACTGACTCACTTCTGTTCCTTCTTTGCCCTAAGTCCTGTCAAGTCCATGTACTGTTGTTTCTGACTGCATCTATTAGGTGCCTTCCACGGCCACGCTCTCTACGAATGATTAACCACAAACAAATCAAAACTCGGACTTTGTATCCATGAGTTGAGTATGTACGAGCATGTATTACAAGTATTAGAACTCATCATCATTATAAAAAGTAATTTTTTGTTTGTTTTATTACATATGTGGAATGAGTACCAAGCTAGGCGTACTTATCTACCTATATTAAAAGATACTGATGTAAGTAGGTATAACAAGCGTAGAGTAATCAAAGGAATGTGGATTGTCATGTAGTCGGTGGTGAGTGGTGTAGTTGTGATGCGGCGGAGGTGCGCGTTAGTCATGGCGCGGCGCACGGCGGGAGGCAGCAGCTGCACCTAGCGACCAGCGCACGGCGCGCGGTGACTCACCCGCGATGCTGCGCCGATGCATAACATAACATCGATTAGAGACGCACTGCAACGCGACCAACTATAAGTACAAGTGATGACTCGCACAGGCCCAGCGCGGCGCACTGCCTATGTATACTGCTATGTACTTATTACATGATGACATTGATTGATGGGGTGAGGGTACACTTCGAAAAACTTTACACGTCAAATAAAAATACTTTGTTTGATTACACCTACTTCTCCCCCGATAGCCGTCGCCCTGTTGCCAGATCAATTAGTATTCTTTGAGCAAGTCGTAAAATGAACGAGCAGGCGAGCGCTGGCGAGAGCACAAGGCCTGGTGCAGGCGCCGGCAGTCGGCTATCTTATCCGGAGGATTGCAAGCCGATAATGTTGGCGAAAACAACGCTATCGCTACCGGTATCACGCCTTAGGAAAATCTAGTCACCTTCGTGGCGCAGATAACGACTGCTTAAATGATAGGACTTGTCCCTGACGAAAGTGTGCCGGCACGTTTCCGTGCTCGGACGCGCGCTTATCGCAATCACAACGCAGTAAGCGGCACGCTCGCATTAACACGGAGTACTTTTCCGAATTTAACTATCAAGCGCAAACCTTTAATTTTATTATTCGATAACAACAATCTGATAAGGAAGTACAGCCGCGGCCTAGTTAGGTACATGGCCGACGGCCGGCGCGCGCGGTGCGGGCGCGGGGCGGGTGCGGTGCGGGCGCGGAGCGGCGGCGGAGCGTGCCAGCCTGGCCCCTCAACGCTTAACGTGAGCTCAACATAACTCACAACTGATTTCATTGAAATTTAGACGTTCTTGGAACTGTGATGCTTATTCAATATGAACTTCAGTTGAATAGAATTATGTTTGCCAACGAGCAAAGGAGCGCACACTGGGCCCCGGGTTGAACGAAACAACCTTGGAATTAAGGCGAAGAAGGAGCGGGAGTGGGTTTTACTCAGTAGCAGTGTGACACGCCCTCGCGCTACGCCCAGAGTGGAACAAGTCATATTGATGACTTCCCACTTTAAAAAAAGAATATACTAAATAAGTGTTAAACGGATCGAATTCGAAAAACTATAATTATTGTGCTCCAAAACCAGAATAGTTGATCATTTTGGCAAAAGGCTGGCTAACTGAAATGGGACTGGGCAGGACAAGTCTGCCGCATGTCCGAAAAACTGTTGGCCAACGTAGCACACAATTGGTGCCCTGAGACAGTGCGACGTGCGCTCGTGCGGCGGCGACAAGCAGCCGGCCTGCACGCGTCACTGTGCGAGGTGTCCGCAGGCAGCGCGTGCACACCGCGTCTCCGCGGCGCCACGGACTCCGCACTGCACTGGCGAGCTCGCTCGGCCTCTGTTCGTAATGGACTCTCACAACTTACAGAGCACGGCATTCTCGGCTTGGCGACAAGTGAGCAGGCCCGACTTACGACTACTCAATAAAACCCAGCCATGTGCTTTACTTTGAGGAATTTATTGCATTAGGTACTCACTCAATTCACAGCAGAGAAGGAAAACATCGCGAGGAAATCGCATCGAATAGTAGTCCAGTCAAAATAGACTAAATTATGATTCGAGTTTGCATTAATAATTCCCAACAAGCTGGATTTTTGTGCAGGCCTTGGATGCGTCATTACAAATGACATGTCAAAAGTCCCCATCGATCCCGCTTGTGCGTTTTTTTTTATTCGAGGTCAAAGGTCACAAATAAGCGTATTTTGCGTATATATCTGAAACAACGAGAGCTATCGAAAAATAGTTCAGGCAAAGTTTGTAGATCGTAAAATTGTCTACAAAAAAGATCTGACACTTTTTCTTCTACGGTGCACTGTTCTCGAATTATGGCTATTTCAAACATAGAAAATATAAATATGCACGCATACTAAGGGATGATGGGTTCGATGAATATTTGAAGGACAAACCATCTGTAACGATACATAAACAGTGTCGTAGAGCATACACCCGGAAGAGCAGCATCGCTGCAGCTAAAAGCCAGCGTGAGGCGGAGATAGCTTCCACATCTGGGATTAGTCCTCCTCGTACTAGAGCACGAGGTAATGAATCGTCTTTTTGACGAAATACTGTTTGTTCTGTGCCAATGAAGCAGATAAAACGGCTGAAATGAAAAAAGCGCAGCATCTTCGACCAAGTGTGTCCTCAAGTTTCAACCCTTGACTTTAAGAAAACCATCTTTAAGAAAGCTCAGACTCGTTCTCATGAGCTAGCAATTAGTGTCATTGCCCATATTCAGTATGAATATGACTTAGTTGCTGCTGAGGCTAAGTACTACAGTGATTGTTACACTTAAAATACGACTTTCCTGCGGTCTAAAGTCACGATATCTCGAAAGCGATGCTTTGTAGAAGAAAAGTGTCGAGATCTTTATTGTAGACAATTTTACGATCTACAAACTTAGCCTGAACCATTTTTCGATAGCTCTCGTTGTTTCAGAGATATGCGCAAAAAACGCTAATTTGTGACCTTTGACTTCAAATAAAAAACAACGCACAAGCGGGATCGATGGGGACTTTTGATATATCATTTGTAATGACGTACTCAAGGCCTGCACAAAAATCCAGCTTGTTGGGAATTAATGCAAACTGGAATGTCTATTTTGACTGGACTATAGGATCATAAGAGAAAAGGGTAAAGCGCAAGACGTGAAAAACCTTTTAGCGCCTAAATCAGAAGAAAGACACCAAGATAAAATCATACGACACTCAGATGTTGCAAGCTACATATATCAAGTTTTTACTTTCCTTGTTATCGTAATGAAAAACACAGTGTTACGCTCAGACGCTATAAAAATACTTAGACAAACTTTTTTCGACGTGTGTTCACATTTAAATACTCTTCAAGATTTTTTATTCTGTTATCAATCATCATCAGAATCGTGAATTTAAAGGAATATAATTACGAGTCGTTTGTTAACGTTGTAAACTGTCGATATGAAACGAGTTGTAAACTGTCGATATGAAACGAGTTGCAGTGTCATCGAGTGTACATTGAAAAGCATCGCATGATCATCGAAGGACTGGATGTATCAGCTGCAGTCTCCCCGTGCCTACTGGTGGAGGAGTGAGCTCGTGCGGCGGCGCACGTACGCTTGCATCAGTGCGCGGTGCGTCGCATGCGGCGCGGCGCGGCGGCGCGGTGGCAGGCACTCGGGCACTGGGCAGGCAGCCCGCGGAATACTAAGCACATCGATCGCCTTGTTTATGATTGTTCTTGTCGAGACGGCGCGGGCGCGGGCCCACACGACAGGGGCCACGGCCGCCTTTACAATAAAGCGTTCGTTCCAAAATGAGCACTTGTCAAAGCTGTCATCTACGAGATGAATGACTTTATTAATTAAGTTAACGGCCTACGAGTATATCGCAAAGCTATCTGTCACTAACCTTGTGTCTTATTATATTAGTTACGAGTAGAACACCTCTGTAATAATAATAACTATGAAAGTATATACATATATACATTCTATACATACCTACATATAAATAAAATCAAAGTGTCTGTCTGAGTGAAAAGTGAAGTGTTTCCCTGAAACTGTACAATGTTGTAGATAAATATATAACACGTTTTATAAATTAACTTACAAGACTTCTGCTCTGGGATGGAGCGAGACGGCATATCACGCTTAGATTGACCTGTGCCTTCAGTAATGGGATTATTATAGACTTACGAGTATAACAACTTATAACGCGAAACCAGTAATCGAGATCAGTTCATGAAGCAAACCGTATGCGCGACTCGTACACTCCGACGGCATGAGCTTCAACGACACGCCGACACACACACAGACGACAGGCTGACACACACACAGACGGCGCTCAGCTCGACAGTCGCCGCACCAACATGAACCAGAGCCGCGGCATGATGGTGCAGTCTTCACACCACGCGAGGATTCAGCACTACTCTATAGACGGAGGCGTGTTTGAGACGTCGTCGGTGGCGACAGAGGTCGAGTGGCGACGCGTCGCGCGTCGGCGCGGCGGTGTGCTTTATATTATGACATGGTGTTAACAATAAACAGACATGCGCTCGGAGATTTATTGAAGTGTTCCGTGATCTATCTCCGAAATTGTTCATCAGACCTTCTTCACATTCAAATGGCAGCACGTGGAAGACAAACTCTTCGAAGTAGAAGACATTTACGAAGGTGGAACAACTGAACAAGAACAAAAATGTAAAAATAATTCAGGCGACTTAAAATCCACCCTTTTGTATTTAAGACAACAAACATCCAAATCTCATTTATCTTATCACTCACGTTTGGTTGCTACTTATTTAAATGCTACACACAGATTATATATGTGACTCGTGATTATCTTACACTTCAACGTTATATGCCGAGCTCCAGCATACCTCCTGCAGCACACAGTGTAGTGTAGTACGTACCGCCCGCGTCCCGCGCCCCGCGCCCCGCGCAGCCGATCGTATCTAACCTCATCAGATTATGGGTGCCTTACAAAAACATATAATCGACTAATGATTATAGAAAAAAGTGACCTTAGAGACGCGCTCGGCAACGGCTCACAGTGGCCGGAGTAGCAGTCGCGGCGCGCCGCAGTAATAATAATAAGTAGCCCTGGCCTCCGGCGCGCCGCCGCCGCCCGCGCGCTCATTGACGTGCGCGTGTCGCGCGCAGCATTGACCGCTCATTAGCGCGCGGCACGCGTCAGCGCGGCGCGGCGCGTCCCGCCGCACGCGCGTAGCGGGACGCTACGGCGGCCGCGCGTAGCCCGGGCCCGGCTACGAGCTACGCGCTACGAGCCCCAAGGAAGCGCGTTCCGACACGCACTAATGTTATCTACGGCAGGGAGGCGCGATGGCGAACTGCTTTACGTTATGACAATTATGAATGATCCTCTTATGATAGCGCGGTAGCCCGCGGGGCCGCGGCTTACTACTGGGACTAGCGTTGCCAGGCGTCCGGATAAAGCCGGACACGGTCAGGCTTTTTGGTTGTGTGTCCGGCCAAATTAGGTAGAGTACGACATGTCCGGCTTTTGTTAGGCTTTTTAAATTAGACCATTTTTTACATTTTTCAGCAAGTACGAGTATGTACTTGTTATTTATTAGAATGTAAAAAGAAAAAAATTCGTGAACTACGTCATAAAAAAATTACTATGCCTTTTTAATCAAATGTCCGGCTAAACTGGTTGGTTTGTCCGGCTTTTCGGCTTGAAGATCTGGCAACCCTACTTGGGAGCATCCTTTTTGTGTTCGTTCTCGTTGAATAAAACGGGACTCTGTTACTAAGACTCCACTGTCTGTCCCTCTGTCACTAGGCTGTATCAAGAACCAATTAGACAATAGAAATGTTTGTCGCTATATCTAGTACAAATATATTCTATGATACTACAGACTACTTATAATATATTATTAAACGGAGCGCCCAAACAACCGACATGATTTTCTTTGGTCTTATTATCGATAATGATTAACGGCACTCGCACACGAAGGGTTCATCGCGTGCGAGTCCGACTCGCACCTGGCCGCTTTGTTTTTTTGAAGTGAAACTTTTATTACATCGTCTCAAACTTTTTCGTCTGTGTGTTGCATGTCGCGTGACGGTGACGTCAGAGCAGCACACGCCAATATGGCGGCGCCTATAGTTCGCATCAGCTGGCCGTGTAGTGTATAGACTATAGGTAATTCATTTGTGCCACTGCTTCACGCTATTTTGTTTGTTTTTGTCCACAGTTTTTGTCAGTGTGTAATGTACGTTTAATAGAATATTATAATCACACTGTTTTAGGCTATCACGGTTTGTTACACAATTTAAATTAAAAAAAAAAATGATTAAGTATTATTAATTTTTTTATTATTATTTTTTTTAATATCGGGAACTCAAAATAATTAAAAATCACGGAAGATATCCCGTAAGTGACAATTTAAATTTTGAATATTATAATATTCCGAAAATGTTAAGTTAAATATCTATAATATGAAAAAAGGTTCACGTTTACCGTGGTTTCATAAAAACCACACAATCCTTTTTTAGGAAATGATTTTTATAAGTAATTCTCTTTCTTTTTTACCTCTAGTAAATAAAAATGTAGAAATGTTTAATATTATAATTGTCTTAATTAATAACGAGGCCGTGAAGCTCCCAAGCTGCTAATGAGGACGAACACTTCGAACTGGAATATGACAGCAAAGTCCAGCACGGCCGCACGGCCGCCGGGCGTGGCGCACGGGCGTGGCGCGCGCAGCGTGAAACGAGTTGGCGAGAGAAACAGATATATTTGTATAAAAACTGTTCTAATTATCTCGTTTTATTTTCTATTGATTTTGTTTTCACAGTTATATTTTTGAATATTTATTGATGAGACTGTTTAGATCAATGATATTCTAATAAACTTATATATTTACTAAAATATCATTCGTTTAGATAAACATTTTTTCATGCTTATTCCCTATAGTTGGCAAATAAATTGGGAATAGACGCATTACATCGGTGATGCATCGGTAATGGTTGCTACATATACTCACACATATACGATAATAACGTATTCAAGAGTTTCTCAAAACAGGAATCGTTTGATTCCACGGCGAGGCCGCGAGGTAGCGCTGCACACTGCGGCGCGACGGGACTTGTTCGTGAGAATGTTTTCATACTGGCTGTATACAGCAGACGATAGTTTTGAAAACTAACCTGGCAGTCTTTATTATTCATTGTCATTAGGATTGGCGCCAAGTTTCAAGTAGATCACCCAACGAAATAACAATCTTCCCATGTCATTTTTAAAATCTCCTAAGTAGTAGTTGTAGTTTTCTAGGGCATAATGAGATATTTTGGATTTAGAACGTCACAATATCATTATTTTAAAAATAAAACGCCTTCAGTCAATTGAGAGGAAAACTAACTTTTTATCAAGACAGAGGGCGCCGAATCGACCTTACCCTGCTTTGACATAAGAGCTGCCAAATCGTATGGATTTCTTCAATCGTTTTTGTTTATCGTCACTATTTGCCGCAATTATTGTAATAATGCCTCAATGTAGCGCGTTTAATTGTAAGAATAGGGGAGTACATTTGTTTAGTAAGAATAGCAAACGCAGAAAACAGTGGGAGTCAGCTTTACGCATTAAAAACTTGAAGGCAAGTGTTACCGCACGATTGTGTGCAGTGCATTTCAAAGAAGAGGATTATTTCGGGAAAAGTAAATATACAAGTGAGCTAACACAGTAATATTACGTACTTTTAAGTACCATCGTACCAATCTATAAATTAAAACAAGATAATTAGCCAAAGAACACAAAAAACATTTAAAAAAACAATTAGAACGAAAAATATTATAAGTGTTCACCTTTCAATCAAATCAGCCTTTTTACCAGCAACTGAAGCATTCCTTTTTCGAAGTTCAACTTTAAGTTGAGGCACAGTCATAAATGACTACATTTTGGAACTATTTATCACTTAAAAACTCGAAATATAGCGAACAGATACTTGTCACGAAAAGTAAACAAGGTACGGTCGATCTTAGCGCCATCTACACAAAGCTTTGAGTGTGTCACCCCATTCAAATGTATGTGCATCAAACAAATTTCAAAAATGAAACTGGCCACTGACAAAAAAATAATAATATGTAAATATGGTTACATACTAAGGAAAAGGTTAACGCTGCCCGCCCACGACCGATAATCGGTCAACGAATTTTTGTAGGTGAAAAATAGAACACACTGTTATCAATGGTGCAATAATAATAGATTTATTTGGCAGAATATTGTTTTTACAAGGTGTTACATGTAATTTGACGTCCAAAATATTCTGCCGTTTCCAGCGTATAAATATTTTCAGGCATTCAAATTAAATCAATTTAGTCCGGTCAAATTAGACTAATTAATTGGGGTGAGGTTACAATAATTCGCACTTGGGTGAATAGTGGTAGGATTGTTCAATACACTATTATAAAGGAAATGTGAAAAGTCCTCATCGATCCGGCACGTGCAAAAAAAAATACACGCGGTCAAAGGTCACAAAAACGGGTTTTTCGCGATTTTCAGCAAAATGGTAAGTTTTATCATAAAATTAGCTCAGATAAAAATTGTAGATCAGACAATTATCTATAAAAATGTATAAATACTTTTTTCCTAAGTATTAGTAGAATCGTTATATCTCAAAAACGGTGGATCCGTTTTTGAGATATAACGATTCAAAAAATTGAAAGAGTTGTAATCGTCATAATATGTAAAAGTACACCACGTATATACTCCTACATCACTGAAGCCGTAATACAAGCAAAAATATCGTTCTATCGGTCAGTGTGACTAACACATATAAAATATGAAAATTTCGGGTAAAAAAAACCCAGTCCCTTATTTTCTACGCCAGTGTAACCTTCAGCAACATCTGCCTCCCATTCAATTGTCTGCGTGGCTAGGGTCGTATACCTGCTTTATTTTACTATGCCCAATACATTCAATGCTATTAGAGTGCGTCTAATGAAAGCGCGACCTGGAGTTTTTAATTTAATTGGCAACATTATTTTACACTAGCTTTCGCCCGCGGCTTCACCCGCGTGGTGTGTTGATAAAAAGCAGCCTATAACAAAATTAAGATTAAGTTTCATTTTTTTTTCCTTTTGACCGGGATAAAACGTATCCTATATGATAATCCAGGGTATAACCTATCTACGTACCAAATTTCAACCAAATCGGTCCAGCCGTTTTTGCGTGAAAGAGTAACAAACATACATCCATCCTCACAAACTTTCGCATTTATAATATTAGTAGGATTATTCAGCCGCAATTGTAGGAAATAAAAAAATTGTGAAGTGTTCAGACATGATTCTCCTACTAGTTAGTAAAAATTTTGTATGTAGTAATACAAAATTTTTGGTTTCGACCTCTTTTTCTCAGGTTGCGTTTGCTACTGTTTCAACTTTTTGAATCGTTATATCTCAAAAACGGTGGCTCTTAGGAAAAAAAGTATTTAGATATTTTTATAGATCAGACAATTATCTATAAAAATATCTAAATACTTTTATTTAAATTCCTTTTTTATCTAAATAATTTTTGTCTGAGCTAATTTTATGATAAAACTTACCATTTTGCTGAAAATCGCGAAAAACCCATTTTTGTGACCTTTGACCGCGTGTATTTTTTTTTGCACGTGCCGGATCGATGAGGACTTTTCACATTTCCTTTATAATAGTGTATTGAATAATCCTATCAATTTTCAGCCAAGTGCGAATTATTGTAACCTTGGATGTCTAAATTGACTGGACTAATTAGGAATTAAGTTAAAATTAATTGATAAAAATCGTACAATGTCAAGGATAAGAAAAACAATAATTGCTATCAAATACAATTAACAACAATACAAAGCAACGCACACGGCCTACAAAAAGTCGCTCAGAATATACTACACTTTTATAATATGTGACGATATTGGACCTACAAAAAGTCTGTCGTGGGCGGGCAGCGTAACGAATATTAAACTAGTGAATTTTGGTTGTTTCTAATTTCGAAACATGTTTGATTATTGGGATTAACTTGTAAATAATGCTCTATATTTTTTAATTTATTTATAATTTGTTTTATTTACTCCTATACTCCATTTATTATAACATAAGAAAAAAGAGGCTCGCAGAAGTAGGAGTATGAAACCTTTTATTTTCAAGTCAAGTTCGAACAAATCTAACACTAATAACGATAACAAAACAATAACGACAGAAAAACAGTAACAAATAACATCTAAATCATGAACATTCAGCAATAGCGACGAGAAAAGGCGTAGCGTTCACAAGTACCCACCAGCGAATGGCAGTCTAACTAATGACAACTGCAGATAGATGGAATCATTAACCGACAAAACTAAAAAACACGTGTTGCCACAACTTATAAAAAAAATAGGTAACATTTTAAATTTGGTTGAGTTATAGTGATATGAAAAACATTCCGGTATGGTCCGCCCCAGCTTCTTTTAGGTTTTAAACATTGACACAACCTTATTTTATGTAAAAACTAAATAATATTAAATGAAGGCCTTGTAATTTCAGAAGGTAGATAGGTTAGTTAGTTAGCCTGTTGTGTCCCACTGCTGAGCGAAGGCCTCCCTCTCCCTTTTCCACACACGCCTATCTTCAGCCATTGCCGGCCAGTCCCTCCGATAGTTGTCCAACTCATCTCTAGATAGGTTAAATAAGCACAATTAAGTGTGACAGCTGTTGTTTGAATTGTTTATATTTAACTCCACATCAATCTTGACAGTAATAGTCGTTTATTGTATTTTTTTTCAAAGTGTGCATTTTTAGGGTTCCGTAGCCAAAATGGCAAAAACGGAACCCTTATAGTTTCGTCATGTCCGTCTGTCCGTCTGTCCGTCTGTCCGTCTGTCACAGCCGATTTACTCGGAAACTATAAGTACTACAGTGATGAAATTTGATGGGAATATGTGTTGTATGAACCGCTACAAAATTATGACACTAAATAGTAAAAAAAAGAATTGGGGGTGGGGCCCCCCATACATGTAACTGAGGGATGAAAATTTTTTTTTCGATGTACATACCCGTGTGGGGTATCAATGGAAAGGTCTTTTAAAATGATATAAAGTTTTCTAAAAAACATTTTTCTTAAAGTGAACGGTTTCTGAGATATCAGCTCTCAAAGTCGTAAAAAGTATGTCCCCCCCCCTCTATTTTTATAACTACGGGGTATAAAATTCTAAAAAAAATAGAGGTGATGCATGCTAATTAACTCTTTCAACGATTTTTGGTTTGATCAAAGTATCTCTCATAGTTTTTGAGATAGGTTGATTTAACTGTATTATATTTGCTGCTACGGAACCCTTTGTGCGCGAGCCCGACTCGCACTTGGCCGGTTTTTTAATCTTATGTCTAATGCTATGGTAAGTACCCCGACACGGACAGGTTACACAGCTAAGACTGGAGCGGAACACTCACCTTAGCTTTCTTGCTTTTTATTTATAACCTCCCGGAAATAGAAGCCTTACTTTAAACCACGTAGACAGGAACAGGACATAAGTACTAGCAATAGCAAGGAAATTACGTGCTGTTACTTGTAAAGTTATAACTACTTATAACCAGAACAAGTTTATAATTATTATTTCACGTTCATTTTATTTTGCATAGATACTTAGGTCCTATTTCTCTCCTCGGGCTCTCGAGAAAGGCTCCTTTTTCAAGGTATAACAAAAATAACTACGAAGGTTTCTTCAATTAGGTGAGTAATCATTCTGATGACTTCTCCCGCTCTGGGCGGTATTCTTTTGTTTTTTAGTAAAACCAACGAGGAGTGAGCTACGAGTGAGGTTTCACCTTCTACGAGTGATATAACAGATTAAGTAGGTGTTTCAGGAACCATTTAAGCAAAAATAGTTTTACAAATCATAATTTTGAATGTTAATTTTATGCGACATGATTCACAAAACTAGCGATTTCACATAGTTGTTATAAGATTTTTATGGCATGAGGTACATCACTAGCAAGAGGACAGACTAGAAAATTATTGAGAAAGTTTGAAGATCATAGTCTCATTTGGTTCTTTTTTTGCAGTCATGGAAATAGCTGTAACATGAACAGCTTTAATTTAAATCCGAAACATTGCGATTTAATTTTAAAAAAATCTAGATGGCGAATATCACCAATTTTGTATTTAAAAGTACCTTTATACAATGTTTAAATAAAATTAAAGTTCAGGCTCTATGTCTTGTACATTTTTTAATATTTGTATTTGAATGTAAAATTCGGGTCTATTTTTCAAAAATACTGAAATATCGATGAAAAAAATTCCACAGGGCATGGGTAGTGTTTAAGGGTCTGAAAGGATAGCAGATGACCCCTCCAATCGACCATTTCAATTTGGCACACGATGTACCAAACACCCTGTATAATTGAGGTATTTTGTGTTACCATATATTATTTAGCTTTCGTTGTGCATAAGGTATTGTCGTAAGCGACTGAGAGGACACGGTGGAGCACACGGTAGAAGTGTGCCCCGCTTGGGCGGAGTACCGCCGTGTCCTTGTGGAGGCTATCGGAGGCGGCGACTTCTGGCGCCGGACCCTGGTGCAGGCCATGGTCCGGAATGAAGAGGGGTGGCGGGCGGTCGCCTCCTTCTGCGAAGAAGTGATGTTAGCGAAGGAGGCTGCCAACCGCGAGTGCGTGAGGGAACGGAACTCACGCCGCCGCCGCCGAGATCCCAATCCCGATTTCCAACCACCGTAGGCGCGGGTTCGCGGACGGCGAGCACTGGGTAGCTCGCCGTCCGGCAGTCTGGTAATAATCTGGACCGAGCCTAGTCGTCAACGGCGCGATCTGTTCCACGCGCGCCTCAAGGAGATGTCAGCAAACTGTAGGGGCCCGGTAGGGCCGAATCCTCTGGAGAACACGGAAAACCCGAAAGTTTGTCACCGTGTCCAGATCGAAGGCGACGAAGGAACGGGGTAGGGGTTTAGTCAGTAAGAGTCTGACACGCCCTCCCGCTCCCCCTAAGAGCGGGAGAAGTCATTCTGATGATTCCCCTACCGAAAAATAAAAAAAACCGATCGCCCCCACGAAGACACGGCGCGGTGGTGCGCGCGTGCGGGGCACTCGTCCGCCGCGTGCTCCAGCGTCTAACTACGACGAAGGCGCGGCGACTGTGCGCATCTGCCGAGTCGGAGTGCCTTCTTCTTCTTTCCTGTTCGATGGTGAACTCGTTCAACTTGTTGGGCCCAGCACCTACTCTTCGGTGGCTACGTCGATAGCAGCGTCGGTGGCAGACATCAGATCCGAGCATTTTATCGTGTGGCAGATGTTTTGAACATGAGCACCGCACTCACATTGAGTATCCGACGGGTCTATAAAACCCCATTTATGTTTAAAAAGTGACTTAAAATGACGTCAATTCCTTTCTTCTGTCGTCTTTTACACACGTTCATTTGCCTGTTATTTTATAGGTAGGTCGGTCACCATTGATAAAGACTGACTGGCCGGTGACCCAGCTCTATATCATAATTCCTAGGTATTGTATACATTACCTAGGTAGAGTATGTAATGGGGAATAATATTCAACACGTTTTCCTACATTTACGTTATTTGTGTTGGCAGTCGATAGTTGGCACGTAAAAACAAACTATTATTAGAGCTTAGGTAGGTACATGTTTATATTACCTAACTTTAGAAATTTTATGTTTGAAGTAAACAAAATAAGTATAGTAGGTAAGTATATTATATTGGTTTTTAGGGTTCCGTACTTCAAACGGAACCCTTATAGGATCACTTTGTCGTCCGTCTGTCTGTCAAGACCCTTATCTCGGGAACGCGTGAAGGTATCAAGTTTTAATTAAAACTGTATACTCAAGTCCGCGGTCCCTTTAATCTGTGCAAAAATCAAACTCGTAAGTTGACGGGATAAAAAGATACGCTCGTTTATGGTGCAAAAAACGTACATTTCGTCCGCATCAAAGGAATCAAAATTCATAGGGTACTTCCCGTTGACCTAGAATCTTGAAATTTGGCACGAAGCAAGGTATTATAGCACTAATATAGGGAAGAGTCTGAAAACTGAAAATTTGTTGGTAGGTCATAAGATTTTTTTTTATGAAAAATCTTCAAGACTCGATTTGGGAATTGAACTTCGGTTTCGACTTTGTCCTATGTTTGTGCTTGAGACCTTGTCTTAAGCCGAATTTCAGGATTCAAGGTCAACATAAGAAAGAAGGATAAATTTTATCACCAAATTAGATGTTAAAAAAAAGATCGCGTTCAAACTCGGTGGAAGTTTGCATGGTTAAGTACATCATATTTTTTTTAGTTTTATAATCTCTTGTTTTCGAAGTTACGGGGGGGGGGGAGGAGGGGCACAAATTTGATCACTTTGGAACCGCCTCTCGTGCAAACTATTCAGTTATAAAAAATTATATTAGAAACCTCAATTTTAGTTTTGTCTAAGTATGGGGGACAACCAAAATGCTAACCAAAACATACTTACTTATTAGTTTTCTATTTTTGTGTGAAAATCTTAACGCGGTTCACAGAATACCTAAATCTACTTACCAGGGTCTTATAGTTTCGGATAAAAGTGGCTGTTTCATACGGACGGTCAGACAGACAGACATGACGAATCCATATGGGTTCAGTTGTTTGCCATTTGGCTACGGAACCCTAAAGTCATATTTGCTCTTTCTGGCTGTGGTCTACCCGTGTGCCAAATTTTATCCAATTCCGATGAGCTGTTAAAACATGAAGAGGTAAGCAACAGCGTTTCTTTCGGATGCATAGCGTTAGCAGCTACTCGTACTGTACGAGTTAACTGTTGCGACTTCTCTGGAGTCTGGATTATGAGCACGACAATACCTACTTACATAGCTCAAAATGTGTTTCAATAAATCGCATCAATTCTACATTCATAAAGATCACGTTATTCATTGCCACACACTTGACATAGTGGCAACCCCTTGCCAGACACCCTTAATGTTCATGAACTTATATAATTGTTAACTTTTGTACCGATAGATGGCGTTACTAGTTGTTGGCGTTATTAACTAACAACGCCATCTATCTGATGTATAATAATATCATCAGATATAATAATATGGTGTCTGGCAAGGGGTTGCTACTATGTAAAGTGTCTGGCCATGAATAACGTGATCTTGAATATTATTCTGAATGTTTTGTTCATAAAGAACAAAGGTCCAAGAATAGAGCCACGACTTACTGCAGAGCGATGTGGCCAGGCCGCCAGGGCAACCGAGTGGAAGCTCAGTCGTGAAGCTCAGTTGTGGGCGGATCGTCAATTCGTGGGGCCCCGCGCTGAAATTACTTAGGGGCCATCTAAGTCATACCTAAAGGCCATATCAAATAACTGTAGCTGTAATGATATATTATTATCGCGTCTATGGAACGTATTGCCTTTGACAATCAAACGTGCGCAAACATTGCCTGAGTTTAATGCCGCGGCCACACACTCGACGAGTAGCATGGGAAGTAACGAGGAAAGGAGGCAGAGACATAGTGTGGCCACGTTACTCGTCATGCTCCTCGTCCTGCCCACTGCTCCCTATCTTGTCGGTCTTTGCGCGCGAGAGAGAGAGAGCAACATCGCGGCAAATCACGGCAGCGCGAGGAACAGAGCGATGAGCAGCGCGAGGAGCATAGTCTGGCCGCAGCATTAAAGGCTTGTGAAGGAGCATTACTTATCATTCTGATTTTGTTTTCGTCTTAGCACTTATTTTCTTGCCTATATATAATTTGTATATAATATGTATCTATTGTAGGTACTTTATATTTTTGTAAACTTTTATATATGCACCAAGTGCAACCCCATTTTGTGTCCAGGTCTGTCTCTGTCCATTCAAGGTTGCCTGGAAGAAATCGCCAAGTGCGATAAGGCCGCCAATTGTATGCTTTTTACCATAAGGTTTCCTTATTATCATTGTAAACATAAATATTAGTTAAATGTACACAAGTATTAGTTGTACAAAAGGCGTCCTTATTGCTGTGCAATCTCTTCCCGGCAACCTTTGGGAATTGGGTGGGAGAGAAACAGAAATAGTGATTGTTTCTGCTTGCTTTCTCCGTTTTGGTAGTTTTGATGCGTCGCAATTTAAAGTCTTATGTTAATTTTTAATACAACGTTGATACGACAGAGGGGCTTTCCTTAAAACGTGTGGTTGTACTCATCAATATGAACAACTTTTACTGTGCAATAAACCCTGACATCACGAAAAAAGGATCTGCTCCTCTATACATTTTGTCAAATTATGTGTAAATAAATGTATGGAGAAGCGATTTGTTTTTCATGATTTCAGGGTTATTTCGAGCTGTTATATTTGTTGGCGCAATATGTGTCAGTGCACACCAACAGGTTCCTCATCCTGCTAGCAACTAACTCAACATGAGAATACCTATCTAAGAGATAATCTCTGGGTTACTGTTACTCGAAAACGTTTGGTTTGAGATAATTTCTTTAATTTTTGACAATATCAATTTTTATTTATAAAGACCTAACAGTATTTTAATTTTAATGTTGTCCGTCGGTTCAGTTCATGCACTGATGCTAAAGCACACGAAATTAGTCTTGGATGTGTTCAACGTGAGCAGATCATTTTTTCACCATTTGGTTATCTTACTCATACCCATCTCAGCTGTGTACTCAACATCTTGCTATGAGATGCCAATCAGCAGTATTATCGGCATATGAGAAAATTGTTGCGTTCTCGGCTTGTAAAATGTACAGATCATTGATATATTATAAAGTAAAAACTATGTTGGACCCAATACGCTTCCTTGTATGGTGGTATACGTTTCAATCTTAACGCTCTGTCTCCCATTACATTGCTAACTAGATTTTTGTAATTCAAAGTATCGCCTATTGTTTTTAGCGCGGTCTGGGGGCCCCTTGTGGCCTCGGGGCCCTGGGCTGCAGCCCTAATAGCCCTTACGTAGATCCGGCCCCGAGCTCCACTGAAGCTCAGCAAGCTGTACATCGCTACCCGCACGAGCGACGACCAGCCACAGTGAACAACATCGACTGACACCTGCTAAGAGCACAAGACAGGTGCCGCTCGAAATAAACTCTTCAAAAATAAAATAACATGATAAACCTTACACGGATACGTATAATTGGCGGTTGACAAGCGGCCTACAGTTTAACATAGTGTTGGCACTCGGCAGCTCCGAGCCTAGAGGTCGGGGGGCATGACACGCTTGTAAGAGTGTGCAGCAGAAGGTGTACCGCGCCATAGCGGCGGGAGGCTGCGCTGACCCCGCGCGCGCTGACCGTGCCGGCCGGCCGAGCGTGACGCGCCCGTGAGCTCGATCTCGGCTCAGCGGAGCACCGCGCCACACGCTACATTCCATCATTTCTTGACCTTGTACACACAAAGTCCGGGAACGTCCCGGAATATGGCTTGCCGAGCCGTGTCCGGTAACGAGAGCTGACCGCCGCGACTCGGCGCGCCGCCGTGGGTGCGCGCGACGTCGCTGCCAAGTGCGCCGACATCTGTCATCCACTCTCTGCACTCCACTCTCCGCTCACACAGGCACACATTTATCTTTTTCTCCAAAGAGCGATTCATATGTTTTGAAAGAGCGGTATGATTTTAGCCGTGATGAAATTCAGAAAAAGTTAGAAGGAACTTTTGACATGCATATGCGTAGTCCTCTCTTCCGCTGCGTGCGTAAACGGATAAAGTTTCACAAAAATCCTGTATGACAGAATAGTTCCCCTTTAAAAGTTCTAAAAAAAGTCCGCGACAGTACCTCTCTTTTAAGGTTAGCTCACTATAACCTTTTTTTATGTTAACCAAATTGGTTCTAAAATAATGAATTATTTGCGAAGGTGTTTTTATAAACGTGATATTAATCTAGCGTTGCCAGGCGTCCGGATAAAGCCGGACACGGTCAGGCTTGTTGGTCGTGTGTCCGGCCAAATTAGGTGAAGTAGGTACGGCCTGTCCGGTTTTTGTAAGGCTTTTAAAATTAGACCATTTTTATTAATTTGTCATTTGTGTTCTTACAATTACAAGAGTTTGTAATGACTTGTATTTCATTAGAATGGAAAAAGTAAAACTTCCGAACGAGTTTAAAAAAAAATTGTTGGATTTTTTAATCAAATGTCCGGCTAAACTGTTCGGGTTGTCCAGCTTTTCTGTTTGAAGATCTGGCAACCCTATATTAATCCTTATACAAATAAATACGTTATTCATCACAAGTTTTTAATTTAAACCCAAATTGCCCTTTACATTATTCGATTTAAATGAATATCTTAGGAGATACATATATATCGCAGTTTTAAACTAACATCACAACAAAATAATGATCGAGTAAGTACGTACTGCACGCACAATGTGCGATGTGGCGAAGACTAAGTCAAAGTTCATGTCAGCCCAAAGTAACAATTCCAGGCGGACGGAGTCGGGCGCAAGCTAGTTGTTTAGTAAGACGAGCGTGGCAGAGCGCCGCCGCCGAGTGCGCTTGTTCAAGAGACTTGCCAAACATATCTCTGGACTGATTACATTACAACTAATTCATCTATTGATTTTGTAGCTACGCCGTAATATTAGATAAATAATAATGAGCCTACTGAATAGTCTATGAAGTAAATAGAGCAGAATGTTTGTGAAACTTTTAGTTGAGTTATTGACAACATTGTTACATATGTTAACATATGAGTGAAACTAATTAAAGAAAACTTTTATAAAGAATATATTTTTATTTAGGTACTTTTAAATATTTCTTTAAAATAACGTAGAATTTGGGTAAAATACATAAGTATATATTTTACCGAAAATGAATATATTTTCAATTTTAGACAATGAAGTACAATGATCGGCCACAGGAAATAGACGGAAAAGCGCCAAGCCCACATCTGCACTTGTTCCAGCGCCGTACATACTCGTGCTGCGTACGGCAGAGATTTGTATTCAAACAATGAGTTCATCACATTCAGATTCGGATTAACATTCGACTGCAACAGACTAACGTCAATAAGTACGTGTCTAATGGAAAACCTTTCTCCGCCTAAATCAAACGAAACATGCCTATTTACCTAAATCGTAGGACGATTCATATTTTTATTCACAATTCAAAGCAGTGTTTATATACCTCGGTTTTATGGGTCTTCTTATTTTAGTCCCTTGATCTATTCGACTTAGGGCCTGTTTCACCACCTATGATTAAGTTTCGAGTATCTTACTTGGCAGATAATTTCATACAAATTCTGTTCCATTTTTGAATTTATTCAGTGAGTAGTGCCTACTCGCATATTGTGAAACAGGCCCTTAATATGTTACTTTCACCCCGCATTTAGGGTAACAATGTACTATTATTTCCCTTTAAAAGTAGCTACAGCAATTAAAACGAGCTTTTCGTCGCGTCGAGAGCATCGACGAACTAGTTCAACAAACCGGCCGGGGTCTAGCACAGCGCTACCTAGCACAGAGCTACCTAGCACAGCGTTAGCTAGCACAGAGCTAGCTAGCACAGAGCTACCTAGCACAGAGCTACCTAGCACAGAGCTACCTAGCACAGAGCTACCTAGCACAGAGCTACCTAGCACAGAGCTACCTAGCACAGAGCTACCTAGCACAGAGCTACCTAGCACAGCGCTAGCTAGCACAGAGCTAGCTAGCACAGAGCTACCTAGCACAGAGCTACCTAGCACAGAGCTACCTAGCACAGAGCTACCTAGCACAGAGCTACCTAGCACAGAGCTACCTAGCACAGAGCTACCTAGCACAGAGCTACCTAGCACAGCGCTAGCTAGCACAGAGCTACCTAGCACAGAGCTACCTAGCACAGAGCTACCTAGCACAGCGCTAGCTAGCACAGAGCTACCTAGCACAGAGCTACCTAGCACAGAGCTACCTAGCACAGAGCTACCTAGCACAGAGCTACCTAGCACAGCGCTAGCTAGCACAGAGCTACCTAGCACAGAGCTACCTAGCACAGCGCTACCTGGCACAGAGCTACCTAGCACAGAGCTACCTAGCACAGAGCTACCTAGCACAGAGCTACCTAGCACAGAGCTACCTAGCTCAACGCACTTCAGTAAGAACCTTCGAATTAACTCTTTTTATTGGTTCAAATTGTCGATATTGACGAAAGCATTTAAAGTCGCTGAGAGGCAATAACAAACAACACAACACTCGCAAAACAATTATTGTAAAACTAAGTTCAAGGTGCCGACTTGCTGGCAGCCGGCTAGCGGAGGCGGCGCGGCGCGGAGGCGGAGCGGCGCGCAGGCGGAGCGGCGAGCGGCGCGGAGCGAGTGCGCTCGCGCTCACTCGAATAAAACAATAACGGCCTTCCACGATAAAAATTAAAGTACTGCACCCGGATAACATTGACGAGGCGCGGCGCGCGCCTGGCGTCATGTTTCCGTTTATTGATGATAATACATTGTGATTGTTGTCCAATATGCTAAAAATATAAACGCGGTAACTGTTACTTTCATAATGTAACGTTTGCGAGTGAAACGGTAAAATAGCACGGCTATCAAGTTCCTCGATGTACGCGTGTACGAGCGCGACGCTCAGGCTGCCTACATACCACTCTATAGGCCAGCAACTAGTAGGTACGTAGTAATACGTTCCTCATGGCTTCCGAACCTTGGAACATCTCCACAATTACAATGACGTGGTCGAGCAGCACAGCGGCGCGCCGCACGAGGCTCGTGCAGGCGTCGCAGGACAGCTCGAGCTGAACGGAGCAGCCAGGCGCGCTCGAACCCGATACGTGCGGCGCGCCGCGGCCGGGAGCGAGGCCGCGCCGAGGCCTCGCCGAGCCGCGGCCAGCGCGGACCGGCCGCAGCGGAGCACCGCCGAGCTGCCCGAGCTGCCGCGCTAATACTAACACGCGTTCTACTTCCGCCGCAAAGTTTGTTTCAGTTAGTGCTACATAGAGGTTTTTTGATAGAACCTACTGACTTAGCGAATTAGGTAATCATTTAAAACATAAAAATCCCTCCTTTTTTTAGAAGGTTAAAATCAGCTTGCAAAGGATTGTTAGAAAACTGTGCGTCGTAGCGCGCAGAGCCGCGTGCCGGAGTGCAGCTAGTGGTGCAGGCCGGCTCGCGGCTGCATCTCGCAGGACACTGCGCGCTCACTGACTGTTTTATGTAAGCTTTTCGTTCGCTTAGTTCAAGTGGAATTTTGTAGTGAAGGTGCAAGTACAAATAGCAAGACCTATTCGCAAATGATAAACAATGTCCACTGAATTACATAACGCGGCGGGTAGCTCCGACTACCGACGCAACTCGCAGGCGCGGCCGGCTCTCCAGCTCGCGGACTGTCGCTCAGGACCAGTTCCACACGCTCGGGGGTGCATCGAAAAATGTTTGCTTAGTGCATCTCTATCTCTGTAGGAATAGATGAGAACGTATCTCCCGATATTGTTTGTTAGTAGTTTCCGAATGTGCAGCTGCAGCGTGCAGCAGAGCCGTGCGTCCGGCTGCCGGCGCCCGGATCTCATAACTCAGCCTTCTTATTTTCAATATTATGATTCAATATTTAAACTTTTAATTTTTTCAATATTTTTTTGTCTGACGTCACATACACTATGCGGTAAACTTTCCGCATGTTTTGGTATGCGATATTGTGCATTTAATTAATCAATGAACTGGTTCGCATAGGTCAGTAGGAAGGCGCACAGCTAACGGTAGAGCACTCACCTGCGGGGCGAAGCCCAGGAACGATAGCTTCCTCTTGCCGGAGCTCATGGTGCGTGTTGTGTGCGCGGGCGCGGCGCTCGCGGGAGCGGGGGCAGCGCGGCGGACGCGTCGCTACTCGTGGTCGGCGGCGCACCGACTGTGCGGCGCCCGGCCGGCTGCGCGGCGCGCGGCGCTGCCGGTGCGCAGGGGCGGGGCGGGCGGGGCGGCGGCGCGCGCGCTGTCCGGCGGCGGCGCACCACGTCACGCGCGGCGCGCGCCACGCTACGCCATCTTTACCAATTCACAACATTATTATATATAATACATGGAATCAAATAAGTAGGTAGCCGGAGTGTGCCGCACACACTAATATTTAAAAGTAAATATATAAGTATAAAAAGGTTTTATTATGTCAATAAAGTAATTATTTTACTGTTGGAGTATAACAAAAACAAATGTACCTTAGTTCAAGACTTGACTGAAATCCCTGGTGTGTTTACAGTCAGTGTGTTCCTTCCGCAGCTTGCTGCTTGCCGCTCACGTCTCACGTAATATTACTGAAACACTCCTTGCAGTACTTCTGTAAACAAAATGATAAGTAACAGTTATTATTGAGATCCTCAAAACTGTTGTTTACTTTGGCGTTCAATAGGGCCCCGAGCGCTGAGCCAAAGAGGATGTAACATAAAAAATAAAAATAAATTGTGTATCAAATTCAATAAAACGGATATTAAACAATTTGACGGTAATGAATACAGTGTGCGGACATTTCGAATTCGAAAATGATTAAGGCTTATAGCTCCTTGAACCTCTGATACTCGTACTACCGCCTCGGCCGGCGCGGCGCGGCGCGCGGCGTGCAGCGCCCGGATAGAGTCGCAAAGAACTAACCTTTATCCACTAACCTAACTTAAGGTGGGCGCGACGTTAGAATTATCCATACAAACGTAATACCAAAATCATTTGCAGTTTAAGCATATTTACACCATAATATGATGTTTTTCGGATTCAGACAATAATGATCTAGGTTCCTACATCGTCTTTTTGTTGAAAAACTTACCCCAAACGAAATTTAAGCGAATTTAAATTTGCACATTTTCGCGAAAATGTCATGTTTTTATTTTGTTTTTTCTATATTATAAACAACAATATTTTAAAATATCTTTCTGTAGGAACACAGATATTATTATCAAGTTATAAATACTCGAAACAATATTGGAAATACATTAATTTTTCATTCATCATTTTTGGTATTACGGAACCTCTCCCAAATTTCCAATAGTTTGTATTGCTATCACAGCAAGCAACTGTCAGTGTGCGGATGATGACTTTACTCCAGTTGGTGTGTCCAAGAATTGTTTATACTATCTGGATTGCTTCCATCAACCTCAAAAACGTATTTTATTTCGTCTCAACTCGAGATAGCACGCGGTCTCCGCAGGCCTCTTAAAATGCATCTTCTTTACGAATATGCTATGTAGCGTCTGAAAATGATTTCTAAAGTTCTAAGCCGTTTCAAAGGAGTGCCTAGGGAAACAAGTGAGAAAATATCAGGACGTTAAATAATTTTTTGGCAAAAGTATTAGTCATAAGTAATGAAAAAATATATTACAAATGTTGTATATGAGTAATAAACATATATTTTTTCAAACCTATGGACCAAGCCGTTACCGAGGAGTAGGTTTCAGAAAGTGGTTTTTATATCATCGATGTAGGTAAGTGATCTATGTCTATAGTACTTCAGGCTACAATTTACGAGACCACAACTGAATGGTGCACAAGTCACACTGTCAAGCAATTCAAGAAATCATCGGCAACACACAGATTTGAAGAATTGTTTACAAAAGCGCCGGCAAACAAAGGAGTCTACAGCAATACGATAGCACAACAAAGGGTCAGCCTTTGAACGATCTCTTGAGCGGTAGCCGGTCAGTGCTTGACAACACTTCAACTGGCGAATGCTCCATAGATCAAGTCACAAATAGCAATCGCCAATTATTGTGCCATGAAATAAATGCAAATCACAATACTGGATATGAAATGTATGAAACTAAGGTAATCGTTTGTCTTGGTATGGTCATGTAAAGAGGAGGGATGAAACGCATGTTACTGAAAGAGTTATGAATTTACATGTGGATGGATGGAGAGGGAGAGGGAGGCCAAAGAAAAGATAGATGGATTGTGTGAGAAGTGATATGAAAGAAAAGGGAGTGAGTGATAGCTTGACGAGTGACAGGACAGAATGGAAGAAAAAGACGTGTTGTGCCGACCCCAAATAAAACGGGATAAGGGCAGGAAGATGATGATACAATTTTTTTATATAATACTAGCTGTCCCCTGCGGTTTCACCCGCATTTTTCGTTACTGCTCCGCTCCCGTGGGTCGTAGCGTGATGGTATATAAAGTCATCCTCGATAAATGGGCTATCTAACACTGAAAGAATTTTTCAAATCGGACCAGTAGTTCCAGAGATTACCCCTACATAAAAACTTACAAATTTTTCCTCTTTATAATATTAGTATAGATAAACTAGAGTTTGACTGCAATCCCGCCTGATGGCAAGCAGTGATCGAATCGGTCATGGTGAGGCGCACTAGTTTACCTATTGTTTCATCTCCGCAATAGTTGTTCGAATAGGAATGTTGACGCCACGTGGCGGGGCACTGTCGTGAGCACTGTACCAGCACCGAGCCCGCGACCAGCTCGGCAGGCTGATTATGTATCTTGCAAAAGCCAAGCGATAGCAAAAATTGCACGAAAATTGCTCTTCAATCGCTAAATCGTATTACGTATTAGCGAAAACCACGCGATAGCAATCTAGCGACAGTGCTGCCTCTATGGAGCAATCGACTAACTAAAATGTGCATTGTTGCACTCGAATCCCTAGCGATAGCGTTTTACTTCGTATTACGTATGGTTTTGACAGCGATGCGACAGCGATCGGCAAGCAAATTTAGCTGTCAAATTGCGTTAACCATTTCTTTGATTGTTGATCGCTTGCTTATCGCTCTCTGATTGCCAATAGAAATTAGCTTTCTATATCGAGTATTTTATTAGTTAAATTGTGTAGTTATATCTGCGGCGTGTGTTTAATTAACATTTCAACTTATTGTGTGTGCTTTAAAAGACTTTATTCAGTGTATTCAACCAACATATTATAAATTTGCCTGTCTTAAGTTTCCTTAGACCTTGAACCAAGGCCAACACCTTTGACTAAAGTGGTATGTTCTGCCAGATAGTCCAAACAGGATAAAGTACTTTTACTCTTCAAAGTAACTTTATTGCACTAAGGGCCTGTTTCACAATGTCCGAGTAGGCACTACTCACTGAATAAATTAAAAAATGGAACAGATTTTGTATGAAATTATCTGCCAAGTAAGATACTCGAAACTTAATCATAGGTGGTGAAACAGGCCCTTACACATATAAAATAAAATAATATCATATTATTTTAAAACTTGTTGACATAGCAGTAGAATATCGTTTGGAGTCCAAGTAAACACTGATTTCATTCCTTTATCCATCTTATGGTCGACACAAAGCTATTTTTAGTAAAGTTCAAGTGGATTGAAGTGAATTTTAAGATTCAATTTTTTTTTCTTTTCCAAAACAATCACATTTGTTCGACATCTTTAACCCGCGGATAGTCGCGCCTGGGTCAAAAAGACCCAGTACTTTAGTTTTTGTGCCATAACTCTTTTTGTATTAGTTAATTCATATCGTCGCATTAAGTACCTTCAGGTGGGTTCACAGGCTATCCGCACACCTCACTTCAGCCGCTTCCCGTGCAGCATTTAGATAGTAAAAAGGTGTAAAGTGAGAATGGGTCGTTTTGACCCTTTTGCGACGTAATGTGTTAGTGTATTTTTTGTTTCAAAAATATTATTTTGATTTTATTTCTTTGTAAATATGTCGTCAAATTGTTTGAATGACTGGAAAATAGCAAATATATTAGAAGAGGAAGACATTGAAGGTGGAATTTCGTCAGAAATTGAAGACCATTTGGATAATGATAATTACGATTCAGATTCCTGTCAGAGTGGTGAAGATAAACTCCTTGATGAGAAAAACCAAAACGCAATGACAATTTTGCAATACTTATAAATGTAGAGATCATACTACATTTATATGTATCAATTATAATCAAAAATGAAGCCAAAACTAAGGTAAAACTATTGTAAAATTGGCGTAAAAAAATAAAAAAAATTAAGTTATTTTTTTGTTCCTATAACGTAAAAAGTAAGATTTAGCAGTGATCTCTTGAATTTTGTGATTTATATTACTTTTTATGTCCAAATAATAAACATTTATTATTTTTAAGTTTGTTTTGTTATCCTCTTTCAAAATAATTTACAAATAATCCCGAAACTTAATTAAGTTATTAAAAACAATACATTAAAAGTCTGGGTCTTTTCGACCCGTACGCGACTGTTGGTGACTTAAAAGGAGACGCGAGTACCGGCGGGTTAAATGGCTGTAAGTTTGACAATAAATTAGTTCTCCAAATTGTTACTCAATGGCTGTTGGCGCTGGGGTCGCAGCAATAAGTGCAGCATGGTAACAATCGGCGAGCGATCAGCAATCCATTTTTAGATAATACGGATCTTTTTGACGTTAAGCGATTGATCGCGCGTCGACTGCGCGATGATTGCGAATTGTTTGCTGATCGCTGTTTCATACATAATCAGCCCGCGGGTTGTCCGAGCTGGTCGCGGGTGGCGCTGCACAGCGCGGTGACTGCTGACGAGCACTGCCTCAACGCGGAGCAGAAGCGCGCCTCCGGGCACCAGCTGTCGCGCCGTGTCTCAGCAACTGGAGCAGCAGCCGCAGTTCCTCGCTGCGCCTCTCTGCCGGAGAGCTCGCGTCCCGCTGCCGCTGGCGCCGCGCCGCCGCCGCTCTGTAGCGCGAACAAGCTCGACATCGCCCTGAACGAGGCGTGCCGGGACCGCGCCCACACCGACTTTTTGTACAAACTAGCTTTTACCCGCGGCTTCGCTCCCGTCAAATGACTACCCTACATATCCTACGCTACCCTACCCTACACTACCCTACCTACCCTACCTACCCTACACTACACTACCCTACACTACCCTACACTACCCTACACTACCCTACACTACCCTACACTACCCTACACTACCCTACACTACCCTACACTACCCTACACTACCCTACACTACCCTACACTACCCTACACTACCCTACACTACCCTACACTACCCTACACTACCCTACACTACCCTACACTACCCTACACTACCCTACACTACCCTACACTACCCTACACTACCCTACACTACCCTACACTACCCTACACTACCCTACTTTTTTTTTTGAATTTTTCTCTCCGTAAGAACCATCACTAAACTTCAAGGAACATTTAAAAAAAAAAAAACTGCCAAATCGGTCAAGCCGTTTTCATGTGATATCGTGACAACGAAAAACGGGTTTCATTTTTATATATATAGATGATTAAAAACAAAAAAACCGGCCAAGAGCGTGTCGGGCCTCGCTCAGTGTAGGGTTCCGTAGTTTCCCGCCCGTCACAATAAGTGTCCCCAACTTTTCAAAAACTGTTCGTCCCATCAAGTTCAAAATAATTTTCCTAGAAAGTCTTTATAAAGCTCTACATTCCAGATTTTATTCTTTTTTTTTTAAACTTATGGTTCAAAAGTTAGAGGGACACATTGTTTTTTACTTTTGGAGCGATTATTTCCGAAATTATTGATATTATCAAAAAATGATTTTAGTAAACCCCTATTCATCTATACTTATAATAAATCTGTAGAAGTGAAAATTCTGTACATTGAAAATATCAAAAAAATTAATAGCAGAGGGTGTTACTAGACCGACACCGAACCCAAAAATGTGATTAAAAAAGTGTTTGTCTGTTTGTTCAGGCATCACGCAAAAACTACCGATTCGATTACGATGAAACTTGGTAGGTATAATTATTCTTTGACGTGTAAAAGTGTTTTGTGAAACCTATTTGCAAAATAAATATCATTTATCCTTTCGAGCCATTACCGCCGACTTATCGTAACCGACAAAAACTAAATTTTACAGGAGAAGGTTTTATTTAAATATTACTGCTAATAATTGCAAAATTAAAGTGCAACTATATAATAATTCGATTTGATATCCTGGGCACCACACTGATTACTTTTTATCCCGTAAATATTTAAAATACAATAAAAACAAACTTAATTTTTCGGTTCGATCCCTAGACCCGACTACGGTACCAACCGAAAAAATAAGTTTGTCGTATGTTACGTCAACCGCAGTGGAGTTTACAAGCGCCCCTTAGACTTATTTATTTTTATTTTTTATTAAAGTCGTAGGTATAGACTAATTTTAAAGTTTATGTAGTATATTTGAAAGTGTACGTAGTGACCGTAGGTTATTTTATAGGTTAGGTAGGATTAGTCATTCGTATACAACGTGTAACGTTAAATGTTTTTAAAATAGGTCACATTTTTCATTAAAAAAAAAAAATGCAAATTTTGCTTTGTCTATTTATCAACAAATCAAGCCATCACGTGCATAAACCTACGTAAATAGGTAAATAAACACAAACGGTTGTCGTCCAATTTAGATTTTCTCATAAACGGGATAACAATCATACTCATTTCGATGTAAATACGAATCTTAACAAACTAAAACAGCACATAAAACCACCAATTTTTTTTAAATATTTTTTTTTTCTCTCAGAATTAGGTCAATTGGATTAAAAATCGTTTGAGGTGTCTGAGGTTTTGCGCATTTAAAGTTACTCGTTGTAGATATAAGTTTTAAGAGAATTTTCTTATTTAATGAGTTTAGATTAGTTATCATCAGAAATAGGTTTATTTCAGAGTTAAGTCGGTATTTTATTTTCTGTTATTGAGGGTTTTTTTAATTAGGTAGGTACTTAGGTTTGCTTTCATATGGCGTAGACCGTATAGATTTTAATTTCAAGTACGAGTAGGTATAGGTAGTATATTTGTGTGTAACGTAGGTTATTTTTAGTAGGTACTCTTAGGTGATTTTGCTTATTTATTGGTATACTTATAAGTACCTACTACACCAAAAACTCATTGATAAGTTTCGTCATCCACGCGAACGAAGTCCCGGGCACAGCTAGTTTTTAAATAAGTACCTATCCAACAATATATCACACGTTAAGGTTGAAATTAAAAAAAAAAACACTTTCCACTTTACATGTAGGGGGGCTAACCTGATAAAACATTTTTCAATACACTTGCTCATAAAGTGATTATTATCGCACTGCACTTAGGCATAGAAAGGCGTCTATTACCAAACTGTGACATTTTGATTACCATTATACACTAGTGCTGTAATGTAATTAAAACCTTTTTGTTAAGCCATTTTGTTCTCAAAAAGAGTTTTAACAGGATAAAAATTCATTCCATTATTTTTTTCAATAGTATAAATTAGTGTCTTACTTGCTTATTTTCATGCAATTTCGGACCATTTTAACGATTTATTTAAATAATATTTAATAAATAAATCAATAATTAAAATAAATTTGTTTTTTTTTGTTTGTGGTCTATGGCCGCCATTTTAAGATACGCGCGGTTTTAGACGTAATATTTTCGAGTCAAGTTAAGGGGCTATGTTATGTAATAAAATTAAATACTTTGTACTATTTAATTTTATGTTACATCCGCATTCTATTGTCACTACGAAAGACATTACTTATCGTAAAAAAAATTGACGCAGTATAACATAAACATAAGACTAGGCAATATGATCAAAATACGTTAGCCTTCCCCTCTAAGGTACAAAAAAAAAAATTGAATTTTTACCGCCATGACACATTTTTTTTCTAGCTTTAGGTATTATTGTGGTGATATTTATATTGTTTTTCTTCACAAGTGTATTGAAAAACGTCGTATGATACATGTGAGTAATTAGGGATTACCGTTCTTGGTTCTCTTACGACCCTCGCCAAGGCTCGGGTCTTAATACCACCTCGACGGTAATCCCTCACATTACACACTTGTATCATAATCTACTATTATTCCAATTTTTATTTTACTACTTTGTCGGCGTGATTGAATATATTCATATTGGTACCAAATTTCAGCTTTCTAGTGCTAACGGTCACAGAGATTAAGCGAGGACGGACGGACAGACAGACATGGCGAAACTATAAAGCGCTAGCCACACAGAAAAGACGTAAGACGCAGACGGGGCGCGGGCATTTGTCTCTACCGCGTCTCTTTCATACAAAATGTATAGAAGCGTCGCGACTCAAAACATACAGAACAGACAGGGCGCGGGCGCAACGCTGGTACATTTGCGCCTGCCCGCGCCCCGTCTGCGTCTTAAGCGCTGGCCACACAGAAAAGACGTAAGACGCAGACGGGGCGCGGGCATTTGTCTCTACCGCGTCTCTTTCATACAAAATGTATAGAAGCGTCGCGACTCAAAACATACAGAACAGACAGGTCGCGGGCGCAACGCTGGTACTTTTGCGCGCGCCCGCGCCCTGTCTGCGTCTTACGTCTTTTCTGTGTGGCCAGCGCTTTACGTCTTTTCTGTGTGGCCAGCGCTTTACGTCTTTTCTGTGTGGCCAGCGCTTAAGGGTTCCGTTTTTGCCATTTGGCTACGGAACCCTAAAAACGATCTACATACAAAATGTTAACGTTTACGTTTGCATCGCGCTAGAAGCGCGTTTTCCAGTATAACGAGTTTATTATCAAATCGAAAAGAAGAAGAAGAACAGATGTTTGTGGTTTTAAGGTTAGATCGGATGTTTCTGTTAAGTTTCGGGATTATGTTGCAAAACGTGTGTTACGCAAGTAATGCGTGTGTGTTATGTTCATTTTGTTCCGAGAATTGTTAACTTTATGTTGTGATAATGAAAGGGAAATTTTATCCATTTAAATGAAAGCGTTTTGAGGTCGGGAAGGTATTGGTGATCAGTAAACAGTGCTACATACACTGGCTGCCAATGCTACAGCCGAGCGTGTGATGACGTAGTTAGAACGGCTCTCAATAACACAAATCGTGCTGGAGTTAGATTGTTTCGCGGGCAACTGATGAGTTATGGCGTGTCTAATAATAACCCACAACAATATACTACTTTATGCCGCTTTAACTAAGATATTACCGTCATGTGCTTAAAGCAATATTAACTTTGTTCTTATGCAGAAGATTGCTGGGTATTCATGAAAACTAGAATTTTTTAAGCTAGAAGATCTGTTCTGGAACAGATTTACAAAACTTGGTACAAGCGGTACAAAACTATGACTGAATCCTATTTGTTTGATTTACAGTACGAACGTGTGTGATCATAGAACAGTTATCGAAAAATGATGAGTGCAGAGCACTTTAACCAGAGCACAACTTAATTCATGAATGAGCGGTCCTATGAGACCGCGCTGTTATTGTTTTACTATTGTTTCTCGTTTTGTGGGTATGTGATAGGTTAATAAGTGAACACATTAGGTTTGTTATGCAGACATTACACGATAAGCCGCTGTGCAATCAGATTATATTCAGAATGATCGTCGCCATATCGAAGAACATTTAAACTTATTATAATAATGTGGAATTGTATACTCAAATACTCAAGTTTAATAACGAAATCGATATAATATTCTTATAAAAGTATTATAAGGTTATTTTTGAACCCTTGAATTGCAATAAACTTAAAAAATATTTCACACGTAAAAACATACTACTTATTAGAAAAAATGTTGTTTATTTCTTCAAAACTCAGCTAATCAGCTAGCGCGTGAAAATTTTACACGAAATATCTTAATATATATAAATCTCGTGTCACAATGTTTGTCCTCAATGGACTCCTAAACCACTTAACCGATTATAATAAAATTCGCACAACATGTGCAGTTCGATCCAACTTGAGAGATAGGATAGTTTAAATATTAAAAAAAAAAACTTAGGTTACGACGGCCTCATCTCGGAGGACATCGCAGTGCACGCGGGTGTTCGTCAGGGTTGCCTCCTCTCGCCTCTTCTCTTTATAGTCGTTCTTGACGGAATTTTGCTTCGCATCTTCAATGAGAGACGCCGCGGGATAGAGTGGGGATTGTCCAGCGTTTTAGAGGATTTGGACTACGCCGATGACCTATGCCTGCTAAGTCATACGCACGCCGACATGCAAGCAAAATTGAACGACCTGCGTCAGGAGGCAGCGAAAACTGGGCTTAAAATTAACTCGAGGAAGACCCAGGAAATGCGTACAGGGGTGATTAATGCTGCGCCGCTGCTAATCGGCACTGAGGCAGTGGAACGCGTCCAGAAATTCACGTACCTCGGAAGTGTCGTGGCGGAAACTGGTGGAACTGAAGAAGACGTCGCTTCTCGAATTGCCAAAGCCCGCGGTACCTTTGCACAGCTGAGACCGGTTTGGCAATCACGGAAATTGACTCGAAGAGTTAAGCTAAAAATCTTCAGGTCAAACGTCAAATCCGTGCTGCTTTACGGGTGCGAAACGTGGAAGGTGACAAAGGAGATCTCACGACAAATCCAGGTTTTCGTAAATCGATGCCTTCGCCGTATCCTCGGGATTTACTGGCCCGAGACCATCTCTAACGTAGAGCTGTTGGAGAAATGCCGCGAAAGCCCGATCGACCACCAGATCAAGCGTCGCAAGTGGAGTTGGATTGGTCACACGCTTAGGAGGGATTCCAATCATATACCTAAACAGGCACTGGACTGGAATCCCCAAGGGAAACGGAAGCGTGGCCGTCCTCGGCAGACCTGGCGACGCACCGTTTTGGCTGAAGCGAAAGACATCGGACTGACGTGGAGCGAGGTCAAGCATAAACCGCAAGACCGCTCGCGTTGGGTGACTACTGTTGACGCCCTCTGCCCCAGCTAGGGGATATAGGATATTAAGTCAAGTTCTTGACTCTCTTAAGACCCTCGCCGTGGCTCGGATCTCAATACCACCGCGACGATAATGACCCACATTACACACTTGTATCATAATGTACTATTTTACATTGCTTGTCCTGTTGCTGAGCGTCAAAATTACGTGATGGTTAAGGAGAAATGTATTAGTACGTTCACATATTATGTCATCATCATCATCATCATCATCTCAGCCGAAAGACGTCCACTGCTGGACATAGGCCTCCCCCAAGCGTCGCCACAGCGACCGGTCCTGCGCGTCTCGCATCCATCGGATTCCCGCGACCCTCGCCAGGTCGTCGGTCCACCTTGTGGGAGGCCTTCCGACGCTGCGTCTTCCGGTACGTGGCCGCCACTCTAGAACCTTCCGTCCCCATCGACCATCTGTTCTACGAGCAATATGCCCTGCCCACTGCCACTTAACTTACATATTATGTATCGCGAACTAACTCGCCGCAACTTACAGCGGCCGTATTATGAAATACAGCGCATTGATAAAGTATCGTGATGTTATTTTTACATTGCTTGTTCAGTTGCTGAGCGCCAAAATTACGTAGTGGTTAAGGAGCAATGTATTAGCAGGATTTCGTCACGATCACATAATAACTTGTATTATATGACGGCCGTTGCCTAGCACATTGCCCCAAGCGCGCATGGCTTGCGGACATGAATTCGCCCGCTCGCCATTTCTCGTCTTTATTAATATTTCTGTGGTTTCAATCAAAAGAGTGTACTACTTAGTATAGTATAGTATAACGGGCTGGTGTCCGCAACTCCACGATTAAAGCGCGTATTTCGCGTATGGGTGGGACAAAAGTGTTATTCGATCCACCCGTGCTCCTCAAGAAAGGCCAGCAGCGCCATCCCGAGCGCCGCCGCGCCGGTCGTTATGGTTTTTTTTTTCGTTAGTGGAATCTTCAGAATGACTTCTCCCACTCTAGGGCGGAGCGGGAGGGCGTGTCAGACTCTTACTGACTAAACCCCTACTCTGTTCCTTCGTTGCCTTGGATTGGGGGACACGGTGACAACCTTTCGGATTTTCCGTGTTCCCCAGAGGCTTCGGCCCTACCGGGCCCTACAGTTTGCTGTATGCTGACATCTCGTGGCATCGTATGATCATGGTTGGTTATAGGTACATAGTTATATAGTTACCTACGACACATCGTTGAGGACGGAAAGCGCGCCAATTTGTCTCCGCTTCTTTGAACATATTTTCAACAAAATTATAAATTGATGTATTAAATTGGTAACGAATACTATTTTTTTAATAACCGAACGAAATAAAATGTAACTACTTTATTGGTGACAAAATAACAAATAAAACGGAGTTGCAGTCAGGGATCGATAATCGATTTTCGATCGATCGATTTTATCTTTATTGTGGTTTTCGGTGCAATATTGACTGGTCTACACTGTCCTCGCATAAGTGTCTGTGTTGTAATATGGAAATATTGTAGACCCAATAGTTTTTTTGAAAAGAGTAACCATGGAGTTTCTTGCCGGTTCTTCTCCATAGGAAACGACCAATTTGGAACCGTGCACTAGCTTCGACTTTTTATAAGTGCCCATGTAGGCCTATGTACTCGTAAAATAAAAACATTTTTTATTTTTTTATTTATTTGATTTATTTGGCGACAGATCTACCATTCTGAGCACAAAGCTATTGTTTATTTTGTAATAAAAGTATTATTATAAGAACGAAGTTTATATTCATCTAATGCACAACTATTTTATTGGTGATCCATCTCTTATTTTACACATATACTAACATTAATTTGATAATTGATACCTGGATACACTTTTTGTTTATCTGAGAACGAAAATATTTCGTGGCGATAGCTCTATTGGCGCAATTTCATTAGTCGATAGGGCCCGCATGCGGGCTGCGAGAGATTTCTGGAACGCATGCCACAGGGCCCGCATTCGGAGAACCGTTTTCATTAGTCGATAGGGCCCGCATGCCGGGTGCGAGAGATATCTGGAATGCGTACCACAGGGCCCACATTCGGGGAACCGTAGACGGTATACCGAACATGTATCGACTTGGTAACTTTCATTGGTTGTTATCTCGCATGCGGGGACTCCCCGCATGCGAGATAACTGATACCGAACGAGTTAACGACTAATGAAAATGCGCCATATTATTTATTAGGTAATACAACTTGATGACAAATATAAAGTTTGGTGACAGAAAATATAGTCCCCTTAAACAAAACTTACTCAAAAGGTATGTGCTGGCTGGGTTATTCAACCGCAATTGTAGGAAATGAAAATAATTATGAAGTGTCAAGACATGATTCTCCTAATAGTTAACATACCACATCCAATTTTTTTGGATTTAACCTCTTTTTCTCAGGTCGCGCTTTCATTACACGGACTATAATGGCGCAATTTCACTGGTCGTTAACTCGTTCGGTATACCGCATGCGGGGAGTCCCCGCAAGCGAGATAACAACCAATGAAAGTAACATGTTCGTTATACCGTCTACGGTTCCCCGAATGCGGGCCATGTGACACGCGTTCCAGTAATCTCTCGCACCCGGCATGCGGGCCCTATCGACTAATGAAAACGGTTCCCCGAATGCGGGCCCTGTGGCACGCGTTCCAGAAATCTCTCGTACCCCGCTTGCGGGCCCTATCGACTAATGAAATTGCGCCATAACGCGCACTTGGGACACCCGTTACAAAGGCGCTGATCAATCAGTTTTTATAAGTAACCGCACATGACCCCGAAACCATGCTAATGATTGCAAGTAAAGGTTTGTGTGACAGTTGACTTGACAGCTCTACACTGTCATATCAGAATAGAGTTACGTAAGAGATGTTTTATCTCACCAAAGCGGGTGACCCATACTTGTGTGTGTAAGTGTACATGCATACTGTCTTTGTGTGCGTAAGCTCGGGAGCGCTCAGTCGCGGCCGAGTCGCCGGCTGAGTCAGTAGTGCTTCTTGGTTCACGTCTAAATTATTTATCGAGTACCGTCAGCATGGAAGGTACGAAGAAACGGAGGAAAGTTCGCAGCGACGTAAGGCAAATTAATGATCATGTTTGGTGTGTACTCGTATTTATGTTATGTGTAATATATATGAATATAAATATTATTATTTACGTGGCGTAACCACAAAAACCATCGACGGCGCATCGACGCGCGCACCCGCGCCTGTCAGTCCGCCTCGCTCACAGATGACAGACGTCACGCTCTTTTGCTGTGTTAATGGTGAGAATAAACTATTGAAAAAGTATCTGGTCCATTTGATTGTGTTCCACCACCACAACACATCACAATCCCATAATAGTCAGTTTAATAAGAAAATGTTAAACGAGATTTTATAAGTAAGTGTATTGTTAATTTTAGGCTCATCAAATGATTGCAAATACTTATAATTTTCTTAAATAAGAATATGAATTCACGGAACTTCATCGAGAACCAAATAACAAAGTACATGGGTATAACTTTAGGGAATAAATCGTTTTACTATTGAGTCTCTTTTTATTTATTTCAAATTAGTTAGATTAGCCCTCAAGTCGCTCTCCTGTAAGACTGCTACGTTGTCAGTAGACTCGTTATACTGAGGAGGTATCGATGTCATGGCATTTTCATTTGTATCCTTTGAAATTATTCATTTTAAAATTATAATCAATTACGGGTGATTTCGCCGACAGCATTTTTAGAGGTTCTTCGCCCGAAATCACTACGTAAAATCTTTATCTGTGTCTGTTATATTTTTTTTCATTTAATAACTAAACTAACTCATATGAAGGCACTATTATAACTACATTTCTATTAATAATAAATTAAAAAAAATTACAAAGTGTCTGTTTCTAATAACGGTATGTCCGTGATTGACTTTTAAGCGCATTTTTCTCTTTAAATACTTACGTTTTATTGGCAAATTTCTTACTTAAATTAATCCTTATTATGTTGTTGAATACATATAGCAACCATATTTATTACTTCTGTTACTTCTGTTATCATGCAGACATCAGGACTCTTGTGATAAGGAACGTCGGCGCCAAAAGTGCAATATCGGTGTGTTTTGTGGAAATCGATCTATAACGTAAACCAATCTATTTTAACGAACTACCTCCTTACACACACGGAGGTCCAGTCACGCTCTTGCGTTCCTGCAGGAGTGATATGTCCTACCCTAACGAGTTATCGAGTCAATACATAAATACTTTTTTCACCTCAGCACCTCAAACAAGTATGTTTTGCAGCTTAAAGACAGTGAGCAAAATTCGATTTTGCTGCGAGCGTGAGACAAAGTAACTTTTTAATTATTTTTTTTAAATGCCGAGTCAGTGCTGGGTCTACTCACAACATTCGAAAGATTTGAATTCACTTTGTTCTGTCACTTTCACTTCGATACGAAAAGAGCGAGAGATAGAAACAAGTCGATTCAAAGTTCGATTTTCAAATTCCATATATAATAGGCTCAAAAAATAAACCAATAATAAAACGTTCGGAAACACGTCAACTATAAAATTTCAAATCAAGGTTTAAATGTAATTATTATAATTTTCTCTTAATAATCGAATTATATTTTTTTATGATCAAATAAATAGATGTTGAATTAAAAAATACGAAGTTTATCATGTATACATAATTACATAATTATTTAAAGTTTTAACAATCTTTATTGTGACAGAATAATTTAGTAATAGTGCAATTTCCGAACGCATCTTTAAAAAATAGCGGGCTTTAATTTTTTATTGTTTTCTTCTTCTGTTCGCTAGCTACAAAGTGCGATACACGTTGGATATTATTAAAATAATAAAAAATAAATATGAGTGAATCCAGTGATGATGTATCCGCCCCTAAGGCTACCCACTGACCGATGTCTGCGATTTAACACCGGAAGAATTGAAGCAGTATGTAAAAATTTTATTTGTTCTCGCTGCTGAAGTGAAAAGTTGTATGTGCTACACGAGACCAAAGTTATTTGCATCTCGTGTCTTTGAATCCCTCGCTGCACTCAGGATTCTAACCTAGAATCACTCGCTACGCTCGTGATTCAAATATAGAATCCTTCGCTTACTCGGGATTCAAAATCAACACTCGCGGCAAAAACCAACTTTGCTCTCTTGTTGCACAAATAACTATTAAATCTAAGAGGTAGTACGAAATTATGCAATCTCGGTGGGTTACTGTACGAATGAATGTTGTGTTTTTATGTTACAGTTTGCGAGTATGTTATGTGTTATTAGGTACCCTTAGCAATCATACATCTTAAGCGACAAAAGCATAAATAGTTTTGTTTTTATTTAATGTTTTCTTCATGTTTCTAATTTCAGTGGTGCAATATCGGTGGTTTCGGTGGTAAGTTTATTGCCACAGATATTGCATCAATACTATAATATCTGTGTGTTGTATGTTACGGTTTGCGAGTATGTTATGTGTTATTAGGTACCCTTAGCAATCATGCATCGTAAACGACAAAAGCATAAATAGTTTTGTTTTTATTTAATATTTTCTTCATGTTTCTAATTTCGGTGGTAAGTTTATTGCCACAGATGTTTCATCAATACTAAAATAGCTGTGGATTCATGTGTATTTGGTAAGATATATATTATATTTGATAAGAGATATATTTTTTTAGTATTGATAGGCTCGCGTTTGACCACTATCTCACCTGATAGTAAGCGATGATGTGGTTGACGATGGAGCACGCTTGCCTAGAAGCATCCTATTCACTCTTGATTTAAAGAAGAAGAGGAAACATAGACCCCGGCAGGGAATTTCACTCTTTAGCTGTACGTACGCATAATAAATGTATTCCCAAAACACTTTGTACGTATCGGTGGGATATTCACCATGACCCGGTGGCGCATTGCCGTGCGTCTAGTAAATGAAACGGGCTTGGAGGAATTAAATTATACAATCCCTGTGCACACTCTCCGAAATGCAAACGATAGAAAACCGACAGGCTAACAACGCGTCGTCGATGCTCCAGACTTTGAAGCTTCGACTCGAAGAGTGCATCATTACCGATGATATTCTTGGCTCGCTTCTCAATCGACTCTCGCACCTCACGCTGGTATTTGGCAGATCCGTCCCAAATATGAGAGCAGTACTTCATACACGATCGAACTTGTGCTTGATAGAGGTTGAGAAACTTCTGGCGTTAAGTACTCACGTACTGTCTCACGTTTTTTGGCAGCCAGTTGAGCTTTTGCCTCTATATAAGAACCGAAATTGAGAATAGATGATAACGTTGCCAAAAAGTTCAAGATGGTCGGTAATTGGTACGGTCACACCCCGAAAAGATGGAGCTGGGTGGAATTGACCCCATTTAGCAGAGAAAGTCACGCCTGAGTTTTAGCAGCATTGAACTTGACCAGATTGGCAGCGCCCCAATCGGAGACCGCCTGCAAGGACAAATTCAAGCGCTTAGCCATGGCTTCCCGGAGGGACTGGATCTGTGCACGTGCGTCGGACACGTAATTATCAGCGCTGTCGTCTGCATAGCCAAAGTGCCAAACCCTGTCAAAAGCCTTCGAGATGTCAAGGGAGAGTGCAAGCACTTCCCCATGCCTTCGATGGCCTCGCTCCAGATGTGAATGGCACACGCTAGAAGATCCCCAATAGACTGATTTTGGCGGTACCCGTATTGTGGGTAACTGAGGATGTCGTTAGTTTGTAGCTATGCTAAGAGCTTCTTATTTATATTATAGTTGGCCGAGTGCGAATCAGCACACGACACCCTCGTCGCAACCCCCTGGACAATCTGCGTGAGGTTTTATTTTTATTTAAATAAACTAGTGCTTGACCGCCATCCCACCTGATGGTAAGCAGTGATGCAGTCTTAGATGGTGTGGCGCACTAAGCAGGCAAATTGTTCCAGTCCTTCGATGTACGCGGCGCGGTATAAACGACCGTTCGGCCGTTTGCGCGCTATTACACGCATATTTTCCCTATTTAATGATTATGGTAGTTAGCCAAATAAATAGTTTTACTTTCATTCAAATATTTGGACCTTTAATATTACTTGTAATAAAACTGTGCATTTCAATGACGCGGTCATCCCACATGTTCTTTTTCATAAGTTTACAAAACGATATCGCAATAAAAGCGAGCGGACCGGGAAGAGACATTGTTCTATGACGGAACTTTCCAAAGAAAGAATTTATAATGAACAAAGGTCATGTAGATGTAACACCCACTGTCTTATACAATACTCTAGTACCTAGTACATTCGAAGGCGTTAATGATATTTGAACATATACGCCAGTATCATGGCCGTTTTTACTGAGACTACTAAGAGAAAACTCGTCCAGCCTAACGGATACGTCTAGAAGCTAGGTTAGTTCAGTTACCGTACCGGTGTGGAACACTGCCAGCGGCACACAGGTCACGACGCGGCGCGGCGGCGGCGCGGCGCCCGCGGGCCCTCTGCGGCTCCACACGCGACACACATCTTATTATCTGAAAGTGATTGTTTTATTTTGTCTTACAACTTTAACACCGTTATGTAGAGTCTAGCATCACTACGAGCATGACGCACAAAAGATTCCGTTCAGTGCCTATTACAAGACGTCCACACAACGAGTCCGCGCGCTGCTCCGCCCCCTCGCCGCGCTCGTCCGCGCCCTCGCCGCGCTCGTCCGCGCCCTCGCCGCGCTCGTCCGCCGCCGCGCCGACAGTGGCGACACGCTGCTGCGGTATCAGCTGCTGTGCTCTCCAGGCATCGCTTGTGACGCACGTCGGCTTGGAGCTACGCTCGAATTAGGCGTGCCACGACTCCGTCACTACACTGCGCTCTCATTCTATGGACAATGAATTCAACAAACGTCACTGGACAACGATAACGAATCGTTTGTGTTTGTAGGTACCAGCTTGGAGAGAAGTGAAGCTGTTTGGTACGCGAACTAACACTTAACCAAGAAATAGTACATAAGAAAGATATTTGCACTTGACACAATATTATGACAAAATTACACTTACAATTATGCGTAGTTCACACTGGGAGTGTAGGAGAGAATTCACGGAATTATTAAGTACGGGATTTTCTTTCCTTTGAAAAAATTATGATAGTTAGGTATGGCAAGGCAAGGCACCACGGAGCCCCACCTTCCACCTTGCACATGACGGAGGGCTTCACCGAGCATGGCGGTCTGCGGGCACGTCTCCCAGCCCGCAGTCACAGCAGGCTGGCTCGTGGGCGCCAGGCGGGAGGGGCGGCCATGTCCTCGTCGGAGTTACAGCCAAACACGTACTTCACTATAACTAGAGGCTCTTTGTTGGCCTTCTCTTCAGGAATCTCGCCTGCGGAGTTTTATACTTTCCGGCTATTTAAAGATAATTAAACTATATAAAATAGATACGGTATTTGAATCAACCCCAATGCCAGTTTTTAATTAAAAATAATTTTTTGTTCTCTAATACATATACGCAATGTAAATAATACTAGAAGTAGGCATCTGCTCAGCTGTTTTATTAAAGTTCACTGACAGGTCATCGCTGAAATGGTCACGTACACATTGATCTTTGCGGCCATGTCAGAGGCGCGTCGACAAACGCTGTGTGCGTCAGCCACGGCTTATGAATCTAACAGACGCGACACTTTACGCATTTTAACCGTTGACAATAGTAGATTATGATACAAGTTTGTAATGTGGGTGATTACCGTCGAGGTGGTATTAAGACCCGAGTCGTGGCAAGCTTAGAGCATTTAACCTATGGAGACGGCAGAGCAGGGCATACCCCTCTGCCAAAGTACATTGGCCACATGGCCATACATCATCATCATCATCATCTCTCGCAAAAGACATCCACTGCTGGAGGGGGAGGCCTATGGACGCACAGGACCGGTCGCTGTGGTCGCCACAGTGACTCGCATCCATCGCATTCCCGTGACCCTCGCCAGGTCGTCGGTCCAGCTTGTGGGAGGCTGATGAATGAAATAATTCCGTCTGGTTTGTGTGACATCACTGGCATTTTGTGTTTGTTGTCATACGATAGTTGAATAAATACACGATAATTGTCGATGTGTGCGTGGTTTTTTCAATTGTGTGATTATTTTTTATAGTATGCGTTTATAGCAATGGGAAGCATGCCTTTGTGCGTAACTGTCAAATTTGGTCAAAGGTGGCAAGGGTCTTAAGAGAGCCAAGAACGGCAATCACCGATTACTCACGTATATTATACGACGTTTTTCGACACACTTGTCCAAATCCAAACTTCCAAACTATATATATAATACTAGCTTTTACCCACGGCTTCGCTCCCGTCAAATGACTACCCTACGCTACCCTACCCTACCTTCCCTACCTACCCTACACTACCCTACACTACCCTACACTACCCTACACTACCCTACACTACCCTACACTACCCTACACTACCCTACACTACCCTACACTACCCTACACTACCCTACACTACCCTACACTACCCTACACTACCCTACACTACCCTACACTACCCTACACTACCCTACACTACCCTACACTACCCTACACTACCCTACACTACCCTACACTACCCTACACTACCCTACACTACCCTACACTACCCTACACTACCCTACACTACCCTACACTACCCTACACTACCCTACACTACCCTACACTACCCTACTTTACCTAACTTTTTTTTTTTAGATTTAAACTATCCTATCTCTCAAGTTGGATCGAACTGCACATGGTATGCGAATTTTATTATAATCGGTTAAGTGGTTTAGGAGTCCATTGAGGACAAACATTGTGACACGAGATTTATATACAGGGTGTGGCATAAATAGTGGTCCACCGTTAAGGATTCGATTAACCAGATAATTTACTATTACCTACTAAAATTTTAACCATTTTTACCCATGGGTTCCAGAGATATATATTTTTTTCCATTTTTATTAAAATTTCTACATTTTGTTATAAAATTGGTTGTATTAAAAAAAATAAACATCTTTTTCTTGTTCTGATTTCTGTTAATAACTGCTGAATACTAGAGCTATCGTAATTAATTGCCCTTTTTTAAGTACCTTTCGAGAATTTGAAGCAAAAGCAATTCTTCTCTATTATTAATCCAATTTTTTTACATTATCTGCAAGTTCGAGAGCGATTTCTGTAAAAAAAATGTACTATACTCTCAGTGCCCATGAGTTTTGCATTCTTACTACTTATTTTTTTGGATTTACAATAAAATTATTGAACCGCAAGAGCATTTTTAACAATAATACTGTCTATTTTTATTTATTTACCAGAGGTTGTAACGAGCTAATTGACCGTGATCAGGCAAGGCACACCGACCAAAGGCGATAGCGGACTAATAATTGTGTGTATTTGCGGTTACTGTTTCATATAGTTCGGGGCCAAGTGCTTTTCTGAGGACAGTTTGATAAAGTATGACGTATCTCACATTCATAGCAGCCTTACGTCGCCAATGGGACTATGTCTCCTTGGAGTGAGTGGTGAACAACTCTGGAACAACCCTCTGACGGAGGCAAGTCTCAAGGATAACCTCCAGCGACTCCTACATTTGATTACCATCATTTCATTGTTTCATGAAGACAGCTGTTATGAGTGCGTCGAGAGGTTTCTGTTTTGGTTTTGACGGGAAGTTTCCAGATATTACCATTTTGGTCTCGCTCGGAGGACACAGTGGAGCATACAGTACAGGTTAATTCGGTTTGGGTAGAGTACCGCCATGTCCTCATGGAAATAATCGGTGGCGACTACAGTCTGCGTTTGGCCATCAATAAACGCTACAACAAGATTTCGCCCAATTTTTTTAATTATTTTTTTTATATTACATAAACCAGTGCTTGACTGCAATCTCACCTGATGGTAAGCAGTGATGCAGTCGTTGATGGTGAGGCGCACTAGTTTAATAAGGGCCTATACACTCTATTCTTGAAGACACCCCAATTGTAATCGGATGGAAAGACTGCAGCAGGCAACTTGTCCCAGTCCTTCGATGTATGCGGTATAAACTACGAAAGAAATTCATTTAAAAGTTGGACAAACTTCATAGGATAGTTCCCACTATGGAAAAACATTCGTCTGATTTACGAGGACGTTAGAAAAATAATACACCAAAAAATACTGGGTAAATGAACAAGTAATTTAAACGACAAAAACGTACAATTAATGCAAGCATGCTCTCGCAAATTCTATACGAGCGAATCCAAAAACTACAGACATGTTGTCTTCCTTTACAACATGTCTGTAGTTTTTGGATTCGCTTACGGCTTTGCGCTGTCAGAAGGTCGGTGTCCCGATTATGCTCCTTGCGCCAAAATGGTGTATCTCTGCAGAGAAATATTATCGAAGCAAAAGTTATGGAAAGTAACTCTGGCACAAGTATCGCAGTCCTAGCAGACATCGGACGTAGAGGGCTGACATCACTTGAAGTCGCGCGTGGACTCGGGCTTGCTTTGCACTTGACGGCGCGATGGCACCATCACGGGCGTGCTTGCGGTGTTTGGGACACTCCTGGTACGACTTTCCTCGCGCCAGGACTAGCGTATCGTCATGCGTAGTATACCACGCGGCCCGCCTTGGTCAGGCGACACCGACAGCACCACATGGCACTCGTGAGGGTTTCTGACCCTCCACCTGTACCGTACCGTGGCTCGCAGCTTCTGCTGCGAAAGGTCGCAGAGAAGATGGCCGTTCTGACTAACTAGAGCTTTCACTATATCCTCATCAGACGTATAGGCCAACAGGTACTTTAGTATAATTAAAGGATCCTTGTTGGCCTTCTCTTTGACGAGGAATCTCGCCTGTGGCGTTCTCAACTTCTCAGCAACCCTCGCCAATTCTGCTATAGATTTGCAGCCGACGATCACCTTCTGGTCCTTTACTATCCGAAGGCGATCCACTCTCAGCCCGGTCGACTTTGCGTCGACGACCATTCGGATGCGCTGCAGGATGTCTTCGCAGCTATATATCCTGGATGTCCGTCGATGCAACTAAGACAGAGTGGTCTGTCGTCGGCGCCCTCGACTGTGAAACCACTTCTGCATAGGTAATGCCTCCATTATATGACTGCACTCCTGCATAAAGGCGCTAGGCTCGTCCAGTTTCATGATGAGCGCCTCGTTACTGCTAGTCACGGTAGGGCAGGGCCCTGGTCGGCGCTCTTCCTCTACGTTACACGCAGCCTGGGTCTCGGGGGGCGGACTTCTTGACACACGGATAAATGATTTGTCACACTGGATGCGTTCTGCGGCCTGCGGTCCGGTCAAAGCGAACGCAGCCCGCATCATGTATGAACAACATTGTCGGTATCAATATATTTTGTATAGAATGTCAATCTGACTGCGCGAGCACAACCAAAGAACACATGTGTGCCCGACGGGGCGATGGCGAGGGACCGACCGAGAACGTTGATCATACAAGATGCGGGCTGCGTTCACTTTGACCTGACCGCAGGCCGCAGAACGCATCCAGTGTGACAAATCCTTTCAGCCTATAAATAGCCCCAAGCACCTCCATCTTTTACTCTGTCTTTAGGTTGCGAGAGTTGCGCAAATGAAGTCTAGAAGCCCAGAAGAAGAATATAATATATACAGGGTATTTGGCGCATGGGCCGACACAATTTTTCCAGGGATTTCGGAGGTCACCAGCTAGGTTCTACTACCCACACACCCTTTGTCCCAAATGCACGGTTGGTATCACATAATTATGATTTTTTAACAAACAATACCCAAAATGTTTCCTTTAATTCGAAATAACTTTTTTGTTTGTGGGTATAGTGGCGCAAAATTAATTTTGTGCCACATTCAATGTCTCTAAAGTCTTTTAAATCCAAATACCTACATATATTATAGTTGGATACAACTGGTTTAAAAAAATCCTTAAAAGCTACCAAAGTTTATTTTTTTCATTTTACAATCCCTAAATTCGTTAAAAAAATACTTACGAGTATGTAGTGCAGTATGTCCCGTTTTCCGCAAAATGCTGTATGCCACAACCACAACCGCATCAGGAAAAACAGACATCGGAAAATTCATGAACACGTGCATTGTCTCCAAGCCGAGCATTAAAAATTAGCATTTCTAATTGAACGTAACTTCACGTGGAATACGCGAGAGATCAAGTCGTGCCTGTCGTACGAAGCCTATCCTGCAAGGAGTTGAGCTGTTATTTCAGGCTACTTTGGGTTGGTAGTGATGATAGTGAAGAGGTCCGGGCGACCAAACTTTCGCACGTAACAAAATGCATCTTGGGTCCTCTCGTGCATGTACCACGGACCTTTTGTGAAGGTGGAGGGGAGAACGGCCATGAATGAGCATTTGTATCATTCTGCATAGGGGTGATTGCACAAAAGTTGGGTAACTTTCGGTCAAATTTTGCCATACGTGTTTTTATGTACTAAATCAAAAACTTTTTAGTAAAGACAGTGCATATATTAATATACTTTTAGCATCTAAAGGGGCCAGTCACTTTATTTAGTATTTAAAGAGAAATTTGAGTTTTTCTGAAATCTGGGTTCTAGGGACTGACGGGTTGCAAGTGTCTAATGCCATACATTTATTATACAATAAAACCACGTGTTTGTCTTATAAATAATAATCTGCCTAGCCTTTTCCCAACTACATTGGGGTCGGCTTCCAGTCAAGCCGGATTTAGCTGAATACCAGTGTTTTACGAGGAGCGGCTGCCTACCAGACCTCCACAACCCATTAACTGGGGTAACACGGTACTTCATGGCAAGACTGGAATCAGATTTACTGGCTTCTGACTATTCGTAACGACTGCCAAAGATCTCCAAATGACAGCCGGGACCAACGGCTTAACGTGTTTGTCTTATATATTTAGTATTTATTTGTTAAATCTCACTCTTATCTTATTTATACATAATTATATTTATTACAAAATGCAATCACATTAGAGAGGAATCAATTTTTAGGGTAAATTGTCTCAGATAATCTCTCTTACCAACAATAATAACAAAACAATACCATTAATACCTTTTTTTCCAAGTGGGAAATCATCAGAATGACTTCTCCCGCTCTTGAGTGGAGTGAGAAGGCTTGTCAGACTTTTACTGACTAAACCCTACTCCCGTTTAGCGATCTAGGGACACCGAGCTATCCTTTCGGAAATCCGTTCCATGGCCCCAGAGGCTTCGGTCCTGCTGGGCCCTTATAGTACGCGCCGTTGACGACTTGGGCTCGGTCCGGTTTATTACTGAAATACCGGACGGTAAGCTACACAGTGCTCTGGAATGAGTTCGAAGACGTATTACGCGCTATTCCAAATTCCGAAGATGTTTTGGTTGGGGGGGACCTCAACGGTCACGTAGGTCAGTTTGCTGGAGAGCACGGACGTGTTTACGGGGGTTTTGGATACGGCCAACTAAATGCAGAGGGAGTCAGTATACTCAGGACCTGCGCCGTATCGGACCTTGCCATCGCGAATACGTTCTTTCAGAAGAAGCCCCACCATCTTATTACGTACCGTAGTGGTGCCTACTCAACCCAGATAGATTACCTGTTGGTGCGACGGTGCCACATTGGCAAGGTTACCAACTGCAAAGTCATCCCTGGCGAAAGCCTAACGGCTCAACACCGCCTCCTTGTCCTGGACTTTGCGGTCGTGCCAAGGAAGAAAGTTGTTGAGAAACGCGAACCCCGCACTAAGTGGTGGTTGCTTAATGGCTCTAAACAGTCGGACTTCATCGCGGAGGTCGAGCATCTTGAGGTGAGTGCTCCGCATGAGTCCGTTCAAGAGATCTGGAGTAGGATCCATTCAGCAATCACCACTGCGGGTAAGCGCGTCCTTGGCACTTCTCGTGGTGGCCGGGTCATTGACAAGGAAACGTGGTGGTGGGATGACGGGGTTCAGGAGGCGTCTCGGAAGAAGAGGGGTTTATTTAAACAGTGGCAAGGGACCAACTCTCCGGAAGACAGGGAGGCATATGGAGCGGCTAAGCGCACTTGTAAAAAAGCTGTAGCCAGAGCCCGCAGCAAAAGTCTGTCGCCCTTGTACGACAAGCTGGAAACTGCGGAGGGGCAGAAGCTTATTTTTAAGCTGGCGCGTGCCCGGGAAAAAGCTACACGGGACATTAGCAAATGTCTTTGTGTAAGGGACGCCCAGGGTAAGCTGCTCTATGATGCTCCTTCTGTTAAGGAGAGATGGTGTACATACTTCTCGGAGCTGTCTAATAAACAGCATCCCCACAACCTTCCTCCCGTACCGCCTCCTAACCTCGGACTTATTTCCCCTATTTCCCCCGACGAAACCCGCATTGCTCTTCGCCACATGAAGAATCGGAAATCGATTGGGCCTGACAATGTGCCAATTGAGGTGTGGAAGGCGATGGGCTCACATGGTGTTGACCTTCTGACGGATCTTTATAACCGCATCCTGACCACCAAGGAAATGAGAAATATTGAGAATTATCGGCCTATTTCTCTTCTTTGTACACTAGCTAAAGTATTTGAAAAGCTTGTTCACCTTGAGGTGTATTCTTATATTCAACATCGTATAATTCCGGAGCAACATGGCTTTGTGAAACAAAAAAGCACTGTCACCAACTTAATGATTTTTACTACCTTCTTGTTCAATAATATGGACATCAGAGCCCAAACTGACACAATTTACACTGACTTTAAAAAAGCCTTTGACAGAGTTGACCATAAAATATTATTGAGTAAAATTTCATTTAATGGCATAAGGGGCAATCTATTGCGCTGGTTCCAGTCTTATATTAGTAATCGTGATAATAATAATAATAAGTCACTGTACGGGTGAATCAATCCGCCACATTATCTCTGGTTGTTCTCGTCTTGCTAACGGAGAATACTTGCATAGGCACAACCTTGTAGCCAGGATTATCCATCAGCAACTTGCTTTGAAACACTCTCTTGTAGAATCGGAAGTGCCATATTACAGGTACGTGCCCGACCCAGTTCTCGATAATGGCCATGTCATATTGTACTGGGATCGGTCCATCATCACTGACAGGACTGTTGTGGCCAACAAGCCTGATATAGTGGTGGTGGACCGAATCGAGAGGCGTGCAATGATTGTTGATATAACCGTCCCGCATGACGAGAACCTCGTGAAAGCCGAAAAAGATAAAGAAATCAAGTATATTGACTTGGCTCGCGAGGTTGTCGACATGTGGGAAGTGGACTCGGCGATCATTGTACCGATAGTCGTGTCCGTTAATGGCTTAATAGCCAAGAGCCTCGACCAACATCTTAGGAGGCTCTCGTTAGGCGACTGGATCAAGGGCTTGATTCAGAAAGCGGTACTCCTGGACACGGCTCGCATTGTCAGGAGGTTCCTTTCCCTGAAGCCCTGACCACCGGTAGCTTGGACCCTGTTCCCGATACCGGTGGGACGCTGTTTTTTGTATTTTTAAATGTTTTTTTTTTTTTACTTATTTGTTTTGTAAAGAAATATTTAAAAATGAAAAAGACATGTAAAAAAGTTAATAAAGGAAATAATAATAATATACGCTTTATTGTACACCAATTCAATTTAACAATATGAAACTTAAAACTAAAACACATACAATGGGCGGCCTTATCGCATTCCGCGATCTCTTCCAGGCAACCTGGAATGGACAGAGATTGTCTGGACAAGAAATGGGGCTGTCGTTGGTATGACAATAACTCACACAATTTGTTCACATATTATAAATACTATAATAGATACATAGATATATACATATGCTATATAATAAATACATATATACATATATACATACATATCTAATCAAAACTACAAACAGAAATATAAATTATGACTATCGACACTCACAGCGACAAGTAATGTTCTCTAACTAGTTTTTTGAAAACAGGCAACGATTTTGCACGTTTAATCGTGTCTGGCAACTCGTTCCACAAACGAGCAGCTTGGACAGTAAAAGACTTCTCAAAGAAAGTTGTGGAATGCATTCGCATTTTAAGTCGCAAGTTCTCTGATGACCTAAGAAATCTAGAGTGTGAATTACAGAGAAACTCAAAACGTTTTTTGAGGTAAAGAGGCGTAAACGGGGAAAAGAGAACATTATATAGGAGGGAAAGAATATGAGCATTCCGGCGAAGGCGAATTGGCAACCACTTGAGCTTCACACGAAATTCGGATACATGGTCATATTTGCGCAAACCAAATATGAACCTAATACAAAAATTTTGAAGCCGCTCAAGTTTATCCAGTTGTTCTTGAGTAAGGTGAAGATTGCTGGCATCAGCATAATCAAGGATGGGAAGAAGAAGAGACTGTGCAAGCGCAATCTTGGTGGCGGTCGGCAGGAAATTACGGAGTCTTCTCAAAGCTGCGGCAGATGCGAATACCTTACGGCTGACTTCTTGTAGCTGGGCAGTCCAAGAAAAGTTCATGTCAATAAATATCCCCAAGTTCTTAACTTTATCACTGAAAGGAATTATGGAGTTGTCAAAAGAGACTTGGGGAAGGGTCGTCCAATCGATCCTAGAAACCATCCTAGAACTGCCCACCACTATAACCTGCGTCTTTATAGGGTTGACCGTAAGACCATGCCTCTTGCTCCAATCGCATATGCGGGCCAAATCACGGTTGACAGTGACGATAGCCTCAGATAGATTTCCAAGCGGTGCTCTCGAGTAAATTTGTAGATCGTCAGCATATAGATGGTAGGAAGAAATTAGTTCGTTGGAAATTGAGTTTATAAAAGTAAAGGAGATAATACGCCACCCTGCGGTACTCCAGCAGAAGTACTACACCAGGAAGACAAGGTCACCGTAGTCAAACTATAGTAAGTAACGGGTACCATTCTGACACATTTTTAGCAACATCTGGAGTTCCTCAGGGATCAATTCTGGGTCCTTTGTTGTTTATCATTTATATAAATAATATCGGTAATTGCTTTCAAAATAGTAATTTTTTGTTATACGCAGATGACCTTAAAATTTATAAGAAAATTTCATCGCTTAGTGATTGTTACCTTCTTCAAGAAGATTTGAATAGGTTAACTAATTACTGTATTATACATAAACTAAAATTAAGTATCAATAAATGTAAATATGTTAACTTTACCAAAAACAAAAATATTATTAACTATAATTATTGTCTCTGCGAAGAACTTCTCCTTAAAGAAACCCAAATTTGTGATCTGGGAGTACTTTTGGATTGCAAACTTCATCTTAATTTACACGTTGAAAAAATAATTGCCAAAGCTTTCCAAATGTACAATTTTGTTATGAGATCGTCATGCGATTTCAAGCGCCCAGACACATATCTGCATCTTTTTAACTTTTTAATACGACCACAAGTAGAGTATGCGTGTATGATATGGGACCCTTACTATGCAAAATATGATCAAGCACTGGAAAGAATTCAGCGTAGGTTTTTGAAAACATTACAGTTTAAATGTCACTTGAAGCGTCTGTCATACGAGCAGTCGTTGCAGAAATTTAAATTACTGACACTACGTTCAAGGCGTCTGTTACTCCAAGCCATGATGCTCCGTGGACTGATACACAACAAATTTGATTGCCCTGATCTTGTCAATAATATATTTTATATCGTGCCCAGAACTGTAATAAGACGAGGGACGCGCGCTTACCCGCTCTTTGCTACGACTACTAGTCGTACAAATGCGGGTGAGCGGGCGCCTATTCACAGATTAGTCAAGATTTATAACCAGCATTTTGTTAACTTAGACATATTTGCGTCGTCTCACAGTGTTTTTAAAAAGGAATTGATTATTGCACTCAGAACCAATTAATGATTTTGTATTATGTTAAGATTAGCCCCACCTCTCATCCATACTGTACCTGTGTATGTAAAATTTATACTAGTAATATGTGGAAACGTTGTTGATTGTACGTTAACCTATTTAATTGTAAACTTAGACGTAAGAAAAAATGTACAATTGTTTGTTTTCCCTAATAAAATAAAATAAAATAAATGCCAAACCAGTGGCGACTAAGCCTGATTATCCCGGTCCACAAAGGCAAAGGTAGCGTACAGGATTGCAGTAACTACCGCGGTATCAAGATCATGTGCCACACCATGAAGCTCTTCGAGCGCATCATTGACACAAGGCTCCGTTGCGAGTGCACTATCTCTGAGTGTCAATATGGCTTCCGGGCGGGTAACAGCACCATGGATGCAGTGTTCGCCTTACGGACTCTGTCTGAGGCTTACAGAGAGAGAAGGAGAGCTCTGCATATGGCCTTTTTAGACCTGCAGAAGGCCTTCGACTGTATACCTCGGCAGGCTATCTGGTGGGCACTCCGCTTCAAGGGTGTTCCCGAGGCATATATTGACATTATCAGAGATATGTACCGCGATTCCGTGTCCTTTGTCCAGACCGCTGTTGGCGAATCCAATGTCTTTCCAATATCTGTTGGCGTTCACCAAGGTTCGGCTCTAAGCCCGTTCTTGTTTAACGTTGTGCTTGATGTAGTTACGGCAAACATCCAGGATCAGCCTCCATGGCTAATGATGTATGCCGATGACATCGCCCTCGGTAACCAGAACAAAGCCCATCTTGAGCGCAGGGTCAACATTTGGAAAGACACGCTGGAAAACGGCGGTCTGAGACTAAACATGGCGAAGACTGAGTACATGTCCTGTGGTGGCACGGATTCAAGTACTATCCGGATAGGGTCGGATTTGATCACTAAGTCTGATAAGTTCCGGTACCTTAGATCCGTGCTGCACGAGTCTGGCAGCGTGGATGACGATGTCCAAGCACGTATAGGCGCGGCATGGGCAAAATGGCGCGAGGTAACGGGCGTTTTATGTGACCGTAAAATGCCTCCGAGGCTCAAAGGGCAAATATATAAATGCATCATACGGCCTGTCCTCCTGTACGGTGGCGAATGTTGGCCAGCACTAAGCAGACACACCCAGGAGCTTCGCGACACGGAGATGAAGATGCTGAGGTGGATGAGCGGCGTAACGCGATCCGATCGCATACGCAACTTATTCATCCGAGGTAGTCTTGGTGTCCGTGACGTGGGGGAAAAACTGCAAGAGTGTCATCTGCGATGGTATGGCCACATCATGCGCCGCCCTAGGGAGTACGTTGGTCGGAGATGCATGGATATGGCTGTCCTTGGGGCTAGGTCCCGTGGTCGCCCTCGCAAGCGCTGGCTGGACGTCGTCAAGTCCGACATGAGAGCCAATGGCCTCACTGAGAAGGATGTTAAAGATCGGGCAAAGTGGAGAAAACTTAGTCGGAAGGCGGACCCTGGCAATGGCCGGGATTAACGCCAGGCAGAAGAAGAAGCTACACAGTGCTCGCCGTCCTCAAGCCCGCGCATACGGTGGTCCGATATCAGAATCGGGATCACGGCGGCGGCAAGGGGCCGAGTGAGGGCCGTTTCCTTCGCTAGCATTACTGCTTCGCAGAAGGAGGCGAGCGCCTGCACCCGTCTTCGCTTCGGGCCATGGCCTGTACAAGCGTCCGGCGCGAGAGTCCGCCGTCGCTCCACGAGTACACAGCGGTGCTCCGCCCAAGTGGGGCACACCTCTACCGTGTGCTCCAACGTGTCCTCCTGGCGGTCCACTCAGTGCAACAGCCGGGCGTCACTTCCACCTTGATCCGATGCAGGAACCGTGTCCGGTGAGAACCTGCGTAATACGGAATGTGAGGACGCCGTGACCTCTTTCCAACTAGGGGTCGCAATACCGAAACATTTGAGCAAAACCGGTATTTTCGGTATTGGCTCCAGACCAATACCGATAATCCGGTATTTTCGATATTTCCGGGATTAAGCTAAAGTTAGCAAAGAACAATGTTCAAAATGTCCCCACCCTTGTAGCACTTTTAAACCTATATTAATCGAACGGCCTTGACCGTCTCATCATTTTATTGTATGACGCGAAGCTGAAATATGCCTCCGAAAAAAGTTATATCGATATGAAGTAGCCGAAATCAGTCACGATAATTATATTCCCATCTACTACAATTATCCCTTGTAGCACTATGCAACCTATATCAATCGAACGGCCTTGACCGTCTCATCATTTTACTGCATGACGGCGAAGCTGAAATATGCGTCCGAAAAAAGTTATACCGACATGAAGTAGCCGAAATCAGTCATATTCGCTTCTACTACAATAATAATTTATTACAAGTTGGCAAGTTTTTCAATTTAAATATGTTCATAGTCCAAAGAAACTATAGGTGGGCAAGATAGCATAGTAATAAAAAGGGCCGCATGCGCATAACATTGCGCAATATTGTTATTATAGCAGAACTTCTTATAGTTCATATTATAGAGTATACAAGTTCCTTGGAGTAGCATCACGAAAAAAGTACTATACGACACATGTCATCTCACTTCACTTCACCTTTTCATTATTTTCACTTATCTTGCGATATCCACTTCCTGCATTCCCCTTACGTTCAGGACAGCGACACGCAGGGTTGCGACAGTCGTGGGCAGGATCCAGCAATTGTGACTCGAAGTGGCATTGCACAAGTCCGAGACCATGTGCTTTCATGGCTCTCGGACCGCGCCACCACCGGGTTGACCGAGCACTTCCAACGTCTGGCTCCCAAACTGGAAAGGACTGGGGCTGCCAAGAAGCAGGACCTACCTAACCTAAGAGGTCTAGACGCCCCCCTACCGGAGGCTCCACGCAGGGATCGTTCGGTCCGTGGCCCTTTATGGGTGCCGTCGTTGGGTAAGCGACCGGCGGCCAAGCTGAATGCTTGCCAGAGGGTCACGGTCATCCGAATGGTTCGGGGATACCACCGCATGATCTCTCGCAAAGCGGTGAACGTCCTTGCTGGCCTGCCACCGTGGGATCTGGAGGCAATAGTCCTTGCACGCAGGCACGATTTGCACGTGGAGATGCAAGTCGAGGTATAGCGGACAAAGTTCCGGCGGGATCTCAGGGTAACATGGTGACTGCGACTGTCACAACTCAGTGCTGGGCACGCTGTCATTGCGGCGGTAAGTCCCCTCTTTGATGTGTGGTAGTAGTCATTACTGGTATGGATGCTGTGACTAATCCGTTCAAAGAAGTCGGGGTGGCGTATGCACTATCTTGAAAAGGCTCCCTGAAGGTATTGGGAAGCGCTCCAGCAACTCGGAAGACAGTGAAGACGTGAGGAAGTGATTTATTAAGTGTCGTATAATACTTTTTTCGTGATGCTACTCCAAGGAACTTGTATACTCTATACGAACTAAAAGAAGTTCTACTACTCGTATAATTACAATATTGTGCGATGCTCTGCACATGCGGCCCTTACGATTACTATGCTATCTTGCGCACCTATAGATTTTTTGACTAGTTTATGGTACGTAAAAAAAAGAACATATTTAAATTGAAAAACTTGCCAACTTATTATTATAATTGTAGTAGAAGCGAACATAATTGTGACTGATTTCGGCTACTTCATGTCGGTATAACTTTTTTCGGAGGCATATTTCAGCTTCGCTGTCATACAATAAAATGATGAGACAGTCAAGGCCGTTCGATTGATATAGGTTTTATAGTGCTACAATGGAAAAATATAGTAGATGGGAACATAATTTGTGACTGGTTTCGGCTACTTCATGTCGATATAACTTTTTTCGGAGGCATATTTCAGCTTCGCCGTCATACAATAAAATGATGAGACGGTCAAGGCCGTTCGATTGATATAGGTTTAAAAGTGCTACAAGGGTGGGGACGGTGTCCGAACATTTTGAACATTGTTCAAAAGTATAATAAAGTTAGTTTCCAGAGGAATAACTAGGTCACAGTGGCGAAGTGTGGGTTTTCTTAATAGGTAATCCGGACCAAAAAAAGCTTACCTTGCTCGAGTGTGATGCGTGAATTCCAGTAACTATAGCTGTGGCCCTGTGGCTGACTGCAAAATCTTGTACTCATTAATTGGCTTTTGCTCACTGACATTATACGTAAAGCCGTTTGGGGTTGAAATTGAGAAGCATGTTGCTATGAAATGTGATTAAATTGGGATAGAAAATACCCTCCTCTATATCTATCATGCATGTATTGAAAATAACATATAAGTAAATAAAAACCATCCAAAGCCACAACTTTCTAAAAAAATACATAAGTATATAAAGTGCAACTTTAATTTTTACAACTTTTACGCTTAAGATACGCCTTCTTACATGCTAAATCAAACAAAACCATGCATGCATGCAAATAGTAATTATGATCTAATGCGAGAATCGAATTCGCAATATTTCGCGCAACGGTAAATTATATAATTATTATTGTGACAACACTCAGGTCGTTAAAACTATATGAAAAAGATAAAATAAAATATGTATCTACTTTATTATTACATATTTATCATAGTTTTTATTAGTTTTTAATATTATAATATTACGTATTTCATAATTAAGTATAAACCACTTTATCGATAAAACCTCTGTTTGAAGTATCGCTTATTTATTTATTGTGTAGACCTACCAGAGTGTTGTCTTTTTAACACTGAGGTTGACTGGTAGAGAATGCCCTGATGTATTAAGTCCGCCTATGCACCATCACTGTACAAAGAAACTGCTGACGTTTGCGTCATCTGATAATTCTGCTTATTTTTGTGATAACATCAATCGGTTTCATCCCCGTTCCAGGCCAATAGATGGTGCTAGCAGCGACTTTGCAAGATATTTACATGGATCTTCTTTTATTCCTAATAAATGACGTTAAAAGCGTATATACTTGTGACTGTACGTATATACTCAATACTCAATACTCAATACTCAATACTTTATTGCATTCCATATGTAGTAAAGATGGTATACAAACATAGTTAAGATCAATATGGACCCTGTCGGGCACAGCAAAGCTAGGAGAGAGGATGAAGGCTAATAAAATAACGATATTTCAGTTTATTTTTGTCATCATTATTAATAAATTATGTACCTATTTAAATTAAATTGTGTATGCATGCTATTATTTATTACTATGTCTAAGTATTGGTATATTTTATTTATTTATATTCATTATTATAATGTCTTTATTTTACTAAATGATGTCAGGTATTTTTATTTATTTTTTGCTGTCATCATTATAAAAATTATGTATTTATTTAAACTAGTCATGTATATATGGTATGTCTGTGTCTGTGTATCAAGTTGTTAAATTATGTCATATATTTTATTTATATTTTGTCATAATTATTATAAAATTGTCGTTATTTTAATTCATTAGTTTATGTATATTATTGTTATGTCATTGTATCAGTAAATTAAATTAAATGTCAGGTATTATTATTTATTTTTATAGTCATCGTTATTAAATTGTGTATTTATTTCTATAAATTGTCTATATATATTATTACTAGGTATGTCTGTGTATCATCATTATTATAACTATGTCAGATATTTTATATATATTTTGTCGTCATTATTATTGAATTTAAATTTAAATTAATTATGTGTGAATATTATTATTATGTCTATGTATAAGTATTTTTGTAAAAGAAATTAATTAGGGATTTATATTTTATTTTATTTGGCATATTTTATAGTCTATTATATTAAATATTGTTATAGATGTCTTAACATTAGCTTTGGTGAATAAGACAGGAGTCATTTATTTTGCAATCGATTTATCTTCTAAAAATTCTTTTACCGAGTAGTATGATTTGGATTCCAGAAGTTGTTTCAGTTTGTTAATAAATAAGTGTGTTTTTTTAACTTCTCTAATATCGTTCGGCAGTTTGTTATAAATTTTTGCTGACATTACTAAAGGGCCGGTTGAGTGCATTTTGAGTCGGGATCGGGGTATGTTTATTTTGTTTCTATTGTGTCGAGAAGTATATCGTATTTGTGTTTCTTCGCAATTTGTATAAAAATCTGGATATTTTCTGACAAATTTACATAATTCCAAGATATATAAACAGGGAAGTGTGAGAATTTTATGTTTTAGGAAATATGGTTTGCAACTTTCTGTTTGTTCTATATTGATCATTATACGAATTAACTTTTTTTGCAAAATGAATATGGTCTGTGAATCAGCACTATTACCCCACAGCATGACCCCATAGCTAAGCCATGCCTGGGCATACGCATAGTAAGTAGCAAGAGCAGTTTGTAGGTTGGTAGTTTTTTTAATTTCGCGAAGGGCGTATGAAAATTTTGAAAGTTTTGCTCGAATCTTTTGTATATGGGACTTCCAGTTTACATGGGTATCTATAGACAAACCGAGGAGAGTAAACTCATTTACTTGTTCTAATTTAATATCATTATACATAAAATGTATTTTTAATGGGGCTTTTTGGTGGGGGTGAAAGGTAATTAATTTTGTTTTTGAGAAATTTATTTCTAGATTATGGTTATTCATCCAGTTTACAGCTGTGGAAAGTAGGGAATTCAATTCGGCGTTTACATTGTTTTCATTCTGACGTGAGGTGAGTAGAGAGATATCGTCCGCGAATAGTACACATGGGCTTTTTATAATTTTAGGGAGGTCATTAATATAGATAAGAAACAATAAACAGCCTATAACACTCCCTTGGGGGATTGATGCATTTACTACTTTTCTGTCAGATCTTATTTTAATTATTTCATTTGCGTTATTATCGAAATATTCAATTTCCACTAGTTGTACCCTATCCTTTAGGTATGATGCAAACCATTCATGAGCTTTTCCTCGTATTCCTATCCCGTATAGCTTGTCTAATAATATTTTAAACTGCACTTTATCATAGGCTTTGGTCATATCGAGGAGCATACCCACGGCATATTTTTTGTCATTAATAATAGATAGGGCCTCTTGTACGTATTTGTAGACTGCTAACGTTGTAGACCTATTTTTACGGAACCCGTTCTGGCAGTCGTCGAATAATTTATTTTTTTCACAAAAAGAGTATACGCGGTTGCACATAGCCTTTTCAAAAATTTTTGATGCGGTTGGTAACAACGCTATAGGGCGATAGTTGCTAGGGTCAGTTATAGAATTTTTCTTGTGTACTGGTTTTATAAGTGAATTTTTAAGTTGATTTGGAAAAGTTCCTTCTTCAAACGATTGGTTAATTAGTTTATAAAATGGTAGGGTTAGTTCATCTGCACACTGCTTTAGTAGAAATGGGGGGAGTTCGTCTACCCCAAAGCTCTTTTTATTTTTTAGACTTTTTATTATTGTGTTTACTTCCATGGGATCAACAGGTCTGAGAAACATGGAGTTTTCTGTTGGACTCATCACAGGGGCTCCTTTTGCTGGAGAGCTGTTTTCTCCGATAGAAGCAAAGAAGTCATTAAAAATATTAGCTATTTCCTTAGGTTTTGTTATCAAATTATCATTTTTATGTAGTCTTATATTATTTTTTTCCCTTTCCATTGATTTATTAGTTCTTTCATTTATTATATTCCACATAGTTTTTACTTTATTTGTTGACTTTTTCATTTTATTTATATATTGTAGTCTTTTTGCTGTAATTACTGATTGCTTTAGAGTTTTTTCGTATTTTTTATAATATCTTGATAATACGGGATGTTTTGTTTTAGTGGTAAGTGTTTTAAGTAATCTTTTATTTTTGCAAGATAATTTGATACCCTTTGTCAGCCAATACTTTTTAAACGTTGTTTTTATTTTAACTTTCTGTAGCGGAATACATAAATTTAAAATTTTATTTAAAATATTATTAAATGCAATGTAGTTTACATTTATATTTTTATGTGGTTGTATTATTTCATTCCAGTTTACTTTTATTAATTCTGATTTAAAGTTTTCTACATTTTGGGTGTTATATAATCTTTTTTTCGTGACCCAGTGTGGTTTTTTATTGTTGTTACTAGATAATTTCGTGTGAAAGATGGTTGCACAGTGGTCTGAGAAGCCTAATTCTTCTACGGTGGTATGATTGTATCTATTATTAAAATTTGTAAAAATTAAGTCTAAACATGTTGAGGTAGTGGGTGAGATACGTGTGGGGACCTTAACATGTTGTATGAATTTATATTCCAACATTAGATCTAAGAACAAGTTAGTTTTTAAACAGTTATCTAAGATATTTATATTTAAATCTCCTCCCAGTATTACTTTACATTTTGAATATTTTTTATTAATATAGTTCAACATTTCTTTTAATTTGTGAGTAAATACTTCCTCCTCTCTTCTATTCCAATAAATAGTAACTATAACTACATTCACATTAGGTAATTCTATAGCACATAATTCTATACAATACTCAACAGACATATCACTAATATCACAAATTTCTTTATACTCAATATGGTTTTGTAATAAGATACATACACCGCCGCCTCCTCGAGTACGGCGACAGTAAGACGCAGCAATTTTATAACCACTAAACTGTAAGATACTCAATTTTGCTGGCGATAGCCAAGTTTCACATAGACATATAGCGTTATACATTGGTTTTTCATGAATGAAAGTCTCTAGTAGATGTTGTTTGTTAAAAATGCTTTGTATGTTCTGATATAATATATTAAAATGTTGTTGTTTGGTTTCGAAAAGTATTATTTTGAGTGTTTGTATAATCGTTATTATTAAGTTTATGGTGTAGTGTAGTTGGGGCTTTAGTGTCATTGTTCTTCAGATCGTTAGGTTTTACGCTACCGCGATATGTGGTCACTCTGGTCGCCTCTTCTCCAATTGATATACGTTTTCCGTCTACAAATAGGTTGTTATTTCGTATTACCGCGTACTGTCCATTTTTTCTTGCTTTTAGCATTTCTTCGCGCATTATTTTCCTATCTTTTCGCGCCTTTTCATTTAAAAATTCAGACACGTAAATGTTGGTTCCTTGGAAATTATAGCTGTTTTCAATGATATACTTAGCCATTTTCTTGCTTAGGAGTTCCACAACTAGGGGTCGAGTTTTTATAGTATATTTCCCTATACGATTATACCCTATATATATACTCTGTGATATTATTTTACAAAACGAAATTTTAAAAAGTCGAGTGCTTAACCTCTGCAATTTAATACAGCGCCATCTACTAGTATAGATATTAATTGTCCATTTCAATCATCTTCGAAAATTTGAAATAAGAGCCCATTTTTCCATAATTATGTGTGTATAGGAGTTGATCATTTAATAAATAAACCATAATAAAGTGAAAAAATAAATAAATGGAAAATCATATACTCTTCAACCACGGATTAATACATGTCACGCCATCTAGTGAAATGTATTTGAACCTTGTTATCATTGAGGCCCCGTGATTTGATAACTACCTATTTTTCTACATAGTTATACTCTACAGCTATTTGTCTTTTTTTTGCTATCGAATTTTCGCAATATTAACAAAATCACTGCTTAAATAACTACTTTCTAATAAAACTACAAACTAAAACCATTATAATTATTATTCTTACCATACCTATTCAAGTACGATTACCAAACAATACAACTGAACTGTTCTTCTTTTTGCTGCACTATCACTACGCAAAACTATCACTAGTTTACATATAAACCAATTTCAACCATAAAACTATAAGATTCTAAATTATGATACGTATATATCAAATAAAATGCAAATGAACAAGTGAAATATGACACATGAATAAGCGCGAACCAAAACTGTCAAACTAAATGCTAATTAAATTAAGAAGTTCAGTATCATTCCATCTCGTTCTAGCGGACGCATTTTATGATTTAACTCGATAAATACCGGGTTGCCTGCAAACGCTATTTAGCCGTATTATACTGGCTTGTCGCTTGTATAACACCGCTAGATGTCGCTAGAAACTATGAATTAAAATGTATGAAATTCCCGTTTATAAGACCGGGTTACAGACCTGTTTTGCGTAAGTTGTGAGTGATTGCTCCGAAAAAACTTGCAGGCGTTTATTTATTGTTGATTGTTATTTTCACAAGCAAGTATTATGCAGTTATAAGATTTGATTAATACATAATTAATTTGTTAAGGTTTGTTGTTGTGTTTGTAAAGGAAAGCCGGCAGGAATGGAGTTGTTTACAGTCCGCGATACTGCAGGTCATCATCATCTCAGCCGAAAGACAAACCCAAAAACCAACCCGAAATAACTAGGTAGCTATGGTCTATCGGTTTAGGTAGTTAACTAAAGGTAAACAATCTTGGTATGTATTTTAATATTAAAGAGGTCGTACAAAGATTATTTAAATCTAGTTTATTAACTAACATCGATTTAGGTAAATACCTATTTGCAAAGATTTTTATATACAATTTATAGACAACTTTTAGATAAAAAGACATGCCAAGATTGTTTACATTTAGTTAACTACCTAACCCGACGGAATATAAATGAATTTATCTTCTCAATGTAACAAAATTTTCATTGATACGAGGTTTGTTGTTTGATATGTTGGTAATCAATCAATCAGTTAGTAATAATTTACTAATACTAAATGCCCTTTTATTGCTTTATTAAAACAACTTAGGTTAACTAGTTCAAATACTTTAATTAAATCTAGTGTTTGACTAGAAAGTAGGAATCAGTTCTAAAAATAAAATGTCTATCAAACTTAAACATCTCACAACAGTCTCAACATTTACAAAACGAAACAACAAAATACACTTCAAATAAATTCTCAAAAACATAAAATAAACTTTTAGAATGGTTTACTAATCATCAAATAATATAAACTAATATTATTAACTATTAACAAAATAATAAAAATGCTTAAATTAAATTTAGTCCAAATCAAATTGAGTTATAAAGAGCTAATCAAAATATTATTAAATCTCCATATTTTTTTTGGTTTAAATGGGTTTAAAATGAATTAAATAAGCGTAACTTTTTCTATTTGTTGGTTTTTTTTTACTACAACCGAAAATATCGAATATCCCGGTTTTTCTGAAATGAATACCGGTATTAATTAGACCTAAATTTGGCTCGGTATCCCGGTATTTTTGAAATTCGATATCCCGGTTTGCGACCCCTATTTCCAACCACTCCTTAAAGAGGGGAATTCTCCTCAAGGAGAAAACCGCTGCAATGACGGGGTGCCCAGCACTGCTGCTCTTTTTCCTTTTTTCTCAGGTATTTTAATATTTCTTTGTATGGGCCTGACTATAATTATCCATGACAATACTTTTCTCACAAAATAAATATGAAAAATAATTAATTTTATTTACTTATTAGATCCAATGAACAAGGTAATGTAATTTTTAATGTGTTTAATTTAAATCAAGTTCAAATATCATCAAGGCGTACTAAAATCAGACGAACGAAAAGTTTATTTTGGAAATGTGACATGGCTAGGGACTGATATTGAGGGTATATAAGGTCATTTTTTATAAAGTGTCCGTGAAGCTCCTTGCTCATCCATACTTACGTCAAGGAGAGTACTTGAGCTTGATAAACGGATGTGCGACAAAACTGTATTGCAACTCACCTTATTTCAAATGTACTCGAATGTTTGTCCGAACTAATTACTTACTGTAAAAAAAATATTAAAATGTGACAGATCCGCCTAAAGGTGCTTTTTGTGCATCTGTTATTAGACTTGGTGTATATGAATGTTTTTTCTAATGGAACTCAAAAAGAGTTTTTGTACTGATGATGAGGCAGTAGGTTTTAAGACCTTCTCTAATTGGGTAAAGTTAAAAAATACTTACTTCCTACCTACTGATAGGGATGGATCGATATCCCTGAGACAATTGATTTCACTTTTTGTTGCAACAGCGACATTAGTAAAGAATCGATACATGCTTGTAGGTAACATCAGCTGCTAAATAGCGATATTTGTATGTTGTAACTAAATGTAAGAATCCATTTAAAATATAAATAAATAAATAAAAAAAAAACAAAACAAAAAAGCCTTTCATTTCCTTCAGAAATAATTATGCTAGTTTATCTACAATTTTTTTAAATAGTTTAGTATTTTTGTGAAAGATTAAGTGTTAGGTATTTACATTTTATAAAATAGAAGCGTTTTACCTACCAATAAAACGCATATTAATTTACTTACCTTATTCGAAGCTTATTTAATTGAGATAGGCACTACGTTTCCCGCCTTCACGTTTCTATATATCTTTCTCTTTCTAGGACGTCACTTCCACTTGGCAGTGGTGGGGAGGCTCGTAAAGCGAGCCCCACCATTTTGAAATCATTGAGTCCAATTACCAGGCAGAACTTGTTCATAAGCTTCGAATAAGGTAAGTAAATTAATATGCGTTTTATTGGTAGGTAAAACGCTTCTATTAATTTGACTTGACCGTTATTCGAAGCTTATTTAATTGAGACGTGTTTGTTATCGCCTGGTGGAAGTGATGAAGACGCCAATGTGATATTCTAAAATGTATTGACTTTATGATGTAGGATTCGTTCATCGACTACTATGATTGATTACATTAAATAAGGAAGGCATTCGTAATATATAGACATATATATTTGATGATCAAATAAACAATCTTATTATATAAAAAATCAGGTAGGTTTATAATTACATGATTTCTAATCAACTGGATTAAATAAGGCTGTTACAAATACACGGTTAATAGGGGGTCTAACCTCGCGCTTATAAAATTTGTTAAAGGTATTTTGGGAACGCCAATTTCCCCTAGCAAGAATTTCCTCGAGGGGGTAATTATCGAAACAATTTTTTGAAGCAACAGCTGACCTAAAACTCCCAGGAGATGCCTTAATACCGGCTTCTGCTAATAGGGACTTGATCCAGCCCGCAATTAGGGTTTTCGATGCAGGTTTAGGTTCACCTCTAATGTTAATAAACAAATTACTACAATTTGCAGCATTTCTACGATTTTCAAGAAGTGAGATCGAATGCTTAGCCCAGTAGACCGGGTCTAAGTTTTTGTTAGCTTTATTAGAAATTAATCTCCAACCAGATTGTCTGTAATATACCGAATCAGTTTTCGATCCAAAAACCGGCCAAAAAACTAATACATCATCTTGATTAGAATAATTATCAGAATTAACTCAAGTAAAGTTAAGTCGTGTATTCTTCTCCCAGAACATAGGAGAAGTAGAGCAGCTGTATGTCTTTGCACTTGAAAAATATTATTTTCATCGATGTGCTTACTCTGTAGGAAACTAACGAGGTCGTTTATGTTCCAAACCGGGGGCTTCACATGGGGGACCGATTTCTGTAATGCTATGGACTTTAGGACATGTTTTACTAGGACATTCGAACTTAACTGGCCGGAGGATTCTGGGTTGCAAAGGGTTGAAACCACAGATTTGTGTAACAAAATAGAATTGTACGATAATTTATTAATTAAATGGAGATCAGATAGGAATCTAGCCAAATCGCCTCCTACTGGAGTTGAGGGGCTAATCTGGTGCGTTTCGCACCAAACTAGCCATCTCTTCCAAGCAACACTATAAACTTTGCGTGTTGAGGGACGCCATGACTTCTCAAGAAGTTCTAATTGATTACGATTCCAGGATTTTAGCATCCCAGACCACCCCCACATTTCCACACTTCCAGAGTCATTTCGTGGACATTCGGTGGTGGTAGTCCTGTTGTCGTGTCGATCAGGACTTTGTCTAGGCGATATATCGTGAATGGGTCTGCTAGGGCACGCGATTTGATGTCGGGCCGCCAAAAAAACTCGCTCCCACCGAGGGACTATCAGTAAGTACGTTCCCCGCGCTTGATTGAGATAACCTAAGACCTTGGGAATCAGAAAGGGTGGAGGGAACACCCACGCTAGATTGTAATTCCACATTTGGGAGAATGCGTCATAAAACAGGGCTTGGTCGTCGTTCTGGTCTAAGGACACATAATTCGACACTACATGTGCTCGGTTGGAAGCAAATAGGTCGATCAGTGGGACTCCCCATTTGGAGAATATTTTGTTCGTGCATTCTGCAGATAGGTGCCACTCGGGAGTTATGCGAAACCTTGACAGGTGATCTGCGTGGCCGTTGTATATACCTGGTATGTAAAAGATGTTCATGTGAATTTGATATTGCTCTGTGATTTGGAAAACCTTGTAGGTTAAGTCTAGGAGAGGAGCTGATTTGGTGCCGCCCTCGTGACGTAGATATGCAACTACTGACTTGTTGTCGCTCTGAATCAAAACCGTCTTGTGTTTCAGGAGCTGACAATGATCTTCCAAAACTCTTAGGATTGCTATCATTTCCTTTTGGTTGCAATGAAGATCTTTCTCGGCTTCTGACCACAGACCCGACAGTGAGAGATTGTCTAGGCGAGCTCCCCAAGCGATATCTAATGCATCTGTTGTTAGGAAATGCAGAGGAGGCGGCATGTGTATGGCCGATGATTGCTGACAACTCTGGCGCCACCATATCAGGTTTTCTATGGCAGCGTGAGGTAAGTTGTGCAATATCCTGTGATCCGACATCAAGATTTTGTTCAATAGGCTCAGAAGCGCTCGAAAATTGAGTCTTCCTTTCGGAACTGTGAAACTGGCAAAATTGAGTAGACCCACGAGGCTTTGGAGCTCCCTGAGTGTTGTGCGCTCCTTCCACAGCAAATGATCGATTTTCGCTACAAGTCCAGGAATTTTTCCGTCGGGAAGGCGCTTGCGATTCATCCATGGATCCCAATGAATTCCCAGAAAGACTAAGCTTTTTGACGGTGTGATGATCGACTTTTTGTAATTGATCAGCCAACCTAACGTCTCCAGAGTATCGAGCAAAATTTTGACATGAGTCTGGAGCTTGATTTCGTCCTGGTGAGCGATCAAGAAGTCGTCGAGAAAAACTATTATTCTCACACCTCGTTGTCTGAGTGTCTGGGCTATCCAATTGGTTAGCGCAGCAAAGGTCTTGGGCGTTGTGCTTAGACCAAAAGGTAAACAGGTCATTTCCAGCAATTCGTTGCGATAAATCAAACGCAGAAACCTTCTGTGGCTGCGAGCCACAGGCACATGAAAGGTCGATTTTGCATAGCCAGTCCTTTGGTTGTAAAAAGTCCGGGATGCGATACGCATTTATCAGCTTGAATCGATCTGTTATGATGTATGAATTGAGTGTTTTTAAATTGAATATTGGTCGGCTCGAGCCGTCGCCTTTGGGGACAAGAAACATCGATGACAGAAAGCTTGGCGAAACAACCACCACCCGCTCCAGAATTCCCTGGTCTATCATGTTGTTTATGACACATGTCATTTCGGCAGATTCTGGAACATTTACATTGGTTCCGACAAAGCTTGGGTGAACAAGCGGTGGCTTTTGGCAAAAGGGTATGCGATACCCGGTTATTATTTTTAGAATGTAATTTGGTGCATTCCTTTGTTCCCATTGGTCTCGAAACTGTAGGAGACGGCCCGCTCTGAACGAGTCAATACTTACGTCGTTTATTATCGTTATTTCGCTGGGGAGGCGATGAAGCGCGTCTTCGCCCATACCTTGGCGGATTATTTGGCCGAGCATTCGGTCGGCCTCGAAAATTATTGTGATTATTCGGTGCGACCGAATTATATTGAGCAGCATGGCCATGAGCGTTACAATCACCTTGCGGAGGTGGATTATTGCGACTGCAACCACCTTGCGAAGGTTGGTTATTGCTAACACATTGCGAATGTGTGGTACCGTGTTGGCATGCCTGAGCTGTGTGAGAAAATCCTTGCGAGGACTTATTGTGTGGCTTTGGCCCCTGCGAGGGGCCACGAAACTTATTTGCATCCACCTGCGAGGCAGAAGACGTATTACCTTTTTTCAACGGCCAAAAGCATTTTCTTACACCGCCAGCTTTTTCTACAGCAGCAGTAAACTTCTCTGCGTTGAACAGGTTGGTAGGTACACGTTGGAGGAATTTTCTTTAAGCTGGCCTTCATCAAGGGGTCCTTTGCCTGTTTAGTAACACAGTCTCGTCGCATTTGGAGGATCTCAGCACGATGCCCACAAATGATCTGTAATAAGTCTGAGGAACACCTATTAAAGTCCCCTGCGGAAAAAAGTTCATAAACTTTTTGAAAAAGAGTGTCATAATTAAGTGAGTCACTATTCCTCGCCCATTGTAACAATTCTTGAAGTGTTCCTTGCAAAAACTCCTTTTGTTTGAGCACACACATGGTCAAGGCTGCGAAGGCCTTATCAGCATACACGAGGTGACGAGGAGAATCGAATGCTTTAACTTCCTCGTTCATTTCAATATCTGTGTAACCCGGCGAGTGATTATATAATTTTTGGGTATCAGAATATCTAATTTCATTCCAGTCATTTTTATCTAAATGTTGCAAATCATATAACAATTTCAAATAATTCTCGGGAGTCTTTGGCATAGAAGGCTCCTTTAGCTTAGTTTCAAGAGATAAAGTAAATTCTTGATCACTGCGTGCACTGAAATTACTACGTTCAACATCAAGCATTTGTCCGTAACGATTTTCGCTAATGCCGGACATAAGTGAGATAGCATCATAATCGAAATTAGTACTCACGTGTTGACCGTTATCCTGGCTAGCCATTTGCCGTCGAAGGTTACGTACCTCTTTAGCTAATTTCCGAACCTTGCGTTTGGAGCGTCGCTTGCTTTTGCCCCCCTTTTTCTTGTTGCGGCGACTTCTTTTTGGGTTGCCCCCGCAAGACGAGGAGCTGCTACTGGAACTTTGACTACTAGAACTTGAGCTACTAGAACTACTCGACCGAGCTCGCCGCTTCTGCGGCGAAGAAGGACCTGGAGGAATAGCACTAGCCACTCTATCGGCATTATTATCCAAATTTTCCATATTTAAAATCGAAAGATTAAACTTTGTTTATTTTAAATTCAAATAAAACCGTTAGAAATATTTTCACTTTTTTAAAAAAGATAAAATATTATGCTAAGTGTTGCACGACACGACCGATCACGGCGGGAAAAGAGACGCCAATGATTTCAAAATGGTGGGGCTCGCTTTACGAGCCTCCCCACCACTGCCAAGTGGAAGTGACGTCCTAGAAAGAGAAAGATATATAGAAATGTGAAGGCGGGAAACGTAGTGCCTATCTCAATTAAATAAGCTTCGAATAACGGTCAAGTCAAATTAATAATTTTGATATTTTTACTTTAATACCTACTATATAGTAAGGTTTTTATTTTTCTGAATGAAGCCCTCTGCGGGTAAAGGCCTCCTCCAAATTGAACCAGTTTTCTCTGGATTTCGCTTTTTAAAATATAGATTAAAATAAAACGAAATGGTTAAAATCTAGGAGGATTGAAAATTTCAGGGTTAGCTTGTAGAACACAGACTGGATTTTCTAAATAAATTAAACCTTCATCGGCTTTCGTTGTTAGTTAGCAACCTACCAATTTTGGTCAACGTAACAAGTTACTTGTGAGTAACCTAACATCTAAATCTTCATTGGCAGGTTTATTTTCAAGATCCACTGTCCGACGTGTGTAATGTTTTTTTTTTTAATTTGCTTACATTTGCATTTCGTTTAAACATGGCAAGAAAGCGTTCCCTACGCTACGTTACGAGTCTTACAAATGAGAGCACGTGTTAAAGTTCAGGCGCGACATGATGTACCAATTCAATACTACTTATGACCGATACTACGTGATACTTAGTTTTAAAGTGTCGATACAAAAAGTTCTTGTACCTAATCGAAAGGAAAGATTCGAATTGTTCAGTTGCTTTTATAAAATAAATTGATATCGTACATCCCTGGTGTGTCAGTGTTCGTTGGTACATTACGTCCATTATAAGTTGGCGAGTGCGAAGTTAGGCTCTGCGAATTTTGGCGCTTGAAATATCGTACAAAAATAAAGGTTTAAAAAAATAAATGCAATTTGTATGTTCTTATTGCTGATAAAAACAGTTATTGGCATTAATTTAACCTTTATTTTTGTACGATATTTCAAGCGCCAAAATTCGCAGAGCATAACTTCACAGTTCACACTCGCCAACTTATTGTGGACGTTACTATTTGTACTTGGTGCTGTCAAACTGACAAGTCATTAAAGTCATAGTACAAAGTTTGTATAACCAGTATTACAAACGGATTTCTTGGCGGGATTTTTCTTCGAGTGAAGTTCAGTGGCTGTGTAAATGATTCGCAAATTGTTTCCTAGTGGATATAGTGATGCAAAATTGGTGTACATTTGTATCTCTAGTGTCTACACAGTTGGACAATTATTATTATGGACAATAATATGTGGAATCTTTGAAACCGGCGCGATCTCGGTAAAATGGAGGTGAGAATTTTATTGTACTGTTGACTAGCTCAATGAGATTTTCCATGTAAGCTAACTTCATACATTTGCTGCTAAAACATTAGAATAATAGCTATTAGCTCATTATTTTTTATATGGAAGGTAGGTACACGTTTTATGAAGTGATCGTGGTAAGTTACAAAGTATTTTGGGAAACAAATAGGTTGTGAGAAAAAAAAATTGTAATTCCATAGCCATATATACACATAATTAATAATAATTTATATAATAATTACTGGCAAAAAGGGGGTATTTTATTAATAAAAAATAAAAAAATCACTTAAATAACAATCATTTTCACTTCATCAACTTCAGTGAGTATGTTTTTATGGTTGTGAAGAAGTGCACAGCCCGGTGCAGACATTCTTTAACCATTGAAGCTCTTAGCCATGATTTGATTTTTCAAAACATAGAGAAAGATTTTTCTGTCTATAATAATCGATCACTATCTGGCATAAGGCTAGTGTGAGTCACACTTGACTCACACTAGCTTTATGAGTAAGCTTCTAGCATATAGCATTTCCTGGGTGAAGCCACCAAAACACAGGGATTCAACGCAACCAAAACACAAGTGTGTCTGTCACCCCCACAAGGGGCCCGTTCACCATGACACCTGCATAACAGAAGTACCTGTCTATCATGGTACAATAATCAAAAATACTATTGATACCATGCCGCAGGAGAATTTTACAACAATATTTGTAAAAGAAAATGGCTGATATCAAATGAATCAATTTCAAAGTGAAAATGTGATAAATAACAGGGTGACCATAACAAGACCAAGACGAAGATGGCGGGACGATTTGGATGTTTTCCTTAAGAAGTGGCTCAAAGCCGGGACCGATGCAAGGAATGGAGAGAACCCTTCACAAATATACGGGAAATCCTGTATTCCAAAAACCGCTTTGAATTCACTAATAAGAAATACTAATTTCAACAACATTACAAAAAATAGAGTTATTTTTATAGAAGATCAGATTTACCCGTGAACACATCATCATATTTAATCGCACAATAACCTTTGCAACCAGGAGAGCGTTGAGTGCAGAGATTTGAGACAGTTAAGCGAATGGGCTCAGGCACCACTTCCTTCAGATACACATTCATTCATTTATTACATTCTGTGCTCATGTTACGGCTAAGCTTGTTTCTAAATTTGTGTGTTTTTCCGTGAAAGGTCTTCAATAGATTCCTTAATTTTTTCGTCTCACCGTCATCTAGAGATGATCCTTAACTAATTTCACCCAAAAACAACGCCTAATCAAGCCCTCGGGATCCGGCGGGATGTGGGAGTACTAAGGTGGGGAGACACTGGGGGACGACCTTAAGGTCAATGACCCTGAACCCAAGGTCAAGGTCAAATTAAAAAAGACGCTGACGCGGGGTACGCTCGAGATCAGTGACCTTGACAGTTGGAGTGTGTGTAACTGAAGGCACTGAAGAAAAGACAGGAAAATTTGGTACACAATGGACAAAAACAGTAGGCAAGGTCTCATTTCACCCCTAAACAACGGATCCCAAAGGCTTGATTAGGCCTTTTGGGATCCGATAGGATGGGAGAGTAGAAGGGTAAGGAAACACCGAGAGAATGAACTTGACAATTAAAGGTCAATGACCTTCACCACGAGAACAGTGACCTTGACCTGATAAAGTGAGAGTGACGAATGTAAGAGTAGTGTGAGTTCGAGCGTGTGACGGGAGTGTGGCGAGAGTAAGAGAGTGAGAGTGTGACAGGAGTAGGAGTGTGACGGAAGTGAGAGTGTGACAGGAGTAGGAGTGTGTCGGTAGTGAGATTGTAACTAGAGTGAGAGAGAGAGAGAGATTGAGAGGGTGAGTAGAGTGAAAGAATAAGTGAGAGTGACAAGATTAAGAGAGTGAGTGTGATGAAATTGAGAGTGTTATATAAGATAATGACGAGACTAACAGCCGAAACGTAGGTATAGGTAGGTAGGTAGGTAGGTAGGTAGGTAGGTAGGTAGGTAGGTAGGTAGGTAGGTAGGTAGGTTAGGTTAGGTTAGGTTTTTTTTTTTTTTTTTTTTTTTTTTTTTTTTTTTTTTCGAACTATCTCCTCCGACTTAGCTCTCGGAGACCTTAATAATCTATCCTCTTTCATTCCAGTTCTATCAATTATGCTTCTCGCACTTTCATCCTGCATACTGTTTCTTACTTTCATTCGTCCTCTTACATTCCGTATGGGTGGGACTCCCATTCCCCTATGCTTATTTACTATGTCTATCTTTTACTTTATTTGTTCTTTATTATATCTATTATCAGGGGAAAATAATACTGGTCTTATTGGTTTTTAATTTTTCCGTTGACATTAGTTTTCCTTAATCAATTACCTTTTCTACTTATTGCTAACTTATTATTATTCTTATTCTAGTTCTTAATACATTAATTACTGCTATTTTCCTTATTATATATACAATTTCTTAATCTATTCTTATTTCTATGCTTACACTATTATATAATACAATATACGTGAAGCATAGTATTATCTTGTCTTATTTCTATTAATAACAATTTTACAAATTTTAACACAGTAATTTAAAAATACACTGCTGTGTTTGCTTTCCATGATTATCTTTATATTTTCCTTGCTTATTTCTATGTCAATTTCCTTTTCTACCCTGTACCGCTCAGCCGCAAACACCGGACAATCGACCAGCAGGTGGGGTATTGATTCGTCCGCCGCGGGGTCACAGATGCACGATGGGCTCTCCTTACACTTGAATCGGTTCAAGTATTCAGAGAACCCACCGTGCCCCGTCAAGATCTGCGTAGTTAATTTATTGGTTTCTATTTTGGCGATTATCCTGTATGCCGCCACTGCATCCGGGAAGAACATCCTGGTTACTGAGGCCGTCCGACCCGTGGTGTACCTCCGATTCCATTCATCAAGCGTCTGCACACGAATGTGTCGCTTGATGAACGAGATCGGGCACGAGTCGTAGTCGGGCTTCCTCTTGCTATCCATGGCGGCTTCCTTTGCCAGCTGATCCGCCCTCTCGTTGCCCTCAAACCCTGCGTGCGCCTTAATCCAGAACAAGTGAACTAACTTGTTCTGGTGGGACATGGCTGTTAGGTTATCCCTGGCTTCGACCGCTAGGGGGTGAAGGCAGCTGTGGTTTTTCACTGTCTGGAGAGCCGCCATGGAGTCGCTGTAGACCCCGAAGCTGGCCGCCGATTGCTTCCGGATCTCCTTAGTTGCTCGGCATATTGCCAGGAGCTCCGCCTGGTAAACCGTGCAGTAGTCTGGCAGCGCCAACCTGACAGTTCGCGCCTCGGCGTCGCCCCTCCATATGGATAGGGCGGCACCGACGCGCCCCCCTATTTTACTCCCATCTGTAAAAATTCTTACTTCCAGGTTGGCGCTGGCCTCCACCTGATCACGGTCCACCAGGCTCGCGAACTCCAGATCAATACGCCGAGCAGGGTGTGGAGTCTCCAGTGTGGATGCCATCCGTTCCACCTCCCTATCCCTCAGCACTGGCTGGGGGACTCCCTTCTTGGCTTCGTAGAGCGAAGCCACCTCGTGAACTCTGAGGTCCAGGGGGAGTATCCCAGCCAGCAGCATGGCGGAATTCAGGGAGACAGTACGGTAGGCTTTACACATTTTCTGTGCAATACCGCGTTGCACGGCGGCCAACTGCTTGGCCACTCCCAGTTTGCTCGCCGCCGGTGCCCATACACTGGCGGCATACAAGATGATCGGCTCGACTACCGCTATATATATTGTCTTGATGACCTCCGGGTTCAATCCCCAACTCACCTTTGCCGCCCTACTAAGCTGTTTGTGTACAGCTATGGCCTTCCGGCAGACGTTGGAAATGTGGGTGTTAAATGTCAGCTTGTCGTCGATGGTGACCCCTAACAGCTTGATCTCCCTGGCCATTGCTATGTCGACCCCTCCCATGCTCAGGCGTGGTGTGTCGTATTTAAGTTTCTTGGTAATTGTCATTGCGCTGGTTTTCTGCGGTGCGAACTTGAGCTTATTTCGAGCACCCCACGCCCGAACATGGTCGAGGGCGGCATTGGCTCTTGCCTCAATCTCGACTGCGGTCTCACCATCGAAGACAAGCACGACGTCGTCCGCAAACGCCTGCACGTGGTATCCCATTTGTTCCAACCTCTTCAGGAGCGGGTCCAGGAGTAAATTCCAGAAAATGGGGCCCCCTATCGAGCCCTGCACACATCCCTTACTGGTGGTCTTGGTGAATTCTTCACCGGCATACCGGACCCTGACTTTCCTATCGCTTAGATAACTGTCTATGACCCTTCTCAGGTTCGCCGGACACTCTTCCTCAGCCAGTCGGATCCTGATTGCCGGCCACCAGGCGCTATCGAAGGCTCCCTCTATGTCCAATGATACTAAAGAAACAATCCTTTTTTGTTTTAGTTTGTTGCGGATGTGCTGCATTAGGACATAGAGGGAATCCTCGGTACTCCTCTGTGGCATGAATCCATACTGGCGAGTACTCATCCTCGGCAGGATGTAGAACCTGAGTCGGGCCACCAGCATCTTTTCGTATATTTTTCCCAGTATAGGCAGAAGGCCTATCGGTCTATGTGCTTTCGGCGTTGAGTAGTCGCTTTTGCCGGGTTTTCTTAACACTACGACCGTGGCCTCCTTCCACTCCCGTGGAAAATGGCCGTGTGCCAGGCATTGGTTAATCAGGGCAAGGAAGGCTTCCGGTTCACAGCTTATGGCCTGGCTGCAAATATCAGCGGTGAGGCCATCTACTCCCGGGGCTTTCTTCGGGTTAAAGGATGCCGTTGCGTCTTTAAGTTCTGCCATCGTGAAGGGTGGATCATCGCTCCCGCTTTGATTCTCAGTGTATACTTTTCCGGCCTCTATCCTAACTCGACGATGATAATCATCGTCTGAGTTAGGTAGGTCCTCCGGGTAAAAAGTCTCTGTGATCCACTTTACGGAGCCCTTTGCATCCATCGCCTTCCCGTCCTTCACCATTGGCATATCCTCTTCTCTGCGCGTAGTCCTCCCTATAACTCGGTATATACCTTCCCAAACCCCTTCTCTATCCTGCTTGCAGCAAAACTCTTTCCAGGATTCGGTTTGGGCTTTTGCTGCCTGTAATTCATACTCTCTTTTCAGTTCCAGGTACTCTCTGATGACCTTCGATCTTCGGGCGGGTGCAGCACATCGGATTCTACGCTTCCTCGTGGTGACTTCCTTCTTCAGCCTCCCAAGTTCCTCCGACCACCATGGTAGGGTAAGCGATTCCCTTTTCTTCTTTATTGGCATTGCTAGCTCGCAAGCCTTTTTGATGGTCTTCGTCAGTTTCGATGTTATTTCATCCAGCTCGGAGGTGGTTTTGGTCTTTTCGATTTCAACTGCTGCAATTTTGTACTCCTTTGCCAATTGGCTCATCTTCTCACGAAATATTTGCCAATTGGCTTTTTTGGTGTTGAAAATTCTTGTTGTCCTCTCGACTCTTATGCCCTTGGATTTTTTGAGCTGGATGCTGAACGTTATACCATTGTGATCGGAACTTGTGAGGCCTTCGTCAACCCTCCAGTTGTCTACCAGTCCTAGGACGTCCTCTGTGCAAGCTGTTATGTCGACATGGCTACTATAACGCTGCCCTCCTCTGATCGTGTCGAAGGTCGGGATTTCCCCGGTGTTGAGAATATGAAGTCCCAGTTCTCCGAGTACTCCGCACACATCTTCACCCCTGTCGTCCACAACAGAGCTTCCCCACCACGTGCTCTTCGCGTTGACGTCGCCACCAACGATCAGCGGTTTCGTCCCATTTGCCGTCTCTATTTTCCTCAGATGTTCCAGGTACGGCCCTATTGGCTTATCCGGTTCGAAGTAGACAGAGACGAGTGTGATCTCCCAGGCGCTAGTTTGGATTCCCACCACGGTGATGTTGTTGGTGGTGAGTTTCGGGTACTGTATTATGTTTAGGTCATTATTAAAAACTGCAATTGCTGCTTTGACTGCCCCTTCTCCTTCACCAGCTGCCTGGAAAACTCTCACTCCCCTCTGTCCCCTCACCACCTTTGTGTTACCGGTGTATGGCTCTTGGATAAGTGCCACCGATATTCCGCGCTTCGCCGCTTCGAGAAACATTTCGTTGGTGGCGAGCTTCTTCCGCTGTAGGTTGGCTTGTGCGAATCTGTATGCGGTATCTTCCCCCTGGGTGCCCTCAGCAATACGCTATTGTAGCCCTCGCTAGCTGATCCCACTTCCGCCTCTGCGGGCAGCTGATGCTGAACGCGTTATGGTCTACGTGTGTGCCGTTTGCTTTCTTACAGTTCTTGCATGCTGCTGGTATTCCCGTCATCCAATCTGGGCATTCATTCCTCAGGTGGGGACCCCCACAGTGGCCACACAGATCGACTGCCTGAGTGCAAAGCTTCTTGCTGTGCCCAAATCCGAGACAGCGTGTACACTGCATCAGCGGGGTCTGGTCTTCGACCCTTATGCGCTGTAGATCGATGTACACATGGCCCCTCTCTGTTGCTCTGCGCCAGACGGTTGGCGAGACAGTCAGCACTATGTGGCCAGTGTGCGGGTTCCTTGCCTTCCTTCTAAACTTAATTTCAACCTTTCCAGTCTCATCGTCGAGGCCATGAAAGATGTCCCGGTTCTGGTTTCTTAGGGCCCTAAGAACGTCCCCATCACTATTGATCAATAGGACGTCCCTAAGGATCAACATCGGGTCCCGGTTCTTCATTTCCTCCACGGTGAGGCCGGCTCCATTCGTTCTCAATCTTTCTTTCAGCTTTTCCCTTTCTTCCCTAGTCTCAAAGCCCATAATCACCTTGCTATTCTTCGCCTTTCTTACCTTTCCCACTTTTATCCATCCTTCTTTCGCGTCTACTGCTTTTCTTACCCTCTCATACACTTCGTCTCCTGAATCCTCCTCATTGCTGGAGGTGACTACGACCGAGTGCAGGGTTCGCTTTTCCGGCGTAACACTACCCCCGGCCGCCGCCACCCCCGCATATGTGGGGGGCTCTACATTCATCAATCTTTCATTCTGTGCTTCTAACGCCACCTTGAGCTCCTCCATTTGCTTATTGCTTTGCAACAGCATTTTGGAGTGCTCAGCTATTCTCTCCATGAGCTGGCTTGTCTCTCGATTTGTGTCTTGTACCGTCGAGGCTCCATTTTTCTTCTCTATCTTTCCTGTCTCTGTCTCTCTCTTATCTTTCTTACCTTCTCGCTTTCTCACTTCGGCTTCGCTTTCCCTTACCAGCTGGTAAAGGCGCTCCGAGGCTTCCACTACTGCCGTTTTAATTTCCTTCTTCAGGTTCCTCGAGTCCTCCAGGTGTTTCCTTATCTTCGTAATGCAGACTGATGCCTCCTTTGTTCTGCTCACGTACGTGCTAACCGCTAGCGTGAGCGGGCGGTCCGTCGACACTCTGCGGGGTCCGGCTGTTGTCAGCAAACTTTGAGTCCTTGTCTCGGCCTCCGCAATTAAAGTCCGTGTCGGTTTGGAGGTTGGTGTAACTTGTCTGCCCACCGTTTTCGTCGGGCTGACCGTCATTGTCCTCATCGGGCTAATAGTTTTATTAACAATTGCACCAGTCACTAAGGATGAGGATAAGGAACCTGCCTCCTCAGTTCCAGTCTGCGGGCTTCTACTCTGTGTATTTGCTGGAGCTTTTTTAACTGGAGTACGGATTCCAGACATCATTTTGTCGATTGTTATGGACTGCCGGTGTGATAGTTCTCGTCAATTTGCAGGGTATTGTAAAGATACCCGGGTCAACAAGACAATACGTGTATAAAGTGTAAAAAATAAATTTAAAATAAAAGTTATGTAAATAACCAATAGTCCAATTCTCTCTTTTTGTTTCAGATGGCGTTTGCGGCTCAACGGTAGAAGTCGACAATGCGGTCTACACTCAATGATGGTAAGAATGTGTAGGCAAGGAATTTCGGGAAACAAAAAGAAGAAAAATATTAAGAAGTAGAGTCTAGCTCTATATGTGTCTTAAAACTATGGCCTGGGGGTCTCTGCGACCCAGGTTAATCAGTTAATAATAGATATAATAACAATAATTTAAAATATTTGGAAGTCAATTTTCCAAAACTCTAGCTAGAGTCAATCTGACCACCCGGTCGGATAGAGCTCGCCAAGCCCGCCCCAACGAACCCAAACTCGGGGTACCTAGCCCCAAGGGTTCCGGAGCAATCACGGCACAAAAATACTGGTTTTGACCCAAGATGGCCGCCAAATATGGTTATACCGCAATTACTCCGCAACTACTGGTCCGAATTTCCCCGCGCTTGGGCCCGCCCGCACGTACTCGACAAGACCCAGCCAGCCGAGGTGGTTTCAGGCTGAAAAATTTTCAGGCCCTGAAAGCTCCTGAAAGTCACTTGGGTGGGTAGAGAGCGGTCCGCCGATGTCAGCAGTGAAAACCCGAGCCTTCCACGACCTCTAGTTTGGGAGTTATGTGGTCCTGAAATTTGATCTGACAGTTCGAGAACTGTCAAACTCCAATTTCAAACCGCCACAACTTCCCTTACAGTGGAGCTAGAAAACTCGAGTTTCGGGTTTTCCGGCTTGGCTCGCCCCCCTCCGTCGCGCAACGCGACTTTCAGCAGCCTGAAACTCTTCGGCGCCAATCCACCCAAAAACCGGTTTGCCGGACAGAGGAAGCCCCCCCGATCACCGCTGTGAAGTTCGCAACTCTCTACGACCACCGGTTCCGGAGATATGTCGGCTTGAAGTTAATCAAAATGGCCGCCGAGCTGTCAAAAGTCAACTTTAGATGGCTATATCTCCGCAACCGTCTGTCCCAGAGAGACGCGGTTTCGAACGCTGTGATCGGCTTGACCTCCGCTATCCGCCAAATATGGTTTCAGCGCGAAAAAATTTCAGGTCCTGAAAACACCTGAAAATTTGTGTACAATGTTCCCGCCCAAATTCTGGAGAGACCTGTGAAAACCCGAAGTCGCTGCGACCGATACCTCCGGAGATAATTGGAGTTCTGTGCGGCAACCGAAGAAACCAAAATGGCCGCCAAAAGCTATTTCCTCCGTTTCTGGAGCTATCGGGAGCGAATTTGGGCTTAATCTAGACCAGATACATATTCTAGACACTCTCCTATAATTAAATTTAATTAATTTCTATATATTATGGAATTATTTACAAAAAATGCTAAAAATTATATTGCTATGTAACGGTGGAGAATAAAAATTTGGAAAAAATTGTAAAATTTGGCAAAATTGTTGAGCTACTTGATGAGAAAATAAAATTTTAAAATTTGTGAAATCTGAAATGAAATTTTTTGAAAAAACTGTAAAATTTATAAAAAATGGATTTTTTCTTAAAATAACTATGATAAAAATCTTATCTTGAGCTGGATCTCTTCGTCTGGTGAGCGCGCAGCAGGATCCGCCAGAAAAAGAGGGGGTCCTGCCTGAAGATTTTTCAGGAGAGTGCTTCTAAGTTGAGGTACTTCAAGGTCAATATCTCCGGTGTCTCGGGTGCTAAAATTATGCAGTAAACACAATTGAACTTGCCCAAAGATGCTTGTCTATCTGCCAAAATTTCAGCCTATTCAGAAGTCGGGTTCGATAAACTCGTGGTCGGATTTTGAGGTTAAGTTTTCACTTAACCTCTGTTATCTTCGGAGTGCGTGAGTCGATTTCGGCCCGCAAGGTGTCAAAAGGAGCCTCTCGGTGTCCGGCACAATATGCTTGAAAGAAACTGGTACCCCGTCGATGTAATTTCGGAGTTATGTGGCGTCAAAAGTTTTCACGAGCACGTTTTTACCAGTTTTTGTGACACTGTTTTTTGCACCGACTTTTCCGACACAAAGACTTTTCACCAACAGGTGCACTGCACAATTCCGCTTCTTTTGAGGTATCGCACGAGGTTGTAGCGCGAAAAAATACCACTTTTTTGAATTTTTAAGCGTGGAGTGGCTCTAAAAACGATCCGACCACCACGAGGGTTGCGGGGGAACTGGTTAGGTTAGGTTAGGTTAGGTTAGGTTAGGTTAGGTTAGGTTAGGTTAGGTTAGGTTAGGTTAGGTTAGGTTAGGTTAGGTTAGGTTAGGTTAGGTTAGGTTAGGTTAGGTTAGGTTAGGTTAGGTTAGGTTAGGTTAGGTTAGGTTAGGTTAGGTTAGGTTAGGTTAGGTTAGGTTAGGTTAGGTTAGGTTAGGTTAGGTTAGGTTAGGTTAGGTTAGGTTAGGTTAGGTTAGGTTAGGTTAGGTTAGGTTAGGTTAGGTTAGGTTAGGTTAGGTTAGGTTAGGTTAGGTTAGGTTAGGTTAGGTTAGGTTAGGTTAGGTTAGGTTAGGTTAGGTTAGGTTAGGTTAGGTTAGGTTAGGTTAGGTTAGGTTAGGTTAGGTTAGGTTAGGTTAGGTTAGGTTAGGTTAGGTTAGGTTAGGTTAGGTTAGGTTAGGTTAGGTTAGGTTAGGTTAGGTTAGGTTAGGTTAGGTTAGGTTAGGTTAGGTTAGGTTAGGTTAGGTTAGGTTAGGTTAGGTTAGGTTAGGTTAGGTTAGGTTAGGTTAGGTTAGGTTAGGTTAGGTTAGGTTAGGTTAGGTTAGGTTAGGTTAGGTTAGGTTAGGTTAGGTTAGGTTAGGTTAGGTTAGGTTAGGTTAGGTTAGGTTAGGTTAGGTTAGGTTAGGTTAGGTTAGGTTAGGTTAGGTTAGGTTAGGTTAGGTTAGGTTAGGTTAGGTTAGGTTAGGTTAGGTTAGGTTAGGTTAGGTTAGGTTAGGTTAGGTTAGGTTAGGTTAGGTTAGGTTAGGTTAGGTTAGGTTAGGTTAGGTTAGGTTAGGTTAGGTTAGGTTAGGTTAGGTTAGGTTAGGTTAGGTTAGGTTAGGTTAGGTTAGGTTAGGTTAGGTTAGGTTAGGTTAGGTTAGGTTAGGTTAGGTTAGGTTAGGTTAGGTTAGGTTAGGTTAGGTTAGGTTAGGTTAGGTTAGGTTAGGTTAGGTTAGGTTAGGTTAGGTTAGGTTAGGTTAGGTTAGGTTAGGTTAGGTTAGGTTAGGTTAGGTTAGGTTAGGTTAGGTTAGGTTAGGTTAGGTTAGGTTAGGTTAGGTTAGGTTAGGTTAGGTTAGGTTAGGTTAGGTTAGGTTAGGTTAGGTTAGGTTAGGTTAGGTTAGGTTAGGTTAGGTTAGGTTAGGTTAGGTTAGGTTAGGTTAGGTTAGGTTAGGTTAGGTTAGGTTAGGTTAGGTTAGGTTAGGTTAGGTTAGGTTAGGTTAGGTTAGGTTAGGTTAGGTTAGGTTAGGTTAGGTTAGGTTAGGTTAGGTTAGGTTAGGTTAGGTTAGGTTAGGTTAGGTTAGGTTAGGTTAGGTTAGGTTAGGTTAGGTTAGGTTAGGTTAGGTTAGGTTAGGTTAGGTTAGGTTAGGTTAGGTTAGGTTAGGTTAGGTTAGGTTAGGTTAGGTTAGGTTAGGTTAGGTTAGGTTAGGTTAGGTTAGGTTAGGTTAGGTTAGGTTAGGTTAGGTTAGGTTAGGTTAGGTTAGGTTAGGTTAGGTTAGGTTAGGTTAGGTTAGGTTAGGTTAGGTTAGGTTAGGTTAGGTTAGGTTAGGTTAGGTTAGGTTAGGTTAGGTTAGGTTAGGTTAGGTTAGGTTAGGTTAGGTTAGGTTAGGTTAGGTTAGGTTAGGTTAGGTTAGGTTAGGTTAGGTTAGGTTAGGTTAGGTTAGGTTAGGTTAGGTTAGGTTAGGTTAGGTTAGGTTAGGTTAGGTTAGGTTAGGTTAGGTTAGGTTAGGTTAGGTTAGGTTAGGTTAGGTTAGGTTAGGTTAGGTTAGGTTAGGTTAGGTTAGGTTAGGTTAGGTTAGGTTAGGTTAGGTTAGGTTAGGTTAGGTTAGGTTAGGTTAGGTTAGGTTAGGTTAGGTTAGGTTAGGTTAGGTTAGGTTAGGTTAGGTTAGGTTAGGTTAGGTTAGGTTAGGTTAGGTTAGGTTAGGTTAGGTTAGGTTAGGTTAGGTTAGGTTAGGTTAGGTTAGGTTAGGTTAGGTTAGGTTAGGTTAGGTTAGGTTAGGTTAGGTTAGGTTAGGTTAGGTTAGGTTAGGTTAGGTTAGGTTAGGTTAGGTTAGGTTAGGTTAGGTTAGGTTAGGTTAGGTTAGGTTAGGTTAGGTTAGGTTAGGTTAGGTTAGGTTAGGTTAGGTTAGGTTAGGTTAGGTTAGGTTAGGTTAGGTTAGGTTAGGTTAGGTTAGGTTAGGTTAGGTTAGGTTAGGTTAGGTTAGGTTAGGTTAGGTTAGGTTAGGTTAGGTTAGGTTAGGTTAGGTTAGGTTAGGTTAGGTTAGGTTAGGTTAGGTTAGGTTAGGTTAGGTTAGGTTAGGTTAGGTTAGGTTAGGTTAGGTTAGGTTAGGTTAGGTTAGGTTAGGTTAGGTTAGGTTAGGTTAGGTTAGGTTAGGTTAGGTTAGGTTAGGTTAGGTTAGGTTAGGTTAGGTTAGGTTAGGTTAGGTTAGGTTAGGTTAGGTTAGGTTAGGTTAGGTTAGGTTAGGTTAGGTTAGGTTAGGTTAGGTTAGGTTAGGTTAGGTTAGGTTAGGTTAGGTTAGGTTAGGTTAGGTTAGGTTAGGTTAGGTTAGGTTAGGTTAGGTTAGGTTAGGTTAGGTTAGGTTAGGTTAGGTTAGGTTAGGTTAGGTTAGGTTAGGTTAGGTTAGGTTAGGTTAGGTTAGGTTAGGTTAGGTTAGGTTAGGTTAGGTTAGGTTAGGTTAGGTTAGGTTAGGTTAGGTTAGGTTAGGTTAGGTTAGGTTAGGTTAGGTTAGGTTAGGTTAGGTTAGGTTAGGTTAGGTTAGGTTAGGTTAGGTTAGGTTAGGTTAGGTTAGGTTAGGTTAGGTTAGGTTAGGTTAGGTTAGGTTAGGTTAGGTTAGGTTAGGTTAGGTTAGGTTAGGTTAGGTTAGGTTAGGTTAGGTTAGGTTAGGTTAGGTTAGGTTAGGTTAGGTTAGGTTAGGTTAGGTTAGGTTAGGTTAGGTTAGGTTAGGTTAGGTTAGGTTAGGTTAGGTTAGGTTAGGTTAGGTTAGGTTAGGTTAGGTTAGGTTAGGTTAGGTTAGGTTAGGTTAGGTTAGGTTAGGTTAGGTTAGGTTAGGTTAGGTTAGGTTAGGTTAGGTTAGGTTAGGTTAGGTTAGGTTAGGTTAGGTTAGGTTAGGTTAGGTTAGGTTAGGTTAGGTTAGGTTAGGTTAGGTTAGGTTAGGTTAGGTTAGGTTAGGTTAGGTTAGGTTAGGTTAGGTTAGGTTAGGTTAGGTTAGGTTAGGTTAGGTTAGGTTAGGTTAGGTTAGGTTAGGTTAGGTTAGGTTAGGTTAGGTTAGGTTAGGTTAGGTTAGGTTAGGTTAGGTTAGGTTAGGTTAGGTTAGGTTAGGTTAGGTTAGGTTAGGTTAGGTTAGGTTAGGTTAGGTTAGGTTAGGTTAGGTTAGGTTAGGTTAGGTTAGGTTAGGTTAGGTTAGGTTAGGTTAGGTTAGGTTAGGTTAGGTTAGGTTAGGTTAGGTTAGGTTAGGTTAGGTTAGGTTAGGTTAGGTTAGGTTAGGTTAGGTTAGGTTAGGTTAGGTTAGGTTAGGTTAGGTTAGGTTAGGTTAGGTTAGGTTAGGTTAGGTTAGGTTAGGTTAGGTTAGGTTAGGTTAGGTTAGGTTAGGTTAGGTTAGGTTAGGTTAGGTTAGGTTAGGTTAGGTTAGGTTAGGTTAGGTTAGGTTAGGTTAGGTTAGGTTAGGTTAGGTTAGGTTAGGTTAGGTTAGGTTAGGTTAGGTTAGGTTAGGTTAGGTTAGGTTAGGTTAGGTTAGGTTAGGTTAGGTTAGGTTAGGTTAGGTTAGGTTAGGTTAGGTTAGGTTAGGTTAGGTTAGGTTAGGTTAGGTTAGGTTAGGTTAGGTTAGGTTAGGTTAGGTTAGGTTAGGTTAGGTTAGGTTAGGTTAGGTTAGGTTAGGTTAGGTTAGGTTAGGTTAGGTTAGGTTAGGTTAGGTTAGGTTAGGTTAGGTTAGGTTAGGTTAGGTTAGGTTAGGTTAGGTTAGGTTAGGTTAGGTTAGGTTAGGTTAGGTTAGGTTAGGTTAGGTTAGGTTAGGTTAGGTTAGGTTAGGTTAGGTTAGGTTAGGTTAGGTTAGGTTAGGTTAGGTTAGGTTAGGTTAGGTTAGGTTAGGTTAGGTTAGGTTAGGTTAGGTTAGGTTAGGTTAGGTTAGGTTAGGTTAGGTTAGGTTAGGTTAGGTTAGGTTAGGTTAGGTTAGGTTAGGTTAGGTTAGGTTAGGTTAGGTTAGGTTAGGTTAGGTTAGGTTAGGTTAGGTTAGGTTAGGTTAGGTTAGGTTAGGTTAGGTTAGGTTAGGTTAGGTTAGGTTAGGTTAGGTTAGGTTAGGTTAGGTTAGGTTAGGTTAGGTTAGGTTAGGTTAGGTTAGGTTAGGTTAGGTTAGGTTAGGTTAGGTTAGGTTAGGTTAGGTTAGGTTAGGTTAGGTTAGGTTAGGTTAGGTTAGGTTAGGTTAGGTTAGGTTAGGTTAGGTTAGGTTAGGTTAGGTTAGGTTAGGTTAGGTTAGGTTAGGTTAGGTTAGGTTAGGTTAGGTTAGGTTAGGTTAGGTTAGGTTAGGTTAGGTTAGGTTAGGTTAGGTTAGGTTAGGTTAGGTTAGGTTAGGTTAGGTTAGGTTAGGTTAGGTTAGGTTAGGTTAGGTTAGGTTAGGTTAGGTTAGGTTAGGTTAGGTTAGGTTAGGTTAGGTTAGGTTAGGTTAGGTTAGGTTAGGTTAGGTTAGGTTAGGTTAGGTTAGGTTAGGTTAGGTTAGGTTAGGTTAGGTTAGGTTAGGTTAGGTTAGGTTAGGTTAGGTTAGGTTAGGTTAGGTTAGGTTAGGTTAGGTTAGGTTAGGTTAGGTTAGGTTAGGTTAGGTTAGGTTAGGTTAGGTTAGGTTAGGTTAGGTTAGGTTAGGTTAGGTTAGGTTAGGTTAGGTTAGGTTAGGTTAGGTTAGGTTAGGTTAGGTTAGGTTAGGTTAGGTTAGGTTAGGTTAGGTTAGGTTAGGTTAGGTTAGGTTAGGTTAGGTTAGGTTAGGTTAGGTTAGGTTAGGTTAGGTTAGGTTAGGTTAGGTTAGGTTAGGTTAGGTTAGGTTAGGTTAGGTTAGGTTAGGTTAGGTTAGGTTAGGTTAGGTTAGGTTAGGTTAGGTTAGGTTAGGTTAGGTTAGGTTAGGTTAGGTTAGGTTAGGTTAGGTTAGGTTAGGTTAGGTTAGGTTAGGTTAGGTTAGGTTAGGTTAGGTTAGGTTAGGTTAGGTTAGGTTAGGTTAGGTTAGGTTAGGTTAGGTTAGGTTAGGTTAGGTTAGGTTAGGTTAGGTTAGGTTAGGTTAGGTTAGGTTAGGTTAGGTTAGGTTAGGTTAGGTTAGGTTAGGTTAGGTTAGGTTAGGTTAGGTTAGGTTAGGTTAGGTTAGGTTAGGTTAGGTTAGGTTAGGTTAGGTTAGGTTAGGTTAGGTTAGGTTAGGTTAGGTTAGGTTAGGTTAGGTTAGGTTAGGTTAGGTTAGGTTAGGTTAGGTTAGGTTAGGTTAGGTTAGGTTAGGTTAGGTTAGGTTAGGTTAGGTTAGGTTAGGTTAGGTTAGGTTAGGTTAGGTTAGGTTAGGTTAGGTTAGGTTAGGTTAGGTTAGGTTAGGTTAGGTTAGGTTAGGTTAGGTTAGGTTAGGTTAGGTTAGGTTAGGTTAGGTTAGGTTAGGTTAGGTTAGGTTAGGTTAGGTTAGGTTAGGTTAGGTTAGGTTAGGTTAGGTTAGGTTAGGTTAGGTTAGGTTAGGTTAGGTTAGGTTAGGTTAGGTTAGGTTAGGTTAGGTTAGGTTAGGTTAGGTTAGGTTAGGTTAGGTTAGGTTAGGTTAGGTTAGGTTAGGTTAGGTTAGGTTAGGTTAGGTTAGGTTAGGTTAGGTTAGGTTAGGTTAGGTTAGGTTAGGTTAGGTTAGGTTAGGTTAGGTTAGGTTAGGTTAGGTTAGGTTAGGTTAGGTTAGGTTAGGTTAGGTTAGGTTAGGTTAGGTTAGGTTAGGTTAGGTTAGGTTAGGTTAGGTTAGGTTAGGTTAGGTTAGGTTAGGTTAGGTTAGGTTAGGTTAGGTTAGGTTAGGTTAGGTTAGGTTAGGTTAGGTTAGGTTAGGTTAGGTTAGGTTAGGTTAGGTTAGGTTAGGTTAGGTTAGGTTAGGTTAGGTTAGGTTAGGTTAGGTTAGGTTAGGTTAGGTTAGGTTAGGTTAGGTTAGGTTAGGTTAGGTTAGGTTAGGTTAGGTTAGGTTAGGTTAGGTTAGGTTAGGTTAGGTTAGGTTAGGTTAGGTTAGGTTAGGTTAGGTTAGGTTAGGTTAGGTTAGGTTAGGTTAGGTTAGGTTAGGTTAGGTTAGGTTAGGTTAGGTTAGGTTAGGTTAGGTTAGGTTAGGTTAGGTTAGGTTAGGTTAGGTTAGGTTAGGTTAGGTTAGGTTAGGTTAGGTTAGGTTAGGTTAGGTTAGGTTAGGTTAGGTTAGGTTAGGTTAGGTTAGGTTAGGTTAGGTTAGGTTAGGTTAGGTTAGGTTAGGTTAGGTTAGGTTAGGTTAGGTTAGGTTAGGTTAGGTTAGGTTAGGTTAGGTTAGGTTAGGTTAGGTTAGGTTAGGTTAGGTTAGGTTAGGTTAGGTTAGGTTAGGTTAGGTTAGGTTAGGTTAGGTTAGGTTAGGTTAGGTTAGGTTAGGTTAGGTTAGGTTAGGTTAGGTTAGGTTAGGTTAGGTTAGGTTAGGTTAGGTTAGGTTAGGTTAGGTTAGGTTAGGTTAGGTTAGGTTAGGTTAGGTTAGGTTAGGTTAGGTTAGGTTAGGTTAGGTTAGGTTAGGTTAGGTTAGGTTAGGTTAGGTTAGGTTAGGTTAGGTTAGGTTAGGTTAGGTTAGGTTAGGTTAGGTTAGGTTAGGTTAGGTTAGGTTAGGTTAGGTTAGGTTAGGTTAGGTTAGGTTAGGTTAGGTTAGGTTAGGTTAGGTTAGGTTAGGTTAGGTTAGGTTAGGTTAGGTTAGGTTAGGTTAGGTTAGGTTAGGTTAGGTTAGGTTAGGTTAGGTTAGGTTAGGTTAGGTTAGGTTAGGTTAGGTTAGGTTAGGTTAGGTTAGGTTAGGTTAGGTTAGGTTAGGTTAGGTTAGGTTAGGTTAGGTTAGGTTAGGTTAGGTTAGGTTAGGTTAGGTTAGGTTAGGTTAGGTTAGGTTAGGTTAGGTTAGGTTAGGTTAGGTTAGGTTAGGTTAGGTTAGGTTAGGTTAGGTTAGGTTAGGTTAGGTTAGGTTAGGTTAGGTTAGGTTAGGTTAGGTTAGGTTAGGTTAGGTTAGGTTAGGTTAGGTTAGGTTAGGTTAGGTTAGGTTAGGTTAGGTTAGGTTAGGTTAGGTTAGGTTAGGTTAGGTTAGGTTAGGTTAGGTTAGGTTAGGTTAGGTTAGGTTAGGTTAGGTTAGGTTAGGTTAGGTTAGGTTAGGTTAGGTTAGGTTAGGTTAGGTTAGGTTAGGTTAGGTTAGGTTAGGTTAGGTTAGGTTAGGTTAGGTTAGGTTAGGTTAGGTTAGGTTAGGTTAGGTTAGGTTAGGTTAGGTTAGGTTAGGTTAGGTTAGGTTAGGTTAGGTTAGGTTAGGTTAGGTTAGGTTAGGTTAGGTTAGGTTAGGTTAGGTTAGGTTAGGTTAGGTTAGGTTAGGTTAGGTTAGGTTAGGTTAGGTTAGGTTA